>OV884058.1:131114423-133514423 GCA_930367215.1 Pollenia angustigena
CTTCTCTTCACAACTATACCTTGAAGCCAACAAGGTGCTATATGGTATTCAGTTATGGTGCTCTGCCTCGGCCTCCAAAATACTAAAGAGAAAATCCAAAGGCGACAAAACTTAATTCTTCGAATCATTACATCACGGGGCATGTAAAAAACTCGAACATTCACAAAGATCTCAATGTACCATCAGTAAAAACTATGAACACAATACATTCAATTAAATGCTTAAAAAGGCTTGAATTGCTCCCAAATCCACTTGGTCGAAATATTCTAAATGATGGCGGCCACACTCACTTAAGGAGAAGACATACTACAGCACTTATCCGATTAGAAGAGCGTTTGTGAACGGCAACCGTGATTAGGGATATTTGCCGTCGGACATTGGACAGACCCAAACTGTAGAGTTAAAATTTGATAAATTACACTGTACTAGTTCAAAAATGTAACAAGTGGGGCACCTGGCGGGTATACCTAATTCGAGGACGCTTAAACAAACAGCCATACAAATGTACCTAAGATCTCAGTTAACAACTTTTAAGAACATATAAACTTCCTAGGAATGATTCTTAGCACCGTATAGGTAGCCGCAAAAGTGAAAAAATTTTCCCGAAAATTCGACTTTTTACCTTTTTCCCCCTGTTCAGGTCCATAGGTAGCAAGCCGTTCAAAATTCAAGGAAACAATCAGCCACAAAAATGTACCTTAGATCTCAATAAACAACTTTCTAGAGCATATGAACATCCTAGGAATGATTCTTAACACCGTTTAAGTAGCGGTTAGATAGCCGCATAAGTGAAAAACTTCCCGAAAATTTTTTAATTTCATTTGTTTTTCTCGAACCGAATTTTCGGGAAACTTTTCACTTTTGCGGCTACCTAAACGGTGCTAAGAATCATTCCTAGGAAGTTTATATGTTCTTAAAAGTTGTTAACTGAGATCTTAGGTACATTTTTGTGGCTGATAGTTTTCTTGAATATAGTTTTTTAAAGCTTTTTGCGATTTTTATCTTGAAGATGAAGTTCACAATATTCGTCCTTTATGACAAGGGCTAAAACTTTGTCTCAGAGGGTAAATCAAAATTCCGAACGGTTTGCAAGATATGAGCCTGAGAAAATTATCACTTTTTGCAAAAATGACACCGAGGCCCCAAATCTTTGGGGTCCATAAAAAAAATGTGCATGACTTTGGGCAAAACTGGGAGACACGGGTCTTTTTTTTGGTCTCTTATCACGTAGTGGTGTTTGTATATGGTTATTTTTCCATGACTTAAAAAACTACACACAGTGTTATTAGTGTCATCTTTCAGCATTGCAGCCTTTTTGCGTGGATACGCTTGTCTTTGTCAAAGTTTGTTGTAGACACTACAACAACACCACACGAGTAGGTGAAAAACGATTTGCTTGTTTTGTGAAGAAACAATAAACAAAACAGAAGAAGAAAATAACATACATTATTATCCTGTTTTAAAAGTAAAACCGACAGCAAAAGCTAGTTTATATTTTTAGTTAAATATGTACGTCATATTTTAAAGAATAAAACACAATATTCAACTGCGGCTCTGGGCTATATGTACGTTTTAGGCATTTTGAGATTAATTTAATCTTAGTTTTACTTTAACCTTGTTATTTTCGGATTATTTCAAGTACGAGTTCGGGATTTAATATGGAAAGGTAAATTATTTCGCACTTGAATTAATATTTCTGTACTTGATTCAAGAAAATCCATACCTTCCGTACTATTGATACCGCTTCGGATATATCGGTCCGATCTTAGAACGTAAACTAAAAAAAAACTTACTTATTTTAATTAAATCAACGTAAAACAGAACATTTTGGAAGCTCTGCATAAAAGCTAAAAAAAATTTCTACATTTTGAATTTAAATTATTTGTTTCTTTTAATTTTTGTTTAAACATTGTCGGCAAAAGAACTAACAACAATGTTTTCAATGTAAACAACATATAACATGCAACAAACAATGTTATTAACACACCACAACAACAACAAAAAAACAAAACTAATAACTATCTACATACAAACAAGCGGACAGACGGACAGATCATAAAGTAAACTTGCACAAACACGCACACACTTATCTTCGAATACAGAGTCACAAACAATTGCTATCGCGGATGTTCGGTAAAAAAGAGTCTCCATTCTATAAAAATTATCGCCAAACATCAAAATATCATTCGGCATATGAACTCCTCCGGACGATTCGACAAAGACTCTTTCAAAAGGCTCTAATAACTATTTCTGAGAAGTGACGAATACTATTATATCAAGAGTATTAAATATGTATCTTCTAGAAGATGAATTTTTACCATAACAAACATTTGCTATAGTGAATAAAATTGTTATTGTTTTGAACCGAAAAAAGTTGAAACCGACTGCTGCGTGTGATCATATTTTCAACTTTTAAAGGGAAATGAAAAGAAGCCGAGCAGTTTTGTCAAAAGGGAACTCGAAATTATTCGCTACACGTTTAAAAAAAAGAGAATTTTTGAACACAGGTACACGCGTATGTTTACTCGCAATTGCTCCAAGTTATATGGAACTCTTTCCAGAAAGCCATAACGACATTCAACTAATTTAAACTTTTCATGCTATTGGTTTACATCAAATAAGTTAAAATAATCAGTAACTATAATATGAAGTCTCAATGAGTTTCTTGTTATAACAGGAGTACACATGTTATTGAAAATGCATTTCCTTCAAATTAAGGAGCTGAGAGTGATGATATTGCAGTCATGAAAAAATGTTATCAGGGCCAATGGAATCAGGCCATAATGGGTGAGAACTTTTTTTTTTTTTTTTTTTTTTTTTTTTTAATAATAATTTATTTTTATTATTGAATCTTTCTTATCGAAATTTACAATATGTATTCAAATCTTAATTCTACTTGTTGTTTATTAGTTGTTACCTGTGTAACCACTAACTGCTGTATTCAAATTTTTAAGACTGTCTTCTAGTAAGGCTCAAAGTATCGGTTCTTTTTAGCCTCTGGTGACCTTCGAACAGAAGCAAACCCCGAGCGAGGTAGTTAGGGTGAACCATTAGTTTATCGATGTAGCTTATTGAATATTTTTTAATTTCCTCCTGGATAGTGGGGACGTTGAGATCTCTGTGGATAATATCATTACGTATATACCATGGGGCGCAGACAATTTGTCGTAATATTCTAGACTGTCTTCTTTGAAGCTTTTGGATGTTAGATGCGCATGCAGTACCCCATAATTGGATGCCATATGTCCATATTGGTTTTATGATGGACTTGTATAGAAGAACTTTGTTGTCTAAAGACAAGTTTGAGTTTCTACCGAGAAGCCAATGTAGTTGAGCTGCTTTAAGTTTCATAGCCGTTATTTTCGCTTCGATATGACGAGACCAGGTCAAACGTCTATCTATATGAACTCCCAAGTACTTTACATGGTTTTCTACCGGAACAGTGATGTTATTTATTTTTACTGCTGGGCACGTTTGTCTTCTGAGCGTGAAAGTTAAGTGAGCACATTTAGCCGGGTTAACCTTTATTCTCCATTTTTCTAGCCATGCCTCTAGTTCATTGATGTGGGACTGCAGATTTTGCGATGCGACTTTTGGGTCATGGTTAACGCTAATAAATGCTGTGTCGTCTGCAAATGTAGAGGTATGCGTGCTCAGGTTTGTTGGCATATCCGCTGTGTATATTATATATAGAAGCGGTCCTAATATGCTGCCTTGGGGAACACCAGCAGTAATTTTCTTGAGGGGGGAGTATTTATCTTGCGACCTTACTATGAATGTTCTGCCTGTTAGATAGCTCTCCAGAAGCTTGTGAGTGTTTTGAGGAAGCATTCGTGTTATTTTGATGAGTAGCCCATCATGCCAAACTTTGTCAAATGCTTGGGAAATGTCTATAAACAGGGCTGAGCAGTATTGCTTTTTCTCAAACGCCGATCTAATAAGGGTGACAATTCTATGCACTTGCTCTATTGTACCATGTTTCGCTCTGAATCCGAACTGGTGATCCGGGATGATGTCGTGTTCATTTAGATGAGGAGTTATACTTAAAATGAATATTTTTTCGAAAAGCTTTGATAGGATTGATAATAAGCTTATCGGTCTGTACGACGCAACCTGGCTAGCATCTTTTCCTGGCTTGGGAATCATAACAATTATAGACTTCTTCCATGAGGATGGGAAGTATCCGACTCTTAATATAGCGTTAAAAATGAACAGCAAGATTCTGGAAGCAGACGAAGGTAAGTTTCTTATCATTGACCCTGTGATACGGTCAAGTCCGGGAGATTTTCTAATATTCACTTTTTCTATTGCAGATTTTACTTGAGTAATGTTAAATTTTAATGGATGGTTTACCTTATCAGGAATGGTTGGACGACAGGAACAAGTATGTGTATCATGTGGCGTGAAAACTTTCTCAAGATGGCCCGCGAAAGCGTTTAATTTTTCATCTGTGTTTTTCGCCCAAGTGCGGTTTTCCAGTCTTAATGGAGATTCTTGGGTTATAGGGCATTTCATATGCCGTACAGCCTTCCATAAGCTATAATTGGAGTTTTTTGTGGCATCTAGGCTGTTTAGATAGCCTTCTATTGCAGACTCGTGGTTCTGTCTCAATTTGTTGCGAAGAGTTGTCAGGCATAATTGTAGTTGGGCCTTAGTGGTTGGGGAACGACTGTTTTGCCATTGTCTTCTTAACTTCCTTTTTTCTCTGATAAGGGTCTCTATATCCGTCGATGTATTGTAAGGAGCACGTTTAATTGTCCGCTTGATTGGGGTTGCATTTCTTGCTGCAGCATCCAAGACTTCTGTAAATCGGTCGACAGCTATTTGGATGTCAGATGAATTTTTTAGGGGAATGCACTGTGATAGGTGAGAGCTCACATACATTTTATACTTTAACCAATTTGTGTTTCTGTTTGGATAGGAAAACCAGTTTGCAGCTGCGGCGTCAGAGTTACATTTTAAAATGAGGATTGAAGGTGAATGATCAGACGAAAGATCATAGGAGGAACTAACTAGTACCTGATCGCGCTTGATGTTTTTGATTACAGCAAAGTCAATAAGGTCTGGTAGCTTGTTGAAGTCGGTTGGCCAATAGGTAGGCTCACCACTCGATACCACATCAAAGTTATTTGCAGTTACGGTATTATATAGCTGATTACCTCTAGGACTAATAAGTCTGGAGCCCCAATATGTATGTTTAGCGTTGTAGTCGCCAGCAGCCATGAATTTCTGGCCCAATGTGGAGAAGAAGTTGAGAAATTTATCGTGTAGAATTTTGTGCCTCGGGGGACAATAAACGGATGTTAACGTTAGTTTGAAATCAGTCAGATTTATAGATGTGGCCTGGATACAATCTTCCTCGAACTCTGGCAATGGTAAGTGTCTGATGTGTTTGTGCACAATTATGGCTGTGCCACCACAAGCTCGTCCGCTGGGATGTTTTGTGTCATACGTAAGGTAACCATTTACCCTAAAGCAGTTTTTATGAGTAAAGTGTGTTTCAGAGACAAGAAGTACGTCGATTTCATGCCTATGAAGAAAGTTTGCAACTTCGTGTTTATGTTGGGATAACCCGTTTGCATTCCAGAAACATATTTTTAACTGGTTCATTTTTTGTTGAGTAGAACTTGCAGGAGCATGTTCTGGTTTCGCATCATTTCCTGAAACATGCTCTGCATAGTGGCCATGAAGTTATTCATAGTTTGAATTAAATTTTCAATTGAGGTAGGCATTTGTAGACCTTCCCTAGGAACATTAGCGTATGGAGGTTGCTTTGCGTTGGAAGTACTCGGGGGATTTTTCGCGTTAGGGTTTCCTTTTAGGACTTGGGCATATGATTGGTTTTGTTTGTTTGTTTGTGTAGTACTAGCAATAGAGCCAGCGGCTTGGCTGGGCGCATGTGATGGACCATATTGGGAGTGAGTATATTTTTGAACTAAAGCTGGTTTTTTTAAATGCAAGAAGACTTTACAACCCCTATAGTTTGCCGTGTGATTTTCGCCACAGTTGCTGCATTTCTTGACATTTGGGTCAACTTTAGAACGATTACATTCGGCGGTTTTATGAGCGTCGCCACAAACCACACATACGTGAGGCAATTTACAATATGATTTTGTATGCCCATATTCCTGACAGTTTGTGCATTGGGAGGGACCCTTTCGTTTTATTGGCTCCTCAACAGTTATTCTTCTGTTGAGTAGGTAGCGCAAGTTGTATATGGGATGAACTGAATTTTTGGTTTTGAGAACCGATGAATCAAACGATATCTCAATGCGGTGCAGTGGTTGGGGAACTTTGTTCCTGTTCAAAATGTTATGAACCGATTTTACCTCGTACCCCTCTTGCTCTACGGCAGATTTTATTTCATCTGTAGGAACGGAACTATCTATGCCTTTAATGACAATAATCAATCCCTTAGCACTTTTTAATTGGTATGTATAGTAGCTTTTATTTTCTGCGTCCAGGTGTCTTGATATAATACGAAAGTTCGTTTCTGTACTGGCTTGAATTTTGGTCTCTTGAATTTGTCCGCGTCGTATAGAAACGACGTAGAAATTGTTCTTACCTACAAGTTGAGTCAACATGTTGACTATGCTATTTGATGTTTGCTCCCGCAGATAGATAGGTGGCGGTTTAACTTCTTTAGTGGCTGTCCCATTAGCTAATTCTGCTTCTTCATCGTCAGGTATGGATAGTACAGAGAATCTGTTACCATTTGTTGGCAAAGAGACTACGTTAGAGCCTTTGTATTGTTTGGCCACGCGTTCCTGTTGGGTGGACCTAGGGCTAGCCTTTCTCTTAGTTATTGTTATATATCTGTCCATGCCTGTTTGCACTTTAGTACTTTTTGGTACAGCTCCTGTATTTGTTAATGCAAATCGTGATGTTCCAGGTTTTTCGTTATTATTCCTCTGGTCAGACGGCTTCACACTTTGAACCACATTTACGGTCGGATCAACACACTTGCTCAGGTTGGGCACACTTGAACTTAAATTTCTGTATGGAAAACCAGTTGCGCTGGCAATTTTTGCACTTAAAAAATGTTTGTTTAATTCAGGGTATCGAATGTTTTCATTGCTCACGCTCGGGGAGCTTACCACAATATACGCATTTCTGCTATGCTGGATGAAAATTCGTCATCGCAACATCAAAGAAAAGGAATACAAAAGTGAATTACGTAAATCAATTAAATCGTCTCTAAACACTTATCCTTATCCGATCAACACAAACAAGAAAAATTTTTTTTAATGAAAATTCAAATTTGGATGCTTTTACGAATAATATTGCAACTTTGTTGTTAAAAAAAAAATTATTTTGTCTTAAGCCTTATACTCTGTTCAACATTTCACGGGGATTACTGTAAAAATGCATATAAAAAAGACTTGTGCGGAATATCTATGAAATAATGTTGAAAGAGTTGTACTCTGTTCCTTTTTAAAAAAGTTCCAAAATGCGAAATGATGTAAGCTGCCTTTATTTCACGTGGAATTTTAAGCAAAGGCAAACAAGTATTAAGTTAATATTAAATAAAATAACACAACCGGTAACAGTTTTTTATACGTGTGTGAAGATAAATATGAAAAGTTAAATTCGTTTTTAAAAAATATCGCATGCGATAAAAAAATATTTTAAAAAAATATCGCATGCAATTTTACAGTTTTTATGAAAAATTAATAATTTTTATTAAATATTTAAAACTAATTAGATATTTAGTTAGTCTTTTTATATTAAAATTTATGATTTTTGAAAAAATACGACTTAGAGTGAAATTCTCATGAAAGTGCTGTGTGAGCGATATGGCCACTGTGTCCAAACCCTTCGATCTCAGGGAATCAAACCTAATGGAAAATGAAGGCTTTGGACAGGGCTACAATAACCTATAAGCACTTTTTCCAAATTGTATTTGTGAAAATTTTTATACATTTTTGAAAATTTGACTTAGAGTGAAATTCTCATGTAAGTGCTGTGTGAGGGATATGGCCACTGTGTCCAAACCCTTCGATCTCAGGGAATCAAACCTAATGGAAAATGAAGACTATGGACAGGGCTACAATTACCTATAAGCACTTTATCCAAATTGTATTTGTGAAAATTTTTATACATATTTGAAAATTTGACTTAGAGTGAAATTCTCATGAAAGTGCTGTGTGAGGGATATGGCCACTGTGTCCAAACCCTTCGATCTCAAGGAATCAAACCTAATGGAAAATGAAGGCTTTGTACAGGGCTACAATAACCTATAAGCACTTTTTCCAAATTGTATTTGTGAAAATTTTTATACATTTTTGAAAATTTGACTTAGAGTGAAATTCTCATGTAAGTGCTGTGTGAGGGATATGGCCACTGTGTCCAAACCCTTCGATCTCAGGGAATCAAACCTAATGGAAAATGAAGACTATGGACAGGGCTACAATTACCTATAAGCACTTTATCCAAATTGTATTTGTGAAAATTTTTATACATTTTTGAAAATTTGACTTAGGCTATGGACAGGGCTACAATAACCTAACTCCAACACAATGATTAGAGTAATTTCTTTGGTTTCTTATTCACATATTAAAATATGAACGTGAATTATTCACCTGTTTCAAAAAAAAAAAAAAAAAATTATCCTCTAGAAGCCACGAAAACAATTTAATTTGACGATTTACATCTGTTTTTGTTATAAGCTTCTTTTAATCGTTCAGAAGTGAAGACCAGTAACTTCCATCTTCTTACAATTTACTAAATGTTTGCCGGGATTCCCACATATACAATTCATACACATACAATCTTAAGAAAATTGTTACGTGTATCTTTTAAGCCGATCGCACACGCGATCAACAACCGTTGAATCAAACGACGACTTAAATCGACAACAACAATATGAAAAACTAATCATGCTACAGCTGTTGTTGGCAGCTTCTTACTGTTGCATAGAATAATTTGGTAAACAAACAACAAAAAATGAATCTATGTAGGAGGGTAGAATTAAAATGAGTTATCCGTTGCGGAACTACTAACTTGGGGGCCACGATCAAGTTTTTTCCTTCAATGCCTTTTGATTTGCAATACACTCACGCTTTTTAAAATGACCACCAGATTACTCTCAAATTCATCTTTCCATTTGTCTGGCAATTTTGCATTAAATTTTAACAGCTGATCACAAATAAGTTTTAGAGCTTCCTTTCGAAAATATATTCCTTCAAAAATTAATGTGCTTTATTTAAAAAAAAATTGTTTTAAAGATTTTTGGACTTTTTTACAAAGTAATCTCTAATAATTAAAATGTGAATAAAATTAATAAGATTGTAGAAACATTTTTAAGGTTTTTCTTCATGGGGAGGTAATTTTTAAAATAAATTTTACTGTCAATTTATTTCCTGTCAATTCAAATAAGTTTTGCCAAGTAGTTTGTGTGAACGATTTGAAAGTGATTAATTGAATGTGTGGCTACTGGGTAATTTAAATTAGGGATGTAACGATACGCCTTTTTGCCGATATGATACCGATACCGACACTCAAAAGGAAATATCGGCGATACCGATACGAATATAAAATTTAAATTCAATGTTTTGTTAATCAACAAAACTCAAGTAGAGTTATTGTTGTATTATACAAAATTACTGTGTAAGAGATTTTTAATATTTAATGTTTATATTAATAAGATTTTAAAAACGACGAATTGAATTCATGGTAAAATTATCAAAAGTTAAATTAGTTTTTAAACAAAACAAAAAGTGTAAGTGATTATTATTGAAAATTAATATCAAAAAGATTTTTGTTTTTGTATTTTGCAAATCCGTTTGAAGCAGACCTTAAATTTTGGGTATAACATTTCATTCCGCCAGTAAGCAAATTGAAATTCCTCTCTAGAAAAATAAAAAAGTCCAAGGTATCTTTAGACTTCTTATTTAGCTAAACCCCCACGTAGGATAAATGGACCATAATCCTTCTCGAGTTTTTCTTACAACGTTTTCACAAACGCTCCAAAGGTCAGGGGCCTAATTCTGGCAGTTGTGATCAAGTACTTTCTCGATTCGAAAGCAATTTATTTTCTTATTCTTTTAGTTGATCCTGAACGACTCGTTATTATTTTTTCAGTATTGTGGAACTCAAATTAATGCTTTACAACCAGTGTTGCCAATTTAGCCATTTAGTGGCTAGATTTAGCCATTAGCCATTTCGTTTAGCCATTTTTCAACTTGTTTAGCCATAAAATTTTTTTGCCGTTTTTCTTTTAAAAGCATAATTTTTATTTTATTAAAAAAATTTATAAAAGTAAAATAAACATTTTGAACAAATAAAACGGCTTTAATTTAAATCACAACTTTTACAAATGTTGAAAATCGCTATAAACTATGACGCTGAAACATCTTCCAAAATAAATGAACAGTATTCCACTATTAAATTTATAAAATGGTTCAACACAAACATCGCTGTTTTTTTCTGGTTGCAAGTATTTCAATAAAGGGATGCAGGCGGTAACAATTGTTTTAGAAATTTCAGAATAGACTATTAAGTTGCTCTCACTTCCATGGTCAAATGCTGAAGTAGAGAGGGGGTTTAGCCAAGTAAACATCGTTAAAAGTAATTTGAGAAATAGGTTACATTAAGCAACCTAGGGATTGCTGTTCGGTTTTAACCGAAAACGCGGTTTTTAACGCCTAAAACCCGAAACCGAAAACCGCCAAAAAAACCTCGGTTTTTAGCTTTTACTTTAAAAATATATTTATGCTTAAAAAAATTGCAAATTATATATAATAATCGTAAAAAATTGCAAGGTGTTTCAAAAATGTTTAAAATTTAAAATAGGTAATAAAAAGAACCATCCTGTTATTGTTTTGCATTTCTCTTTTGCTACGCTTATCCGTAAACAAAAGTTTAACCGTTTTATTACAAGAAAAGTGAAAAGTAAACTTTTTATTCTTATTTGCTTATAAAATTTGGCAATATATTTAAGCTTTTAATTAGTTATTGTATAATACTCATATTATTTAAGACATGTCTGAACTAAAATCTGGTGTTTGGAAACATTTTAAAATATCAGAGCACCAGTCTAACACAACAATATGCAATATTTGTAAGAAATCCCTTAAATATTTAAAAGGATCTACAAGTTCCATGGTAAATCACTTAAGAGTGGTACATGCTATTGCCACTGAAAAGGGTAAAACTAATGAAGCAGTTGCACAAAACTCTTTAAAACGTAGAAAAGAATTAATGGACGCTTTCGTAAAAAAAGATTCATTAGAAATTATTGTTTCCAAGCTTGCAGCAGTAGATGGGTTTCTGTTCGAAGCATAACGCAATCCCAATTTATAAGAGAATCAATTTCTTCTAAAGGCTTTTCTCTGCCTAAAAGTGAAACCAACGTAATGAATTTAATATTAAAAGATTTTGAGAGCAAGAGAAATTTAATAGTAGAACGTCTTAAGAATGAAAAATCTAGAGGTGGAAAATACAGCTTAACAATGGATGAGTGGACAATGGAAAGCATGGCCACGAGCTAAGTTTACTTTTAGATTCCCCAACTAGATGGAATTCAATCATACCAATGCTTGAGAGATTATTGCTATTAAAAGACTGTATTAAAACAAGTTTAGAAGAATTGGTAGCCTTACATTTATTGGATGCTATAAATTTTGAGTTTTTAATTTTGTTTAAAGAATCATTACTGTTAATTAAAATTACTGTTGAAGCCATATGTCGTTCAGATGCTAATATTATTACGTCTGAAGGAGCTCTAGAATTTCTTTACCAAAAATTACGTGGTTTAAATACAGATATAAGTCAGAAGTTGCTAACCTCTATTAAAAATAGAATGCAACAACGAAAAAATACAGACATAGTTAACTTGGCGAGGTATATTTTAAATCCCACAATTACTCCCACTGCGGAAATTATTAATTTTGCAACCAAACTATTAAAACGTCTGTATTCAAACAGTGAAAGTCAATCAGATACTGATAATGAAGAAAATGACAACAATTCCTTGCAGGAAGAATTGGAATCTGCTATAAAAAAAGCTTTAACAGACGTTAAGCAAAAAGGTGATAATTTCAACGTTCTCCGTCAAGAATTTATTCTTTACAAAAAAACTAATAACAAAACAACAAACATATTATTGCTTCACAAGGCAATACAAACAATTAAGCCGTCTTCAACTGAAAGCGAAAGAGTATTTTCAGTCGCTGGTAACTTTTGCACAAAATTAAGATCTCGATTAAACGATTCTTCGTTGAATGCTTTAACATTTCGTAAATTTTATTATTTAGATAATAAAACATAACTTTTTTATTCTTAAGTATTTTTTGTACAATGAAACAAATGTTCGATTTTTAATAAAAGTACCTGGATTGAAACAAATTTTAAAATTGTATTACATACGTAAAGTCCTGTTTTACTTGGATATTTAGAAAACCGAAACCGACCGGTTTTAATCATTTTAAAACCGAAACCGCGGTTTCACATTTTTACGGTTTTTAGCAAACTCTAAAGCAACCGTTAATTCGATTTTATCAATTAGGTAAATATTTTTACCATAACAATACAATATTTATACCACCACAATAGTGGAGATGGTACTATGCGTTTGTGCTGATGTCTGTATTACCTTAAAATATTGGTCCTTAGCCCACCTATACGTATACCGATTGACTTGGAATCACTATCTGAGTCGAATTAACGATGTTTGTCCGGCTGGCTGGCTGTCCATGTAAACCTTGTGCGCAAAGTACAGGTCGCAATTTAGAGATTATTTGATAAAATTTGGTACAAAGGTTCTAATGTGGTGTATTGCATCATAAAGTCGGGTTTAACTGACTTTCTAACTTGTTTTTTTTTGTAGATCTGGACTCAAAAGGTTGGGTAAATGTTGTCGTGATAATGATTTACCTTCAAATTATTTAAAACTTATGATAATTTGAAACTAATGAGTGATTCCTATGAGATGAACAATAACGACATCGAATTTTTCGATGATTTAATTTTTTAATATTAATTTATTTTAATAATTATTTACGTTTATTCTTATTTAACAAATTAATCTTAACTCACAATTTCATCGTAAACAACTTTAAGTAATTTATTATTTTTTGTTATTGAATTTTAATGTGTTTTTATTTAAAAAAGCTTTTAGCCATTTTTTAGCCCATTTTTAGCCATTTTTGGCCACCAAGTTTTGGCAACACTGTTTACAACACTGAAAAAATAATTCAGATTCGTTGAATATTAAATGAAAAAATTAGATATTAAATTGCATTGGAATCGAAAAAGTACACAATCACGGCTGCCAGAATCAGGCCCCTGTACACTTATCAGAGCTTTTACTAGATGCAGGGTTGAACATATCACAAACACTTTCGGAATGCAGAGTCATGTAAAGTAGGTCAATAAGACGTTTTTCAATCTATTACACTGCTTTACAAATTTTTAATTTGGAAAATTACCAAGAACGCCACGTGCCTAGATAAGTTAACTTTGACCTCCTGAACACGAAAAACGCTGTAATTTTTTTTTCATTAGTTAAGTTTTTTAGATAACGGTACTTTTGTGTTTTTCGGTGTATGGTCCCACTCAAACCCTTGTGGAGCCCAACCGAAAAGTCCGATCGAGATAAATGGCATATCGTTGGAAAGGCAACTGAATGCCTTTTCCGTCTATATGCTAAAAAAAATGTTGGTAACAAAATAAACTATTTGGTTAAAAAATAAAACATTCCAGATATTTACTATAACGTAGAAAAAAAACGAAATAAAAATGAAAAATGAAAAATTTTGAAAAAAAACGTAAAAAATAGGCAAATTTCGAACTTTGAGGTGCCATAACTCAGCCAATTCTTATCAGATAATTTTTAGCATATCGACGGAAAAGGCATTCAGTTGCCTTTCCAACGATATGCCATTTATCTCGATCGGACTTTTCGTTTGGGCTCCACAAGGGTTTGAGTGGGACCATACACCGAAAAACACAAAAGTACCGTTATCTAAAAAACTTAACTAGTGAAAAAAAATTACAGCGTTTTTCGTGTTCAGGAGGTCAAAGTTAACTTATCTAGGCACGTGGCGTTCTTGGTAATTTTTGGCTGTAAACCAGTGTTATCTTTGAAATTTTCGAGCATTGTTTCACAGATGGTTCATTCATTAAAATTGGCGACTAAATGAGTCCCCAATTTTATGAAGCTGAACTATTCTGCATCTAATAATGTTCGAAGACTGTTAACTTGCAGAATAGCGTCAGACATTTTAGCAGTGGCTTTGCTTATGGACTTTGTGGTCTCTTTGAAGTAACCCAAAATTTTTAGAAAAGTTAATTTTGTTCTCACAAAACTTATTAAAAGTTTTTCTGCTTATTTCTTAAAACGTACACTGAAAGAAAATTGCTTCATATATTTAATGAATCATTTTCATAAAAAAATTTTCCTTGGGTAAATGAAAATTTTCATTGTCTAAATGGAATTTCATAGTTTTAATGAAATATTTTCGTTAAAATCGCTTCATTGGATTTCGTAATTACGTTAAAAATTTTAATTGGATATATGAAAACTTAAGTTTGTCCAAGTTAAACAAAAAATTTTAATTGGGAACATAAAAAAACAATATACAAACATAACTATATTCATAAATTAATACAAAATTATAGTTTCTGTAAAAAAATGTTTAACTGTTAATTAAAAAATGTAAGATTTAATAATTTCATACATATAATGTTACAGTATGCCATTAAATTTATGAAAAAATGTCATTATAGTAATGAAAGACCATATTTACATTATGAAATTAACGCCGCAACTTTCGCTTGCAACTTTTTGTTTGTTAGCAAGAGGTGTAGGGAAGAAATCGGGGTTGAAAAAGTTGAAAAAATGCTTGAAAAAAATGTAAATGTAAATGTGAAAAGAGTTTCGTAGAAACTACTTTAAAAGAAAATAGAAAAAAAACTCGGCGTTAATTGCATAGATGTAAATGCCGTCAAATAAAAACTTTCAATACACTTTCAATCAACGTTGTTATTGTTATTGTTCATGGTTTTTCATCCAAATTTTTTATATTTTTTAACCAGGCTCGAGTTCAACAAACTTAATTTTCAATAAACTATTTGAAATAAAGAACAACGTGAAATGAATTAAAAATTATGGATAATTTTCATTCTTGACTGAACCGGGGCTCGAACTCGGGTCGAGTTTACATGTTTCGAGAATAGCCACATTCTTATCATCAGAATTGAACTCCAACTCAGAAAAGTAATTGTGTAAGCTTTAAAATGTTCTGGATTTATTTGTATTGCATATTCAAGATATATTTTAATTAAATCGAATAATTTGATAGTTGTACGCTGTGCTAATGCTATTTTAAACTTCTAAAATCGTCAATAATCGAAAATAAAATTATTAAAAAATTATCCCGAATACCCTTTGTATTTCCAAACGGATAGTAAATTAAAGTAAGCTCAAAAATTATTATTAAATTCTTTCGCATTAATTTAAAATTTAATGTTTTCCTTAAAGTTTCCGGTTATCTGCCCATTAATGAAAATATTTCTGAAATTGAAATTTATGTTTTGCAGCTTTATTAAAAAAACCGCTCGTATCAAAACTTCTAACACAATAACCTTTCAAATCACCCTCGTATGTGTATGGCTAACCCAGACAATAATTTTGTTGTTGTATGTTGTTGTTGGTTGATGTTAAAATATTAATAATATTTATTGATGGCAAAATGCACAGTAGCCAAATAAGAAATAAATGGTAACTAACACGGCGACAATAATGATAATGACGGTAAAATGATGATGACAACAACAACAACGACAAAAATAAATAAAACCAAAGAAACACAAAAAAAAAGAGATGGAACCTAACAAAGAGTTGCTTTTTAGGCCTTGTTAATGATGCTTCGTCAACACTAATTGTAGTTCATGTTTGCAGTGCGATGCCGCCAAACGTTGCCGCCAACATAGACGATGCGTGTTGATAATCTCTGGTTTGTTTGTTATTTAGTTTTGTTTTCTTTTTAGGATTTTTTTTTTTTGTAAATCTTTTTAAAGAAAAAAAAAAACACTTTACCAGCACTACCCAGTGGGAAAACTCAGAAAATCTTCTTACTTTAGGCCTTTTTAAAGACTTGCTCAAAGTTTTTTTTTTATTCATTATCTAACTGTTAAAAAAGGCCTCATAGTAGGCCTTGGCTCTTTCGTATTACAGAAAAGATACACATTCCATATTCGCTTCTATGACAAGGGAGTAGAGAAGGAGTAACATTTTTTTACTGTTTTTTGCACAAGCAAAAGCAATATATAATTTTTTTTTTTTTTTTTTAATCCCGTTACCATTCTTATGTACCTGCTGAAGGCCTTCTAGAAGGCATCCGTACTAATTCTTTTTCCCGATGGGTACATGCTAAAAAAGACACTTACATTCATAGAGTGGAATAGAGAAGTTAAATTTTGAAGGGTATATTCATTAAACATTCATTAGAGTTTAATAAAAGCTTTAATTAAAATAAGATTGAAAGATTACTTAAGTTCCCGAACACCCAAATACAAATTTAAAAAAAAAAAACTTTCTCTAATGTTAATGACATGGAAAAGTTTATAACATTGAAAAGGATCTTTATATAGTTCAATCAAGTTAAAGCAGCATGTACACGATGCGTACATGTCGTTATTACCTTAATAACATTGCTTCTGTAAAAGTCAGCTGCAAAGTCGTCTGACAAAATTTCAATTAGAGCGTTCTCTATTTTCTTCGGACAAACTTTCTGTCATCAGAAATCTATTTTTTAATGGCTAAACTATTTTACGGCGCAAATAACAATTTTCTTGGTGGCAGCAAGCTATTTTGAAACCGAGAATTACTTTGGTTTCTGCAATAACTATGCGAAAAAAAACAGAGACAATGGCGCATGTTCAGAAATCATAACTAAAGTTGTAACTTACAAAACAGAAACTAGAAAATAGTTCATAGGTAGTTATAGATCATTATAATTCATAATTAACGTAGTAACAGCTCTCAGCTTATAGAAGAAATGAAACCATGCATATTGGCATGTAGAGAAAATTAAATGTAGATAATATTCTGAACGACATATTCTGTAATTAATTAAAAAGTTTATCAAACTATTGCAAACCCATTTTTTTGTTCTTTAAAGAATTAACACAAATTCTAAAAAGTTTATTTTTTGGTTATAATAGTACCCAGTGACTAATATTCCGAGTACTCAGAATTGTAAGTGGAATTGTAACACAGAGTATGCTTTCACTTACTTCATATTGTACAATGTACATGAAACAGTACTACAGGCAGAGAGGAAGTAAGCTAATCGTGGTATTAAATTGAGTGTAACACACTTTCTCTGAAATACGTATGCTATACTTTGTGTGTACGGGGTACTCGGAAGTGTATGTACGTTTTTCGTTTACTTTCTCGTACACTTTGTGGGTTGATGGTAAGCAATGAAAAAGCGGCCATGTTCTATATAAAAGTAAACGAAAAACGTATATACACTTCCGAGTACCCCGTACACACAAAGTATAGCATATGTATTTCAGTACGTATAACACACGTGCGTCACTGGGTATATAAATCAATTAAAATTAGGACTTGAAAAAATAAAAATATTCAATAGAATTTTATCGACTAAGAACACATCTCTAGTTTATTTTTTTTATGTGTGTTTTTGGATGCAGTAGAAATGCATTTCAAATGGCTTGCAGCGTGTTTTATACGTCTGAACTGTTTTTGCCATGTTTTTATCTGATATTATTTGAATATCTTTATAATTTTTTCCATTTATTTTTTTATAACCATTTCAAAAATGTTGTACTTTTGAAATAAATTATAAAATTATATCAATCAGCTGTTCTTTGAGGCGCTGCGAAATATGGCCCCAAAAAAATAAATGAAAATTGACCCCAAATTCGGGGCTATTTTTTATAATGCAATATGGCCCATTTTTTTATGAAAAATTACCCCAAAAAAATGAAAAATAACCCTAAAAATAAAATTAAATATTACTCTTAATTTGGGGTTATTCTTCGTTATGAAAAATCACCTCAAAATGTATAATGAATTTGAGCCCCAAAAAAGAACACAAAGAACGTTACATTAAACATTTTCGGTGGAGTTCATATGCCCGAAACTAAAAATCACAAATTTAGAATCCCGATTTCAAAATCCGGATAATTATACAGTTTTGGTTTTAAAAATCGTACGATTGATAGCATGGTAGAGCTTTCGGCCATGTGCAAGGTTTTTTTTCTCTATGGTATAACGAAAACTGGCTTTGCTTACTAAAGCTTCATGTTATAGACGGGCTGATATAACGAATACTGCCTTCGCTAACTAAAGCTTCTCTATATAGCCAGCGTTCGGCCGGGTGAAAGGATTTTCTTCTGTTTGGTATAACGAACACTGGCTTGCTCACTAAAGCTTCACTAATAGACGGCCTTCGGCCGGGCGCAAGGATTTTCTTTTCTATGGTATAACGAACTTTGGCTTCGCTCAGTAAAGCTTCTCTTAATAGCCGGCCTTCGGCCGGGCTCAATGATTTTTTCCAATATGGTATAACAAACACCGGCTTCGCTAACAAAAGCATTTCTGCATAACCGGCAAGGATTTGCTCTAATTTGGTATAAGAATTCGGGTTATTTATACTATCCCTAGAAACTTTTACATAGAATTTTATAAAATTTGTGTCAAAATATTTGGGGTGATTTTTGCATTTTGTATTAGTAGACGAAAAATAGCCCCAAAGTAAAAATTGCGATTTTACTTGAGGCCATTTTTCATTCCTTGATATTGGGGTCATTTTCATTCCACTTAAAATGCAAAAACACCCTAACGAAAAAATGAAAAATAACCCCAAAAAAAACAAAAAAATTGCGCCAAAATTGCGTGTTGTTGTGTCTCATGTTAAACTTTTGGGGCCATATTTTGCGCACCGCCGTTCTTTGAATGCATTAGTTAGTTGGCCCTTAGTTACAGCTTTACCTATAATTAAGTGTAAACTTTTTATGCTGAAAGTAAGCATCTGTGAAAAACTTAAATAGGTACTCAAAAAAGTTAACACTTGGTAATAATTTATGAATATGCGCCAAAGTCAGAAGCAAATTACATTTACGTTTGTGACCGAATATTATAAACCTTTTATAAAACAGCAATTTTGACAGGCATGCACAATTACATGTGACTTGAAAAGTTAACAAGTCAGATGTAAAAAACATGTCGTCTACATGCACCTTAAGTAAACAAAAAATATATATAAAACATTGTTGTATGCCTTTCTGGATTCATTACAAAACTTCCCCCCTTATAAGGTCCAGAGTTGATTCTTTTTTTTATAAAAACATATATAAAAAAGATAAACTAGAAAAATATTAAATATCGGCCAAAATCTCCAATTTCAAAGTTTTAAACACGAAAGTTGATATGAGTTCATCCCAGTGATGGAATATTCAGTACTATGGTACTATTTTCAGTACTTTTTCCTTTCAAAAATACCTCGGTACCCCCACGTACGTTTTAGTACTCTGTTTTCGTTATGCTTCTCTGTTAAGAAATTAAGCGTTTTATTTTTTTTTTAGCATTGACGACCAACCGTTGAAATTACAACTCCGACTCCTAATCTAACCTTAATGCTTAATGTATATGAGACGTGTCTTTATTTGACTTTAAACTCTTTTTTTAATGCGGTACCTTTTAAATGGTTAAATATGGCAAGAAAAGGATTCAGTAAAAATTTCGAATAAATTTTTTAAATATTGCATCTCCACACTCGAAGTATTTTTATATTGGAAATTATCAGAATATTTTTTTAAATTTTTTATGCCTTACAATTTTGGAGTCGGAGTCGCGAATTTTTTGTTCCGAATCCACAGTCCTATTGACAACATTGCCTACACCAAATTTATACTTATCAAAAGTATATGTATACGCTTGTTGGTATCCCAGTAAAAAATTGTATCATTTTGCGAAGCACTAAAGGTACATTTAAAAAAATAAGCGCACAAATATGCGCTACGCAATAAGACATACAGAAATGCAGTTAAGTAAGTGAAAGAACTCTCAACAACGTTTATTAAAAAAAAATAACATTTCAAGTGCTACGGCATTCCCTTACCACGAAGCAGGTTTGTAAGGGAGAATACTAAAAAAATACCGGTATCAAGACATTCAGTGTGTAAAGCTGATCGTTACATCTAACAATTTGTATGTGCGCTGAATAATGCGCTTTATGTGTCAAAAATGTATTGCTTCAAAGTGGGAACTCGCCATATAAAATTCATGTCTTCCGTAAGCGCAATGGTAAGCGAAACTTTTATGTTTCTCCCTTACAAACCTGCTTCGTTGGAAGCTCCATTTTTTATTGGGTATATTTAATGGCAGATATCCTCGTCAGAATTTTGCTGTTGAAATTTTGCCAGCTCGGTTTTTTCCAAACAAAAAAAGTATGTTTGAAAAAGTACCAAAATGTTGAAAAAAGTACTTGGTGGTCAGTACCATCTAAATTTTTAAATTTTCCATCACTGGTTCAACCCTATTTGTAAACCACTGATTGCCTCTTGTGTACTGTTCCTATCTAACAGAGCTGCATTTACAGTGGAGGTTAGCATGTCATAACGTCCAGTGGCATAGTGTTCACGGATACCATTTACAAACAAACTTAAAGTAGAACTTGTGAGTTCATGCTTTCCTCTCTCAATTTGCTCAAATCGGAGCTAGAAGAATGGACTACAAGTAAAGAATTAATTGCAAGATATAGAATAAGTATTTTTAAAAAGTAATAAACATTATCAACATTTTTGATAATATGACCCTGCTTTTCAGCATTGTGCTGCCAGCTTAAACATCACTTGGCCAAATTGTCATCAGGAGAAATTATGTCATCAATGCGATGACACATCGGCATCACAGACATGACGAAACGGAGTCAGTTTAATAAAAAAATTCATCAGTGCGATGACTCAGAAACATCGGAGAAAGGACTTATTAGGCTAATAAAATGACAAACTTTTATTAAATTGCGTCATTGGAATTGACTTAGGTCAAAGTTAACATGTTTGTTTCACTAATATTGTATTCCGCGCTCTGTTTACAGAAAAACTCTCAATTATAATACACCAGCAGCATACCTGATAGGTGGCATGTCATAACTTCCAGTGTCATAGTGTCCATAGTGTCCATGGACATTATGACACTTAATTGTCATAACGTCCATCAGAGAAATGTCATAGCGTGTCATAGTGTCCATGGACTTTGCAAAGTGTCATAACGTCCACAACTTAACTTATAATGAAAAATATTAAAATGTATAAAATTTGTTTTGAAATATCAAAATAAGTAAGTATAACGCCAAAAATTCTTACAAGCCAGAATGTTAACAAATTTGGGATCATAGCCGGCCTTCGGCCGGGCGCAAGGATTTTCTTCTCTATGGTATAACAAATACCGGTTTCGCTAACTAATGCTTCTCTGCACAGCCGGCCTTCGGCCGGGCGCAAGGATTTTCTCCTCTATGGTATAACAAACACCGGCTTCGCTAAGTAAAGCTTCTAAAATCTGCCTTGTTCCGAACAAAAGCCGACTATGCAGAGGAGCTTTAGTTAGCGAAGCCGGTGTTTGTTATACCATAGAGGAGAAAGTCCTTGCGCCCGGCCAAAGGCCGGCTATGCAGAGAAGCTTTAGTTATCGAAGCCGGTATTTGTTATACCATAGAGGAGAAAATCCTTGCGCCCAAAAGTGTTTTCGTTATATATTTAATATATACACCCAGAGAAAAAGCAGCAAAACCATTTTTAAAAATTGTTTACCATATAATGTTTCATTTAACCAAATCATTGTCACCGACAACCATATTATGGTTAAATTAGTTTCTTTAAAAATAGCTTTGTTGGTTGGGACCATAATGAAACATATTTTTCTCTGTGTGTATGCAGATCATTTTTTTGTATTTAACTTCTTTAGTAATTATGGACCTAATGACACTTTTGAAAGTGTCATAATGTCCATGGATACTATGACACTTTTTGTTATGTCCTAACGTCCATGGACACTATGACGCTGGACGTTATCACATGCCACCTACCTGATATATATTTCGTAATCAGATTACTTTGAAAATTTGGTGTTTTTAACTAACTTATTTAAACAAATAGAATAGTGGAATTTTTCCTTCTTTTTTGTACTTTTTAAACATAAAAATAACAGGGACCGTAACGGTTATAAGTGATATCGAATTAGTTTTTTAATAACTGTTATTTTGTGGCTTAAATGAAAAAATCTATCTTAAACAGTTATTTTTGGACGTAAAAATAAAAGGTCGGATGAAACTCTTAAAAAAGAGTTTTATTTAGCCGTCAGAAAATAGAACTCATTTGAGGAGTTTTATTTTTTCCGTCTAAAAATAAAACTCATTTGAGGAGTTTTATTTTTTTCCGTCAGAAAATAAAACTCCCTTGAGGAGTTTTACTTTTTCCGTCAGAAAATAAAACTCATAATTTTTATTTTTTTATGTTGATGTCACTGTAGTCAAAGCATAAATGATGAATAAAATATGACAAAATTTTCTGATAACTTTCGTCGTTGGAATGATGTCACTTTTTGCCTCATTGATGCCATTTTTTATTAATAATATTTATGCCACAATTCTGATGTTAAGGTATCTTCAATAAAAAGATGCATTTCTCTATAAGTGTACGTACTAGGGTAAAGGGTATTATATTGTCAGGCTTGACCGACTAAACTTTCGTACTTATTTTTTTAAGCTATTATTCAAAATGTAAAGACCTTTAAACACGGGATTTTAAAATTTAGATACATAAAATATGCATGTCCCATTTTCCGGGATTTTTAAGAATGAGTTCATATTGGCATCTCTTACTACGACTGCTTTTTACGCATTTCTAAGAGTTTATTCGTATGTAATAATGTGCTTGAAATGTGTTTGTGTACGAGGTTTAAACTCTCATGCTTAAAAAAAATTCATGAATAATTTGAACAGTACGGAGAACATTAGAGTTGTTAGAGTTCTGGACGACTGCGATATTGTCGAGCTGATGAAAAGGTTGATCTGTTATGCTTGCTCCCACGGGGCATTTGCACTGGCGTGTTGTTAATGTTACGACTACTGTTTGTAGTCGTACGTTTGTTTGTGGTTAGCGGCTGGCTGTTCGCTGCTCATACATACATAATTATTGCCATCATCGTTCTCATACAAGTAGATATAAAGTTTAAGTGTTTGAATTGCACATGTCTACATCTTTTCACTAGATGACGAAGTTGTTCGTGTAGCTTAAGAGCTTAGTTGCGGGAAATAGTTAAACACTCTGGCTCCTTAAATAAATATTTATCTTTTGCATAAATATGTATTGACAAAACGTACAAATAACCATGAAGCCACTGAGCCTTCACTGGTTAACAACAACAGCAACAATAACCAATAACCCTTCAAGAAATCATCAGATTCAGCATCAGAGTTTACGCAAAGCCCAAACCATTGAACCACAACACATCACTCACAATTCACAGTCGTATAAACATTCAAACACTCAAATATACGAGCATAAATATTAAACACGTTCATCTATCTATGCGATCGCTGGAGAATTCTACGAGCTTTAACATTTTCCTACTCATTATTCTTTCTAATTGTGCGTCTAATCTGTACTTTGAAACTAAAGATTATTATTGTTGTTGTTTTTTTCTGTTTCAGTTAGTCTTTGATGATGCCTGCCTGCTGCCTTTAATGTTTGCCGTCACTTATATAGAAGACGAAATAGTACAAATGTCGTTTTATGAAATACCGCTTCGTGCGGAAGCTGATTATTTAATGTTAAAACAACAAAAAAAATAAAAAAAACAATGAATAATATAGAATGCGGGTATTTTTTTTTTTAAATTGTGAAATGAATTACAAGCCATGAATTGATAACACACGTGTAGAATAATATCCTTAAAATTAATTTGAAAATTAATAGGAAAGCGATTTAACTGTCAGCATTTCGTTAAAGCATTTCGATGGGAAAATAAATAATAGTTTAATAATATTATTAAAAATTTGTTTCTACTTTTATTGAAAAATTTGCAAAACTTAAATTTTCTATAGAAAAAATTTGTTTACTCCAAAGAAAATTTTCTATAGAAAATAATGTTTTAAACAATATTTTCCATATAAATTAGAATGCCGAAAAAGATTTTCTTCAAAAATTAAAAATTTTCTTCAAAAATTAAAAATTTTCTAAAGAAATATTGGACCAAACAAGATTTTAAATAGAAAATTTTGTAAAAAAAAGAATTTAAAAAAAATATTGTCACAAAAAGGATTTTGTATAGATGATATTGTCCTAAATAAAAATTTAATAAGAAAAATATTGTCCCAAACAACATTTTTATTATAAAAAATTGATTTAGATAAGATTTTTTTATAAAATATTGTCCCAAATAAGTTTTTACGGAATATTGTGTATTCAAAAAGATTTTCTATTCTACCAAACAGGAATTTATACAGAAAATATTGTTCGAAAAAAAGATTTTCCATAGAATATATTTTTTTTTTTTTAAAAGATTTGCCATAAAGAATATTGTCTCAAACAAATTTTTAAGGAAAATATATTCTTAAACTAGTTTGTCTTTAGAATATATTGTCCTAAGCAATATTCTCTATAGAATATTTTGTCCCAAGGAAGATTTTTTTAGGAAATATTGTCCAACTCTATTTTTTATATAGTAAATGTTATCCCAAACTATATTTCCTAAAGAAAATTTTATACTAAGCAAGATACTCTTTAAAAATATTGTCCCAAACATATTTGGGGGATTCACAAGGTGTCATAAAGTCATATGTCTTAAAATAATAACATGAAAACATACGACTGTTGTGAACAAACCCTCATAATTCATTGTGAATTTTAATCAGCTGATTTAAAAGAAATATAAAAAAAATATTAACGAAAAATAAAAATATTTCTTAATTCTAATCCATAAATTAATAAATTAAATTAGATCCTACCTGACTATTTTCAGACGCAAATCACAAATAAATTTTATTTACTTTGTTAACCAAACAGCAGAGCCCTTAGCCGATCTAATTTGACGCCGCAAGTGATTTGCTGCAAAAATTGCTAGCCGCAGGTTAAATTCGGATGTTAGCCGGATAAAATTTTACCATCAACGACGACGGCTTACAAAAACTTATGCGGCTAGGCTAAGCCGTTCAGCGCAGGTATCTTCGCATTATTTACGACAGCACAATAAACATAGCAAGCAAAGTTCTATTTATTTAAGACACTTTTTGTTTACAAAGCAACAACAATATTTTTAAACCATTGTAAAATGTTAGACCATTATGACAATATAACATGATAGCACACCTTGTGAATACCCCAATTGTCTCAAATTTAATTTTCTATTGAAAATATTGTGTACAAACAAGATATTGTATAGAAACATGTAATATTCTTTCAATAAAATTTTTCTATAAAGGATACTGTTTTATATAGGATTCGCCTTAAAACTATTATCCCAAAGGTAATTTTTTTTTAGAAAATATTGTCCTAAGAAAAAGTTGTTCCAAACAAGACATTCCGCAAACAGTATTTTCGGCATCAACAAGTATCCAAAACTAGATATTCTAAAGAAAATGTTATGCTAAAGAAGATATTCTTTAAAAATATTGTATTCAGACATGATTTCCTATACAGAATGTTACCCGAAACAAGACTTTCTGTTGAAAATATTGTTCCAAACAAGATTTTCTTTAAAATTATTCTGCACAGACACGATTTTCTATAGAATATATTGACTCAATGAAGATTTTTTTAGAAAATATTGTTCTAATCAAGATTTTCTAAGGATAGTATTATTCATATCAAGATTTTCTAAAAGAAAAATTGTTCCAAACAAGACATTCTGTAGAAAGTGTTGTCCCTAACAGTATTTTCTATAGCAAATATTATCACAAAATAGGTTTTCTAATGAAAAGTTTATGCTAAACTAGATATCCTTTTAAAATATTGTACCCAGACATAATTTTCTGTAGAGAAAGTTATCCGAAAAATATATTTTCTATTGAAAATATTGTTCCAAGCAAGAATTCCTTTAGAAATATTGTGCACAGACAAGATTTTCTATAGAATATATTGACTCAAAGAAAATTTTCTATAAAAAATATTGTCCCAAACAAGATTTTTTAAAAAATATTGTCCTAATCAAAAAATATTATACCAATAAAAATTTTCTATAGAAAATATTGTTCCCAACAATAATTTCCTTTAAAACTATTCTCCTAAGCCAGATTTTCTATTAAAAAATATTATGCTGAGACAAGATTTTCTAAATAAATATTGTGCTCAGGCAAGATATTCTATTTAAAATATTGTTCTAAACAAGAATTCCTTTAGAAATATTGTGCACAGACAAGATTTTCTATAGAATATATTGACTCAAAGAAAATTTTTTATAAAAATTTTGTCCCAAAAAAGATTTTTTTAGAAAATATTGTCCTAATCAAGCAAATATAATCCCAATAAAAATTTTCTATAGAAAATATTTTTCCAAACAAAATTTCCTTTTAAACTATTCTCCTAAACCAGATTTTCTATTAAAATATATTTTGCTGAGACAAGATTTTCTAAAGAAAATATTGTGCTCAGGCAAGATATTCTATTGAAAATATTGTTCCAAACAAGAATTCCTTTAGAAATATTTTGCACAGACAAGATCTTTTATAGAATATATTGACTCAAAGAAAATTTTCTATAAAAAATATTGTCCCAAACAAGATTTTTTTAAGTAATATTGTCCTAATCAAAAATAATTATACCAATAAATATTTTCTATAGAAAAAATTGTTCCCAACCAAAATTTCCTTTAAAACTGTTCTACTAAACTAGATTTTCTATTAAAAAATTTTGTGCTGAGACAAGATTTTCTAAAGAAAATATTGTGCTCAGGCAAGATATTCTTTTGAAAATGTTGTCCCAAACTGATTTTTTACAAAAGCGAATAAATCTAAAACTAGATTTTTAATGCAACATTTTTGAAAAAAACAATTTTTATATAGAACTTATAAACCTTAAATATATTTAAGTATAAACTACATGATAATTTAATATGTTGAAAAAACACCTCAGCAATAGGATTTTCTTGTATGAAACCGCTTAAAGTTTTATTAAAACACCAATGTTTGATATTAACCGCCTTACAATTTTGTAACACATAAAAATATTTGGTTCGTACTAGCTCTTTAAAAACAAAAAAAAATCATTAAACCTCTTTTCAAACCAAATCAATGGATAGTCATTTAAGTAAACAGTTTTTAATGACAGCAGTAAAAACTTTTATAGACCAATATTAAACATTGATAACAAACCAAAAAAAAGGAAAAAATTCCCTAAATATCTTTTAACTTAAAAACGTAAAAATAACAAAATTTAAGATTTTTATTATTTCTTTCACAAAAAAACATACAAAATCAATTTAGAAATAAAAAACCATTAAAAATTGATGAGTATTTTATTAATTCAACTTAATTTGAATTAAGCCCCATAAAAAGAATACAAAATTTTATGCAAAATATCAGCAAAGAACAGTAGCTGATCTAAGACATAATTTTAAGTTTGAAACCCCACTAACAAAAGATTTCTATTTAACCTACACAACAAAAGTAGCGGCTAAACATAAAAAGTTTGTGTTGTCTTTGCAGATGCTCTGTTTTCAAAGTTTTTTTTTTTAATTTTGTTTATAGAAAATACGAATTTATAGTTGTCAGTTTGTCATTAGTTTAAAGATTTCTTCACAAGATTATAAATAAAAGGTTTATTGGATTTTTTTTTATTAAACCCTAATGCAAGGAATAAAACTTTTCATATAAATCTTTCTGAAAATCCTTGTTTATTTTATTTAGACACATTTGCACACACTGACACACTTTTGAACAATTCCAAAAAAACAAAAAAACTTGAAAGTGTTAATGTAATTAAAATAAATTTAGCTTAAACCAAAAAAAAAAAACATTAAGATATAAGAAAAGCTTAAAATACTTTAAATTTAACAAACAACTTCTTTCATAAATAAACAACTTAAAACGAAAGACTTAAGACACAAACTTGATATTTTGTTTAGTGTTTCTTATTATTGTTGTTGTTTCCGTTGTAGATAATGAAACGCATGACTGTTCCTAAATTATGGCAACTGAAAAGATCGTAATTTGTTTTCTTTTATATTTTCGGTATTTTTCTGTTTTTTTTTTTTAGCAAAACAATCGTTGTTGTTATTGTTATTGGGCGCATAAAACCAGAAGCTCTTTCGGCTTTCGATAAAAGTAGATCGTTAAATGTTGATAAGATGATGATTTTAAGATCATTATTAACAAGTGATTTCAAAGTAAAAACACCGCTTCGGCTTAACAATGAAAAGGATTTTACTCGCAAATTTCAAGGGATTTGGGGAAATGATAAAACACCATTAATAGTTAGAATCTTAATAAAAATTTATACAGAAGTATAAAAATTTCTGAACAAACAAATTAGCAGATGGATTTTGGTAATAGCTGTCAGTATAAATAATATAAAAGCCAAATTTTAAGAATTTAAAAAAATATATATTGGTTCCAAGCCGATAGCCATTAGTTGCTAGTGCTTTAGTTGATAATTTATTTTTTAATTTGTCATTAGCTAATTTTCTATGCAGAAATTTGTCCTAAACTAAATTTACTATAGTTAGCTTTATCCTATACAAATTTTTCTATAAAGCAATCTATTTTGACAAAACTTTCAATGGAAAAATTCGTCCCAAACTAAATTTCTCCAACTAAATTTTCCATAGAAAACTTTGTTCTCAAGGCTATTTTAAAAAAAAACTTTGTCCAAAACTTAATTTTCCACAGAAAACTTGTTCCTTCAGTAAATTAAAAAAAACACTTTGTCCTAAGCTGCATTTTCGATAGAAAACTTTGTCCTAAACCAAATTTTCTATAGAAAACTTTGTCGTAAACTAAACTTTCTACAGAAACCTTTGTCCTAAACTAAACTTTCTACAGAAACCTTTGTCCTAAACCAAATTTTCTACAGAATACTTTGCCCTAAAACTAATATTCTAGAAAAAACTTTGTCCTAAACCAAATTTTCTATAGAAAACTGTATCAGTAACAAAATTTTATATCCACAACTTTGTCCCAAACTAAATTTTGTATGGAAACTTTACCCTAAACCAAATTTTCTAAAAAAAATTGTTCTAGCTAAATTTTCTAAAGAAACATTTGCCCCAAACTATATTTATAATAGGAAAGTTTTCTCAAACTAGACTTTGTCCTGAAGTACGTTATAAAAAAAAATTTTTTTCCTGAAGTAAAATTTATAAAAAAAACTTTGACCAAAACTAAATTTTCCAAAGAAAACTTTGTTCTTAAGAAAATTTTGTAAAGAAAACTTTGTCTCAAACTAAATTTTTTGTGAAACACTTTATCGGTAACAAAATGTTCTATTAAAATATCAATCCTAATAAAATTGTTTTAAGGAACATTGGTTCAAACTTTGTCGTAAGCTAAATTTTCTGTAGGAGACTTTGCCTTTTGCTAAACTTTCAATAGAAATCTTAGCCGCAAACTAAATAGTATATAGACAAATTATTTTTAATACAAAACTTTTACCCAAACTAAATTTTCTTAAAAAAAAACTCTGTCCCAAGCCAAAATTTCTATATAAGACTTTGTCCCAAATAACATTTTCAGTAGAATAACCTGTCGCAAATAAAACTTTTTATAGAAAACTTTTGTCCCAGTCTAGATTTTAAACAATTTGAACCAAACTTAAATCTTTCCTTGCACTTGATTTTTAATTGATAATTTTATCTAAAAATTAATTCTCTACAGAATGTTTAGCCCATACTACGCTGACGACCAACCAAATGTGTAAAATTTAAATGATTTAGCAATATAACATTTTCAAACAATAACTATGAACGCACAACTAACCTCTAATTTAAGTCCAATTGAAATGAAGAAAAAAAATTATAACATTTATTTAAGAAAATTTCAAATGTCAGTCAATTTTATACAACCATTCGTCTGTCGCCTCAACTGGGTATTCATTTGCCTGTCTCTCTATGCATGTTACAGCACTCAGTCGTCACTCACAATTCATATAGATTTGTAATAATATGGGCGGCTAATTTCTTTAATCTTAAAAATCTTGTGCATTTTTAACAATTTTCCAACCATCATAATCATCTTCTTCTTAATTTTCATTTCTATTCCTATTGCTGCAGAGAAGAGACCTTATCTCGCCACAATAACGATTCAGTTTTTTTTTCTTCAGCTTCTTTTTATGAAATATTAAAAGAAAAAACTTAAATCGTAGAAAAATACAATTGCAATAGCCGCTAGAAATGATTTGTCTGTCTGTCCGCCTCTTGGTCCAGTCAGCATGGAAGAAGGTATGATGGAATATTTTCGTTGTGTTAAAGTAAATCAGGAACAAAGATACACACATACAATCACACAAAATAAAAAGATTCATGCGAAGTCGGTTTGTTAAGAAAAATGTAACTGTAACAGTAGAAATATTGCTATGCCACGAGCGATAATTATTGACGGTAAGTGGCGCAAAGGAATGTGTACATTTGCCGCATTGCAATGCAATTAATCCATTTGAGGCAAAATCAAAACTAAGAAATTACAACAAAGACAACCAACTACAACAAATCCACAAACAAATGACAGCTTGCGGCAGGCTAGCCTACCCCGATACAATGAAGATGCCACAAGTGTTTGACGGCAGAGTTTTAAACTAGAGCAAATAAACGGCTTTATCATTTTTACTATTATTATGTTTTATGGAATAGAGAAACGTAAGAAAATAAAAATATAATAAGAAATTGGTAGAAAGGAAAAAATGAAACATTTGTAAAATGTTTAAGTTAAAAAAAATTTACTTCTTAATCCAAGTCTTGAATGCAACCACATTATTTTCTTTTAATTTTTATTTTAAGAAACCCCACATCAGGTCATACATACACACGGAAATAATATTGCAGCTTAAATAATGTTGCCCATATGGTTAAATGGTTGGATTTCTATTTGGATACCATTCACCGAAGGTAAAAGGGTATATCAAGAGCCAATATTCAAAATATGCCAACTCTTTAGCTCTGTGTTATAAATTTCCAAAATTTGGAAAAAAATTTTAATTATATATTAAGAAATTAAAATCTACCTAATTTTTACCGATGTTGGCATGCTGAACACGAATCTGGTACAGATTTTGATATCCAATGGCAAGTTTTTAAATTAAGGTCATTTTTAACATAGTACTACATATGGCGGTGCGCAAAATGAAAAACGGCCCCAAAATTTTACATGAGACACAACAACACGCAATTTTGGCGCAATTTTTTGTTTTTTTGGGGTTATTTTTCATTTTTTCGTTAGGGTGTTTTTGCATTTTAAGTGGAATGAAAAATGGCCCCAATATCAAGGAATGAAAAATGGCCCCAAATAAAATCACAATTTTTACTTTGGGGCTATTTTTTGTCTACTAATACAAAATGCAAATTTTAAGAAATGAAAAATCACCCCAAACATTTTGACACAAATTTTATAAAATTCTATGTAAAAGTTTCTAGGGATAGTATAAATAACCCGAATTCTTATACCAAAGTAGAGAAAATCCTTGTTGGTTATGCAGAGATGCTTAAGTTAGCGAAGCCGGTGTTTGTTATACCATAGATGAAAAAATCTTTGAGCCCGGGCGAAGGCCGGCTATTAAAAGAAGCTTTACTGAGCGAAGCAAGTGTTCGTTATACCAAAGAGAAGAAAATCCTTACACCCGGCCGAAGGTCGGCTATACAGAGAAGCTTTAGTTAGCGAAGCCAGTGTTCGTTATACCATAGAGAAGAAAATCCTTGCGCCCGGCCAAAGGCCGGCTATAACTTGAAGCTTTAGTAAGCAAAGCCAGTGTTCGTTATGCCATAGAGTAAAAAATCCTTGCGCATGGCCAAAAGCCCAACCATGCTACCAATCGTATGATTTTTAAACCTAAAACTGTATAATTATCCGGATTTTGAAATCTGGATTTTAATTTGGGATTTTTAGTTTCGGGCATATGAACTCCACCGAAAATGTTTAATGTAACTTTCTTTGTGTTCTTTTTTTGGGGTTCAAATTCATTATAAATTTTGAGGTGATTTTTCATAATAAAGAATAACCCCAAATTTAGGGTCACATTTCATTTTATTTTTAGGGTTTTTTTTGGGTAATTTTTCATTAAAAAAAATGGGGCCATATTGCATTATGAAAAATAGGCCCAAATTTGGGGTCAATTTTCATTTATTTTTTGGGGCCATATTTCGCAGCGCCCATATCGCACTTGATCATAAAGAGAGTATTAACTCGAAATTTTTATTTTTTCACTTTTTGGAAAAATATCCACACGTACTATTCACAAAATCAAAATAAAATATCGATGTGTGTGAAGTTAAATTTCGAAATTTATTGTATAACAGAGTTCTGTTAACGCGCTAACATAGCACTGTTAACCATATAAAATTGGGATATATGTATTAAAATTGGAATTATACCTACTTTTTTGTATCAAATGGACTGGAAAAAATATAATATAACACATATCCCGCTAGTCAAAAACTTTTATTATTTTAGGGGTATAATAGCACTTCACATGTTTTTTTTAATTTTTTATATTTACAATTTCTCTGGAAGATTATCCCGAATTCCAGGAAAACGGTGGGAGATAGGCGGATGAAACTTGACGGAATTTGTGGACAAAGGAGTATTTTATGAAAATTAATTGTCAGAAGCTTAAAGGTTTTGTGTGTTTATACGAAATTCTCAATTTGTCCATATTTTCAAATTTGGTAATTCTCTGTAAGAAGAATTTCAGGAAAACGGTAAGATTGGCGGAGATGTTCGTATGAAATTTGATGGAATTTGTGGACAAAGTGATTCCACTTTATTTGGTAATCAAACGGTTGGCTTAAAAATTAATTTTCATATGCCTTTAATATTAAATTTAAAATTGTTTTGCTTCTACTGAAAATTCGAAGTTTAAGATATTTAAGTAAGCTAATAGCGCCCTATTAGCGAAAATTGTCCGAGAATGCACTAGAAAAAAACCATCTGTACTTAACTCAATTCGAAGCGGTATCAATAGAACGGTAGGTACGGATTTTTTTACAGAAAGATTGATTTAAGTACGGATTATGCAAGTGCGAGATCTAAACATATCCATATTCAATCCCGAATTCGTTCTTTAAATAAGATTGAATCAATCTCGAAATGCCCTTGATTCAAGTTGATTTAATCCCGATTTCGTACTTGAAATAATCCAAAAATGAAATTAGATTATTAGATTATAAAGAATTTATTCCAGAGACAGAAGGAGAATATGATGGTTTCTTCTTTAAAATTTGATGTACAGTGGTCGGCATATTTATTTTGATACCTGAGAAATTTTACCATTTTGTATTTTTTCAGATTTCCAAAAAACTAAAAATTCCAACTTTTTTTTTAAATGAAAGTAGGATTTATTTAATAACTAAAACACATAAAATCATAACTTCTTAAGTTAAATTTGCATTCTATGCAACTAATTTAAAAATTTTGGGGGTGACATAAGTATTTTGACATATAGTATTTTTACTCTTTAAACGAAAATATGTTATTCCAACTTTTATAATTCTTTTAGATATTTTTAATATTAATAAAACGTGTACCCTCTTTTAGCGGTAATGACTTTCCTCTGAAATTGTTCTTTCCCTGGTTCTTGTCAGATCTGCGGTTCTTTGGCGCTTTATATATGACCAAACATTCTCAATCACACTCAAATCCGGACTTTGGGGTGGCCAATCCAAAGTTTCAATGCAATTTTCTGTCAAAAATTGTTTAATCATTTTACTCTTGTGGCAAGGCGCATTGTCCTGTTGGAAAATAAATGACGGTCCAATCAACCTATCGCCAGAAGGAAATGCGTGTTCATTTAAAATTTTCAAATATTGGTTTTGGTTCATCGAACCGTCGATGGGAACCAAGTCTCCCAAGCGTTTATATACTATACAGCCCCAGAACATGACTGTGCCACCTCTATGACTAACTTTTTCGACAACAGGTGTGATTTTTTTCGAGTTTTTTGGTCTAGTCTAACAAAAACTTTTTTCTTTGACGAGTGATACTCGAAAGTACTTTCGTCGGTCCATAAGACGCTTTGCCAGAATGACAGGGGCTTGTCCACGTATCTGTTTGCGAATTCTATCCTTTTAATTTGGTTTCTTGGGGCTATACATGGAATTGATCTTGCTACATATGTATTAAGGTGTTATGATACTTGCTATTTTTTGTATTGGATTTTTTTAGGATTGACTGAATGAAACAACAAATGCGAGAAAGAACAAGAAATACAATTTGATAAAATGTAAACAAAACAAACAATACTGCCCACGTTTTTTCCCCACAAAAAACCGTCATAAAAGTTAAAAATCGCAAAAAAAAAAAAAAAAGTTAAAAACCGTTTCTTTCGATCAAAAACTAAAAAAATTGGCAACAGTGCTAACATATAATCTGGAAATGTCAATTTTAAGTTAAAAAATTTTATATTTTTTTGACAGTCTTAGATTATTTCTCGATAACACATGCATATTTGTTTGACATTTCAAGATTTTTTATGATATAATCATACTCTTTACACTTAGTCAGTTTTCCTATGCAAATATATTTGCACTGTTCTCCAATATAGAAAAAATACAAAAAACAGCAAGTATCATAACAGCTTTAATGTTGGCTTCTTTTAGACGTCGTCGAACTGTTCTTTCGCTTAAATGACTATCAGAGTGCGAATTCCATTCCAACGCAGCAGCTTTGGGTGTCAAACCTGGATTAGGTTTAAATTTTCTCATAATTTGTCGATCATCCACTGCCGTTGTTTTACGTTTTCTTCCTGTTAGACGCAAATTAATGACAGATTCTGTTTCTTTACATTTATTTATTTGATAATAAACGGTTTGTCTAGGTATATTGTACTCCTTGGCAATATTTGTTACAGATATTCCAAGATTATTCTTGGTTATAATTTCACCCACACAATACTAATAGACATTTTTTATTAATCTTTCATCGAATGTTAATACTTAATACATACTTAACAACGACCACTTTGTATTAAAGCTTAACACAAAAAACAAAATGAGATGAAATCATAAAATGTCAAAATAATTATGCCGTTACAAATTCTTGTACCAAATTGCATTTCTCCCTTCAGAATGAGAATGGGTAAAGATTTTAACAAAATATTTTGCATACGTATACTTAAGAATTAGTGTAAAGAAAATATCATGATGACTGTGCCGTTATAGGAATTTCAATATTAAAAAACAATAAAACAATTCTTCACTATACTTTGTCAAAATAAATAAGCCGACCACTGTACATAGTTAACTAAAAATATAAACTAAATAAGAACTGTTGCTGTTGATTTTACTTTTTAAATATGAAAATAAAGTATGTTTTTCTAATTGTTCTGTTGTTTTTGTACTTTTGTTGTCTTGTTGTAGTGACTACAACAAACTTTGACAAGTACAAGCAAATGCACGCATAAAGAATGCAATGATTAGAGATGAGACTAAAGGTGTTATGATACTTGCTATTTTTTGTATTGGATTTTTTTAGGATTGACTAAATGAAACAACAAATGCGAGAAAGAAAAAGAAATACAATATGTAAACAAACCCTTTTTTCTGATTGACATTTCTCATGTAAATTTTTTTATTTGACTAAAACAAAAAAAAAATGGCAAAAGCTTGGGCAGATGAAACTATTTTGTTTTTGATAAACGAAATGAAGCAGGTGCCCTTCATATGGGATTTCAAACCATAAATTTTCAATTAAAGAATATACCACGGTGTAATTCGTAATATTTTTCATTATTTGTATTAAATTTTATTGTACATATGTATTTTAAAAAAAAATTGTTTGTGATTCCAAAATAAAATGTAAACAAAACAAAGAATATTGCCCACGTTTTTTTCCCACAAAAACCCCTCTAAAAAGCTAAAAATCGCAAAACAAAAGTTAAAAACCGCTACTTTTGATCAAAAACTACAAAAATTGGCAACAGTGCTAACATGTAATCTGGAAATGTCAATTTTAAGTTAAAAATTTTTATATATTTTTTTTTTAAACAGTCTTAGATTATTTATCGATAACACATGTATATTTGTTTGACATTTCAAGATTTATTATGATATAATCATACTCTTTACACTTAGTCAGTTTTCCTATGCAAATATATTTGCACTGTTCTCCAATATAGAAAAAATACAAAAAATAGCAAGTATCATAACACCTTAATAAGTTATATTAGATTAAAACGCTCAATTTATAATTTGGTTTAAGAATTTTGTACTTATTTTAAGAAATTCCAGTCTTGATTTTCGAAAGTAATCCAATTTAGGATTGTTTTAGTTACGTTTTAGGGTTATTCGTACACAAATTCTTAAGTACGACTCGTACAAAGTACACACAGAAAAAATCAATGTAAAATGGTCGAAAACAAGGTTGATTTTACCGTTTTCGGTAGTGATTTTGCTTCATTGTAACTTCTTGTTAATTTAACATGATTTTACAATAACTTGCGAACAACATTATTTTCTTTTAAAATAACTATAATTCATCTTAATTTAACATTGCAGTAAAGTTAGAGCAAAATGTCATTTAAATTGAAATAACAATCCGAATCACGTTGAATGAAAGTTATTTCAAGTTGAAACAACGTACATTTAATGTAGAATCAAATTGATTTGAGTGTGATATAACAGTGAGAAGAAGCTTCATAGACGACATATGCACTTATATAAGAAAAATTCAAAACAGTTACCCCTGAAACACATGTTCACTTATTTTGTATTTCCCTTTGTTAACAGAAGTATCAGCAGAATGGCCCGATATGGTTTTCGCCATCATTCTACTTTGAAAACTTGATGTACTATTTAACTAAATAATTTTTACTAAAAGAATACGGGAATTTGAAAATAAAAAAATTTATGTTTTTCTTTTTATGGTGTTGTTTTTTCCTATACTGGTTTGTATGGTTTCAATATTGAACAACGTTATTTAAACATTTTTCATTTAAAATTAATTTAAAACAATGTTAATTTTAAATAGAGTCTATACTTTTGCAGAAATGTACTATGATTTTTAATTACCATTGCGCCATGTTAATTAATCATTGATATTTTTTCTGACTTTGAGTTTTTTAGTGATTCCAATACATTTCCCACAAATACACCTCGTCACAAAAATTTGATACAATAGCATCAAAAATATCAGTTAAACAAGCAATTGAAGAAGCCATTTCACATTATAATTCATACATTTTCTATTATGTTTTTACCTTCTCCTGTAAAGTTGCATTTATGTGAGTTAGGGCCTTTCTAAATGAGACCAACGATATGTACCTATTCATTTACATGAATAAATAAATTACAATGAATTACAGACAGCATTCTGTTAATTGAACAATTAAAAATATTTACTTATTGTCGTATTAATAAAAAATAAAATAAGTTTGAAATGTGTTTTTAGGCAAAATTTTCATACCAAAAAGCTTTATAAAATACAGAACCAGCGTTGCCGTTTTGGTTACTTTTAACCAAAATTGGTTACTTTATTCTCCAATGTGTACTTGTGTACTTTTTTTCCATTTTGGTTACTTTTGTTCAACACAAAAATAACCAATTTTTTGTTTTGGAACAAGAGCTACCCGCTCTTTTGACTCTTAAAATTGTGTGTGGTATTTGTGCATCTAAAAACAATACATTTTTCATCTACTTAAATGAAATATTTTTAGAAGCTTAAACTTTAACAGACTATCAACTTAACCACATAAGGTATATACTATTATCTGCTATTCTTAATGCTTTGTAGGTCTATCTGAAACACTTTTCTAGATAAACGAAAAGGTTAAAGGCCCTTCTGATCCCACCATAACGCACAGAAAGACTTATAAAGTTTTACTTGTGAGAGCTCCCTATAAAAAAGGTTGAAAGCTCTAGCTTAAACATTTTTTAAAATTGATAAAAATAAGTTTTAAATTTGTATAGGAGGCGCCACTTCCACTAAAAAATTTCGAAAAACTATGTAGCCTATTTATTGTTCTTTCCCGACAATCTGTAATATACTGTCAAAACTTTAAAAAAATATCGGTCCAGCGTTTTATGAGCCTACAAGATACAAACCAACACTATTTCTTCTTTAGGCACGCAATTTTTAAACAGAAGTGCGAATAAAAAAGGACTTTTGATACAAAATAATTTTGGTTAATTTTTTCGCTTTTGGTTACTTTATTTTTACATTTTGGTTACAAATTTTTTTTTGGTCGTGGCAACGCTGTACATAACTGAAATTTAGCTCATAGAATAAATTCGAAAAATCAAAAATGTTGAATATATGTTCCTGTTATAAAGTAGCTTATGAAAAGAAATAATTCCCAGTTTCTATACAAATTTTTCTTAAAATGCATTTCAAATCAATTGTAGTTTTTTATGAATACGGCAGTTATATTTTCCCCCCTTTTAAGAACTGTCAAGGTTTTTTCAATTCTTAACATTTTAAAATTGTGTACTATTCTAGGATTCGAATATTCTTTCATATATTTTATGAAATTTTTCGAAGAAAATCTATCTCCCATATGTTCTCAATCGTATAAATCTTTTAATACGTATGTATGTACGTATGTCACTTCGTATTTTTTTGCTGATTGTACTTCATAACTTAATAGTTTTGGAGTTCTCTTTGATGTTATTGTAGTTGCTCAATTTGTTGTTGTTATTATTTTTGTTCATATTCCTTCCACTTGGTGTAGTGTTGTTATTATTATATTATTACCAAACCAGCGGCCATTACTTTTGATCCTGGCATTCTATTGTTCCGTTTCAAAGGCCACTATTATGTAAACAATCGGCATCTTTGATCTTGTTGGCTTCAAAGTGTTGCCGACATGTTTTATCTGTGCCGCTCTTCATCTTCTTCTTCCACTATAAATTTGTTAACAAAAAATAAGTAAAACATTGACTTAATGTTGGCGATGATGATGTTGATAATGACGAAGACGTTGAGATTATGATGATGAAAATACTACAAGAATATCCAACTGTCTTACTTTAGCTCAACAATAGTAAATTGTTTTATTTTTTCCCGTTTTTTGGTTGATTTTATGGCTGACTAATGGTCTGACTTACTTTATCGTACTTACAAAATATTTTGTTTCATTTTCTGTTTGGCTTTTTTACCTCTACAACATTTTTATTTTTGTTGTTTGGTCCAGTATGTTTTTCGAAGCAACATCTGTGCGCGTGGCTCTTATTATTCTTGTAATTTATTGTCTTTTTTTTTTTGTTTTTTTTTTTTTTTTTTTTTGTTTTAAAAATCAACTTAAAGTCTCTGTGTGTAAAAGCTTCAGACTGCAAGCTTTAGGCTATATCACAAAAAGTTCAAGGAACAAGATTGATTTGTTAAATAAAATTTGTTTGTTGTGCATCTTTTACTTTGTTTTTTATTTTTCTTTTGAATACCGAATTACAAATTTAGTTTTTCTGTAGAATGAATTAATTTGTTTCTTTATTAGAGATTTAGGTTTTGGAATGCATACATTTTTCATTAAATAGATCGGCATATTTTTGCATATAATTCAATCAAAGCACGCGACTTATTAGCATCCCATTGCAGGAACCAAATCCTTGGATAATAGACTTCTTTTGAAATACTGTTCATTGTGTAAGCGATTTATTTAGATTTTACGAAAAAGCTTTAAAAAAACAGAAGTAAGGAAGCAACATGTAAAGGAAATTAATTATAATAATTAGTATTGTGGTTATTTTGTTGAACTATTTATGGTTTTTAATCCAAATTTTTAATATTTTTAATTAGGCTTAAGTTCATGAAATTTAATTTTTCATTAAATTATTTTTATGAAGAAAGGAATTTTACAACATGAAAATTAATCAAAATTGTTATTGATAATCTTTCATTCTTGACGTGGCTGGGGCTCGAACCCCGGCCGGCAGGTTACCATGACATGTTTCGATTGCAACCACTCAATCTCCTCAGATGGATTTGCCGTCTTACACTCGCAGCCATCGACGACTGCTGACGTCAATAGTCAAACATCAATCCTTAAACCAAATTGTATTCTAACATTTGGTAGATCGAAATTTGCTTTCCTGAATGATTATACATTTTAATTGATTTTACATGTTTTTTCCTTACTTCTGTTTTTTCGTACTTTTGTCAAGAATTTTTCTTGAAGTCCAAGTACATTTTTTGTTTTTTCACTTTGTCTTTCTCTTTTCTGTTGACCATTTTCAGCACAACTTGAAGGACAAATGTACACATAGAGCTCGTGCCTTAGCTTTAACAATAATTAGTATTGCGGTTATTTTGTTGAACTATTTATGGTTTTTAATCCAAATTTTTAATATTTTTAATTAGGCTTAAGTTCATGAAATCCATCTGAGGAGATTGAGTGGTTGCAATCGAAACATGTCGTGGTAACCTGCCGGCCGGGGTTCGAGCCCCAGCCACGTCAAGAATGAAAGATTATCAATAACAATTTTGACTAATTTTCATGTTGTAAAATTCCTTTCTTCATAAAAATAATTTAATGAAAAATTAAATTTCGTGAACTTAAGCCTAATTAAAAATATTAAAAATTTGGATTAAAAACCATAAATAGTTCAACAAAATAACCACAATACTGATTATTGTTAAAGCTAAGGCACGAGCTCTATGTGTACATTTGCCCTTCAAGTTGTGCTGAAAAAGGTCAACGCAAAAGAAAAAGACAAAATGAAAAAATAAAAAATGTACTTGGACTTCAAGAAAAATTCTTGACAAAAGTACGAAAAAACAGAAGTAAGGAAAAAACATGTAAAATCAATTAAAATGGATAATCATTCAGGAAAGCAAATTTCGATCTACCAAATGTTAGAATACAATTTGGTTTAAGGATTGATGTTTGACTATTGACGTCAGCAGTCGTCGATGGCTGCGAGTGTAAGACGGCAAATCCATCTGAGGAGATCGAGTGGTTGCGATCGAAACATGTCATGGTAACCTGCCAGCCAGGGTTCGAGCCCGAGCCACGTCAAGAATGAAGGATTATCAATAACAATTTTAATAAATTTTCATGTTGTAAAATTCCTTTCTTCATAAAAATAATTTAATGAAAAATTAAATTTCATGAACTTAAGCCTAATTAAAAATATTAGAAATTAATTATAGATAATTTATTACGGCAAATTTCGAGCCACCAAATATACCATTGGTTTAAACATTGATGTTTGACTATAGACTGCAATCCGACGCAGTGGCGGAATGGGTAAAACTGCAAAGAATTTTGATGAAACATTCTCGAAACATGTAAATTTTACCCGAGTTCAAGCCCCGGTTCAGTCCAGAAAAATATTCAATACATTTGAAATCATTTTTATTGTAAAATTCTTTCTTGTATTTAAATAATCAAAGCTTTTACAAAAAAGGATTCGTTTTGTGATAATTTATAATATTTCGCCATAATTGTGGCACAATATCTCAGGAAAACTTATTATTTAAGTCTATTTTTCTGGAGTATTTTAATAAGCTCTTTTTTAAGTTTTTCCACTAAAAAAAGCACCAAGGCTTTAAATGTGTCAACTTTGACAATTTTAAATTTCTGTCCTGAAATTTTAATTGGCTATGTGAAGTCATGATTCTCTGGTTAAAACTAGAGCTGTGCGCATGATAAGTTTTTTGACTTATATCCTTTGAAAACTTTCGGAGGAACGCATGGAAGGTGTTGAAAATGTGAAACAAACATTCACACTTGAAACATCCTAACATTTACTATGAATTAATTCCTCACGAAAAAAAACTTTTTTTGAAATACTATTTCTCTACAAAAGCGCCAACGTTTGTAAAGAAAATACTTAAAAGTTTTTTTTATTCTTTTAGTTAATTAATATAAAAAAATTTAAACTAAAAAGTTGCAAACATAAAAAACTTGGCAAATGGTAACGCTGCTTTAAAAACTGCTTTCAGTAACGCCACAATAATAATAGAATTGATTGCCACTTTTCTAGGGATGACACGCATCACTGACAAAAAGAAGTTTGTTTTGAAACAAGCGTTACCATTTGTCAAGTTTTTTCTTTTATTGCAATGTTTTTTTGTTAAGTATTTTTCATATTTTTAAACAAATTGAACTTTAAATACATTTTTGCGTTTACTTTTTAAATTTTGACACTTTTGTGGCAAAAAACATTTTTTATTTTAAAAACATTTTTTTTTTTTTTTAATGGTGACATTTTTGTATGATGGTAGATGTGAGCAATGTGAACGAGTGTTTCACATTTTCTACATCTTTGATAGAAGATGTTAGATGTTGATCAGTGTAAAAAGCCTATTATGGGAAAATTTCAACATCTTCATGGTAGAAGGATATTACGCACGAACACAAAGAAAAGATGAACTTGACAACTCCCGAGGCATTTTAAAATTCTCACGATCAATCACGCTCACTAACAAATCATGTCCAACGTTTCATAAAAAAAGAGATTTTTTAATAAAACACGAAGCATTAATTTTTATTAACTATTTTACTTTGAGCTTCATAAAGTTAGACATAAAAATTAAAAAAAAAAAACTTTAGTTATAAAATTTTAATTTTTTTAGTCGCAATTTCTTCGGTCTGAAAAGACTTCTGGCTGCTATTCGTATCACATCCTGCACATTAGACAGAAGATGTAAAACAACTTCCAAATCTGCTTTAGAAGTACTTCCCGTGGCCCATGTCGTGCCGATCGAAGCACACCTCTAAGCCTCAGACAAAAAGTTCCTTCGACTTGCCATCCTCATTGCCTCCCATCAAACACAGCATCCATACGTAAGAATGGCTCGCACCACCGATGTGCATAGCCATCCCACTACTGACGGCCTGACTCCCTAGTTCCTTATAATCGATGATCTGTATGCAATTGAGAACCCTCTTCATTCTTCATTTAATGCATATAAGTTATATTTTATAAATTGTTATATTTATTGAAAGTACAAAATATTTCACAGAAAATGTTCTTATTCACAAAAACTGTTGTATAACAAAGATACATTATTTTTAGTTCTTCATGTCTTGCATGTCAAAGAAGAGCTGACAAAAACTCTAAACTGCATGTATATAATATTGAGAAATAAAGATTCTAGACAGTTTTCCCCTCTCCTGTAAAATTGATTAAATTAGACTTGGCTGCTTTTCATACTTTATTTGTAAAAAAAGCATCTATTTGAAGTTCCTCTCATTAACATGAAATAAGAATCTAAAACATTTAAAATATTAAAACAACAGTCGTTTTAAAGTTTCCTTCTAATTAGACGATTTCAAATACATTCGGTTTAACTGAATCAATTATAATTACAAAATTATCAAAAGCTTTAATTATTTTAAACGTTAACAGATACTCTTACAATTTCCTTAGAACTTTTCCAAGCAGGTACGTGCAAGCAAAAATATTTCGATATAAAAAAGAAACTTTATTTTAATCAAAATTAAAACATTGGAAATAATTTCTTGCTTTTCCTTGCATTCTCTTTTAAACGATCAATTATTATTTTTGTTATTATTTTTCACATTCTAAACAATACATTTATTTTTATTATACAATATTTAGTATGGACTAGAGACTAAAACAAAGAGAGAAGTTAAATAGTAGGAAAGAGTGAGAGGGAGAGTGGTGTTTTAATTTTACAACGTTCCAGGGATTTGTAAGAAAAGCACAGTCAACTTTAGGAGAGAGATGAAAGAGCGTTTTACAAATTTACCTGAGTAAAATTATCATTGTTTTTTGAGTTGGCCGATTGATCTTTCCACAAATTTGTTTTCTTGTTGACGTCTTCGCATTTATTTCATTTAGTGTGTGAGTGTATCTTTGAGCTGGCAAGAAGAAGTGAACAGCGTTACGTACTTAAACACGAAATGTATCTTTCATTCCGTCACGATTAATCGAAGTGAATAGATGTGCGTTCGGTTAAATTCATATTATTTTTTTTTTTTTGTTTTAAATCAAACCAAAATCGTTTTAAATAAACAAGACAAAATAAAGAAAGATACGAACTCTTTTTTGCGGTAACGGAAAAGATTTTTGTTAATTGATCGTTTTTACAAAAAAGAATATTTATTAAAAAAAATCAATAGAATTATGTGGAAAATTAACTTCAGTTTTGAATTTCATAAAAAAGAAATTTTGAATTACAAAAAAGTCTAAAATTTTATCAAATTGTAAAAATATTTAAAAAATTTATAAAAAAATAAGTGAAAATTTGTTTTTAAATAAATTCGAAGAAAACTTAAAAAAATTTTAATCTACATAAAAAATAATTATATGTTTTTATATACATAAATTAAATTTTATGCATCAAGAAGAAGAAAAAATCTGGATTATCAATGATGTTGAGTGCCAGCAAAATAAATGATCAAATTCTTTATAAGTTTCTCAAGTCCCTGAATACAAAAACTCAAAAACGGATAAAAAAATTTAGTAATAAGGTAAATTTTAAAAGATTTTTTAACTTAAATTCAATTTTAAATTCAGTTTATTTGTCCATATTTTTGAAAATTTTAATTTTTTAAATAATAGTAGATATAAATACTTAATATTTACATATTAACTAAAAAATGTATAAACATTTCTTAGAAATTGGCCAAATTTTTTTCAGCATATAAACAAATCTATTTTCTAAACACAAACATATGAAGTCCTCTTAAGTAGTTCAACTTTTATTATTTTCACATTCAATACAAATCGTTAAGAATGTTATTATTAAACAAAAAGGAGTAAATATTTATATGCCGCACTTTGTTTTAAGCTGTAAAAAATAGCCAAAAATATGTTTATAAAATTTTTGTCAGGTCGGTGACTTGTTTCATCTCTTAAAAATAATATTAGAAAATTGTACCAAACGCCTAATATAGTAAAGAAACCGTTGAAATGGTACTAAAGCCTTAAAAAGTACAAGGAAAACTTTTAAATCGTACTTAACGTTTAAGTAAAATCTGTCGTATTTAAGATTTAAATAGATCTTAAACCAGTTCAATTTATGAATATATAAAAATATTCAGTACCACCAAAAAAGGTTCCAAAAATACCTTTACTCTTAATAACTAAACTTTTGACATGGTTTTAATTTTAATATAGAAGAAAAATGTCTTGCCCTCAAGTGAGTCCAAATTCAAGAGAACTTTTTAAATGCTCTTAAAACAAAAAGTAAGAAAATGAATAGGAAAATGTGTTTAAGAACTGTTTAGAGATAAAAAGTACCATAACTTCTATTCGTTCTTTAAAATAATAAGTTTTACAGAAATACAATTTATGCCATTTATATTACAAAAGACAATTTTTTAAAGGCCAACTGAGCTACCTAAATAAAAGCGGCAGGCGTCTGTTTTATGTCAAAACTTTTCATTTTCATACAGTTTATACGAAACAAACCTTAAGAACGCAAATTTAACACCATCCGGCTGGAAAATCTTATTTGATAGTTCGCTTGGTCGTTTTATTTTATAGAAAATGTTTTGGCAATAGAATTTGCATGTTTAAAAAACGCTTGCCGCTTTTGTTTAGGTAGCTCTGTAAGAAGAAAAAAGTACAAAGCCTGTAAAATAAAGAATAAAAATTGAATGTACTTGATATCACTCTAATTAGTATAATATTTAAATTATTTTTAAAAAATAAATACTTAGGGAAATCACGATGGGTAGTGCAAATGATGCAAATGCGTGCAAAAATACACACATTTGCACAACACAACAACAAATTGTACATATTTGCAATTCTCTCTTTTTACTTACACTAAAAAACCAAAAAGAAAACATTTATTTTATGGCGATTTCTTTTCTGAGAAAAATATGTTACAGTATATACATGCTACATTTTCAAATGTTACCTATAATCACTGGAAGTGTTACATGTTGTGCAATTTGAATAGAACACAATTAGCTGCTTTTATTTACAACTATTACACTTTCATCATTAATGTACTTTATGAGCGATTTTTAAAGCTATTTGAGCGGTTTCTGCACGCTATTATGGCTTGGAACCAAATGTTGACCTCACTAATGCTTTAGAAAAATTTAAACGATTATAATATAAATAGACTTTTTTTGATTTTAATGTGTAAATATTTTTATATTTTGTTTTAAAACAATTTTTTACAAAATTATGAGCGGTATGAATTATGACAAACAAAATAAAACATTTGTTGTACAAACAAAGTAGTAAGTATCAAAGTTGTAGAACAGGGCAGTATGAACACCTTAAGTAAAAGTAAGGGTAAGATATGCAACATGTTTTGCACGTTTTTCATCAACATATTCACAAAAGAACTTGTAAATTTTTCTCACAGTTGTATTTTTTGTACAAACGAACACAAAAATGTAGAACATGTAACATTAATGCAACATTTTTCTCAGAAAAGAAATCGCCATTAATTTGCTTGTGTATAATTGTAAACAAATGCAGATTTTTTACAGTGCTGCCAGAAGTTTTTAGTGTTGCCAGAATACATTTTTAGAAAAATGTCTTATTTGCACAAAAATAAAAGTGGTATGCTCACGATCAATCATAATATGCACTGCAAATTTACACATTGCAAATTTACACAATGACCATCGTGATTACCCTTACTGCTTACGATCCTAACCTAGAATTTACACGCGAAAGTAAATTTCTTGAAAGTCGCAATACACTCACACTTTTTCACTACAAACACATAATTTTGGTACTTCCAGCCAATCGGCTGTTTCTTCGATTTTTCGTTGATAATACGTATACTCAACATGCAAGAAAGTACTTTCACGAGTAAAGGCCAGGTAAAGTATTATGTAGAACTTGAATTGGGATTTTTTTTGGTACTTAATACAAATTTGACTTACTTGAGGTACTTTCTATTATTTTACTTTTTGTTACATTATCTTGATCTCATAACAATATGATTAAAAATAGTGATAAAAAAAGGTCGAAGTACCAAAAGTGCTCAAAGTTATGTAAAGTACTAAAAAATGCTTAATTTTTGTGTTTTTTTTTTTAAATAAAAAACAACAAATTTAATTTAATAACCAACATTTTGGCTTTATTAGCTCACAAATTTAATGACTCTTGATGTTTAAAAATAATTTCTGGCATTTAGTCCAATTGTTGGCTTCTAAATGATCAATCAGTACCATAACTTGAGATAATTTGGTAACCAAACTTTTTGCTAAACAAAGTGATGGTTATACGCGCTGTATGACATTTTTCGTAGTCCTGTTTGTTTTAACCACTTCCTTCAAATGATTTTCAATGTCATTTGTTATAACAAAATCACAATTCATTTGCATGTAGCGTTCACCATTCTTGGTAATGTTGGTGCCGGCTTCGGACTTAGAGACAAATGGGCCGTCGGCATGGGTTTTCGGCATGTAAAACGGGATGGATTGGAATCTTATGAAAATTGTGCTCTCTCCAAATACAACATTTCTGCTTCTTACATACCCGTTAAGCCAAAAATTAGTCTCATCTGGTTCAACTTCCAGTTAATTCTCAGCCTATTCAACCAACATAACACCAAGCCATTGATGGTCCGCTGGCTTTAAGTCTTGTTCCACAATATTTTTCAACAAGTCGATGGGCAGAGATCGTGTTGCTGAAAACGTCGTCGGATTGATAAGTTCGAGTCCTCTGTCACACTAACGACAACAGCAACAATGGCTTCTTCTGTATGCACGGTATGGGCTCGATTTGGATAAAAACTATCCAAAAGAGTAAATGTGGTCATGAATCGATCCACAGAATTGCGTATTAGCTGCTCAGATGGACGATTTTTCGCACCGTCAACTTTAAGAAGTGGGCTCTCTATAAGTTTGGCGAACAGAGTGCGAGTTTTACAAATAAATTTTAACGATTTGTAAAATTTGTTCTGGTATTAATCTCTGCATGGTGATTTGCCAAAGTATACAAAAAGTCAGGTACATTTCATTAGTATAACGGCTAGTTTTACAGTGATCCCTATCAAAAGTTCTATAACTCTTAAAAAAACACCATACATATATAACAAAGTTTTGGAAATAGTTAATAGAAAAAGTTACAAGAGAACAAAAATACATCTTTAAAATAAACACGAAAAAGTATAAAGCCTATAGTACACGGAATGTAAAGAGCTACATGCGCATGTGATTCGGACGTAATTTTGTCGTCATCACACAACACAAACTTGCTATTTTGGCTTTGTAGTGACGTCAAAATTACGTCAGAACCACATGCGCATGTAGCTTTTTACATTCCGTGTACTATAGGCTTAAGGCACTGCGCTTAGGAACAAAATTTTACAATAAATTAGAATCAAACCTATCAAATAAATTAGGCGACCGGTAGTGTCACTGATGCTGAGCTAATTTATAAGAATCGGGGTTTGCCAAAAACTCTTGTTGCCACATATTAAACTTTTAAAGAAGTATGTTACTTCTACAAAAATATATGTATGTAAATGGGAAATCCTGCTCTTTCCCTGGTATACCAAAGTATTTGTTTGTTTTGAGATGGCCCAAAAGCTTGATAATTATTAAAGCCCTCATAGTTTTGAAAAAGTTTAAGGCATCGTTAAACTAAAATCCTGTTTCTGCAATTAGTCATGATCGCTTAACATTGTCTCTGGAAATTCGTTTACAGGAAAAACTTTAAAACTAATAACAATGCTTGTTGATTTAAAGAAGCTCTTTAAAGCTTTGATTCAATAAAATTGCTAAACATTGTTACAGCAACATTTTTAACACAAATTACTTCTTACTTCAGCTATTCAGCTAAGTAATTATTTAAATACTTGATAGCAGCAGCAACTGCAACAAAAACATACACATTTCGACATTGTTTTTACAAATCAACACTGCAACCGAAGAAAGAAAAAAATTAAATATCCACTATACAAATACAAACGAATTGTAACTATAGCCAATAACCAGTTAAGCTGAAAAAATATTAAGAAACTAAAAACTGAAAAAAGTAATAGAATTTTAAAAACATAAGAATTTTAAAAAAAAAATAAAATAATAATCAGATTTCAAAGCCACAGGAACAGCTTTATTTCAAAATTATTTAAATGCTCATAGGCAACAATAGTTTTTAATTTGATTTAGCATCAAAAGATTTTCAAGCCGATTGATTTTAATACAACAGTAACAACAAAAATAAATCCCAAAACCACATGTTATTCCCACTAAATGATATTATCACAGTAATAAAAATTAGGTAGCAGATCCCTTAAATTATAATCAATTTAAAGGAATCCGCACATACTAAACATTTCGCGTGCAACATCATCATAAAAACACAGAAAAACTGGAAAAAAACGAAAAAAATAATAATAATAAAAAAATACAAAGTGGAAGCCGCATTTGGAAAATTGTAAAAAAAAATCAGCTACAACCCAACCCAAAAAGCCAACCATAAAATAAATGGCCAAACGTACAAACGAACGTTCAGAGAGGAGCAACTAAACAATGTCCGAAAACAACATTCAAGAAACCCTCATCAATTGTGATCCAACATACCCAACATTCAAAAGCTGAAGTTTATTTGTCTCGTTGGACGATTTTATGTCTGCAAAACAACAACAACAAATATTGCGATCAACAAACTCGACAATGACGATGTTAAAGATCCGAAGTAAAAAAAAAAGGTTAAAGCCAAAAAGGCAAAAAACAAAACAACAATAACAACTCAAACGAAAACAATCTAACCATTCAACCCAACCAAACAACTAGCCAGCCATTCAGCCGACAGCGATAGCAGCTACTGTTTACCGCCAAAGAGAAGATCAATGGGCGCATGCGCCCATTGATATATACGACAACCGTAAAGATGATGACGACGATTACAATGACGAGAAGCTTACATTTTCGTCTTCTTCTTCTTCTCTTTTCCTGATGTTGTTGTTGTTTTTCAACTTCATGGCTTTCTTGTAATAACACAGCATGACTATGTGTAAATGCATTCGAAATACGATGTGCATTAATGTAAAAGAATGTCTACGCTTCATTGAATAATATGGAGTAAAGTTCCAAAATAGAAATCGAATTTCAAATTAACAATTTTAATATTTAGAACTTGCATTTTTATTAAAATTTTTATGTAAAAGTTTTAATTTATTCTTTTTTTATATTTACTTAAAATTCGAACTCAATTTCATACATATTTAAAATTTTTTGAAAATTGCTTAATTTTGTTTGTTGTTCTAAAAAAAATCTAAAATCACCAGTTTTTTAGCAATTTTACTTTTTCGAACATTGCAATTTTTAATTAAAACTAACATTTGCTTTAGTAGTCATTTAATTTTTTTTTAAATAAATTTAAATATTATGGTTTTAAGCATATGTCCGAAAATTAGAACTTTTTTCGATAATACAAAATCTATTCTAAATTACCTCACTTTGCTATTAGTTTATAATAAAAATATATGTAGTTGATTACTGCTTAAATTTAGCTATTGTAAGCTTTCGAACATTAAGTTTTTACTTAAAGTTCAATTTTATTTATTCTTTAAGTTTAGGGTTGGTCATGATTAAACATTCGAACTTTATTTCGAATTTTTGAAATCCATTGCGAATCACTCAATTTTGCTTGTATGTATGTAGGTCTTGCTCACATATAAATATAAATTTTCAAACTTTACTTTTTTCACTTAAAGTACCTTTTAATTTACTTTAAATTTAATTTCAAATTGTAAATAAAAGTTTGCATCATAATTTTGTTCAGAAAATCTTTTAAAACATTTTGTTAAATTTTTTTTAATACATATTAAAGTTCAATAGTTTTGTATAATTGAACATGTTTAATGTTTGAAATTTAAATTTTTACCAAAAACATTATTTTAAATCTCTGCCATTTCACAGTCATGCTTTTATTATGAATGTTCTTTTGCTAAAAACTCGAAAAAACTTAAAATTTTAAAATGTTTTACGAGACCGTTTCATCTTCACGTACAGCAAAAAAAACGACTTCAACAAAACAACAATAATAACAAAGAAAATAACCGAAACAGACGTAATCATCGTGCTCTTAATGTAGCGCATACTACCTGTAAACATTTTAAAAATTGCCACAAGCACATAAACAACGACAGCAACAACTACAACAACAATTACAAGAAAACATCTTTTACGAAATAAAGAAGTAAGCAAGAAGTTAAACAAAAAACACTCACAAAATTAAAGAATAACTTTACCGAAAACCCAGAAAAAATATTGTAGTATATCAGCATTATTTTACTTTAGTTTCAGTACAATCGGTTTCATTTCTTACTTTTAGTTATAAATACCAAAAAAAAAAAAAAAACGATAGCAACAACAATATCATCGAGTAACCATACCTTAACGTCTTGTCTCTTCACAGAGTCAGAGTATTTTCTGTGTGTACGTTTTGTAGTTGTATATTGCCTTGCAACATGCCGCCGAATAGGCGGCATAATACAAAGTAAAAAACGGCACGGGCTTAGCGCGTTCAGCTTAAGTTATATCTCAAATATACTAACATACTCACACACATCTACATATACACACTTTTAACCAGATACAAATGAACATTTAAACTACTTTTTAATTTTGTATCTTTTTTGTCTTTGATGTTGTTGTTTTGTGTCTCTCTTAAAATACGGCCAAAAACCAGATGGACAGACAGACGGACATAATCCAACCAAACTTCTTGATACTTATGCAAAAGACACAAAGGCAACAATTAGAATTGTACAGATTTTGGTACTTTAAAGGGCTCTAAATAAACTTTTAACTCTTAAACAACGAAAAAAGAAGAGTTCTTCAAAATTCGTAGATCAACATATTCCCCAAGAGACTTTTAGCGTTATTTTGAATCGTTCTAAATTTCAGTTATTGTTTATTTAATTTGGAAATCCGAAAACCTTATAATAGGTTACATTTTTAGTTCAAAAGTACTTTATTGGTACGATTTGAAAAAGTCTTTTTAGCATCTCTAAGCGGTTTAGATTTCTGTAGTTGTTTACTTTTATTTATGTTATTATTCGCAGAAAAGTATCTGCGTCTGCATTTTCTGTCTGTATGTGAGTGTTAAACCTTTAAATTTTTTTTAATAAGAAATTTATCAGCTTCCGAATTACCTGTTTATTTATCAACTCTACTACTTTGTATACGAAAGTAAGCAAAAGGATATATATAATTTTTTTTTTTTTTTAAATTTACTATAATCGTCTTCTGCTTCTTCTCCTTTTTGTTTTTAGCCTTGAGCTTGTTTTTGCTAAAAATGTTTAAAAGTATTATTGCAATTCTTAGGAGTAGCGTTGTGTTGTTATTGTAGTATTTAAGAACAGGCATGTTTTATGACAAAACAGGTGTTATTTTAGGTCAGTAATTAGTTGCTGGTTTTTATTGTGTTTTCTCCGAATTTAAGGGGATAAACAAATGAGAACAAGAATCGGAAAATTCTATAATCAGCTTAGCTTAGAATAATTTTTTTCTAAAGAAAATATTTAAAAGATTTATATGTAACAAGATGGATGTTAATTATGAGTTTAATGATTTTTATTATTTAAAATATGCAACTTCTTCGCATGTTCGAAAATTCGAAATAATCTTTGAATACTCAAAAAAAAAATAATTCAAATCGTTACATTTCCGTTGATTTAGATTTTTTTTTTTTTTTTTTCTAATCCACAATTTTAAGATTTCGAACTTGAAATAAATTCATATTCAATAATACTTTAAATGTTTGTTTAAAATTAATTTTATAAAATTGATTGCCTTCTAAAAAAAGTTCGAATTTAGTTTCGAATTTTTTCAATCTATTGCACATTTTTATTTATTTGTACAATTAACGGAAAACCTAATTACTTTTTTTTAAATTTTGCATAAAAACATTTTCGAACAATTAAATTTTTAAGTAAAATTAAAAATTTCTTATTAAGATTTCTATATCTTTTAACTTCATTTAAAAAAATTAAGTAAAAATATCATAATTTCTTAATGTTCGAAATTTCGAACTTTATTCCGAATTTTTTAAATCTAAAGCAAATTATTCCGTTTTGTTTAAGAAATGTTTTTTTTTTTAGAAAAATTATTTTTAAATAATTTAAATAATTATTTTTGAGTAATTTTTAAATTTAAATTTTAAAAAAATTTAAAACCAGTGCCCATGTTCTGTAACTCTCGCGTCAGTAAACTTTTCGATTGAAATGTGTGAAATGAAACAGAAATGCCATAAATTGAAACAAACAGCTGTTTTTCTCACTAAACTGTATCTGCAACTTTTTTTGGCGAGTACTAGCTGTCACGTAAGGAAATTGCTCGCCAAATTTCAGAAAAAGTGTGTCTGTAATATTTTTGTGCGAAAAGTTTCCGCTTTGAACTGTCAAATAAACTCACGTATAAAAACGGGGCGAGAAAAACTTGTAACACCAAAAAACACATAAAAATGCAAAATACAAAGAATAATAATAATAATATTTTGTTCTTGGCACATTTTTTTTATTGTTTAATTATTTTGCTTTTAACATTTATATAAAATATACGAATGTTTTTAAATCGTTTGCAAACAACAAACATTAAAGTCGCACTTTACATTATTTGGTAAAGCCGACGGTTCTAATTTCGCCGCCGTCGCACAGTGGCGCCATTTGAGTTTTTTCGTTGCAAAAATCATATCTTTTGAACCGAATAAGGTAATTGAACAGTTTAAACAGCATATGATAGATAACTGTTCAGCCTATGAAATGTGCATTTGAAAAGGGTGCTACGCTGTGTAGGGGCCTACTTATGGGTTATCAAAGTTAAAATTAGTAGAAAAATCAATTTTATGGTACCTAAAAAAAAATTATTTTTACATTTTTAGATTGTTTTTATTTTTTTTTTCTTTAGGGTTCTAAATTATTACCCAACAAATTAAAAAAAAAAATTTTTTTTTTTTAAATTTATTTTTTCAATTTTCTGTATTTTCGGTATATGGGTAATTCCATGTCAAAACGACCAAGAGTGGGACACGACCCCTTCCGATTTTAATGAAATTTGGTGAGAATGTTCCTTTTATCTTATAAGGAACATATATGAACGAAAAAAAATTTTAAAATTTTTTTTTCAAAAGTTATGTCATACTCAAAATGTCATAATTTCGCCGAATTAGCCGAATGTGTTGAGCTTATTTCTTCAATAACTCGAAAACTACTTGACATACGAAGATGATTTTAATGTCATTTTAAAGAGAATACTTGGGGCTACAAACCATATATTGAAAAAATAAATTTTTTTTTGAAAAATGTAATATCTGCAAAATGTTAAATTTTAAAAACGGACTAAGTCAAAAACCTATTTTTTTATTTGGCTGATTTTTTTTTGTATAATACCTCAAACTGTTCTTTAAAAATTCTGAAACTTTGAAGGAGGTGTTTTTTTTTTTTTTAAGATATGATTTTTTTCCTTTCGCAACCTTTAAAAAAATAATATTAAAATAGAATTTTAATATTGTAATTTTGAGCAATAAGTACACTGTGCAAGTTGCAAAAAACAGACCAGCCGCGCACCTGGCATTTTACTCTAATTGGGGACGCTGAATTCAGTGGTGCTAACCGTTTTTATAAATTAGATCTTGTTTTAAAGATATACCGTTATTTCGAAAATGTAAGACGCTGCACAGCATATATTCGCGTAACTCAAAAATGGTTTAGTTTATTGAAATAACTAAAAAAACCGAAATTCGGCAATAAATAATAAAGTGGGGTTGGTCATACATTTGACCCATCTAGGAGCATCCTACGCGCTGTAGGGGCCAAATTAAAGAATTTTATTAAACCGCAATATTAGTATGGCAACCATGTCTTTTTAACCTTTTTTACCTCTAGAAGCCAAACGGGCACGTACGGGCAGATAAAATTTTTGAATTATGTAAAGAAATAATCAAAGAACAGATTTTGCAAATATGGCAAATATAGAAAAATATAGATTTTTGTTATTTTCCGTCAAAGTTGAAAAATAGTGAAAAAACGGATAGTTTTTAAATAGTGATTTACCAGGAGAAACACAAAGCAAACAGTTCATTTTTTTTTTATCATTACACATTTAATAAATGCATCAATCAATACAAACAAAAAATAAGGCGATTCGTTACCTATTTTTCGTGATATTACACCTGAAATCGCAACAAATTTACTAAAAATTGTGTGTTTTTTTGAAAACCGAAAGTCGGTCAACTTTGAACGGCTATATCTTCTAAACTAAAAATGTGATATTATTAAGAGTGGCAGATTTGAAATCGTTGAAAAGTTTCCTATAACATGAGTTTATTCAAAACTTCGTCGGTGCTCATGAAAATTTTGATTTTTGCAACCTCGTTTGCTCTACGGGCGCTACTGTGCGTCGTTGAAAAATTTTCAAATTTAGTAAATTTTGGTCGCCGTCAACGTTATTTGTTACTGGCGTTTTCAATGTCTGCAATGTCACATCGGCTTCGAGTGCAATATTATGATATTTATAACGTAACGACGTAATCTCTTTTGATAGTTTTCGACATGAGTTACAGACACACTTTTTTCTCACTTTTCGAGAAACGATGGAATATTTTGTGTCACATCTTTTCGACGCGAGAAGTTCTCACTATAGTTACAGAACATGAGTACAGGTATGATCATATATATTATTTATAAAGCACTTTTTTTGTCGGTTGCAAATATCACACCACCGCATCAAATTTAATAAATGATATCTCATTTTAAAGCTTATTTCTAACACTAATGACGATTATAAATTGAAAAATTGAAGTTAATGTAGTGAAGTTACTAAAATTTTTATTAATTATTTTCATTTTATGTTACAAAAATGACAACTAACGGGCGAAATATTCGCACGGGTCATCTAGTTCTTATTATAATTTTGCTATTGAAATTCAGCCAGATCGGTCAAAAAATGGCTGAGATATAAGCAAAAAACCACGACTACCTCTAATTTTTTCCAAAAATCCCTTGTTGTTGTAATTTTATTACTTTTTTCTGTATATCTAGAGAACGGGAAGAGCCAAAGTTTCCAAATTTGGTACAAACATTTAAGTTGTCAATACACACCATCCCACAAAAAATTTTTGGACTGTCATATGACCTATGGTAACGCCTTATATATTTTAAGATCGGAAATCTTTAGTAGAAAATATTTTCTGAAAATTTCGAAAAAATCGGTTCAGATACGAAAAAGTTATGGCCAAAATGAAATATTTTTTTTTTAAATACCCATTTTCGGGAACCATGGTTCTTACAGAGTCCAAGCTTTTTAACTCAAGTAAATGGTAAATTTCTTCCTCAACACGTCGGTATTTAAATCTGTCAAATCGGTTTAAAAATGGCTAAGTTATAATCAAAATACTGAAATCCCAAAATTTTTTTTTTAAACCCTTCACGGAAGGGTTATATATGTATATATATATACTTTGTAATTCCGTTTGTAATTTCTACAATATTGATCCTACACCCTATAAAGAATATATATTCTGGGTCCTTATGAAAAGCGAAGTTCAAATCCGGTTGTCCGTCTGTCCAAACTGTGAGTTCCCTGGTTCGAATCTTGGTTTTTTAAAAAGAAATTTTTTTTTTATGTTCTAAAACGTTTAAAAAAATATTTACCAGTTTTCGCTTTTTAAATTTAATTTATAATGAAGTTTTAAGTATTGTAAATATGTATGTATATGTAAAAACTATTTAGTTTTTGTCTAGTTGCTCTGTATTCTGCTCGCACAATGGTGAAGGGTATATAAGATTCGGCTAAGCCGAATATAGCACTCTTACTTGTTTAATTTAAAAATTTTAATGAAGTTACAAAATAATAATATTATTTAGCTACAAAAGACTTGAAAATTAAAAAGTAATCTTTCTTATGTTCAAATATTCGAATTTTATTTAATGGTGTTTTCTTTTCTACAAAAAAAATGTGACATTTATTTAAAAAAATGCAATTTGGTGTCTGTTTCTTAAAAATTTTGATCCCGAAAAGGGTGAGTTTTTTAGAATAAAACAAGCCACCCTTTTCGCGAGCAAAATTTTTAAGAAACAGAAACCAAATTGCATTTTTTTTTTAAATAAAATGTCACACTTTTTGTAGAAAAGAAAACACCATAAGTTTTCATAATTATGCAACATTCTTAAAGATTTTCCGTTAAATGTGGATGTTTTTAGTCTTTTTAACTTTTCGAATTCTTATTTAAATTATGGGGGTAAATTAATAAATCCCATCTCCTTGCGTTAGGAAATCTTTTTTTTATAAAATATTGTGTATTTAGACAAGTTTTTATAAAAATAGTTTTGATTGTTTAAAAAAATTAGAAGCAACAATTTTGTCTTAATACGGCTTAAAACTCAAACAAATATAAACTTTTTAAAATTGAATTCTCATTAATTTATTAGTTCTGATTATCAACACGAGTAGCATTTAAGCTTATCAAAATATTTCAAATAATAACTGCCTATTTCACGAAACGTTCGAGTGACATCGTGAAAAGGCAGTAAATATTTTAAAATACACATTTAAAAATTGATATAGTCAATGCTGAAATGAAACTAATAAAGTAAAAAAAAAAAAAACAAATTTCTTAATTAACTCTAAAAAAAGCAACAATAAGATATTAACAAAAAAGCTTAAAAGTTTAAAAGTTTAAAACATTAAAGCGGTATACAATTTATTTTTTAACTCTTCTCTGCCTTATTGCTTTGATTTTTACCGCGCCTTAATCAAATATAAAACAACAAATCAGACTAAAATCTCAAAAGGCCTATTAAACTTTGAACAGGCTGAAATAAATTTTGTAAAAAATTTATTAAAAAGTTTTTGAAAAACAAGAAGAAGAAGAAACAAAAGAATAATAAAATAAAATAGCAAATTAAGGCCCATAGAAAACACTCAAAAGAAAACCAAAGAAAAAATCCAGCAGTAATAATCTCATTAAATATTGTTAAGAAAGGAGTAGAAAAAAATCAAATAAAAAAACAAATTTAAATTATTTAATTAAAATTCAAAACAAAATCTAAATTCAGTTAACTAATTTACAGCGCCAGTGATTTAAATATATTGATAAGAATACAAATTAAAATCAATTTAATTAAACCGCCTTTTTTTAAATCATCAAAAGAAACCACAACAGAAGGGCCGGCCGGTCGATCGACCGCTTCCACATTTAACAAAAATCATCAAAGAAATCAACAAAACAACCTTAAAAATTTTAAAATGTTTGTTTTTACGATTTTTTTTCTCTTTCTGTTTTTGTTCAAAAGAAATTTAACGTATTTTTGTAGTTTTTGCAAAATGTTTTTTTTTATTGTTTTTGTATTCAAAATTTTAAATTTTGTTTGAATATTTTTTATGTATAGAATTTTTGTTGTGTGTGAAGTTAACCGCCTCTTCTTAACATTCATGTGCTTAAAAAGTTTGTAATTTTGTATCAATCAATGATGATGATGAGATTTTTAATGAACCTTAATGTCTATTATTGTCAATTTATTCAATAGCTCACTTACTACTGTTGTGTTTTCTATTTTTTTTTTTTTTTTTTGTTTGTTTTTGTTTTTGAAATTGCCGGTATTTGTATTTGTTTAGAACCATAGATCGATTCAGACCATATTTGGAAGTAAAAGTGTGCCAAATTCATATGTGCTGTCAGGTAGTAGTACTTTTATAGCAATTAAGGCAGTAAAGGAAATGTATGAAATCACTTATTATATGTCAGATAACATTATAATACCCTACACCACTTACGAGTATAAACTATTGGATCTACGAACATTTCAAGTCTTACTCGGCCAAAGATTTAGAAACTCACTAACAGTTGTATCACCCGGACATTTTTCGCCAGGAAAGAATTAAGAAATGAGTTTCGACAGTAAATGGTATTTATTGACAATTATAAAACTCACGCATTTAAGGGCGATAACAACATTTATACAACTAGTATCCCTAAAATCGGGCCAGTGAGCAATTGCGCCCCTACAACTTGATTTGGACTTTTTATTAGAGTTATTTAAATTTATATTATAACGGAATGTATAAGCTATTTTTTAATATTGATCTTTAAGGTTAGGATATGTTCATTAGGCAGCCATCAGGAAGACAGCTCACTTTGGTCCTTCAGTGGTCATTTCATGATAACCAGCATCACAGCCCAACCTACAGAGCAGTTACTCACAAAGCTTTACTGCAAAATACAACCAATTCTTCATTCTAATGAAGAGAAAAAGTGACCTTAGTTCTACAAATCCAAACAAACAAATACTGGTTTCCCTAGGTATCTCTCTGATGTCCTGCATTCTAGGGCACTGACACAAAAAATGAAACACAGTTTCTTCCTCCTATTCATGACAATTTTTAAAGTAGTTTAAGAATTCCAAAACCATTCTCATCGCATGAGTCCATACAGGCCAATGCCCAGTCAGCACTGAGATCACTATTCTAATCTGCTTCCTATTGAAACTATATAGAGAGCATGTCCTCCGTTAATCACAGCTAAGCCACAATGCCCTGGACACAAAGCAGGAGAATTTACGAGTCTTCCCCAACTGTGCAGGTCTTTTAGACTCGAGATTAATAAGTGAATTACAATGAGACATTAGAAAGCCAACGAATTGATGTATGAATCTGTCTTCCAAATGAACACCTCGTTTGGCAAGATTATTTAATATTTGTTTGCCCCGGCAATTCTTATACCCTGGTATCTACATAAGCGTTGCCTTTGAATGCTTCGCAATCTCATTTGAAGACATCCGACATTCTACATCCATATGCGATAAAACCATTAGCCAGTTCGCCTGCTGGTCACACCAGTCATACGGCAAACGAAAGGGAAACTTTGTATCCAGTTCGCCTATGTAGGAACCTCCACCATATAAAAGTTTTTCCCGATATTAATATTTACTAGAGATTTATAGGAATACAAGCATCAGAACAACATTTACGACTGGAATTTTTGGCTAACATTTGCATTTAAGATAGGTAAAATCTTAAACCGACTGTCAATATTTTCAAAAAGTTTCGTCATTAGTCAAATTATGAATTTTTATTCAAAATTGCGACGTTTTTTTTTTTGTATTAACGGCTCTAACGGACACATACATAAAAGAACGAACGGAAGGTCGATTACCGTTAGTTGGGCCAATTCAAACTTTTACAAGATTACTTTGGAACATATAGATCTACATACATACATATGTATATACGAGTAGAGCAGTTAGCCATTTAGGAATCTAAGGTTTAGAAAGTGTTCTTGCCAAGCCCAAAATGACTTAAACTGCTTAATTTGTCTCCTTATTAAATACTAATAGCTACTCATTACACAAATAATAACTCCATAATCAAATTCAGTTTCCATAGCTCTAAAATCAGCTATATGTCATAATCAGTTTTGGGAGCATAATTAATCACTTGCTGATTAAAAAATTCTCTTGCAAATATGAATGAATAAAGAAATTTTTAAAAATATTCTACACGTAAACGCCTAAAAGGCAGAAAAAGATTTAAAATTCCATAATAATAAAATTTGAATTATGTAAGTACATATTTTTAAAATTGTTTACATTCCCTTAAATCCTGACAATTTCTAACAAACAGAGTTACGTTTGCAAATCAATTAATGACGTCTGAGAATATAAACATCTGTAGATGGCGCCAAAACCAAATAATGTCTGTAAACAAAACACGTTTCCGACAAGTTGCCAACCATACGGCACATCAGTTAACCAACAAAAAAAGAGCCGATAACGCTGATTTAAAAGATCAATTAAAGTCGAGACATACTTGACAGTAGGGAAAGAGTAATATTATTATTACGATTAACGTTTTAGTGGTATTATTATTGAGAACAAATTAAAAATAATTTATTTAAGGTGCGGTATTTTAGTTTATTTATTTAACTTATTTTGTCTCTAAACTAAGCGCCATTTAATTACAAGCCATCAAAAGAAGTAGAGCTGTTGGTATAATTATTTGTTGTTATTATTTTATTATTTAATTTGCTATTGTGGCTAAAAGGCGGCAACATTAAATGGAAAACTGGATTTACTACAAACAATTCTTTTGCACTTATTATTGATCTTTCTCTCGCTCCCTTCAACAACGCACGCCCTCTCGACAATGTTGCCAGACAGAATTAAGACGTCCTATTGGAAAAAAAAAATATGTACTGACGTTAAGATTTTTTCAAATGTTTATCTAAGCCATTTTTCTACAGATATTATTAGGACTCTTAATAATCTGCATATGTTTTCCGAAAATTAACATGAGTATGTACCTATTATTTTAAAATTTGTGTTAATTTTTTTAAATGTTTAATGCCGCTGTCGATCCACGGATTTGCCATATTTAAAGCAGTTATACTCTAACTACTTCTATTAAGCATTAATAAGCCTTACATGACTCACTTAAAATATCTTACTAAGTAACAAATACATATGAACTTTTTAGAGTGGCACTGAAGTGATAATTTAAAATGATAAAAGGACATAAAATTAATTACGCTTTTGTTGGCAAAGGGTTTAGAAAGGTAGGTATGTGGCATATTTTTATACACCCTTCTCCACTACATGCAAAGTTCACCTTATCAAAAAAGTTTTAATTAAAATTCAATCTTACAAAGATCTAGCAATAAATACTTTTAATCAACTCTACTTTCCATTGAAGAGAATGAAAAAAAAACTTTGAAATTGAGGTAAAAATTAACAAATGACAACTCAAAATCTGGCAACAGTTTCTCCTTTTCGTAACACTTATTTACATTAACATTCTCCGTCTAAATTTGCTCTCCAACTTTAGGTTTATTGTCGTCTGTTTAACTGTCTGTTTGTCTGTCACTTTGTCATGTATTGGAATGTTGTAAATGACAGGGAAACTTGTTTAGTTTATTTATTTTAAAAAGGGTAATTAAAATGTCACAACAAAGATAGGGGAGTAAGTGCGAGCACAGAACGGTTCACTTCAACAAGTAAGAGAAAGAGGTAAGAAATAATTTGTTATTAATCGATGTTTAATAAATTCTGTCAAGTACTGTAGTTTTACAATGTGTATAGATGTTTAACATGTTAATGAATCTATAGCAGTGAATAAAAATAAAATATCAAATATTTTGCCGCTTATTTAATATTTAGAAATAGTTTATTTGTTTTTACGATTTAATTTTGTTCATTCATAAACAACGCTTTCGTTATCAGTATGAATGAATAACAAACTGTAAGAGTATGTATATTTTGTATGGTTTCCTGGCCGCCTTTTGTGTTTTTTTCCTGTAAAATAAACAAACAATGTTTTGTTTATAAAACAACAACTCCAAAATTTCATTGTGCAAATTCCCATTAGGCGGGTTTCTAAAAAACAACCTTAATTATTATTATAATCTAAATACTACAAACTCATCATATTTCCCATTTTTAATTGTAGTTGTTGTCAATTTTCTTTATTATTTTCATCATTGTCTTCGTTTTCTTCATTATTATCATCATTATTGAAACCACCACTATGATCATGATCATCTTCATCATCGTCAACATTGGTGTCGGTGAAATGTCTTTGATCTTATCGCAAAGCTTCTTGCTCGCATTTTGATCAAAGCAAGTTTTTCCGCCAAAGTGGTGGTAAAGTAACAAACAGAAAAGACAACAATAACAACAAAAATAAGTACTTACTATGAGTACCACAACAACAAAAGCATTAAAAAGCAAAACAAAGTTATAACCACATGACGTTGTGAAAAATTTACCAAAGATAGTACGACAGAAACAACAACAAAACAAAGACAATAAAAAATCGAAAATAAAAACAACATAAAGAAATAATAAAAATAAAAACCAATAAATTAGTGATCATTATAAACCTGTTGGCAATGGTGCAAAATGAGAAAAAAACACGGCGAGAGTAAGAAATTATGAAAACAAGTGATAAATTTGTTTATTTAAAAAGTTAAAAGCCAATCAGGAAATTAAAGAGCAAAATCACTTCATAAGATGACCGTTGCCAGATTTCGTCGTTTAAAGGGTTTTCGTTTTAAAAGGTTTAAGTGCCACGAGTCTAGGTATACCATACAAAACATAATCTACTTCGTGACTAGATTTTGGAGAAATCTGCCGAAAATCTAGTAGACCTTAAGGCAGTTTCACACTAAAATACAAGTGTTAAGTATTTTGAGAAAAATTAAACCCAGAGATGAAATTTTTTTTTATATTTCAAACAATAATTATTGCTATATCTAATTATATTTAGATCAGGGAAGCATTTTTGTCAAAATACCTAAGACTTGTATTATAGCGTGAAACGGTCTTTAGTGTTGCAATATGGTTGCTTCCATATAGTAAAAATACTTTCATATACACCTAATTCTGGTTTTACACGGTCTTATTTTACACGGCTTTTATTTAAAATATAAGCTTTTTAAATTTTTTTACACGATTTTATTCCATTTAGCACGATTCAAAATAACACAACACAAAAATTAAAAACACACACAGCTCACAAACGGCTTGAAGCCATACGAAAATTAGAAAGAGCGAATATATTTTTTTTACTTCAAAACTAAAAAACCTTTTCTTTTTCTAAACAACATAGCTGTTATACATACATATGTACATAATTGTTTTAAGTTCCTGAACTTGTCACACATTTAATTTTAATTACATACTTTCAAGCTTAGAGTGCATATCTTTTTTTCTTTAATTTCTATGCTTTTGTAAATACACATTGTATAAGTGATTAAATAAAATAAACGTGAATACTTGTTCTTAAAAAATGCTTGTTTTTTCACTCATTTTAATAGATTTTAGAGATAAGAAACCAATCACCTAGCTAACCAAACCAATCTACCGTGTAAAAACAGAATTAGATGTACTAGAAAAAAAGATATTTTGACAAAAAAAAGTAAGAGTGCAATATTCGACTATGCCAAATCTTATATACCCTTCACTATGGTGCGATGAGAGCAGATAGTTATAGAAATACCAATCTAAAGATATAAATAAATCGTTTTTGTACCAAGCCCACTTCTTCCATCCCGCCCACATTTTATCGGATGTTGTGTATTAAAAGCCAAGATGGTTGTACCTAATTTGGAAACTTTGGCTCTTGCCGTTTTCCAGATTTACAAAAATCTATAATGTCTGTGTAATAGAAGTGCTATGTCCACTTCTGCTATCCCGCCACTATATGTCGGATGTTGTGTATCTATAACCAAATTGGGTTTACCTAATTTGGAAACTTGGTCTCTTCAGTTCTCCAGTTATAAAGAAATTTATTTGTTTGTATTGTAAGTGCTACGCTCACTTCTCTAATCCCATTAATTTTTCAGAGAGGTTGTGTATTAACAACCAAGATGCTTGTACCTTTTTCGGAAACTTTGGCTTTGGAAATAAAATTCAAGGCAGTAGTGATTTTTTGCTCATATCTCAGTCATTTATAGACCGATCTGGCTGAATTTTAATAGCAGACTAAGGCCCGTTTTCACAACTTACCTATAGCTTAAAGTAGACTTCAAACGGCCTTATAAAAACTGTTCCATTATTAAAACTTTACTTTAACCAAAAGTGAGCGATAAAGTAAATTAAGGTCCATCCTACTTGGTAACTAAATGTAAAATTGCAATAATGGAACAGGTTTTATACGTCCGATAAAATCCAACCTTTAGCTATCGGTAAGTTGTAAAAACGGGCTTTAATATAATATATAAATATAACAACCTAGCCACAATCAATTCTGGGATCTTTGAAAACCCATACACACTGAGAAACGGACATCAGTAAATCAACTTCGCTAATCATAAGGGCCCCGAAATAATTTAAAATATTGGAGAAATTTAAAAGTGAATTAAAAACGTATATGTACCCAGTTACCTTCGGTGAAGGGTATAACAAAAATGTAGGCTTATTAATTGAAACTTTAAACCGAATTTAAAAATATAATGCGAGAACTAGTTCTTTTTATAAATTATTTTAATTTGTTTATATATCAATTTTTATTTTTCAAATGTGTTCAATGAATCAAAATTCAATTAAAAAAGCTATAATTGAACACATTCGAAAAATAAAAATGGTTAATAGACTTTAAAAATTTTATGAAAATAATTATAATTGGAACAGATAAATAATTTTTCGTTTGGCTTTTTTTTTAAATTTCTAGTTAAAGTTCTAATGATTTTTAACGCCAATTTTTATAATTTTTCCCCAAAATGTTCTCTTATCAAGGTAGAACAAATTTTGTCTTAAAAAGTTAGGATTTTTAAAATTCCAAAATATGCTTGCTCTTACGGACATAACTCTTAATTTGAAACAATTTAAACTTTAAAATGTTAAGGTTTTTACAAAATATGTTTTTGGTGTTTTTAACGCAGAATTTTACAGATTTTTTTTATTTCAATAACAAAATCTCGCCCTTAACACAAACATGGTATAAATATGAATTCAAATAGGTATTTAAGTTAAGAACTTTATAAACATTTACAATATTTGTTACATAGTCTAAGTCAGGGTTCACAGTCAAGGTTGCCAACAACAGTTCAAAAAAAAACTAAAATTTAAACTAAAAATAGCTAGATTTTTAAAAAGAATAAAAATTGCTTCATTTATCTCATTTATGCCCACAGCGGTCTGGACTAGAATCGGTTTTGGGGGCTGTTAAATATACGTTACAGTGGGCATTACATTAAAATGTTGGGCCTTGCATTTTTCAAATAAAACTTATATTTATCATAATCAAAAACTTCCATTACATTGCAGCCACACGATCAAGCTTTTCTTGATAGTCTTTTACATATACTGTTTGTCAAAATATGCAAAAATTGGCAGCTGTGACGTAGGCTGCGCGCAAGTTGAAAGCAATTTACTTTTTCAAGATTTCGTCGCCGAGAAAACAACTCAAAATGTTTTGCTATTTTCCACTTTTGATTTTTCTGCACTGTAGGCTGTTCGAAGGGACTTTATTTTTTTCTTTACTTCTTCCACTGGCATTTTTGTTTCAGAAACTATAGACTCGTAGGCTTTTATTTTCAAATCATTTCGCCTATATGATGAAAGATTCATAAAATTTCATGGCTTCTGTACAGCTCTATGAATCGCAGAACATCATTTTGCTTATTAATTTTATAAATAAATTTTATTAATAAACATATTTCACTATTTTTTTAGGTTTTTAGTTAAAATTTTAAAATTCCCGCAACAATTTGTAAAAAAAAAAAGAGCTTCAGCTTTTGCCGGCAAAATATTTGTGAAAAAAAAAACAAAAACAACTTCAAAAGATTTGTAATAAGATGTTTTCTTGAACGAAAATTGATACACTCACTGGCAAGAGAAAGGCAAGTTCGTATCAATTTTTAAAAGCATGAGTGTATTGGTAAAAAAGTGTGAGTGTATTAAAACTTGATAGGCAAAACTTGATCGTGTAGCCCTCAAGTTAATTACATAAAAGTTAACAGAAACTATTTTTTTTTAATTTAATGCGTTTTACACAAAAGAAATATAAAGAAGTTCCCAGATTAATGTTGTTTTGCATTATCAAAAAAGTGTATACATATTACGAAATATCGTATTAAAACAATTTCGACTAAAGGGATCTGAAACCATTAAATTTTAAAGATTGATTCAATTTGAACAATAATCTTTCTCAGTTCCTTGAGCATAATCTGTAACAATTAGGATACCATGAAAAATTCTTATTTTATTAATCGTTTTTATTAGGTTCACTTGTTCACTTTATACCGCTTTACTGTTACATTCTTTACATAACATTTCTACCAACTCATCTTCAAAAGCTTTTCAATCTGTACGTAGACTGGCAAGTCAGTGCAATCAAAAAAGTCGGGATCAGGCAATATCGGTTGACACCATACTACAAGACTACACAAATGTTAAAAAATGCCTTTGATTTGGGGTGAATGACATTGATGAATTTTTAGGTATTAAAGGTAAATCAACATCAATGTAATAACAGCACATTTCATAAAAAAATGCGAAAAAGTGGTCTTAAAAAATGACAATAAAAATATTTATGAATGGCTTGATCTAGCCATTTTTTATGGCTAGATGAAAAATAAACCGCCAGACCTAGTCGGAAAATGGCAAAATTGCCAACCTGCAGCCGTATTCTGTAATTCGCTAAAGCTAAATCTCTATCGCTAAAAATCTATAAAGTTGATTTAGCGATTTTTGGTTACGAATAAAATTCAGTAACGTGTATTTCTATATTTGGCAACGCCATAAAAATTTAATTTGCCACAAATTTAGCTTTAAATATCCACGCTAAAATTTTTAAATTTTGTATTCTCTAAGTCATTTTAGCGATCGAGATTTAGCTTAAGCTAAGCAAGTTACAGAATACGGCTACTGGTTCTCAGAATGAAAGTTTTCTTGCCGGAAGTCTGAATTTATTAGTGAGAAAGCAAAAGAATATGCTTTTCTTCCTTTCGCAAATAAACTCGAACTTTCTGAAAAAAAAAAATTCATAGTGGGAACCCAGTCTAATATTTAAAAAAGAAAATAGTTGTGTGAAACCAAAATGGCTGTAGGAAATATCGCCCAAAAAAAAATGGCCCAAAAAAAATAAATGAAAAGTCGCCCAAAAAAATTCCATGTAAAATTGGGCCTGAATTCATATGAAAAGTGACCCAAAATTTTTGGGCTATTTTTCGTTATTATTGGGTGATTTTTCGTTTTTTAAATTTGGTGATTTTTCATAATAAAATATTGTATGAAAAATAGCCCATTTTTCGGGCCATCTTTCATTTTTAAAATTTCGTCTAAGTCTTACATGTCTAAATCATTCATTATCATTATATGTACATGGAATTCCTAAATGTTATTTGTAAAAATAACGGGACATATTCCAAAAAGGTGGCATGTCATAACGTCCAGTGTCATAGTGCCCGTCATAAAGTCATAAAGTCCGTGGACGTTAGTCACTTTGTAAAGTCTCATAATGTCCACAACATGCATTTTTAAAAAAATGTTAACCTTATTATGTTTGATTCAACCAAATCATTGTCACCGACAACCATATTATGGTAAAATAAGTTTCTTTAAAAATAGTTTTGTTGATTGTGACTATATTAAAACATGTTTTTCTCTGCGTGATCTTTTTTTTGTATTTAACATCTTTAATAATTATGGACCTTATGACATTTTTAAAAATAACATAATGGACACTACGACACTGGACGTTATGACATGCCACCTTGCAAAAAGCAATATTCTGTTTTAAGTAATTGATTGTAACTATGCAGTGATTAATTAATTTTTAACTATTGAAGAGTGTACAAAGTTTGGCGGAGTGCTGAAATAAGTATTACTGTCCATACTGCCGAGCAGCTGTTGAAGATACAATGCAATTTTTTACATAAAACTTACATTTGTATGTACCTAAATTTATATGAATAATAAACACTTTTTTGCAAATTGGGTAATTTTTCATTTTTTTTTTTTTTTTTTAGAAAAAATTCGTTTTTGCTTTTTGGGTCATTTTTCATGTTTTTTTTTGGGCCCTTTTTCGTTTTTATTGGGCAAAATTTCATGTTTAACTTTTTGGGTCATTTTTCATGTTCTTTTGTGCGATTCTTCATTTGGGCGATTTTTCATTATTTTTTTTGCCATTTTTCTTTGGGCGATTTTTCCTACAGCCAACCAATATAATATATCAAAAAGAAAATAATTAAAAGATATTTACTTACCCTGCACATTTATTGCTTGCAATACATATTTATTATATTTTTTTTATTTCCACAAACGCGCGAACCGATACCCGTTTTATTTACACTATGATTTACTTTGGCAACTCCATTTCACACTTTTTCTTTTTATACCCTCCACCACAATTAGTTCTGAAGAGGGTATATTAAGTTTGTCATTCCGTGTGAAACTTTTTTATTATTCATCTCAGACCCTATAAAGTATATATATTCTGGGTCCTTGAGTAATTTTAAGTCGATTTAGCCATGTCCGTCTGTCTGTCCGTCTGTTGAAAACACGCTCACTTTCGAAAAACTCAAAAGAAATAAACAAACTTGGTGTCAAATTGCTTTTAGTTATCCTAAGCAGTTTGGGATTGAAATCCAGCAAAATCGGTGCAATAGGATCTGAGCTATGAATCAAAATGTGGAACCACCACCTAAAAAAATTGATAATTTTGTTACAAAAACTAACATAAATGGTGGAAGAATGCACAGAATAATATAAGATTTCGCAACAGTTCGTTTTATTTGACTGGAAATCACGCTGTAAAATTTCTTGAAGATCCGTCCATGATTTACCCTAGGCCCCATATAAGCCCTACTCCCGGAAAACAGTATAGTAAGCCTAAAACCCTAACAAACAATGCTATGATAACAAATTTTGGCACGTCACAGTTAAATAGGACTATAAATAAAACTATTAAGTTTCGTGACGATCGGCCCCATATGCCCCATATAAAACCTACTTCCGGAAAACAGTTTAGTACGCCTAAATCCGTAAAAAATTATGCTATCATAACAAAATTTGGTACATAAAAATTTTTTAGAACTAAAAATAAGACTGTGAAATTTCGTGAAGACCGGTCTATAATTTACCATAGGCCCCATATAAACCTTACTCCCGGAAAACAGCTTAGTACGCCTAAAAACGAAAAAAATAATGCTATCATAACAAAATTTGGTACATCACAGTTTTATTGAACGAGAAATAAGACTTTAAAATTTTGTGAAGAATGGTCCATTATTTACCATAGGCCCCATATAAACATTACTCCCGAAAAACAGCTTAGTAAAGCTAAATCCGTAAAAAATAATGCTATCATAACAAAATTTGGAACATAAAAGTTTTACAGGACTTGAAATAAGACTGTGAAATTTCGTGAAGATCAGTTCATAATTTACCCTAGGCCCCATAAAAGCCTTACTCCCGGAAAACAGCTTAGTACGCCTTAAAACGTAAAAAATAACGCTATCCTAACAAAATTTGATACATCACAGTTTTATAGAACTAGAAATGACACTGTGAAATTTGGTGAAGATCGGTGCATAACTTACCATAGGCCTCATATAAAGCCCACTCTGGTAAAATAATTCAATACGCGGTAAACTTTCTTCCAGTTTAGCTTCATATGGCCAGAAAAAATTTTATGCAATTTTGTGATACACGGTCCATAATTTTCCTTAGATTCCATTTTAACAGCCTTTAGAAATTTACTGCAAACGCTTAAACTAATTGCACCGTTGTATTGAAATTTATGTTTTTAATACCAGAAATCGTTCTGCAAAATTTGGGATAATTGGTTCATAGCTTACCATGACTTTTATATAATTTGTTCTCTTGAAAATCATTTAAGTTCAGCTTTAACTGATATTCTACTCAAACTTTTTAAAATTGATTCTGATTGTCGATCAATAATTTTATATAGGTCCAAACCGCAACAAATTTTAATGCAGATGTCTGTTTTTACAAAGATTATAATAATAAATAGACATCATACAGATATTACTCCTAAAACATTCGAAGTGTCGGTGGAGGGTATCAAAGATTCGGCACAGCCGAATATAGTACTCTAACTTGTTTATTAATTTTTTTTTATTTTTACAAACGCGCGAACCGATACCCGTTTTATTTACACTATGATTTACTTTGGCAACTCCATTTCACACTTTTTGCTTTTTTATTAAACTTTTTTTTATTTTAACAAACGCGCGAACCGATACCCGGTTTCACACTTTTTGCTTATTTATAAAATTTTTTTATTTCCACAAACGCGCGAACTGATTCCCGTTTTATTTACACTATGACTGACTTTGGCAACTCCATTTTACTTTTTTTGCTTTTATGCATTTGTAAACAAAAACAATTCAATGCAATAAATTTGCGTATACAAAAACAACAAACACAATTGCCACTTTTCCTTTACTTTTACCATTAGGATTATTTTGCTTCTCTTTTTAGTATCGGCCAAATTTTCTTTAAAAAAGAACAACAACAAACTTAACTTACATACTTAACTCTGAAACAACAACAAAAGAACTAAAAACCGACAATAACAACGCAAAAAATTAAACTTGTTGAATGATATTTTTATTTTGCCATTTTTACTTATAAAAACACTTTTATCAATTACTTTTTTATATAAATTTAAAGATATTATTTGCATTTTACTTTTAGAATAATTATTTTTTTTAATTCTTTCTGATTTCCACATTTTAACATTATTTAAAAAGTGTTTTAAACGGACGATGTTTATTAGAAGACCGATTTTATTAATTGCCGCTCGAAAACTAAATTGATGTAAAAAGTAGAGTTACCAAATTATTAAATTGTCGGTGTAATTAAGGGATAAACGAGAAGAGTACGAAAATGTGAAACAATACAATATAAAAAGAACAGCTTAATGAACTATTGCGTATGGCATTATTTATAACTTTTTTCATAATTAATTTTTTAATGTTTTTTTTTTAAATTTTGTGATTAAGACTTGGGGAATTATTTTCTCCAATAAAAAATCACTATTAAGACTTTTAAATGAAATTCCGGTTCACAGATGGTTTTTCTGTTTTAAATAAATATCTATCTGTATACATCGAAATCTTTTGTGGTTGTATTTTAGCCCCCTTATTTAGTATAAAAAATATTTCAGCTTTATTAAAGATTAATTAAACACATTTTCATATAAAATTTGACAAATAAACCTGTTATAAGCATGGAAAATTGTTTATGAATAAGGCCTTAAGTATCTTATCGTCCACCGATTTTAATGAAACATATCGTCGGCTTCGAGTGTAAACCTGCTAAATCCGTTTGTAACAGTAAATGACATTTTGAGTAAAAAAAACAATTACTTTATCCTCAATAGAATATTAGAAAACAAACCAAATTTAGATTTGCATCTTAAGGTAGAAATAGAAAACATTAGAATATTTTTGTCTTTCCTGTAAAATTACTAATGGGTTCCAATGTTCAAGCGCAACTAACTTTGGATGTACAAGGCCTGCTGGCTCCATTTGATACTCATACTCGTATCTTTAATATTTAAATTTAAAAAAATTTTAAGCTTATCAAATTAAACTTTGTATTTTATAATTATTTTATTTATGTTAAATTGTTTAGATTTTCGGGAATGAATATTTTATTTTTTTAAATAATTACACAAAATAAAATGTTATATTCCTACATTTTTCCCGCTCTCAAAAATCTGTCCCAAATTCATGTTGAAATGACCGTAGCCCCTCATTTGGCAGCACTTATCTTGAAAAAGTTGTAGTAATACAGCAAATTATAGCAATTGTGCTTAGCTTAAGCAAAAACCATTCTTAGTACTTTTAAGTCTGGACATCAATCCAAAAATTATAGCACTTAAATTTAGTTAACTCAATATTTTCTTTCTTATTGCAGACACAAACCTTAAACACCACATTCCAAACACAAACCATATACCAAATGGATTCCACAATTATTTTTTCTTAATTTATCTCATTTATGCCCACAGCGGTCTGGACTAGAATCGGTTTTGGGGGCTGTTAAATATACGTTACAGTGGGCATTACATAAAAATGTTGGGCCTTGCATTTTTCTTATATTATCATAATCAAAAACTTCCATTAATTACATAAAAGTTAACAGAGACTATTTTTTTTTTAATTTAATGCGTTTTACACAAAAGAAATATAAAGAAGTTCCCAGATTAATGTTGTTTTGCATTATCAAAAAAGTGTATACATATTACGAAATATCGTATTAAAACAATTTCGACTAAAGGGATATGAAACCATTTAATTTTAAAGATTGATTCAATTTGAACAATAATCTTTCTCAGTTCCTTGAGCATAATCTGTAACAATTAGGATACCATGAAAAATTCTTATTTTATTAATCGTTTTTATTAAGTTCACTTGTTCACTTTATACCGCTTTACTGTTACATTCTTTACATAACATTTCTACCAACTCATCTTCAAAAGCTTTTCAAACTGTACGTAGACTGGCAAGTCAGTGCAATCAAAAAAGTCGGGATCAGGCAATATCGGTTGACACCATACTACAAGACTACACAAATGTTAAAAAATGCCTTTGATTTGGGGTGAATGACATTGATGAATTTTTAGGTATTAAAGGTAAATCAACATCAATGTAATAACAGCACATTTCATAAAAAAATGCGAAAAAGTGGTCTTAAAAAATGACAATAAAAAATATTTATGAATGGCTTGATCTAGCCATGATCTAGCCATTTTTTATGGCTAGATGAAAAATAAACCGCCAGATCTAGTCGGAAAATGGCGAAATTGCCAACCTGCAGCCGTATTCTGTAATTCGCTAAAGCTAAATCTCTATCGCTAAAAATCTATAAAGTTGATTTAGCGATTTTTGGTTACGAATAAAATTAAGTAACGTGTATTTCTATATTTGGCAACGCCATAAAAATTTAATTTGCCACAAATTTAGCTTTAAATATCCACGATAAAATTTTTAAATTTTGTATTCTCTAAGTCATTTTAGCGATCGAGATTTAGCTTAAGCTAAGCAAGTTACAGAATACGGCTACTGGTTCTCAGAATGAAAGTTTTCTTGCCGGAAGTCTGAATTTATTAGTGAGAAAGCAAAAGAATATGCTTTTCTTCCTTTCGCAAATAAACTCGAACTTTCTGAAAAAAAAATTCATAGTGGGAACCCAGTCTAATATTTAAAAAAGAAAATAGTTGTGTGAAACCAAAATGGCTGTAGGAAATATCGCCCAAAGAAAAATGGCCCAAAAAAATTAATGAAAAGTCGCCCAAAAAAATTCCATGTAAAATTGGGCCTGAATTCATATGAAAAGTGACCCAAAATTTTGGGCTATTTTTCGTTATTATTGGGTGATTTTTCGTTTTTTAAATTTTTAAATAATTTAAAAATATTGTATGAAAAATAGCCCATTTTTCGGGCCATCTTTCATTTTTAAAATTTCGTCTAAATCTTACATGTCTAAATCATTCATTATCATTATATGTACATGGAATTCCTAAATGTTATTTGTAAAAATAACGGGACATATCCAAAAAGGTGGCTTGTCATAACGTCCAGTGTCATAGTGTCCATCATAAAAGTCCGTGGACGGTAGTCACTTTGTAAAGTCTCATAATGTCCACAACATGCATTTTTAAAAAAATGTTAACCTTATTATGTTTGATTCAACCAAATCATTGTCACCGGCAACCATATTATGGTAAAATAAGTTTCTTTAAAAATAGTTTTGTTGATTGTGACTATATTAAAACATGTTTTTCTCTGCGTGATCTTTTTTTTGTATTTAACAAAATAACATAATGTGTCCATGGACACTACGACACTGGACGTTATGACATGCCACCTTGCAAAAAGCAATACAGTGCTGTCTGGGTAGAGTGAACCCCCGATGCTATGAATACCTCGTTAGAGTGAACACCAGAATGTTTACATTGACTACTCTTTAGAATGAACACTAGGGTATACCTTTTTTTTGAGTGCAAAATACCACTCCAGCACCATGTGGGAAATTTTGTTCTGATAATAAAAAACTGTTTTTAAGCTGATTCGGTGAAAAAAGTTTCCGCACCGTAAGCGATTTCTAAAACTCCATATTATGTGTGAATTTTATTTTTGGATATTGAAACCCATTTCATTTTGCATTAGACTTATGAGAAATGGTTTAATGTTGAAGATTATATATGAATTTAAACAAAAACGGATTTACTTAAGACAATAGTAACTGATTTAATGATGAAAGTAAATAAATAAAAACAAATCTTCAACGCTTTCGGTGCGGAAAGAGAAAGAAGTGACACCAAATTTTTTTATGTTTTTTTATGCCCCACACGGCTATGAGGTGGTATTTTTGATATTTGCAAAAATTGCAAAAAGTTATAGCCCTAGTGAACACTCATGAACCTCTATAGAGTGAGCATACCCAGGGGCGAATTTGTCGATTACAGAAGCGATGATGTGATAGACACGAGTAAGATAGTAATGCACACCATCTGAATTACAACCTAGTACACTTTTTCGAATACGCGGGATAGTGAAGTGTTCATTCAATAAATTTAAACTCAGTACTGCTTCACACACATTGAAAGCAGGCAGTAAACAGTCTATACACAATCTCGCTTACTTCGTGGGCAATTGGTAGGCGTCTTGCACACAACTTCGCACACATTGTAAGCAGGCAGTAGACAGTCTTTACACAATCTCGATTACTTCGTGGGCAAGTAGAAGTAAAAGATGAACGAAATTCATTTTTGTAAATTTCATACACTTCCGTCATACTTTTTCGATTACAGAAGCGATGAAGTGATAGACACGAGTATGATAGTAATGCACACCATCTCAATTACAACCTAGTACACTTTTTCAAATGCATTGCCGCATTTATCGAGTGAACGCCTACCACTTGCACACAAAGTAAGCGGGATAGTGAAGTGTTCATTCAATAAATATAAATTCAGTACTGCTTCACAAACATTGTAAGCAGGCAGTAGACAGTCTATACACAATCTAGATTACTTCGTGGGCAAGTGGAAGGCGTCTTGCACACTACTTCGCACACATTGTACTTCCACACATTGTAAGCGGACAGTAGACAGTCTATACACAATATCGCTTACTTCGTGGGCAAGTGGAAAGCAACTATCTCACTTCTTCGCACACATTGTAAGCGGACAGTGGGCAGCCTATACACATTGTCGCTTACTTCGTCTTGCATTGTAAGCAGGTAGCCTTTTTGGATTTTTGCGTTATTTCAGAATTATTGATTTTGTAATTTTTTTTCAAGAAAATCAAACCAGACTTTCGTTATAAAATTAAAAAATATATATTAAACTTGTGATATATTTTTAGATTGCTCCTTATTACACAACAGGCCGCAAACTTTTAAATCGCACTTAAAAAAAAACTATTTTATAAAGTAGCAAATGAAAAATAACGGGACAAAATAAAAACCTGCATATTTACATACATTATTCTGTTAGCACATTTTAAAAGATGACCGAAATTCAATTTTGTAAATTCCATACACTGCCCTCATACACTTTGTAAGCTAGAATTCGTTGAATACAAAGTGTTATGCTGGGTACACACAGTGCAACCTACATGGAAACTGTTTCAATGCAACCTCGAAATATCAAAGCGTTTTGATGTGTATGCAATCTGAAATGAATGAAAATGAATTTAATTCACTGGATTGCGTAAACGTGTTGCATAGTGTGTACCCAGCATAACAAACTTCATTGAAGAGATGTGTTGGGGTATGCAAAGTTCGACGCTGGGAATTTCCATTAAGGTCGTGTCTCAAAGTTAATTTCTGAATAATTGGTCATAAATTTAAACTTTAGTATTACAGGGAAAAAAATAAAATTTATAACCTATAATTGCATTTAAACTAAATAAAATAGTTTTTTAAATAAAAAAAAATTCAACCTTGATTAAGTGAACAACCTGGGTATAGTAAAATCGCTCTGCAAGAATAAGTTCACTCTACCCAGACAGCACTGTATTCTGTTTTAAGTAATTGATTGTAACTATGCAGTGATTAATTAATTTTTAACTATTGAAGAGTGTACAAAGTTTGGCGGAGTGCTCAAATAAGTATTACTGTCCATACTGCCGAGCAGCTGTTGAAGATACAATGCAATTTTTTACATAAAACTTACATTTGTATGTATCTAAATTTATATGAATAATAAACACTTTTTTGCATATTGGGTAATTTTTTCATTTTTTTTTTTTTTTATTTACTTACCCTGCACATTAATTGCTTGCAATACATATTTATTATATTTTTTTTATTTCCACAAACGCGCGAACCGATACCCGTTTTATTTACACTATGATTTACTTTGGCAACTCCATTTCACACTTTTTCTTTTTATACCCTCCACCACAATTAGTTGAGAAGAGGGTATATTAAGTTTGTCATTCCGTGTGAAACTTTTTTATTATTCATCTCAGACCCTATAAAGTACATATATTCTGGGTCCTTGAGTAATTTTAAGTCGATTTAGCCATGTCCGTCTGTCTGTCCGTCTGTTGAAAACACGCTCACTTTCGAAAAACTCAAAAGAGTTATCCTAATCAGTTTGGGATTGAAATCCAGCAAAATCGGTTCAATAGGATCTGAGCTATGAATCAAAATGTGGAACCACCACCTAAAAAAATTGATAATTTTGTTACAAAAACTAACATAAATGGTGGAAGAATGCACAGAATGATATAAGATTTCGCAAAAATTCGTTTGATTTAACTGGAAATCACGCTGTAAAATTTCTTGAAGATCCGTCCATGATTTACCCTAGGCCGCATATAAACCCTACTCCCGGAAAACAGTAAAGTAAGCCTAAAACCCTAAAAACAATGCTATGATAACAAATTTTGGCACGTCACACTTAAATAGGACTATAAATGAAACTATTAAGTTTCGTGAAGATCGGCCACATAGGCCCCATATAAAACCTACTTCCGGAAAACAGTTTAGTACGCCTAAATCCGTAAAAAATAATGCTATCATAACAAAATTTGGTACATAAAAATTTTTTAGAACTAAAAATAAGACTGTGAAATTTCGTGAAGATCGGTCCATAATTTACCATAGGCCCCATATAAACCTTACTCCCGGAAAACAGCTTAGTACGCCTAAAAACGTAAAAAATAATGCTATCATAACAAAATTTGGTACATCACAGTTTTATTGAACGAGAAATAAGACTTTAAAATTTTGTGAAGAATGGTCCATCATTTACCATAGGCCCCATATAAACCTTACTCCCGGAAAACAGCTTAGTAAAGCTAAATCCGTAAAAAATAATGCTTTCATAACAAAATTTGGAACATAAAAGTTTTACAGGACTTGAAATAAGACTGTGAAATTTCGTGAAGATCAGTTCATAATTTACCCTAGGCCCCATAAAAGCCTAACTCCCGGAAAACAGCTTAGTACGCCTTAAAACGTAAAAAATAACGCTATCCTAACAAAATTTGATACATCACAGTTTTATAGAACTAGAAATGACACTGTGAAATTTGGTGAAGATCGGTGCATAACTTACCATAGGCCTCATATAAAGCCCACTCTGGTAAAATAATTCAATACGCGGTAAACTTTCTTCCAGTTTAGCTTCATATGGCCAGAAAAAATGTTATGCAATTTTGTGATACACGGTCCATAATTTTCCTTAGATTCCATTTTAACAGCCTTTAGAAATTTACTGCAAACGCTTAAACTAATTGCACCGTTGTATTGAAATTTATGTTTTTAATACCAGAAATCGTTCTGCAGAATTTGGGATAATTGGTTCATAGCTTACCATGACTTTTATATAATTTGTTCTCTTGAAAATCATTTAAGTTCAGCTTTAACTGATATTCTACTCAAACTTTTTAAAATTGATTCTGATTGTCGATCAATAATTTTATATAGGTCCAAACCGCAACAAATTTTAATGCAGATGTCTGTTTTTACAAAGATTATAATAATAAATAGACATCATACAGATATTACTCCTAAAACATTCGAAGTGTCGGTGGAGGGTATCAAAGATTCGGCACAGCCGAATATAGTACTCTAACTTGTTTATCAATTTTTTTTTATTTTTACAAACGCGCGAACCGATACCCGTTTTATTTACACTATGATTTACTTTGGCAACTCCATTTCACACTTTTTGCTTTTTTATTAAACTTTTTTTTATTTTAACAAACGCGCGAACCGATACCCGGTTTCACACTTTTTGCTTATTTATAAAATTTTTTTATTTCCACAAACGCGCGAACTGATTCCCGTTTTATTTACACTATGACTGACTTTGGCAACTCCATTTTACTTTTTTTGCTTTTATGCATTTGTAAACAAAAACAATTCAATGCAATAAATTTGCGTATACAAAAACAACAAACACAATTGCCACTTTTCCTTTACTTTTACCATTAGGATTATTTTGCTTCTCTTTTTAGTATCGGCCAAATTTTCTTTAAAAAAGAACAACAACAAACTTAACTTACATACTTAACTCTGAAACAACAACAAAAGAACTAAAAACCGACAATAACAACGCAAAAAATTAAACTTGTTGAATGATATTTTTATTTTGCCATTTTTACTTATAAAAACACTTTTATCAATTACTTTTTTATATAAATTTAAAGATATTATTTGCATTTTACTTTTAGAATAATTATTTTTTTTAATTCTTTCTGATTTCCACATTTTAACATTATTTAAAAAGTGTTTTAAACGGACGATGTTTATTAGAAGACCGATTTTATTAATTGCCGCTCGAAAACTAAATTGATGTAAAAAGTAGAGTTACCAAATTATTAAATTGTCGGTGTAATTAAGGGATAAACGAGAAGAGTACGAAAATGTGAAACAATACAATATAAAAAGAACAGCTTAATGAACTATTGCGTATGGCATTATTTATAACTTTTTTCATAATTAATTTTTTAATGTTTTTTTTTTTAAATTTTGTGATTAAGACTTGGGGAATTATTTTCTCCAATAAAAAATCACTATTAAGACTTTTAAATGAAATTCCGGTTCACAGATGGTTTTTCTGTTTTAAATAAATATCCATCTGTATACATGCATACATCGAAATCTTTTGTGGTTGTATTTTAACCCCCTTATTTAGTATAAAAAATATTTCAGCTTTATTAAAGATTAATTAAACACATAAATCCGTTTTTAACAGTAAATGACATTTTAAGTAAAAAAAACAATTACTTTATCCTCAATAGAATATTAGAAAACAAACCAAATTTAGATTTGCATCTTAAGGTAGAAATAGAAAACATTAGAATATTTTTGTCTTTGCTGTAAAATTACTAATGGGTTCCAATGTTCAAGCGCAACTAACTTTGGATGTACAAGGCCTGCTGGCTCCATTTGATACTCATACTCGTATCTTTAATATTTAAATTTAAAAAAATTTTAAGCTTATCAAATTAAACTTTGTATTTTATAATTATTTTATGTATGTTAAATTGTTTAGATTTTCGGGAATGAATATTTTATTTTTTAAATAATTACACAAAATAAAATGTTATATTCCTACATTTTTCCCGCTCTCAAAAATCTGTCCCAAATTCATGTTGAAATGACCGTAGCCCCTCATTTGGCAGCACTTATCTTGAAAAAGTTGTAGTAATACAGAAAATTATAGCAATTGTGCTTAGCTTAAGCAAAAACCATTTTTAGTACTTTTAAGTCTGGACATCAATCCAAAAATTATAGCCCTTAAATTTAGTTAACTCAATATTTTCTTTCTTATTGCAGACACAAACCTTAAACACCACATTCCAAACACAAACCCTATACCAAATGGATTCCACAAAATATAGCAATATTTTAAATAGCGGCTCTGAATCATCCAAGTTGACAGTAAGCCCTGCAATGCCCTGTACATGCCGCAGCCGAGACACTTCGTCAGAGACAGTTTTTTATCACAAACAATCTTTACCAACAACACGCTTTATTAACTTAACATACATTCTCCTTCTGGCTTTCTTACTGCCCTTAATATACACCAAACATTTTGTGGTCACAGCAGCACCGTCTCACCAAAGTAATACACCCTCCTTGCCAGAAACTGCTTCGTTGGTTACCAAAACGACTGCCTTGAATTCATTAAATTCCACAGCCACTGCTTTAATGGATTCGCCGCAGCAAAGCCATAAAATTAATTCTGTCCAGACTGCAGTACAGGGTGTAGGATCCACCCCACACTCAGAACATAATAGGGCTTTAAAAAAAGCCTGGTTATCAAATCGTACCATAGTTTGTAATGATGGAACAGCGGCAGGTTTCTATTTGCGCAAAAATCCCAATTCGAAGAAATGGATTGTCTTCTTGGAGGGTGGCTGGCATTGTTTTGATGTGAAAACGTGTCGGGCACGTTGGAATAGACTGAGACATTTAATGACCTCTACAGACTGGCCGGAGACAAGAGATGGTAATTATTTTTAAATTAATTGATTTTTTTATAGAATAAACAATTTTTTTTTTTTTAATTTTCAGTTGGTGGTATTTTATCTGCTTCTCCCGAGGAAAATCCCTACTGGCATAGCGCAAATCATGTTTTGGTGCCCTACTGCAGCAGTGATTCCTGGTCGGGTACAAAAGACACATATGAATCGAATGAATTTAGCTTTCGTTTCATGGGTGCCTTAATTTTAAAACAAGTTATAGCTGATCTTATACCGATGGGCTTAGGACGGATACCCGGTGCAGAGCTTTTACTGGTAGGCTCTTCCGCTGGTGGCTTAGGTGTCATGCTTAATCTTGATCGTATAACTCAATTTCTACAACAAGAACGTAAATTACAAGTAACCGTTAGAGGTGTAAGTGATTCTGGTTGGTTTTTGGATAGAGAACCGTATACACCTTCGGCTGTAGCTTCCAGTGAAGCTGTACGACAAGGTTGGTCGCTTTGGAAAGGCTTGCTACCAGAAACTTGCGTTGAACAACATAAATCTGAACCTTGGCGTTGTTACTTCGGATATCGGCTGTATCCCACTTTAAAAGGTCAGTATTTAATAAATGCAATTTAAGTACAAATATTCTATAGTTTTATTTTAGCTCCCCTTTTCGTCTTTCAATGGCTTTTCGATGAAGCCCAAATGAGGGCGGATAATGTAGCGGCCCCTGTAACTCCCCACCAATGGAACTATATACATGCCATGGGTGGTGCTTTACGATCTTCTTTAGATAATGTAACTGCAGTATTCGCACCATCTTGCATAGGACATGCGGTCCTTTCTAAAAGGGACTGGACTACATTAAAAATCGATGACATTTCCTTACCTACAGCTTTAAGATGTTGGGAGCACTCGACTAGGCCACGAAAAAATCAGCGGCATGAAAAACTTAAGCGGTCCACTGAAGCCACTATTACCCACAATAATAACAACAAAAGGCGTCATGAGAAACAGCACAACGAAAAACAGCGGGATAAGAAAAAGAAAAATAATAACAACAGCAACAACAATAATGGAGAAAAGAAGCGTCTGACAAAAGCCGAAAGAGAAGAGCGCAAACGTCTAAGACATGAACAGCAGAAACGACGAGAAGAAAGACGCAATCGTCGTAAAAACAATATGGTAGCCTATCATGAAAGTAATTTAAACAATTCCCTGCATTTAAACGAAAACTCAACCGAAGCTCAAGAACTAAACAACCAGACCCAGCAACGCAAGCTTAATAAACGTAAACGTACCGAACTGGAAAAACAAAAGAGAAATCAAAATAAACAAAAGAAACGTCAGCGTAGAAGAAAAGAACACAATTCCTTAAATACCCAACAACCCGAGAGAGAATTGCAAAAGGAACAGCCTTCACTTGTCGTTGTAGAGAAGCGAACTAATAATAGTGTAAATAAAATAAACAGACGTAGTGGAGTGCCCCGAGTTCCGGAGAGATGTACTCTACGGCTGCTGGAACGTTGCAGTTGGCCCCAGTGTAACAATTCGTGTCCCACCCTAACAAATCCGGTTACGGGAGAGGAAATGAAATTTCTCGAGTTACTGTCTTCTTTTGGACTGGATATTGAAGCTGTGGCAGCAGCTTTAGGCGTGGATATGCAAACTCTTAACAACATGGATCGCACCGAATTGGTTAATATGTTAACGCAACAAGTTAGCTGATCCAAAGATGTATCATACTCTAAAAGACCATAATATAATGGTTCATTTTTAGTGAGATTCTTTTTTTTTAATACAAATTCACAAAGCTATTAAAGCATTAAACTAGCAAAAGTTCTACTCCCTACTCAGAAAGTTTTTAAAGAGGCTAACTTAGCCTTAAGAGAAGATATATAACTAATTGTTATCTATACAAAATTTAATATAAACTTAACTAAAACGAAAACTGTAAATATTGTAAATAATTATTCTACATTCTTAAGTACTTAAAAGTTCAAATTAGTTTTATAAGCTTTTAGCAAATAAGTTTAAAGTTTATTTTAAGAAAGAAAATGTAAATAGTTTTTTCTATAGGTAATTAAATTTGTGGAAATTCTACCAGAATGTTATAGCTTATAGGAGCTAAACAAATTATAAAATAGCTAAGTCTGGATTCAGACCATGAAAGTTTTTTTTAGAAAGCCAGAGTTTAGGGGTGAAAGCGGAGAGAAGAAAAGCATGTTCTCTTCCCCTCTCGCGAATAAACTTAGATTTTCTGAAAGAAAACTTTCATAGCGTGAACCCGGACTAAGAAAATAATGCAGAGAAACCAATTGTTTAAACAGAATTTCTGATTAAAAGCTTTCATTCATTTTTAAACTCGTCGGCTTTAAAAAATTTAACTAAATGTTTTCCAAAGCTTTAAGTTTTGAAAATGGTTTTGGAATTTTTCCTTTAAACACGATTCGATTAAATTTTTTTTGGAAATTTAACGAATTCAAAATCTTAAGCATTTTAGTTTTAATTGCTTAGTTTTAAAATTTTCCAAGGTTTTTTAAATCTTTTATTCAAGTCCACACAATAATATTTTATTGTGATTGTAAGTGAATTATTATCGATCAAAGCTTTCATTAAATTATAAGCTTTAGCAAATTAAGTAAAATTGTTCGCATTTTTGTTTTGCCTAAAGCTTAATGATTTAAATTGACAAAAGTTTATTAAGGAAAATTTCATAGAAAATTTGTTTTGTAAACCTTTTTTAAATGTAAAAATTTTTTATGAATACGGGCATACGATTTTGCGATTAATTTTGCTATAACACGATTATAATTTTCTGAATAATATTGAAACTTTAGTATTTACTGATTTTTGAAAACTCAATAACCCGAGTATAGACTTTTTTAAAATTTAAATTCTTACGGCCTAATTTATAAAAAATAAAACATGTTAATAAAGAATTTATGAAACGGATTTTCATACGAAATCCGTTTAATAAACCCTTTATTAACATGTTTTATTTTTTATAAATAAGGCAGTTAAACTTTAAAATAAAATTGATTTTACTTTTACTTTCAGTTAACCATATTTTTTGAGAGTTATAACTGATAGTTAATTATAACTGAACTTGGTGAAATTGGCCGTAAAGCTATACAAGTCCATAATTACCTGAATATTTTTAAAACTTTTTGTTAGAATTTTCGACTCGTTTACAAGATCTTTAGCTTATACCTACATGAACTACTTAAAATGCAGGAGCTTTTATGTTAAATTTTTTCCATACTAATTTTCAAGTTTTTTAAGTTTTTAAGCTTTTGTTCAAGGTTAATACAGTAAACGAAAAGCTTAATTAATTTCTTAAGGACTTAATAGGCTAAAAATTTAAACGTTATACACTTTTGATTATTATAACAATAAATTCTTTTAAAAATCTTATATAAACACTTTTAAACTTTTTTAAAAATTATAAGCAGTTTGGACAATTTTTTAAACCTTTCTATTGCTTAAGATTTAAGAAGTTCCACAAATAAATTACTTAATAGAACTTATAACCTTAAAAAATGTGTTGTATAAATGTTGTATAAAATAAATTAACTATTAAGTTAAACAGCAGCCGTATTCCGTAATTCGCTAAAGCTAAATTTCTATCGCTAAAAATCTATAAAGTTGATTTATCGATTTTTGGCTACGAACGCAATTCTGTAATGTGCTCTGCTAAATTTCGCAATACCATAAAAATTTAATTCGTCGCAATTTTAGCTTTTAATGTCATCGCTAAAATATTTCCATTTTGTATTCTCTGAGGCATTTTAGCGATCGAGATTTAGCTTTAGCTAAGCGAATTACAGAATACGGCTGCAGGACTGTTTTATAATTATAGCACTGCGATTTAACGAGCCATGAAAAAAATGTTAAAAAATATATATTTTAAAAGAGCTTAAAGGCAGATTGTTTAACAACGCTCTTACAACACTTACATCATTCTACACCCAACACTTACAAGGTTTTAGTGTTTATAAAAGTATGTATGTTATTAGCTCGTGAAGACGGGGTGTTATGGTTCCATAACACAAAAAGCAACACACAAGACTGTTAACTGTTACAATAATTTTATTTAAATAACACAATTTAAAGTAAATTAATACTATTTTAATTACAATACAATGAAAATACTCGTAAAGGTAAGAGTCACTTAAGAAAAATATTAAAAGAATAAGATTTTTTGTTAAAAATAAAGAACCTTAGCTTAGTTAACTCCATTTTAAACCAATTAGGATTCAAGTTTTTCTTTCCAAATATTTGATTAATGTGACTCTACTCTTGAAAAGAAACGCACAAAAATCCATAAACTAACATAAAATACATGAACACTTATATTAATTGTTTCAAAGCCTACCTCATCTATTTAATAATAATTGTTGTTGATTTTGTTTTATTTTTTTTTTTTAATATTTGAATAATATTTTAATTTTAAAGCCACGTTATTAATCCATCCTTTTCTTTAACTAGATTAAGTACAAATCTGCCAATATTATTAACACCAATGAAAAAAAGCTTTTTTTCTTCAAATCTTAAAATGTTTACTGGGAAAAAAGCTTTTTTTTTTAATTTTAGCCAATACATGGTCTATTATTCCCTTCCGTATTTATTTACAACAAATAATTCAATTACCATTACAACAGTAACAAATATTTTGTACCTGTATTAATTATATATTTTTTACATTCATGTTATTTGATACAAACCCAATCAATTCAAATCTTTTAATAAATAATTACATTCCTTCTATTCAATTTAATTAAATTAACTTTTTTACAATACATAATTTAATAATTTATTTATTATAATTCTTAAGGTTTTTATTTGTAATTTCTTAAAAATAAAAAATCTAAAATTTTAACATTTTGAAATAACAAAAAAGTAATTCTCGAATACAATTTTTTCTTAATTATCTAAATGTACTATAATTAAAAATTTTACTTAAAAATTGTTTTTATACTTAATGTACAGTTTTTAGTTTTAATATTATTAATTTATAAATTATTGTTATTAAAGAAACGTAAAACAACACAAAAAAAAAAAAGAAACAAAAATTCAAAAATTTTATACATAAAAAAAAATTTAATAAAAATCAAAGTACAATTTTCATAAAAAAAATAAAATTTTGGATTTTATTTTAAATTGTCAGCACTAATGGCCGATTTCAACAATTATTTAAATATAAATTTATGTTTCAAATTCGTTTTTCATGTCAAATAAAAATAAAATTTTATGAAAAACTAATTTTAAATGTGAATTGATATTCAAACAGAATTGGTGAAATTGGCCATAAGTTTTACAAAATTTGAAAGGGGCTTGTTTAAAATTGAAATATTGTTATTCAAATTTTGCCAATTTTATTTTAAATATTAAAATAAAGCTAATAAATTTCAAAAATTTCAGTGAACATGTAAAGTTGGGATTTTTGCTCATATCTCAGGCATTTGTGGGGCAAACAGGCTGAATTGAATAGCAAAATTCAACGCGGCATATGTGAAATAAATATTTATCATCCAAGTCCCCATCATATCTGGGGTCTATGGAAACCCCAAACAAATTTATCGCCAAAATAAGAGTTTTGGCGCGATAAGGACGACACGGACTGGACTCAAGCAACATCATTTAGCATCAATAGTTTGTTCTATTATATAATAGTATTAAAGGCCGTTACACTCTATCCCACAAAGTCTTACGTATTTTATGAAAATGCAAGCCTGTCATGATAAGTTGTTATTGTTTTTTGATTATTTATAAACAATAATTAGATCAGGGAAGCATTTTCATAAAATACGTAAGACTTTGTGGGATAGTGTGTAACGGCTTTTAGTAGCGAAAGTGGATCAAATTGGTATTCATATTATTTATTACGCATAAGTTTGTTCCCCAGAATAAACCTTTTTGGTCGATAAGGGCCACACAAACAAAACTTAGCTTGAACAGCTTTTATAAACGAGAATGTTTGGTATTAAAACTGGCCAAGATCGGTTTATTATTTCACACAAATGTTTCCCTGAAATCATACTTTTGACACGACAGCGGCCACACGTAATTGGCAAAAGCAACATACTTTAGCTTAAATTCTTTTCTTTGTATAAAAAGTATTTGTTTTGGGAAGTGGGCACGGCACGGTAGCAGCCACAAAAAAGAGATAAAGTAACGAAGTTTGGCGTAATTACTTTAAAAAAAGTTTGGTATTGTAAATGGCCTTAGTCGACCCCTTATACCACATCGGCACAATATTATAGCTATCCTATAAACAAATCCCCTTCTGAGTTGATCTACCGATGTCTGTCCGTCCATCTGGCTGGCTTGCTGTCCATGTAAAGGCAACTTTGGAGATTAAGTGATAATTTGGTGATCATTTGATGGGCAGAATCGGCTCATAATTTAACGTAGCCACCATACAAGCTTCTTTCCGGAAGAGGGTCTTCGTGCCGATAAACCATCCTATTATGTTTATTGTATTATTTATTGTAATCTTAAATGTTTTACCAAATTTTTTTGGAATCGGTCCATATTTGGCCATAGCTGCTACATAAATACTACTCCCTAAAATAGCGTTTAATGCCATAACTTCCCTATAAATGTTGGTATTTCCAAAAAAATGCCGGCAATAACTTTTGCTATAGCTACTAAGTATTTATATGATAAAATGTTGTGCTGAAGGTCCAAAATTAAGCAAAGGTCTCCAATAAACCCCCATCCTAAAATCACTCAGAGGCAAAAAAATCAATCAATCCCGAATTCGTACTTGAAATAAACCAAAAAGTGAATTTACTTCTAAACTTCTAAGCTTTATTATTATTGATTTACTTACCCCTTTAACTCCTTGCAGAATTTCAATTATAAAACACCAGCATCATTCCCGATATGGTTTTTACTTTTAAAACTTAATGTACATATTAAACTGAAAATATAAACTAAATAAACGCTTGCTTTCAATTTAAATTTTTAAACATTAAAATAAATAGTCGTGTCAAGTGACCCAACTTTTGAAATCGATGTCTTCCGATTTGGATAATATTTGCACCAAGGCTATTCCTATTGGATAGTAGTTTAGATACAAATTTGCAACAAGATCGGTCAAAAAGTTTTTAATTGAGAGGGAGTCAAATTTAACATTTCGATCAAACAAGTGTTCTTTCTCATCCATGTAACTTATTACGTATTGGTGTTAACAAAATTTGTCTCAAACAAATTAGATAGCTATTTCTTTAATCAAAAAGTAATTTTAATTTTTGGGAATACAAAATTTTAATTTCAAAAGATTTTGTTATTCGTGCTTAATTCCCAGTTTTTATTCTTGACAAAAACACTTGAAATTTATTGTTGATGGGATAAGCTATTCCTATGCGCATTTCACTGGTTGCTTATGCCAGATCATCAGGAAACTTCATCCATAAAGATTTTAGAAAAACTAAAGATATTAAACCAAATAAAACTGTTAAGCGTATAAGAATTATAGCAACAGTTCTACTTGTAATAATATCAAAGTTTAAACAAAACACATCAACAATAAACAACAGTGGGTTTATCTCATCTTGCATTCCCCATATATACGTTTAACAGTTTTATTTGGTTTAATATCTTTAGTTTTTCTAAAATCTTTTTTTATTGTTTTTAAATGGGAATTGTATTTTTTTTTTTTTTTTTTTTTTTTGCTCAAAGCATTATGTCTTTCTTTTTGGTCGCTTATTTTGCTGCGAGTGGCTTATATATAAAAAAAAATAATTTCTAACTCAAGACGAGGGTTTTTTAATTTTTAGATTATGTACTGTTTTGAATTTTTTCTATTTGTGTTTAAGTGTTTCTAACACTCAATTTACATGATGAATTTTATGACGTCCAATTTCACCGCTTGCTTCCAAACAAAAAATGACGTCTAAAATTGGACGTCATAAAATTCATCATGTAAATTGAGTGTTAGACCTTAAAAATAAAACTTATGCTGAGAAACTAGACAAATTAACCTTTCACACGGTATGTAACATACCCAACTAGCATTTTATACCTTCGATACTTTAATACCCACAATATCTTTATCCCAGGAATAAAATCACTTTTTTTCTATAGAAATGTTGACAAATTTTATTTTTATTTACAGTATTTATCGGATATAAGAAACTTAAAAAATCCACGAAAAAAGTTTCTTATAAGCGTTTCTTTCTTATATACAATTATTTTATATAAGAAACTTATTTCTTATATAAGTAGCTATAGCCATATAACTTTCTTATTTTGGTTTTCTGTCTCTTTTTTTGTTAACATTTCTAACTTTTAAATAATTATTTATTATGTCTTTTGAGTTTTTCACTATTTTAGATGTTTTTGCAATTTCGCTTCTTTTTATACCGTTTTGTATTTCTTTAAAAATTTTAACTTTTGTTTTTGTTATAAAAATCACTAGAAAGACATGGTGTTTTTGAAAATGTTTCTTAAAAGCGTTTTGTTCTTATATGAGATGTTCTTATATCCGATAAATACTGTAATTATGTGTAATAATAATTATATCTAATACCTAATAACAATTATAAAAATAAAAAGATAAATAATTTAATAAAGTTTTATCTTAATCGCATTAGATCCTTTTGTATCATAACTATTTTTACATTAATTTGTTGTAGCTGATGAAGTGATTAAGTTTTGCAAATTTTCGAATACCCAGTCGTTCATCTTTCCTATTTACCGCCTTTATTTTCCGCTTTTTTGGAAACTAAGAAACTTTTTGACCGATCTTGTTTAAAATTGGTGTCTCAACTGCTATCCAAAACGACTTACCTTGCTGCAAATTTCATTCAGATCGGAAGACATCGATTTCAAAAGTTTGGTCACTTGACATGAAATTCCCCATATATGTACATATGTATATCTAAAAGTGATTTACAACAGAAAAAATTATTTTCAAAAGTGTGCATTTTATGAAAATTATAGTAAAGAATGGACCTATCACAGTCAAATTTTGTATACTGTACCCATGTTCTGTAACTTTAGTGAGAACTTCTTGCATCGAAAAGATGTGAAACAAAATATTCCATCGTTTCTCGAAAAGTGAGAAAAATGTGTGTCTGTAACTCATGTCGAAAACTATCAAAAGAGATTACGTCGTTACGTTATAAATGTCATAATATTGCACTTGAAGCCGATGTGACATTGCATACGTTCAGAACGCCAGTAACACATATCGTTGACGGCGACCAAAATTTACTTAAATTGAAAATTTTTCAACGACGGCGGCGAAAACACAACTGTCGGCTATGCCAAATTGTGTAAAGAGCGACTTTAATGTTTGCTGTTTGCAAACGAGCTTTGAAGACATTCGTATATTTTATAAAAATGTTAAAAGCAAAATATAAAACCATGAAAAATGTGCCAAGAATAAAATATTGGGCCATGTCACAGAGAACAATTTCGTTCGGAATGATCCCGTTCGGAATTGAAGAAAACATATTTGTTAATGTATAGAAAGTGTTTTTGATAGTTTTTTTGGCCTTTCAGATACAAAAAACTCCCATTCCGTTCATGAAAACAAAAGTGGTTTCATTCCGAAAAATTTTTCGTAATTTTCTGAAGCACCAAATTACGGAATGAATTCCGTTTCCGAACGGAATTGTACTCTGTGACATGGCTGATTATTATTATTATTCTTTGCATTTTGCATTTTTAATTGTTTTTTAGTGTTAAAATTTTTCTCGCCCCATTTTTATTCGTGAGTTTATTTGACAGTTCAAAGCGGGAACTTTTCTCACCAAAATGTTACAGACACACTTTTTCTGTAAATTGGCTAGTTATTTCCTTACGTGACAGCTTGTACTCGCCAAAAAAAGTTACAGACACAGTTAAGTGAGAAAAACAGCTGTTTGTTTCAATTTATGGAATTTTTGTTTCATTTCACACATTTCAATCGAAAACTTTCTCGACGCGAGAGTTACAGAACATGGGCACTGGTTAGAAAACGGCTTAACTACTTTATAAGCTTGTTCTCTTAACTTGAGGCATATCTTTATCTGAAATCTTGTCTAATTTTAAAATATAAATAAGATTTTGAATCTTCATTTATTTGGAGTGTTTTGTCTTGTGCTTATGCTTCTTTCAATAACTAATTTCTATGTAATTACATCAGATTTGATTTGTTGCTGACAACTTTTACATAATATTTTTTATGAAATCCTTAGAAAATAGACAATTTTTAAGCTTACTTCATCTTTTATTTATTTATTTCTTGACTAACATATGTATATCGGGAGCCATCAGATTGTATCTACTAAAAATAAACAATTATTTATACATGAAAACATTTTATTTTTAATAAAACTGTATTTGATTCAGAATAATATATATTTGTGGTTAAAGAGTTCATTTTGCGACCACACAGTAAATTTTATCGCTTTTTCTAATAAGTAACTAACTACTATGAAACTTTATATGAAACTTAACTTAATATAGATTTAAATACTAACCTGAAAATTGGGCATTAAACGTAGCATTTTATTCTCAGGTGTAAAAGAAAAATCAACGAAACAAATATTGGGTCATATAAATAACATTCTTCTCAACAGTTGTGTTGATCGGATAAAAATTTATTAAGTTTTATGTTTAAAAATTATGTTATGCATTTTATAAACTATTTGCAATAAGTAAGAGTTGTGCGATAACAACAGAAAGTTATATAAAATCTGTTCTTTAGAGAACGGATAACCAAGATGCTTATACCTTTTCAAAAATCTATAATGTATTTGAATGGGAGGTGCCCCGCCCACTTGCCTTATCTCGTCGGATATTGTGTATTGATAACCAAGATGGTTATACCTTATTTGGAACCTTTGGCACCTGCCGTATTCCAAATATGCCTAAAAATTAAATTAAATAAAGGTGATTTTCGGGTAAAATTACTTATAGAGACAGTCGTGGTTTTTTGCTTATATCTGAGATATTTGTGGACCGATCAGGCTGAATTTCAAAAGCATACATTGTATTTATATATGTGGCATAAATATAAGTAAAGCGACCAAGTCCCAATCATATCTGGGGTATTTGCAAAACCCATTTCAACGGACAGACCGACATCGCTAAATCAACTAAATATAATTTAAAAAAAGCCGTAAGTTACAAAAAATTCAAAATCGACTTTTTGATCGATTATGATGCACAGTATCAAAATACATGTTTCTTAAAAATTTTACTCTTCTGGCAAGCGCTTTTCGGAAAAATACGAAATAACAAACACAAAAAAATTGATTTTGTGTTTTTATTTTTGTTTATAAACAATAAGTTTGCCTTTGTTGTGTTTTAATAAGAGATCATCTGTTATGTTTTCTTTTTTTTCCAAAAAAAATTAATTTTCTTTAAATTTTGGTTAGTTTTCAATGTAAAGAGTTTTTTGCTTCTCCTGTTTTTTCAATGTAACTTAGGGCTTTTTTGAAATTATATGACGATATACTTTATATTGTCAAACATCATCGATGTAATTTTTCAGCAAAAAGTGTGATTCGGAAAATTACTTGTTCACATATTAATTAAACAATCGAAAAATATTATTATTTTTTAATCTTCCTATGATCTAACTACTAAACTACCCTTTTTAAAAAATCCTCTCGCTTTGCAAAATTTACTACAAAACATTTCAACGCTGTTTTAAATCACTATCACGAGTTCAGCTTTGATACAAAAAGTATCTTATAGTGATAAATAGGGGGTGAAATTATAATCAAACCCGCCTTTTTTATTAAAGGGAATTCATATAGATGACCGAAGAGAGAGTTTTGCACACTGTCAATTATTTTTTTTTATATTTTTTTTTTTTTTTTTTTTTTGACCGAAGAGAGAGTTTTGCACACTGTCAATTATTTTTTTTTATATATTTTTTTTTTTTTTTTTTTTTGTGAAGTTGGAAATTTAATATAAATATACCTAAATACAAGGCGAATTCACTTTACGCTGCTGGATGGAAAAGTAAAGAATTTAAGCTATGTTCACATTTTGTTTATTTGTCATGTGGAATGTCACTTTTCTACCCACATGTGATTTCAGGTGTATGTCAAAATTTTAGTTTTACTTAAGGTTTATAATTTACATGTTCACATGTTGGTATTTGACACAACCTATCAAAAATAAAAAAAATACATACATACTTACCATTTTCAATAATAAATTGTTTTTTTTTTTTTATTTTTTGCATTAATTATTTCAGTTGTGCTGAAAAGGTCAGCAAGAAAAAGAAAGACAAAAAAAAAATGGAAAAACAAAACAAAATATGTACTTTGAACTTCAAGAAGAATTCTTGACAAAAGTACGAAAAAACGGAAGTAAAGGAGGAACATGTAAAATAAATTAAAATGGATAATCATTCAAAGCAAATTTCGATCTACCAAAGGTTAAATACAATTTGGTTAAAGGATTGATGTTTGACTAATGACGTCAGCTGCGAGTGTTGAACGGCAAGCTCTCTGAGGAGATTGAGTGGTTGCAATCGAAACATGTCAGGGTAACATGTCCGTAAAAACGCCTGGGTTCGAGCCCAGATTGAGTCAAGAATGAAAAATTACCGGTAAATTTTAATTAATTTTCATGTTGTAAAATTCCTTTCTTCATAAAAATAATTTAATGAAAATTAAATTTGATGAACTTAAGCCTAATTAAAAATATTAAAAATTTGGATTAAAAACCATAAATAGTTCAACAAAATAACCACAATACTAATTATTATAATTTATATCTAAATATCAATAAATTTTTGTAAATTTTGTAAATAAACAGCTGATGTCAGATGCCTTGTTACTTTAAAATAGAACTCGCTCTAAAGCTATGTTCACATAATTGGGGGATTCACAAGGTGTCATAAAGTCATAAGTCTTAAAATAATAACATGAAGAAATATGACTGTTGTGAACAACCCCTCATAATTTAGTGTGCTATTTTTAATTTAAATCAGCTTATTTAAAACAAATATAAAAAATAAATGTTTACCTACCATCAAAATATTTTTTAGTTCTAATCCATGAATTAATAAATTAAATTAGATCTTACCTGACTATTTTCCATTTTTTAGACGCAAATCACAAATAAATTTTATTTCGTTTGTTTACCAAACATCAGAGTCCTAAGCCGATATAATTTGATGCCGCAAGTGTTTTGTTGCAAAAATTGCTAGCCGCAGGTTATATTCGGATATTAGCCGGATAAAACTATACCATCAACGGCGACGGCTACAAAAACTAATGCGGATCGGCTCAGCCGTCCGGCGCGGGTCTCTTCTGATCAATTACGACAGCACAATAAACATAGCAAGCAATGTACTATTAATTTAAGACACTTTTTGTTTACAAAGCAACAACAATATTTTTAAACCATTGTAAAATGTTAGAACATTATGACAATTTAACATGATAGCACACCTTGTGAATACCCCATATGTGTATTTGTCATATGGATTGTTACACATGTAACACACATGCAGTCTATTTTTGAACGCTTTAAAAAAGTACAGCAATAAGAAAAATGATAAAATAGCGTGACGAGGTTTGTAGTAAAAAAACAACAAAAACAATAGCAGGTAAAAAAAAAACGTTTAATTTTTTTTAAATAACAGAAAAAACACATTATCAGAAACAAAATAAATTTTTGGTTGGTTTCAAAGTTGGTAAAAAAAACAAAATCCCGTATTCAATTTTTTCAAACAGTTTGTTTAAATTAGGGATGCCAATCCCGAAATCCCGATCCCGAAAATCCCTGGATTTTCGGGATTCAGCAAATCCCGAATCCCGGGATTTAAATTTTGTAATCCCGGGATTTTCGGGATTTAGTTAATCCCGAAATTGTTAACAAAATTTTCTTGCTTTACCTTTTATTATAAAAAGAAATTCATCTTTACATTCCCCCTTGAGAGCATAGGGAACAAAATACTGATCTTTAATATTTACTTGATTATTTCTGTTAATACTGTCATTAAAAACGAAACAAAAAAGTTAAACTTTGTTTGTTTTAAGCATGTCCAACAATTATAAAGAAATTTTAACGAGTAGTGAAGAAAATAATTAAAGAAGAAAATGAATAAAGGAAAAAAATGTCTTTTCAAATGAACAAAACATTCCAATGGTGCACCAAATTCTACATTAAAACTTTACTCTTCACAGGGCTAGAAATATAAAAGTGTTGCACGAGAGTAGGCATAGGAACTACGGCAAGTTATGGAGCGATTATACATAATTAAACACTACACAATTCCTGCCACTTTATGTTGCGTATAAAAATGTTTTTTTTTTCAATTAGATTTTTGTGGTTAACTAAATAAATTGATTTTGATAATTAATTTCGAATTAATTAATTACTTAATAAAAATTTGAATAGAATCTTACAAATAAATCAATTAAATACAAGTTTGCTCTATTCAATTACAATATATATAATATTGTTTTAAATTAATTTGGATCAACTGAGGTAATTGAATAAAATATAAATTTTATGGTAATTATTTTTTAGTTGAATCAATTAACAAATTGTTAGAAATCGTACGCTGTTTTTTATTATCATATTTTTAATTAAATCAATCATTAATTAAGAAAAAAATCACAATTTTTAATGTAAGTAATAAATATAACATTATCTTTAACTTTAAAATAACAAATTAATATAAAACTTTTGCTTGTAAACCGCTTTTAATGACTTTTTTTTTTAATAAATATCTATAAAAAGCATTTATCTTCTAATTTTCAAAAACCCCGAATCCCGAAAAATCCCGATATCCCGGAAAATCCCGGGATCCCGTAAAATCCCGGGATCCCGAAAAATCCCGGAATCCCGGGATTTGCGAAAACCAGTCCCGATTGGCATCCCTAGTTTAAATACATCAGATACAAAAATAGAACGATGGCGGAAAACATATCGAGTCGGTCATTAGCAAAGGAAAGGATAGAGCAAAAGTGTGTGATGAAGAAAAACACAGTGAGTATAAATATGACTTCGTTCAAAAATTATTCCAACAAAAAAATATGTCTCAAAGCCAGCTGGCCGCTCTGCTCTGCTTCATCTTCGCCAACAGTGCTTGCTTGTGTGCGCTTCATTGCTTGTGCCAAAACTTTTTTGTTTGATTCAGCAAAATTATTTGTTTGAAATTTATATGAATTTCAGTAAACTTTTTGTTTGATTCTGTAAAATTATTTGTTTGAAAAAATCGGCATTTTTTCAATAAACAAAATGCAAATAAATTGTTTGAATATGCGAATTTGTTTGTAGGACCGATTTTAGACAAAAAATTGTTTGATTCTACAAATTTTTTGTTTGAATTGGAAAAATAATTTTTTCTGTGCATGATATAGATTGGAGGGGCTTAGACGATATGTACAAATTAACCATGTGGAAAAGTGACAATCCACATGACAAATACACATAATGTGAACATAGCTTTAGATATGACGGCGAATATAACGTCCAGCACATGTACACGAGTGAATTCCCCTGCATGACAAGCATTTGACTAGTGTTTTTGGCCTTTAGGACATTTATTTTAAATTTGTCAAGCATATTTTTATGCGGATATTTTTTAACAATAAATGCATGAAAATTCTTCCCTATTGTGCTTTTGTGCAAGTTGTTTTTATTGAATTAAAACTTTATACAGGGTCATTAAATTAAATCAAATAAAAATTATAAATTAAATTCAAAGTTTAATTCAATAAATTAAAATAAAAAAAAATAGCAAAAACTACGATTTTAGAATATAAAATTAACATTTCTTTTTTTAATCTTAAGCACCCTTTATACACAATCGTTTAAATTAAACTTAATTGAATAAGCTTTTTCATCCCAAATTATTACGAACTGCAATTTGTGAACATTCATTAAAGTTTTCTCAAGAAACACACCTAAAAATAAAATTTAAATTAATTTTTTTTTATTAATATTACAAAATAATATTGGAATTAAACTAAAAATAAACTAAACAATGTATTGGCAATATAAAATCGCACTTTTAATTTTCGTATTTAACTATTTTAACACAACTCAAGGTAAGAAACTTTTTATTATATATTAATAAGTTACATAAAAAAATAAACCCTAATTTTTAAATTATTACTCGATTAGCTTGTCACATTTATCTGACAGTCGGTTTGGATGGTAAGATTTATCAAGAGTCTACTTTGCATTTAAACTGGGCTTCCGATTGCTATAAGCGTCCCGAGTGGTATGGCATCTATAATGAGGAACCCTCGAATACTCTTTTGCAGCCCTTGTTACGATTGTATAATGTAAGCAATGCGACATTTCAAATGTCGATTGATCTGAAAATTGGCAAGCTAAAATTTCCCAAAGGTTGGAATCGCAATGATGTCAATGTCCAACCAGTTCATTATACGAATGGCAAATGCTTGGATTATTATGTCGCCAGTTTTGAACATAATGAACTTTTATCTGTTGAGTGTCTGAAAATCTATCCCACCTGGATGACTAAACAGAGTGATATAGTTAAAATGCAACTAAAGGAACTTTTTATACCAGGTTTGTATAAAAAATATTTCCAAACGTGTGACATTATTTTTTCAAAATATGTAGTTAGAAAATATAAAACGAAAAAAAGTAATAGCCATACCTAAACAAGAGCTTATTCGGAACGTTTTCTACCGCTTAGATGCCATACCTAAACAAGAGCGGCAACGCTACGTTGCTACGACAATCGGTCCTACGCACTCGGAGTTCCACGAATAGCGACCAATGATTGTCAAACTAAGCAATACCTTTTCATCAGGTTTCGCTGCTACAACAGCGCTACTTCAAAACGATAAAAACAAGGTTATTAAAACAAAATATGGGAACCCTAAATTTTTTAACAGTAAAGTAGTACATTGCGATTTTTAAATTAAAATTTTATAAAAAAAACAAAATATTAGAGTTAAAAAAAATTTTTTTTATAACAAATATGTATGTTTTTTCTTGGTTATTTCTGTTTCCTTCTTATCTTATTTATTTACTATTTTTATTTTTTGAATGCGCTGTCAAAAACGAATTTTCCAATTGCAAGGCATTACCACTGCTTTAACGCCTCGTTTTTTCGTTATGCTACATACAAATTGTATGGGCATGAGAATTTTTAAAATCTATAAAACTCTTTCCGCTTTTGTTTAGGTATGGCTTCACTCCCACAATTTTTAAGTCATTTATTGGTTTACTTCAAGTGATACATTGTCATCAAAAATGGAAAAGAGAAAATTGTCAAACAAATGGAAAGGTGAAATTGAAAGCAATCTCTTGGTCAAATTAAAAAGTGTGAGTGTGTTAAGGTGGAAGTACATAACACCGGTTAGTTCGTCGACGAGTATCGAGCGTTTAAAAACTTTAGAGCGTAAAAAATTGCAAGTTACACTACACGCGTTACAAAAGCCATTCCTGTCAGCTGTTTTTTAATTGTTTACTTATTTGTGCATAAAAACAGGTTCGAAAGTTTATCAAGATTCTGTTATTTTATTGAATTTATTCTTTTTAAATAAATATTGTATGTTTTTTAAGCTCTTCAATAAGTTTTTCTTGTATGATTCACAAATTTGTTAAATTATTCTTTTTATTGTCAGCTGATTACTTGTCAAAAATACACAACGCGTTAAAAAGTTCAAAGTTAACCAACTTTCTGGCGCAAATGCGTCAAAATATTTTGCATGTTGCTTGTTCTATAAAAATACACTAGTTTAACTTTTTTGACAGAAGACGACAGAGCGCGCGCGCACTTACGCGTGTTAAGTACTTCTACCTTTAGTAAAAAGTGAACGTGTATTACAAATTGAAAGGAATTGAAAGGCAAAACTTAATCGTGTGTTACCAGTAGGTAAGACCAAGGTCCAATTAGTACTTAGGTCTGCTCGAAACGCCTGCTGATTTTTCTGCAGATTTGTGTTTTTTACAAGCAATTGTTTTTGTAGCAATTGGTTTTGACATTTCTATCATTTTTTACACATGCAAAGGCTTTTGTTCTTAACATTTTTATCATTTTTTACACAAACAAAATGCGTGTTGTTTTTTCTTTTATTGGATTGTTGTAGTAGCCCGCAGACCTACTTATTAGGCCATTATAAGACATACGTGTTAAAATTATGAAAAATTCGTTACATTATAGATATCTATCTATACACAGCTACATATCTATGTATATGTAGAAATTACGAACATTATTTTAAAGTTTTGCTCCGATTTTCAAGAATGGCTTTAAGGTACCCTTTTTGAGGGTTTTGTGAGGTGAAATTCTTCTTGCGATTCTTTTCAAAAATTCTCTATAAATTTTTTTATATTTTTAGGTACCCATGCCTCTGGTGCATATCTTGCAAGTTATGGCGCTACACAATCTCTTTTAATAAGGGAACATGCTGTTGCACAATATTTTGATGTCTGGTCTCAATTAGTGTTTGGCATTCGTTATTTAGATTTGAGTATTGGGTAAAGTATGATTATGCATATGAACAAAATTTAACTGCAGCGTTAAAATAATATCGCACTTGTTCAACAATACTGTATTAACTCAAAATTTTAAAATTTTCAGTAGTAGCAAAACAATTTTTAATTTAATATGAAAGGCATATGAAAAAATATTTTTAAACCAACCATTTCTTTACAAAAAGGTGGACAAAATAGCTCGATATTTTTACAGTGGGTAGATATGAATAATACCTGTCGGCTATTTCCAAAAAGAGAAAAACTAAAAATTTTGAGTTAATACAGTATTGTTGAATAGGTGCGATATATTGAAGTTTGATAACGAAGCTGTGCCTATTTAACTAGTTAAGATTAATACGAACCGATTTTACCAAAATGAAAAATGGTGATTTTAGTTTATTTAAAAAGAGAGTTTTTCGAAATAAATCGATTTTCGGGAGGTGACCTTGTATCATAACTTTGACATAATCTAGAGTTCCTAAAAAGTATTAATGAAAATAAGTTTGACATCCCATACGACTTTATTATTTTTTGAAAAATTTCTAAACAATAATACTTTTCATTGGATCAGGGTTGCATTTTACTTCATGTGTGAGTGTTTATACTTTGTGTGATGGTGTGAACACAAACTGTCATGTTAAATTAAATTTTTTTTAACTCATTAGATTTCTATCTCACAAAGTATAATGGAATACGTAAGACTTGTGAGATAGAATAATCTAGCCTTTATCGTTTACTTCAGTCCAAACTTCTCTTTTGACATTGATAATCTGGCCGTAAGAACCATTTTTCGTTACAAAATCTTAAATTTAAAATTGTAGAAAAATTCTTGAAAATTTCAGAATATTTCAATAATTTTTTTCGCGGAAATTTCCCTAAATATTATTCCAAATAGTGATCTTACAAACAATTAGGCAATTTACACTCATTCGTATCTTAAAGAAAATTTCATAAAATTTTACACAATTCCGTTGTAATCAGTTTGGCCTTTATAGGGCTTAAAGATTACAAAAATAAATATATTTATGTAAATGAATTAAAAATTAAGATAACAAAAAAAAACTGAGAGAAAAGTTTAAAAAACATAAAATAGACCTTTTACGAGGGCTGTAAAGGCGTCAAAAAATAGTTCCAACTCCGACTTCGACCCCAACAGCTGATTTTTTCATTTTTTATTTATCTTAATTAATTACACAAGGGAACAAATTTGAACTTTTTTTGTCTTTTTTTGTCGGTCTGGAATTTGATTGCAAATTTTTACTAAGTTGAGGTCGCTGATTTCAAATCTAGTCTCCATTTTTCTCTACCAGCTCCACGTTTCGAGATTTACCGTAATGTTTAAAATTAAGGCGTTTTCACTACATATAATGGAATAACTTGAAAACGGTTGACCATATTCAGTTAACAGAAAAATCCGAAACTCTTCAACAGTATTATCTTTAAGCCATTCTTACCTTGTTTTTAAATTTGCCCTGTAGTTTCAGAGATTTAATTTTTTGAAAAAAAAGGAAAATTTAAAAAAAAACAAATTTTTTGTTCTTTATAAAAAATAAAAATTTATAAAAAATAAAAATGCGACAAAAGTCACAGTTTTGGTCTAAAAATATTTATCTTAACATAATTTCGAATGAAAAATTTGCGTTTTTTTAATAAATGACTTTATTGGCAACAATTACATCATTTCCTAAAATGTCGTGGTCTCATATGGTACAGTTACGATTTTATAGCAAAAACAATTTTATCGTAAGCGACACTCTTCCTGTAAAATTTTGTTTTTTTCGCTTAAGCTTTTATGCGGTTATGCCTCGATATGCTACAAATATAAATTAGCCTAGTTCTCCTCATGATATCTGGAATCTTCGGAGAACCCATATCAACCAACACACAGACAGACTGCTATCGTTAAATCAGCTTCACTTTTCATAAGGATGCAGAATATACATTTTTTATTTTTTATAGGACCTTATATTAACCTGTGGTGGAAGGTATAACAATTAATAACCAAAATTTAATTTTTAGCTTTAAACCCGTCAATTTATACGATACACAAAACGCCGAAAACTTTTGGATTGACAACGAAAACATGTATATTAACCAGCTGCGTTTCATTTTAAAAGATGTTCGCAAATTCGTTAGTATTTCAGGCGAAGTTGTTATACTAGATTTCAGTTCATTTCCAATAGGTAAGTATTGCTTTTAAAAACGCTTAAGTCATAAGGAAAAGACAAAAGGAGAAACGCTCTTTAAAAAAAAAAAACTAGGAAGAAAGTAAAGGGCATAATAAACCTCACAAATGGCTTGGCAAACATGTCGAAATTTTACGTTTGTACAAACATTTTGTGTTGTTAATTGGAGTGTTTGCTGTTTGGACAAACATTTGAAGCAATGTTTGCAGAAATATTAAAAATTTTTAATATTTGGCAGACATGTTGGATATTTGTCAAACTTTTTGTGGCGTCTAATGCTAAATGTATGCAATTCAATTAATTTTTAATATTAAATTAAATTTTTTTAGTAGTATTGCTTGCCACAAAACAGCTCGTTGTTTAAAAACTGTTTACTTTAAATTTTTTGCCTTTATTTTATAATTTCTTTTCCGTTTTAAGCTAAAAGCAACAAAATTGCCGCAGCACTATTATCATCTGCATTCATTGAAAACAAAACAAAAATGAAAATTAATGTTTGAACGGAGAATATTTGTGTTGTTTATTGGCAAACCCCAAACGGAAATAATGTGTGTGTTTGCCAAGCATTTTGTGTGGTTTATTATGCCCTTAAAGCAGGTCAAGCCCAACCATATGATACCCTTCACCGCAAAATTTAGAGACAAATTTTAGAAAGTTTATCCTATTTGGGACCCATGGGCTAAAATGAATTCGCCAGAACAAAATTATTTTATGAGGTGAGGATGCATGTACAAATTCTTTATGCCGTATATTATTTAGAATTCTTCATCTAAGGAAGGGTGTTTATACGGGACCTATTGTAAATTTTGCGATCACAATATTTGTTTGTGATATAGTTTATATATCGTCATATATGACCATCCGAAAAAAGCGTTTGATGCCATAACTTCCTTATAAATGTTAGTATTTAGTATTGGCGACAATGACTTTCTGTTTTTTTTTTTTGCGTTTGGTGTTTTTATCTCTTTTTCTACTCCAGACTTGTTCTATGGCTTAAGTGTCGTAGGAATATTTGAACCAGTGTTCGAAAATAAACAGTACATTATTTAGCGTTCGGCTCACACACCTTAAAATTATATCTATTTTTTAGTGATACATAGTGTAGACGAACACAACCCTTAATACCGTCCGTAACTATTTCCAATAATGATCTGTTCTTCGTTGAAAAAAAGAACAATTGTAGTGATACTGTAGACAAACTTTATTTTTTTATCTATCTATATCTATATCTATATATATAAAATTGGATGTTTGTGTGTATGTATGTAACGTATGGACTCCAAAACGGCTGGACCGATTTTGATTCAGGGAATCTTCAGAATATTCAGGCGGGTGACACTGTGAAGTCTGATTTTTGATTTTCGGTCTGGGGGCGGAGGGGCGTGGCAAAAACCATAACTTGAGAACGGCTTGACCGATTTGAACGATTTTTTATTTAAAATGATCGCCATGGTCCACCTTAGGTTTTTACGGAAAAAAATTTTCCCCGCCCACTTTTACGCCCACTTTTTTCAATTTACCTAAAATCAGAAAACGGCTCCATCGAGTTGACTAATTTTTCTTTCAAATGTTCGTATTAATCAACTTTAAGTTTTCATCGAAAGAAAAATTTACCACGCCTACTTTTACGCCCACTTTTTCTATTAAGCGCATAACTGAAGAACGGCTTGACCGATTTGGACGATTTTTTCTTTAAAATGATCGCCATGGGCTAACTTAGGTTTTGCGGAAAGAAAATGTTACCCCGCCCACTTTTACGCCTACTTTTTTCGAATTACCTAAAATCAGAAAACGGCTCCATCGATTTAACAAATTTTTCTTTCAAATGTTTGTACTAATCCATTTTAAGTTTTCATCGAAAGAAAAATTTACCACGCCTACTTTTACGCCCATTTTTTCTATTAAGCGCATAAGTTGAGAACGGCTTGACCGATTCAAACGATTTTTTCTTTAAAATGATTGCCATGGTCAAACTTAGGTTTTTACGGAAAGAAAATTTTGCCCCGCCCACTTTTTTCGATTTACCTAAAATCAAAAAACGGCTCCTTCGATTTGACTAATTTTTCTTTTAAATGTTCGTATTATTCCATTTTCCGTTTTCATCGAAAGAAAAATGTATCACGCCTACTTCTACGCCCACTTTTTCTATTAAGCGCATAACTTGAGAACGGCTTGACCGATTTAGGTGTTTACGGAAGGAAAATTTTAAAGGCTGTTAATTTCGTTTAAAGCTCAACTTAAATCGTCTGATAATACAACACTAATGTTTGCTTGGGGCCAGCAACGCGGACCGGGTCAGCTAGTACTATATAAAACAGGATGTGTGTATGTATGTAACGTATGGACTCCAAAACGGCTGGGCCGATTTTGATGAAATTTTCAGGGAATCTTCAGAATATTCAGGCGGGTGACACTGTCTGCGGGCGAAGGGGCGTGACAAAATCCAATTTTCATATTGCACCACCAATGACATCTATATAATTTGGACGATTTTTTCTTTAAAATTATCGCCATGGTCCAACTTAGATTTATACGAAAAGAAAATTTTGCCCCACCTACTTTTACGCACACTTTTTTCGAATTACCTAAAATCAGAAAACGGCTCCATCGATTTGACAAATTTTTCTTTCAAATGTTCGTATTAATCCATTTTAAGTTTTCATCGAAAGAAAAATTTTCCACGCCTACTTTTACGCCCACTTTTTCTATTAAGCGCATAACTTGAGAACGGCTTGACCGATTTGGACCATTTTTTTTTTAAAATCATCACCATGGTCCAACTTATTTTTTTACGGAAAGAAAATTTTGCCCCGCCCACTTTAACGCCCACTTTTTTCGATTAACCTAAAATTAGAAAACAGCTCCATCGATTTGAATAATTTTTCTTTCAAATGTTCGTATCTTTTTAACGGATTTTAAAAATCGAACGCAAACATTTTTCCTAATTTGGACAGGACAACGTCTGTCGGGTCAGCTATTGTTCTATAATGGTTCTTTTTTTACATTGATAAAGAAATGAACAAACAAAAAATTTTAGCAACTACCGCAGCACGAACAGCTTGTGTGTGTATTGTGTATATGTTTTGTTTTTGTAAAATTATTTTGCTGGCCTTTTGTTTTTTTTTCGTATGTGTATTTTGTTTTTGTAAAAAATTTTTGGTTTTTTTTTTGCTATCCAAAAAGGACAAACATTGAGCAACACATGAGCCCAACCGAACACAATGAAGTTTGTGGATTTAATAAAAACCGAACGGAATTAAATGTTGTCATCTTTTGTTAAGTTTGATAAAAAAAAAAGTATTATTTTTGTGTTCGAAAGATGACAAACAGCGAAACGTTATTTATTTAATGATTTTCTAAACAAACACTATTATTTATTTATTTATTCCAATCCAATTAGCGTTTGTGTTTTCCATTAAATCTACCGAACCGAACCCTAAGGAGCGATATTTATTGTTTATTTTCGAACACTGATTTGAACATTATGTTTTTATGAAGTAAAGGTGACGTGATTTGGATTATAGTTGCAAACTATTTTTTATTTTTAGGTTTTTACAAACATCCCGAAAGACATGCTGCTTTATTGCATTTGATATCGAATGAATTGGGTCACTTATCATATCGGCGCAATGACAAAAGTGTACCATGTCACGACTTAACAATTGAAGAAATAATTGCTACTAATGGTACAATTATAATATTGTATCCTTTAGAAGAACTGCCTCATCCCGAATATGGTAACTGGTCAAATATCAAGTGAAACAAAAGAAAAGTTTTAAAATATATCTGTGGCATTTTAACAAAACACATTAAATCGAGATAAGATAGCAAAAGATTTTTTATAAAAAACTCGGGGAAAAAATTATTTTTATTCAAAAAAATAAATCAAAATTAAAGAAAAATTTCTTCCATAACACAAAAATGTTTTTTGAATGAAAATTCGTATGATTAACAACCAAGGCGAATTCATGTAAACGGTGATGTCGATACTACAACAAGTAACAACACCAAAAACACAACATTATATTTTATTTGTTGCTTTCGTTGGTCGATATGTCAAAAACACAAGCAACTTTTGAAATTCCTCTCTCTAATTTTGAAAAAAAAAGTAGCACAGCTGTGCTTTCAACGCCAGCTGAAAAATGAATTCGCCTTGATTAACAACATTGTTTCCAACTTTTTAAATTTGACTTAAGATGTTTTGTCAAAATGCCATAGATATGTTGATAAGGTCGTCTAAATTTTGTATCGAAAATTTTGTCTCTATTAAACAAAAAAACGTTTTTTTGTTTAGAATAACAATTGACTTTTTATTACAGAATCTCCTATTTTATGCTCCCCTTGGAAACGTTTCTCAACTGGTTTTATGAATACCTCTCAAGCTCTAGACTATATGCGTCTTCTTTTTAGCAAGAAGAAAACTTCGCCAGTTCAAGATGAAGGTTGGATATTTAATGCTATAAAAAGTATGGAACAGTCATTGGTAAATAGTACTCTCTGAATACAGCTTAACGTATCAAGTATATAACGATTTTCCCTTCTATGTCCAGAACTCGAATAATAAATTACAAACTGCAAAAGAAAGAGCTTCCCACATTAACACAAAAGTATCAAATTGGCTAAGAGGACCATGGGGTTCAACGGCAAATGTTGTGGCTTTGGACTATTTCAGTAGTACGAATATTATTGATGTGGCCATTTATGCAAATATACAAAAAGCGTTTTCAAAATTAAATAAGGACTATGTTAAATTTGAAATAACTTCAAAATGAATATATGTACAAAGTATATAAATACAATATTTAAAATAATGCCATCGAATTTCGTGATAATCGGCCTATAATTCATATAACACCCACTCACGGAAATAATTTAATATGCCCGAAAACTTATGGCATAGCATACATCTACACCATTTTTCATTGAAAATGAGAAAATTCCAAAAAAAAATGAGAATTTCAATTTTAAATTAAGAAAATTCCAATTGAAATTGAGAATTTAAATTTGAAATTGAGAATATCAATTTGAAATTAGCAAAATTCCAAATGAAATTGAGAATTTCAATTTGAAATTGAAAAAATTCCAAATGATATTGAGAATTTCAATTTGAAATTGAGAAAATTCCATATGACATTGAGAAATTTTAATTTGAAATTGAGAAAATTCCAAATGAAATTTTAATTTGAAAGTGAGAAAATTCCAAATAAAATTGAGAAATTTTATGTTTAATTGATAAAATTTAATTATGTATACATATAATTTTTGTTATCAGGTATGTAATGAAAATCTATCGATTTCAAAACGAACGTTTTTAAAAGGTGTGATGAATATCGAAGGATTTTAAAATCTATTTCTGAATTATAGTCTTAAATTTTCGTTCAGAATACACTTCAGTTAACGTATATAATATACAATTTGAAAAAATAAAGACTGAAAATATAAGGAATACGCATTTAAAATCCATTTCAAAAGATACTGAAAACGATATTTTCGGTTTCAAATCGTTTCGTTTTTTAAATCGATTTCCATCACATACCTGTATATTCATACTAGTGCTGGGAAACTATCGATATTTTCTGCTGTCGATATTTATCGATAGTTCAGATTTCACTATCGATATATCGATATTACTATCGACTGAATGTTTGTACTTGTGCAGGAAAACTTTAATTATTTTTTTATAAGGCCCGTTGTTTTTATCACTTTATTGAATGTACGAGACGTATGTATATACGCACGTTATTTTAGATGACAGTTTTTTAAACATTGATGTTGGCGTCTGGATGGTGTAAACCGGACGTTATCTCTCCCACTATTTTGACCGTGTGCAACAGGACTACATGTGGTGGTGGAATCTGGCAACACCGCATGTGATATGTGGCTTTCAAAAACTTCAACTAGCCAGACGCCGGTGAAAAGTAAATTGTGAAATTAAATTAAATTAAAAAATTGAAATAAGAATTAAATAAAACCTAGCCCTAAAGAGCATAAAAATATTAAATTAGAAGAAAAAGTGATTTTTATTTAATATAAAAGAGCCACAAGGTTAAAGTGCCATTTAACCACTAAAATTAAGGGTGGGTTTTAATTTGCTCTTAAGTGAAGCGAGTGTGTGTGTGCGCGCTAGCCGCTAACTGACCTGTCTCAACAAACCATTAGAGTGAGGTTCCTGGCCACTTTGTAATTCCGATTTACACCCCAACATTTTAGTCCTTCGACCGTGTAGTAAACAAGGTACGTACTGTGGAATTTAAAATTGCATATACATATATTGTCTCGCGCCATATTGTGTCTCGAGAAAGTGAGGTTACGTCGCGCCAAAAATAAAACCTCAGAAATTAAGAGCCATCTTTTTTACTCGCCGGTTTTACCCGTTACTCGTCGAATTGTTGGTGTTTATTTTTGTTGCCCAATAAAATTTACATCAACTTGTTTGATTTTATAAAATAAAAGGAAATAGTCCAACAAAAAATTTGCCTGAATTTGTTTTATTGCATAAATAAAAGGAAAAGTGTTGCCAGCGCGTGAATTTTTTTTCGATTAATTTTTGCTGGAAATTTTGATTTTGTTGCTCTTAAAACAAATCACATATTTTGTTGTTGTGTAAATCGAGTAAGCAACTAAAAAAAATGTCTATATAAAAAATTTTTGAAGAGTGCTCCGGGGACACTATAGAAGAAAAAAAAAGAATTAGAAGCGGTCAAGACAAAATATCCGCAGGTGCGGAAAATCTATGTTAAATGTATAAATATTTTGGCAAAGGCTAGGCAGGTATTGGAAGAAGAGAGCCAACAAAATAAAACAGTGGTTCCCAACCTGTGTTCTATACCTGTCCCTCCTTGTGATACTGGCGTTTTTCATGGAGATTACGTTTCGTGGCCCACCTTCAGGGACATGTTTACGGCAATCTACATTAATAATTCTAGACTTAGCGCGGTAGAAAAGTTGTTTTATTTATTTAAAAAAACGGATAATGAGGCCCGTGATATAAAAAGAAATATTGCCTTACAGCAGAAAATTTTGACATTGCGTGGGGAAATTAAAAAGCACAATATGAAAATAAACGAGTTTTAATAAATAGTCAGCTTAAGACTTTTTTTAATTTGGCTCCATGTCAACGGGAAACGGCTTCAGATATAAAAAGGCTCCAAAGGGAGATTAATAATTGTATTTCGGTGCTAAAATTATATAATGTAGACATTGCCTCATGGGACCCAATTTTTGTTTTTCTGTGTTCGTCTCGGCTCTCAGAAAATACTCTACATCTGTGGGAGCAATCGGTAAAAAATAAAACAGAGGTTCCCAAATGGGGAAAATTAAATAATTTTTTGACCGATAGATTTCATGCCCTTGAAAGTTTTTCTAACATTATAGTAGCGAGCAATATAGTTGCCAGAGGTTCCCAAGCAGGCCCTTCAAAAAATAATAATTTTTCTGCGCAAGTTAAGCAGCTTAAAGCACATCACACAAAAGTTGACTCGAGCTCATGCAAATTGTGTAAAGAAAGGCATAATATTAGTGTTTGGAATAAATTTTTGAGCATGGATTACAAAAATCATGTTTCAACGTTAAAAAGATTTCGTTTTTGTTTTAATTGTCTTACTATGGGGCATTTGTATGGAGATTGCAGTAGTCCTAATGGTTGTTCTAGATGCAATAAAAAACATCATACTTGAATACATAGAGATATAGTAAAAATAATAACAATGGTTATCAAAGTCAATCAAACACTAACTCACAACCTCAGAGTCAAAATAATCAAAGTCAAATACAGTCCACTAATGTTGCCGGCCCTTCTAGTGTAGTTCAATCGCATCATACCTCTGTTGCAAAAAAGGTTATGTTAGCCACAGCCTGGGTTAACATTATAAGTTTTGGTTCCTGTTACAAGGTTCGTGCCCTAATAGATCCATATTCGGATGAAAGTGTTGTTTCAGAAAATATACAAAAATTATTGAAGTTGCCAACTAATCCAGTTTCTGCAGAAGTCTCAGGTTTAGGCGGAGAGATAATTAGTACGTCTTCGAAAATGGCAGTTTTTACTTTTGTTTCTCTTTTCGATCAGAACGTGGCTCTAAATATTCAGGCCCTTGTTGTCCCTCGAGTAACGGGTGGTATTCCAACACATTCGTTTTTGCCTCAAAAAGAGATTGAGCTGCCAAAATTTTGTTATGCTGATCCGAATTGTTACGAAAGCAGTGAGATAGATTTGTTGTTAGGAGGTGATCTATGTATATCCTTCTATTCTTCGTGGTGGAGTAAGGCATGGTGTTTTTCATAGTTACAGGTCCAACGCCTACTAGAATGTCCCCTCGAATACTAAGAGTGTCTCATATGACAAAAGTTGCAATTGATGACCAATTATCGAAGTTTTGGGAGTTAGAAGTGTATAAAGAATGTGAGGAGATCTACAATTCTTCTATCACTAGAAACTCTGAAGGAAGATATACTGTGAGTCTGCCCTTTAAAAATTGTTTTCTGTCGTTTGGTCCCAATAGGCATATAGCTGTTTGTCAATTTCTGAGAAATGAAAAATCTTTGATGCGCAGTGCTGAGCGTAAGGCCCAGTGCGATGAGGTCCTAAAAGAATATTTAACCCTAGGGCATATGGAAAAAGCAGAAAATGCTAGAGGTGACCCTGGTTATTATTTACCCCATCATGGCGTTTTTAAGCCAGAAAGTACAACTACGAAATTGAGAGTAGTTTTTAATGCCTCAAGTCCTTCGGCAAATGGCAGAAGCTTAAATGATTTGTTGTACACTGGCCCTATTTTGCAAGCTGAAATAGTTAATATGATTTTGAGATGGAGATTTAATGCGGACATTTCGAAAATGTACCGGCAGATTTTTGTGACTACCACACATAGGCCCTTCCAAAGAATAGTTTTTCGTAGCAGTGATAGTGAGGAAATTGCTAATTACCAACTGAAAACTGTGACTTTTGGCGTAAATTGTGCCCCATATTTGGCCCTAAGAACCATTCTACAGTTGGCGAGTGATGAAGAGTGACGTTTTCCGTTAGGCGCTAGAATCCTGCGAGAAAATATGTACTTGGACGATGCCCTAGTTGGTGCCCATTCGATCGCAGATGCTTTGGTGGCGCGAGAAGAATTGATTAATATTTTAGATATGGAGGGTTTTGAGCTGAGGAAATGGACCTCCAATTCAGAACAAATTTTAAAAAATTTGCCGCCAGACCATTTATTAAATTCGTCTTTTTTGTCGCTCGATGATAAAAGCACAACGAAAACGCTAGGGATTCGCTGGAATGAGGCAGAAGATGTGTTTTTCTTTGTTGGTGAAAAGATAACACTAAAAGCTCGGCTATACGATCCTGCAGGTTGGTTGGCTCCGGTGGTAGTTGCAGCAAAACTTATAATGCAGCAAATGTGGCTTGATAAGATCGAGTGGGACTTGACCCAGGGGCAAAACCGAGGTGGCTAGAGGCAGCCCGTTGCGTTGAGATATTTCAGCAAGCTGATGAGTTTTGCCCGCGATATCTCCAAGAGTCCTTGTAGAAAGTAATTCCCAATTCCATGTCGTGTTGAATTAAACGCTAGGCAAAGACATAGAAGATGAAATACTGTGTCATAGCGTGCTTACCGATCGTCCAGTGACCAGTAAGCACGTATATAAAAATGGGAAGCATGCACTTTTCGCCCCAAATAGATCGACAGTGTTGTTAGTATCACACAGAGCTAAAAAGAAGGTAAGCAATTGTCAACCAACGGCATTCAAACGACATAGAAATGTTGGCAACATTTCGACAACATCTGTTGTCCAATGTTTAACAAAACGTTGTCAAATTTGAACCAAAGATGTAAAAACCATTGTTGTCAAATAGATATCGCCTCGTTGTCATTATTGATGGAATATCGAGACCTTAGGACTACAAGGTTCTGTCTTACATGTAGTTTAGGTGCAAATAGAACCTTGCTATCATAAGGTCGCATTATGTATACATACATACTTATGTTGTGTATTTAAAAAAATCCCGAAAATTCGTCTGTAAATACTGTGGTGTTTGGGCTTTTCCGATTATAATTTTAGGACTATTTTTATTAAATGGAACTTTTACTAAATTGTTAAATATATTGTTTTCAAATTAGCAATTTTAAATTTTTTGAGTCAAGTTTTTACTGCATATTTAATGCGCATAAAACGCGTTTTTTGGAGCATATTTCTGGTTTCCCTGATAATAAGTAAAATAAATTAGGGATAAAATAAAAAACTAAAACATCTGATGCAAAAAAAATACATTTAACTGCGTTAAAAACATTCGAGTTCGACAAAGAGCTTCTTTTTTAAGAAAATTTTAATGTCGGCAAGACAAATGCAGTAAAGGGAAAAGCTTTATAAAAGTTTAGTTCCATATTTTCTTTTATTAATGTTTATGCAACGATTTTTTTAATGAAATCTGTTGATTTTATTTTTATTTTAAATAATAGTAAATAAATAAATAAATAAAAAAATATGTATATTATGTGTTTTATATTGGGTTGGTTCACAATGGGTTATTCCTTACGAGACTGAGAACTATATGTTATTGAAATGACAACTATATGTTGTCAAAAAATCAACGGTGAGTTATCAAAATAGTAACAATATGTTGTCGAAATGAGACAATTATGTTGTAAATATGTTAACAGTTTGTTAAAAGAATGAGGCCAAATGGTGACAAAATAAGAACGAGGTGGATTAAAAATCTTGACAACATACGTTACCAAATTGAACACAAAGATAGTTGGCTCACTTTTAGCAGCGGATGGTGTAAATTTTGGTATTTCTATACCGGATTTTCCCCCTGTGTATGGAGCTTATACATACATACATATCTGATTGCAATATTGGAAACAAACCCAAAAGTTTATTTGGAATCGCAAATGCAGGTAAAAAAACAAAATGTCGGAAAATAAAAAAAGGGTTAACAAATAAGCTATAATGATGAAGAACAATTTGTTGTCAGGTGCTAAAAACAGGGCATTCCACTTTTTCACAACTTGGGTTTTGTTGTCGTCAAGACATTTTATACATTCACCTTTTTTAAAAAGTGATATTTTTTGTATAGAAACCATAATGAGTTATGATATTATAATGAAATTCGGTCCAATTATGTTTTAAGCTTTTATTCCTTAATACTCCTACCGTGACCAATCCGCGGTTAACATAAGTTGTTTTATTATACATCGAAAAAAAACAAAAATAAATTTTGCTATAACTTCCTTAAAAATCGTACAAAATAATTAAAACTTTGTCCATGGGCACTTTTAAAGTCGACATAAACACTTTGTGCCACAAATTTATCAATGGTCCAATAAAAAGCTCGATCTCGGGAAATACTTTAACACATTCAAAAATTGTATCCAAAATTGTATATCCAAAAATTGCAAATAAAAATAATGATGTTGTGGTAAAATTTGAAACTGGGAATTATTTCCTTCCGAAGGTTACTTTATATTATATTCAACATTTTTTATTTTTTCGAATTTATTCTATGAGCTAAATTTCAGTTATGTATTTTATAAAGCTTTTTTGTAATAGTTCTATTCCTTCAATTTTTCAGAAATTACTTTATACACTACCAGACTATTATATTGTATTTTCTTGTTACATTTTACCTTAGCTTTCCTTTGGAAAGCAATGAGGTATATTTTATGTACAGAAAAATTTACAATTATTAGACACCAGCAGAATGTAATGCATTTTCTGGCCCGCTACGGCCTTCGTCAGCATTCTTTGTGTCTCACTGGATAGTGTTACTTTATAAATTTAATGTATTTAACTCAACTATTTTAACAAATAGAAACTGCGAATTATTTCCTTCCGAAGGTTACTTTATATTATATTCAACATTTTTTATTTTTTCGAATTTATTCTATGAGCTAAATTTCAGTTATGTGTTTTATAAAGCTTTTTTGTAATAGTTCTATTCCTTCAATTTTTCAGAAATTACTTTATACACTACCAGACTATTATATTGTATTTTCTTGTTACATTTTACCTTAGCTTTCCTTTGGAAAGCAATGAGGTATATTTTATGTACAGAAAAATTTACAATTATTAGACACCAGCAGAATGTAATGCATTTTCTGGCCCGCTACAGCCTTCGTCAGCTCATAGAATAAATTCGAAAAAATAAAAAATGTTGGGTAAAATTTAAACAAATTTAGTTTTGTGAGACAAGACACCTTCCGAAACCCACTTTTAACCCCTTACAAATTTTATTATTGTTAAGAAATTTGGGCTAATTTAGTTTTATAAGAACAATAATACTATCGAATTTTTTGAGGATCTGTCCATAATTTACCATACGTCCACCCTCCCAAGGATTAGATTAGTTTTATATGACAGTACAATTTGGTAATGATCGGCTCATATTTTTCATAGGTCACATATTTATAAAGCATACTCTTTTAAATATGCATAAGACCGTAACCGTGAGGTTAGCTTTTACGAAGATCTATTGATCTACTATTGATCATGAATGCCATTTTTGCTCAAATTTTTGCTTGCTCGATAGTGTGGCCACTTATTTTCGTCAGTCAAGCGCACGCAAATTAGCTTGTGATTGAATGTCTTGTACATGTACCTTAAGTGATTAACATATGTATTAATTTATTTTTTTGCGATTTCAGAGAGTTATTTAAACATAAGTTTGTAAATTTTTGATATTTCGAATTCAAAAATATTTTGTCCTATTTGGGATTTCAGTAAATGACATAGACTCATCCCTCTGCCGAAACCAGCTATCTGACTACTGAAAACACAAAACAAATCGTGATTAAGAATCTTGAGTAAAAAAGTGACAGATTTATTTGCCTGACCACACTTCGCAACAAATTGAGACAGAACCACGAGTCCGCAATAGAAGGCTATCTAAACAGCCTAGACGCCACAAAAAACTCCAATTATAGCTTATGGAAGGCTGTACGGCATATGAAATGCCCTATAACCCAAGAATCTCCATTAAGACTGGAAAACCGCACTTGGGCCAAAAACACACATGAAAAATTAAACGCTTTCGCGGGCCACCTTGAGAAAGTTTTCACGCCACTTGTTCCTGTCGTCCAATCATTCCTGATAAGGTAAACCATCCATTAAAATTTAACATAACTCAAGTAAAATCTGCAATAGAAAAAGTGAATATTAGAAAATCTCCCGAACCTGACCGCATCACAGGGTCAATGATAAGAAACCTACCATCGTCTGCTTCCAGAATCTTGCTGCTCATTTTTAACGCTATATTAAGAGTCGGATACTTCCCATCCTCATGGAAGAGGTCTATAATTGTTATGATTCCCAAGCCAGGAAAAGATGCTAGCCAGGTTGCGTCGTACAGACCGATAAGCTAATTGTCAATCCTATCGAAGCTTTTCGAACAAATATTCGTTTTAAGTATAACTCCTCATCTAAATGAACACGACATCATCCCGGACCACCAGTTCGGATTCAGAGCGAAACATGGTACAATAGAACAAGTGCATAGAATTGTCACCCTTATTAGATCGGCGTTTGAGAAAAAGCAATACTGCTCAGCACTGTTTATAGACATTTCCCAAGCTTTTGACAAAGTTTGGCATGATGAATAACACGAATGCTTCCTCAAAACACTCACAAGCTTCTGGAGAGCTATCTAACAGGCAGAACATTCATAGTAAGGTCGCAAGATAAATACTCCCCCCTCAAGAAAATTTCTGCTGGTGTTCCCCAAGGCAGCATATTAGGACCGCTTCTTTATATAATATACACAGCGGATATGCCAACAAACCTGAGCACACATACCTCTACATTTGCAGACGACACAGCATTTATTAGCGTTAACCATGACCCAAAAGTCGCATCGCAAAATCTGCAGTCCCACATCAATGAACTAGAGGCCTGGCTAGAAAAATGGAGAATAAAGGTTAACCCGGCTAAATGTGCTCACTTAACTTTCACGCTCAGAAGACAAACGTGCCCAGCTGTAAAAATAAATAACATCACTGTTCCGGTAGAAAACCATGTTAAGTACTTGGGAATTCATATAAATAGACGCTTGACCTGGTCGCGTCATATTGAAGCGAAAATAACGGCTATGAAACTTAAAGCAGCTCAACTACATTGGCTTCTCGGTCGAAACTCAAAATTGTCCTTAGACAACAAAATTCTCTTATACAAGTCCATCATAAAACCAATATGGACATATGGCATCCAATTATGGGGTACTGCATGCGCATCTAACATCCAAAAGCTTCAAAGAAGACAGTCTAGAATATTACGACAAATTGTCTGCGCCCCATGGTATATACGTAATGAAATTATCCACAGAGATCTCAACGTCCCCACTATCCAGGAGGAAATTAAAAAATATTCAATAAGCTACATCGATAAACTAATGGTCCACCCTAACTACCTCGCTCGGGGTTTGCTTCAGTTCGAAGGTCACCAGAGGCTAAAAAGAACCGATACTTTGAGCCTAACTAGAAGACATTTTTAAAATTTGAATACAGCAGTTAGTGGTTACACTGGTAACAACTAATAAACAACAAGTAGAATTAAGATTTGAATACATATTGTAAATTTCGATAAGAAAGATTCAATAATAAAAATAAATTTAAAAAAAAAAAAAAAAAAGATTTATTTGGAACTAAAAACTTTCTAAAAAAGATTAAAAAACCGAAGTCATAAGCCAAAAATTAAAAAAAAAAATATTCATACTCTTTATTCCATATAAAAATCGACTAGTCGCATTGACTTTTGAACTTCAGTCGACTGCAGGCTGTCACTTAAAAAAAATACCACTGGAAAATGTGCAACGGGATCTAATATCACTAGACCAATTCAATTCACTTTGTCAAGTGATGATTTTAATAAAAAAGCGATATCGGTCGATTGCAAGTTTCTGGAGGTTTTAAAAAAAATTTCTATTTTAATTTTATGTAATGCTTGCCAATTTCGGCCCTTTTAAAGTCGCAATCTCCTTGAATGGCATAATTATATCTTTACAAAACTAATAGCAATTCTGTGTTTAATGTTTGCAACATTATGCATAATTTGTTTAAATTTGCATAAATTATTAACATTATTAAGTGCACATGTTTTCCTTTAAAACTATTTGATCGCTTCCGCCTAATGTGTAGTTACCTTTAACTATTATTAGTATTATTAATTAAATAAATCAATTCTCTAAAAAAAAAAGTGCAGTAAGAGCATTATTAAGCTAAAATTGAAACTACTGCAACCAATAAGGTACTCTTGAAGAATTTAATTTAATACGAAATGACGTCTTTAGAACATTTTAACTTGTTTTGTGAAATACTTATATGAACGAGATTGTGTAAATTTAGTGAACACTGTACAACAAAAGCAATTTTTTTTATAAATCAAAAAGTCTTACAGCCTGTTTATCGATTTCAAACGTTAAAGTTCTAGTTCTAGAAAATTGCATTTAAAACAAAAACAAAATAAAGATTTTTTTTTTGTTTTTTTTTTTTTGTCGAAATCGTTAAACAGACAGTTAACAACTAATTTTGTAAAAATAAACCTTAAGTACTTTATTTAATTGCCAATTTTAAACAAGTATAAGTGAGTTATTCGACTGTGCCGAATCTTTAATACCCTCCACCCAGAGCAAGAAAATTCCAAAATTACAAATCTTCAAAATAACTGATCTCACAGAATTGCGTTGCAATTTAAGGCGTTTTGAGAATTATTAAGTGGGGAACAGAATAGTCGCTGTTGTACAACGTTACAAATAGCGCTGCAAGCTGTCAAAAGTTAAAAGCGGTAGTGTCAAAGTACTGTCAACAGAATTCGTAGTTGTTGTAGTCGTTGCAGTTGAAGTTGAAGCGCAAAATTCAAAATTTTTGACTTTGTCGAGCTACAGAGCATTCGTCAGTTTCAGCTACTACTACAACCACTTAATTCTGTTCCAGGCATTAGCTTTATATGAGGCACATGGTAAATTATTGACCCATCTTCCCAAAATTTTGTTGTATGTTTCCAGTCTTTAAAAACTATGACATACCAAACTTTACAGCAGTATCATTATTTGTTTCGGTTTTAGCCCGCCAGAGACTCTGGTTTCTTTCCTGCAGACAAGCGTAGAGCTTCGAGGGATTAGCTTAGGGAATTTAAAAAATAAAAAATAAAGAAAATACCTAGTATTCAATTCGCCTTGTACATACGTTAAGCCAAAGCAAGTTTGAAGAAACAAAATGACGCAACATTTTGAGCGGCACCAGCTGAGCAGTTTTGGATTTGAGACTTCTCAATAGTATTATGGGTTTGTGCCGATGTGTGTAATACATAGAAATATTCTTTCTAATCCTACATTTTAAAATACCGTATGACTCAAAATTACTTTCTTAATCAATCTAACGATGTCCTTCTAAATAGCTGTCATTGTAAGCCCTTTGCGTAAAGTACAGGCCGCAATTTGGGATACAGCTTGTGCTGGTTTACACTTTTTAAGTTCTAGCCGTCGCATTAAAATCCAACAGTTTTGGCAAAAAAAAAAGTCGCCTTAACAAAAATTTTAACTGTACCGGCGCACAGTGGGAAATTTTACGAGAAGGCGGTCAAAATTCCATAACTTTTGACTGGATCGGTATTTTGTTATGCGATTTTTTTTGCTCGATAGGTGCGATGTAAGGCTTTAATTAGCGCTATAAAACGTAAAATTCGATAGGAGCAAAAGTTCAAAATGCATTTTCATTTTTTTGTTGAGTTTCGGTGTAAAAGTTGAATATTTCAAATATGATTTTTTTATAATTTATCATTATTTCTCTTGTATTTTACAACTGATACTTATTTATTATTTTCCAACTTAGATCCTGTCAGAAAATGCCAATATTTGGCCCCTGTAAATTTTTTAGTCCCAATATTCAAAGGGGCCAAAGGTAGGCTTTTTTGGGACGAGACGAGTTGTTATAAGGATAAAACTGAAAAGGAATATTTTGAAAAATGCCCAAATAGCATTCTTGGCTATCGATAACATTTTAGGTAATTCAACTTTTATTTTTGGTTTGAGATGTATGTGTATTTTATTTTTATATATTAATACAAATATGTATGTATATACTTAAATCAAAAACAAATTATAATCTATAAACAATTTTAAATTAAACAATATTAGTAAAAATTTCTTCTAAATAGCTTCGGGTTTCATTTTCCAGAAGTTGTTTAGCTTCTTCCTCTAATTCGATTGAGGTTGATTTCCATTTTTGTCGAATACTGGACATATATGGATCTGATGTGCACAACAAAATAGTAATAAGATCTTCATTAGTACAACATCTGGAGATTTTTCTTGTGTTATGCTCGCGGAAGAATCTGTAGTCTTTGTTCCTTTTTTCTTGCGCTTCTTCAGATAGATCTCCAATTGGTAGCATATTGTGTTGAACTATTTGTTCCCCATGGTATAAAATTTTATGAACTGTGGTTGGCATATGTCTCCAAGAGTATTTTTTGTTATAAAGAATTGCTGTTTCATTTGCATACTGGCCAAATTTTTTTGCATTTATCTTTCTGCTACATGATATAACTTGTAAAATGATCTGGAATCGTTTTATTAATTCAAAATGTACTCCTGTGATAGATGCTGCAGTTTCTGGATCGGAAAAGAATCTCCTTGCAGTGTTTCCATCATTTGAATTTCCTTCTCCTTGTTTTGGCTGATCAATTATAAGGCCTAGGTGAAGGAATTTTTCTTGAATTTGTTTTTTGTTTGCTTCCTTTTTTCCACATTTTCTTTGTTTTTTCTCACTGTTTCGCCTAACGGGCCAAATTCCAAATCATAACCCAATTTAAGAATATGCTCCATAAAACGAATTCTGGTATGAATGTCCCCTCATTCCAAATTCGTATGCTTCATTGAAACTATTGTCTTGTGATGGGGGTTGGCTTAATTGACTTGATGTCTTTTGGCATATGGTACAGCTCGACGAAGACTTTGTTTCGGTTAATGCTTGTGCAACTTTTCCATCGATCATTGTAAGGAACATTTGAAAATTAATTTCAATGCATTGGTCATCAAATTTAAATATTGCCGGTTGAAGTTCTTTAATTTGATCTTTTATTTTTCGAACTTCAGTTATGACATCTTTAGTTTCCTTTTTGTAAACAAACTTTATTGGTATGCAATACTTTGTTGAAGAGGAAATTTCATTTTTCCATACATCCATTTCTGTAACTCTACTGGTTGACGGATCTAAGCCAATATAAGTTTTTCTTAAACGTAGTGGAACTAAAGATACCATGAATAAGTTAGCATCAGATGAGTTTTCTGAATTACATTGCTTGTATTGTTTCTGACCAGAGCTTCCATCACATCCCCATTTAGAAAATAAAGTGATGCTGCAATTTTTAAGTTTTTTTAAACAGTCAGCATTAAGTGTATTTAATAATCGTTCTGCAGTGTGTTCGAGAAGAGCCTGCAATTTTACTTCTGCTGAACTTGAAGTTACACTAATAGCCGTTTGTGAAGGTAAGCACTCTTTTTTGACAGAAACTAAATCTCGATATGCTGGAAAGATTCCACAATTTTTTTCATTGGTTCGCTTTCGCAGTTCTGTATACTGATTTTTTGTCAGTTTTAAATCCAAAAATAGTGCAAATTCTTCTTCTGGAGTAAATTTCATTTCTTCAGTTGGTGTAGGCATACTTTTTAAAATCCTCTTTGTGCGTTTAGGGCTCGCTTCCACTATTTTTTCAATTATTGCAATTTTTGTTTTCTTATTTTGTGTGGGTTGAATTTGATGCAGAAATGAATCCTTTATCATACTATGAGAAATTTCTTCATTGATATTTGCAAGCTTGCGTCTTCGTGATCTTTCACTGCAATTGTCAATTTGTTTTGCGGGCCGACCCACTTTTCCAGTTTCCTTAGCGGTTATTAACAGCTTCTTAAAAATCAGATCAATTGTTAGCCATTTTTCGTTGCGTAAGTAAAACGTTTTCTTGTTTCTAGAACATTAATTTAATTATAAACATTTTTTTCATTTTTCGAATTTATTCTATGAGTTAAATTTCAGTTATGTATTTTGTAAAAAGAAAATACAATATAATAGTCTGGTAGTGTATAAAGTCATTTCTGAAAAATTAAAGGAATAGAACTATTACAAAAAAGCTTTACAAAATACATAGCTGAAATTTAACTTATAGAATAAATTCGAAAAATGAAAAAAATGTTTATAATAATATAAAGTAACCTTCAAAAGGAAATAATTCCCAATTTCTATTTTAATTTAATTAACCTTTTTATCAAAGTAATTTTTGGAAATACAAAATTTTAATTTAAAAGACTTTGTTATTCGTGCTTAATTTCCAATTTTAATTCACTTTGAAAGCTTTTTTGGTTAGTTTTTTTTAAAATTGGTGGAATTTAATTTTATTTGCCAAACTGTCAAAATAACTTTATCGATCACTTTTTGGCAGCTTACCTAATACCAATTTAAATGTCAGTTGCGTTGCTTTTTGACAGCGCAACTGAATTTGTGTTAATAATTCGAAAAAGTTAATTAACATTGTAACATTTCGGTCAACGATTCTACTGTACATTTAAAACCAGTCCAAGAAATAAATTTGTTTGCGTTGCACTGTGTAATGAGTTCACATATTGGAGATATTGGTCAAATAAGGCAGTGTATCGTTTTTGCTGCCGTTAAATGTTTGAAAGAATAACTTAACGACTTAATGACACTGCATTGGCAAGCCTACGCGAACAGACTTTAACTTTTATCATAACCAAGTCTTGTTATTTTTATTACGAATAAATACAGTAAAATAAAAATTAAGGTAAGTGACTTCCGTTGAACTCTAACGGCAGAAAAAATCCCAAATAATACAAATCTTTTAAGCAAAAACATGATTTTTAGCATAACCGTATAAAGCATTCTAACTTGTTTAATTATCTTCGCACAGATATTATTTAACTGTTGTTTCAGAATCCAATAACTGATTAAATTCTGAACCCGATTTATATTTAAAAGATATGATTTTTATATTTATGTATATGACTTAAGTCTATATTTGCAATGTAGGGCATAGAAATATCAATTTTTTTTTAAACGCCCAACTCTTTTTTAAGTCGTTTGTGGGCTTAGCCTAATATCAAACTGCGCAGCAAAGTGTAAAAAGCAAAAAAATCTACTTAAATTAATGTTGAGTATTATATTTAAGCGATGTTTTGCTTCCTAAAAACGTAATATAGTTTATTCAACAAAATAACTGGAAAATCGAAATTAATTTTTTATTTTCGTCTAGCTAGATGTGGTCCATATAATAAAAGTTGCGTGCAAAATTTTAAGAAGAGATTGGTTAAAAGTCATCAGGATTAAAGTCTGTTAAGGCTGGGTTTTTGAGATCTCAGTTTAGCTAGGTTTGGTTAATCTGAAAACAGATTTGTGCCGCCAGTACCAAGTTTGTTTTGGTTTTTAATGAAATAATAAAAAAAATCACATTGCGCCGGAAAAATCCGGGTTTCAGACTACGTTAAACTGAGTTTAAACTTAATCCACATCTCAAAAACCCGGTCTAAGAATAGTGAGAATCGGTTTAAATATCTTACCTAAATAGAACAGATATATCGGGTGATTTTTTAGCTATTATCTTTTTGGCAACACTGGTTTAAACAGCTGACGCACGTTTCGTGTTTTGTTTCACTGTCAAACATCTTCAGTTTGGTCTATAATTGGAAGACAACATTAAAGCATTTATTCATGAGATACCGGCCGAAATGTTGGAAAGAGTATGCCAAAATTGGACTAAGCGGATGGACCATTTGAGGCGCAGTCACGGTCAACATTTGCATGAAATAATCTTCAAACATTAAATTATATGGACCGTACTATCGATTCAAATAAAGATTTCATGCATTTTTCTGAATTTTATGTGTTTTTTTTTAAACGTTATTATAGCTCTTAAAAAATCACCCATTATTTCAGATTATCGTGGGTATCTACCTTAAGGATGTAATGTAACCTTGTTCTTAACACCGGATGAAAATAGTAAATGCAACTACCACCAGTGTGGCCATATCCAAAAATATTTTACAGCTAAATCGGCTTTAAAATAATGCTAAAAAAATCCTAAACTGCCAAAAAATAATGCTAAAATTTAAATTGTATTATTTTTTTGTTATTTTAGTTAATATACCTTTATACATGATTTATTTTTAGCCTGTATTAAATTATTATGCATAATTCTTCTCTATAAACTCACATTATATCAAGAGAACAAACTGATTAAAAAATAACAATAAAATATTTATTAAACATAAAGTCTTAAAACTATAAAGGAAATATATTTCAGTCTTTATATACGTACATAAAAAGTTTTCAAACAAAAGGTACCATACCATAACAAAAAATTAAGGGAACTTGACCCATAAATGGCTATTATTTAATATTTCAATGAAAATTATATAACATGTTAAATAAAAAATTTCATTTTATAAATTAAAAACGTCGTCAAATAAATATTCTTCTTCAGCTTCTGAAGAATATGTCAGTTCGAGAAGAAATTCAAAGATTCAGTAAAAACTATCTTCAAAGATTAAGTAACCATAGTAACCCTCTCTGGCTGTTGCGCCATTAGACGACAGCTTTGAAACACGAAGACTGCAACGAGTTCATGTGCTAGACTTGCCTTTTAGAGGCTAGTCTGCTTTTTGTAAATATTTACATATGTAGATAATCTTATCTAAATTTACTTGTATATAGCTATGTATTCCTTTGGGGCTACATTACTCCTGTTATTTATTACTTAGGTTACCACATTTGCTTATTGTCTTATAGTAAATAGATTGCAAATAAATGAATTTCAAAAAAAAAAAAAAAAAAAAAAGCTTCTGAAGAATCGATCGAGATATCATTATTATATATGTTATTATTGCATTTTTATATGAGATCGTACAATTTTTTAAGACTATCGCAACATTTTAAACGACACCTAATATAAAGTAGCGATTTCATAGACTTTAACGTCATTCTATTTCGAATTTTCGGTTTTAAAAGATTTATACCACTCAAAACCTATTTTAACTTCCGCGTTGCTTAATGGCAAGACCAAACAAAACCTTCATTGCAAAAGAAGCTAATTCACTGAATGGATTTTCATTTAATGCATTTTTATCTCCATATACATTTATCCAGAAATCAACTGTTGAGTTATTATTTAACAATTCATATGAATTTAGTTTCTAACACTGATGTTCCAAAGTTGTAATTTTTTCTACAGTGAAATCAATCATTTTTTCTTTTAAATGTTCGCCTAATTTGCATTCATTTTAAACTGTTTTCTACACAAAAAAGTTAGTAATTGTTAAATTATGAAAATTGTTTGACAATCGTTGTCTAAGTTGACATATTAATTTAGCTATAAATCGTTTCCAAAAATTTTTTAAAATCGTAATTGAGGGAAAAAATCCGCTTAACATGAATTTAATGGGTCGAACTGGTCAAATTTTAAAACAATTTGTTATGAAAGGCCTTTTAAAAGATTGTACAGTTTCTAAAGCAAAATAGTAGGGACTTGTACATATGTGCATTCAACAAAACAGTGTGGAGGATTTTCAAAAAAAGATTATTTGAATATTCTTAAATTAAATAATGCTAAATATGTAGTTGAAAAATGCTAAAAAAAAATATGCTAACTGCTAAATGAAAAATTTGCAGCTAAATCAGACAAAAAAATGCTAAATCTAGCGTAATAGGGGCCTGGATGTGGCCTTTGATAATCAATTCTATAACAAATGCCATTTAAGACTTTTTTAGCAAAATTTAATTTTTTATTAATAATTGAATTGTTGTTTTAAATTTTAATGTGATTTTTAGTGTGCATGTGTGATTTTTTTTTATCGTAATCGGCATTATGAAATTTTTTTGTTTGACAGTTTCTGGGTTTGACTGCAGTTTTTTAAAGTGGGCACTTTATGAGGAATATGGTAAATTTTGGACCGATCTTCACAAAATTTGACAGTGTGATTTCTAGTCATTACTATAAAACTGTGATGTACCAAATTTTATCACAGGTTTGTCATCTTTCGAAATAACTAACTACTGTTTTTATCCAGCTCAACAAAAGATGGAAACATTTAATTCCGTTCGGTTTTTTTTAACCACAAACTTCATTGTGTTCGGTTCGGCTCATTACTGTTCGTCGCTTTTGGCTGGTAAAAAAACCAAAAATTTTTTACAAAAACAAAGTACACATAAGAAAATAAAACAAAAGGCCAGCAAAGTAATTTTATACAAACAAAACATATACACACACAAGCTGTTCGTGCTGCGGTCGTTGCTAAAATTATAAATGTAAAATGTAAAAAAAAGAAACATTTTAGAACATTAAAATATAATCTTTGTCTAAATATCACTACAATTGTTCTGTTTTTTAACGAAGAACAGAACATTATTTAATGTTCGTTTTATCTTGAAAATAGTTAGAAACGGTATAAGAACATATACACAATACACACACAAGCTGTTCGTGCTGCGGTCGTTGCTAACATTTTTTGTTTTTCATTTCTGTATCAATGTAAAGGCTCAACCATAATATGCATAGTCTTGCTTAACCTACTGTCAAAAATTAACAAAAAGTCTCTCAAATGTATTTAATAAAACAAAAACAATGTGCGATTAGATTCGCACCTTGCTTAAGCAAATGACAGTTTCACTAAACTTAGCAAAAAGTTTCCTTTAGTTCAATATGGTTTGCCTCATATAATTTACATGTATTCGCTCATTCGATTAAGCCAACTTAAGCACATTGTGGTTGGGCCCTAAAAAAGAAACATTGAAGAACATAAAAATATAATGTTTGTCTACAGTATCACTACAATTGTTCGGCTATTTCTTGAAAATAGTTACGAACGGTATTAAGGGTTGTGTAGTCTACACAATCATTAAAAAAATAGATATCGTGTTTGGGTGTGTGAACCAAACGCTAAATAATGTACATACTTACTGTTTATTTTCGAAAACTGATTTAGACATCGTTGGTTTGATAACGCACTTTAAAATTTTTCCTAAATTTGCTCTTTTCTGACATTTATGAATAATTCGCTTTATAGAAGCTTTTGATAACGGAACTTTACTTTAAATTTAATTTTGTTTTTTACTGACTTCTTCGCTATACAGAGGCTTTATAGCCCAGAATTTCTTTCTAAAAACTTTGTAATGAAGGGGTTTTTATCGGGACTTAACAAAAAAATTCGTTATTCCGAGTTTTTCGTAATACCGAAGTCTCACAGTATAATATTTACAATTAAACTAAAATTATTATTGATATTGTTACAAGTACGACTTTGAGTGTTTATAATTCTTATTCGCTTTAAGGTTTTATTTGTAAAATATTTTTAGCTTTTCTAAAATCATTGGAAAAGGTTTCCTGATGATCTTACCTAAGTAACCAGTGAAATGCGCATAGAATCTAGCTTTCCCTCAACAATAAATTTCAGCGTATTTATCAAATATGGGCATTTCCGTCAAAAGGTCCACCGTGACCGAAAATTTAAAAGTTATTAAAAGCTAATTATTTTACGATGTTGTTATAGAGAAATATTTAGATTTAACTTATTTTATAAATTTACACAAAAATTTCACGTTCGAAATGTCACGTATCGACCCAGATTTTGGCTTAAAAACAGAAAATACAGAAGATTTTTGAATCAAACCAAGACATTTTAATTTTACATTGCTACGTAAGTAGTTTGATTAAAAAATTGTGCCAGGTTTCGCTGAATTACGCCTTTTTATACATGGCCACAAAAACTACTACTGTTTTTTTCAAGTTCGAACCGCTACTTCTTTTGCCATTATCTTTGACCTAGAATCGCGCCCTGCATAAACTTTAGCATAGATAACAGTGCTTTCTTAGTGCTTTAATTTACGGGTTAAGAGAACGTTAAAATATTTTTTGCTTAAAATGTTATTGCATTTTTGATTCGTACGACTGTCACGTTCAACACTTTGGAATAACCCATATGAAAAATTGGGAATTTAGCACGTTATACAGAAATCTTATAATTATATTTGTGGTTAAATGGAAAAACTACTTTTGAAAATAAAATGACTTAACGGTTTTACCAAGATACAATTATTCTTTTTTGTGGTATTAACAGTTGATTCGATAAATTGCATTTACTTTTTAATTATGAACATTTTTGACTTACATAAACTTTATAAAAGCTCGCTTTAAACATTTTTGGCAGTTAAAGTAATTTTCGTTAGAAAAGTTTTTTTGGGAGTTATACATCACCAAAAAAAGATACCACTTTGAAAGTTTGGACTTATATAAATAAGAGCTATTTGAGTTTTATCTTGATGCTTTAGGAAAGAAAGTTTATATGTATGTAAGCTAAATTATTACACAACTTTTTTACGAGCCATTAACTTACTAAATTATGGTTGTGTTAGGTGTGGATGTTTTTATTTTGTTACAGCCGTATTCATTAAAAAAAGTTTACCAGTTTGTACAAATATTAGCGATATATGCAAAAACTTTAATTGCAATTAAAAACAAGTTAGAGTGCTAAATTCGGCTGTGCCGAATCTTTGATACCCTCCACCGACAGTTCGAATGTTTAAGGAGTAATATCTGTATGATGTTATTATTATCTTAAACTGTGACGATTTGTTATTAATTATGGTTTTAGACGACTAAACTGTTTTCCGGTAGTAGGGTTTATATGGGGCCTAGGGTAAATTATGGACCGATCATCACGAAATTTCACAGCGTCATTTCTAGTCCTTTAAAACTGTGACGTAACAATTTCTGTTATGATTGCATTATTTTTTACGGTTTAAGGCGTACTAAACTGTTTTCCGGTAGTAGGGTTTATATGGGGCCTAAGATAAATTATGGACCGATCGTCACGAAATTTCACAGTGTTATTTCTAGCCCTAAAAAACTGTGACGTACCAAATTTTGTTACGCTAGCGTTATTTTTTACGGTTTAGGCGTACTAAACTGTTTTCCGGGTGTAGTGTTTATATGGGGCTTAGGGTAAATTATGGACCGATCTTCACGAAACTTCACAGTATCATTTCTAGTCCTATAAAACTTTGATTTACCACATTTTGCTATGATAGCATTATTTTTTACGGTTTCATGCGTACTAAACTGTTTTCCGGAAGTAAGGTTTATATGGGGCCTAGGGTAAATTATGGACCGATCTTCACGAAACTTCACAGTATCATTTCTAGTCCTATAAAACTGTGACGAGCCAAATTTTGTTATTATAACATTAATAATTAATAATAAATTTTCATTCATAGCTCTGATCCTACTAAACGGATTTTGATGAATTTCAATCCCAAACTGCTTAGGATAACTACAAGCAATTTGACACCCAGTTTGTTAAGTTCTTTTGAGTTTTTCGAAAGTGAGCGTGTTTTCAACAGACGGAGAGACGGACAGACAAACGGACATGGCAAAATCGACTTAGAATTACTCAAGGACCCAGAATATATATACTTTATGGTGTCTGAGATGAATAATAAAAAAGTTTCACACGGAATGACAAACTTAATATACCCTCTTCACAACAAATTGTGGTGGAGGGTATAAAAAAACTTGTCCCACCTCTAATAAACCAACCCCAGAAAAAATTCAAGAAATGCATTTTAATACTTCAATACATTTTAACACATTTCTTTTAATTATAAAAAATTTTAATTATTTTAAACTCCAAATTTTTTTATAAAATAGGGCAAAATAAAAAAACTTGCTTATTTTTAACAGTAAATGAGTAGTTTTTTTTTAATTTTTTTACACTTTTTATTTTACTCGTATTAATTTGTACTCGTATTATCTTCGTATCAGAAAATATCTATAAATATTTTTGAAAAAATTTTAAAATATTTACGAATTTTAAAATCTTAATCAAATTTTGAATTGGTTTTGTCAATTTCTGCGGAATTACAAATCGAAAAATATGTCATTTTAAGAGAAATACAAACGAACCACATTTTCAATTGATCGACGGCACACAGGACATTCTTTAACCGCCAAGGCGCACTCTGTACAGGCTACTACATGACCACATGGTGCATAGGCGGTATTGCATTCTTTGTCGTAACATATCTTACACATCTTTTGATCGTCCAATGCCGGTGATGTTTCTGTTTTCGGTTCCATCACTGCATTTTGATTAGTTTCATTCTTTGAGTTTTTCGATTGACAATTTTTAAATTTTTTATGCACCGACTGAATAAATTGTTCTCCTTTCAATAGTTTCAAGTAAGGACAATTGAAGCCCATCCAAAGGGCATGTTGCTCCCAGGGATCATCATCTTCCTCCCAGTCTTTAAGGCCACCCCGACAACTGAAACAAACGACACTATCACCAACGCCCTTGTAATAAAAACCAGCCTCGACTAACTCTTCAGGTCTTTGTTTCATGCTTCGTGGCCAGTGAGCAAATGATTGTAAACGCACTGTTTTAATAGAATAATCTTGGCTTGGCACATCCTTCCAAGCTGTAGTAGCAGGTGGAGTATCGCAACTTATCTGCTTGGCTGGTGGTAGTAACAAATCTAATGCTTTTTCATTTATCGGTACATTTTTAGTTATAAAACGTTTCATTAATGGACAGTTCGGTGACCAGTGTAAATGTTCTTGCACTGGATCATCGTTATACTCCCATCGGCCTATGATAACTTCACAAAAATAACACTTGGTTTGATCTTTTACACCCGTATAAAACATTCCACTTGCGGCCAACGTATTTTTATCCATCCATGCCAGTGGCCAATTCTCGAAGGTTTTTAGACGTTCTATTTCCATTCTTAACTGATGGTCACATGTGTAATTTGGTGTTTGAATTTTGTTGAACTCATTTAAAGTTTTACACTGTGGCGTTTGCAATTCCCGTAATAAACTTAAAGACGACATTTATAAAAATTTCAAATTGTGTACTAAACAGACCGACAATTGCGTTAAGATAAAATAAATATTTTCTTGATTGCTTTCATTTATAGCTACTTCGCAGATTTATATTTTATTTATTCTATTTTTAACCTTAAAAAATTATTATGATATTAAAATTATAATTAACTACAGTTATAGTCATTTATATGACCGGAACGCTAAAATTTTCTTGGCAAATGGATTAACGCTCAAGTATGAGATGAGATCCCGCTCAGTTGGTTTTAATAAGATTTCTTGATAAAGCGGCAGCAAAATGTTTTTATTTACTTAGATAGCTAATTTTTCTAACACATTTTTAAACCCTGTATATTTATATGATGATAACTGCATAATTCATTATAATATATAAAAGATCATAATAATTGTCTCGGATAAATTTAGAATAATAGAGATATAAGTCATTGATACTATTATAAATCAAACTAATTTAATTATAATTGTAGTACCCTGAAGATGAGATCCAGTGGATTTCGAAATATTGGAAAACATATTTTAAATAAATAAAAAAATATAAAAAGCCTGACCTTGAGCTTAACGAATTATTTACATTAAAATTACAACAAAAGGTCGAACAACACACATATTGAATACAAACTAATTTAATTTCGACACAACACCCACAATTCAGTCTACAATTAGTTTTTTTTTTCGTTTAAATATCTGAAAGTTACTAATGAATGGACTTTTCAAGTTTCTCGAAAACTTTAATAAAAATTTAAAAAGTTATTACTAGGGATGCGATTTCCATGCAAATGCATGTTTTTGTCGATAATCTGAGAGCGATGTCTACCAATTACCTTTTCGAATCATCAAATTTGCGTTAAATTGGCATCGATTTGTTTTTGCACATTTTGGTTAAAATGCATATTTTTGCATATTTTGGTTTTAAATGTATATTTTTGCATATTTAAACATTTTTAAGTGATATATTTTTTTTAATTTACATATGTATTATAAAAAAAGTTTCAAATAAATAAATAAATTATTTTGGAGCTCTGCCTAAAATACAAGATTTTCAAGATTTTGACAAAAGGGCTTCTAGATTTAACCAATGCAGCCCCTTACATGGCTAAGGCTGTCAATGGGCTTAACATATTTTATCCAAAGCTGTTACATGTTACATGCTTGGCACATGAGTTAAACCGAGTTGCAGCGGAAATTAGAATATTTTTCGATAATATTGATTTATTGGTTTCATACGGGGAAAAAAATATAGTTTTAAAGGCTCCTTCATGAGTTGCAATTTTTAATGATATGTATCTTTTGATATCGTTGCCACCGGAGCCAGTATTAACAAGATGGGGCTGGGAACCAGGCTAGATGCTGTAGCATACTGTTGAAAAAAACTTTGATCAATTTAAGAATGTTATTAAAAAACTTGTTGCTACTAAGCATCGGTAACAATTAAAAAAGTAAAAGATCAATCAGCATTTGTAATTTCCAACTACGGATATGTTGATGAAACATTAACTAAATTGGAGGGATTAAGTTCACTTTACAGTCAGCACAAATTAATTGATATTGCGGAAAATAAAATTAACAATGTGGAGAGAAGAATAGCCCAACAAATTAAAAAAAAGGGGAATGTAAGAAAAGATAAACTCACTGTTTATTGGTGGTGTTTTGTTTAAGCTTTGATATTGGTACAAGTAAGACTTATTCGCTTTTAGGGTATTATTTGTATAATATTTTTGGCTTTTCTAAAATCTTTGGAAAAGGTTTCCTGATGAGCTGGCCTTAGCGACCAGTGAAATGCGCATAGAAGCTAGCTTTCCCTCAACAATAAATCTCAGTGTATTTATCAATTATGAAAAATTGGGAACTTAGCACGTCATGCAGAAATCTTATTAATAAAAAATCCAAAACGTTTTGTAAAAAAACTATAGGGTTTCAAAAAAAAAAAAAAAAAATTCAACCATTTTAGATCTGGAATTAAATAAATGCGGGATCTGAGTTAGAAAATATATATTCTCTAAATGAATTGGCATCCTTCAAGTATGCTCCTATAACGTCGGTTGATGTTGAGAGATTATTTTCTATGTACAAAAGTTGTTTGCGTCCGAGCAGGTTTTCTTTTGATAATATAAAAAAGTAGTTATTTGTTTATGCAAACAAACGTTTAAATTAGTAATTTAAATTAACAGCCAATCCCACGATGTTACACGTTAACGTTCGCATAGAAAAAAACATTTATAACAAAAACAAATGTTAGAAATTGTTTTTGTTTTAAATGAAATTTTCTATGCGAACGTTAACGTGTGACATCGTGGGACTGGCTGTATGTTTTAAAAAACATTGTACCTTTGAATAACAATTGATTGAATTTTTTATTTTAAATAAAATTAAAAATAGCTTTTTTATTGAAAATTTTCAAGTTATTAGTGCGTATTTCTTATTTTTAAATACATATTTTGGAGGTTCAAGTGCATATTTTCGATTTTTGAGTACATGAAATCTCATCCAAAATACAAGCAAATACATACTTGCCAAATTTTACTCTCCTGGCCTATCAAAAACGGACTATATAGCGCAAGACACGTTATATGCGTTTAGTTGAAATAAAAAACCGATTTAGTTTCTTTCATCACTAAAGTATCTGAATAAATATGGGTTTTTACCGGGCATAGAATAAAATACCTGATTTGTTGATAGAAATGTTTTGGTACTGGTTGTTGTAACAGTGTAAGTCCACTATTACGGTTTACAACTCAACACAGTTGAGTTGTACGAGCCTGTTCTGAAAATCACGTTGTTTCAAATCACATGTTTTTGAAAACACGCGTGCGGTTTTCTGGTGTTCTGAAAGTCATACCGTTTTTGTGTTTCTCTGTGTGCTTTCGGCAATTGAAGATCACACCAAAGCACACAAAAACAGGACGCTAAAATATCACACGTGTGATTTTAGTAGGCACATGTGATTTGAAATCACGTGATTTGAGTAAAAGTGATTTGCAGAACAGGCCTGGTAATTTCATAATTTTTGTATTATGGACTACAACTTTGCTAAATTGCGGTGAACAAAAACATAACATAAATTACAACTGATCACAACCAGTTGTATTTATTACAACTCAACTGAGTTGAGTTGTAAACCGTAATAGGGGCCTAAAATAAACAATTTTTAACCTGGGGGTTCTGCTCTGGACATCAGATTGTGCTAATTCTACTGGATTAATCCAAAAATGTTTTAGACTAAGTAAAGGATGGGCTGAACAGTTGGATATGTAGAGGGTATCACGAAGACCCTGACCACATGCTGGTCATTCACTATTACCGACGGCACGGTTTATGCGGGAAGTGTTGCTCCATCCCCACCTCCAAGTAAGGCATTCAAGCGGTGTTTAAATGTCGTCCCTGATAATGTCGTTCAAAGCTGCTATATACGAGCTATCATCCAAGTATTCTGCGCATATTTTGTGTGTTTTTCTTGTTAACTGATAAAAGTGTAGTTTAAAAGCTTGAAACAAATTCAAAACATGTTTTTTTCTTACCGTCATAAAGTTACAATAAAAATGGATTTTATTTAAACATCGAATGTTGTTCCGAGTAAAAAAAATGTTAACTGAAAAAATCGATAACAGAAAAATTATTGTCATTCCACTTCAAAAGCTTTCTAAAAATCTAGAGGAAAATATGTAAAAACTAATTGTATGTACATTTTTGTTTGAATTTTTATTAAATTCATTTAAATTGCAAAAAACGCCCAGCAACACAAAGTGAGCACATACTGTTAAGGTATGTTCACATTAAGCAAATATTTGATGAAAAAACTCGGAAAAAAGCGTGACCACTAAATTGATCAACCTTAAACTTTCTTTATAAACATTTTGATTGGTTCACTAAACTTTATTTCTGAAAAAAATGTCACAGAATGTAACAAATAGATTGTTTAACGCTGTTCAATCAAGCAAACGTTATAAACAATCAAACAAATGTTTAATAAAAATAGTGGTTATGTTTAGGGCGTCAAATATTTATTGTTAAGTGTGGCCATAGCTTTCGTATAAATTAATAAAACGCATACATTTTGAATTTTGTATTGTAAAATGTTTTATTTAATTATTTCTCAAAATTATTTAATTTTCCATGACATGAAATTTGACACGTATTTAAATTTTTTTTTTTTTTTTTCTTTCATTAAAACACGTATTTCTATTATAATTTACTTTCAATATTAAATCAAAATTAATTAAGAAAAAAAATTCCGGGTTATAAAACAGAACCAAAAACAATTCATTCAATAAATTATAGTTAAAAGTGTAAAAGAAAATTTGCATGTTTTTACTGTCAACTATTCTTAAAATAGAAATTACAGTTTTTGAAAAATACACTTATTTTATTTGTTATTATTAAAATTAATTAGTGATTTAAAGATAGTAGTTTTTTAAGAACTATTATTTTTGTGTTGTTATTTCAAATAGATTTTGGAGGTTTAATTATTAGAAGAAAAAAAATGTATTGATTGAATTTTATATTTTGAGTAAAACTAAAATATGTATATTTTTGAAGAGGGGCAGGGCACACAACTTAATTTAGTTATTTATATGCTATTTTTTAAATTTGCGTATAAATAAAAAAAGTATGTTTTTTGAATTTTTATAGTTTTATTTAATATTATAATATTAATGGTAGTAAGTTTTTGGGATTTTTTTTTTTTTATTTTATTACTTCTTCTTTCTTGAAATCCTTAATTATTAACAGAACTATTTTAATAATAAAAATTTATATCAACAAAAATTCAACGGCCAGTTAAGATTCATTTTTACGAGGAGTTTTACAAATCCTAACTGGCCGTTAAACTCGTTTTGTTAAAATATAGTGTTGGAAATTAATGTAGAGGCGGAAAGAAAGAAATTTTGAAAAAATATTTACATTTTTACGATTCTTAAAGGAATATGGTATCAAATTAATAATTATTAAAATAATTTTGTGTTTACTGTTGCTGTTAATTTTATAAATAACTATTTTGAGGTTTATATAAATTATGAAAAATATACACGCATCACATCGGTAAAGGGTTTTCGACACAGGGGACACTTGGTAACGGATGAAGCACACTTGGCACAGGCTACCACATGGCCACAGGGTAAAAACGCTGTATTGTATTCGCTGGCATAACAAATTTTGCACAATTTCTCTTCGGGTATGGACGAACAAGACTTCGGGGCATTCTGTTCTGATGCACTGGTGGCGCCAGGTGAAACGGTATGTGGTGTTGAAGCACAATATTGTTTTAATTCGCCTTCTTTTGGGCCAGAAATGTTGATCATTGATCCAACACTGGGTAAAGAAACAGTAGCAGTGGAAGTGGCCATGTTGTTTTGTGACTCCCCTTCTTCATTTGTATTGGCAGAGGCCTTTTTAAATCTATTTACAACAGTTTCAACATAAGTTTCACCCTTAATCAGTTTAACATAACGACATTTGTTCATCCACAAAGCGTGCTGTTCCCAGGGTTCATCATTCTCATCCCAATCTTTAAGACCACCACCGCAACTGAAACATTTTACCCGATCACCTACTCCAGTATAAAAGAAGCCAGCCTCGGCTAACTGTGCAGGTTTTTGTTTCATATGTCTAGGCCATTCGGCAAAAGTACGCAAACGAGCCGTTTCAATGGCGTATTCTGGGTACTCCGGATAAATTGTAGCTGAACCAAGACTGCCGCCAATGTTACTACTGCTGCTAGCAGTGGCTGGTGAAGACGGGGCAATGTCGATTGCTGGTACGGTGCCTTCAGGAAATGCATTACGTCTTATTTCAATGTGCTCATTAAAACCACAAATATCATAACTGGGTGGCGGCAATAGACGTTCCAGGGCTTCACAATTCATGGGTACATTGTTAGTAGTACGTCTTCTTAAAAGTGGACAATTTGGCGACCAGCGCAGATGTTCAGGTACAGGTTGATCCTCACGTTCCCAGCAACCGATTTCAACTTCACAAAAATAACATTTTGTCTTATCACTCTCGCCCATATAAAACATACCCGTCATGGCCAATTCCCTCTTATCCAACCAATCCACTGGCCAAGTGTCAAATGTCTTTAGACGTTCATCTTCCCTATGAAATATATCACTCATGACATACCGTGGCTTAAATGCTGCTTGTATAAATTCACTGTACGTATTGTTGTCGATTTCGTCGCGCCCAAACCTTGATGTTGCACTTAGTAACGATGACCAAGGTTTTATATCTAAATCTTTATAGTGGCCATTTTGATTAGTGGCGTAGAATAAACCACTTTGCTGTGGTGGCCTCATTTGATCGGCTATCAAATCTCCAGACATTTTGTTTAGTATTATCTTTACAATTTCTTTTCTGTAACGTTGCTTTAATTGAGTTATATTCGAACTGCAAAGAAAATTTAAATATAAAGTTGAGTATAAGTAAAAAGTTGGTAAATAAAATAAAGAATAAACAAAGGATAGATAAGATAAATGTTATCAAACTACATGCGTGCAATTCTTAAAGATAAAGGTTAAAGGACAATAGTCTTAAAGCGGTATTACGCCTCATTGTTTTTTATTTATTACTTTTATTGATAGAAATTGGTTTAAGGCTTGAGTATCATAAAAAAGCAATCAAATTGAATCTTTTTTTTATCAAAATTTTCGAAAACTTCAAGGTTAATTTTAATTTATTTTGAAAACGAAGTTTTTTAGAAAACAGTCAAAACATTTTTTAAAAAATTGTAAAATAATAATAATATTACTCTACTTCATGTCTGTGATTATTTTTTATTGCTGATAAAACTGATATAGAACTATTGGGAAAGTACGATAACTAAATTGTAGGGTTTCTACGTCGGAAAAATTTAAATTTCGGGAAACTGCGAGCATTTCATTACTAAGGCTGGGTTTTTAAGATCTCAGTTTAACTAGGTTTAGTTAATCTGAAAACAGATTTGTGCCGCCATTACCAAGTTTGAATACAAAATTTTGACGGAACAGCTTAGTTTTGCTACAAATTTTAGACTTTATTGAAATAATAAAAAATCACATTTCGCCGGATAAATCCAAGTTTCAGACTAAGTAAAACAAAGTTTAAGCTTAATCCACATCTCAAAAACCCGGCCTTAGTCATCACAACTTATTTAAAAATATTTGATTACACTAACTGACAACTAATCGAGCTAGTTTTAGGTTAGGTTAGGTTTAATAGGCTGTCCATACGGGGACGTCTTACTTGGATCGTTATAGCGTTCCCTTTGTGATACCCTAAGCCAGTGACCAGTGTCAAACCAGTTTTAAATTAAGATTTTAAATCGAGTTTAGAATAAGTTTTTCAAAATTAATTTTAATTTTCGAGTACAATTTTTCAGGCAATGAATAATTCGTAGTCTGAATGATAGTGTCCGACCGAACGCACTTTTTGAGACCGAACCCGAACTTCGGTAAATTTTGACAAGTTCGGCCGAACCCGAACTTTTTGTTAATAAATCTGAACAATTGTACTTTTTTTAATTTCGGGAAATTATTAAATTTACATTTTTGGAAGGATGCAATATGAAAAGATAAATTGCACTTTATAGTAGTCAAAACTATTTTATAGTTAAAAAATAATTAGTAATTGCTTTTTTTTTTTAAGAAAAAAAAATAAAAAAAAAGTTCAAGTTTAATACAGTATTCATTACTGTATAACTTTTTTACACTTTTTGCGAAAATCAAAAACGGCATAGTAAAGTCGTGTAGAACATTAAAAGTTATTAATGAAAAATATGATAATTTTTTCGGATTGTTGAAAAAGTTCACTCAGGGCTCATCGGTTTGAAGCTAGAAAACAACCATTTTATCTGACGGAAATTTTAAAATATATACACCTGATATTTGTATATATTCCTATACGTATCACATAAATGCTATTTTGGAATTTATCCACTGCTTTAGATTAAAATTTTCCTATTTCTTAGGGCCATTATTACAACTTGAAGTTAGCTAAAGTTAAGATTAAATTGACAAATAATAATGTGTTATCTGTCAAAAAGCGTCTGTTAACTGTCGGATAACAGCTAACGCCAAGTTATAATAATGGCCCTTAGAAGGTTTTAGAAATTTGCTTCTCTGCGTGTGGTTTTTTTTCGCAAAACGACGGGAGACAGGTGTTTTCATTAGTAAAACATTCTTGGCCACTCCGTCGTACTATGCCAATAATTTGGTTATAGACCTAGTATACACAATAGTACTCAAACCTCTACAATGTATTTTTTGAATTCGTTTGGGGTGTATTTTCCCCAATTGGCGTTTAATATTGGCGGTAGTTTGTTTGCTTGGCAATGAACTCCCCATGACAGTTGTTTGGCGCAACATTTGCATTGAGCGGTTGCTCAATTTTTTTCAAAAAAACTCCAAATTGGATGACATTTTTATCTGGAAATATGTACATATACTATAAAGTTTGGTTTGTAGTTCACCCAAAACTATAGATTATCTTACCATTCGCAGAATACAAATAGAAAGTTTTTATTTGCGAAATAAAATTTAACCGTTTTTTTTTTGTTGTATTTTTTACCGTCTTCTAAAAATTACACATATAAAGACATTTTTTACACACTTTAGCATTTTATTTTGTCATCGCTGTATTTTTTCGAACTAATAATCATAGAGAAAACTAGTTGTATTGACTTCGTATTATTTTCATAAACAATGATGCCAAATTATAATTTGAAATTATAATAAATATGTTATTTCATAAAAAAGTTCGGTGTTCGGTAAAGTTCGTTAAAAATTTCGCCGAACACCGAACTTTGACCGAACATCATTTTTTGCCGAACTTCGTAACCGAACCCGAACGTTCGGTCGGACACTACTGAATGAAAATGAAAAATTGGTTTATTCCTTTTCAGGAATATAAGAAAGCGGCGAAATTAGAAACCCTACTAAATTGTTTATGTTATTTAATTAAACATTATCTTTTTTCTGGGAATTTTAATGAGTAAATGAACAATAAAAAATCAGTGATAAGATATATGTACATAATTGCTCTGATTGTTTTTGTTTTGAGAATTGTCTGACAATAGTTTTTTTAAAGTGTCTAAAAAAAATTCTACTACTTAGTAATGAATGAGCAGAAAATTTTAATGTTTTTCTAATGACTTTTTCGATCATTACATCTATCAACTAATTTCTGGTCTAGTTATTTATACACTTCATTTCGATTTTTTTTTTTAAGATTAAACTTTAAAGTTTTACTATTTACAGATTATTTTTTCTTATTTTTAACTTTAGATAAATTTCTTTTATGTTTTCAGCTATAAGTTAGTTATAAATTTGTTTTAGTGGGGTTTTCTACAATTTTATAATTTTTTATAAAATTATTTGGCAGTGTAGTGCCTTTTCGGATTCATTAGATTTCACTGATTTTAACGTCTCACGAGTTTATTAAATATTGAAAAACTAGGTTTTATTATTATTTTTTTTTTTAATTTTTGAATATTATAAAAAACTATTCAGCCAAGTTCTGGAAATCGAATTCGGGTAAAATTGGAATCGAGATGATTTTGAAACAATCCTGCTTAGAAAGTTTTTAAAAATATTTCCTTTAACATACTTTAAGTATCACTTATTTTTAGCGAAACTTCGCTTAAAAACAGAATTCCATTTTAACCATGGCCGATTTTTTTTTTTTTATTATTTTAAATAGTTTTTTCTGAATTTTAAAATTATTCGTAGGTCTCTTTTTTATTCCAAATATGTCGAATTTTAACATTTCCAATGAAAAATTAAAAAATTTTCAGAAGATTGTTCAACATTGCACACTGGGAAAAATCTTAAAATTATCTGAAATTTGGATGATTTAAAAAAAAAAAAAATTATGCATTTTTAATTCAAAATTGTATTCTTCTTTTTAATTATTTTATTTTTTTTTTTCTGTAATACATAAAGAAGACAGATGTTTTTTGTCGGTATAACAAAGAGATAGTTTCCGAAAAAGTGGTAAAATAGTATTCAGGCGCACAACTCTGACACTCTCTTTCTCTTTACAAATTAATTCAAATATTGATTTTTACTTTTAGACAGAAGTGTATTTTTTGGTTTTCTTACGTTGTAATTTAATTATTTTTTTTTAAGTTCAAAATATGTAATAGATAAGTTTTAAAATGTTAACACTTGGTTTATAATTTCAAAAAAAAATATAAAATCGTTGCTTAAAGTTTATTCGTTCGATACTATTGTGTTACTAAGAACTTTTTCAAAAAAATTGACTTGTTTTGATAATATTTTTTAATTTTTTTAAGTTTTAGCTTATTTTTGATAATTTTGTTAAATTAATACCTTTTTATCAATTTTATTTGCACTTATTATTTAATCAATATTTATAATATTAACATTTTGTTTGAAAAGTTGATTTGGTATCAAATTTCAAGCAATAGTATTTTAGCGTTTTTATTCGACTTGTTACGAGAGATTCTGTTTAACGAATGACGTTCTATGGAAAAATAGTTTTTATATTTAGGGGAAGTGATTAGAAGAAAATGAAAAACTCGCGCATATACTATAAAAAAAAAGATAAATGGCAGATAGCGAGAACTGACTGGAACTCTCCCGTGGTTGCAGAAGTAAAGAGAATTTCATATAAATTTGTTATTGAGAGATAATTTTTTTTTTTTTTTGTTTCTTTTCATCCCCTAATCAATGAAATGTTTTTACAATATTACTGGCATGTTGCCAGATTATTTTTATTTATTTACATTTGAATGTCACACTTAATATTATTTTGTGATTATTTATTCATAAAAATATCAATACCAAACCAATATGTCTTAAAAAGGTAGGGTGTTTAAATCAACAAAAGAATTAATTTAATGTAATTTAAAAAGGGTTCTTTCTTCATAATTATTGCCGGTTGTAGTAAAACAGGGGGGCTACTCTCTATTACGATGCGAAAGAAAATTGTAGCAAATCTAGCGATTGGTACTCTTCAATACGTTTGCGCATGTGCCTTTCGCATCTTTTAATTTTTTTTTTTCTTTTCGTAAATCATCACTTCAATTTATTTAAATTTTCCAATTTCTAATATTTTTAACACACTTTGACATTTCATTACTATAAATCCGCGCCATCTTTAATTTTTATTGCCACTATCGCTTCATTTTCAGAAAATTTTGCGAAAGTGATAGAGAGTACCAAGTTGGCATTTAGCTTTCGCATCGAAATTGTTTTCGCATCGCAATAGAGAGTAGACCCCCAGACCAGTGTCTTTAGAGGGGATTGAAACTGCAACCCCTACACCAGAGTTAAGGCTCAGTTAGTCTTTACTTTCTGTTCTGTTCCGTGCCGTTCTGTTACGAAATTGTAATAGTTAATTTTTCTGTAGTAACTTATCAGCCATTAATTACAAATTTATTTGTTTTGCGCTGTCCATAGTTTATTTCAATTACTTTAATGCACATTAATTTGAAGAAAGTAAATTTTATGAGTTCTTAAAATCAAAAAACAGTTTATTTCAATATAAACATGTATTTTTTTTTTATTTTTTTTTTTTTTTTTTTGCTGTCACTTACAATTACTTAACAAGTTTTTGATTTTAACAAAGTGAACCACAATAGAACCGAAAGACTAATCAATTTCATAGGTTTTTTTATAACAAAAACAAATCAGCTGATTCGTAACAGAACAGAAAGTAAAGTCTAATTCTGCCTTAATTCTGCCTTTACCAATTAAGCCATTAAGTTGCTATATTTTGCCATTTTTCATTTGGCTTAGCCAGGAATAAATCAAGAAATAATAAAGCCATTGTTATTAAGCCAAATTTCATTAAAATTTTTAAAAACTTTAGACAAAATTTCAGGTCAAATAACATTTTTTTAATCTTGTTGTAATATCTTCAGGCTTGAAAATTTTATTTTTTAAATTATAACAACTACGTCTTCCTACTTAAAACAACTCTAAACATGACACAATTATTATCTTAGCTGGCCAATTTTATTAAATACTTACATATTTTCTAAAACGCCTAATAACAACTCAAGCGGTTTGACAACAAGAAGATGTTTGTGTGAATGTTGCAATTTTTTTATTATCGTACAAACATTCTTAATACATACTTTTTTCATGTTTGATCAACCCGAATGTGTGGTATTCACCAAATAATGTTTCGGCCAATAAGAAGAAATCATCTATCTGGTATTTTACATAAAAAATATAAACTCTGGAAATCGAAAACGCAAGGATTTAAAAGTTGCTTTTAATACACTAATTTTTGTTATAAAATTCTGTTTGATAGAGATATATTTGTATAATATTTGTCATGAAATTATTTTATTACAGAAATCTTATTAAAAACGACGTTTAAAATTCTTGCGTTTTCGGTTTTTAGGGGGGTTACCGCGTATTTCGATTCGAAAGAAATCATTTACGGATTCGAACAATTTGTACTGTGTATTACGATTTTCTTAATCGTTCGAAACGATGACAGAGGTTGTATTTTTAAGTAAATGGGAAATTTGATGAACAATTTTTGTTCGTAATAGAGAGTGGCTTTTAAGAAAGTGATTTTTTTTTTCAATAAAGTATGAAAAACGTCCGTTTATTCGAAACAAATATTACGAAAATCGTAATACACAGTACAAATTGTTCGAATCCGTAAATAATTTCTTTCGAATCGAAATACGCGGTAACCCCCCAGAACACCCCTGATAGTGAAGGTATGTATTGATTTTCAACACCTTACTTTGTAAACAGATAAAAAAGTTAAAGAAATTTAAGAAAATTATAGAAAAGTTCCATTTTAAAATCACTTTCAAAACATAACCACCACAAGTGGAAGTTCACAATAAAAAAAACAAGGCGTATATTTAATCTATGATATTGAAATTATATATATGGATGCATACATATATGTATAAACAAGTATGATGATAAGATAAATAAAAATATAATTGAATACAATTTTAAAAGATAAAAAACGATAGCATATGCAAATAAATAAAATTAAAATGGAATTTCTGCTTTTTCATTCAAATTTCACATTTTTTTTCTAAATAAAATTTTATGCCTTTTAATATTTTAGCAATAATATACAAAATAAAAACAAATTTTGCCACAAAAATATCTTACGTCATCATAATTGTTACTATTTTAAGATCTGGCATCATTTCTATACCCCAGACATAAACAAACAGCTGCCATTAAGAAATTAAAATGGTGAGAGGAAGAGGAAAACCAAGTTTATTATAAGAGAGTAACAAGAGTATCATGCAAGTTTATGATGAATGTAAATTGAATACACATATTTTTTCTTAAATTAAAATTCTGAAAAGTACTTTCATAATATACAATTAACAATAAGCCACTATTGTAGTATGTAGTAGAAATACAAATATTTTAAATTACATAAATTATAAAGGAAATTGAAGAGAGCGAATGAGAGGTATATAAGAAAAGTTTGCAAAAAAATTTTATGGGCAAAAGGGAAAGAGAGAGGAAGGAAGAGATTAAAATTGAAGAGTTTTTGAACAACTATGTATCAATTAAAAAAGGGATGATAACCGAATAAAATTTTGTATTTTTTTTAAAGAAATTTAGACAAAATTTGAACTTGATTTGATATTGTTAAAAAAAAAAAAAAACAATAAAGTAATTAAAATAATTTTTTTTAGTAACACCCACTTGCCAACAACCCTCTTACGCTCGTAAAATGCATTTGGTTATAAAAACAACAATTATTTAGTCATCCCATCATTTTTTTTCTGGTCCAGACTATAATTGTATAAATACCTACATAAATACGATGATAAAATGATTTAATCATATACAGTTACTTACAAAAGTTTGCTAATTTTTTATTCATACAAAAAAATCTGAATTTTAAGAACTTTTTTTTAATTATTTTTGGAGGGCAACTAGGGTTACATTTTTTCCAGACCTACATATAAATACTGAAGAATTGTGGTTTATTCAAAATCAAACATCAGCGTCTGCAAACTTCATAAATAAAAAAGACAACTTTTGAACTACATATTTAGACGGGGTGTTGTTGTACAATATTCCGTTAAAACAAATTAAAATTTGATATTCGGGTATGTGATGAAAATCGATCGATTTAAAAACGAACGTTTTTAAAAGGTGTGATGAATTTCGAAGGATTTTAAAATCCATTTCTTAATTATAGTCTAAAATTTTCGTTCAGAATACACTTTAGTTAACGTATATAATATAAAATTTTAAAGAATAAATTTATTCTTTAAGACTGAAAATTAAAGGAATATGCATTTAAAATCCATTTTAAAAGATACTGAAAACGATATTTTCGGTTTCAAATCGTATCGTTTTTAAAATCGATTTCCATCACATACCTGATTATTTGCATTTTGGTGTCTATATTATTAAGTTGTATGACATAATAGTAAAGGGCCAAATAAACCACACAAATGGCTTGACAAACACACGCTTTGTTTGTGTTTCTGTTTGCAAAAAAAAAAAACAACACAAACATATTTTGTACAAACATAAAAAATAAATAAAGGAAAATAATTTGGAGTTAATAGTGGTTTAAACAACGAGTTGTTAAGGGTCAAATAATGCTGCTTAAAGAAATGGAATTTACGGGGGAAATTTATTTTAATGCTTCTTCTTATACTTCTTAACTCTGCAAAGTTTCTACATTTATTTATTATATTTATAATACTAGACACCACAAAAAGTCTAAAAATGTCCAACATGTTTACTAAATATTAAAAATGTTTTATATTTATACAAGGTAGAAAGGCCGGTGAGAAGATTCACCTAGAGACCAGTATGGTCCATTGTGACGTCATAATATTTATATTTATACAAACAAGCGTCAAAAATTTGTCCAAACTAGCAAACACGCTTGTACAGTTAACAACACAAAACATTTGTTAGCCAAGGCATTTTGTAGGACCTTAAAAAAATTACATACAAACTTTCAGATTGGAAAGTTTTAAGAGACACTGTTCATCAAATCAACAACAAATAAATAAATTTAAATTGATATTTTTATTATTGTAAGAATATGCATTTTGTTTACAATAACAAAATGTGATTGTAATTTTTATTAAATGCCCTATTTGTTATTGTTGTAAAAAAAATCTTGAATTTTTATACTTAGGTAGGCGATCTGTAAAGTAGTTTGAAAAGAAAGATAAGCATATGTGTAAATTTAGTATAGTTTGTTGTTGAATTGATGAATAAATAGTTAATCAGTTATTATTTTAGTGATAATTGATAATGACAGAACTGTTATAATGAAAATTTTACAGATACCTGATAGGAATGTGATTTGGTACAAGAAAAAAAAAAGATTTACAAAACTTTGTATGTATGTATGTATGTAACTTAACCTTGCATTTAAGAAAATTTAGCTAAATATCAATATTGTTTTAATCTTGTACGAAAAGTTTGAATTATTTTGGGAATTGCCTTTGGTTTCTTATGGACCAAATATGTTTATAAGAGGTCCTTTGAATTATACAATTTAACATACAATTTATCATCGATATAGAATGCAGTAATTTGAACCAAATTAAGCACGTATATAGTAAGAGTGTCACTAGACTACTACATACCATTAAGGAATTGATAATATTGAAACAACAAAAATGAACTTTTGTTTATTTATGGCCCCTATTACGGTTTACAACTCAACTCAGTTGAGTTGTAATAAAGACAACTGGTTGTGATCAGTTGTAATTTTTGTTATGTTTTTGTTCACCGCAATTAAGCAAAGTTGTAAACCGTAATACAAAAATTAAGAAATTACAACTCAACTGAGTTGAGTTGTAAACCGTAATATGTATGCTGTTCCGTATATGTAATACATATTTCTAACCTGCTATCGTATTAAAAATTCGAAATTACTGTAAAATGTTGCTTCAAATGAAAATAATGAATAGTACAACCAAGACTGGGTTTTATTATGACTTACAATTTTTGTAGAAGAATCGTTTTTTAGCCTTCACGGGGTGAGATAAGCCTTTTAACCTTTAAATTCAAAATCATGCTTTGTTCTTCTTATCTAAAAACTCATCATAATAAAAGTCATCTCTTAAGGGCCAAATACACTTGTCAAATGCTTGGCGAACTCACACGTGTACGTGTGCTGGGGGCCACTCTCTATTGCGATGCGAATTCAATTGCGATGCGAAAGCTAAATTCCAACTTGGTACTCTCCATCACTTTCGCAAAATTCAAGGCGAATTGACTAGAAGGTGAGGTCAACTCTACAACTACAATGCTTCTGTGGTCGGGTTGTCAAAAATATTGCTAGTAAAAAAAACAGGTTTGTTTACATAAAAAACTAGTTTGTATACAAACTTTGACAAGTCGACCACCGAAAAAAACATCATATGTTGACTTGACCCCACCTTTTTTGAAAATGAAGCAATACTGGCAATAAAAATTAAAGATGGCGAAGATTGACAGTAATGAGATGTCAAAATATGTAAAAAAAATTGAAACTGGAAAGTAAAAATAAAATAAATAGTGATCATTTACGAAAAGAAAAATATAAAAAGATGCGAAAGACGAATGCGCAAACGCACTAAAGAGAACCAATCTCAAGATTTGCTATAATTTTCTTTCGCATCGTAATAGAGAGTAACCCCACTGCACGTAATATTATCCGTCATATCTAAATTTTTTGATTTTCCATCCAGTTTGATGAGTATTTTGATCAGTGTATTTGGGCCTTTACAAAAGTATAATAAATGAATTTAATTTTTGACTTTTTGTAAACATACTTTGGCAAGTCACCATGAAAAGATTCACGCTTAAACAACGCATCCGTTCGTGCAATTTATAGACGACTTCGTAATTTTTTTGTAGCAGTGCTCATTTTGCCTTAACGGGGTTTTCAATAAACAACGTTCAGGGTTACGCAGTGAAAACAATCCACTCTACTAAACTAAATTCAGAAAAATTTACCGTTTGGTATGGCTTAGACGCTTCATAACATACGACTAGCAAAATGGTCGAAAAAGTGGTCCAAAGTTGGACGTCCAGAATGCGCTTTGTCAAGAACAGCCGCGGTGTACATATGCCCGAAATTAATTTCAAATATTAATGCTATGTATCGATCTTTCGAATAAAAAAAAAATTGTTTGATTAAGACCATATTTACATTATGCAACTAACGCCGCAACTTTAGCATGCAACTTTTTGTTTCTTAGCAAGAGGTGTAGGGAAGAAAACGGGGTTGAAAAAGTGGAAAAAATTCTTGAAAAAAATGTAAATGTAAATGTGAAAAGAGTTTCGTAGAAACTACTTTAAAAGAAAATAGAAAAAAAACTCGGCGTTAATTGCATAGATGTAAATGCGGTCTAATATAAATTTTTTTTTTTTTTTTTTTTGTTATTTTTATCAATTTCAAGTTCTTATAAGGCTTAAAACACACGTTTTAATTTTTTTCAAAAATGTTCTTTATTCTTATTTGACCATTATTTTTATAATTACTTTTAAATTTTTAAGCTTCTCAAAAATATAATATTAAAGAAATTTTAAACTTTTTCCTTAAAATTACCTTTTAAAAATTGTAAATCTTTTTATTTTATAGCAAAAAACAAAAAGTTTCACATCACTATTCTCATTTAATCTAATTCAAATTGTTTTTGTTATAATATCTCTTGTGGCTGTATGTTCTTCTTGTTAATTCTGTTATGGTTTGTTAAAAATAATTATAATTTTCACAAACATTCCAAAGCTCGAATTAATGTAGTTTTTCCAGTTCTTGTTCCCATAATAAGAAATACAAAGAAAAGCCAGCCATCCAGCAACTACTTTAACAACAACAACAATAAGACAAAAGACCACGATTTTAATCTGAAGCCCACTCACTTTGAACTAACTAAAGAACCAGCCAGCGAGCAACTTTGTAAAATGTACAAAGTCTAACAATTGTTATTTATGCCAGCACCCAACAACAACAATTATAAGCAAATATGTATTAAGAGCAAAAAAAAACTTACTGGGTGTAGGGGAACGTAATTCAGTGCAAGACTTACGAGTCTTGAAAGCTTAAAAGGAATTCGAAGGTCGAGGCTGCCAGTTTATAATTTATATAATTGTTTTTTATATTTTAAAAATAAATAAAAATATAAAATAAAAATTCTGGCAGCTTTTTTATAGTTTTAGTAAAAGCGGATTCACCCATTTGTTCCGAAAATTTTATGTAGTTTGAAGACTCTCTGTAAAAGAATCTCTATGCCCAGAGATTTGTTCAAAAAAAAAAAATGAGTGAATTCGCCCCTTAAGTCTTCGTCGTTTTAGTTCAAAAATTTAGCTCTTATTAAGAGTGCGTTATTCAAAGCATTGTATAAGTCTAGTAACCAAGTTCTAAGTTCTGTTACCATACAGTAACCGTGTAGGAAGAAGACTCCATCTCTTGTGAATATGCAAAAATTTAGACTTAATAATGAAATAACCCTGAATTAATTGTTGTCTCCAGAATTTAACTTAACTTTTCTTTAAGTGACATTGTACAAAACAAATGAAAAAGTCTGGGAGGTTTGGAGTATATATTAAAACCTCCTGACTTAGCTTCTATACCTTGATTTATTGAAACTCGGTATTAAACAGTTCTTCCTAATATTTAAGGAATTTTACTTTTGTTGCTAAAAAAAAACTTTCTAAGCCATTATCCATCCTGCCAGTCAACCACAAACCATTAGTATGGAGTCGTACAATTAATAGCAAAAAGAAACCAGAAGACAAGAGCCAAGCCTTAAGCTTTATCTTATGACAAAAATAAAAACAACAGTATGTACATAATACAACACACAACTGAGTAACTTTGCTAAGCTAGCTGAATATGTGATGGCTGGCTGTGGCTGGTTTTATGGTGCAACAACATAAATGGTGGTGGTCTCTTTTGAAGTTTTTTATTATTATTTTTAATGCAGCCGCTGCAAAACTTTTTTTTTATTTTTACTTAGCCAAGTTTGTTAAAGCCAAAAAGGAGATTGTATAAATTTTCATCTGAAACTGCAAATAGCCAAGCCAAGCAGTTAACAGCCCCAAAGTGAACCGAACCATACCCATATACAGACATCTTATAATGGTTTCATTTTGTTGCTGTTGTTGCCTTTATGTTGAATTTGCCGCTTTTTAACATTATGGCTTGAAGTTACATGGAAACCAAAGCAATCAACGTTTTTCTTTCGATTTGTTTTACTTCATTTTTTACAGCAACTGCAGCATACTTTATATCCTATACAAAAAACACAGCATCTTTGCATTGGGGTTTTCTTAGATTTTGCCATCGTCGTCGTGGTCTTCGACTGAATGCAATTCACAATGTACAAAAACAACAACCACAGCATCGACTTTTATAAAAATCCAAAACTGTGAGAAAGTTTCAATGGAATGCAGTCAAACAAGACTTCAATTTAATAACAAACCAATGGAGAAAAAACAACACTAAAATAACCAAAAAAAAAACTCATACAACAATTCACTACAAAATGCATATACATATTGACAAACAGCAGCAACAACAACATAACTTATGTTAAGCCAAACATATACATGCATAGAAAATGCATTTTAAGATGCCATATTTATGTTTATGGGGAACATATACTGACAGTAAAAAAAAAGTGGTTGAAATTTTGAATTTTCAGTAAACATTTTTGGGAATTTCTAAAAATTATGAGATTTTTAAATTTTTCAATCAAAAAGTATAAAGATTTTTTTTTTCAAATTAAATTCCTACACCGTGTTCAAGACGAATTTAACAAGGTAAATGCAACTCTACAGCTACAAAAAGCCCCATGTATTTTTTTGCAATTTAATAGGCGGCTGTCAAAAATGCTGAAAATGCAAAAATTGATTGGAAAACAAATAAACAATTTTGTTTGGGTTATAAAATAAAATATTAATTAAAAAAAGTCAGTCTCACTTGAGCTTTCATACAGAAAGGTTGTCGTTTGTTGCTTGCATTAAATTGTTACATTTTGTGATGTTTTTATATATTGTTTCAAGACGACTTCTGTCACGGGCCTCAAAATGTCTGCAGACATTTCGGAACCGTTGATTAAGAAGATTTTATTTTTAAATGGATTTCTGAAGAGTTTTCTACCAATTAAGTAACAAAAAATAGTTCTTTATAAAGTAAACTACTAATACAAACCATATGAATTTGACATTTATCGTAGTGCTGCCACATTATTTTTCATACTGCATATTACATGTATATGGGGTACTGATTTGCAATTACATATAAATGCAAGTTTACACTACAAGAAATGAATGAGCGAGTAGTCACATTTTTCATTTTGGTGTTAAGAAAATAATAGAAAGAAATGAATGAATGTGACCGAAAACTTTATTTCGGTCATTTCTTTCTATCATTTTCTTAACACCATAATGAAAAATGTGACTACATTTCTTGTAGGGTAGTTTAACTAAACCAGCGTTTAAACATTCCCTCATTTATTCGCCATAAAAAGTTGCATTTCTACATTTTTGCAATAGATCGAAATTGAAATTAAAAAACAATATTGAATAATTTTATTTGCACTGATCTTAAAATTTATTTTAGAAAATTGGTCGAAGTATATCAATTTAAAAAACAGGTACATCTTTAGAATTTTAGAAAATTGGTCGAAGTATATCAATCTAAAGAACAGATACAAATTTAGAATTTATATTACAGCATATAAAATGCCTTATATTTTTAACTGAACAACAATTTCCTCTTTCTTAATTTTGAAATGACCAATATGGCAATATATTTTGTTTTATTTAAACAAACCCAACTAAGCGGCAACTAGTCAGTATTAAACATTTTGTGCAACAATTTTAAAAGAAATATAAAAAAAAAACATTAAACAAAATTGTTTCCCAACTATATTTGTATGTAGTAAAAAAGTATCTACGAATAGTAAAAGGCCAATGAGGAGTATATTATAGTACTACTACTCGCATTTGTAAAACTCTGATTTGAGAAAGAAAGAAATGACTATATACATATATTATGCTCATAATATTATATCTACTCAACCACATACTGTAGAAGCTCCGTTCATACATGTCGGGTTGAAATAAAAACAAACAAACAAAAAACATCAATGGGAAGTAAAAAATTTTTCAAAGAGGTTCAATGCACAGCTATGGGGTTTGAAGTGCATCCACTCACTTATACGTCTGAGACACACTGTTGCTGTATGGTGTGCAAAGTTTACAAAGAGAGACTTTAAAAAGAGTACTCATGCCGTATACACTTACAACTAATGCATTATTGAAACAATTACAACAGAGCAGGGCATTTTTAGCTTGAAAAAGTTAAAACTTAGTACTTTTTTGAACTGAACTTAATTAAAATTAATATAAAAATGTTTTAGGTTGGAAATCTAATAACGGATTATCTATTTATTGGTTTAAATATCTGTTATCTTAAGTGTAATTTATGGATCGTTTAACACCCGAAGAACGCATAAAAATAGTTAAAACATAATAAAAGTTTCATTTAAATCATACCTTTTTTGTGTTTTATTAAACTTTAGTTTTGAAACCGGGAAATGGATATTTTTAATATATAAAATTAATTGGAAAATTCGTTATTAGGGTCCATTAAAGTTTTACCCTCTTATCCATAATAAAACAATATTTCTGTTTTAAAGAAGGTTTATTAAACATTTTTCCTTAGAAAATTTGTTTTATAAACCTAAAATATTTATTATCTAATTGCTCTAAAAATGTTACCAATCCGAAATAACCCTAAGCCAATGCAAATTACATATGTAGAGTGCTTTGCAGAAAATTATAACCACGTAAACTAACCTGTTTTTGAAAGTAAAATAAAAAATTTAGTTTGGGAATTTATATTGAAAGCAAAAACAAATTAATTAAAGTTTCCAAACGAATAGACAGGCTTAGTTTTGTGACTAATTTAAAGTAGTGATTTGGTGTTTTTCAAAACATGAGCAAAATCTGAAAGGCGAACCCATGTTATGCCTAAAGGGCATAATAAACCACACAAAATGCTTGGCAAACACACACATTATCATCCGTTTGGGGTGTGCCAATAAACAACACAAATATTTTCCGTTCAAACATTAATTTTCATTTTTGTTTTGTTTTCAATGAATGCAGATGCCAATAGTGCTGCGGCAATTTTGTTGCTTTTGGCTTAAAACGGAGAAGAAATTATAAAATAAAATTTAAAATAAACAGTTTTTAAACAACGAGCTGTTTTGTTGCAAGCAATACTACTAAAAATTTTTAATTTAATATTAAAAATTAATTGAATTGAATACATTTAGCATTAGACGCCACAAAAAGTTTGACAAATATCCAACATGTCTGCCAAATATTAAAAATTTTTAATATTTCTGCAAACATTGCTTCAAATGTTTGTCCAAACAGCAAACACCCCAATTAACAACACAAAATGTTTGTACAAACGTAAAATTTTGACATGTTTGCCAAGCCATTTGTGAGGTTTATTATGCCCTTAATTTGAAATTAAAATGTAAGCCAAACACAAATATTAAAATAACCGAGCTTCCCGAAAATTTGGCAGATTTCCATTAAAAGATCGTAAATCACGAAAGTAATGTTGAATTTCGTTAAATATAAACTTTATGATCGATTTAAATTAAAAAAAAATTGGTTTAGAAAATTATTCAAGTACTAAATATGTATGTAGTATGTATTATTTGTACCAAACAAAGTACTTTTTAATACCTACTCTACTCTATTCAACACTGTTATATTTATAATTTAAGTATAAATATTTCTTGGCTGTTTATATTAAGTTTAATGTACATATATATATAAAAAGAGTATATACATATACTTTGTTTATGTATGTGCGTAAAATATTACTATGGAATTTGTATATTTATTGATAATTGATTGGAAAAATTCCCAAGTTTGCAAGAGAAGGATTTGGGAATTATTTTTTTTTTCAATTTCTATATAAATACGAATATTAAATTACACACATATGTATATGTATATTATATGTACATGAGATCATGTACATATAATAAATAAATTTGTTTGTTTTAAAGCTGACTTAAAAGCTTGTAGAGATTTAAACCTAAAAAAAAATTATAATTGTGTTAAAAAGTTCTTTGTTTTAATATAATTAAAAACTACTATTATTTAATATATTTGCTGTAAATTTGCTTTACTAAAGCTAGACTAAAAGTTAAAAGTATCGAGGTTTATTTATGTACATAGACTGATATAAAATGCAGAAAAAAAAAGTTTTTACACAAGTATTTAATTTTTTTAACAAATTTGTATTAGATTTTAAAAATGTTGTACAAATAAACTCCATTTTGAAATTCTAGTCATTTATATGTAGTCCCCTTTCTCGCACGCAAAACGAAATAAGGTGAGTACAGCCGTTGATGTACTCGCTAAGTTGCTTTTCCTTCGTTCGCCATTTGTGCACAGTTGTATTTGCTTGCATATTTAATATGCCAAGCAACAAACTTCTACAAACTTTGCGTGTGTAGAAGTAAAAGAAGGTTTAAAAGAAAATTTTAAAGAATTTGTCAAAGTAAACTTTGCTCGAGGGAAAAGGATCTAAATTGCCGAGGGTACATCGTAAAAAGAGCCAATGATGACGACTATGATGTTATAAAACCAAATATTTTATTTTTTTCGCACAAAACTAACAAAATCGTCAAAATTAAGATGTTTTAGTTAATTGTCTTTTATTATTTTGTTAACAGAAACACCTTTTATTTATTAAGAGTAATAAATACAATTTCATATTATATTTTAATTTAATTAACGGAGCAAAAGTAACTTGGACCTTCTGCCCGTTGTAGTGAAACAGATCAGTCTCTACCGGAAATCGAACCCGCAACCCTCGCACTGATAGACTAGCTCACTACCAACTAGCCTACCGTGGCAGCCATTAACATGCCATGCTCGCACAAAATTTACAAAAAAAAAAAAAAATGCTTATAACCGCTCGACAAATAGTTTCGGTAAAAATATTCTTTGTACTAAAATTAATGTCTGGGATAACTAGTTATTAACACTGTTTACTTCTGGCTAAAATGTAGTCAATTGAGCGTTTTTTCGTTATTGCTTTTTATACATATATTAAAAACCAAGATTTTTTGTGCATTTGTTTAAAAAAAGAATATAAATAGAAAAGAAATAAATGTTTTCTCGTACTAAAAACACTTTAAAATATCACTTGTTGGCATCATTGTTAATTTAGTAAGTTTCGCGAATTTTTCCCTAAACAAATTTAAATCTGTATTCCCATTTAAAGTTTTTTTTTAATAATAACATTTCATCAAACTATTTTTTATTCAAATCGAAGATTTCTTTTAGTTTGTTGAAAAATTTTAGTTTTTAAACTGCCATAGTTTTAAAAATTTTACAAAGAACTGCTTCGGCTTTTGTCGGATATTAAACGCTTAATAAACTTGATTTTCGCTAATGTTTTATATTTTCAAAGATCTTTTGATATTTATTCTGTAATTATTTTTGAAAACTGTAAATTTAGTTTGGAAATTTCTTTAATTTGTTATAAATTTTATTAAATAATTAATTTATTTATTTTTCTATAACTTTAAAATTATTCAGACATTAAAAACAAAGAAAATTTTGCACTTTAAACTTTTGAAAGGGGGACTTTTTATAACAAACTTAATAGTTTCCTGGTACAATATGTTAGCATTAATAGTTTTCATTGTGTGTTTTATGTAATTTAGTAAAACTTTTTTTTAATTTTATCTTCTCTTATTTAGCACAGAAACTAAAAAATATATACAAGTTTTTATCAACTTTAAACTAATTTCTTTTGTTTAAAAAAAACTTACCCAAAACAAGATGATTTCAAATATTGCTTGGGAAAGTTTGAATTTCTTTGTATCCACAATTTAAATTTGTTTTTTGCAACAAATTTATAAATATTCCTTCGATAAAAACTTCCGTTATTTTGAAAAAGATTTTTATTCAGTTGGTTTGCAATATTTTAACCATTATTTGTTAAAAATTGTAATTACTTAACACATATAAATAAATACATATGTTTTATAAATTAATTTTAATAATACGTTTCACGATTTGACTTCGTGCGTCTTATCGTTGTTGTTGCTAACAAACTTAAAGCACTAGTGAAGTAAAAACTTCACTACTATAAAAATCTATTAAACTCACGCAGTGTATGAAACGAACAAAAAATCAACTCTGCGAAATAAAAGAGAGAGCGAACGAAATTATCTTCTCGAAATGAATTAAAAAGCCAAATCGTTTGGAATAACATACAATACAGGGTTCCCAGTCTTATTTTATACCTTATCCCTAATATGCGATTTTTCATCCCCCAAAATCCACAAAATTGTTTTTTTCTTGTCCCCAAAAATCCCCACAGATCCTTAAAAATTGAATAATATAATAATAAATAAGCAAACATTTATCTATTAATTTTATCCATTTGTGTAATATTATTAAGAGTATTCATGAAACCGCTAATAATTGCCATTTTAGCAAATCGTCAGCTCAGAATTGGCTTGGCGCATATGCCAAAAAGTCGGAGTGGAGAAAAACGACAAAGAAGATTTACATGAAGATTTCTCAAAATGTACCCAATAGAATTTTTTTATATTTTTACCACTGCTTCCGGTATATGTTTTGAAGAAAAATGTAAATTTTTGCGCACTTTCATGAATAAAGTTAGAATTTAATAGTATTTTTTTGAAAATGAAAAATATTGTTTTGTTCCGCATACGCCACTTTTCTAAAAAAAAAATAAAAAAAATAGCTTTTTGTGCTGCATACGTATACTTATTGCTGTGTATTGAGTAACTTGTTGTTGAGATGAAATTTTTTTTATAGTTTTTTTATTTGATTTTACTTTACAAAAATAGAAAAAACAGTTCTACTGTTATGAAAAGTTACATAAAAAGCCACAAATTAAACAACTTTAATAATGCAAAAGTAAAAAGAAAATGTAAAACTTAATATTAAGTAAATTTTCATAATAAGCTTTATCAACACGTGGAAGAAATATAAGCAAGTCTTTTATGTCTATTTTTATCGCTGGAAATAAATGATGGTTTTGATATTTTCAAAACATTCGTCAACAAATACTCAGGAGTTTTCAAACAATTTTTTGATGCAGACTTAACCAAAATTGCATTTTTATATTTTTCCTCTCTGGTAGAAGTTTTATAATATATACATAAATCATTATTTTAACTGTATAGAAGTACTTTAATTTTAGCAAAAGGGACTCTCGAAAGTCCATTTTATTTGCTTCCAACGAATATGTGCGAAAATTTTCCGGAAGCATTTCCATAACTTTAAGTTTTGTTTTATTATTTGGCATTGTTTTAAGCAAATTTAGTAAATGAAGAGGACTATGAATTTCAATATTCTTTAAGTGCCGGTCAATAACACCATGGGCACAGTCCACTTCTTGAATTAAAGAATGTTCTGGTTCTGAAGCCTTTTGTATTACGGCATCAATATTATTTTGTTTAAAGAACATTTTGATTGCGGTTGCGTTAATTTGATTTTTATTTTGAGGTACACAAGAATCGCTCCATAATGTCAAAGTTTTAATTAGTGGATAATCTTTTATTAATTCATTTAGGGCCATTATTACAACTTGAAGTTAGCTAAAGTTAAGATTAAATTGACAGATAATAATGTGTTATCTGTCAAAAAGCGTCTGTTAACTGTCGGATAACAGCTAACGCCAAGTTATAATAATGGCCCTTAAAATTTTAATTAAAGCACTAGCAATATCGTTACCACTCCGACCGCTATAAGCTTCCGTCCACAAAGCACAATAAGTAAAAGTTGGTATATTTGGCATAATAATGGTTGCTGTAAGATTGTACATATTAAATTTTCGTTTGTAGTAAAATGTTGAAGCATTTCCCTTAGGTAGGCTAAAAACACTTTGCCTATCATAGCAAACCGTACACTTGGTTGGGTCCATTATTTTATAAAAACTATTTTCCACTAATTAATTTTCTTGTTATCATTTTATGTTGCTTTTGCTTTAACTATATTTTTTCTTACGGCAATGCAGCAAAGCAACAGTAAAATTTATTTTGTACGTTTTTGTATAAAGAATTTGCTGCAATCGCCAAACAATGGCTTGTAGAGCAAAACAGTACTTAAAAAATTTTGAAACAGTTGATATGCAGCAAAATTAATGCTTTATATCTCAGAAACCATAAAAATTTTCGCGAAACAGGTTTATAAAGAGGGTATTAAAAAAATATATTCCTCATACCTAACTCATTTTTTTTAAAAATGGTCGGTAGGTCAAACCAGTAATGAGCTGACGAAATGTGAAAACTTGCGAAACTCGTTTCGTTAGTAACTTTTGTTTAATTTTACACAATAATGTCAGTTTGTAAGAAACGTCAATACAAAAATAAATAAAAGAAAAAAGTGTTAATATCTAAAAAGCGAAATTTGTTGTTTGTGATTTGTTAACACTTGAATTTTTCTTTAAAAACGAAAGTACGTATAAAAAATCTGTTTGTTTAAATGCACAATTAAACAACGCAAGTTAACGACACAAAACTGATGGGCAAAATTTACGAAGTTTGTGTAAATGAATTCTCATACAATTCTCGACAGTTAATTTGCGATAGTGAAAAAATGCCTAATTTGCACAGATTGCGAGTCAAAAATCCCCAGCGAAAAAAATGCTGAGGATTTTCACCAAATGTTTATCCCCAATTACAAAAAAAAAATCCCAATTTGTGAACAAATCCCCGAAACTGAGAACGGTGGAAACATATAGAAAAACCTAGATGTAAACAAATCAGTAAACAGACAAATAAAATAAAAAAACAAAACAAATACATATGTATTGTGAGAGGACAAGAGAGAGAATGTACAAATATGAGAGCTACATTTATGTACATTAAGACCAAAAAAAAATGTATTAACCAAGCCTATCAAGTCATAAAATACGAAACGAATTTGTTGTTTTTTTTTTCTATGGTCTGAAGTCTAAACCAAAAACAGCAACAACCAGCAACAACTTAAGGCCAAGTAACACGCCAATAAGCCAAATAATAGTAATACTAAACATAATAAAATACTGAGAATAAGAGAAGACCCAAGATCTAAACACATTATCATTGAAAACATATAGAATAAACACGTACAATACAGCTCATGTGTAAACATTGGAATGCAGTTCGACAACTTTTTATGGTGTTAAGTTTCGTCTTATTCTTAGCAACATAAAATAGAAGTACTCATACAACTACCAGCCGTTCTTGTTTTATTTGTCTTTGAATTTGGCTTCTTGATTCTCTTCTCTCCTTAGCCAAAGATATGTTTTCCTTAAACAATTCTTGATTTTGTAGTTATTGGTAGAAAACTATAAGAAACCATCGTAGGTCGTTTAGAAGGAAACAAATCATATAATAGATTAAAAATAGGAATTTATAGTATTTTTAAATTCGAAATAGGTGCATTCCTCGAAATTGCATTAGGTAAAGGCGTAATCTTTTGTTTAACCCATAATTATGTCGGAAAAGCTGTTCTGAACTTCTTAGATCCAGATCATATCAAACAATTCATTAGTCAATAGGTACTTCTAATATAGAAAAATGGATATAAGAAGGAATAAGCACTACGACCCATTGAATCTTTTGTACAGACTATATAGTGACGCCCTATGTTCTTTGTGAACAATTTATTTAAGTATTTTTATGTTATATCGCTGTATCTATATTGTATTTAAATAAATAAAGGACATATATATATATACTTATGTATATATATAGTGACGGGTTAAAGCTTCGTATTAAGCCAATAATCTTGCCCGTTTCAAGCCCATAAATTTCAGTTGGATCCAAAACAGTTTCCCTAAAACATCTCTATATCGTCGCAGGAATTAAAGAACGCTGTAACTGACAAAACATAAAATGTTCACCAGAGCCAAAAAACCTGTATGAAAGAAAGTAGAAAAAAGTGCATATCACAAAAACTATACCACAAACACAGCGTTTACATTTGACAGTACTGGCAAGACAGTAAGAAAATACGTATTAGTTTCCAAAAACACTACTAACTGTCTTCGTGACGTAGGCGTCCAGACAGTTGTTAAGACAGTTCACTTTTAAAGTTATGTCAAACGTGAATGTTGGAGTGCAAGTCCAGCTAAACTTGTTTTGTATGAACAAAACAAATTTAAAAATAGCTTAAAATTTTTAAATTTACTATATTGGGTGAACACATAAAAAACTTAACTATATTTTTTTTGTTACTTTTTGATTTTTTTCTTATTTTGCTAACAAAACTACAAGTTACTGTTAGCAAATGTCAAATGTCAACTGTCCAATTTTACTGTCTGCTAAATTTGCTAGACAGTAGACAAGACAGTTGGAAAAGCGTGCATGTATTAGTGAAAAGTTTTGCATGTATTGCTACTGTCTTGCCAGTACTGGCAAATGTAAACGCCAGGTTAGGCACATGATTTTAATAACGTATTTTTATTACTTCTCGCTTTATGTATTGGCGACGATATATATAAATATGTATGTGTATCTAAGCAAAATCAGCTTACGTGATTTACAATAGGATAAGCTGGCAATTATTTTAGTTTTCTGAAGCCCAGAAACATTCGTCCATTAACCAATAAATTCTTGCTCGGACCATAACCTCAACATTTCTTGCATAAAAAACAACTTACGTGATTTTTGTTTTTAAAGCCCAGAAATATTCGTCCATAAACGAATACATTCTTGCTCGGGCCATAGTCTCAACATTTCTTGCATAAAAACAACACTTATTTCTTAATACATAAGTTCGTCCATAAACGAACATTCTATTTTTGGACCATAACCTCCGCATTTCTTGCATAAAACCAAAACTTATTTCTTATAAGGGAAGATTTATAAACTCTTTTACAATTACAAACTCAACTTTTTAATTTTCGACATGTTTTGGAGCAAAACTAGTTTTTGTTTGAGTTTTCGAACATGAAAACTGTATAGGAAAACAAGTAGCAAAACACTTGTTTTGCTGAAAAACTAGTTTTGAGGCCCAAAACATGTAAGTGGAAACGTACTATTAGTAATAAACGGCATTATAGTAAATAGCGGTATTGCCAGAATGGATTTACACAGCGTTTACATTTGCCAGTACTGGCAAGACAGTAGCAATTCATTCAAACTTTTTCACTAATACATAAACACTTTTACAGCTATTTTGTGTTTGCATTGTTTTGCCAACTAATATGTATATGCTTACTGTCTTGCCAGTACTGGCAAATGTAAACGCTGTGTTAATACATACTATATTATGTAGAACTGCATTACTATTAAGCGACCCTGTATTACCACATTTGAACATTATTATCATGCAGTTCTGTTAAGCGACCCTGTGTTACCACGTTTGAACAGTATGCAGTTCTATTGCAGTTCTATATAAAATATAATTTTTATCAATGAAAATATTAATTTTTCAATTTCTAATTATTTTTCGTCATTAGTGTTAGAAATAAGCTTTAAAATGAGATATCATTCATTAAATTTGATGCGGTGGTATGGGAGATATTTGCAACCGACAAAAAAAGTGATTTAGAAATATTAAGAACAATATACTTGAAAGTTTGATTACCTTTCCGGTGACGCGATTAGGCAGCCAAGATCGGATGATTATATCCGGTTACGCCTGTTTTTGTTTGCTTTTCTAACGCGTATGGCATCTCTCAAATTCTGGCCGATCTATAACAGCAGTAACAGAAAATTAAAAAACTCGGATTCGAATTAACGTTATCAACTACAACTAATTTCTATTGGAATTATGTATGTATATAATAAAACGATATAAGGTAAAAGAAGGACTGCAATACGAGTCCCATATCGATTATCACAAAAAAATCTTTTACAATCAATTTTAAAGTTTGATTACGTACCCGAGCTTTCGATTTGTCAACCAAGATCGTGTGATTAAATCCAGTTGGACCTTTTTTGTTTGCTTACCCAGTTCAAAATTCAGCTTCAAACGAAGCAGGTTTGTAAGGGAGAAATGTCAGATTTTCGCTTACGGAAGGCATGAATTTTATATGGTGGTGGGAACTTTAAAACAATACATTTTTGACACCAAAAACGCATATAAAGACTAGTAAACGTAGCTATCAGCTTTACACACTGAATGTTTTTTTACAGTTATTTTTTAGTATTTTTCCTTATAAACCTGCTTCGTAGTAAGGGAAGGCTTGGCACTTGAAATGTTATTTTTTTATTTTATTAAAATTGTTAAGAGTTCCTTCACCTACTTTACTGCTTTTCTGTATGTTCTGAAATTTTTGGCATTTTTTTAAATGTACCATTAGTACTTCGCAAAATAATAACAATTTTTAATGGGTATCTATCGATGTAAGTCTATTTATGGCATCATCCTAAATTGCCTGATGTTACATAAGACAACAAAAGTTTAGTTCTCCTGTAATCCGAAGCTGCGACACGACCTAACACTTAACTTCTAGAAAAGCGTATGTTTACATAATAAGGAAATGTCTAAAAAAAAAGAAATAAGTCTAAATAAAAATCTAATACAATATTTCAAAAGAACTTACTTTTAAGAAAACTATTGGCATGGAAAACTAACTGGAATTAGTACCTTCGTCCTCGAAGGTATCCAATTAATGTATGTATAATTTTTTTTTTATTAATTGTGCTTTAATTCAGAATATGAATTTACAATTGTAATATATCCCCCATTTGCGCTAAATTATCGTATGTTACAAAAACCAAATTTTACAGGAGAGCCATTTTTCTACTTTTCTCTGCTATCACTTGCAATATCAAAATGAAAATATACATTCAATTTTTGGAGCAACGAAGTGTAATTCGCCTACAATATTTTGTCAGGTGACGTCTCTTTGAATGTAGAACAAGATTGCATCAAAAACTCAATTTCAAAAAAATTGGCATATGGGCATTTCCTGGGGTCGCGAACGTACGTTCGTACACTTTTGATGTACAAATAATATAGAAAACAAAACTTTTCCTAGCATTTTCTTTCGATTCGATAGCATTTGGGTAGCCCTATGTTTAGTGCAAAAGATGGATTTCATCGAGTTTAAGTTTTCATAATAAGAGTTATAAACGTGTGGTCACGAACGTACGCCAAATAGAAGTCAACTTTGGCTGACAGTAGTGAAATGTAAAAATCTGCGCAATGGAACGGAATATTCAAAAGTGATAAATTTATTTTAAAAGTGTATTAATGTAGGTCTCCATCCAGTATTTACAAAATAAAATATCTCTCTTGGTTTTTGTTAAATTGGCTTATTTACCGGTCGCGAACGTACGATTTTTCCATATGTTTTTCTATTATCACCACGCATTTTCCCATAAATGTCTTCAAATTTCCTTAACAAAAAAACTTAATCCTTCTTTTACAATTGATTGTAATGGAAAGATTATGAAGAAAGAGTGTAAACATAACATATTTCTTGCATGCAAAATAAGTATGTATATAAAAATGTCTTTAGAAGTAGAAAATACAGAAAAATATAAAATTTTCCAGTTTCCAGCCCAATTTCCTCAAGTAAACCAGCTAAGATATACTATGAAACCATTCCTTTATAAGAACAAAGACTTTTTTATAATAATAAACAATAAAAGACGATGATAACCAACATTTGATTTTTTCATGCTGGTAGACCATTCTGGGGAAATGCCCATATACGATAATTTCGCGCAAAGGGGTCGATATAATTTTTGGCCTCCTAGGCTTTTTATATTACTTGGATTGAAATAAATAATGGGTTATTTTGAGTGAATTAAATCATAAACTGCCCTTTTTGATCGTAGAATCGTTAACACAAAAAATCCAAATGAATTTATTTGGTAAAACATATGGGTACTAAATTTATGATAAACGAATGAGTAACTCTGACTCAGACATTTTGCAGATGATATAAAAGAATAGTGGTAAATTCGATTAAAATATCATATGCAGGTTTTTATTTATTTTAATTTTATTTAAAACAACATTGCAATATTACAAGGTGTTTTTTATTTTATCTTTACTGTGGTTTTTTTTTTTATTCTTTTCTTTTTCTTACATATTCATTAATACTTTTATGATTTACGGATATAAATTCCAGAACTGCAATGGATGGATGCTGATCGTTGGTTATTGGTGTATATGTATATGTATGTATGTACATATATTAATTTCCATTTATTCTTGTTTAAATAAAGTAGCAAAAATTTAAATAAAAGAAAAAAACACAATCTTGAATTTGCTCACGATATTTTTCTTTAACTTTATACATTTTCATGGTTTTGTTTTTCGCCCTTTTTCATTCTGCAATTGTGTAAATTGAAACTCCAGCATCTGAATATAATTATACTACAACTGCAAACTACTAGAACTGACTGGTTAAAGAGAAAAACAGAAAAAAAAAACAATCCACTTTGTATCTGGTATCACTGCATTCCAATCTAGAATGTACCCAAACAACAGAGAACAAGTAAAATATCTAGCTGCAAACAATTGCTCAAGTACATCCAATCGAACTTCAAGTGTAACCACATAAATATTTCATTATTGCTTTGCTTTGTTTTATTTATTTTTTTCTTTCTTTCACATCCTATCAACTTAGATTCCTTTTAGAGGTTAGTTTAAAAAAGAATTTTCCCAAGAATTTTTTCAATGAAATCTATCTAACTCAACAATGTTTTACAAAGATTTCATTATCTTTAGAATGTGGTTAAGTAGAAAAATTTGATACTTTTGAAAAAAAAATCTTTGCTTAAGATCTAAAATAATTTGGAAAAAATGTTAAAGTCACTTTTCTTTGTAATTAGATACTGGAATTTGTGACTTTGCACTTTTGTATAGTTACCAAAGGAGTGTCCTTTTGTGATTCTAATCTTTATATAAAATACTCAAGCTGAAGAAATAATCTATTTTAAAAAATTAGAATGTGACCGGATGTATCAGGTTTTGATCCAATTGTGTTCTAAGAAAATAAATGAATCTTTTTTTTAATCAATGCAATTTTAAAGGCTGTCATGTAAGAATGATTTTTACATCTGACTTGTCAAATTTTCCACTGCAAAATGTAGACGCAAAATCGACTAACTAAATTTTAATAGGAACGTGCTCTATTTTCTTCTTAAAAACCATTTGACATCATGTCGTGCATGGTAGGCTTAAAATTTTAATAAACTGTATAATTTGTCCGAATCATGATGTGGACACCTGGCATCACCATAATCGAGTTCCATTAAAACATACTTTTGCATAATAATGCCACACAAGCCTTTCCCCTTTCATGGCGAAGCTCTCAAATGGAAGGCATGCCTATACCAATGTATACATCAGACATAACTGAATTCACTTTTCTCTCGTTCGATCTATCTGAATGATCTTGAGGGCGATTCTATTCTAGACAACTTTTAACATCAATTTTCAAATCACACTATTTGACACTTTTTGATGACAATTTAAAGTAAAATATCTATATTTTATAATAATATAATTTTTTTAGACGTAAGCTAAAATATAAATTTGTTGTGCACTTCGAATCATTAAGATTCATAGATTTGGCGCGAACAGAAAATTCATTAAATGTTGCACCCGTCATGGCTTAAAGAGAAAATTTCTTATTATTAGATTATATTTCTCTACGATGTTTGATTTGATAACCATCGTCTGATATCTCATCTTTCACAATAAAAAAGAAAAATACAATAAAAGTTTAAAAATTAACAGTTTTGTGTTTTTGTGGTATGATCTTATGAAAGTGGGCCGATTTGGTTGCACCCGTCATGCACTTTAAAGCTCTCTCGTGGCTATTTGATCGTTTCATATAAATTCTTGTAAATAGATAACAATAGTATATAAAAAAATGTTACCCCTTCTTGAAATAACTTAATTGCAAATGTGTTTCTTTCTATTAGTAAAAGACGTTTAAAGCGTCTAAATGTTGCACCCGTCAGAATAGAATCGCCCTTGACATCATATCAAAAAACCGAAAGTTAGGTAAATCTATGTTTCCTTATTTTACAAGAAAGATAATTTACTAATGCTACATATCTATTAGCCTCTTTCTGCACTTAAGAAGAACTGTGCATACCACAACTCATATAATCCAGAAATCACCAAAATATACTTCTCATATAATAATTATCGTCTAAATATTGCGATGACGGTTAAATCTTTTCGAAAATGTTCAAATGTAAGTCCTAAACCTCCATTAGAGACATTGTCCTTTTCCACTAACTAACTAGTATGCAAATGAGTCGAATTTGTATCGAAAGTGAATTAGTTTTTTCTAAAGGTTCAGCGATATCGTTTTTTCGTCTTTAAATTACTATTCCAAATACAACAGGAATAAATTTAAGACAAAAACATCACAAAAACTTATACGCCAAATATTTGCTTGATCGTTCTTCATCGTTAGTTCTTTCGATGGTACAAAATCTATGTAGAAAGCAGTTTTCGTCATGCGAAACTTCACAATATTAGGTAATTTTGCATCTTTCCAACTTATTATCTATATTTTGGCTAAAAGTTGGGCTACTTTGGCTTTTTACCGATCAAGCTCTAAACTGCAAATGCTACAAAAATAAACTGAAGTCACCCAATGACCAACGTCACACGATCTATCGAAAAAGCACTTAACACAACATGAATATGTCAGGAATTAGACTTTACTTTAAATAAGAAACTTAACGATACGTCTTTTTGCCCATACGAATATCACCGATATCGATACGAATATTGAATATTGAATTCAAGTTATAAATAACAAAACTCAAGTAGAGTATTTTATTTATTAAAATATTTCAGTGCAAGAGGTTATTAATATTAAAAATTCAATAAGATTTAAAAACAAAGAACAAAATTTAAATTCATGATAAAATTAACGAAAAAAAAAATTTTTACAAAAATAACAGAGTAAGAATTTAAATTTGAACATTTAAATTGGCATTAATAAGATTTTTGTTTAACAAACAAAATATTCTCAACTTTTAGGAATATGGACGATTTCGCAAGTCCGTAGTGAAAAACAGTCTCTCAGATGCGTGAGAAATAATTTGAAAAATTTAGAATTTCTGACCTATTTTTTGAGTTTGGATATAACATGTCATTGCGGCCGTAAACAAAAGGATCAGCGTCTCTAGAAATATAAGAAGATCTAAGGTATCTTTTGACATCTTCTTTAGCAAAATTACAGAATAGGTTCAAGAGGCTAATCCTCCTCGGACTCTCTTATAATTTTTCCACAAACGGTGCAAAGGCCATTTCTTTTAGACTTATCAGAACTTGAACCACCTGTAGGTGCGACTGTGTTTTCAGAACTTTCGGATGCAGAGACATGTTAAGTTGCTTAATAAGACGTTTTTTCAATATGATTCGAGCATTGTATCGAGGGCCAAGAATTGTAGATAAATAATAGGTTTAATTATTTTCTTAAGCTTTAAATCTTTTATTTTATTATTCTGTTTTGATTTTATGCTCTGCTTTTTAATGTTTTATTTCTCTTAGTTGCTATGCAAAAAACATATCATAGAAAAATAAGTCGTTTGTTCAAAAATACACCAAAAAAGTATCGTCGTATCGACAGCAAAGTATCGCCGATATCAATATATCTGAAAGTCTGAAGTATCGTCGATATATCGGTATAGGTATTAGTTACATCCCTACTTTAAATTAAACATAAAAAGCTGTTCTTCCTTTTGTTTTTAAAATCAAAAACTTCCTTGCACTTGTTAGGTTACTAACTTGCTTTTAACGTTTCTTTGACAAAGTTCAATTGAGAATAAATTTGGCTTAAAATATTTAAAAAAAAAGCACACATACACACAGAAAATTGCGTTCATTTTTTTGTATGATATCATCAACAAACTCGAACTTGAAAGAATGTTGGCCTTTATTCTTTTATTTGAGTATTTAATATACTTATTTATTTCTGTCCTTCCAAGAAACGTTTTTAAGTTGTACAAAAAAATCAACATGTCAAAGTATTTTGAGCTTTCAAGGCGAATAATTATATACCCTGTAATATAAATTATTCGGAACATAATTAAGAATATACATAAAGAATGAAAATTCATGATGCTTTTTTAATCAAACTAATTTTTTTAAATACTTTTTTTATATTACGCTTAAGATTTGCAATAACTTTTAAATATCTCTAAAATCTTAATATGTACTTCAAAATCGAAGGCAGGGTGCTCTTAAAGTAAATTACATGAAAGGTATAACACACAATTCTAAGTATAAATAAAATATACAGCAACTGATACATTTTAAACATTTCCATTTGTTATTTTAATTTAGCACAAAAACTGAACGATAAAATTGTGATTAAGATCTCGTAAAAAAAGAAGAAGAATTGATGAAATGACCAATAAAACACAGCGAAACAGTAAAAAATAAAATGTATATTCAATACAGTAAAACAAATGAGGAAGTAAAGTCAGTCAAGCCCGATCATTAGATGCCCTACACCAGTGTGCATTAAAAATGTTCAAGGGTGTACCCTTTTTTGGACCCATGGGCAATCGTGAACACGGCAAAACAAAATAAGGTAAGAGTTCTATGTGCTTAATATTGTTTGAATATCCACATCTATATGAGATTTTTTCTTTTTTAAAGAATTTCAGGGAGAGTTTATATAGGACCTATTTTCAATTCTGGACCAACCAGTACAATTCCATAACATAGTGCTTTTATAAAAGTTATCGTCGCCATATTTTATATAAATACCAACATTTATAAGGAAGTTATTGTATTTAAAGCTATTTTCGGGAGTTGTATTTGTATGGGGGATATGTTCCAATATCAAACTATTTAAAAAAAATTGATATGATTAAGATTGCAATAAGATATCTTTGGACCTATCTTAATCTCATAACAAGATATGTTATGGGCAGAAAGACTCTTATCTAGAAAGAAGTTTATATTAGGGGTTATATGAAATTTTTGGACCGATTCTCAACTTTTTCAACAGAGTTTCGTGCTTATGGCAATCAAAACGTATGTACCAAATTTCATTAGCTTAGAAATTGCCAATATTTTTTATGTGTTACACACATCAGCACAAACGCATAATACCCTTTCCTCTATTTTGCTGTGGGTATAAATATTTTCATCAAAAATCAAAGAAAGTATCTGATCTGCCCTATTAAAGATAGTGATTTAAGCCCAAAAACTGTATAGAAAAATCAATTGCATTAAAGGTGGCCATATATTTTTTTTAATATTCCCATTTAACATTATAGATAAATTTTGGATAATCTTAAAAAAAACATTTGTTAATCTTAATTATAAATTTTTTAATGACTTTACAATCGTGTTAAATAACAATTTGAGTTGCTAAGGAAATATTAAATAATTAATTTATAGTAAACGTATAGTTAAATCTTACACACGATATTTTATAGATAAAAATTACACGTGATCTTTTATTGTAATAATAATTGCAATTGCATGCGTCATATAACAAAGTAATTAATTTTAGTTAATTAGTTAAATAGATATTTATAAAGCAAAACGTCAGTTAATTGTTTTAGAATTTTTAAAATTCTCCAAATAGTTTTAGTAACTCTCTTCGTAAACTTTATCCAAAAAATTATATACGATTTGAAAATACATAACTCTCAATTTTGTTATTTATTCACTTTTAATATGAAAGTATAGAAGAATCATCTGTAAACTCAGCTTAATTAGATTTTTTCAATTTCACAGTTTGGCGGAAGAGTCCAACTTGCAATACCTTTGAATTACTCGGGTTTATGGCCAGAAGAACAAACATTATTTCTCTACTTCAACTGAATACTGGGAAACAAATATGATACTAATTGAATATTATAATCATATTCGTTTTTTTACAATCTTTTTTTCCACTTCTTGCAAGCAAGTGACTGCTGCCTGTTTAGATCCCAACAAAACAAAGAACTCAGATCATCCTCAAGGAGATTTCATTGCTAAACATGACAAATTACTCCTTATTTTTATTTTTGTCACATTTCTCTTTACAAAAAAATCAAGGGAATAAAAAAATACAGTAGAATCCCGATAATTCGTAATCGCAAGGGATCGGCCATTTCTTACGAATTATAGGGGTTTTCGATTTACCGGGGTTAAAGTAAAATTAATACGAATTAAAGGTGGTTTTCAATTTATTTACTAAAAAGATAAATAAAAGACAACTGTTAAAAATAAAATATATAAAAATTATTCATGTAACAAACAGAATTTTAGAAAATAAACACACACCCAAGCAAAAGCAAAACCCACGAAAAAAATAGCGGCAAGCAAAAAATTAATCTTTCCATGTTTCTGTTGTTTTTATTGCGAGTTATAAGTGGTAGTTAGCAAATAATTACGATTTAAAAGAGGTAAAGAAGATTTTATTTGAAAAAAAAAAATTACGAATTAGCGAGGGGACCAAAATGTCTGGAAATTTTACGAATTAACGAGATTTTTTCAAGGGACCGACAGTTTATTACGAATTATCGGGAATTACGATTTATCGGGGTACGAAATATCAAGATTTGACTGTAATATATTTTGCACGTTTCTAGGAACTGAGAAAGTTTAGAACATTAGGAACCCTAATGGGACACAATTTACAATTAATAACAAAAAAAAAATTAGGATGCAATCTTTGATATTATTGATCCGAATTTTGATTTTTATACCCCAGGCATAAAATATGCATGTGATGTATTAAATCGGATCCTAGAGAGAACAAGCACTACAAACTGTCATTGCTACATGACTAAGCGCTGCTAATTACTGCAAATGCACGTTCCCACGACAATCGGTTCTACGCACCGGAACGACTCAGAAACTCAGCAACACCTGTTCTTCAGGTCTCGCTGCTACAACAACAACTGCAAATGCAGTAATAATTTACCTATAACTTACTTATAATATAATGGCAAGTCCAATATTCTTCAGATAAAGTCCCTTTTTGCCTAACAATTTGTTGAAAAATCGTTGCCATGGGTACTTTGGAATTATGTATCGAATATTCTTATTTGAATCCGTCTTTTGTATTATTTATCGTTTTCCACTCTGACAGAATACGTCAAATATTTTTAACACATTTTAAATTAAAATACAAAAAGCAATAAAAGAACAATATAAAATCTATAATCGTCACTAACAAGTTTTGATTGTAAGGAAATTATATTATTAACGGGTTAGTTAAATGGTTTGTTCGGTCAGTTTGGTAAGACGCCACAAAGGTCATTTAAATCAGAAATTTTTTTAAATTACATTTTTTAACACAAAAAAAAAATAAAATAGAAACACCGACAAAAGCATCGAACAACGAATAAATACAAATACTAATCAATTTCATTTAGACAAGAGAGGCCATTTATATACAAAAATATGTAAGAATGTACAATTCATAACATGGTTGGATTTTATTCATACATTCTTGTATACTTACTTAGCACATACATATTTATGTACATCGAGATACAGCATTCATGAGGCAACAACAGAATTCCAAGAATTGAATGAATTTGAGATTATGTTGTAGTTGTTGTTCTTGTTGTGGATGGATAACGATGATGATGCTGCATCATGAATATATCAAATAAAAACAGAAAATTAAAGAAAACAATAAACATTTAACAATATCTAACCAAGAAAACCGTCGGCGCATGCCCAACACTAAGAACCCAAATAAAATGCATATGTTTGGTTGCTGCCTTGCACTCTCTTTATCATTCGCTCTCTCTCTCTCTTTCCCCACAGTGCCCTTGTTAAATGGAAAACAAGAATTTCTTAAGCTTAAAAATGCATCTCATCGTCGTGATCTCACAGTTACAGTCAATATGTTTGGCACTGCTGGAGGAGCATCATCATCATCCTTAATAACAACGAACTTTTGTTATTTCTTAAGTATTGTTTTCCATTATTATCATTCTTCTTCTGGTACATTACTTTTACAGAATTTATTTTTTTTTTTTTTTCTGTTAAGGGTTTAACCTTCAAGGTGTTTTGAAAACAACAATTCGTGAGAACAGATTTTAAGACAAAGATATAAACTAAACAACAACAACAACAGCAGCTGAAATCAAGAAAGAAAACTAAGCAAAAGCCGCCTTTCTTTTACAAAAAAAAAAAAAAATAAGAAGAAAAAAAGATCTATCATGGGATTAACAAGAACCCTAAAAGACTATGAGGGAGTAGATTTTATTTTCTTATTCTTTTTTTCATCTTATACCAGTTTTACAAACATTAATGAATTTATTTAAAAGCCAGAAACGAACTACGGACGGACCACCACGACTGGCGATTATTTTATGGTTTTCATATTTTATTGTTTAAGAAAATAGTAATTATTAGATAAATTCCTATAAAAGAAACGAAAAGAGATTCTGTAGTGTTGTTCTGTGTTGAGGAGAGTAGATGAGACCGAAAATAGCGATTGAAATTTAAATTTCAAAAGTTGTATTCTTGGAAAAAAATTCTCAAGATCCAGTTAGATCTAAATTTTTGCAAGGATTTCGTATTAAAATCAAACTTTACTATTTTGAGGAAGTCGAAAAAAGAGACTTTCGCGAGATCTTAGAGTATTTAAATTGTCTTTCCTTTAAGTGGGGACAGAATAGTCGCTGTAGTATAACGTTACGAATAGCGCTAAAAGCTGTCAAAAGTAAAAAACTACAATTTCAAAGTAGTGTCAACAGAAAACGTAGTTGTAGTGGTCGTTGCAGTTGAAGTTGAAGATCAAAATTCGAAATTTTAAACTTTGTTGCGCTTCAGAGCATTTTTTAGCTTCAGCTACTACTACAACTACTTTATTCTGTTCCAGGTCTTACTAACATAGGAAGGCTACGAAGAAAATGGCAAATCTCGTGAAAATAAATTTTAATCGTGAAATAACGTTATGAAACCAAAGGGTCGAAATTTTAACTCATTCGAACCTTTGAGCCTTTTTAATCTCTATAACTTAATTACAAGTAGTTTTTCTTGTCCCGCACTTTATCAATTCCTGGGAAACCCAGATTTTTTTTTTAATTTTCCGGGAATTCCCGGCAATTCTTTTACGAGTGCGAAATTTCAGAGGTCTGAATTTACATCTATTTCTTGACATAACATATATATTTGCATTTATATCAGCAGTAAAGTAGCCATAATTAAATTTAAAAAATCCCGGAAATTTCCGCAGAAATTTCTCGGGATTTTTGTGCCGAAAAATGTGCGGGATTTTTTTCCCGGAAAATAACCTATGAAAAACGCAGTTACAAGCCTTTGCCTTTCGATATTAATATTTCATTGGGGAATCGAAATCATTTGAGGAAAATAAATAAATTAGAAATGCGCTATTATGGTTTGAAATGATAATTAATATTCCATTAAAAATAATAAAAAAAACTGAATAGAGATATTTTTTTTTTTTTTTTGTAAGCAAACGTACACAAACATAAATATTGAAGCTGAATTGACGTGTTTAACAAAAAATAGTTCTAAAAAAAAGTTCGCATCAATGCTGCTGCGGTTTGCTTTTTATTTTAGTTAGGTTTTGTTAAATATGAGATTTAGAGAAAACTTGTTAAGACAAAAGTTGTTAGAAACTTCACTTATAACAACTTTATAGTAAACGATTTTTATGTAAAATTAATATTTTCCAAGCATAAAAGTCGGACATTACGATTTTTCTCAAATTTTGGCTGACGTGAGGGACGGCTTATCCTCCGCCGTTTGTCCTAAACATTTCTGGGCGTCGTTTTTTATCAATACCCACAGATTTGGGGGGAGAGAGCTTGGAAAAATAGAAAACAAATATGCTCCATACAGTTAAAGAACACCCTAGGCTCGAAACTGCTCGCCATTCACCGTTACGGCACCTCCTTGCTCATTTCGAAAGAGCGTGTAAACCGCACCAAATTGTCTTTGCTCCAAATGCAGAAATTTTGCTTATTGACGTAGCCATTTAACCACAAATGAGCTTTGCCAAATGAACGAAGTGCTTAATGTAATTCGCGAACAGATTTATTTATATTCAAAGTAAATTTTCGCAATTTGGAAGCGTTGTTCTAGCGTTTAGCGATTCATGAAGACTTGCCAAACATTACGGAAGAGAAGTGTCAACACTGTTTGACATTCTCAGCTGTCAAACCAAAGTAAACAATATCGAAAGTTCTCAACCAAAAATTCATTTGTGGTTGACTGACAAAAATTAGCGGCCATACTATCGAGCAAGGGAAAATTTGAGCAAAACTCTCATTTATATTCGATAGTCTTTAAGCCTTTATGTAAATAACCACACAGTTTATAAAATGTTTGTTATGCATCAAAAAAAAATTAATAGCGAACAAAAGTCTATAATCGACAGTGATTACTTAAACCATCAGCCATAATATGCCCGTATGTATTATAAAAAATGTTGAAAATAAAAATCAAAGACGTATGTATGTAGGTGGGTACTGGAAACATGATCTACATTTACGATAACTTTAAGTAAGATCCAAAGCTAAAAATACAAGGTATAATCTTCTTTAATTTTTTTTTAAATCCAAATGGTTTCTTTTTATACGCATACTCATTCTTTAAAATGAGTTGTATGTATGATGGATAAAAAGTTTACGGTTGAATGCACTACTTCCGCTGGCAGAGGAAATAATTAAAAAAAATACAGCAAACAAAACTATAAAAACATGAAAAACGGAAGAATGAACCATTGTAGCTGAGAACTACCAAACTAAGTTAAGAAAAAGAGTTGCCATACAAAAAAAGGTGTTCTAAAAAAAATATACTACCTACATATGTACCTGAAATTGTTTTAGATCTTTAAAAAACGGAAGTACTTTATTACATACATACATAGATATAATTGTACCTATAAAGTTAGAATAATATTTTAGTATCATCGTTATGAGTATTTATAGCCCGCCTCAACTATTTCCAAGAAATTTTATTAATAAACAATAATATTTACAATTTGTTCAATAAACATGTTTTGTTTTAAAGCTGGCGTACATACAATACATGCACATCCATTTACTTATTTATATACATTTTTTTTTTTTTTTTTTTGGTAAAGCTTAATAAAACGCAAATTGTTTTCGGTTTGCGAAAAAAATTAACAACGAAAATGATGACGACATCCTAAAATATTTAAATACAGTATGACAGAATTTGTATTTGTAAGCGTGTAGATAGTATGTATGTATCTATTAGGCGATCAAATATCAAAGGCCTTTACGTTGAAGTCATTTTTCTTCTTTTAAGGGATCTATACACGATAAAAATGCTTGCTGTCAAGCTCGTGTACGTATGTTTGACAGCTAAATTTAACAATTTTTTTTGACCTGAATAAGCTTAATATATTTATTTATTGCAAAAAATAATATCTATATTGGTTTGATTTTTCATCCAGCATTGTCGGTGTCACACATACTAACAAATTTTTTACTCATATTATCAGCGATGCCAACTAAGAGCTTTTGGCACTATTTATGGTGCTTTTTGATGCCTCAAAATGACAAAATTTTATCCTTAGTGCCAAACTAAGAAAAAGCACTAACATGGTGCTTTTTCAATTTTTCGTTAGTGCCTCCTTTCGTGCTTTTTACAATTTTTTTTTTTTTTCTATAATTTTTTAAAACTTTGATTATAAAGAGGATGACTTAGATGACATTTGCTATTTGGGGTACAATTTTAAGAAGGCCTGCAAAGATTATAAGATTTCAAATGATAAAAAAGTGATAAAAGATAGGTTATTTACGAGGTTAGAGCAAGGCTTCCTAGCAATTTGGAAATTTTACAAAACGTCACACTTTTTAGCGTTGACAACATATTAGGCAATCGTAATAAAAATTATGTATGTATTTGTTTTAAGTAAATACCCTGTAGTAAATAAAATAGTCAGTTGCAAAAAACACTAACTATAAATTAACTTTTTTTTAAATGACTACAAATTGGTTTAAATCTCATGCAGATATCAACCAAAAAGGCACACGTAAAACACAAATAAAAGCAAAATAAGTAAAACAAGCATGCCATGAAGTCAAATGAAAAAAATATATTCAAACATATAAAAATAATTAAAAATTAAATCGATACAAATCTGTTTATGTACTAGCAATTATGTGGCTTATTTATTTCAGGACTATTATACATCATCATTTAGGGCAGTTTAACACAATTATTTATATATCAAAATATATAAAGATATACATATGTATGTATGCATGTTCATATGAACATATGTATATTTTTTTTTTGACAAAAATTATTTAAAATATAAATAATTTTTTTATAAACTGACAATACTTTTAATTAACTACAAATAGGTTTAAAAATAAGTAATTAGTAGTTAGTTAAAAAGTCATGCAAGGATGGCCAATTGACTACTGCCTATGACATGCCTATGTTAAAATAAGGAGTCGTCGACAAGGAAAAAAGTCACTTAATCAACTAGATGTGGTTATAAAAAAACCAGTTTGAAGTTAGTTATAAATGTGTTTGACTTCCTACAGGGTATTTGTTTAAAGATGTAGACACTGTTTCAAAAATAGAAAAAGGACGCAAAAACTTTAAAAACAAAAAAAGAACCGTAACTTGATATAAGCAAAGTGTTTAATAAATTTAAAACAGCTGACAGAAAATGCTTTTATAACGAGCGTTGTGTAACCTGCCTTTTTTTCTTTCGCTTTAGTTTTCAAACACACGACACTCGTCTCCGATTAACCGCGTGTTGTACACTTCTACCTCTATTGCTATTGCAAAAAGGTTGACTTAGTATCAGAATACAAACATACATGTTTTTCTATTTTGCGCCTTATACCTTATGTGTGTTCTTCATTCAGAAGCGTACATAGGTTAAAATAATTGGACAATATCATACGCCAATTGTTTTATTAAGCTTTGCACGATTTTAATATAGAATTATTTAAATGATAAAATATAAGGTTTTTATTAAAATAAAGAATGGTCGGTCATTGCAAATTTTCGGTAATAGCAACAGATACGATTTTTTCGAGTTACGAAAATCGAGCTCGCACTGTATTACTTTAAAACTGCTTTATGGCCAATTTAAACTCAGCTGATGGTGATACAAGTGATTTGGATGATATTTTTATTGAAGATAATAATAATACATTTAAAAATGTTTATATGTATACGAATGTAAATATATATTTTTTTTTTTATCAAATTGTAAATGAAAATCCCTAATCATAGCCGTCGCCTTTTTTTAAATTTTGGAGGTATTTCATATTTTGCACAGCCGAATGCAACTTGTTTTGTGTTTAATTTAATTGTAAAAATGGCTTAGTGCTTTTAACGTTTTTTTTTTTTTTTGTTCGAAATAGTGCTTTTCAGTGCTTTTTTTAAATGTTAAAGTGCTTTTTGCTCTCAAAAAGTTGGCATCACTGCATATTATAAACATGCTTGCTAAAGGCTAGTTTACACTATTATATGTACTTTGTTTTAATACGTGTTAAAAACTCAAGTATGTAATTTGTGAAAGTGTGATAGTGTGAATGCAATGTGTCATTAAAATGACAAGTATTACGAAAAAAATTTGACATCCCATACTACATCGTTTTTTAAATTTTTCCAAATAATAATACTTTTCATTTGATCAGGTTTGCATTTTAACAAAAGCATGTTCAAGTGTGATAGTGTGAACTAAAACTATAATGTTAAATTAAATTTTTTGACAGTCGCAACAAAACTCATTAGATTTTTATCTCACACAGTATTATGGAATACGTAAGACTTGTGTGATAGCCTTAAGCATTATTAACTTTACATTTTAATACGCCATTAAAACCGATTGTAAAGAAAAAAAGGATTCGAAATATGTACTTAAATCAAATTAATTTTATTCTAGCCGTTTTGTTAAAAGGAATTCGTTCCCTAATGGAATTTGTTTCTTATAATAAGAATGTTTTGTATAAAAAGGAATTCATTCTTTTATTGAATTCATTCTCTAAATTATTAAATTCATTCTCTAAACTATTTAAGCCATTCCTTAAATTTTTACTCATTGTTATATTCAAATATATTTAAAATTGAATTGAAACAATTTTTATTAATTGCATTTATTTAATACATTAACATATAAATTAAACGCTATTATAACAGATTTGAATTCAAAGAACTTTGTTTCGCAAATATTGTATGAGTTCAATTGATTTTGTATTTATTTATGAATTATTTCAAAAATTAATAAAGCCCTTGCAGAAAAGTACATAGGAATAAAGTCAATAATTAATTTCTAATAAGAAGAACTTAATTCTGTTCTGTAGACTGATATGAATAAATAAATATTTTCAAGATTTTGGAAGTAACAAAATGTCAGGGGTGTGCTGGAAATCGAAAACGTAAAACTCAAGAATTTGGAAGTTGTTTTTAATAAACTTTAAACCTAATTCTTATAATTTTTGTTATAAAATCCTGTTTAATAGGGAAATATTTGTTTAATATTTGTCATAAAATACTTTTATTGGAGAATTCTTATTTAAATCAACTTTTAAAATTCTTGCGTTTTACGTTTGCGATTTCCAGCACACCCCTGTGTATATTGTATAAAATTTGTGTTTAACAAAAGGCCTTCTAAAAGGCCACCAAATAATTATGGGAAATGAAACAGGGTTGCCAAGTTTAAATAAGAAGCGGGGTAAATCACGTTTTTTTAACACGGGAAATCTATAAATCATTTTTATTTATTTTTTACTCTTATCTTTTCTTATTAGGTACTTTCCAAATTGGGAACATTAAAAATCTGTTGTGAAAATACAATACCTATAAGGAAATATTTAATTTAAATTCCGATATTATCGTACATGTTTTGACAATCGCAAAACGCTTTACATTTGCAATTCCGACTTGAAATCGCAAAAATTTGTTCTGTTAAGCGCAATCGCAAGTTTGGCGGTTTTTATTTTCAAGAGTATGCTCAAGGGAATAAAATAAAATAAATCTGGCACGATTTAAAATTGCGAGATTGGGAGAACATGGCCGTAAAACTAATTTTGACAACATTTTACTAGAACTTTTGAAATTAAACTTAAGCGCCCCATTCATTTACAATATTATTGTATGTTATTCGCCATATATTTCTATATTGCCCCACTTTTTGAATGAAGTGGCACAATCAGCATTACCAAATGTGCAGATTTGTCCGTTTTTTGCAGTGCAAAACAGTCCTGCAGATTTTAACTCCAAAAAAAAACAGTTTTTTAAAACTACTGCAGTTTTTTCATTTTGTTCGAATAATACAGTTATTAATATGTTTAACGATCATTTATTCTAGTTGAACATTGTTATAATTTGTAATCTCTTTTAAAAGAAAAAATTTACTTCATATTTAGTATAAAATGTTGCGATGGTTCAGAACCATTTTCGGCTTAAAAACAAAATGAGGAATTACGTCAAAATATGTGTCAACAGCAGAACAGGAATCCAAAACAAGAAATAATTTACAAATTCGAACTCTATGTTATGTGAAATTTTGCAGACCAAACCCTTTCAAAAAAAAATAATTTTAATTTAAAAAATTTAAAAATTGCTAATAATTATTACGAATATGAAAAAATATGCCCCTAAAATTGTTTAAAATATGCCCCAATAAATTCAAAAATTGCTAATTTGAAAACATAATATTCAACAATCATGGGCTCACAAAAACAGAGTTATGTTTAGAGGTAAAAATTCATATAAGAGTTGCTTGTGCCGAATATTATCCCGATATTAACCTCCATATGAGATTTTTTGTCTTAAAGGGATTTTAGAGACGGTCGCTAAATTGATTATAAATGTTAACATTTAAAAGGTAGTTGAATCTATTTCATCAAATTATTTACAAGATCGTAGCTTGGACTTTGCCCACAAGGTTAACATGAACATACAACAATACAATACAATACAATACAATCAAGACTGACGGATTGACATCGTTAGATCACTTTAAAAAGCGATTCTGTGTCGATCGGTATACTTAAAGATTGATCCAAATTTCTATGTATTACACACATCGCCAAAAACGTATATAATAGCTTTTTACTTTATTTTGCTAATATATAAAATTTAAAAGTTTAAAAAACCATTTATCTTTAACCATAACCTGCTTTGTCGTACAATTTTCGATTAAAAATTAAATGTAGGTGGTAAAATTGAAGCCACACTTTGGGCATATATTAGATATATGTATATACATAGATATTTTAAACGTAATCTTGCCAAAATATTGGAAAAAAAAATTTTTATATATTGCAAAAGCTATTGTAGGCATCTAAAAAATTTAACATGTATCAATATATGCCTGAAAAATGCTAAATATGCGCTTAAAACTTAAAAAATGCTGCAAAAAGGCTCTTTCAACCAAATTATGCAAAAAAAAATGCTCCAAACGGTAAAATATGCAAAAATATGCACTAACAAATCGATGCCAAAATTCCTAAAAAGCTCTAAAATGGTTAAATTATTGTTTCTGCCTTCATTGGTTGCACAAGCAAAAACTTGCGATTGCATATTTTTGGTTTCCCTGGTTATGAATAATAACCGTTATAACTCCAATGTAAAAAGATATAAATTAGATATAATAGTAATGTTAACAAAAAATAAATATCATTATAGGTACATAATAATTAAGAATATTTCTTAAAAGTGGTAAATTTTTCGGCACCTGAAAAATGAGCATAATTATTATTATCTCTCTGGGGATTATTGAAATGAATTATTTTATGTTATTATGTTATAAAATGTAATAGAAAAATTGTTGTTTTTTTGTTCTTTTGTAAAAAGGAATTTAAAAAAATTTAAAATAAAATGGTTTTATCGATTTTTTTTTAAATATTTTTTAAGGAGCAGTCTGTGTCTTTTTTATATTTTCCTTAGCCATATTCGTATTTTTGTAATGTTGGTTCATTTTATATTTTATTTCAATTTCAATAAATAAATAAATACCTATGTAAATTGTTTTTGTTTACAAATAATCAAGAAAAGAAAAACTACCTAAAACGGGGAAAAAATTAGCCCAAAACCATGGGGTTAACATCATCGTTTGAATATGTTGTGATTTTGGAAGCTACTTTTTAACGGAATTAAAAAAAGCCATAATTTTCAAATCACGGTTGTGTAAACTGATTCGAACAAAAAATCAATAAGATCTGTTTGTGTGATAAACTTTTTGTCGATTTCAATTCAAATTCCGACAACAATCAGTTTTGACGAAAACAGTCAGGGTTGTTCTGGAAATCGAAAACGCAAAACGCAAGATTTGAAACGTCGTTTTTTAATAATATTTCTGTAATAAAAGAGTTTGATGACAAATATTTTAGAAATATTACTCTATTAAACAGAATTTTATAACAAAAATTGTAAAAATTAGATTAAAAATGTATTAAAAACAACTTTGAAATTCTTCCTTTTAGCGTTTTCGATTTCAAGAAAACCCCTGCGTATTCGAAAATACACACAACAAGACACGATTATCACGAAATTGTATTGCCAATACATTTTCAGTAAAATAAAACGACCAAGCAAGCGATCTATCAAATAAGATTTTCCAGCCGGGTGCTGTTAGATTCGCGTTCTAAAGGTTTGTTTTGTATAAACTGTGTGAAAATGAAGTTTTGACATAAAACAGACTCTTGCCGCTCATATTTAGGTAGCTAAGTTAGTGTTTGGGTATCAGTACAAAACCCTTAATGCCGTTCATAACTATTTTTACGAAAGTTACAAACTTTATGTTGTGTTCTGTTTTTAGGTACAATTGAATGTTTCTATAGACATGCATTATATTTTAATGTTCTGTAGTGTTTTTTTAACATTGATGAAGGAAGCACCAAACGACAAATTTGAGCAACGTTTCTAACTAGTAATGCTGTTGCTTGAAAATTTCAATTTCCACAGTACGAATATCCTGTGTGTGTATTTGTGTCCAGCTAAAAGGAGGCTGAGCAAAAGGGGATCGAAAAAACATTAATCTGATGAGCCGAACACAACAAAGTTTGTGGTTTTTACGAAAATATAACGCAAAGAAATGTTCTAATCTTTATGTTGAGTTGGATTAGTACAGCATTTTTATCATGTATGAAGACCACAAAGAGAAAAAGGTTTTTTCAGTTATTTACTACACAAACGGTATTAGTGTTTGTGTTTTCCATGTTTCTAGCATACAGAACAATAAAGTACAGTACATATATGATTTAATTCAGCACTTTTCAAGAACTTTATTTTTTTAATAGAATATCAACAAATCTCATGGCAACTCTGTAAAATAACATTGGAAAAACACTTAGCAAAAACAAAAATCAAATGAATTTTAAAAATAAATTTTCGCTTATATGTACCTACTAAGCTTAATTAAAATTGTTGTATGTATGTACCAACACTTTCTAGATTTTTAAGTTAATAATATAATAGATGCAAAGTTTAATATACATAAATTTATCAATATATTGCGTTCGATAATAAAAAAGTTCGTTTGCAGCATTATCAAAGGTTTTTTCCAGATTAACATACATATTTGAATTGGCCCCACAGAATGGAAAAATATGGGATTTTGCGTTTTATTGGCAACACTATTTTTGTTATTTGTTCGCTTTTTTACAAATGATCACGTTACAATATTTTAATTTTTTATTTTAATACAGGGATAATTTTAGAGTTTTGTTAAATAATATAAAACAAACACACATATTTAACTACGTAGACACATATGTATTTAACTACATACCTTGATAATTTTTCTCTTTTTACTGAAAAACTCAAGCTGTTTCGATTATAATATATAAAAAAACACAAGTAGGGCAACAATTTTTGCAAAAACGAATCACTACGTTCAATAGATTTTAATACAAATTATTTCAAAATAAAAAGTTTTAATGAGCAATAAAAGAAATTAAATTTCAAATTGTTTTTTCTATATAATATTTTAATTTTAGTATTTTTACTTATTATCTCAACATTTAACCAAAGTTCGTGATAGACTACCGAACGCACTCGTTTTGCCAACGAAATGTGTTCATTTTGAACAGAGTTGTAATACGGAGAAGTAGGTACACTAGAATTGTTGATTTATTTATACAATTAGTTTTATACTAATTACCAAATAGTACAATAAGAGGTTGATGAATAGAATTAAATATTAAAAAATTAATTAAATATATTTAAAAAAGAGGTTAACTGAATAAAAATTCTTATAACTAAAAAGGTATAATAACGTACCTACACACAAAAAAAAAATAGTTAAATTACCTAAAAATATGGTTTAAAATTAATGCTTAGTTACAAAGTTTCTAAGGTAACGTCGGGTTGTATTTGAGTTATATTTACATCAATTCCATATAATGAATGTGCCCTCTTTTTAATCCATTAAATCTATATCAAGAGATATCAAGCCCTAATATTGCCTCATATCCTCAATTTTACAGTTCTTTAACATTGTTCTGCTTCATTCACTTTTTGTGCTACGAAACAAATTTTTAATATAAAAGTAAAAATATTATTACTTGCAATTGTTATGCTGCATGTGCTATTAAAAGAATGTAGATCAAAACATTTTTGTTCCGTGCGGCAAAAAAAGAAACCATTTTGGTTTCTATTTTTGGTTTTTATTAACAAATACTTTGACCTACTTGAAAGACATTTAAAAATATTAGTGATATAAATAGTAAATGAGGCACAAAACAGGTTTGCATTAATAACTGCACGATAGATTTAACAAAAAAACCTTTGGTACAGTTTATATTTAAAATTAGTTCTAACATTCTAGAACCTAACATTTTTGTTCCGTGCTGCAAACCAGTAACCATCCGACGACAAATTTTGGCAATTTCCATGTTTGAAAAATAATATAAAAATTTTGTTAAAATGATTTACAGCCTGTTCATGGATTTCGAACGTCATTCAAACATTGTTCGAATTTTGTTTTTAATGTAATTTTCTATGCGAACGATGACGTTCGATATCGTTAAACAGGCAGTTAATAACTTTGAGAAACTACCATAATAGCAAAGTAAATTTATATTTTTAAGTCTGCTAAAACACAAAGAAAATTACATAATTTTATTTTTGGAGAATTATCTTAATTAAACTTTGTAAATTTTTAAATAATAATTTTTGTAAACTTTTAAGATAATTATAAGATAACATACCGATATTGTTAAAGCGTACGTGTAGTGTTATTTTATTGTACGTGTGCTGCATTTCTACGTGTTCGCCTAATAAACTTTAAAAGAACGTGTTGTGCTGACCATTATCTAAACGCAAAGCAAGTTTAAACCAATCTAAACCATTTTCTTATTTTCACAGCTTCCATTATTACAAAGATAAGCTTTACTATGTGTTTGTTTTTCAAGGCATAGTTTTTTCAAATCATAAAGGTACCCATCGACTATACAATATTATTGAATACTTAATTGCTTTTTTTAAAGAAATTATAGGTATGGCGTAATTTTTCATTAATAATACCCAGCGGCAGTGTGACCATATTAGCTTTTTCCGAGCTAAATTTAGCTTTATTTTTTCATGTTTAGCTTGAAATATTTCATTTAGCTTTAAGCTTTTTTCAACAAGCTAAATGCACAGCTTTTTCTAGCCTTTTTAATTTCAATTTCTTGTTTGTTTATATTATTTATTTATATATATAAATAAAACAGTTTATCCGAATAAACCTATGTGTGATTCAGTTAAAAGAAAAATAGTCCGCACTGCGTACATAACAGTGCTGCCAGGGGATGAATAAGAAAGTTACGCTATTTAAAAAAAAAAAAATTAAGAATTTTTGTAAAAAGTTACAATTCGAAAAATTTCTTGAATAAATAGTAAATTTATGTGATATATAAAAATCAAAAAAAATATTTCTATTCTATATTTCAGTGACAAATTAATTGTTGAACAAAATCATAGCATAGAGATACACTCAATTTAGATGAGGGCTTTTACGACGCCGCTTTGTCGACGTCTCTTTTGGTTTGTTGGTGAGCGGTGTAGAAAAGAAAACAAAATGTCTCGTTTTGTATTTTGCATGTCGTTTTTTACATTTCTCTTTTAACTTTTTCTGTTTACGTTTTATTCTCTTTCTTACTTTGAAGTGTGTGGTTGAAAATACAGTGAGACCTCGATTATCGATAATAGACGGGATCGGCAGAATTCTTGATTATTTATTTTTTTTTGTGTGTTTCTTATTTTATGTAAATATATAACGTTTTATTATGTAAACATGAGGAAAAAAGTAAATTTGGCAGAACATGCTTCCACACCGTTAAGATATTCTCTTTCTTCGTTTATTTAAATTTCTTTTGATTGTTAAAAATTTAACGAAAAAAAGATAATTTGTTTATAATTTCGGATAATAGAGGCAATTTAAATCAGTGCAAAAAAAATGTTTGTTTTCCATTTTATTGAAGCTGCCGGTTAATCGAATGACGGGTAATCAAGGCCATACTGTAAATAAAAAAAAGACATGCAACCAAAAATCATCGTATGAACGCAAAGAGATTTTGGAAGTTGCTTTAAAAGGGAATCAAGATAAAACGACGTCGTAAAAGCCCTCATGTGAATTGAGTGATAGTTTCAAAAAAAAAAAAAAAAGGTTTAAGCATACAAGTCACTTTAGCATTACAATCTTATTTTTTATGTTTTTTCTGTCGTTATAACTAAATTTAATATAAAGGATTTATGTGATATGAAGTCCATTTAGCGATGTAAGCATATTTGCCATATATTCCATCTATAAGCGGCCTTATCGTCGTTATCGTTGTTTTGAAATCGACAAAAAATTCAAATGACTACAACCTCGATCACGACAACGACTCACGTCTACTATTTTTTTGAAAATTTCTGATACTAAAATGTTTACTACACCTTTTCCAATTGTAATTCAGAAAGCGTCAATTTTAATTCAGAAAGCGTCCATTGTAATTCAGATTAGTCAATTGTAATTCAGAAAGCGTCAATTGTAATTCAGATTAGTCAACTGTAATCCAGAACGCGTCAATTGTAATTCAGATTAGTCAGTTGTAATTCAGAAAGGGTCAATTGTAATTCAGATTAGTCAATTGTAATTCAGAAAGCGTCAATTGTAAATCAGAAATTGTCAATTGTAATTCAGAAAGCAAAGAAAATTTATTACAAAGTTTATTATAACAAAAAAAATAAAAAAATGTGCACCAAAGAGCTAAATATATTAATATATATTCGTATATATTTTGTTGTATTTTTATTATATTCTGAATTACAATTGACGCTTTCTGAATTACAGTTGATTAATCTGAATTACAATTGAAGCTTTCTGAATTACAATTGACTAATCTGAATTACAATTGACGCTTTCTGAATTACAACTGGAAAAGTTGTAGTAAATGAACTCACCTATTATAGCTAGGTAGAAAGAGAGGCTGGTGTGAAGTCTCCTTCACACCTTCACCCAGAGACCAATATGGTCCATTTGACGCCTTATTTAGAGATAGATATGTTTAGATGGAAAGTAGGTGAAATAAAGAGCGAAAGTATAAGATAGATTTAAAAGATAGACAGGAAAATAGAGTTTTGGACCAAACCCGATAAAAATCCTACTCAGCCCTACGTGCGGCCAGCACCCAGCCTCCTCTCGCGCAGCCAGGCCATCCCCATTACGAATCCTACCAGACCCTCTAGTCCACAACCCGAGACATCCCTTACGGCCATAACAGGCTGGCTGTCAACATATATAGGTACCTCCGAGCCCCTATCAATGCTGTCCCTCATCAGGGGACAAACCCCCCAGAAAACACTGCAGTCATCAGGAAGCCTATATGATATTCTGATGTCCAGATCCTCCATGTAGACTCCCGCACCCGTGCCCCTCATCTTCGAGCCATCAGTGAAAATAGCAAATCCACTAAATAATCTGCTCCTGCTTGACCAGCTCTAAACTAAACTCACCTAATATATGTCTAATGCCCGTAATTTCTACAAAAAGGAATCTAGCGGTGTTAAGAAATCCATGGTGTAAAAGCTGCCATAATTTAAAAGAAAACTAAAGGTTAAAACACGTTGGCCAAAGTATAATTTTTTTTTGGATTATAAGAAGACTTAAGAAGTTAAGCTTTATGAGTAAAAATTAGAGTTTTTTTTATTAAAACTTTTATATATAAGAACCTAGTCCCCATCAAATCTGAGGTCTTCGAAAATTCCATTTTTACAGGCGGGCATCATTATCCGGCAGAATCTTAATTATGGAAGATATCACCTCGATGTGTCTCTAAATAAATTCATTTTAATAATATAACAATTTGTTTTGAAATTGTTTGTGATGCGATAGCAAGAGTGTAAGACCTTGCCATGCATTTTGGTACAAAAAACGAATGGGCAACTTCTTTTGAATTATAATGTCTGAAATACATACATTTATGTATCTCAAACTTCAGGTTTTACTGATAAAGAACGTTTTATTAAAACAAATTGCCATTGATTGTCGATAAAGGCCGTTTTTCACATTTTAACGAAAATGCATCTTTGATCTAATTATACTGGTCTACAAGTTAGCAAAAACAAATTGACTACAGGAACGAAGCATGTTTTTTAACTAATCTGTGCCCATGTCCTGTAACTTTCGCGTCGAGAAACTTTTCGATTGAAATGTGTGAAATGAAACAAAAATGCCGTATATTGAAACAAACAGCTGTTTTTAACAATAAACTGTGTCTGTAACTTTTTTTGGCGAGTACAAACTGTCACGTAAGGAAATTACTCGCCAATTTACAGAAAAAGTGTGTCTGTAACATTTTGGTGAGAAAAGTTCCCGCTTTGAGCTGTCAAATAAACTCACGAATATAAATGGAGCGAGAAAAAATGTTAACCCCAAAAAACAATTAAAAATGCAAATAATACTAAAAATATTTTGTTTTTGGGACATTTTTTCATTGTTAAATTATTTTGCTTTTAACGTTTTTATAAAATATATTAATATTTTCAAAGTGCTTTGGAAGCAACACACATTAAAGTCGCACTTTACATTATTTGGTATAGCCGACGGTTTTTTTTTCGCCGCCGTCGTTGAAAAATGTTAAATTTTAGTAATTTTTGTTCGCCGTCAACGATATGAGTTACTGGCGTTCTCAACGTCTGCAATGTTACAGCGGCTTCGAGTGCAATATTATGGCATTTATAACGTCACGACCAAGGCGAATTGACTAGAAGGTGGGGTCAAGTCAACATATGGTGTTTTTTTTCGGTGGTCGACTTGTCAAAGTTTGTATACAAACTAGTTTTTTATGTATACAAACCTATTTTTTTACTAGCAACATTTTTGACAACCCGACCACAGAAGCAGTGTTGTTGTAGAGTTGACCTCACCTTCTAGTCAATTCGCCTTGGTCACGACGTAATCTCTTTTGATAGTTTTCGACATGAGTTACAGACACAGTTTTTTCTCACTTTTCGAGAAACGATGGAATATGTATTTTGTTTCACGTCTTTTCGACGCGATAAGTTCTCACTAATGTTACAGAACATGGGTACTGGGTTCGCTGAATTCTTGTTAATTTTTATCGCATGCTGGCAATACTGACACTTCAATTTCATAATTAGTGCCGCTTCACACACGTCAAGTTTGACTCGTCAAGTCTTGAGCTTTTAGGAGAGAAGGGAAAAGAGAATGCCATATCTTTTCCCCTCTCTCCTAAAAACGCAAGACTTGACGAGTCAAACTTGACGTGTGTGAACCGGCACTTATTAATTTGACAGAAGACCACATTCATTCTTAATCTTCAAAATAGCAGCACGTCAGGGAGATCGTGTGTTACATAGGGTCTTCCCCTAACAATTTTTTGTCATACCAAACGTCAAACTTCATATAAAAAAACGCTGACAAAAATGTTAAAGTTATTTTATATGGACTTTGACGTTTGGTATGACAAAAAATTGTCAGGTGAAGACCCCATGTTACTGATTCAAGCTGTTTTAGCTTTGTGTGTGGCGAATATTTGGTTGGAAAAAAGAATATGCAATATCAGGGGGGCTACTCTCTATTGCGATGCGAAAGCAATTTCGATGCGAAAGCTTAATGCCAACTTGGTACTCTCTATCACTTTCGCAACATTTTTTGAAAATGAACCAATACTGGGAATAAAATGAGAGATGGCGCAGATTGACAGTAATTAAATGCCAAAATATGTAAAATATTTAAAATTGGAAAATTTAAATAAAATTAATAGTGATGATTTGCGAAAAGAAAAACTTAATAGATGCGAAAGACAAATGCGCAAACGCATTAAAGAGTACCAATCGCTAGATTTGCTACCATTTTCATTCGCATCGCAATAGAGAGTAGCCCCCCAGAATAATTAAAGATTGAATATACATATGTATATACATTATTTTGGTTTTGCAGTCAGAAACTTAGACAAACTGTGGACACCGACAATGTTTTAATAGACTTCATTTGCATTTAGATTTTTTACCAAAAAAAAAACTAGGTGCAGTGAGCGCGAACAAGGGAAAGCGTGCTCACCAAGATTTAATGAAAATTGAAAGAATTTATCAAGGATTTTGAGACAAAAGCATGCTGGAAGACTATTGCTGGACTCTTATACGTGAAGCCGAACCAACAAAATACAAACGACGTTCAAATAACGCCATTCACTTTTGAAAATATTTTTCTGTATCTCGAAAGCCTGACGTGATAGAGAATAACCAATTACAGATTCGAATTCAGCCCTCCAAACTACCCTAGGAAAGATATTTGGTTGCTCCAGTCCAAAACCTTGTTTGCTTGTGTTATTGTTTGAAAATTTCCAAAAAACAATAACACCTTAACCTGACAGTGTTGTATTTTTTTCAAAATACCTAAGACTTGTGGAATAGTGTAAAGCAGCTATAATGGACTACATTTGATTTACTTTTTCATAAAATTTCCCGGGAATAATAAAACATTTTTTTTTTTTGCATTTGGATAAAGTCGGGGGAAATTAGTTACCCTAATACATTTACACATAAAACAAAATTTAGCAGAAATCTAACAATAAAAGAACGGTGTTGTGAAATCTATTTACAACTTAAACAAACTTTGCAATCAATCCGTAGCAGTTTGATTAATACTGAAATAATAAAATGAACTATTTTTCCCATTTTTTTTGTGTTGTTTTTATATATATGTACATATATTCCTGTTTTTATTTTGCAAGACAAGTGCAATCTGCTTTGGAGTCTGCCCATTTCGTCTAGACATTTGAAAATTCATGTTTTACAACAACGAAATGTCTGTCGCCAAACTGCCAATTATTTTTAAACACTTTTTTATTTGAAGTTGTGCCCAATGTCGCTGCTGCTGCTATTCCTATAAAATTGAACTTTGGAGTCTAAGAAATGCGGATAAAAATATGATTATTAAGGTGAAAAAAGAGTTGCAAAAGTTTTTTCACAAATTAAATGGAACACTATTGCAATTATAAATTACCAATAGCGGAATTCAAATTCTAACGGAATCTCTGTGTATTTACTTGTTAGATTAAACAAAAGAGCTACGATATTTTGCATTTGCACTTTTGCAAGCCTAATACTGAACTCCGCTTATGTTAAAAAATCTAAAAAAAAAGCTTTTAGCGGTATTCAGTGTTTCGGGAAAATATACTTTCAAAAGCGCAAATGCAAACTAAAGCTGGAGGTCCATACCAATGCGTTGATGCGATATAAGTTTTATGATTTTTTGCATTTGGTTTTTGCAATACCATTTGCGCCAAAGACAAAGATCCGCTAATGATAACACTATGCTAGTTGAAAAGATAGACAAGTACGGCATCAGGCGTTATAACCTAATTTGGGTACGCTGAATCCAGTGGAGCTAACCGTTTTTAGGTAAGTTCTTCTTTTCAGGATATACTGTTATTTCGAAAATGGAGGAGGTTGCACAATGGTTTAGTTTTTTGAAATAACTAAAAAAACATAATTCCGCAATAAACAGATCCTTAAGTAAAATCAAACTTTTTTCTAATTTGCGCAGTCGTTTTAGAAACATAATTTTATTCATATGAAGAGTAAAAATGCCACTTAATTGGCTGTTCCAACAGGATAACGACCCGAAACACACTTCGGGTCCGGATCTAACTGCCTGTTTAACGATATGCGAACGATGGCGTTCGAAATCCATGAACAGGCTGTAAGTTCCAGAGAGAATGTATGGAAGATTGTTTAAGAAAAGATTGGACCAATAAACTCCTAAAATAAAGACGTGCTGTGGGAGAACATTCACCAGATTTTTCCTGGCTTGGTGGGTCCATGCCAAAACTCTGTAAGGCTGTGCTTTCTAATAAAGGGTATGTGACCAAATACTACGATTAAAGTATTTTTTTTAAACATTATTGTAATTTTTTCTAAATGCACATATTTTATTGCCCATTAAAAATCATAGATATAAATGGACCAAGAATTTTTTTTATTAATTTAGTAAATTTAAAAAATTTTTGTTAAAAATAATAGCAACGAATTTTGCAAGAAATATAAAAACCAGGGAAACCAAAAATATGCAATTGCATGTTTTTCCTTGTGTGACTGATGAAGGCAGAAACAATATATTTATCCGTTTTAGAGCTTTTTATGAATTTTGGCATCGATTTGTTAGTGCATATTTTAGCATTTTTACCGTTTGCAGCATTTTTTGGTTAAAAGAGCCTTTTTGCAGCATTTTTTAGGTTTATAGCGCATATTTTGCCTTTTTAAGGCATATTTTGATACATATTCAATTTTTTTAGATGCCTATAATAGATTTCGTAGCAAATAAAAAAAATTTTTTTTTTCCAAAAATCTGTTACTTCAATTTCGACATCTACAGTTAATTTTTACTCTAAAATTGTAAGACAAAGCAGGTTGTCATTAAGGATAAATGTTATGCGATTTATATTTAGACCAATCTTTTAGTATTCCGATCGACTCAGAATCACTCTTGAAAGTGATCTAACGATGTCCATCCATCCGCCTGGCTGGTTGTCTGTCCATGTTAGCCTTTTGCGCAGAGTACAAGTTCCAATTTTGTAGATAATTTGATCAAATCGGTTTATAATTTCACATCCAAATTAGACTCTTTGTTTCCGCAAGCTATCTAATTACGATGGTATTTAAATTAAATTCGTGCCAAAAATAGTTTACTTCAAATTAAAATTTTTTCGAATCGGTTCACATTTGCTCAAAGCTCCCATCCTTAACTAGCTTTAAATTCCTTTTAAATGTAAACATTTATTTACAATTTAGCGACCGTATCTAAAATCCCTTTAAGACAAAAACCCATATGTATGTTAATATCTAGATAATATTCGGCGCAAACATCTCTTATATGAATTTTAACCTTTTTTAGGTTTTTTTTTTTTAAATTTTGTTATTAAATTGTTGAATATTGTGTCTTCAAATGAGCAATTTTGGGCATATTTTTAACATTTTTCAGGGCATATTTTCCAGTTTTTGCTGCATATTAATGGCTTAAAACGTGTTTTTTAAAGCATATTTTTGGTTTCCCTGATAATAACACATTTTAACCAAACTGATGTTCGTTTTATATCCGCGTTTCAAAAACTGCAGCCAAAGTAGGAAAACTGCCATATTTTCCACTTTTTCATTTGTCATTGGCCAATAAAAACTGTTGATTTTACTTCTAATTCATTAATGTAAACAATCGTTGTCAAACCAACTCAAAAAGCGAAAATCTGTTCACCAATTTTCGTTTTTTGTTCGACAGTTTTGATTGCAGTTTGTTAAACCCTGTTTTATATATATTTTTTTGATATAAAATAAACTTAATAAAAATATTGCTAGAAAGCGTTATAGCTTACTTTAAGTATAATAATTATATATTTTGAAATATTGATCATTGTTAGATATGACTCTACTTATAAAATAAATAAAATTGGGAAGAACCCAAGGTACAATTGCGGCCACAAGAGTTAATACAGGAGTTAGAAGTTCAATTGGTGATGTATTATATTGCTGGCATAAAGGTTTTGGGATGGTAGCGGCTACAGGTGATGACCAAGAGGGCTGAAGTTTAACACATGCATTTAATTTAGAAATAATTTAAAAAACAACCAAATTCGTCTAAAAAACCCCCCTTAAAATGTGTTTCCAGCATAAGGAATTGCGGGCACACGAAATAAACTACAAAAATTTAAACATATCTATATATATAAAAAGAAGTGTACATTTTGATTGTCACTCCATAACTCGAGAACGGCTCGACCGATTGCCATAAAATTTTTAGGGAAGGTACAGGGAGGAGTGATGATGGTTAGTTGATTTTGAAATCCAAAATCGGGGCAGGGGAATTGGTACCCCCCATAGGATGCCAATATTTAATATCGCATATCTTAAGACCCGCTGCACGCATTTTGTTGAACTTTTGGTAGTAGGATCTTCTAAGCCCCAAAATTTAAATAAAACAGTAGCGGGGGAAGTGGTTCCCCCCATAGGACGCCAATGTTTAATATAGCATATCTTAAGAACTGTTACAGTGAGAATGTTCAAACTTTGTAGAAGTCACTCTTATGGTATACTACTCTATTGAGAATAAAAATAAAGCGGTAGGCGCAGGGGGGAAATACCTCCCATAGGATGCATATATTAAATATAGCTCAACTGAAGAACTATTTAAGGGACAGCCTTCAAACGTGGTTAAAGCTACTATTATGGTAAAATGAAAATTTCAATATAAAAATGGGCGGGGTTGACAGGGGAGGAGCAGTACCCCTCATAGATAGAAATATAATTAAGAGCCGCTGCATGCATTTTGTTGAACTTTTGATAGTAGGATCTTCAGAGCCCCAAAACTGAAATAAAATAGTAGCGGGGGAAGTGTTACCCCCAAAAGGACACCAATGTTTAATATCGCATATCTTAAGAACTGTTATAGTGAGAATGTTCAAACTTTGTAGAAGTCACTCTTATGGTATACTACACTATTGAAAATAAAAATAAGCGGGTAGGCGCAGGGGGGGAAATACCTCCCATAGGATGCATATATTAAATATCACTCAACTGAAGAACTATTAAAGGGAGAGTCTTCAAACGTGGTTAAAGCTACTATTATGGTTAACTTTAAATTTCAATATAAAAATGGGCGGGGTTGACAGAGAAGGAGCAGTACCCCTCATAGATAGAAATATAATTAAGAGCCACTGCACGGATTTTGTTGAACTTTTGATAGTAGGATCTTCAGAGCCCCAAAACTGAAATAAAATAGCAGCGGGGGAAGTGTTACCCCCCATGGGACACCAATGTTTAATATCGCATATCTTAAGAACTGTTAAGTGAGAATTTTCAAACTTTGTAAAAGTCACTCTTATGGTATGCTACACTTTTGAAAATAAAAATAAAGCCGGTAGGCACAGGGGGAAATACCTCCCATAGGATGCATATATTAAGTATCTCTCAACTGAAGAAGTGGTTAAAGCAGTGTAGCGAAGCGCACGGGTTAAGCTAGTTCAGTATATATTTTTATTATTATATATATTTTTGATCCCACATATTTGTAAAAATATTTGGATTAAGTTTTACAACATCTAATTTTATTTTAGAAACTAAAAACTTGTCTAAACATACATGCATACTTTGGCAAGTCATACACACAAATTAAAAAATTTCTATCTTCCTTCTAGAAATTTTTAGAAATAAAAATTTTAATGTTTTTTTTCGTTCTAGGTTTTTAATTGTTAAAAAAGGAGACATTTTTCCCCGAAAAAATAACATTTCTCGAATTTTAATGCGCATGTTTTTAGCTTCGGTCATAAATCGATAAGATGACTCTAAAGTGCATTCATTTAAAAAACCCAACTAAGTAGACAGACATAATGGCAAGAAAAGAGCCTTTCTGGTAGGCTCTACGTTAAAAATATGAGAATCTCTAGCTGGTTATAGTAGAGTATGGAGTAGAGATTGTATAGTATACTAGATGTTGTTGTACTCGTACTACTCCTACAACTTAATTGTAAAAAACTTGTAAAAATCCAATATGGCGAATTATGGCGTCTAACCAATACATTCATGAAAAAATGCATATCCTTATAAGGACATGCAGTAGGCATATACTATGTACATATATAGGTTTTTCCTTTTTCAATCAAAAAAAGTTACCTGGCTGTAGAGAATGAACGCCAGTTGGCATTAAAAAAATAAGGGAGAATGTTGTTGGCTCCTAAATAGGCTCGATAAAAAATATCATGAGTTGAAGCCAGCCAACATGGGCTACATGCAGCCAGGCAGGCAGCAGTCATATTATGCAACACTTGGCTGGCGCATGCCAACTGATATAAACGTTTTTGGTAGTGGAATTAAAATTACAGACATTAGTAGTACGAGGATGTACACAAAAACAAAGCAACAGAATAGAAGCAACATGTCATTGAACCACTCGTATGAATTTTTACGTATATCTACATGATGACATTGTGTTTTTTCAGCAGCTCACATACAACCAGATTCATAGACTTTTGAAAAACTCTTTGGAAATATAAAATAAAACTACTACACCGTTTTTTTTTTTTTTATTAAAGCAGACAAAGCAAAATCTTTTTTAAATACATTTTGTTTTATTTCTCTAAAAATTATTACTCCTATCTTTTATTTCCAATAATACCACGAGCAGTACATGCCACTCTAACACCTGCAACTCGCAAAAAAATAAACGAAATTGAAACCAAAAACAAAAGCATTCCAAAATTCATTGATTACACACTTCCAAACTGAAGAATAAACATGAAAACTAAAGTCTTAACGAAATGTTAAAAGAGAGAGGATACTTTTCTTGTTGCTTTGTTTTGTTGCAAGACAAAAACAAATTATCAGCTGCTGCAGATGTTACTTGCAGCCACAAATAACCCCAAAAATGCACACTCGTATATAAAATACATATTCTTTTTTTCGAAACACTTGGCTAAAGACGCACATGCTGGCTGCCACTTTTCACGTCTGCCATTCAATTAAATCGACTACACAACAAAAAAAAAAACAATAAGCGAAGACATAAAAAACTCATTCAAAAATATCGTTTGCCACGCACCAATAATTGCGTTTCTTTAAATTTGGAAAGTAGTGCGCCACACTAACTACGAGTATTAACAGCTGCAGCTTTTTAAATAGAAATCGAAATGCAAAAACTTGCTTTCAATATCCTTTTTAATAAAAATATGTCTTACTAATGCCCGTAATTTCTACAAGTAGATATCTAGCTGTGTATAGATATCTATAGTTTTCATAATTTTAAAAACGTATTTCTTTCCAGCGGGTTGTTAAAGTTAAGTGCATTTTATACTATCGATTTTCGATAGTTAATTCACGTAGGCAAACTTATTTACTTACTGGCATTATAAAAGGTTTCAAAATTATGATTATTTGCTTCGATATTTGTATTGAAGAAATCTCTGGAAGGGTTTAATTAAGGGTTTGCAATTGTGATTAATCGCATCCTTTAATTGTAATCGCATGAAAAATCCTTTTAAACAGTCTCCTTTTTAATAAATGTATATGCACGCCAAAATGTTTCTCATCTGAGTGAGATCTTTAAAATAATTACATATAAACTTTAAAACGGCATGAAAAAACACCCAAGTGTATACCCATTTAATGTCCTCCCCTAAAGGCATACACCTAATGTCGTATGAGTCGCTTGAACACAGACAATTATTTACTGAAATCACGGATAATAAAAAGGGTGGCTGTATCATTTAGTTCAGGCCAAAATAAGTTGTTTATCGTCGACCTAAGTATAGCGACGCTAAATCCTCCAAGTTGTGGTCTGCGTAAGAATGACTTCTTGTGAGTGACGCGAAATTGACTCTCTCGATTCTCCTGCACACTCTAAGGGACAACAGCGATGTTTTGGCTGATCTTGCATTTCGTCGACTAGTTAACTAAACCACTTAATTTATCCACCACAGTGCTCGAACAGAATGCCCATTTTGCAAGGTTGGTTAAATAACGTTTAAAATGTATTTATGACATCGAAATTCGTTTCGGTTTACAATAAAAATATTTTTAATTAGCACAAGTGCTGATTTTTTTTATTTGTTTCTACAATTTTATACAATACTAGCTGACCCGACAGACGTTGTCCTGTCCAAATTAGGAAAAATGTTTGCGTTTGATTTTTAAAATCCGTTAAAAAGACACGAACATTTGAAAGAAAAATTAGTTAAATCGATGGAGCTGTTTTCTGATTTTAGGTAAATCGAAAACAGTGGGCGTTAAAGTAGGCGGTGCAAAATTTTCTTTCGACCTAAGTTGGACCATTATGCGCTTAATAGGGCATAAAAGTAGGCGTGGTTCATGAAAACGTAAAAAAGATTAATACGAACATTTAAAAAAAAAATTAGCCAAATCGATGGAGCCGTTTTTTGATTTCAGGTAAAGCGAAAAAAGTGGGCGGGGCAAAATTTTCTTTCCTTAAAAACCTAAGTTGGACCATGGCAATAATTTTAAAGAAAAAATCGTCCAAACCGGTCAAGCCGTTCTCAAGTTATGCGCTTAATAGTAAAAGTGGGCGTAAAAGTAGGCGTGGAAAATTTTTCTTTCGATTCGTTTTCTGATTTTAGGTAATTCGAAAAAAAGGGCGAACAAGTGGGCGGGGCAAAATTTTCTTTTCGTATAAATCTAAGTTGGACCATGGAGATAATTTTAAAGAAAAAATCATCCAAATTATATAGATGTCATTGGTGGTGCAATATGAAAATTGGATTTTGCCACGCCCCTCCACCCGCAGACCGAAAATAAAAAATCAGACTTCACAGTGTCACCCCCCTGAATATTCTGAAGATTCCCTGAAAATTTCATCAAAATCGGTCCAGCCGTTTTGGAGTCCATACGTTACATACATACATACATACATACATACATACATACATACATACATACATACATACATACATACATACATACATACATACATACATACATACATACATACATACATACATACATACATACATACATACATACATACATACATACATACATACATACATACATACATACATACATACATACATACATACATACATACATACATACATACATACATACATACATAATACACACATCCTGTTTTATATATGTATATAGACTAGCTTTTTGGTCCTAGCGCTGCCTGGAATTTTCCAAATAATATTTAAATACTGAAGAGTTTGCGGCAAGATTTTAAAAATCTTCAATAATTCTTCAAAACACATTTAATACATTTTTTATTCAGAAAACGATATAACAATTCATTCAGGAAACTTTTTTTGAAGTTTCAACACAGAAATTTTTTAAAAATTTGTTCTATTTTAATTTCACTCGAATGCGATTTTTGGATATTTTTATAAATCCTTGAGTAGGGATTAATTATTTAAACATTGAAACTATTAAACATATTTATACATAAGTACATATGGATATACATATACATATGTACATATGCATATTATTTGTTGTAAAATTAGAAAACATATGTATATTCCGGCAAAAATAATGTGTCAAGACAATGCGAATTTATTATTTTGTGAATAAAATTTCTACTAATGAAATCTGCAATTTTAATCCAAAAATCTTTAAATCTGCATTTTGACAATTTTGGGGAGAAAATTTGCAAAATGCTGGCTATATACGGGTCAAAATTTTATCAGGAAACTTTATTTTGTTGAATTAAATGTATTTTGTGAATTTCAGCCAAATCGTACCATAAATTAAAAAAATTATCACGACAATAGCACCACCTTTCGTGATCAAACTTAAGAGAAACCTGGTACCAGACTAAACTAATTTATTGTTCAAGTTTGGTGCCGATCGGTCCAGCGGTTCTTGAGTATTATTAACACAAACGTTTGTTGCACCTCCCAGACCATCAATAATATACTGTAAAAGATTCATAAAAATCAATTCAGCGGTTACAGATATTACCAATGTCTTTGTATGGGAGGTCCCACGCCCACTTATTCGTATTTAATTTTAGAACTTTAGCTCTTGTCGTTGTTCAGGTATACATAAATCTATAATGTCTTTGTATGGGAGGTGCCCCGCCCACTAAGAATTTAAAAAAAATATATATAGCCACCTACCAGACCATCAGTAATATAATATTTTTTTTTTGCAATTTTACATTGGTGTGTTTTTGCAATTAAAGTGAAATGAAAAGTAACTCAAGGAATAAAAAATTACCTCAAATAATATCGCGATTTTTACTTTGGGAATATTTTTCATTTGCTAATATTGAAAGCTTTAGTAAGCGAAGCCGGTGCTGATAATACCACAGAGGAAAAAAGACTTTCGCCCGGCCGACCATGCCATCTATCGCGCGATTTTTTTAGAACCAAAACTGTACAGTTATTGGTGATATTAAAATTATTTCCGGGATTCTAATTTAAATTTCTTTGTGTTTTTATACCCTTCACCAGAGGTGTAAAAGGGTATATATAAGTTTGTCATTACGTTTGTAATTTCCACAATATTGATTTTAGACCCCATAAAGTATATATATTCTGGGTCCTTATGAGGAGAGAAGTTGATTTAACCATGTCCGTCTGTCCGTCTGTCCGTCTTACGCTTGATATGTGTTTTCCGGGAAAACCAGACATGATAGCGGCTAGGTTGTTTTACATTTATGTCACATATAGTCCACCATTTCGTGCTATTGAAATTCAGCCAGATCGGTCCAAAAATGACGTAGATATGAGCAAAAAACCACGACTACCTCTAAATTTTTTCAAAAATCCCTTGTTGTTGTATTTTTTTTATTTCTGTATATCTTGAGAACGGCAAGAGCCAAAGTTTCCAAATTAGGTACACACATTTAAGTTGCCAATACACACCATCCTACAAAATGTGGGCGGGATTGGAGAAGTGGGCGTGGTACCTCCCGTACAAAAAAAATTAAAAATTGTATAAAAACCAGGGGGTTAAGTTAGAAACTGTGAGTTCTGTGGTTCAAATCTTGTTTATTTAAAAAGAAAATTTTTTTTTTAAATTTTTATTTTTTTTATATTCTAAAAACGATTAAAAAAAATATTTACCAGTTTTCGCTTTTTTAAATTTAAATTTAATGAAGTTTAAAGTAGTGTTAATATGTATGTATACATATGTTAAAACTATTTAGTTTTTGTCTAGTTGCTCTGTATTCTGCTCGCACAATGGTGAAGGGTATATAAGATTCGGCTCAGCCGAATATAGCACTCTTACTTGTTTTTTTTAGTTTTAACTTTTTCAAAAATTGAAGGTCATTTTTCATAAAGAAGAATTAACCGGAATTTGGGAGAAATATTTAACTTTTTTATTTTTATTATAATTATTTCATTATTTTGGGGCGACATTTATGAACATAATTGCGTTACATTGCATAATGAAAATAGCAGTGTCCAATTCTGGCCCAACGTAAAACATCGACCTATTTAAATATGGATTAATGACAACGTCGGCCTTATTTTCACACCAAACCGTGATTATTTCGGGATGCATTGGCCGCTGTTGGATCTCACATGAGTTGGTATTTTCTCTAAATTCAACAATTTCGCTTGTTGACGTACCCATCTATCCAAAAATGGACCTCTCGCTGAAAATCTTTTTCGATGAAAAGTAGGGTGATTAAAATTTAAATTATTAAATTTTTAATCCAAATTTTGATATTTTATTTAGGCTAAAGTTCATCAAATTTAATTTTCATTAAATTATTTTTACAGCATGAAATTAATTAAAATTTATTGATAGTTTTTCATTCTCGACTGAATCTGGGCTCGAACCCAGGCGTTTTTACGGTCAGGTTACCCTTACATGTTTCAATCGCAACCACTCGATATCTTCAGAGGGATTTGCCGTTTAACACTCACAGCCGTCGACGACTGCTGGCAGTCAATAGTCAAACATCAATCTTTAAACCAAATTGTGTTTAACACTTGGTAGATCGAAATTTGCTTTTTTGAATGATTGTCTATTTTAATTTATTTACATGTTCTTCCTTACTTCTGTTTTTCGTACTTTTTGTCAAGAATTCTTCTTGAAGTCCAAAGTACATTTTATTTTTGTTTTTAATTTTTTTTTTTTTGGTCTTTCCTTTTTCTTGTTGACCTTTCTCAACACAACTTGAAGGACAAATGTAAACATAGAGCTCGTGCCTTAGCTTTTTTAACAATAGTATTGTGATTATTTTGTTGAACTGTTTATGGTTTTTAATCCAAATTTTAATATTTTAATTAGGCTAAAGTTCATTATATTTAATTTTTATTAAATTATTTTTATGAAGGAAGGAATTTTAAAACATGAAAAATTGTCAATAACAATTTTAATTAATTTTCATGTTGTAAAATTCATTTCTTCATAAAAATAATTTAATGAAAATTAAATTTGATGAACTTTAGTCTAATTAAAATATTAAAATTTGGATTAAAAACCATAAACAGTTCAACAAAATAACCACAATACTATCAATTATTAAATTTTTAAAATTGTATTACATTTCTATTAAATTTTTAAAATTTTACCATTTACACGTGTTGTTGAACGCCATGGCTATTTGGCTAAACCAACTGAATAATTTACTGTATTCTACGGAGAAAGCTTCAACAATGATGCCGCTACTTTCTGTTCCATATACAACATCAAATCGTTTGTAAGACTTAAGAAATTGCAAATTTTATAAAAATTTCCCAAACTTTTTTTATAAGTCTAAAATTTAAGAAAGAAACTTCCTGGGCCCTGTTTCTTAAAACAAAAAGTTACAAATCTGCAAGTAAATTTATTTAAAAAAAATTGTTGCTTTTTTAATGTATGTATGTATTTCACTTGTTGATTTGTAACTTATAGTTTTGAGAAACAGGGCCCTGGAGTGAAGCCGTGGGTGTAACTTGAATATGACAAATTATATCAAATCAATTTTCAAAACCTGGCGCCAGTTCACTTACGTCAAGTTGCATGAATAATAACTTTTTTGATAAGAAATTAAAAATTCCAACGCGTTTTAATGTGAATAATTACAATAGAAATAAGAAATAAAACAAATGGACGTGCACTATTTGAATGAATTTTATACATTTATGCGAAATCCTGATGATTAACTTTTAAAAATTATTATTTTTAAAGTTATTTCCGATAATTGAAACCACAATTTTATTACATATTATTAATTTTACGTTGACTTAAAATTAAAAATGGGTCATAAGCAGAAAGAATATTCAGATTTTTTTAGAATGAATTTGCTAAATAAATAAATATTCTTTCCTATTTATTAGCACATACTTTTTTCAATAATTTTTATTTTTGTTCAAGTTAATCTATCTTAGATATCTTTTGCTTCAGGATTCAATTATATTAAGGATTTTGTGTGTTTTAAAAAAAAAAATATTTGACTTTAAAATTCATTAAAATTAGTACTTTTTGTAAGGGAACTCATACTAGGGAAATCCGAACTTATAAAAGAATCTATAAATAAAATATTAATCAGATGCTTATTAAAACAACTGTGGGTTTTTTTGAGAAATTTATATTGTAAACAATATTAAAAAAAAAGATCCAATTAAACAAAAGAAATAATAAAATGGTTTAGTTTTTATAATGAAGTTCAATTTCATGGTTTATTCATAGATTTAATTAAAAAAAATTTCTTAAAATTTCCTACTTATAAACAATTGAGCAAAAATTATAAATAGTTTCTTTTCTTCTGCGCTTATTTGTCATTTGTAAGACATTTTTGCTTAAGTTACAAAAAGAAAATTTTTCCAAAAAAAATCTCTATTTATAAAAAAACAATTGCTGTTCATAGGAAATTTTGCAAAAATTATACTATTCATACACAGAAAATAATCCATATCACTCTTTTTTAGTCATTTAATGTTATTGTGTATGAAATACAACATCTTACAAATGTGCGCCGCAGCTTCGCTGGGTCAACCGCATCCATAATGTTCAATCTTCCATGACCCTAGCGCATAAATAAGCCTGAATTTGACCTTTGGCTTCGGTTATGTTGGCTTTGAAGGACGCTGTAGCTCGTAGCTTACTCGCACGAACCTGCAACTTAAGACAATTCCACAGGGAAAAGTTTAGCGGGGCCAAATCTCACTATATCTGTGGCCAGGAAAATCGTGGTACACAGATAGCGCTCGCCTTTGACAGCTATGGCCTGTCCAACGTCGCGACGCGCCGTCCTCAAAGAAGCAAAGTTAATATAAGGAAGTCCGTTGTCCGTTGAAATGGGTTTTCCGAAGTCTCCATTTATGTCACATATAGTCCGGAATTTTTCGCTATTGAAATTAGGGATGAACCGATACGACTTTTTGCCGATAACTTACCGATGCTCAAGAAGAAATAACGCCGATATCGATACCAATCAGTGGTGGATTAATGCCTAAGGCGGCATAATTTAAAGGGCGCCAAAATTTAAAGGTAAAAGAATGTAAGGGGAATTCAAATTCGAAAATTGATTTGGCCAAGTTTTACTTTAAAGGAATATTAAATTATACATATTAAGTAATTCAATTGTTGTATTTACTTCTTAATTAGTAGATTAGAGTTTGCTAAAAACCGTAAAAATGTGAAACCGCGGTTTCGGTTTTAAAATGATTAAAACCGGTCGGTTTCGGTTCGGTTTTGGTTTTGAAAATATCTAAGTTAAACTTCATATATAAACGAATATATTTTTTTATTTGTTTCTATGCAGGTACTTTTATTAACACTTGTATACCTGGACCTGGTATTTTTTTTGAGTTTTTTCCCTTTTTTTTATAAAAGTATAGAACGAAACATTATGTATCCCTCAATCAAAGTTTTTTTTACAAGAAAATGTGAAAAAAGTGTAAACACAGTGGGCATCGCAATCCCAGCAAACACAGAAATACTCCATAGGTTTTGCCAAACGAATTGCCTGGATGAAAAATATTATTGCGGCAATAATCGATTTCGTATTACGGATGATACATCCTTCGGGAAGAAACGTGTCTCGATAGCAATACTTCTAAGCAATACGAAAGCGATTCTTCTAGATGATAAACTAGCAATATTGCCAGATAACCACTTATAAGCAAATAGGAAGATATCGCCAAAATATCATACGGATGATAAAAAAAAGATTATGCATTTCAAAAATACACACACATTTCTATTTTAAATAAATTTGTTAATTATATAAAATATAGTTAAAAATAAAACAATTTATAAATAATATAAAGTTATTGAGCTATTGAGAAACAATAGAGAAAGAACATTATCTTTATTTACCCCATGTACGACACTTGAGTTTAATCTCTCTTCGTTTTCCGTAAAAAGTTGGTTCACAAATTTTGCAGCTTTCCTGTCTCTTGCCTTCTTCGCTAATTTCTGTAATATTTGTTGCCGTGGAGAATACGCCCTTTTTATATATTTTTTTAAATATATAAAATGTAATGGATGTATAACTATAAATAATTTAAATTTTTTCCTGTCTATATTTTGTATTTTGTTTTTTTTTTAACTATAAAAGAAAGAACATAAAAAATGGATAATGCTGAACTATTGCCTTAGATGATATCTTCCATTTGTTTGCAGGGAATTGCCCCAATAAAATTTGTGTGAATATTGTATCCACCTGGGCCTGACTAGGCCCTGCCCTATTATATATTTACTGCAGCAAATAAAATCAAAATGAAACGTATCAAAAAGCATACGCAACACATAAGAATTCTTTCTTTACAGTTTTTTCGAAGAATTATTCCACTTTCCGACAAAATGTTTCTGCTATAGCACGCTATCGCCATAAAACTCCACACATATAAAAGTAGTCCCAGCCTTGCCAACAAAACTCCATACACAATACTAGTGGTTCCAGCCAGGCCTAGGTGGTAGTTTGTGCCACACAAATTAGGTGTCTACTTAAGAATTAAAAAGGTAACATTTGTTCTTCTTAATTTTTTTTTTAATTTTAAGATTTTTGAAATGCCTTGCCATTGTTGCAAGCTGTTATGTATAAATTTTTGTATATGAAGTTCCAGTATCATATATATTATTTCTAAAGCACTTTTTTTTGTCGGTTGCAAATATCTCCCATACCACCGCATCAAATTTAATGAATGATATCTCATTTTAAAGCTTATTTCTAACACTAATGACGAAAAATAATTAGACATTGAAAAATTAATATTTTCATTGATAGAAATTACAATTTCTTTATGCATACATATATTGTTAAAGTAAATCTTAAAACCGAGGTTTTTTGTCGGTTTTCGGTTTCGGTTTTTAAGCATTTAAAACCGCGGTTTCGATTTCGGTTAAAACCGAACAGCAATCCCTAATTTAGATGGTTATCGATTCTGATCACAGATTGAATAAAGGAAATAAAATAATATTCTTAAAAAACCTGTGTATCTTAACTTTTTATTTTGGCAATTCATGGAGAAGTCCTAAAGGGCGTAATTATAAATCATTACATATATAATTTAAATTTTTTTAATTTGTATGTACACTTTTCAATATAAAAACTACGAAAAATTGGAATTTTTAGCGATCTTAAAACGTCATTTGATTTCGCTTAAATTTGGAGCATATGTTGGTGTGGTTCATACGCAATGATACAGCCTTGAAGAGTGTAAATTGGACTTCTTCAAACCCAAAAGTTTTAGCGAAGTGATTTTTATTTTCAAAAAAATCATTAAAAATTAGTAGAACATTCTGCAGACCAAAAATGCGTGGTGTAAAATTCGATTGACAAGTTACACAGCAAACACGTAAAATGCATGAATTAGGATTACCTACTTTAGCATGCGTCTCGAAAAAAGGTCAAAAAGAAAGATACGCATAAAACGCGTGGTGTGAACCGACCTCCATCTAAAAAATTAAAAGAAAATTTATTATTCTGTAATTTTTTGCTTTTAGTTGTTATGAAAAAAATAAACATTGAAAATTAAATAGTTTGTTCAAAAAAACTATAGAAAAAGTATCGGAGTATCGACAGTAAAATATCGCCGATACCGATATATCGGCAAACGTGAAGTATTGCCGATATCAACAAGCTGTTCTAAAATTCTTAAATTAGTCAAAGTTTTTTAATAGAATTCTGAAGGATCTATTCATGCCTCATCTTGTTACTACTGGCTGCGGTGGAATGGGAACTATGGAATACATTTCATTAAAAATTTCAATATTATCGAATTGGCTTCTAATTTCCTCTGCAACGCGGTATAACCCATATGCCAAGCAAGTAACTTGCAACAGTTTTGGATAACATATTTTAAGCCTATTGGAAGCCTTAACCATGCCAGGAGCTGCATCGGTTTAAAATAGAAGGATCTTTTGTCGAAATTTTGAAAATCTTGTTTTTAAAACAAAGCTCCAAAAGAATTCATTCATTGATTTAAAAATTTTTTTTGGAATTTTCTTTTGTATATTTAAAACTTTTTTTAATAACATTTCTTTATTATATGGAAATTAAAAAAAAATCACTCAAGAATGTCAAAATATGCAAATATATATATATGCATTTAAAACCTAAATATGCATTTTCACCAAAATATGCAACAATATGCAAAAACAAATCGATGCCATTTTAACGCAAATTTAATGATTCAAAAAGATAATTGGTCGACATCGTTCTTAGACTATCGACAAAAAACATGCATTTGCATGCAAATCTTATCCCTACTAATTATATATAGGAAATTTTCAAAAGTTTACAATTCATAGAAAATAAGTATGTACAAGGAATACATTATAGAAGTTTGTAAAAATCCTTGTAAAAATCCTTAAAAATTAAGGCAACACTTGGTCAGTTTTATCATCAGCAATCAAGAAATAAAATATTATGGTTTTAGTAATAATTATAAAAAAATATATATTTTAACATTCATTTGTGTATGAGCAATCGTAAGAAGTATGAACATTTCAAAATCGTATGCATTTATTTATTTTTAAAATCATTATGGAACTTGCTGCAAAGACTGGCGTCAGTGTAATGAGTTTTTGAATGTTTTAATGGCTTTTTATAGTTTTAAAAATAAAATTAAATTGCCACAAAAATATTGAAAACTTTACTTCGTTTTGTGTATTATTACAACTGCAGACAATTTTTTTAAACGCTATTTGATTAAATACTTGTTTTTCGTATCGAAATGTAAATAACAAAAACAAAAAGTTATAAGAGAATTGAGAACGGCCTTGCAAGGCCTTTTAAGACAAATAGTTGTATTGAAAATACATACAGATATAAATACATTCATACCTAGATACATACAATAGTATTTAAAACATATGGACATTGAGAAACAGTCATAGCTTGAGTTGAGTAGTCTTTCGTACTAGTATTTTGAATTGTGGTGCTCCACTTGATCGCTCGTTAAGTGACAGACAAACAAACTGTCAGATAGCCTAGCTTAACTGCGATTCATATACGAATGGTACGAATGCACCCATATCTGAACAATTGCTATCGTACTCGACTACGATGCATTTGTATATGTGTATGACTAAGTCGACTACTAAATTGATCACTTTTATTTATTTGTAAGCTTGTAATAATTATGACAACTTATTGCTGAACTGAAAGTTGACTACTAATTTCAGGTGGGTTCAGAGTACAAAAGGAGTGATTTCTTTTCAATGAGGTATTTTTATTTTTCACTTATTTTTATACTGAAGAGCTTTCAACTGTAGCTTGTATACAAAAAGTTCTTTTTAAAATCGTTTCCCGAAAATCAAATTCACCGTTTTTTATTTTAATATATAAAAATCTCGTCTAAAGGTCTTTGTGGTTGTACTCTTGTTATGTATGAACACTGTTGCCAATTTAAGTACAAAATAAACAACACAAATGGCTTGGCAATTACACACTTTGTTTCCGTTTTGTATGCGCCAATAGACAACACAAACATTTTTCGTACAAACATTAATTTTTAGATTTTGTTTTGCTTTCTATGAATACAGACGACGATTGTGCTGAGACAATTTTGTTTAAATGGTTTTAACAACGAGCTGTTTTGTGCAAACAATGCTGCTTCAAAAATAAGCATTTAAAACTGATAATAATTTTTACTAGTGCTCGTCTAATGTTCAAAATTCGACCATAAATTTTTATACACATATGAAGAAAACATGTTTTGATCTTTTTTTTTTTCTTCTTAGTGGATCGATTTGGTGAGGGACCAACCTTCGGTTCATATTTTATCTTCCAGGTGAGTTAATTAAATTTGTAAGTTCAGTATAAAAAATATCAGAAAATATCAATTGAAAAACAAAAAAGTATCAAAAAACCTCCTTAGATTGTCATCCACTCAGAACATTGCATGTTAAATTTTATTTTTTTATGTCGAATATTAACGCAAATTAATCAAAGTACCAGATGTTGAACAAAAAAGTAGCAAAAAGCTCCCCTTACATATTCTTATTCACTTATCTTAATAGTTTAAAGAAATAAATTTAATTTCCTGTATTTTTATAGTCGAAATATTAGAAAACCGGTTTCTAAAAAATGTTGAATAATCGACCACCCGATTTTTTTATTATTTGATAATTGAAAAAAACAAATTCATGTGTTCTGCATATGTGTTTGTAGCAAATTTGAACGCTTCCCAACAAACACGGAGGTTTGATTTCAAATTGAGAATGATTTGAAATCAAACGTTTTCTCAAACGTAAACGTTTGATACTGTTTTTAATGTTAATGTTTTTATTTTCAAATTGAAAAATGCCTTTATTTTCAACTTGCATTCAAACGTAATTCTCAAATGTGCATTATAATACAATGTGGGATATAAATAAAAATATTTTATTTTTTTTAATTTCAATTTATTTTTTATTTAAATAAACTGTGAGATAAACATTCGGCACCATAGCTAAAATATGAAATAATGTTCTTTCCGTCCTCTAATTCTTGCAAAGACGAAATAATTGGCACCCTTCTATTTTGAGGATTGTAGCACCGCGATCATTCAACAAACTTTTAATTTCTTCACTTTCCCGTTTTATTTTTTTTAATTCATATTAGGTTGACATATAGAGGAGAAAAGTTTTCTTAACTTTTTTGCCTTTGCCGATTTATATATACATAGATGTTTCTTTTTCAACTTCTTGACTCTGCAAAGGTTTTGCTGAAATGATTACATTTAGCACTAGACACCACAAAAAGTTTGGCAAATAGCCGACATGTCTATCAAATATTAAAAATTATTAATGTTTTTACAAACATGCTTCTGATATTTATTCAAATAGCAAACACCCCAATGTTTGCCAACAATTTGTATGCATAACTCAAAAAAATAAATTTTCGAAATAAACGTGTTTAAAGTTTTTTAATTTGCTCTAAGCACTTAGATAAAACAACGACATCATCACTAAATTCAAAACTTTATTTCTTCTTAGTTATGATGATGTTGCAGCAAATGAGCAAAATGTGTTAAAAAAAATTGCATAAAAAGCTTCGTTACACACCAGTTTGGCTATAATAATAATTGTATAAATAATAATATCAAATAATTACATTCCTTTAATTATCTGTTAAATATATATACGCTACACGACCGTAAATATAGAAAGTATTATTTATGCCTTTGCGCTATGTAGATGTTTGTGCAAAAGTTTTCCCGAAATAGAATTTATTTCATTTAAATGTTAGTATCCACACAAAATTTGCCGGAAATTCCTCCTATGTATGCAAATAATGTGATAAAAGGAACAAAATTGGCCGTAGCTCTTAAAACACATATAAGATCTTTTTCTGAAAAAAAAAATCTTAAAACATAAGCATGAAGACAAAATGTTGCACCTTTTACGTTAATGCAAACAAACTACAGACAAACTCTGTTCGGATAGGTCCGGAATTGGTCATAGCTCCGATTTTTGCAGATCTCATTTACAAAAATCACTTTAAACGCCATGAATCTACAGTCAAATCCCGATAATTCGTACCCCGATAAATCGTAATTCCCGATAATTCGTAATAAACTGTCGGTCCCTTGAAAAAATCTCGTTAATTCGTAAAATTTCCATACATTTTGGTCCCCTCGCTATTTCGTAATTTTTTTCAAATAAAATCTTCTTTACCTCTTATAAATCGTTATTATTTGCTAACTACCCCTTATAATTCGTAATAAAAACAACAGAAACATGGAAAGAATGATTTTTGCTTACCGCTATTTTTTTTTGCGTGGGTTTTTGCTTGTGTGTGTGTGCGTATTTTCTTAAGATCAGTTTGTTACATGAATTATTTTTATATATTTTATTTATAACAATTGTTTTTTATGATATTTTTATCGTTTTAGTTAATAAATTGAAAAACCCCGTTAATTCGTATTTATTTTATTTTAACCCCGTTAAATCGAAACCCCGCTTAATTGAAAACCCCCTATAATTCGTAAGAAATGGCCGGTCCCTTGCGATTACGAATTATCGGGATTCTACTGTATTTAAGTTTGACAAATTTAAGAGTAGCAAAATTTTGAAATTTCGTTTGCTACTAATATTTATAAAATAAGGATGAATTAGTTATAGAAAAAGTCTTAAAATTAAAGCATAGAATTATCATAAACATAAGTAGAGTTAGCAACAGATGCAGCAACATCTGCATTTTATGCAGAAGTAGCATTCAAGTAGCGAGTAATGTAGCAATTTAGTAGCATATGCTATAGGAATAACGTAGCACATAAACAAATCGTATCAACACACGCGGCTATTTAACAAACGTCTTATACGGAATACTCAAATTTATATTTTATGTTGAATCCTCCCTGATAATGATTTTGTTTTTCGACTACTTTAGTGCTAAATCAATAACTACTTTTATAACTGCCTCAACTAAATAAAACTTTTGATGTTTAAATTAAAAAAACAAGCTACAAATTAAGAAGTAGCAAATGTTTTGATTTTAAAATTTTTTCTCTGTTGCTAGTAAATGTTTTATTATTATTGCTCCATTTCGACTTGTACTTTTCAATATTTATCAATAGTAATAATCAAGAATGTGATGAAAATCGATCGATTTCAAAATGAGCGTTTTTAGAAGGCATGATAAATTTCGAGTTATATTAAATCCATTTCTGAATTATAGTCTTAATTTTCAGTTCAATTAACATGTATAATAAAAAATGTTAAAAGAACATATCGTTGGTCTCATGTAGAAAGGCCCTAACTCACATAAATGCAACTTTGCAGGAGAAGGCAAACACACAATAGAAACCGTATGTATCATAATGTAATATGGCTTCTTCAATTGCTTGTTAAACTGATATTTTTGATGCTATTGTATTAAATTTTTGTGACGAGGTTTTTTTGTGGGAAATGTATTGGAATCACCAAAAAACTCAATTTCGAAAAAAATCGAGTTGGGGCGTTTCTACATGAGACCGACGATATGTAGGTGTAAAGAAAAACAGAGGAACATGTATTAGAAATTAATTTTTAAAGGTACCGAGAACGATATCGTTTTCAAATCGTTTTATTTTCAAAATCGTTTTCCACCACATACCTAAATATTTAATTATGTACTTAAGTGGGTATTAAACATTTTAATGCTACTGCTACTTCTACATAATATTTCCGAAAGTAGTAGTTATAGGTATAGCAATAAAATTTATACTAGTTGTAGCACTTGAAAAAATGGTAACAAATAAATATACATCGAATATGAAAACTATAAGGCGCTAAATTAAAAACCGTTTTCAGTTTTTTCTAACACGTCTGGTGTTTTATGGGCTAGACTTTTATTTCGACCGCAATAAGGCGGCTATGCTTAGATATTTAATCATAACTAGAGAACGATTTTTCCGATTTTGATCAAAATACTTACACATGTTTATGAGTAAAATTACTTTTGAATCATCATAATAACATTTTTCTTTTAACCCACTTACAACTACAATTCGAGGCGGAAAGAACCCAACCAATTGTAGGGGGATGTAAGAAAAGATAAACTCACTGTTTATTGTTGGTGTTTTACTTAAGCTTTGATATTGTTACAAGTAAGACTTAGAGTGTTTATAATTCTTATTCGCTTTAGGGTTTTATTTGTTTAATATTTTTGGCTTTTCTAAAATCTTTGGAAAAGGTTTCCTGATGAGCTGCTCTAAGCAACCAGTGAAATGCGCATAGAAGCTAGCTTTCCCTCAACAATAAATTTCAGTGTATTTATCAAATATGAAAAACTGGGAATTTAGCACGTCATACGGAAATCGTATTAATAATAAACATTTTTTTATGTTTTCAACTGTTTAGGAGTTATTCAGAAATAAGTGGCAATCTTTTTTTCATGAGATGAGTGTTTTCATGGCAAAGTTCTTGCTCCCAGCTTTTTTTTTCTTTGTTTTTTGTCGACAAGTGTTGTTAAACAATTTTCTTTTATCATAGTATTCAACATTTTTTATTTTTCGAATTAATTCAATGAGCTAAATTTCAGTTATGTATTTTATAACGCTTTTTTGTAATAGATTTTTTCATATACAGATTATTATATTTTTAAAAAAATTTTATATTAAAAAAGTATCCTTATTTAGCTTGAGTTGTTTTATTAATATCTATAGATTTTATCGAATCATTAAATAATTTTCAAAAATTACCAATTTTGCTTACATGGAAAAAAATTGTTTTTCAAACTATTAGAGAATTTTAATACAAAATCTCTTTTTGGCAACTCTGTTAAGAATATAAGAAAAAAAAATTTTAAAGAAATTGCAACTAATGCCTTTTGAGTGTTTATACACTTAGTAACAAGACTTTTCTAAGACTCGCCTGTTTTAAAAGTTGTTTGTTTTTAACTATTCATTATTATGTCATTAATTCTGTTGAAAATGGTTAATACATTCGAACGCAGTGATGGGCACATTTTAAATTTGTGGACAAGCGTGCTTAGGTATACCTCAGTATAACTAATGGCGATTTCTTTTCTGAGAAAAATATGTTACAGTACATACATGTAACATTTTCTAATGTTACCTAAAATCACTCGAAGTGTTACATGTTGTGCAATTTCAATAGAACACAATTAGTGCTTTTATTTACAACTATTACACTTTCATCATTAATGTACTTAATAAGCGATTTTAAAAGCTATTTAAGCAGTTTCTGCATGCTATTAAGGGGTGGAAACAAATATTAACATCACTAATGGCTTATAAAAATTAAAACGATTATAATATAAATAGACTTTTTTTGATTTTAATTTGGAAATATTTTTATTTTTTGTTTTAAAATCAATTTTTAACAAAATTATGAGCGGTATGAATTATGACGAACAAAATAAAACATTTGTTGTACAAACAAAGTAGTAAGCACCAAAGTTTTAGAACAGGGCAGTTGAACACCTTAAGTTAAAGTAAGGGTAAAACATGCAACATGTTTTGCATGTTTTTTATCAACATATTCACAAAAGAACTTGAAAATTTTTCCCACAGTTGTATTTTTTGTACAAACGAACACAAAAATGTAGAACATGTAACATTAATGCAACATTTTTCTCAGAAAAGAAATCGCCATAAGTATAGTTAAATTCTGCCTAGCTCTAGTAAAAAATATGTTAGTATGCGTGACACATGCGATGCTGGATGGAAAATCAAACCAATTGAGATATGTATAACGTCAAGCACACGTACGCTAGCTTGGCATCAAGTATTTAAAGACTTCGCAAAAAAAAATTTCGGAAATTATCCGAATAGGAACGCTAGTATGGAAGTTACATTTGGCATAACATAAATAAACTGACAAAATTTTCTATATGGTTAGATATACAATCGAATAAACTTGCCTGGCACCTGTCCCATAATAAAAACGTTTAAATCTTTTTAAAAACCTCATCGGTGTCCAAAAGATCTATTCTGACCGCCATTTTTTTATATGGAAGAGTAACTTAATTCATATATAACAAGCGATCAGTTGTAAAGAGTAACACAGAGTTTTATTTTCTTAACTTTATATTGTGCAATGTGGATGATATATACATATGTAAAACTACAGACAGAGAGCAAGTAAGCTGACTGTGGTTAAAGGCTAGTTTACACTATTATACTTTGTATTAATATATGTCAAAAACTCAAGTAATATGTAAAAGTCTGATAGTGTGAATGCTTGTGCGATCAAAATGATGCTTGTGCGATCAAAATGACAAGTATTATAAAAAAAGTTTGACATCACATACGACTTCATCGTTTTTTGAAAAATTTCTAAAGCGGCCCATACACTTGCCATATAATTGTATATGATATTCGCCATTTTTTTCCATTTTGTTCTATATTATGCAATAAGTCGCACAATAGTTTCATTCATTCAATAAAAAGGTGAACATAACCTATAGGAATAACATAAACAGCATTGTACAATGCTGCCAACACATTTCGCTTTCTTTTCGTTGTGCAATAAATATCAAAAGTCTTTTGATTGTTGCCAATATATTGTATCACCTTCGAATATCACATACACGTTGGCGATATTATTGTAAAATACGTAAAATTGAACAATTTTATTGCAAGTGTATGAGCCGCTTAAACAATAATATTTCATTAGATCAGTGTTGTATTTTATTTAATGTGTGAGTGTTTATAATTTGTATGATGCTGTGAACACAAACTGTTATGTTAAATTAGATTTTTTGACAGTCGCAACAAAAGTTATTAGATTTCTGTCTCACAAAGTAGTATGGAATACGTAAGACTTGTGAGATAGTGTAAACTAGCCTTAAGAATTGTGTGTAACACACTTTTTCATTGTACCACGTACTTTATGCTTGCCCTGTAATATATAAAGCTTATATGGTGGTGTGCTACCTATCGAGTGAAAAAAGTACAAAAACTTCATAAAATGAGTTCCTGTACTGATTTTGTTGTTAAAGAAATTGTTATTATATGTAATTATTAAGTATTATTATTACTTGTTATTATATAAATTATTATAAATTAAAAAATAAACAATAAAAAAATGTTTTTTTCTTAACTTTTTATAAATTTTGTTTAACGCATTCATACCTATGTATATGTACTTTGTTTATGAACAAGCACTTTATGTTAATTACAGCATCGTACGGTAATTATATGAAAAAATATTTTATCTTGATTACAAACTACTAAAAAAAGTACATAGAATTGTATGAAAGATGGATACTTTCTCGTACACTTTGGGGGTTGGTTGTAAGCGACGAAAAAGCGATCATGCCCATATAAAAGTAAACCTAAAACGTATATAAAGTTCCGTTTTTCAGTACGTGTAACACACGTTCATTACTGTGTAATTACACATTTAAGGACATATGTATTTATAAAACACTCAAATATTTTATGAAAATTTTTTAAATAAACCTTTTTAAAATCTTAAATTAAAGTGGTAAAACAAAAAAGCTTTTCTTATTTTTATTTACAGCGCTCTCTGTAGTGTAAAGTAAGAGAAAGAAAACTTATCGTGTACACCAACCAATGGTTGATGAATTTAGTAAATATTCCCATTACATGATCCATAATTATTCTGACATTATTTAATTAATTATTCCAATATGTTTTTTATATTTTGAATGAATAGATTTAGTAAATTTCTTCTATTCTATAGAATAAATTATCTGTGCTTTTGAAACACGAGCGCAAATCTCGTTCGCTTAACTTACTTTTAAAAAACAGAATAAAAATTGGGAATTTCGCACAACAAAACAAAATCTTTTAATAAAAAAATTATGTACATACTCCCAAAAATAACTTTGACAAAAAAAACTTCAACTATTTTTATACCCTCCACCGCAATTAGTTGTGAAGAGGGTATACTAAGTTTGTCATTCCGTGTGAAACTTTTTTATCATTTATCGCAGACCTCATAAAGTATACATGTTCTGGCTTCTTGAGTAATTCTAAGTCGATGTAGCCATGTCCGTCCGTCTGTCGGTCTGTTGAAACACGCTCACTTTCGAAAAGCTCAAAAGAAATGAACAAATTTTGTGTCGAATTGCTTGTAGTTATGCAGTTTGGGATTGAACTCCAACAAAATCGGTTCAGTAGGATCAAAAACTAACATAAATTGTGGAACAATGCACGGAATGATATAAGATGATACAAAAGTTCGTTTTACTCGACTAGAAATCGCACTGTAAAACTTCGTGAAGATCCGTCCATAATTTATCTTAGATCCTGTATTTAGCAGCCTTCTGATATTCACTGTAAACGCTGAAAATAATTTCAAAGCTGTATTACAAAGCCAATTGTTCCCAAGGTCATGTGGTATGGGCGCTATCGGGTCAAAATCCTTATTACGTGATCATATTTGTATAAGAAATAGCAAATCGATTTTGCTGATTTTTTAAACCTTTATTTAAAAATATTCAGTAGAAGCAAAACTATTTTTAATTTAATATTAAAGGCATTTGAAAAAGAATTTTTAAACCAACCGTTTAGTTACCAAAAAGTAGACAAACAACACGAAATGTAAAAAAGTTTAAAAAAAACTCGGTGAAAAAATCATATGTATTTATTAAATAATAACATAAAACAAAATTATAGAAAAATTTCGTTTTTAATACAACATTTTAAAAACGTAAAAAAAAAGTTTTTTGAATGAAAATTCGTATGATTAACAACTTTTTAAATTTGACTTAAGATGTTTTGTCAAAATGCCACAGATATATAAATATGCCTTTTTCATAATATTCTAACTAAGTTTACAGAGTATTTAATATTAAAAACAGGCATAAATAACTCTTCTTAATGTATGTCAACGATATATATATGTATATTGTAATTCCAATAAAAAACATAAAATCGGTAGTAAGTGTTGGTATAAAATACAGCAGAAATATTTTTTTTATGACTATAAATAATGTTACAAATTTTCATGATGATCGGTCCATAGCATTCCCTAGGTTTCATACAAGGCCGTGATAATCGACCCATTAAATAACATAGATTTCATATAAGGCTCTTCCGAAAATAACTTTAATATACCTAAAACCGAGACAAATACTGTGGGGCAAAATTTTAAAATGATTTATTAGGGATTTATAACTTTTCTCGGTGGAGAGTATCAAAGATTCGGCACATTAAAAATATTTTTATTTTTCAACAGGAAGTGCTCATAAAAGTCTTTCACCCCACCCCCCGATATTCCAGTTAATATATTTTTTGTTTTCAATTGATTTTTCTAATAAAAAGCTTTTCTAATGAATAAAAAGTACACAAAAAAAAAAAAAAACTAATGCACATTTTAAAATTATCGAGATGCACTAATTTAGAAAAGACACTTTTTTGTGGGGGCGTTTATTTTACAATGATCTCATATTTACAATATTTAAATGATGTAACTGAAAAATTGTGGAAACATTTACAATTACAGTTTACAAATTAGGAAAACAAAAACACGCAATATTTTGAAATTATATTAAGAAGTTTTTCAAATTATGTACATTGTGTATTTCACAATTTTATAAAATATTTCGTTATCGTGTTTTTGCAAATAAGGGTAAAAGGTCGTATCAGAATTTTAAATGCATAGTCAATTAACACAATTGTGTATGATTTATTTGAATAATTTGAAATTTATTTGTAAGCTTTTTACATATACATACATACATACATACATACATACATATATTTTGTATGCATTTACATTTTTATGAGAAAATTCAGATTTCTTTGATTTTGGTAGTCTAGTCTTTTAGTGCGAGGGTTGTGGGTTTTGACCAGCGTTGCCACGCCCAAAAAAAAGTTGTAATTTGTAAAAATATGTAAAAAAAAAATTTGAAAAGCAACCAAAATTTTATAAAAAAATACTTACTGCTGTATTCATAAAAAATAAAATAAGTTTGAAATGTGTCTTAAAATTTTCATACAATTTTTTCTTAAATGCATTTTAAATCCATTTAACTTTTTATGAATACGGCATATTGTATGTAAAGCGGCCCATACACTTACAATATTATTGTTTATGATATTCGCCATATCATTTCCGTTTTGTCCTTTATTATGCAATAAGTCGCGCAATGGTTTCATTTATTCAATAAAAAGGTGAACATAACCTATATGAATAACATAAACAGCATTGTACAATGTTGCCAGCACATTTCACTTTCTTTCGTTGTGCAATAAAAATCAAAAGTCGTTTGATTGTTGCCAATATATTGTGTCACCTTCGAATATCACAAAAACATTGGCGATATAATTGTACAACACGTAAAATTGAACAATTTTATTGCAAGTGTATGAGCTGCATAAGAACTTTGTACCTCAACCGCTAGACAGATTTTTATAAAATTTCGGCAATAGCTACTAATGGTCTGGAAGGAGCAATAGGCTTTATAATTTTTGAAAGTTTTAGAAAACGTGGCACCACCATTCAAAGTAAACACTTTTTTTCGTCAGCTTAGAAAAAAAACTGTGTAACGTAGATCTTTTACACTTTCTAAAAATAAATAGACTATCAATCTACATTACCAGGTTTAATATTGCCTCGGTAGAAGCGAAGAATAAGTTAAGCCCGCCCCCACACGATGTTAATAATCATTATCGTTTACCTAAAAACCATTAAAGATCACTAGATACAAAGTTAGCACTAATTGCCGTTTATTAATCTAAATTACAATTATCGAATAAAATAAGCTTAAGAAACATCTTTAAATAACGTAAAACTTAAAACATCGATAAAATTGATTTTTTTTTTCATTTGCGTTAACTAATAAACTAATAATTAATAAAAAAAAATTATTGGCGCCCTATGCTCCAATGGGAGTTAGAGGAACACATATATATAATTAAGAAAAGTTTAACATTATAACACAGCATTTTTAAAATTTTTGGTCTAAAAAAATCGAGGGAAATTTGGCTAAATAAAAATGGCTATCGGCTTTTTTGATTATATTCATGGCTAAACGGATTGATAAATGGCTAAATTTAGACACGAAATGGCAACACTGCTTGTAAGTACCCTGAAAATAATATAGGAATACATGATCAATTTGATCAAATAGACTACTCCCTGGACTGGTCCAATGTAATGCAAGTATCCTCTGGAGTATACAATGGAGTAGTTTTGAGACTAGTCCTAGTCCCTTATGGCTACATTTTACATGCGTGTATGGAATAGTCGCATAATTTCAAAATAAAATAAAAATTTTCGCTTTCAATATAAACAATAATAAAAAAAACTCAAACTGGTTTTTGTTAACAATATAAATGTTATGGGCATTAGGAACCTTTCGCATTATATTTACACGGAAAGAAGTTTATTTTCTTAAGTAATCAATTTCGTTTATTTAAACAAGAAAATCCAAAACTAACTGTATGATTTTAACTTATTTTATTCGTATTTAGTAAAATATTCTTAAATAAAGAAAACTTCTCATAATCGAAAAATTCACGATTTTGGTATATGATCAAAAATTTCTTAAAACAAGATATTCAACACGTTTCTATGTAAAAAACTCAGACTTTTCTTCGTATTTCGTAAAATATTAATGGTCGATTTTACCAATTTTTTTAAAAATCAATTTTTGGCTCGGACGATAAATTTTCTTGGTTCAAGCCATATTTTCTGGTGCTTTAGAAATTAATTTTTTCCGTGTTTAAGCCAATTTAATAGATGTCACATTTTTTATCAGAATTTTATTTAATTTTTGTAACTCTAAAAAATGCTTTGCACAAATGGTTTTCGACAAATTTAATCTAGATGAGTATGCGAATGTCTACCATGTTTAATTAATTTAATTAATTCCTTTGACAATAAATGCACATGCAAATTAAAAGCCAATTAAATATGTAATTGCCAAAATATTTTCTATAGCGGTTATATTAGTCTGTTTGTGCAGGAAATTTAATATATTCTTTTTAGACATTTTTGTTTGAGAGCTATCAATAGTATTGCAGCTTCATATATTTTAAAAATTTAAATTAAAACAAATAAAGCAATTCATAAAAATGCCAATGAACTTTAAACTCGTGAGAAATTTTATAGTTTTAAACAAAAAAAAAAAATTGAATAAAAGCAAATGCGCAATACTCAATTCACATTCAAAACACTCGTGAGAAATTTAAAAAATTTTCTCCAAGTTGTTGCTTTTTCTAGTTCTGTTTTAAATCACCCCTAATTCATATTTTTCTTTTCAAAGGACTCATCTTTGTTTGTAAACAAACGGAAGTCATAGTCAACATAAACTAACACTCATGCAGCAAAGAAAATGAATAAGCTAAAATTAACGGTAGTATTACGTATACTACTACTAGTACTATTACAACACATACTACTAAGCTTCTCAGGCGTATTGTAAACATAAAATAGAAAGAGACAAATATGTATACTAATATTCAAAGAAAATTCATTATAAACATTAATATTTATGAAATCTTTAACTTACCATCTTTATGTTGGCATTTAATAACACAAAATTGAAGCAAAAAATATTAAAATTCTTTTAAAAATTGTCTGTTTTTTATGTTAAATAAAATTTGTGTACTTAGTTAATTTTTAATTGTTTATTTTCTCAATAGATAGTTCTTAATTGTTTTTATTGTATTTTAATGACGTATGTAGGTATTTAATTATTTAATTTTTAATGTTTTTCTTTTCACACCACTCGCGATTATAATGACAATACCGCCGCTATCAGCGAATGTTAAGAACGTTTTGGTTTGAGGTTTCGCAATTGTCACTCACATACCTATTCTAAATTTTTTTTTTTTTTTTTTGAAACACATTTCATTGAAAAAGGTATGGGCAAGTAGTTTGCTCTGCAATAGATTTGCTCAAAATGTTTTGCTTTTTATTTTTTCACAACTGAATAACTTAGTTTTTAAATTTCCATTTTCATATGTGGAAAAGCACAATGTTTGTGCTTATTTAAGTTTTTTTTGGAATGAAAAAAAAAATTACCAAAAAACTAAAATAAAAGTATTCAGAGCGTTGCCATTCATAGATACGACTAAAAAAAACAGTTACATGCATGTATTAAAAAAGGGGGATGGATGAACAAAAAAAACAGTAGAGAAAGAGAGATAGAGACTTGAAGTTGACGTTGTTTTATGTTTACCAAGCAACTGTAAACAATAAAAAACAGGTTCACAGAAGGGTGGATTTTTTTTTACTTAAGTAGGGTAAAAAAATAATTAGTAAAATTTTATTTCGGAATAGTATTTACGTTATGAATCTTTTTTCGACTTTTTTTCTGGGGAAATTGTGTTACATTGTATATAACACTGCTTTACACCATCACACAGTTCTTAAGTATTTTGAAAAACATACAGCCCTGTCATGGTAAGTTGTTATTACTTTTGAATAAATTTTCAAACAATAATAATATCAGAGATGCATTTCCGTCAAAATACATAAGACTTGATTGATAATGTAAAACGACCTTAATATTCACTCGAAGTATTATTTACAACTATTACACTTTTCTAATTAATGTACTTCATTACCGATTAAAACTATTCGAACGAATTTTGCACACTATTATGGTTTGGAGGCAAACATTGACAACACTTATTACGAGCAAAAAAATGAAAACGATTAAAATATACATAACAGTATTAATTTATTAAAATAAAACCTTAGTTGTACAAGCAAATTAGTAAGTTCATCAATTGTGAAAAGGCAGTATAAACAAAAGCCTTGCAAAAATGCATTTGAATGCCGTTTCAAAACATTCGTTTACTTTTCAACTACAGATTGTCGATTGCTTTTTGCTAACGTATCAAACTCTGTATTGTGAAAAACACATAAAGCACGGAAAAATAAAAACACACAAATGCAAATGAATTTTAATTAGTGTGTTATAAACGACTAAATACGAAGTGTAAAGAGCACGGAATATACTCCACACAACAACGAAACAAACGAATAATACAAACTACACCAAATCACACGAATCGCACGAATCAAACGAATCACACCAAACAACAGTAAAAAAATAGGTGATATGAATTATCTTATTTTTTACACTTTTTGTGCACTTGTCGAAGTCACATCGACGACTGAATTGATGAGCATAAAAATATGTGTTAATAGTGGTATACACAATTGTGCAAAGAAATGGAATTCCCTGTTATAGACTCACAATTGCTGTGTGTTATGTTTTCTTTTACATCAAATTATACATTGCGTTGATTTGTTTTTTTAAATCAAACTACTGCTTAACAACGAGTTGTTTGAAACCAACTACTGTTTAAAACTGATTCGGTCTGTTAAAAAAAACACAGTATTTTACACAACAATAACTTGGTGTGGAGAACTGTGAAAAAGAAACAAATGCATTCGTGCAGGGCTTTAGTATAAACACCTTAATTAAAAGTGAGGGTAAAATATGCAACATGTTTTTCCTGTAACATTTTTAGAATAGAAATTGAAAATTTTCATACAGTTGTATTTTTTGTACAATCGAACACAAAAATGAAGAACATGTAATACCTATATATGTAACATATTTCTCAGAAGAAGCCCGCCTTAACATTCACACGGAATTTTTTTATTTACCTTTGAGAGTGTGTTAAAAAACCTCTTGCATTTATACCATGATTTTTAAGAATTGGTAATGTAAAGGGAAATACAAAAAACATGGAAACCAAAAATGGTGATGTGTTTTCTCATTTGTATTTCAAAAAAATAAAATAAATTTCAAATATTTTTGATCTGATCTGGCATCAAAGTGGAATCTGAAAATATTTTTTTTAAAAATGAATTTCTTTCTTTAAGTACAAGACAAAGTTTTATTTTAATAATTTAAACAAAAGTTTAAATTAGTAAAGCTATGTTCACACCTCTTAACGTCCTTTACGTTACCACTTGTTTAATTAAAAAATTATTTGCTTTTACAAAACGTTTGGTTAGATCAAACATCATTTAACAGTTTCTTAATTACATTATAAAATTATCTTCTTGCAAATAGTTTTAGTAAAGTTTGATCAATTTACTGGTCTCGCTTTTTTTTAAATTTTTTTAGTCAAATATTTGTTAGGTCTGAACATACATTTATTAATTTATTTTAAAGATATATGAATAACAATAGACTGGATTTTTTATATTCATGTTTTTTTTTTGTAAAATTAAAAAACGATTTTTTAGGGAAAGTCCTGAAGTTTTAAGTGCTTAATTTTTATTTTTTAGCGCATATTTTCGATTTTTTGGTGTATAAAAATCTCATCACTAGTAAAAAGTTTGATGAAATTTGGAGCGGTGTTGAAAACTTTTCAAAGGAAAATAATATCATTGGAAGCAATGCAAGTTACGAGAAGAAAAAAAGGAAACTCTTTAATCAAATATTTTTATATAGAATTAACTTTGGGTAAAAGCAAGTTTCAGGATATGGCATATGATATTCCTTTAGTTGATTATTGGAAGTTAAATCTATATTATCTAGTAATAAGTAAATACCATAATTTCTAATATCGAATACCAATTCAAAAAACTTCCATTAGCTAAAGCTAAAATCAGTATAAATTACTTAAATGTTTTGCAAAACGATTGTCTTTTGAAAAGAATATCTATCCAAACATTTACAAACTTTTGCAAGTGGAAATTAGCCTTTCTATTAGTTCTTTAAGTTGCAAAAGAACTTTCTCAGCTATGCGTAGAATAAAAACATGGTTACGCAGTGCAATGTTTTAGGAACGATTTTCAAATTTAGCAGTTTTAGGTACTGAAAATTAAATAGTCAAATAAAAAATTACTTCTTAAAAACTCTGTTGTATAATTTACAGCTTCGTTAACATCGCTAACTGTACCTATCGATTTGTATGATACTAAGTCGCCTGTTAACAACGATTGCTGTATCTTGAAGTTAAAATCGTCGACGTCCACTTTTTTCGCTGCCAAATTACCTGTTTTTGCCAGCCACGCATGACTTACGTATTGTGTGCGTATATCGGGAAATATGCGTTCAATGAGAGCATTTTTCGAATCAACGACAGTGCAAAAATTAGTGGGCAATTTTATGCATCCAGTATTTTCGTAAACAGAAACTATTCCATCGCCGATAACAAAATTTATGTGCTTACTGATTTATTATTTGGATACTGTTCCTACAAAAATGTTAAAATCGCGATTAATGTAAGGATTGTGAAAATGTATGGTTATTATTAATGCCAAATGAAAAGAAATACGAAAAAAATATTTAAAAACAATACATACAATTTTCAAGAGAATCGGTTAATTAATTAAGAATGTATAGGAGTGGGGTGCTTTTTGCTTTATTTTATGCCCTAAATGTAAAAATGTACAGCCTTTAGTTCCTTAAAGACTTGAAACTGTCATCGGATAATTAATTAAAAAGACATGGGTGGTAGCTTTTACCCGTTTTGCCCTGCTGTTTGAATTTCGAAAAAATATATGTATATATTTAAGTTCCTTGTAGATGTTACACTATTTGCCTGCCAAATTTCAAGAGAATCGGTTGATAAGTTAAGAAGATATATGGAGGGGGAGCTTTTACCCTACTTTACGTCCTCGGAAACTTTGACTACGCCTCTGTCCAATGTCAAACATAATAACGCTAATCTATCTACTTTACACATGTTACAAGACACACTCTTTGTAAACAAATATTTTAATTGCTTTACGGCCTGGAACAAAATAAAGTAGTTGTAGCTAGTACACGGAAAGAAGTTTATTGTCTAACGTTATTTTAGCGTAATGCTCAAAATTAATACTTTTCTTCGTACATATTTTGTAAATTATTAATGGCAAATTTCACCAGTTTATTTAAACTAGTGTTCGCCTAATGGTCAAAATTCGACCATCAATTTTTATGTTCATATGAAGAAAACATAGCACATCTAACTAAGTACAGGCAAAGCCTACATTTATCATTAAATCGAGCTTTTATTATATTATATTATATTAAAAATATATTAAAAAAAAATATTAAAAATATTATATTCATGTTTATTGAACTTGCATACGTAAGTACTAGAGTTGTCAACCGATTAAGAATAATTCGATTAATCGATCAAACAAAAAGAAACTCTTGTTCGAATAATTTTGAAATTGCGATTTTCGAATAACGAATAAATCGATTAAATTATGTCGATTAATCGAACAATAATTAGTATTGTGGTTATTTCGTTGAACTATTTATGGTTTTTAATCCAAATTTTTAATATTTTTAATTAGGCTTAAGTTCATGAAATTTAATTTTTATTAAATTATTTTTATGAAGAAAGGAATTTTACAACATGAAAATCAATTAAAATTGTTATTGATAATCTTTCATTCTTGACGTGGCTCGGGCTCGAACCCTGGAAAAAAAAAAAAAAAAAAACAGAAGTAAAGGAAAAAACATGTAAAATCAATTAAGATGGATAATCATTCAGGAAAGCAAATTTCGATCTACCAAATGTTAAAATACAATTTGGTTTAAGCATTGATGTTTGACTAGTGACGTCAGCAGTCGTCGATGGCTGCGAGTGTAAGACGGCAAATCCATCTGAGGAGATCGAGTGGTTGCGATCGAAACATGTCATGGTAACCTGCCGGCCAGGGTTCGAGCCCGAGCCACGTCAAGAATGAAAGATTATCAATAACAATTTTAATTGATTTTCATGTTGTAAAATTCAAATATTAAAAAATTAAAAATATTAACAATTTGGATTAATTAATCGAACAATTTTTTTTAATTAATTAATAATAAAAGACTAATAAGAAATAAATGCTTAGAATTTGATTTATTCTCATACGTTTTTAGCGATTTTATACAAAATGTAGGAAAGGTAAAAAATATTGTAGCTACAGCTCTGATTGTAATTAATCTCAATGTTTAGTTAGAAAAAACCGTGAGAGTATTCATAGCATTTCAAAAATGTATTTTATGTTCTTATTAAACAAATCTTTGACAAACAAGTGTAACAGCTGTTTTCTTTTTAAATCAAACGTTAACAATTTTCAAGAAATGGGATCTTTCACTCTCGGAAATGATTTATAGAAATCATATCATGAAAATAGAAAATATTGGTACCTATTATACATATTATATATGTGACAGCGCATAGAGAAAGGGACCAGAAAGGTAACGGGAACAGTAAAAACCAACTACACAAAACAAGAGGTAGGGACGAACTACGCGCGTTTTCAAGGTTGAGATGTGTCGATTTCAAATGAGACCAATACCAACACGCTCAGTGATCAGCGTTACCGTTGGTGCCACTATAGTGGCAATTTGCCACTTTTTCGACTGCTTGTATACTATTTGGCCACTTTTACAAAATGCACCCAAATGTGGTACTTTTTGTGATTCTTGCCACTTTTTTGATACTTTTTACGTTGGGAAAATATACTTTTTTTCTTTCTGTTTTATATTAACTCCCAGCTTTAATGTAAGTAAAACTGTTTTAATGTATGTAAGCAAGTTTATATGAAATTTTTTGTCTTGTCTTGTAAAGATATCTCGCATATACCTATATGTTGGTCGTGAAGCTGAAACCGAACTGTTGTGTACCGAAAACTTTTCTAAAATTTGTATAATTGACATTAAAAGTTATATCTAAGTTTTTACCAAAAATAGTGTAAAGAATTGATAACAAGAATTGATATAAAAAACAAAAAGCTCAATATATTGAAGTATTTAGACCCATTATTTATAGTGTCTAATGAAGATATAAACTATTTCGAATTAGTTTCAGAGATTAAAGATATTATAACTGACCCAGATGCATTTATACATGAATTTAAACTTCTAGAGTAGTGATAACCAAGCCCCGAACTTACCAAGTCCCGAACGCACGAACACAAAGATATTATGTACTTGTGTGCGGTCGCAGAGACTGATGATAGTCTGATGTTTTGAAACGAACAAAGTTGTTGTATACATGTGAATTGCCGACCGTGCCTGTGTGAAAAATACGATTATTGACTGACTCGCGAGCCTATGGAGTGGCTATCACTGTTCTAGAGAGTAAAGAAAATGTCACGAAATATGTACACATATTTAAAATTTCGAATGCTGAAGATTTGTGGCGTGAAATTGGAACATTGAAAAATAGATTTGATGAGAATACCTGGAGCCAAATTACGGCATTCGATATCAATCGAAATTCCCATTTAAATTGTATTGCAATTTCGATTGATATCGAATGCGGTAATTTGGCCCCTGTATATACCCTGCAAATAAAATTGGACCACCTGATCCATTTTGATAAAATGGACTACTCCATGGACTGGTCCGATGTAATGCAAGCATGGACCATGTGATTATTAAAAAGTGTTTGTAGTGAGACGACATGGCTTCGTTTTTTAACGACATGCTTTCGTTTTTAATTGACTTCAAAACTAATCCTCTTGAGTATACCATGGAGTAGTTTTAAAACTACTCCCTAGTGGTCCAAAGATGGGTTATATGGTCCTCTCCTAGGACATCTTAATGTTAAAAAGACCAGGTCTTTTCAATACGTTTGGGTTAGTTTTGGACTAGTCCTGGCTCCTTGTGGACTACTCTTTACACGCGTGTTTGGACTGGTCCTATTATTTGCAGGGTATATTTAAACTTGTACAAATTGGTCTCTCATATTTTTACATTGTCACACAGTAGTGCTTCTGCTGAGCGTGTTTTTACTAAGTTAGCTTTAATCAAAAAAAAAAATAAAGTAACAAATAGGTTAAAAGTAAATACTTGCGAATCCATGCTTTTATCTTTAAATTAGATACTAGCCTTGAAGATTGGGTTCCAAGTGAAGACATTTTACGAAAGTATAGAAGTCGTTTAAAGAACAATTTATTGTTAACAATTTTGTATGAAACTGGGCAAATAAATTTCTAAAAGGTTTTTAAATGTCTACCTATGCAATACAATGTCTTTAATAAATCAAAGAAAATGTATTCAGAAGGAAAAGTACAAGAAATATATTAATAAATGTATATATAAAACACATTACATAAATATCTTATATTTGCTGCAACAATTTCATAATCCAAAAAACATGTTTGGCAGAAAACAAGTGTAACGTTTTTGAATACACAAAACATTAAAGTTAATATTTTATAAAAATTACTTCTCGAGAGAAATATTTACAAAATATTTATTTTAGTTTTTACAACAAATGAGCCATTTGTAAGTAAGTATGTATGTCTATTGTAATGCGATCAATTGTTTTTTAGTGTATATAATTACTATACATACAATGTTTTTTGTTATGTTTTTATACCATTTAAAAATATAATAAATAGAAAAAAAAACGTAAAAAATACATAATATGGTGTACTTATTTTAATTTTAAAAGATATGCCCATTTTTTTTAAATCCTCTTTTTGGTGCCACTTTTTTTGCATATAGCCCCTTTTTTTGGTACTTTTTTAAAATATCCGACGGTAACACTGTCAGTGATACCAAAGATACAAAGATAAATCGCTCTCCTGAACAAAACCCTTAGGTCCCTTTCTATTTTGCGCGTCACATATATATTTTTTATATTAGATATATCTTTGCCATTTGCGTTATGCTATGTTCACAATTGCGATTTAAAACACGTTTAAGCAAAATGTTGATTAAGTTAATCAGAGCCGTTCACATTACAGTTGCGATGATTAAGATGGCAGTTGATTAAGAAAAAAACACAACAAACAAATTTATATTTCTTAAATTATTAAAAATGGATAAAAATACTTTAATTAAGTTATCAGAAGATTATTTTAAACATATTAATGACGGAATTATGAAAATTTATTTATTATTTTAGTGATTAACAAATAACTTCAATATATGGTTAATCATCTCGATTTTGATATGATTAGAGCTTAATCACATTCGAGTTGCTTAAAGAACCCAAGTATGAACATAGTATAAGTGTCACAATATTACTTTTTAAAACGATGTGGTAGAAGATAATCCAACATCAAAAAATACCGAACTTGTTCCAATGGAAAATACATAAAGAGGGACAGAAATGGACGAAATTGTACGCAGAAAATTGGCTGAAGATGAAAGGTCCAAAGCTGTATCGGATTATTTAAGAATTAGGGTTTAACGATTCCTTTAAATAATACAACGATATGGAGTTAAGATGAAACGTTGTACGCATCAAAAAAAGAAAAGTCGTAGAGATTCGAGAAAAAAGAAGACAATGAAAGATTTTCCATAGCTGTAAATTATGGATATAATTTTTTTATTCGTTTTCTCATCGATTAATCGAATAATTTTACAGAATAAATCGTTTGATCAAACGAACAAAAACAATTATTTGAATAACTCGAACAAAACTGAAAGGCGAATAATTGACAACTCTAGTAAGTACGTGTTTACATATTGGGGAAAATTATTTGTTTAAAAAATCAGTAATAAATGAATGTTTGTATGAAGCGTGGAAACTCGTTACAACTGCATTTTCTTGCAATACTAGCATCACGAAGGATTTGTGTAAGTGCCGGTTCACACACGTCAAGTTTGACTCGTCAAGTCTTGAGTTTTTAGGAGAGAAGGGAAAAGAGAATGCCATTTCATTTCCCCTCTCTCCTAAAAACTCAAGACTTGACGAGTCAAACTTGACGTGTGTGAACCGGCACTAATCAATTTTATATTCAACATTTTTCATTTTTCGAATTTATTCTATGAGCTAAATTTCAGTTATGTATGTATGTATTTTATAAAGCTTTTTTGTAATAGTTCTATTCCTTCAATTTTTCAGAAATGACTGAAATTTAGCTCATAGAATAAATTCGAAAAATGAAAAATGTTGAATATAATATAAAGTAAACTTCGGAAGGAAATAATTCCCAGTTTCTATTTGTAATCAATGTTATTAATCTTCTTTTTGAAAGTGCAAATCGAAGACTGATATTCCATACTTTTGCGATATTATAGAAAGACTTACACCTTTTTACATTCTTTTAGAATTTTTATTTTTTCACTGAATGATATTCTTTTTCTATTTAACATCTTGCTTCCACAACACTTCAAACTGTGATCTGTGCTTCAAACAAAACTCTTTTATTAATGCTTAAAACCAATCTACGTGTTGTAGTGTAACAAAAAAAAATCACATTCAACATTTAACCATTCGTTAAACCGGGACACACAAATGTTGATCGTTCGTTATATAAGGTAACTAATGGAAAATCATGTGTGCGTTAAACTGTTTTTGTTTTATATGGAGACAATTTTGACCAGTCGTGTATTTTTATAGAGCAGCATGTCTACACTCCCAAATGAGTCTACCTTTTGTAAGTGTACTTTGCACACATAGGTTTGTTTTCAATTGGAAATTTTTGGCTTGGACGAGAATGGTGCAAAATTTTTTTTTGTTCAAGCCATATTTTCTGGTGATTTAGTAAATAATTCTTTCCGTGTAGTAGCTGATGTTGACGAATACTCTGTAGCGCAACAAAGTTTAAAATTTCGAATTTTGCGCTTCAACTGCAACTACGCATTCTGTTGATACTACTTTGAAACTGCATTTTTAACTCTTACAGCTTACAGCGCTATTCATAACGTTGTATTACAACGACTATTCTGTTCCCCCCTTACAAACAATATACATATGAATGTAGACATGTACATATGTACATACATTTACTTTTTAACTGCATTATTAGAGCTTTTCTCTCTACTTGCATTCAACTTGTAAGGTTTCTTAACTATAGAAATAGAGCTTTTAATATTTTAAACTTTTAAAATAAAATATTTAAATGTGCTCCGTAGCTGATATAAAAACTACATTAAGGCAAATTCAACTACAGGTGGTGTCGGAACTAAAACAAACAGAAACGACGAAATGGTTCGAAATGTCAACCATTCTTAAGGCTAGATTACACTTTTATACTTTGTATTAATACATGTCAAAAACTCAAGTAATATGACAAAGTGTGATTGTGTGAATGCAATGTGTCACGAAAATGACAAGTATTAAGAAAAAAGTTTGACATCCCATACGACTTCATCGTTTTTTGAAAAATTTCTAAACAATAACACTTTTCATTGGATCAGGGTTGCATTTTATTTCATGTGTGAGTGTTTATACTTTGTGTGATGATCTGAACACAAACTGTCATGTTACATTAGATTTTTTGACAGTCGCAACAAAACTCATTAGATTTCTATCTCACAAAGTATTATGGAATACGTAAGACTTGTGAGATAGTGTAATCTAGGCTTTAGCAAAATACTTACATACAAATCAAAACAAATAGGCTCAAACTGTCAAAATCAAAAGGCGCTTCGACACCCCCTGTAGTTAATTCGCCTTGGACTACAAATTCAAACATATCGTCATCTTACATGCAAATGGATGTAACTTTTCAAAAAAAAAAAAAAATATTTAAAATAAAATTTTTCATCTGCAAAACCAGAAATTACTAATTTAAATTAAAATTTTTCTAACTTAGGTCTATTTTTTCACTTATTTTTTTTTTTTACCAAAATAAGTTTCAGAGTTATGCGAATTTCTTTACACGCGTAACGCTTTTCAACACCGGAAGTGATCATTTTTCTGACAATGGCGCCATTGTCAGATGCACTAATTTTACACATCTGCCAAATAAAACTGAGCTTACAATGTACACACAGTTGCAAGACGTTTTTAGGCAATTTTAATGACAACATTGTAAGATCTAACCACCGTCTGTACGAAGCTTCAACATGACAAGTGTATTGGAAGCTTAACTGATTTATGTTTGTATTGTTATTGTGATCTGGCCTAAGCAACCAGTGAAATGCGCCTAGGAAAAGCATGAAATGGGAGTTTAGCACATTTTAAATTTCGGTATCCAATCTTGATTATTTTTTATTAGGTAAGCATTATTATTTATTAGTTAAAATCAATGTTGAAATTTAAAATGTATACTAACTTTTCTTCGGAATGGAACTTATTACCTACCATGTACATAAATATGTATCATGTATATCTTTGAAACAAATGTTTTACTATAGAAGGTTAGCATTTACTTTTGTGTAAAACAATTTAGCAGGATTTTTGTGGTGTTTAGCACATTATAAAATCCATTCTTTGTTTTTTATAATAATTCATAATTTCAAAAGTTTAAACTCTTATAAATTAGTTATTATACCCTTCGCCACAGGTACAATATTGATCTTAGAGCCTATAAAGCATATATAATCTGGGTCCTTATGAGTAGCGAAGCTCATTTAACGATGTCCGTTTGCTATTGAAATTCAGCCAGATCAGTCTGTTAATAACTGAGATATGAGCGAAACCACAACCGCCTCAAATATTACCCACAAGTTCCTAGTTATTGCTTATTCTTTCTTTTTTCGCTATATATGTGGAGAACGGCTGAAGTCAAGGTTTTCAAAGTAGGTTCAAGAATCTTGGTAATAATACACAACATCCGACAAAATATGGACGGGGTTGCAAAAACAAGAAATAACTCCCCAAAAATCGTTGTTGTTGCTTCCTGTACTTATTTCATGGCGCCACCAAAACCTTGCTTTCCTGTAAAATAAGGTAGTTATTTGTCTATAGCCAGTTTATTTACAGACCGATTTCGTTATTTTCACTACCAGTATTCTACCATGTGAAAGTTGAAAAGTTAAATTCTTAAATTATCACCAGACTTTAAAAAGTAAAGATTTATGTGTAGAAATAAGAGGATTTCATAATTTATTGCAGATATCTCAGCTGTTTGTGTACCGATCTGGCATAATTTCAATTCCGGACTATGAGCGATATAAATATCTTCTTTAGAAAACCCATTTCAACATACACATGGACAGACAAACCAACGGACGAATAGACGGACATCGTTAAATCAGCTTCACTACGTAGGTATAATAACACCAGTATTTAAAAAAAACAAGCTAAACAAAAATATAAATTTGTATGTTCATTTAACCGAATTTTTTATTGTCAATAAAAATCAAGCTTTTTCTTTTGAATTTCAAGCTTTTTGCCAATTTCGATTTGGCAAGCCTATGTATATTCAGGTATAATACCATGTTCACACGGACAGCAATATTCGTGTTTCGCTCTCTTATTCCTGTTTCGCGCCCCAAACATGATTGAAACGACTTGTTTCCCAATACAAAATTTTGAGAGCGAAACAGGTCGTTTCATTTTGAAACAGGCTGCGAAACAGGAAAAATGTACTGTCATCTCCAATTTTGATAACATTTATCGTTAGAGTATCTGATCTAGCTCTCAAAAAAAAAATCAAAACAAAATAAAAAGTGTTGTTTACTAAAATAAAGTGATAATTATAACATAATAATATTAATAAAAGTATTAAATAATATATGCTTAAGTTTTATTTACTTTTTTTATCTATTTTAAAAAAAATCACCTTCCACACTCGCTTCTATGATAAGGGAGCAGAGAAGGAGTAACATTTTTTGTATTGTTTTTTTGCACAACAAAATAATTATTTTTTTTGATCCCGTTACCGTCCATCGCAATGACAACGTGTGTAAAAAAGATATGAGTATAGAATGGAACGAGTAGGCCTTATACATCCACAAGAAGGGGTACAAAGGCATTATAGAAGGATAGGTACAATTTTTTAGAAAATTAAAACAATATTTTATTATTTGTTTTTGTTTTAAATGTAAATTAAGCGAATTGTTCGTTCGAAAATATTTAGATAAACAGGCAGTATGTACATTAAAAACAATAATAAAACATGAAAATTTGTTTTTAATATAATTTCTCACTCACTCACTTGTTTTCATTTTGTAAATATTTACAAGCTGTTAATTTTCTAAAAACAGGCAGTTTCAATGTTAAAGTGTTTGCAATTTTTAATGTACTAAACTAAACATATCATTTGAGTACTTCAGTTCTTTTGCAATGCTAGTTTTTTTGTTTTATAAGGTGCCATCTGTTGACATTGGCTTGACTTAATAATTAAGTGCTGCCAAGAGCCTTTTTGCTAGTAAAAGGTGCTACCAAGTTTAAAAATTTCAAAAAGTTCTTAAGGTTATTTAAGAACAGGGCTCCCAGTTTTATTTTATACCTTATCCCCAAAAATCCCCAAAATAGCTATTTTCTTATCCCCAAAAATCCCCAGATCCTAAAAAAACAATTTTTCTCAATTTGGTTTTGTTTTGTTTCCATGCAAATGTTCATTTCTTCGACGCGTATTTTGGAAAAGCCACCAATTATGTCAATTATGTTATTAAAACTAGTTTTATTTGTACTTTGAGTAACTTAAAAAGGCGAAACAATTTCAAAAACTTCTGGCTTATCGCCAATACAATTTTGTTTTACAAGTTGCTTATATTAAAAATTGTTAGCATTTGAGAGCATGGTGAAATAAACAGGTGGCAGCACTACGCCAGATGACGATTTTTTGCTCTTGCATTGTTTGTCTAGGTTTATGTCAAAGTTTTGTTTATGTTTACAAAAAGTCCACGTTTTGTGCTGCGGTAATTGTATTTTATTAAAGTTTTTGATAATTTTAAATTAAAATAAATAAGATATTGACCATAATTAAAGAAAAATTGGCTTAAAATTTATTTATTTCATCACGTTCAGCGGTACGCTTTGATTTTTGTTTAAAGTATTTTTTGACGCAAACGGTGATATAATTTCCATTTTTCTTGTAATGTTGTATTTGTTGCCGTAACGATGCCACCTGCTTATTCCACCATGTTTGAGAGGATAGAATAAATATGTCACAGCAAACTGAATTGTTTTTACAGTGTGTATTTATTCTAAGAGCTTCTAATAACTCAGACTGCATTATTTAAAGAATTTTGTTCTTAATTATATTATGTAATAATATAAACTAGGGTTTCAGGTTGGTACAGAAAGCATATGTGACGCGAAAAATAGAAAGGGACCTAAGGGTTTTGCCATTTTAAAGATTTAAATACATCTGTCTTTGGTGTACCATCAGTGAGCGTGTTGGTATTGGTCTCATTTGAAAGCGACACATCTCAACCTTATTTGCCAACCTTGAAAACGCGCGTAGGTCGTCCCTACCTCTTGTTTTGTGTAGTTGGTTTTTACTGTTCCCTTTACCTTGCTGGTCCCTTTCTCTATGCGCTGTCACATATTTAAAATTATTTCAGCAATGAGTATGACAAAAAGAAAAAAAAAATGGACCAAAAAGACTTTAATTCGTACCAGCACAAATGACGTATATAAATAATATATTATCCCAAAAAACCCCCAGCGAAAAAATTGCGTTTTCCCCAAAAAATCAACTGGGGATTTTCACGAAATTTGTATCCCCTTTTACAAAAAAAAATCCCCAATTTGGGAATAAATACCCAAAACTGAGAACGCTGCTTTAGGCCGAGGCCACGCAATGAGCGTCTAAGCGTCAAGCGGCTGAGCGATGAGGGTCAAAGCGTCAAGTTTGAGCGGCAAGTGTCTTATTACTGAGCGTCACTTCTGAGCGGTTAGTTGTTAAAATGCCATTGTAAAGAGTGGCTTGTTTAATGTTATTACGCGAACATCGTAAAAAAATTGTATGCGTTAAAAAAAAAATGCTGCCTGTTCGTCGATTTCGAGCGAAGACTTCGTTCGCTTAACTTACATTTAAAACAAAAACAAATTATAAACAAATAAGAAAGTATAGTCGGCCAAGCCCGACCATATGAAACCCAGCACCACAGTATTTAAAAACACATCATGCTTATGTTTCCATAGAAAAATAGGAATTTATCTATATTTACAAACTTCAGTAAAATCGGATTGAAAGTTTGTGAGAGGCTAAATTGCCCCCTACCTCCCCTTGTGGTCCTATTTTTCAAAAACTACATAGCTTATGTGTCCATATAAATATGTTTCTATGTATGATTTAAATTTCATTAAAATCGGTTTGATATTTTCTGAGAGGCAGAAATTCCCCCCCCCCCTTTTTTCCCTCGTGGTCCTACTATTCGGCCCATTTTCAGTAAGCTTGGTCGTTGTGCCATTAAGAACCTATGTTTATCAAATTATTTTCAAAATTGCGGCCTGTACTTTGCGCACAAGGTTACATGGACAGCCAGCCAGCCAGCCGGACGGACATCGTTAGTTCGATTCAGAAACTGATTCTAAGTCGATCGGTATACTTTAAGGTGGGTCTAGGACCACTATTTTAAGGCGTTACAAACATCAGCACAAATGCATAATTCCCTCCCCACTATTGTAGTGTGGGTATAAATATATTGTATTGGGTAGATTTGTACATAAATGGTTTAATTCCCCTTGCTTGATTTATAGGATGAACACAAATTGGACGATGTTGACAAACATTATAAAAATTAAATTTTTTCTGATTTTTGTACGTCAATAATTTTTTCAATGAAAGAAAATAATTTTTTGTTGTTCTTTGTGTATACATACGTGTTTTATAAAAATATGTTTAAAATTACTTATTCATTTATGTATTCCTTTTTGTTACTTGTAATTTCTAGATTATACCTAGCCCAGAAGATGTTTTTCAATGAAAAACGAAATATTGGCAAAATAAAATATTAATAAATTAAAATAATTAATAATAAAAACCAGGACCTCGAGCTCAAAGGAAAAAAGTTCTTTTATTTATACATTTTAAAGGTCGAATTAAACAGAATATAAGATTTGAAATAAAAAAACCATATTGCACGCTAAAGTAAAAAAAAATCTAAAGTTCCACTTTGCCCTTAAATTCCGCAATAACTACTCAACCGATTTTTGGGCAATGAAAAACGATTTTCAGCCACTGTGCGGCGCACATTTGTAAGATGTTGTATTTCATACACAATAACATTAACAGCCAGGCCCACGATGTCACACGTTAACGTTCGCATAGAAAATTACATTTAAAACAAAAACTAATTTTAGAAAGAATTTTAGGAGAACATCATTATCCAAAGTTTCCAAATCCGGTACACAAATCTTGGTTATCAATACACAACACCTAACAAAATTTAAGCTATTTTTTACAAGTGGGCGTGGCACTTCCCAACAAAGACATTAAAGATCTCTGTATATCTCGAGAACGGCAAGAGCCAGTTTCCAAATATGGTACAAGAATCCTGGTTATCAACACACAACATTCAAAAAAATTTAGAAGAAATTGGACAAGTGGGCGTGGCACTTACCATACAAAGACATTAAAGATCTCTGTTTATCTGGAGAATGGAAAGAGCCAAAGTTTCCAACAAAGATACAAATATCCTGGTTATCAGTACGCAAGACCCGACAAAATTTGGGGGAGATTAGACAAGTAGAAGTGGCACTTCCCATACAAAGACATTAAAGATTTCTGTATATCTGGAGACCGGCAAGAGCCAAAATTTCCAAATAAAGTACAAGCATCTTGGTTATCAATTCACAACCTCCGACAAAATGTGGGCGGGATTGGACAAGTGAATATGTTAAAAAAACATCTATGTCGGAAATATGTTTAATAAAAAGAAAGGCTGTAAGAAACTTTAATATTTGTGTGTGGCAGTGCTCAGTGTTACCGTTCGCCCGACTAAAGTCGCAATTTGACCCTTTTTCAGCGGTCTGCGACTTTTTGTGAGACTTTTTTTTATCACCGACTTTTGCGACTATTTTAATTTTTCTGCTACTTTTTACCCTTTTTGTTAAGATTCTTACAAAACATTCAATTTTCTTATTATTTGTATAAAAAAAAAAAAATTCGTCAAAATAGCCTCGTCAAAATTTAAAAACAATTCATAAATTATTGTTCATTTGGCAACACTTTTATTACATTTTTGCAACCTTGTCATGTATACAACGTATTTGAGGCGAATTCAGTTCAAGGTGGTGGCAAGTTTTGACAGTTCGGACCAAGGCGAATTTAACAAGGTAAGTGCAACTCTACAACTACAAAAAGCTCCATGTATTTTTTTGCAATTTAATAGGCGGCTGTCAAAACTGCTACCAAAGCAAAAATTGATTGAACAACAAAATAAAAATTTTGTTTGGGTAATAAAAGAGATTATTAAATTCACTTTAATTATTCCCAGTTTTTCTAAGAAATTTTTTCGTTTATTTTGGCGCAAAACATAAACAAAATTATACTTTGACGTTTCCCTATTTTTTTTTAATTCGCCGTGGAGACAGCTGATGAACGGCTGACGAGTTGAGTTTACCTTGTTGAATTCGCCTTGGTTCGGACCAATTTGTTTTAATTTGTCAGTGTTTTGTTAGAAATGGTTGACATTTCGAATCGTAAACACCAGCAATGCAATGCAAAAAACCTCTGTTGTTTCTGTTGGTTTTGGATTGTTGTAGTCTTAGCACCACCTGTAGTTTTCGAATCGTAAACACTAGCAAAGCAATGTAAAAACATGCAATTCAATGCTGTCATCTTTAAATTTAATAGACAAAGATATAGAAGACTGGATTCCCTGTGATGAACTTATTTCTAAATATAGAAATAAAATTTAAAAAAAGTAGTATTTATGTAGGTATGTTAAGAAAAAGAAATATTGCGCCAAGATCAAACGAACGGAATTAAAGTAAAATTTTCAAGGGGCTTTAATTGGACAAGTTTAAATTTTGTCAAAAATATATTAACCTTAACTTTTTTGGCTTGTTTTTAAACAGAAATTCTACTCCTTTGACCTTGGCAGCATACGAAAAATTTATTAAACTTAAGTAAATGTTTTCACTATACATGAAAACATGGACAAACATGTACATTGTTATGAAATATGATAAAAATGAATTCTGCAATAAGCTTTTTGTTTCAATTGTTTTGTTATGCTTTTTATTAATAAAAAAAAACGTTAAAAAAAAGATGTGCGACTTTTATTTTCTGAAACGACTTTTTTGTGCGACTTTATTTTTATAAAACAACCTTTTGTGCGACTTTTCAAAAATTCCTAACGGTAACCCTGGCAGCGCTATTCCTGCTTAATTCTTAAGAAACAGCGGAATGGAACACAGACCTAAAATTATTTTTTCATATTTTCTGAGACACCCTGTTCCAGTTGGTGTGGCCAGATGTTAATGTATTCAAATAGACATTAAATTAATTTTTAACAATATAATATGTAATAATATTAAATTAATGTAGCTAGAATAATAAATGTTTTGTAGTTATTAATAAAATCTGTATAAGCATTGTGTACTTTTAATAATACGTTTTTTAAAAATCGGCAGAACTGGCATTTGCTAATCATTACATTACTAAACAATCTGGTAAGATCTCGAATGAAATGAAACTCTAGGAATTTTTTTGTCAGTCTTCTACGCGAAACCAGGCGAAACGGAACGAATTGCATGTAATAACTGTAAAGAGAAAATCCGAATGAAGTTCAATTGAAGAAAAAATAAAGAAAAATTAAAAACGCATAAAAAACCACAATATATTTCGTAAATTCTTTTTTTCATTATGTTTAAATAATGTTAAAAGTAATATACACAACTTGAAATTTTGACAAATGTCTTGCTAGCGAGCAAGAAAAATTTGTAAAATTTCATGAATCTTTTTCGTTAAAAGCTGTTATGAGAGTGTGTGTTTGGATGAGTATGTGTTAAGTGTGTGAGATTTTTTTAAGAAAAAATAAAGACTAAATGTAAAAATTTATATATTTTGTGAAAATATTTCGCAAAAGTTTTAAAACAAGATATATAAGAGAAAAAAGATGTGGAAATTCTAACAAATTAAAACATAATAAATAACAATTTTCAATTAAAAGTAAAAAAATACACAGAAAAATAAATGTACAAAGAATAAGAAAGTAGTGCATAGAAGAATGTGAAAAAAAAAATAAAAAAAATATGGAAGTAAGGTGAATACATAGTAGAAAAAAGAAGACTAATGAAAAAATGTAGCAACAGAGCCCCAAAATAATAACTACAACAACCATATACAATGGGAATAAATATAGGCCAAGAAATAAAATACAAGCTGTAAATACACAAAAATAGGAAAAAGAATGATATTTGTATTGTGGCATAACAGCTTTGTAAATTTCCAAATGACCGACTAGCGGACAAGTCCATCAAAACAAATTGTATATTATACTTTGGACATTTTCTTCTATATGCCGCACATAATGTTTTTGTTGTCTTTTTTAATCGAAAGACCGCTCCCAGTTATATTAATTTGACCATTAAAGAGCTTTCTTTGGTATATTCCTATACATCAAAACATCCAAATTGTACGTAATTACACTGTAATGTTTTTAAAATTTAATTTTCATTAAAAATTTAGATAAAACTGTAATGGCAATTATACATATTTCTTTTTGTTGATTTTTTTGTATTCTCCACATACGGCGTTTCATTTCATTGCTGTTTTTTTTTTGTTTTTCTTATTCGTTCTTTTTCGGAGCGGCTGTTGAATTTATGTCAAATGCACTTTTTAATTGACACAGTGCTACCATATTTTTTTTTAAAACTGACGATTTCCAAAAAAACTGTCTTTATTGAAAAAAAAATTGCTGCGTTGAAAAATTAAAAAATAAAACTGTATTGGAAGCTAGGGATGGGAAAATTGAAAAATATATCGATATATATTGAATCGATATTTTTAAGAGTATACTTATTTCAAAAATATCGATATATCGAACGTATTTTGCAAATTAAGAAATTTAATGTATATAGGTATAGGATATTGTTCCAAAACCGCATAAAATAAATCTTTTCAAGTTCGTTTGACTTTACTGTTTTAATTAGAAATATGCAATGTGAAAACCCCACTTTTTCCTTAATTCTTCTTATAAATGCCAATCATTTTAGATCTTCATTTTAGTATAAAAAACAGATAATGCATGCATATTGTTTGAAAAACAGCTAAAATTTTGTGTTTTTAATGAAGACTGTCATAAAAAAATATCGAATTCGATAGTCGCATTGCAATATCGATATGTCGATATATCGGTATTTTAAATATCGGCGATATATATCGATTTTTTTTTAAATATCGAAATTTTGATATATCGATATTTTTTGCACGTTCCTATTGGAAGCAGAGACTTGCGCCGAAGCGGCTTACAGCCGGCTAAGCCAGCCGCCGATAAAAACATTAAACAACGCAGAAGCAAAAAAAGTTGAAAGATATTGTGCATAAAAGTCCAAACTATTATAATGCTTAAAATTCCTTCCAGTTCATTTTATTTTTGTAAAAAGAACAAAGTGCTATTTTAAAGGGGTTCCGAGAAATTAAAAAAAAGTGGAATTTGAGAAAAATATTTATACTACATTGCTCCCGAGCAAGGAGATGGGTATACAAATTTCAAGAATACCAATTTTGCATTCTACCTTAAATTAATAGCATACGAATTCCTTCAGGTGATTTGCAATTTCTGCAGTTTTTTTTTGAACAAATGCAGTTTAACAACGCAGCTCCAAATAAACAAAATTTGCATAGAGTGATAAAAAACTGAAAAATTATTTATTTATTTAGAAAAATTAATAATTATAATTAAATTATAATAATTAGTAAAGTATAAGGAGTACTAGCAACTGAGGTTGGTATGTATGTACATTTTAAATAAGGTTTTGTAAACCATTTATTGTTACAAATTTGTAGATTAATTTAATATTTTTATCACACGTGTGTCTAAGGAGATCAGTTGGTGTATTCGTTCCGAAAATGAGAGTTCTGGATGAATTATATGTAGGGCATTCGCCAAGAATATGGGCTATGTTGAGCTGTGTGTTACAGGTGGAACATACTGGAGCTTGAATTCTTTCGAACATATGTTGATGGGAAAATTTGCAATGACTGATTCTAAGGCGTACAAATAAAATAGTTTCATTACTGGAGCAGTTTTTGGGATATAGTGGTTTGTCTCCCGTTGGGTTGATGTGTTTATAATTGTGCTGGCACTCGGACCATTTTCGTGCCTTTGTGGATGGCAAAAAGGTATTGATGGTATTAAAGATATCCCGGGTTTCCATAGTCGAATATTTTATCAAAGGTCGCAATTAAGCTTCTTCGATGGCAGTGTCAGCGTATTCGTTTCCTATAATGCCAACATGGGAAGGTACCCACATAAGTTTGATGTTATTTAAGTGTTGGTTGCACATATTTCTTATTTGGTTGATTATCGGTAATTCGTACCAAGAGTTTTTGACGGCATGAATTGCTGAGAGACTGTCGGAGCAGATTATAAACTTGGAACTATTTTTTCTCGCGTACTGTTCTGCAACTAGGATGGCCAATGCTTCAGCTGCAAAATTGGAGCAATAATCGTCGATGAAACCGGTGTTTATGAGGCTGCCCTCGTGGGTAACAACAGCAAAGGTAGTGTAGTTTGTTGATTTGGATCCATCAGTGTAGAGAAAATTCCAGCTATTTGCAGAAAAACTCTCGGTTATAGCTTTAAATATGGCTTTGTAATGTGGTAGGAGGTAGTGGCCTTAGGCAAGTTTGCCAAAGATAAAATAAAATTAGAAGAAAATATTACATGGAAAAAGTCTCGGAAACGCATATCCACTACCTTTCAATATTAGTTGCATTCGTTTACCCCAAAATTTGCACAAATTTGTACTGGATTTTACAAAAATGCGTTCGCGTACACATAAATTTGTAATATTTTCATTTAAACCACCTACTAGATTTTACTGCAAAAGTAAACGAACGCACATATTGTATCAATTCAAAGCTTTTGATAGATCTTTCTGGATATACAAAATTTCGGTCCATAATTTACCATATGCCCCATAAAACCCCACTTTCGAAAAATACTTCAGTACGCCTAAAACCGACGAATAATCCCAGTGACTAATATTCCGAGTACTCAGAATTGTAAGTGGAATTGTAACACAGAGTATGCTTTCACTTACTTCATATTGTACAATGTACATGAAACAGTACTACAGGCAGAGAGGAAGTAAGCTAATCGTGGCATAGAATTGAGTGTAACACACTTTCTCTGAAATACGTATGCTATACTTTGTGTGTACGGGGTACTCGGAAGTGTATATACGTTTTTCGTTTACTTTCTTGTACACTTTGTGGGTTGATGGTAAGCAATGAAAAAGCGGCCATGTTCTATATAAAAGTAAACGAAAAACGTATATACACTTCCGAGTACCCCGTACACACAAAGTATAGCATACGTATTTCAGTACGTATAACACACGTGCGTCACTGGGATGCTATTGTAATAAAATTTGTTCTGTCCTAATTTTTTTATGATTGGAAGTCACGCTATCAAATTTCGTGAGAATCCGTACATTTACCAAAGGCCCCATATAAAGCCCACTCTAGAAAAACTCTTCTCTAAAGTTTAATATCACTCCCTTAATATTCCAACTGCCGGTGGAGGGCATCAAAGATAAGCACAGCCGAGCATATCACTCTAACTTTTATTATGCCATTATTGCCACCACCGCTTTAAGGTGGTTTTTTACGATAAGTATTTTAAAGTGTGCTTGTCATATATGTATGGGTATTTCCACTTTGACGTGACGTGATATTTGTACCACAAAACGTTAAAAAAAATTAAATGAAGAAGTCAAATTTGTAAAAAGGGATATTGTATATACAAAGTAATGACGAAACCTATATTCAGAAAAAAATACAGCAATCGACGCTAATGATTTGCAAATATGTATAAGCAAAACTATGCGCTGGCGTGAAGTTAAAAAAACGGAAGTAGATTTTGACTTGCATTACAAAACTGAATAAGACTGCGAATTGAGCAAGACGTTTTGTTTAAAACCTTTTTTAGTAAACGTTGGGATTATATAGATTTATTTTTCAAGATATCAAATTAAAAAATCTTTGCTCGTTTTAAGGTACATAAGAGCATTTTCAGCGAAACGTCACACCTTCACCCAGATACCAATATGGTCCATTGTGAAGCCTTATTTAGAGAAAACTGTATAAAGATAGAAATTAGGTGAAATAAAACAGCGAAAGCACAAGCCAGAAATGATAGATAGAAAATAAGGTTTCGGACCAAACCTGAGAGAGATCCTACTCAACCAAATTCGCCCTACGTGCGGCGAGCACCCACAAAATGTGCTCAACCGTCTCCAACTCCTCAGGGTCATCACACAACCTGCACATATAGGACAAGTCGGATCCCATCCTCACCGCCATCCTGCCTATCATACAGTGGCCCATGATCATTGCTATCATGGTCCTAACGCAGACCCTACTCCTGCTCAGCAGCGACCCCGAAACGGACTTTCTAAGCACCGGCCACAGCGTCAGCGGTACTCTGCAGTCCGTTCGGTTCCCTAGGCCCGATTGGTCGAGTTCAGAATCCACTCCCTGATTCTTTCAAAATAGAAGCCTATTGGAGGCCTAATCGCCTCCATACAGTTAGGATCCTCCATCTCTGAGCCCTGTCTCGCCAACTTATCAGCAACCTCATTGTCGCCTATGTCGCAGTGACCCGGCACCCAGCACAACCTTAGCAAATACTCCCCTAAGACTTCCTCCAGAGCCCTCCTACAATCATCAACTACCTTGCAGTTCACATAACAGCCTCTTACGACCATAAGAGCCGCCTGGTTGTCCACATATATAGTGACCTCCGAGCCCCTATCAATGTTCTCCCTCATCAGTTCCACGGCCCTCAAGACACCCAGAACCCATATGCCGTTAAAAAGCTAAAAACCATACATACTTTTGTAAATGTTAGCCTGCACTTGCAGCGTAGAATGTGTTTTATTTTGAACTGATAAACCACTGATCAGGTGATTTACCAGTCATTCGTTTTTAATTCGGCAATCTATAAATCTATTTATTTACACATATTTAAATATTCTTAAAAAAGTAAAAAAGTTTACTGAAATACAATTTAAATTGAACAGAAATATATCTATATACAGTAGACGCTCGCAAATTAGAACCGCTTTGTTTTTTAGGCGATTCTAATTTCTGAATTATTCTAATTTCTGGACTTTTTTTTTCGAATAAAAAATTAAAAATTGAGCAAATTTACTTCCAAAAACTTAAATAAAAGACTTTTAAAATTTTTTTAATTCAATTTTGTTTGATAAAAACAAGAAAACAAAACGTAACAATTCAGTCCAATACATTAAATGTATTTTTTTAAATTAAAAATATGAATATAAAAAAACTATGGCAACAAAACATAACAATTCAATAAGGAAAAAACATATATGATTTGGTAATTTTTAGTTTTACTATGTTCAAACAGAATAAAAATAAACTGCGGATTTCTTGTGTTCAAATAACAAAAAAAAAAAAAAAAATAAAACACGCTCTGAAATAAGAATTTTAAATTCGAATTTTAGAGCGTTTAATGTATTGCAAACACTGATTCTAATTTCTGGACGTTCGAATTACTGAAAGCTCTAATTTGTGAGCGTCTACTGTAATTTGCTGTTGTGATTAATTATAGGTTATGTCAGATGAAACTGAAACGTATGTGTGAAAGCAAAAATTATAAATCTTTTTTAATTTGTCAATTTTGAAAGACATGTGCAATTACAAGTACATAAAGCAATAAATCTGTAATTTTTTCTATGTCTAATTCAAATTTTTTACTTTAATTATGCAGATATTTGAGTGAAAATGAGATTTTAACCCCCAAGTGCGAAAAAGACAAAGTTTAAATTTTTTTCTTTTAATATATATCTGTGGCATTTTGACAAAACATCTTAAGTAAAATTTAAAAAGCTTACTGCCTGATTAACGATGTCGAACGTCAACGTTCGCATAGAAAACTACATTTAAAACAAAAACAAATTTTCGAATATTGTTTTTGTTTTACATATAATTTTCTATGCGAACGTTAACGTTCGAAATCTATGAACTGGATGTTAATAAAATGTTGTTATTCATACGAATTTTCAAACCATTTTTGTTTACGTTTTTAAAATTTTGTATTATAGAGGTAATTTTTCTTTACTTTTGGTTTATTGTATTATTTAATAAAAATGATTTTTTCACCGAGATTTTTTTAAAAACATTTTTGCTATCTTATCTCGACTTAAGATATTTTGCCAAAATGCCACAGATATTAATTACCAATTGCAAAAAAAAAGTTTTGCCAACTTTAGTCAAAATATGAATATACATCGTGGGGTATATTATCATTATCAATTTCATGAAATTTTCAAAATTCAAAAATTTGACATTGTCATTTGACCTTTTTAGAATTTGGACCTTGTAGCTTCTGTCAGAAAACTCTGAATAGCATTAATTGGAACTTACAAAAAACAGATGAATTTTCCCTACCGATAAAATTTGTGCAAAAAAGAATTTTCGGCGAAATCCATAACCAAATCGTTGTCCTACCCAAGTGTACCGTGGGATATTTCTAATTTATTATTATTTTTTTATTTTCAAGGGCGTTTTAAACAAGTCGCTGATGTGCAAATCATAATTTTTTAACTTGTTGAAGAACAATTTTAAAATTTGAAATTGGATATTTGAAAAACACCCTAAAAATTTTGTACTTTTTGACAACGCTTAAGAACAGTTTAATGCCATCCAAAAAACCTTTTTTCCATATCTCACAATTTTGACTCTTTTTTAAATAAAATCTTTATATTACATAAATCAATTTCAAAATTCTTTAAAGTGTGTGCTCGAATTTCTCGGTCAAGTAATAATTGAGGCTATTTAAGTTGGTATAGTTTTCACCGATTTTCGGTTTTTATGCCTCTTTTAAAACATAATTGTGTCTTCATTTCGATTAATTGATCTAGAATAAAACTTTTAAACATTTAAAAAATTTACACCAAATTAAAATAAGTGACTTTTTCCGCTTTCAATATCAATTTCACTATTCAAATTTTCAATCGATTTCTGACTCGACTTGTCTATCCAATCGGCATTAATCTTCATATTATATACATGCTTTTTTTCAGAATTCACTCTTATTAATATTAAAATATTAATACAATACCTAATGTAGGGCAAAAAATGGTGTAATAAAAGTGCTTAAATTAGTGGTAATTCAATAAAATTTGTATTTTTATTGATTTGGTTTTAATGCGGAAAAATGGTCAATGCATTAGCTATTTGATGCAGTATGCAGAATATTGCTAAAGTACAGCATACTTATCTTTTGAAGTTAAAAACAAGTTAAATAAATTTTGCAAGTTGGGTTTTTAAACGAATTAAAAAAAAAATCAGCAAATGAAAAAAGCAGGTGTAATAAGGCCGTTGTTCAAAATATTGTTTTCTTTTTTAAAGATTAAGATGGGTAATGAACTAATGCTTAATTCCGATTTTAATTTAAGCAACACATTCTGGATGTTTACATTGATTGCATAGTCCGTAATCATTTATCTCACGCATTAAGATTTTAACATTCGAGTTTACGTTTGTAACAATTGATTCATTATATCTAGGGATAAGATTTGCATGCACTAAAAAATCGAAAATATGCGCATAAAATATGCACTTAAAAATCCAAAATATGCATTAAAAAATAAAAAATATGCACTAAAATCTTTAACATTTTCATTAAAAAGGCGTTTTTTATTTTTTTAAAACAAACAAAAAAAAAAAGTTCAGTCTAATATTTTTAAATACTCAGTTTAAATAACTTAAGGCAGAATTAGTCTTTACTTTCTGTTTCTGTTCTGTTCCGTGCCGTTCTGTTACGAAATTGTAATAGTTACTTTTTCTGTAGCAACTTATCAGCCATTTATGACAAATTTATTAGTTTTGCACCGTCCAATGTTTTATTTCAATAAAAATAAATTTAAAGCACTTAAATTTTATGAATTCTTCAAATCAAAAAATAGTTTATTTCAACATAAATACATATGTAATTATACCCACACCACAATAGTGGAGAGGGTATTATGCATTTGTGCTGATGTATGTAACGCCTTAAAATATTGGTCCTAGACACACCTTAAAGTATACCGATCGACTCAGAATCACTTTCTGAGTCGAACTAACGATGTCCGTCCGGCTGGCTGGCTGGCTGGATGTCCATGTAACCTTGTGCGCAAAGTACAGGTCGTAATTTTGGAGATAATTTGATAAAATTTGGGACATAGGTTCTTATTGACTCCAGGACCAAGCCTATTGAAAATGCCAAATCGTAGGACTACGAGGGAAGATAGGGGGAAATTTCTTCCTCTCAGAAACTATCAAACCGATTTTAATAAAATTTAAAACTAACATAGAAACATATCTTCATGGACACAAAAGAGATGTATTTTTTAAAAAATAGGACCACGAGGGGAGATAGGGCCAATTTCTGCCTCTCAAACCGATTTTAATGAAATTCAAAACATAGATAGATCCATATCTATATAGACACATAAGCTGTACAGTTTTTCAAAAATAGGACCACAAGGGGAGGTAGGGGGCAATTTCTGCCCCTCACAAACTTTTAACCCGATTTTAATAAGTTTTATAAACATAGATAAATCCATATTTATATGGACATATAAGCATGATGTGTTTTTTAATACTGTGGTGTAGGGTATCATATGGTCGGGCTTGACCGACTATACTTTCTTACTTGTTTTTATTATTTATTTTGCTGTCACTTACAATAACTTAACAGGTTTTTGATTTTAACAAACTGAACCGCAACAGAACAGAAAAACTAATCAATTTCACAGGTTTTTTAATAACAAAAACAAATCAGCTGACTCGTAACAGAACAGAAAGTAAAGACTAACTGAGCCTTTATTTAAATTTTTGTTTGCATAAACAAATAAATACTTTTTTATATTATTAAAAGTAAGACTTTGTCTGATCGGCCGCAAAAAATTTTTGTACATGTAAAATGAGCTTCCAACGCCAACCGAAGTTATAGGGGCATACTTGAAGGATGCCAATTCATTTGGAGAAAATTAATTTTCTAATCCAAATCCCACATTTGATTCCAGATCAAAAATAGTTGAAATTTGTTTTATTTTTTGAAATCCTTAATTTTTTTGCAAAACATTTGGATTTTTTTTTAATTGGTCGGGATATTCTTCCTTCCACATTGTTAATTTTACTTTCTGCATATCAGTTAATTTGACTTGAGATGTCTTAAGTGAACAATATTCCTCAAATTTAGTTATTGTTACACCAATATATCCGTAGTTGGAAAATACAACTGCTAATTGACTTTTAATGTTATTTAAATTTAATATTTCTTTTACCTTTTTATTTGCATAAGCCCCAGTAGCAACAAGTTCTACAATAACATTTTAAAATTGCTAAAAAATAGAAACTGGGAATTATTTCCTTCCGAAGGTTACTTTATATTATATTCAACATTTTTCATTTTTCGAATTTATTCTATGAGCTAAATTTCAGTTATGTATATTCGGGCATGTTCTACAAATCGAAATGAAGTGGATTTAAAATCACACAAATTTTGAAAACGAGCCTGTAAAGAAAGGTCACAAAAATATTCCCTTTTGTATACTTCATACTTTGACTACCAATTATCTTAAAAAAAAACACTGTTAAAAACGGGAAAAACTATAGTCATTTTGCAAATAATTGAGTTCAAAATTTCGTTCGATTTCAATTCCACTTCATTTCGATTTCTAGAACATGCCCGATTATAAAGCTTTTTTGTAATAGTTCTTTTCCTTTCATTGTTCAGAACTATTACAAAAAAGCTTAATAAAATACATAACCGAAATTTAGCTCATAGAATAAATTCGAAAAATGAAAAATGTTGAATATAATATAAAATAACCTTCGGAAGGAAATAATTCCCAGTTTCTATTTGTTAAAATAGTTGAGTAAAATACATTCAATTTATAAAGTAACACTATCCAGTGAGACAAAGAATGCTGACGAAGGCCGTAGCGGGCCAGAAAATGCATTACATTCTGCTGGTGTCTAATAATTGTTAATTTTTCTAAACATTCAATATACCTCATTGCTTTCCAAAGGAAGGCTAAGGTAAAATGTAAAAAGAAAATACAATATAATAGTCTGGTAGTGTATAAAGTCATTTCTGAAAAATTGAAGGAATAGAACTATTACAAAAAAGCTTTATAATATACATAACTGAAATTTAGCTCATAGAATAAATTCGAAAAATGAAAAATGTTGAATATTGCTAAAAAAATTTTGAATAGTATTCTACATCAACTATCCAGGTTAATACTGACTGCAGTCATAAGTGTTCCAAGGGATACATTTCATTAAAAATTGCAACTCGTAAAGGAGTCTTTAAAAATATATTTTTCACGTATGAAACCAATAAATCAATGCTAACGAATTGGCTTCTACACCTCAAAACCACCCATATGCCAAGCAAGTAACATGTGAACCGTTTTGGATAAAATATTTTAAGCTCATTGGCAGCCTTGAACAAGTAGGATCTTCTGTCTAAATTTTAAAAATCTTTTTCATAAACAAATTTATTTATTGATCTTAAATTTTTTTTGGAAGACTTTTTTGTGTATTTGGAAATTTTTTGTACAAATTTATTTTATAATATGGAAATTTAAAAAATATATCACTGAAAAATGTTAAAATATGCAAAAATATGCATTAAAAACCAAAATATGCAAAAATATGAATTTTCACAAAAATATGCAACAATATGCAAAAACAAATCGATGCCATTTTAATGTTAATTTAATGATTCGGAAAGATAATTGGTCGTCATCGATCTTAGACTATCGACAAAAAACATGCATTTGCATGGAAATCGCATCCCTAATTATATCAAATGAATTCTTTAAATTAATTTAAATTAATACGATAAACCTAACTATGTACTTTACCGCCAATTAGCATGAACAAATAATTAATGAATCATTTTATTTGATAGATTCATTAAGTATGTATATGCATATTCTAAAAAATAAGGGACTGTTATTAGCGACTGTGTTTTAAATTTAAACTATAAGAGAAGGGCTATTAAATTATATTAAATGGACCACCTTTAGATTCATTAATTTTGATATTTTTGAGTTCTATTAAACAGCTCAACTTTATCGATTATTTTCTGAGTTTTATTTATTCGTAAGAAAATAAAAATTATTTTTATTTATTTATTTTGAATTCTCAGAAAAAAAAATATTTAAGTTTTATTTTTTGCTTAGAAAATAAATATTTTTTTCAGTTTTCTTTTTCTTCATTCTTTAGAAATAAAAGTTATTTTTGGAATTTTGTTTTTTTGCTTTAAAAAAAGTAATTTATAAATTTAATAAAATATAGCAATAATTTATTTGTGTTTTGCATGGACTCTGGGGATAAATTTATGGCCAAATTCACCATCAAAAAACGACTTTTGAAATTCTTGCGTTTTCGAATTCCAGCTCACCCCTGTTTATTTCCTGAAGAATAAATAAATCTCAAAAAATAAAAATAACTCTTATTTCTGAAGGAGTTTTATACTCAAGAAACAACTTTTACTTTTGAGGAATAAATTAAACTCTGAAAGTAATATTTATAATCAAAGCGAAAAATAAAATTAAAAAAATAATGATAAAAAATTAATTTTTAAAATAAAACTTATTACCGTTACGGTCCCTGGTAAAAATTATATATCGTCCACATTTTAAGTATATTGAGATTTTGATGCCGTGTGGTAGATAAAGATACGCCTCGTCAATTATCATGTAGTTTTTCTTCAATTTGAGTTTTTTTTGTCTCTACTGTAAAATTTACTAAAAGGGAGTAAGCAGGTTGCAGGTTTGCATATTAAGCCTACGAAATAAAACTTTTTTATTTTAATAAAATTTCAAAATATTTTAAAATTTCACATTACTATTTTGATTCCCTGTCAATAATTATGTACTTGCATATACAACTTATTGGTGTTGTAGGTTTGGGTGCGTTCGTAAATGCATCACTGCGCTGCATCAGTGATTTCAAATCGTTATATATTTATCAGTGAAGTAAATGTGGACCAAAAAATTGTGAAATACTCCACAAAAATAATAGAAATACAATAAAAAAAAATTATAATTATTTTTTTCGGCTTTATAAAAAGTTTGCTTTTCTGATGCAGCGCAGTGATGCATTTACGAACGCACCCTTTTTTACTGACCTGTATATTGTTTTTAATCCAAGATTTCTGAGGAGATAGTGGTGTGGTTACTATCGAAAAATCCAAATCGTCCTGCCCGTAAAAGTGGTTTCAACCCCATGAAAAATTCCTTTTTTAATAAAAATAATTCAATTCAACTATTTTTTATAAAACGTCAAAAGGTTATTAAGTTTCACATTACTATCTTTTATTTCCTTATTTTTTATATTCCTACATTAAGGATTATTAATGCAAAATGAACAATGGCAACACTTTTGTTCCACTATCGCTAATAACTCGAAAAACTCTTCCACATACTTCTAGCTTTCGTTGTTGTTGTATATTTGTGTAATCGATCATGTTAAGAAATTCATAGACGATTCCTCCACTCATCTATTATTTGTGATTATGTTTGTTTTTAAAAAATAATTCGTTAAGAATCTACATTTATTGTTAATTCTGGTTTACTTTATGTTCTGTATGTTCTCTTTTTCTCAATATTTCATTAACTCTCATTTATTGTTTACTTCTTTCACAATTTTCCTTTTTGTGTGATGATATAAATTGGTAATAAATTGTACTAAAAATTCGTAATTTCCAACATTGTACTTTCTAGCTTAAACATTTTGGAAAACCTAAATAGAATTTCTTAAATTTCATAAAGAATACCGCACTAGGTAAAATGAAATATTTTAAAGAAAAAAAGGGCTTAAAAATTACTACTGCTTGTATTTATAAAAGAAGTTTGTAAGAGCTGAAAAGAGTAATTTTAGTTTTTAAAGAAATATAATCTCCTATAAATTGGAACTTTAAACCTTAATTGTTAATTCTGGTGTTATCCAGACTTCAAAATTACTTCTCTTCATTGCACGTTAAATTTTTATCGAAAACCGCATTAGAGGCACGTAATAGGAGAACAGGGTTTAAAAAACTGCAGTCGAAACCAAAAACTGTCGAACAAAAAAAACGAAAATTTGTCTACAACTTTTCGATTTTTGAGTTGGTTTGAGAGAATCAGAAGTAAAAGTAACAGTTTTTTTTTGCCAATGACAAATGAAGAAGTGGAAGAAACGACAAATTTTCTACTTTGAATGCAGTTTTTTAAACGCTATAGGTGAACGCTTTCCTTGGCACAACTTCATGTAGAACATCGTAAAATTTGCTGAAAATTTCATCACCATAAAATGCTTATAAATTGCCAAGATTGGCGAGAAATCGCCACTTCTGACAGCCGTGTTGCCTACTGCAAGTAAACAAAATCTATTTAGCCAGTTAAAGCAGAACTTTTTTAAAGTGGTGTTATATGCTGTAAAACCACAGATTAAAACACCAACGTGATTTTCAAAAATATTGGCAAATTGTCTTTTGGGATGATACAAGCAGTACTTCTTAGTAGGTGTAATTGTCGATGTTTTCTTGAAAAAATCACTTCTATTAAAAATAAAGTTGAGACGAAACTACACAACAACTTTACAAACATTTTATGATTCAAAAATAGTCCTTTTTTGATTTTCCTTAAGGCTAAAATGGTTTTGGCTAGTTAAATCAGGGTTCCCAGTGTTATTTAAAGCTTTATCCCCAATTTGCGATTTCTCATCCCCAAAAATCGCCAACAAAGCTATAAAACCCCAACAAAGCTAAAAATCCCCACATTTTCTTAAAATTCAAAAAAAATATTATTTGATAAATACACTGAAATTTATTGCTGAGGAAAAGCTAGCTTCTATGCGCATTTCACTGGTTGCTTAGTCCAGATCATCAGCAAACCTTTTCCAAAGATTTTAGAAGAGCTAAAAATATTTTACAAATAAAACTTTAAAGCGAATAAGAATTATAAAACTGCTTTTCATGTTGTTTGTTTAAAAAGTGCATTTGAGATGATTGAATAAATTTGTCACAGTAAGCAGCATTGTTTTTTTTCTTATTTATTCTAATAACTTTTATTGCAGAAAAAGACTCGTTCAACAGAAGTAACGCTTGTTGGTGCAAAAAGCATATTTGAAACTATTTTAACAAGCTCTTCAAAAAGTTTTTAACCGCAAAAAAGACTTGAATTTGTACCCACATCTCGACCAAATCGGTATTGATATTGCAAAATTGTAATTTTAATCATATATATTATTTCTAAAGCACTTTTTTTTGTCGGTTGCAAATATCTCCCATACGACCGCATCAAATTTAATGAATGATATCTTATTTTAAAGCTTATTTCTAACACTAATGACGAAAAATAATTAGAAATTGAAAAATTAATATTTTCATTGATAAAAATTACGGTGCGAAATAGTCGCACGGGTCATCTAGTTAATATATATTCCCCAAAAATCCCTAGCAAAAAAAGTGGTTTTACAAAATAAACTCCTGGGGATTTTCACAAAATTTTTATATCCACTTACAAAAATAATCTCCAATTTGGGATAAACCCTAAAAACTGGGAATGATAACCTATCTTTAGTTATATTCTCAGAGTATAACAAACGCGTCCTGTTTGTCTTTAAAAAAAAGTTACGAATGCAAAAATAGTCCAAGAAAAAAATTTGTTTCTACCCTTCTCTAGTTTATTTTTTTACCAATGTAACTCTTATTTCACTGTGAACTGGTGCTCTTAAGTATTGTCGAAAATAGTAAAAATCGAAAAGTCTAATTTTTTCAAATGTTTATGAAAATGTATTTAAGTTTGTACTATTTTTGAAATTTTATCGAGAAAGTACTAATTATTCAACAGTGTTTTGCGATGATCCGAATGAAAATAAATAGTAAAAAGAGAAAAAGATAGAGAGTAAATAAAATAGAAAAGAAAATATTTAACGAGTACTTTCGTGCGTATTTTGGGGGGAATTGTGCTTATTAGAGATCAGTTTAACAGACACACTCCTAGACAAACGTACACGTACGTCATTACATGTGAAACGAATTTTTGTATTAAAAAATATATTTTTAACAATATCCAAAAAAAAAAAAAAAAAATTATCTGAAAGATAGTGTTTTTCTTATTATAAAAATTTTATTTAAAAAGAGTTTCGTTAAAAAAAAACAGTTTAGAAAAATTAATTTCGAATCAATTTAGAGTAAAATTTTTAGCTAGAAGTTTTTCTGGTTAAAAAAATTTAATAAAAAAATCTGTGAAAAATTTTGTGCTTTTTTGTTTTTAGGTCTAAAGAAGATACCTACTAATAGTAAAAGTTATTAAACTTTTTTTATTTTAATAAAATAGGTACCTACTACATATCAATTATATTTTCCATTTGTTATTATGTACATATGTGCAGTATTGTTTGTTATAATCTATTTATTAAAAGAAAAAAAAAAAAATAATAAAGTGCAGTGAAGTGTTAAAGAAAATACACCAACATCTAAATAAAAAGCAAAATAAAAAATATGTGATCAATACCAAAAACGGTTTAAAAAAAAGTGCAAAAGAATTGATACCACATATCAGAGAAAATAGAGATATAGAGAGAGTAACAACAACCAGGCCCAAGGCTGCCAGATTTGGGGTTAAAAAAAATGTGGGAATCTAAACTATAACAATAGGAATATAAATTTTTATTCTGTGTTTGTTGTCTGTCGGAATATTATAGCCGGGACTAAACGGCATGGAGCTTATAATCACATAAAATGCCAAATACCTGGGCGTGATTCTTGATAGTAAACTATCATCGGAACTCAATGTTCGTTTGAGGGTTTAAAGGGCATTGCGGCCATTAAGTTGGTAACGCTAGCATGGGTGCCAGGACACTGTGGGTGCGTAGCATAAAAAAACGCTACTCGTACAGAAGGACTCAATATAGATGGCAGGGTGAAAATACTTGCTCGATAGCCAGGAGTCTGAGGCCGAATTATCAATACCTTAAAAAAACATTGCAAATACATAAATGGAATTGCAATAAAATAAAAGACATGAAGATACAGTAAGAATTTATTATGGTGTTATTCAAAAAAATAAAAGCTTAAAATAATAAAGATATTTCTTAATACAAAACTTCTCGATATAATTAACTTTTCGGCATATAATTCGTTACAACTGGATTTGCCTGTATCAATTTTTTTTATTATTGTAACTACAGAAAATTATCATACTCAGCGTTGTCAACTCGGTGCGTTTCGCACCATTTTGGGTGCGTTTTAAATTTTCTGTCCCAAAAATTCCTTTGTTGGTGCGCTTTTTTTAAATTTCGGTGCGTTCTTTAATTTTTGGTGACACCAAAATAAATTTAACACAACTTTTTGTTTCAGTATGGGAAACAAATCTTTGTACAATTAAATACACCTTTTTACTGACCACAATAAGAACAACAAGTAATGATGTTTAAGATGTGCCAAGTCATAAGCACTAAGTTTTAGAAGGTATTATGTAAAGAAAAAGAAATATTTCATTGTATGAAATTGGCTGTATTATTAATTTTGAATCCATACTATTAATCATCCTTTTTAAAAAGTTTTGTATAGATTTTATGATCTAAAAAAAAAAAAATTCGCCATCTACAACATTTTTCATTGAAAATGAGAAAATTCCAGATGAAATTGAGAAAATTCCAAATGAACATAAATATAATGAAAATTATATTTTCATTTTATCAATTTAAAATTAAAACTTCTCAATAAGGGTATTCACGTCACAAGTTGCACCCTTGCAAAAGGCAAAAGTGCAAAAACATAACAGCAACCACAGGTGCAACTTGTGACGTGAATACCCTTAATGTAATTTGGAATTTTCGCAATTTCAAATTAAAATTCTTAATTTCGTTTGGAATTTTCTCAATTTCAAATAAAAATTTTCAATTTCAACTGGAATTTTCTCAATTTCATTTGGAATTTTCTCAATTTCAAGTTGATATTCTCAATTTTATTTGGAATTTTCTCAGTTTCGAATTTAAAATTCTAATTTTCATTAGGAATTATCTCAATTTCAATGAAAAATGGTAGTGTAAATGAATTTTTGTTAAATTTTCTCTTTTTTGCTCAAACCACTGAAATGTAAAAGACTGTTTTATTGTTATATGTATTTTCAATAAATAAATGCAACAGCAACAGATTATTTACAATTTTGAGTTATATGACGAGTTGAGTTTTATTTCCAATATATTTATATATTAGCTGTTGTTAATTATAGTGGGCTGCTATATAGGAACTATTAGGGAATGGGTTCTAATTGGGAGTAATCGGGCCTGGAGAATATAGTGGACTGCAGAGTATCACGGACGTTATTGCCGGTGCTCCACAGGCCGATACTGCTTTAGTGCGATTCACTATCCTATTCAGTCGTACGATTTGTCAAAAAATCGTGTGTGCTCATAAAGTAGGATAGTGTGTCTTTAAAATGAATTGAGTGAGATTTTTTTTGACAAGTCTGTCCGACTTGCAAATGTTTATGAAAATTTCATAAAATGATAGTTTATATGCGATCAGAGCTGAGTCATTTGAGTTGGTATAATTTTTGTGGGATAGTGTGGCATTGACAGCAGATTTTGAAGATATTTTTTTTTATGTCGGATAGAACTCCATCAGATTTTCGTGTGAATGAATCGTACTAATGTGTAGGATAGTGAATTCCGGCCTTTATGAATGTATGTAAATAACGGGTTATACATTTTTCGGTTTCAAAAGTAAAGTTAAAGAAAATAAACATAATGCTATGAGTACGATTAAACTTTTATTTCATTTAAATGCCAGGAGCTTGCCATTACATACTAAATACAATGCTATTTAAATGACCGTCTCTAAATTGGTTGCAGCGGTAGATCCTTTTGAGGTAGTTTTCGAAAACTTTTTCACATTTCTTCAACATTAGGGAATTAACTGTGTAGACACGGTTTTTAACATATACCCACATAAAAGTCTTACCGTGCAAATCGCATGATCTTGGTGGCCGATTGCAATTGCCCAAATGTAAATTTACGCGTTCTGGAAGCTTCCCATGCAATAAATACAAAATCAATATTGTGTGGCTCGTGACACCGACAAGTCGAAACCACATATCGTCCAGTTCGTAATCTTCATTTGCGGGCAAAAAAAAAAAAAAAATTGGGTATCATACGGCCATTGGGCTCTGAATTGACAGTTACAGTTCTTCCAGCATCATTTTCGAACAAATACGTCCAAAGGACACCATAATGCGCACCAAACAGTCACTTGTTTTTAAGATGCACAATCACTTATAGGCTCTTTAAGCCCCATATACGTCAAGTTTGCTTTGATAACGTTGTCGCCGAGTGTGAAATGAGCATCATCGATGAAGAAAATTTTGTTCAAAAAAATCAGCATTGAAACCATGTGGCTCTAGCACCCAATCAGCATATCTTCGGCTTTGAATATTGCGTGAGTTTGACTTTATATGGATGTAGGTGCAAATACAAATGCAAAATATGCCTTAATGTATAGGGCTACCTAGGAAGCATTTAAAATATATAGCAGGTTGGGAGGATACTGAGTTTGAAAGAATTTACCATCTTATTTCTCTCACTTAAACTTCACCTTGGTTTATTTTATTTGTAATTTAAATTTGAGTTCATTTAATTTTTTATCAATACTCAACGGGATTATTGCTACCTAGAATTTAATTTATGGACTTGTCTTAAATATACTTGAAGAAACACAAGATTCCACCCCAAAGCCCTGATCACGGCCGGATTAAAAGGTAGCTAGGTTTTCCAACAAGTAAAATGTTTGTATAATGAGCCGTCACAAATGAGCCATAAGATAACGACCACTTGCTGAAAACGCGGTGGAATCGACAAATTGGAGTTATCGGTCAAACTTTCACTAACAGAAACAGCAATAGCGCTCATTGCGATGAAGCACAGGCCTGACCATATCTGTAACGCTTTCAGTCTTTTAAAATTTCATTATAATCTTTCCAATTCCTTGCACAGATGGTCGACTATTACGACCATAATCGCCCCGTAATGCTCGAAAAGTAGCCACATTTTAACCACCACTTTTGTAGTAGTTTTAACTATTTTTACCCGTTCTTCAGTTGTTAAACCATTCATATTTGTAAATGACAAACCTTTCACTAAATAAATAACACTTAAGATGACAGATATTTAACAGCTGACAGCCTTGCAAGACTAGACTGGCGGTTTTGAAACCACTAAATGGATCCCCACTGATACTAAGTACGAAAATATGTTAAAAAAATGATCAGTTTAAAATTAATTAGTAAAAAAAAATACTACATATTTATTTTATTAATATTTCTTATGGGATATCTCCTTTTTAGAAGGGATATTTTAACGAATTTTTTTAATTTTGAAAAAATTAAAAGATACATATATCTGGCAGCACTTACAGCGATACACTCGTTGAAGAGAGCAAAAGCAAGAGACGTATAAAAAAAAAATAATATAAAAATGCAACAAAAAATTATCCCCCCTTTTTCTTAAAAAAAGGCACTTGATCTATCTCTCTGTTTTCAATACACACTCTCAGAACAAGAATAGCGGTTAAAAGGAAAATTAAGAAAACAAACAAATTATTAATAAAAGCAATAAAAATTTCGTAGGCATAAAAGCTGCTGTCAAAATTAATATTTTAACGCAAAAAATTTTTTTTTTAAGTTTTCTTTTTTTTATTTAAATTTATAAATTTAAAAGCAATTAGTTAATTTATTTATTAAACAAAAATGTTAAATTTCTTTTTAATTTTTAAACGCTAAAAAAATGATTTACAAAAAAAGTTTAAGAAGACACTAAACTGTAAAAAGAAAAAATAAAAAAGAGAATAAAACGAGATTTATTTACTAAATATAAAATAAAAATTGTAAAATTTCCATTATAATATAAAAGAAATAAAATCTAAATTATTAAAAGTTTTCTTGTAAACAAATTGCAATACGTTTTTCGGTTGCCGTCTTTTGCAAAGCGGCCAGCCATTAACAAACATAATTAATTGTCAATATTATTGACCATAATTCTTTCGAAAGATTATTCGCTTCAATAAAGCCACCGTTTTACAACAACACCATCATTATCTTCATCATTACTCTAAACGTTCAAGATGACATCTTTAGATATACGCAATAATTCGGCCGTTATGAAACGTGCCGAACAACTTAAACGCTGGGAAGAATCGGATACAAATCAACAACCTCCTGTTCCACGACCCGAACGTGGAAATCGTATAAAATTCTCTTCGGGATGTATATTTTTAGCCGCCTGTTTGGCGGGCGACAAAGAGGAAGTCCTTAAGATGTTGGAACAAGGTGCCGATATAAATACAGCCAATGTTGATGGTTTAACAGCTCTACATCAGGTAAGTTTCTTGATTTTTTTTTTGATTAAACAAACATTTTAAATATAGATTTAACTTTTTTTCTTGCAAACTGGTTCCAATTATAGATGGACAAATTTAATTTATACAACTTGCTTAAAACAATTTTAGAAAACTAATTTATTTTCTTAACACCTTATTTTCAAAAACACTACAACAACGCACTTGAAAAATGGTTTTACAGTAGAACTTCTATATAGTGAACTTCTTTTATGAATTGATTTAAAAACGTAGCTTCATCGTTCCAATTTTTATTTATTTATATAAATGTTTTTTAAAAATCCAATAATTTTCCATGCAAAATTTCTTAACGGGAGTGTAAAGTGTTTTCAAAAAAAGGCCCGTACAACTTTTCAATAGTGAAATTTAATGGCTTGAAATATTTTTTTTTATTTATTAAGAGCAGGGACTGCAAATAACGATTATTTTTCAAATTGAAATTAAAAAAATCACCTAATAGAGAAGTGATATTTGCATAAGCAAGACACCAAGATAATCCTTGTTACACGGACTTCCTTTAGATGCATTCACTTTTATTTTGAGTTTTATTTATTCCTTAGGAAATAAAAGTTATTTCTTGAGTTTTATTTATTCTTCAGAAAGAAAATGTTATTTCTTGATTTTTCTTTATTCTTTACAAATAAAAGTTATATTTTGAATTTATTTTTTTTTGCTTAGAAAAGAGTAATTATAATATTGAACAAATATAAAAAAATTCATTTATTTGAACAAATAGTTTTTGCACGGACTCTGTAGAATAATCAGCCCTTTAATCGGTTAATATTATTTTAGCGCAGAAAGCAAAAAACAAAATAAAACTAAAAAAGTAACTGTTCTGAGCAAAAAGTAAAATTAAAAATAATTTTTATGATTATGTTAGCACCAGTTTGGATTTTGGTCGGTTGCCAGAGGTAATAATGCCCTCTAGGGAGAGCTGGTCGGGCAGGGGCAGATTATTTGGTGGATTTGCTATTTTCACTGATGGCTCAAAGATGAGGGGCACGGGTGCAGGGGTCTACATTGAGGATCTGAACATAAGAAGGTCATATAGGCTTCCTGACGACTGCAGTGTTTTTCAAGCGGAGGTTCTGGGGGTCTGGAGGGCCGTGGAACTGATGAGGGACAACATTGATAGGGGCTCGGAGGTCACTATATATGTGGACAGCCAGGCGGCTCTTATGGCCGTAAGGGGCTGTTATGTGAACTCCAGGCTGGTTGATGAGTGTAGGAGGGCTCTGAGGGGAGCCTTAGGGGAGTATCTGCTAAGGTTATGCTGGGTGCCGGGTCATTGTGACATAGGCGGCAATGAGATTGCTGATGAGTTGGCAAGACAGGGCTCAGAGATGGAGGATCCTGACTGTGTGGAGGCGGTTAGGCCTCCATTGGGCTTCTATTTTGGTAGAATTAGGGAATGGATACTGAGCGTGACCAATCGGGCCTGGGGGAGCCGAACGGACTGTCGGGTATCACGGACACTGTGGCCGGTTCTTAGGAAGTCCGATTCGGTGTCGCTGTTGGGCAGGAGCAGGGTCTGCGTTAGGACCATGATAGGAATTATCACGGGCCACTGTATAATAGGCAGGATGGCGGTGAGGATGGGATCCGACTTGTCGGATATATGCAGGTTGTGCGAGGACCCTGAGGAGTTGGAGACAGTTGAACACTTTCTGTGCCACTGTCCCAGGTTGCAGGGTAGCAGGTTGAGGTGGCTGGGCAGTAGATTCCTGGGCGAATTAGTTGATGTCTCGGGTTGCGGACTCGAGAATCTGATAGGATTCGTAATGGGGATGGCCTGGCTGCGCGAGGGGAGACTGGGTGCTAACCGCACGTAGGGCGGATTTGGTTTAAGTGGGATTTCTCTCGGGGTTGGTCCTTTATCTTCTTTTCTTTCCTTTCTTTTCTACCTATCTTTCGGATCTGTCTTATGCTTTTGCTGCTTATTTCACCTACTTTATACCTTCTTAGCTATCTGTAATTAAGGCGTCACAATGGACCATATTGGTCTCTGGGTGAAGGTGTGAAGGAAACTTCACACCGGCCTTTCTACCTACCTAACTACTATGTATAAAAATTTAAAAATTTTTTTTAAATTAAAATAAATTATGTAAAAGACAGTTAATTAAAAAAACCAACAAAATTGTTTGACATTAAACGGCTGCTTTTCACAAGTTGGTAAACGTTTGGCAGCTCGTTAACAAGAGTTTAGCAAAACGTTGGCCAGAGTTTGGTTAGTGTGTTATGAATAAACTTTTTGCTAACTTTATGCCAAATTTTCATTATGAATACGGCTGAAAGACCATTAAATATTAAAAATGGGCCAAACCGGACCATTATTTCACCTGGTCACACTAGTATGATGATCCCGTATTCGGCACAGCCGAATACATATAGCACTTTAACTTGTTTTAGATCTTATTTATACCAATTTCAAATATTAATATCTTACAAGGTTTCGTTTAAATGTGTTAAATTCCCAATTCATAGTACTATGTATTGATAAACTGAAATTTATAGTTGATGGGATAAGCAATTCCTATGCGCATTTCACTGCACAACGACACTAACTCTTTTATTAATATGTGTATTTGAATATTATAACAAAATTTTGCCCTAGTAGGTCCATAATTTCCTATAGGTCCTAAATAGGAATTAGTAAGTGGTGAAGGGTATTATATGGTTGCGCTTGGCCGATTTATAACTTGTTTTATTTTAAGTACTAATCTTTATCGTATCAAGTCGCTTCCGATTTAGAATCTAAATAATATCAAAATTGTAAATACAAAAAAATGGCCAAGTTAAGAAGTCATTAAATATTATAGTTTTTGTATTTTTTTAAAAGTTCTCAAAAATTGTTCGCATTTAATACCTTCACCGAAGGTATAAACGTATATATAAGTTTGTCATTCCGTTTGTAACTTCCACAATTTTGATCCTATACCCTATAAAGTACACATCGAGCCCTAACTGCGAAAATAACGTAAGCGACATCATAGTCCATTTTCGTTTTTTTGAATAAATGACCTTATTGGCAACACTTGGGTCATCGCTTACGTTATTTTCGCGGTTAGGGCTCTATGTATTCTGAATACTTATGAAAGAGAAGTTCAAGTTTTGTTGGCCGTCAGTCGGTTGAAATTGATTTTCCGAAGGCCTCATATTAATGTCAGATTTGCTCATTTAAGTTTTGCTATTCAAATTCAGACAGATCGGTCCATAAATGGCTGAGATAAGAACAGAGAATCACGACTACCTCTAATTTTACCCACCAATCCCTTGTTTATGTTGTTTTTCGTTTTTCTGTGTATCTGGAGAACGGAAGAACCAAAGTTTCCAAATTACTGGATAAGAAAAGAGTGCGTGGCACTTCCCATACAAACACATTATACATTTTTTATATGCATTTGGAAAACAGAAAGAGCCAAAGTTTCCAAATTATAAACAAACATCTCGGTTATCAACATACAACTTCTCTTATAAAGACATTATATATTTTTGTATAACTGGATAACAGCAATAGCCAAAGTATCCAAATTAGGTACAAGCATATTGGTTTACAACACACAACATCTGACATGGGCGTGGCACAAAAATGATTTAGAACGGTAAATAAGATTCAGCATAGCTTGTTTCTTACTTGTTTCTTATAACTTTTATTATTCTGATCTTTCGCTAGCACGCGCAAAATTGTTTTCTTCATTCTTCAAGTATGTCTTTCATAGAATACGGTGACCATATTTTCAAAAGCAAAGTACAGAACAAAAAATGTTGATGTTATGCAAATAAATCAAATTGATAATGTACATTGACTTTGTAGTGTTGAACTAACCATTAGTTTAATTTTCAAATTAAGCACGTTGTTAAACCAAAGTTATTCTTGAAATTTCAAACTTTTTTCTTGTTTTTAAAAGTTTCGGATTTTAAGAAAACTTCTGAAAAAAAAGGAAAATTTACAATTTTGAGAAAAAGTCAGATTAATTGGCAATATATTTTTTATAGTTTGGCTTGGAAATAATTCACAAAGAACAAAGCTTTAAAATACAGCACTGTTCTGTGTAATACAGAACGGATGGTCACCGTACTCATAGATCATCTTCAAAAGTTTTTTTTTTAAATGTGTCTTTTTTTATTTTGCCATATCTATAGTTTTGTGTAAATAGTGCGTCTCGCCAAACTCAAAATAATAATTTATAAATACACATTTAAAGTTTTTTTTGTGTGATTTTTATTTTTGTAAATACCGAAAATATTTAACTCTGACGTAATACTTGTACATTAAAATTATTGCAATTTCAAAAGGCAAAAGCAGAAAAAAACAGATTTTAGTTAAGAATTTTATTATAATTTCGCTGCCATTTCTGTGGAAAAATAAAAGAAAATACATTATAAAGATATTTTTAATATTTATTTGATTATTTAAACTACGATTTTTTTTTATCTATAAAGTAATTTTGTATTGTATTTATTTATTTAAAAAAAAATAGTAGTAGGAGTGTACTTATAAAAAGCAAATCATTTGGACAGCAATAGCTTACGCCATTGGAATTGAACGAAAAAACGTTTTTCTTACGTGAAATCAAGCTTATTTTTGAAGTTGTAAAATGTAGTTTCACACCAAGAAAAAAAAACAAAATAGAATCTCAGTCGTTTCAGGACTAGAACGTTGTAAAACTGTAACTTTAGTGAGAACTTCGAAAATATTCCATTGTTTCTCGAAAAGTGGGAAAAAACTGTGTCTGTAACTCATGTCGAAAACTATCAAAGGAGATTACGTTGTAAATGTCACAATATTCTACTCAAAGCCGATGTTACATTGCAGACGTTGAGAACGCCAGTCACACATATCGTTGACAGCGGCCAAAATTTACTAAAATTGAAAAATTTTAAACAACGGCGGCGAAACAACAACCGTCGTCTATACCTAATAATGTAAAGTGCGACTTTAATCTTTGTTGTTTGCAAACGAGCTTGGAAAACATTCGTATCTATCTATATAAATAAAAATCAATGTTGTTCGTTGGTAATTGCATCAGTTGAGAACGGCTGGACCGATTTGGACGGAAAGAAAATTTTGCCACGCCCACTTTCACGCCCACTTTTTTCGATTTACCTAAAATCAGAAAACGGCTCCATCGATTTGACTAATTTTTCTTTCAAATGTTCGTATCAATGCATTTTAAGTTTCCATCGAAAGAAAAATTTACCACGCCTACTTTTACGCCCACTTTTTCTATTAAGCACATAACTTGAGGATGGCTTGACCGATTTGGACGATTTTTTCTTTAACGTGATCGCCATGGTCCAACTTAGGTTTACACGGAAAGAAAATTGTTCCCCGCCCACTTTCACGCCCACTTTTTTCGATTTACCTAAAATCAGAAAACGGCTCCATCGATTTCACTAATTTTTCTTTCAAATGTTAGTAGTAATCCATTTTAAGTTTTCATCGAAAAAAAAATTTGCCACGCCTGCTTTTACGCCCACTTTTTTCGTTTTATCTAAAATCGGGAAACAGTTGCACCGATTTGGCTAATTTCTCTTTCAAATATTCGCAGCAATCCAATTTAAGTTTTCTGTAAGTTTAAGAAAATGCTTATGATATTTAAATTTTTTAATTTAACAGTTGGACTTTCTTTTTAATTTTAAATTTATATGCAAACCAATGAAAATCCAACATGCAACATATCGAAGAACAGTTCGATGGCCAAAGTTTTGCAGCAAAGCAAACTGATCGTTTGGGATGAATGTACAATGGCGCATAAAAAATCTTTGGAGGCATTAGACAAAACGTTGCAAGATTTACGAAACAATCAAAGCCGATTTGGAGGTGCGATGATTCTGTTGGCAGGTGATTTTCGGCAAACGCTGCCAGTGATACCACGATCAACGCCAGCCGATGAACTTAATGCATGTTTGAAGTCGTCTGCTTTTTGGAAATACGTCAGGAAACTCAAACTGACTATGAACATGCGTGTCGAGCTGCAGAACGATCAATCTCGAGACGTATTTTCCAAACAATTGCTGGACATAGGAAACGGCAAAATCCCGGTGGATATTTCGACCGGCTGTATTCAATTTCCCGTCGATTTCTGCCAGTTCACCGAATCAAAGTCCGAACTCATCCGAAAGGTGTTTCCAAACATTACACAAAATTACAGAAATCATGATTGGTTGAGCGAACGTGCTATATTGGCTGCGAAGAACGTTGATGTCGAAAAATTGAATTTTAAGATTCAAAGTGAAATCGCTGGCGAATTGAAGATGTACAAATCGGTGGATTCCGTTTCTTCTCAGAACGATGTCGTCAACTATCCAATCGAATTTTTAAACTCCCTGGAATTACCCGGATTACCGCCTCTTATTCTCCGACTAAAAGTTGGATCGGTAATCATAATGTTACGAAATATAAACCAACCACGTCTTTGTAATGGCACCCGACTTACGATAAACAAGTTGATGAATAACGTCATCGAAGCAACAATACTTAAAGGAAAGTACAAAGGAGAAAATGTTTTGATACCTCGGATCCCAATGATTCCAACCGACATGCCATTCGATTTTAAGCGCTTGCAGTTTCCAGTAAGGCTTGCATATGCAATGACAATCAACAAATCTCAAGGGCAGTCATTGCGTGTTTGCGGCATTAACCTTGCGAATCCATGCTTCTCGCATGGTCAATTATATGTCGCCTGTTCCCGCGTCGGAAGTCCATTAGCATTATTTGTTTACGCACCAGACAACCAAACAAAAAATGTCGTATATCACAAAGCATTGCAATGAACATATCCTTGCAAAGCAATCGAATAAGTTTTATTTTTTTTTACTGGTTACCTGAATATTGATCTATCAATTAAAATGTAAAAAGAATACTATAAGATTCACAGCACATACATATGTATTTTCAAATCAAATGTAAATCAAACATACCCCAAATCTACACAGAAAAAACTGAAAATCGATTTCAGTAAAGAAATTCGCACAATCAAACAAATTTTTGTTTAATTTAGGTCCTATGAAGAAATTCGTAAATTCAGTAAAACATTTTCCAATATTTTATCCAAAAAATTTTTTGTAAATATAAATATTTACCAAAACAAATATATTTTATTTTTACGAATTATAATGCACAAGCAGCAAGCATATTTTAATTTCCAACAATGATGCGTTGAAAATGATCAATTACTGCTAAAAACAAAATATTTATAGATAGTAAAGAACAATTTAAAACAACAGTTTATTTGAAAGTATTTTGTGGATAATTGTTTCTGTGTATATGAATAAAATTTTAATTTAAAAATACTTTTTTCCTTTTTTTAACGGATTTTAAAAATCGAACACAAAATTTTTTTCTAATTTGGACAGGACAACGTCTGTCGGGTCAGCTAGTATATTATAAAAATGTTAAAAGCTAAATTTTTTCTCGCCCCATTTTTGTTCGTGATGTTATTTGACAGTTCGAAGCGGGAACTTTTCTCACAAAAATGTTACAGACACACTTTTTCTGTAAATTGGCGAGTAATTTTCTTACGTGACAGCTAGTACTCGCCTTAAAACGTTACAGACACAGTTAAGTGAGAAAAACAGCTGTTTGTTTCATTATATGGCATTTTTGTTTCATTTCACACATTTCTAGCGAAAAGTTTCTCGACGCGAGAGTTACAGAACATGGGTACAGGACAAACTTTTGGAAATGAGTTGTTTTTGTAGCAACGAGACCTTAATAACAGGTGTTGATGATTTAAGATAACTTAGTTAAAAACAATTCCAGCAGCCGTATTCAGTAATTCGCTAAAGCTTAATCTCTATCGCTAAAAATCTATAAAGTTGATTTAGCAATTTTTGGCTACAAATGTAATTCAGTACCGTGCATTGCTAAATTTGGCAATGCAATACAAATTAAATTTGCCGCAATTTTACCTTTTAGTGTCATCGCTAAAAATTTAAAATTTTGTTTTCTCTAAGGAATTTTAGCGATCGAGATTTAGCTTTAGCTAAGCGAATTACAGAATACGGCAGCAGAAATATTTTTTTAATTTTTTGTCACGCCTCTGCATAATGCCCTTTTAGTTTTTTTTACACTGCGTCGCCATTTGTAGCCCGATCGTAAGAGCAAATTCTAAGCGCCCCCTTATGCAATCTCGGATCCTATCCTCCTAATGTCAAATGGTTTGCCCTTGGCAAGAAAGTCCTTCTAAAACTTTGTACGTCTAATTTTAAATATACTCAATTATATGACAGGCCTCAAATTGGGCCACTTTGTTTCTTTTTCACATGTTACATTAGGATGGTTACAATAAATCAATGTTAGATTTTCCATCGCTAATATGTGCCAATAGCATAAAAAATGCGATTGACAAAGTTTCAGTTTAATCGAATAACGCTAACATGTGCCTCATTGAGAATAAATTAAGGAAAAACAGCGATTTTTCACTAAAATTTTATTATTTCCTTGCCTTTTTAACCGAAAACATTCATTCTAGGAACCTAAATATTTCTAGAATTGCAAAATTTTTCGATAGAACTTTCCCGATCTCGCACTGAAATTTTATGAAGCACTAAAAAAAACATTAAACATACAGTGATGGACTCAAGCATAGGCACAACAGCCATATATCATTAAAAGATTGTATTAAAAGCAGAATGAATATTTTTTATATTAAAATTACTACTAATCTATTACAGGCGCTGTATATTTTAAGACTATAGCAGTTTTATTCGTGTAGAAAGATAAGTAAGTCCGTTGGCAGATGAAAAATACAAAAAGTTCTAAAATACAATGGAAAAAAGTATAGGCACACTTTTTTAGGCGCCTTTACCTTTATTTACATTTTAATAATCTGCCAACAATTTTACATTTGACACACGCTGTTATATTCCGTTATTATTCTTTTATTAAATTAAGTAACTGAAAAGTTTAAAGAAGTTAGGAAAATACTAATTTTGTTTGTTATATTTTTAAAATGTGTCCTAAACAATGTGAAACGGCTGAATCTCAGCGGTGAATAATTTTACATTTGCATAACTAAGGCAAATCGTTTGCTGAGATCGGAGAATTAATAGATTGTAGCCGGCTTACCACAACTTCAGGGCTGCCAGATAAATTTGTGAGGAAATCGTCAGTTTGCTGACAAAAAAAATAAAAAAATCGTCTTTCAAGTTTCGAAAAATCGTCAAAAAAATCCGACAACTTAAAGTTGAGTTTTTCTTTAACAATTTTTGTTCGAGTTTTATAAAATAAAAAACAAGTAAGAAAGTACATTTGGTCAAGCCCGACTATATGATACCCTACACCACAGTATTTTAAAACACATTTAGGAGAGTTCACCCTATTCGGGATCCATGGGGAATCATGCTTATGTAGCCACATAAATATGGATCTATCTTTGTTTTAAATTTCATTAAAATTGGTTACAAAGTTTGTGAGAGGCAGAAATTGCCCCCTTACTCCCCTTGTGGTCCTATTTTTGAAAAACTGCATAGCTCATATATGCATATAAATATAGATCTAACTATGTTTTAAATTTCATTAAAATTGGTTTGATAGTTTCTTAGAGGCGAACATTGCCCCTATCTCCCTTCGTGGTCCTACGATTCGGCCCATTTCAAATAGGCTTGGCCCTTGTGCCAATAAAAACTCATAAGCCAAATTTTATCAAATTATTTCCAAAATTGCGACCCGTACTTTGCGCACAAGGTTACATGGACAGCCAGCCAGCCTGCCAGCCAGCCGGACATCGTTAGATAGAGTCGATCGGTATACTTTAAGGTGGGTCCAGGACCCATATTTTAAGGTGTTACACACATGAGCACAAATGCATAATATCCTCTTCACTATTGTGGTGTGGGCATAAAAACATTCAAACAAACCAAGTAAAGACTTCGCTTACTTTTTCAAAATGAATAGCTTCTCTCACTCATTATTTAGTAGCTTTCTTCTTTATCTGCTTCTTTAAAAACTTCTGTAACTACTTACACAGAAAAAATTATTTTTCCAATTCAAAAAAAAAAAATTTGTAGAATCAAACAATTTTTTGTCTAAAATCGGTCCTACAAACAAATTCGCATATTCAAACAATTTGTTTGCATTTTGTTTATTGAAAAAACGCCGATTTTTTCAAACAAATAATTTTACAGAATCAAACAAAAAGTTTACTGAAATTCATATAAATTTCAAACAAATAATTTTGCTGAATCAAACAAAAAAGTTTTGGCACAAGCAATGACGCGCACACAAGCAAGCACTGTTGGCGAAGATGAAGCAGAGCCGAGCGGCCGACTGGCTTTGAGACACATTTTTTTGTTGAATAATTTTTGAACGAAGTCATATTTATACTCACAGTGTTTTTCTTCATCATTCACTGTTGCTTTATCCTTTCCTTTGCTAATGAAGAAGAAATGTAACCAAAAACGGCGGCAGACCGACTCGATATGTTTTCCGCCATCATTCTATTTTTGTATTTGATGTATTTAAACAAACTATTTGAAAAAATTGAATACGGGATTTTGTTTTTTTTTTACCAACTTTGAAACCAACCAAAAATTTATTTTGTTTCTTATAATGTGTTTTTCTGTTGTTTAAAAAAAATGAAACGTTTTTTTTACCTGCTATTGCTTTTGTTGTTTTTTTTTTACTACAAACCTCGTCACGCTATTTTATCATTTTTCTTATTGCTGTACTTTTGTAAAGCGTCCAAAAGTAGACTGCATGTGTTTTTTGTTGTAGTTCTTATATTTCACATAAAGAAGTGTTGCTTACAATCAATAAAAAAATGCAAAAAGACGACAACATTAAAGAGCGTTAAATATTTCATACAAAATTATGAAAACTTCAAACCAATAGCGCGTTTCTTAAATTTTTGAAGAGTTGTCCACATTTTTGTTGGTTAAATAAAAATCAAACAAAAATATTGATTGAATCAGTAAAAAAAATTTGTAGAAATCAAAAAAATTTTCAAACAAGAGTTTGTTTGAAAATAATTCGGCAATAATTTTTTCTGTGTAATTCTTAATGTATGTAGGTAAAACAATAATGACTTACTTTTGGATGCGTTCATTTTGGGACCTCCCTAGTAAAATTCGTAGATAGCAGAAGAATGGATAAGTCAAAAGCACCTCTCATTTCTTGCACCCTGTTTGGCATTTAAAATTTAAGTTGCAGAATATTTTTCACAATAACGGTATTCAGTTCAGATTTTATTTGATTGAAAAAATGGAAAAAGCACACAAGGAAAAGTATTTACACTAAAAGCTGCTATTTAAACAGCCTTAAACCAAGTGCAAACAATCAGGTTTAAAATTGCAACATTGCAGTTTTTTCCATTTAACATTATTTTCATATTTTACTTTATTTGACACGACAATTTGTACAAAATCACACTTTAAAATTATAATAAAGACATTCAACATGAGTGCAATTTTCCATTTTCCTTTTTTTGCAATCAAAAAAATCAGAACTGAACAAACAGGTCAAAAATTTAACATTTTTACCAGCAAACTTTTACGATTTTTTCGCTTCAGTAATAAATTGCCATCAATAGAAAACATTGTTTCCCCCTTATTGTTTAATATAGAATAACCATAGAAATCGTCTTGGATTGGAAAAAGCATGAGCTCTTGTTGAAATGTATCGACATTTAAAATCTGAGCCACTTTTTATGAATAGGATTTTAACTTCAATTTCGGCCTTTTCAAAATCAAATTCAGGTTTTTAAAAAACAAATTCAGAATTTTCGTAATCCAATTGAGTATTTTGCAATTCATATACCGAATTTTTTACTCAAATTCATTTTAAAAAGCTTGATTTTGATTTTTAAAAGGAATTAGATTTAAATAATTAATAAAAAGAGAAAACCCCACTAACGTTAAATCAACATACGTACAAATAGGCATATAAACACTTTGTATGCATTTTATAATCATTTTCTTTTATTTGCCTGTAAAAAAATTTAAAAATTATACCATCTTTGTATAAATGAATATAGAGAAAAAAACCCACTTGGGTTTTTTAAAACAAAATACCCATTAAAACCCGGGTGGGGTTTTCTGGGTTACCCAGTGGGCAGCCAACCCTGATTTTTACAGAGAGTCGTAAAAGGTTCATTCGTTGATGGTTTGGCGAAAGATAAACAAAGTGCAACATTTTTGTTGTTGTTCTCGGAAAATAATCATTTAAAGATTTTCTTAAGACTTGCATATTACAGCAGTACATAAAAAAGCGGCACGCATTTTCTAGTTTTTGAATAGAGCGGCCTCAACGCTTTGCAATTGAAAAAACCGATTTTGACATCTCGTTTAATAGTGAAGTTTGCCGCTATTGTTAATAATTAATGGCAATTTAGCTATTTTTTGATCAATTTAGCGTTTTTATTTCTATTTTTATTAATAATTTGTGGGTTTTATTAAACAAAAAAGCTATCATTACTGTTCGTGACACAACGTTAACGCTCTTGCTTAGGTATGGTATATCAGCGTAAAAGCTATGCGGAAAAAAACGTTTCGCCTTCCGCTCTTGTTAAGGGACGGCTGTTAAACATTCCAAGATTAAAAAAAATTTAATGTTTTAATCAGACTTTGGAATCTGAAAAAACGTCACTTTTTTAGAAAAAACTCAGCAAATCGACACTTTGCTAATTCCGAAAATAGTCAAAATGACGGCCCCTGTTACTGTTCACAACTCAACTTAGTTGAGTTGTCATTTCTTAATTATTGTATTATGGTTTACAACTTTGCTATATTGCGGTGAACAAAAACATAACAAAAATTACAACTGATCACAACTAGTTGTCTTAATTACAACTCAACTGAGTTGAGTTTTAAACCGTAATAGGGGCCGACGATACATCGTCAAATCTGGCCCTGACCATATTGAACAATTGTAAATCGGTTCAAAGGCGAAACAAACTTTGAAAACGCGAGCCGCTGTGGTCGTCCTCGCAAATTAACTGAGAGAGTACGTGCTCGTATCGAACGAAAACTAAAAGGTAATCCAAAAATAACATCTACTCAGGTTGTCGCAGAGATAAAATAAGATTTTGGCAAAGATGTACACCCAAAAACTGTTCGGAGAACGTTACATGAAGCTGGATACAACTCATGCGTGGCTAGACACAAACCATGGATATCTACTATTAATGAAAAGAAGAGAGTGGACTATGCCAAACAGTTTTAAAATAGGCAATGAGATTTCTGGGATCAGGGATCACAGACGAAAGTAAATTTAATATTTTCAATAGTTGACAGTTTTGTTAACAAAACAGATACAAGTGCTGTTGGTTTAGATTTATCATCTGAATTCAAAAGTTAAAATTGTATTCTTTATTTTTCGGTTTGCGTTGCATTTCCGTGGTCCCCATTAATGACCCAGTGTAGTCCCAAATTTATGCAACTGTAGAGTATCAAAAATAATGCAAAATCAGTAGAACTTTTATTTTTTGATATGTTTACAAAAATGGCAAAAAATCTTAAATTTACGAACTTGACCATTAAACTTTTGCCTAAAAATCTCACATCCTTTATTAGCTATTGTTTTCTTTTTTTTTATTTTTGTTTATTTTAAAATTTCCATCACTTTACAGAACACCCTTTCAAAATATTAAAATCAATTCACTTGTTATACAATTAAATATCATGGCGAAAAAAGACAAACAAACGAAAATAAATTTTACATAAATGTTCAAATGCATTTCTTATGCAAACTAACGATTTACAAGTTTTCCTTTTTACTTTTATTTAATTTATTTTTCGTTGTTGTTTTTTCCTTCTTAATAATTGAATTTTTCTGTTTTTCTTGTAGGTATTTTGTATACAAGGAAAAATGTTTTTTTTTTGATTTTCATGTTTTTGTTGTTGTTTATTTTCAATTCTATTTTTAAAAATGATTTTTCTTTAAATTTTTTTTTAATATTTTCTTATTGCAAATTGTTGTTTATTTGTGTTTTTTTTTTAAATTTGTTGTTCATGTTTTTTAAATTTATTACAATATTGTTCCGATTTTTGAATTATTTGTGTTTTATTTCGTGTAAATACACCAATACGCGAACCGGGGTGTCGCTTATTGGGACCGAAAAAAATCGATGCAAACCGAAGCACGATTTTCCATACATTTGTATTGATTTTCATTTAATTGGTTGCGAGATTCATACTTCTAGTTGAAAAAATAAATTTTGATTTGATAGACTTTATAACGGATAATTTTATTTTAAATCTTCGAAAAAAGTTAAAGCTCTCTTTTGAATAACCATTTGTTTTAAGGGCATTCATCGCTGATTTTGATCTTCAATCCAAATAGTAAGAAGAAGTGCTTATTTTTTTTGTCATTAAGAGACTTCTTATTTTTGTAACCTGTTTATGTTGTAACGATGTTCTTGTTTTAGCAAATTTCTTGATTTTATCAGAAACTGGAGCAGCAAATGGATTGATTTTATTGAAGAAGGGTATAGTTCAAGGTTTCTTTTAATATCAACAGCCTTTTCCCCTGATTTGGAACGCGTCAAAATGCCCAGTTTTTGTACTTAGCTTATTTGCTTTTTTGACTCGTTGCTACAAAATATTAAAATTTAACTTTACTTCGGCAAATATAATTTAAAACACAGTTGCAATCAGCAGACAACCTTCACATAACTATTTGCATTAGACTTAAACGGGAAATCACCTTTTTTATATTCATGACGCAAGGTGAAACAAAAACGACGCAACTTCGAAATAACATAATTTTTAAAAAGAGGCAACTTCGAAAACGACGCAAACCGGGGTATTGTGTTAATAAATTTTATAACTACAACGAGCCTTAATTTTTTGTGTTATTTTAAGTTGTGACGCTTTTGTTGAAAATTTAATAGTTTTTTACTTTATGTAGTTTCCCAACAAAAGAGTATTAACTCAAAATAAAACATATTTAAATAAATTAAAAATCTTAAAAACCTACAAAAATTAAGTAAAAAAAAAATCACTAAAAAATTAAAAAAAAAAACAAGTAAGAAAGTATAGTCGGTCAAGCCCGACCATATGATACCCTACACAACAGTATTTAAAAACACATCATGCTTATGTGTCCATATATATATAGATTTATCTATGCTTATAAACTTCATGAAAATCGGTTTGAAAGTTTGTGAGAGGCAGAAATTGCCCCCTACCTCCCCTAGTGGTCCTATTTTTTTAAAACTGTATAGCTAATGTGTCCATATAGATATGGATCTATCTATGTTTTAAATTTCATTAAAATCGGTTTGAGAGGCAGAAATTGCCCCTATCTCCCCTCGTGGTCCTATTTTTTAAAAAATGCATACATTTTGTGTCCATATAGATATGGTTCTATCTAGGTTTTAAATTTCATTGAAATCGGTTTGATAGTTTCTGAGAGGAAGAAATTTCCCCCTAACTTCCCTCGTGGTCCTACGATTCGTCCCATTTTCAATAAGCTTGGTCCTTGTGCCAATAAGAACCTATGACCCAAATTTCATCAAATTATCTCCAAAATTGCGACCTGTACTTTGCGCACAAGGTTACATGGACAGCCAGCCAGTCAGACGGACGGACATCGTTTGTTCGACTCAGAAAGTAATTCTAAGACGATCGGTATACTTTGAGGTGGGTCTAGGACCAATATTTTAAGGCGTTGCACACATCAGCACAAATGCATAATACCCTCTCCACTATTGTGGTGTGGGTATAAAAATTAATATAGCGAATAGTCGAATTTTTCAAACTTCAGGCTTAGATATCTCAGAGTAGAAACAAGATATCACCATTGTTAAATATTTAGTTTAAAGGTAACTGGTATGTCTATAAGACGGCAAATCAGATTTTATTAATAAAGATTTATTTGAGCACTAAAAGCGTTTTTTTTAAACTTTAACCTTAAAAAAAGTATACGAAAATTCTTCATGTTCTTGCGTATCTTAGAAAGACCGAAATATAGATGTGTTGTTTCCGGTACCATGACAAGTTTTTAGTTGTTAGTTTAAACTTTGTACTGCTTAATTATTACTATTTATGGGTAAAGTGAAGATTTTTTGATATAATCCTTAACAAATACAAGTAAATTTGTAATATATCATTAATATTTTTGATTGTGTAATTTTAATAAGCGACATAAACATCAAATATAAAAAAACTCAAACAAACAAAAAAGATCAACCATATTAATGACACTATTTACAACATTGTTTAACACAACAACTACAATAACAAATGTCACATTATAACAACAACAAAAAGTCAGAAAAAAAGAGTCTATAATATTTATAACATTATCATTCTATTCAAACAAAAACCTCAAAGTGACAGCAACATGGCGTGTCAAAATAAATTTATTAATTATAGACTGTTGTTTTTGATGTTTTTACCAAACTGATCACAAGAGTATAATATACATACATATATTTACAATGTACATATATTGTTTATGGATAAAGAAAATATTTAAAGTTTTCTGTTTATTATTCAGCTTTTGATCAAATACGCACGTGGTTCTATAAAAGAAAAACTCAATTTATGATTTATTCGCATATTAAACAAAAATATTTTCTCACGTTGTTGTCATTAATGTTCAGTTCCTTAATGAATATTTTATTTTGCAAATATTTTTTAAATTTTTTTTTATATAAAAAAAAAAAAAAAAAATTCACATGTTTTTGTTAAACAAAATTTTTTTGACGAAATTTAAAAATATTTGAAACCTTTAGGGAATTTTAAAAATTTCAAAAGTTGCAAAATAGACAAATTTTATATTGAACTTTCTATTCAGCAACTAATTGTATTGCCTTAGGTTTTTTTTTGCCAATTCTAATTGAAAAGAATATTTATTTTTTTCAAATCCAATATGCCGATCATAAAGCATATCTGACGCCGCCAAATTTATTGTTCTTTCTTTTTTAGCCCACGCTAAATTCTTATTAATATTTTGCAACAACCTGCCCCCTTCACTTCCTCTTTTTATTTCTTTCTTTCTCGTCTTACTCGATTGTCTAAATTTAAGATTTGTCGTCATCATTATTTTCCATGCTTTACAGCAAACAATTTCAAAACTTTTATGTTTGGTATTTTATTGCCGCCAGCAATAAGGAAATTTTGAAAATATTTTGAGAATTTTGTCTTTAAACAATACAGACGGCCATATAAATTTAAAAAAAAAACAAGTAAGAAAGTATAGTCGGTCAAGCCCGACCATATGATACCCTACACCACAGTATTAAAAAACACATCATGCTTATATGTCCATATAAATATGGATTTATCTATGTTTATAAAACTTATTAAAATCGGGTTAAAAGTTTGTGAGGGGCAGAAATTGCCCCCTACCTCCCCTTGTGGTCCCATTTTTGAAAAACTGTACAGCTTATGTGTCTATATAGATATGGATCTATCTATGTTTTGAATTTCATTACAATCGGTTTGAGAGGCAGAAATTGGCCCTATCTCCCCTCGTGGTCCTATTTTTTAAAAAATACATCCCTTTTGTGTCCATGAAGATATGGTTCTATGTTAGTTTTAAATTTTATTAAAATCGGTTTGATAGTTTCTGAGAGGAAGAAATTTCCCCCTATCTTCCCTCGTGGTCCTACGATTTGGCCCATTTTCAATAGGCTTGGTCCTTGAGTCAATAAGAACCTATGTCCCAAATTTTATCAAATTATCTCCAAAATTGCGACCTGTACTTTGCGCACAAAGTTACATGGACATCCAGCCAGCCAGCCAGCCTGCCAGCCAGCCGGACGGACATCGTTAGTTCGACTCAGAAAGTGATTCTGAGTTGATCGGTATACTTTAACATAGCGTTTACATTTGCCAGTACTGGCAAGACAGTAGCAATTCATTCAAACTTTTTCACTAATACATAAACACTTTTACAGCTATTTTGTTTTTGCATTGTTTTGCCAACTAATATGTATATGCTTACTGTCTTGCCAGTACTGGCAAATGTAAACGCTGTGTAAGGTGGGTCTAGGACCAATATTTTAAGGCGTTACATACATCAGCACAAATGCATAATACCCTCTCCACTATTGTGGTGTGGGTATAAAAATTTATAAGGCTTAAAATAGCGACAAAGTATAATAAAAAAACATTTATTTTGACAGTTGGCCAGCATCTGTCATTAAGCACGTTGTTTATGTGTGTATGTATGTTTTTTTTTTTCTTGCGAAAAATTAAATAGACTTTATTTGTAAGGAAAAAGTAAAAGAAATAAAAATATCAATAAAGAGCAGTGTTGCCAGAAACATTTTTAAAAACCTACACAGTAAATAAATAAATCGATATCTCCCTAGTTAAAAACAAAAGCTTTCCCTACATACTTTTGTAGCAAAAACTCATGCAAATTAAAAATTGGGATTAAAAAGTTTATAATTTCCCAAGAATTTTTAGAAAATTTCAGAAGCTAAATTTTTTTTTTTTTCAATATTTATTTATTGAATCTTCATATACTAAATATGAACTAACAATAATTAATCAAATCTTATCCTAATACTTTGTTTTGGGTCCTGCCAGTGCCAGACAACAAATTTCGTCATCACGGTTTCTGTTCACATATGTAGGTGTTTATCGCTCTTCTGATTGGGTGAGTGCTGCAGTGTCTCTTCTTCTTAAGCGAGTGCGGCCGCCATGATTTAAAATATTTCGAGCTAGTGGATTTCGGTGTTGTTCAAGTCTTTTTAAATATTTTACTGCATACTTTGTAATCATAGTTTTAACAAATGGCACACTGGGATCCTAATGAATGTTTGAGTTTTTAACATACCAGGGAGCGGCTGTGATTATTCGAAGAAGTTTATTTTGGCGCCTTTGAGTTTTGTCAATATTAGAGGCCGAGGCAGTGCCCCATAGCTGAATACCGTAGCACCAGATAGGCTTTAAGATAGAGTTGTAAAGTAGAAGCTTGCAATCGAGACTAATGACATAATTTCTTCCAATAAGCCAATGAATTTGAATGGCTTTTAGTTTCATTTGAGTTAATTTTGCCTCTATATGGCATTTCCACGTTAATCGCCGATCCAGATGTATACCGAGATATTTTACATGCGAATGTTGAGGAATTATTTGATTATTAATTGTAATATGGGGACAAGATTCCCGGCGCAAGGTGAATGTTATATGTACGCATTTTTCCTCATTGACCATGATCCTCCATTGTCTTAACCATATTTCTATATATGGTTGTTGGCATGTCCGAAGTATAAATTAAGTATAATAGAGGGCCCAGGATGCTGCCTTGTGGGACTCCAGCTCCAATGGGACTAAGTAGCTTTCTAGCAGCTTGTGTGTGTTTGTTGGTAAATTTTGCTTCAATTTATGTAATAAGCCTTCATGCCAGACTTGATCAAAAGCTTGCAAAACATCGATGAAGAGTGCTGAGGAATATTTTTTTCTTCAAATGCTTTTCTTATGACATTTACTATTCGATAAGTCTGTTCGATTGTGATGTGTTTTCTTCGTAATCCGAACTGATGGTTTGGAATACACCTATTTTCACTTAAAATCTGTGTTAATTTTGAAACTAATAATTTCTCAAACAGCTTTGACATATTTGATAATGCTAATACGCATATAAGACTCAATTTTTGTATGATCTTTACCTGACTTTGGTAGTTTAATTTTTAAAGATCTTTTTTGTTAAATTCATAAAGGGTGGTCCAACCAAAACGCACAATGTTAATTGCAAATAAAACAAAAAGTTTTCAGAGAATTATCTTAATCGGGCATGTCCTAAAAATCGAAATCACATGAAATTGAAAACGATCAAATTTTGAAAACTCTCCCCGTGTTCAAAGTTCATAAACACATTTCTTTTTATATACCTCATACTTTGAGTACCACTTTTTTCTACCTTAACTAGTTTTGAAATCAGGAAAAGCTACTTTAATTTTTACAAAAATTTAACTGAAAATCGTCATCGTTTTCAATTTTACTTTATTGCCAGAACATGGCCGAATATATTTATTATGATAGAAGGATCTATGACAATTAAGTGTGAAAAAATAACGACCAAATGCTCGCTACGGCTTCGGTAGCAAACCTCAATCCGATGGTCCATATTTTCAATGACTCTGTGACCTAATTGAGGTGCAATATCGCTAATATGCCGAATTATCTCATCCTTTAGCTTTTGAATTGATCTTGGCTTATTGAGGTTCACTTTTTCTTTTAAATATCCCCTAAGAAAGAAGTCCAACAGTTTCAAATAACATGATCCTGGCGGCCAATTAACATCACCACGACGTGAGATAACACGGTCATTGAATTTCTCGTGCAAAAGAGTCATCGTTTCGTTGGCTGTGTGACAAGTGGCTCCATCCTGTTGGAACCACTTATTGTCCAGGTCCAAAACCTCAATTTGCGGCCACAAGAAGTACGTTACCATATCGCGATGGCGAACACCATTCACGGTAACCGCATGGCCGACCTCATTTTCGAAGAAGTACGGCCCGGTGACGCCGGCTGCCCAGAACGAACTGGGCAAGCATGCACAGTAGGGGTATAATCAATTTTTTGGCATAGTACCATGAGTACCATGTCCTAGTAACCACGAAAATCATAATCTTTTGTAATTTTTCTAAAAAAAGTTCACGCACCAATTGGTTTCTCTCAACCAATGCAATGCTAAATATCCATAATTTTATACGGTGTTTTTATTCATTTTTAATTTTTTTTTTCTTTAAAAAAGGTTAAAGATACGTTTTGGTTTGCGGAAAAATCTCTTACCATCTCTAAATATTAATGAAATTTCATACTTGAGCTATTTTTTGTTTTAAATAAACATATTATTAATTTTTCTTAACAAAAAAGAAAATTAAAAATTTTCAAAACTTCATCGCGGTTGGTGCGTGAACTATTTTGACCTTAGCGAAAAAATAAATATACGTTCCCTTATAGTTCTTTATGCTCTATCGAACTGTGCTATGCCAATTTTGATATTTTAAAAAATTGTTAAAAAGTTATATCCCTAATGCACAGGTGTTTTCACATTTCCTGCAGACTCGGTTTGCTGAAACTTGCGCACAATTCTCCCGATTGTGGACACATTTGTTTGTTTTTGCTGACCATCAAAATCACAAAGTGCACGAAATGCATTTTGATTTGAACGTCCATTTTCGTAAAAGGCTTCAACAATTTTAACGCGCTGCTCAATTGTGCACCTCTTCATGGTTGAATTTGTCAAACACTGAAACAAAGAAATGTCAAATTAATAGAAAAACTTTGTGAAATTGGAAAAAAAACAAATTTTATATACATAAGCTTATAACTCCGAAATTTTTTTATTAAATTTATATTGTTCACACTGCTGTAAGTAAATACTTTTTAAATGGTGTATTTTTTGTTCAAGGGTGTGGACAAACAGAGGAGGAAAGTGCTCTTAACTATTTTGCCTTTGCCGATTTATGTATAGTAGATATTGTACAAATTCTTTAAAAATTAAAATAGTAGCATATTTATACAATCTTCCCGAAAAACCTCCCATCAAAGATTTTATAGTTGCTTCCTTTACCTTTTTGGGTGAAATGGACCACTTACGCTTAAAATGGGACTTGTCCTTTGATACCTTTCCTGTGTTCCTAAATTTTTTTTTTTACAAGAGCCTCAATACCTTTCCACAGGCCGATGTTCTGGACAGTTTGGTGGATGTGCCTCCCGTGGTACAAAATTCACATTCACGTTTGAATACCACTCAAGGGCCTTTTTGCGATAGTGACATCGGGCCAGAAATATAAAGTCACTCTGACCTGTTTTAAGAAAGGTTTAAGTGGTTTTTGTAGACACTTCGTTGTATACATATATATGTATATGGGGGATTTCATGTCGAATGACCAAAATTTTGAAATCGACGTCTTCCGATTTGGATGGTTAGTCCTATTGGATAGTAGTTTAGACACAAATTTTCAACATGATCGGTCAGAAAGTTTCTGATTTAGAGGGGGTCAAAATTTGACATTTTGGCCAAACAGGTGTTCTTTCTCATCCATGTAACTTATTACCTATTGGTGTTAGCAAAATTAGTCGCAAACAAATTATACCGTGTTCAGATATGCTCCTTTATTGAGTTTTACGCATTAAATGACATTATTGACCTCAATTATCCGTATAAAATTGCAATTTAGTTATTGCTCAATTAATACGAATTTGTTAAAAATATTGAGTAAAATATAAATGCGACCCTGCCAGAAGTGAGTTTAGTGAGCAAAACAAAATTTACTAAAAAAAGGGTTTTGACATTTGGCAACTGAAATTACAACAATACAAACCCCCATCGATTAAGTCTGATCAAAACCCAGATGGTTATTCCTTGTTTACATTTTGCTTATACATGTACATTTTTGTTTACGTTGAATGTTCTATGTAGTAGTAATCTTAGCTAGTTGTTTTTAAACTGTCCCAGTTGGCCACGTCTTTAAGACATCCTCGAAGACGGACGCACGACAATGTTAATTTCTGCACGACATGTGAGGGACAGCGGGAACAAATCGTCAACGACATTTTCGAACAAGTGTCGCGAAAATCGTGCACGACACAAAGAAAGACAACGTCGCCTACTTTATCATTAACGACTACCTGCATGACAATGTCGTCTATTTCGACGTCCAAGACAAAAATTATTATATGGTTATCTAATTCAGACAGTTTTTTAGTATAGTTGGAATTTTTATTTCTGTTATACATATGTTTTATATTCGACTCATATAAGCAATCCTAAAGTTGACAGTGAAGTAAAAACTGCATGTAATCCATTTTCCAGCCCGCGAATAATGTCATCATCATTTTTGGTTTTACTGTTTAGAACTAATTTGTAAATTTTTTTGTAGGTATTTAAATCAACAATTAAAAAAAAAGAATGTGAGAATTTTAAGAAAACCAAGCAAGTGATTGAATAGCATTCAAGAAAACTTTGTCGTTCGTAGCTTTTATACAAGACAACTTATAAGACAGTGTCGCTCAAACTGTCCCACATAGAGTTTAGTAGATGACAACTTATAAGACAAAGTCGCTCATACTGTCCCATATAAAGCTAAATAGAAGACAACTTACAAGACAACGTCGCTCAAACTGTCGTGCGCGACGATTTCCTGTAAATTGTCTTCTAGAAAACCTAATCAACAGGGGACAAGTCGTGCATACATCATTGACGACGATGTCGTCAACGGCAATCTGGCCAACTGGGGTCAAACGCTAATTGAGTTAGCTAAATTGTGTATATACATATGTGAACAGAAAGACAAAATTATGTCAATAAATCGAATATTAACGCAATAAAAAAGGTATATCAATCTTTCGAATTTTTTTTGTTTTTTTAAAAAAACTTTAAAATTTTATCAAAAATTACTTTATGGGAATATAAAATTTTAATTTAAAAGATTTTGTTATTCGTGCTTAATTCCCAATTGTAATTCTTGATAAAAACACTAAAATTTATTGTTGATGGGATAAGCTATTCCTATGCGCATTTCACTGGTTGCTTAGGCCAGATCGTCAGGAAACTTCATCCATAAAGATTTTAGAAAAACTAAAGATATTAAACCAAATAAAACTGTTAAACGTATAAGAATTATAAGCAACAGTTCTACTTGTAGTTTTGGTTCAGTGTTCCCAGTTTTGGGGATTTTTTTGAAATTGGGGATTTCGTGAAAATCCCCAGGGGATTTTTTGGGGCAAAGCACTTTTTTCGATTAGGATTTTTGGGGATAATTTATTATTATTAATTTCATTTTTGCAATGGCAAGAGCGATTTGGTCAAGATGTGGGTACAAATTTTAGTCTTTTTTGTGGTTGAACTTGAACTTGTTGAAATAGTTTTAAGTATGCTTTTTATACCAACTGGCGTTACTTCTGTTGAAATAGTTTTTTTCTGTAGTGAATACAACCAAAATCAATATTTGCAAGAGAATGCAATATGAGTAATTAGGAGCTCTTCTTAGAATAAATACACACTTTAAAAAAATGAAGCTTGCCGTGACAAATTTATTCAATAACAACATTTAAAACAAAATTGCATTGGCTTATGAATTAGAAGATTATGATTCCCTAGTTTTGGAAATGATAAATATGTCGGCCACTTTGCGCGAAATTATCGTATGTTACAAAAACCAAATTTTACAGGAGAGCCATTTTTATACTTTTCTTGCAATATAAATATGAAAATATAAATTCAATTTTTGGAGCAACGAAGTGGAATTCGCCTACAATATTTTGTCAGGCGACGTCTCTTTGAATGTAGAACAACATTGCATCAAAAACTCAATTTCAAAAAAATTGGCTTATACGATATAATTTCGCGCAAATGGGTCGATGTATTGACGCATAATTATTTTTTTTTGCGTTTTTACGTAACCCTTGTTACATACTATACATGTATACATGATACGTAGAACTCAAAGAATAAATAACATTAATTTTAATAATATTACACAAATAGATTTATTTAAATAAATCGTATATGCATATTTTTCTATGACATATTTTTTTTTTTTAGAAAATGTGGGGATTTTTGGGGATAAGAAAATGGCTATTTTGGGGATGAAAAATCGCAAATTGGGATAAGGCCTAAAATAAAACTGGGAACTATGTTTTGGTCGCTTTTTGGGCTGCGAGTGGCATATGTATAAAAAAAAAAATAATTTCTAACAAATATTTGACGAAAAAATAAAAAAAAAAAACATGACCAGTAAATTGATCAAACATTAACTTTATTTTTAACAATTTCTATTGATTAACTAAACTTTATTTGTAAGAAGATAATTATATAATGTATAATTTAGAAACTGTTAAATGATGTTTGATCTACCAAAACATTTTGCAGAAGCTAATAATGTTTTAATAAATCTAGGGGTTACGTGTAGGACGTCAAATATTTAATAGGTGTGAGCATAGCTTAACTCATTGTTATTATATTATTACAAATAAATAAAATAAAAATTTGGCCTCAATTTTATCTGACATTTTTTTGCTATCTGAAACTTTCTAAACTTTATATGACTTCAATCCAGCATAAGCTTTGGCTCTGCACACCAAAGAGTTGCTTTTCTGATAGAAGTGTTCGCTGCTCTTCGAAAGAGTTGTTCGACTTCTTGTGACTTACCAATTCCTGTTAGACCTTTCCTGATCCAGGGTTTCTTTCAATGTTCAAGACTTCCTTATACAGTGAAATGGCTATTGAAACAGTGTGCTATTTTTTTTGAAAGTCCATTTTGAAAATTTTTAATTATTTTTCCACATACATTTTTTTTCGCTGATCAAAATAAAAGTTGAATGTGAATGATAAAGAAAGATAATATCTGACAAATTTCTAAAAGCTATCGTGATTAAAAAAATAATAATTTGTTAGAACAAGGATAAGTTTTGGCTAGAAAAGTGTATAATAGACCGGGTCGACCTTCAAACAAAAAAAAAAAAAAAAAAAAAATTGTGGCAGTCACCCCCTAGAAGATGATTGCCATTAACAATGATATACTATACGATGAAACAGGACTTTAAATGGCGATGCTATATAATAATATTAAACAAAAAGCGCTCTTTTAAAGATCTTCAAACTTAAAAAATATACCTTTGATTCTAGGGCGTGACTGAAGGATTTTTTATACCCACACCACAATAGTGGAGAGGGTATTATGCATTTGTGCTGATGTGTGTAACGCCTTAAAATATTGGTCCTAGACCCACCTTAAAGTATACCGATCGACTTAGAATTACTTTCTGAGTCGAACTAACGATGTCCGTCCGGCTGGCTGGCAAGCTGGCTGGCTGGATGTCCATGTAACCTTGTGCGCAAAGTACAGGTCGCAATTTTGAAGATAATTTGATAAAATTTGGGTCATAGGTTCTTATTGGCACAAGGACCAAGCCTATTGAAAATGGGCCGAATCGTAGGACCACGAGAGCAGAGAGGGGGACATTTCTACCTCAAATCGATTTTAAAAAAATTTAAAACATAGATAGATCCATATTTGTACGGACACATAAGCTATGCATTTTTAAGAAAATAGGACCACGAGGGGAGATAGGGGCAATTTCTGCCTTTCAAACCGATTTTAATGAAATTTAAAACATAGATAGATCCCTATCTATATGGACACATAAGCTATACAGTCTTTCAAAAATAGGACCACACAGGGAGGTAGGCGGCAATTTCTGCCTCTCACAAACTTTCAAACCGATTTGAATGAAGTTTATAAACATAGATAAATTCATATTAATATGGAAACATAAGCATAATGTGTTATTAAATACTGTGGTGTAGGGTATCATATGGTCGGGCTTGACCGACTACACTTTCTTAATTGTTTTGTTTTGTATTGGGTTATACCTGGGCCCCGTTTCTCAAAACTACAAGTTACAAATCTAGAAGTAAAATATATTTAAAACTAAAACAAAAATTGTAAAATTTTTGCTTTTTTTTATAGGTATTTTACTTGTAGATTTGTATGTTGTAGTTTTGAGAAACAGGGCCCTGTTTTAATGTAATAAGTATGTGAAAAAGAAAAAGGTGCTTCATTTAGAGCCGTGTCGTAAATTAAAAAGTCACTTAAGGGAAAAATGAAGCCACTGTCAATCCATGAACAACGATATGATGAGATCGGACTTTAAATGGCAGCGCTATATATAAAAAACAAAAAGGGCTGTATTTGGGGGCGTGGCAAAATTTTTTTCCTGTTTTAGAAACTTCATTGACATATCTTTCATTCTTGGGGGTGACTGGCACAACTTTTTTTCGACCCACATTAGTGTTTAAGTTTTTTGACTCTTAAAATTAAAAAAAAAAAACACTTGTTTTTCTTTTATGCAGAATGTAATGGGGAATATTCTTTTTTTAACAATAAACTTTCTACAACTTTGTAAACAGTTATTGAATATAAATTAACTAGAAAAATAATACAAAACACAAAACAAAACAAATTTTCAATGTCAACATTAAAAATGTCTCACTCAAGGTGTGAAAACGCTTGAGAAAAACGAATAACAGACATTGAAATAAAAATATAATTTTGTTTATTTCACAAAGAATCTTTTTTATTTTGTTTGGACATTTAAATATGTACTAAAATTAAAAAAAAAAAAATGCGTGGTTAATGTCTGATATAGTAGATTTTCGTTTGTTTTTTTGTCTTTGATTTTCACTTTTAATAAGATCGTTGCTCCTCCATTCATTCGTAACACATGAACATTTTCCAACTTTATCAATGTAAAAGTGTGAAATCGCAAAACGATTTGTGTGTTTTTCCTTCACTTAAGAGAAAATTAAGCATTATACTACAAAGTATAACCTTAACCTCAAATGTTAAAATTAAAATTATTTGGCAAAAACCCCGCCATGCCATTTTAAATTATTTTAAGATAATTTGTTAATATTTTTCTTTTCGTTTTTTGTTTTTTTTTAATATCCTGTTTTAAATGCATTTTATAAATATTTTCTTATTAATTGAACGCACTTAGGTAGCAGTTACAGAAGGAAAGAGAAAGAGAGAGAGACATAGGCGACATTTAAAAAATAGATGATAAAAAATTTGAAACAAACATCAAATATTTTGTATTTTCATTTATTGACGTGTTTTCTAACCTTGGCCCGGTTCACTGCCATGTCGTTAGTTTCGTACGTTTTTTTTGCTGCCATTTTTCTAGTTTGCTTCTTAATTTGTGTTATTCTCTAAACTACAAATCAAATAATAATACTATTTTTTTGGTTAAATAAATTATATTTTTTTAAGTTTGTTTTTTTAATGCCAGTTTTAATTTTGCTGTTTCTGAGTTTCGGTCGCATTTTTCATATTATTATCCCGCCAGTGTGCAATAAATAAAATTATTAATTAGGTATTTTCTATGTATCGTTATAATTTATTAAAAGAAAATTTTATTTTTTGCTAAGTTGGAAAAGAGATATATTAATATTGATTGCTTTCTATTTTAGGGTAAAAAATAAAGCTTCAGGCACAAAATTAGAAAAATATCTGTTAAGCTGATTGGGTTTTTAATATTTTATACAGGGTGGCACAGAATAAGCTCTTTGGCTTTAATTTTTTATAATTATTATTATTTTTTATCCAAACCCTTCAATATTTTTAATTAGGCTTAAGTTCATTAAATTTAATTTTCATTAAATTATTTTTATGAAGAAAGGAATCTTACAACATGAAAATTCATCAAAATTTATTGATAATTTTTCATTCTTGACTCAATCTGGGTTCGAACCCAGGTGTTTACGGACAGGTTACCCTGACATGTTTCGATTGCAACCACTCAATCTCCTCAGAGGGCTTGCCGTTTAACACTCGCAGCCATCGACGACTGCTGACGTCATTAGTCAAACATCAATCCTTAAACCAAATTGTATTCAACCTTTGGTAGATCGAAATTTGCTTTGAATGATTATCTATTTTAATTTATTTTAACATGTTATTCCTTTACTTCTGTTTTTTCGTACTTTTGTCAAGAATTCTTCTTGAAGTTCAAAGTACATATTTTTGTTTTTTCATTTTTTCGTCTTTCTTTTTCTTGTTGACCTTTTCAGCACAACTTGAAGGACAAATGCAAACATAGAGCTCGTGCCCTAGCCTTAACAATTATTAGTATTGTGGTTATTTTATTGAACTATTTATGGTTTTTTATCCAAACCCTTCAATATTTTTAATTAGGCTTAAGTTCATTAAATTTAATTTTCATTAAATTATTTTTATGAAGAAAGGAATCTTACAACATGAAAATTCATCAAAATTTATTGATAATTTTTCATTCTTGACTCAATCTGGGTTCGAACCCAGGTGTTTACGGACAGGTTACCCTGACATGTTTCGATTGCAACCACTCAATCTCCTCAGAGGGCTTGCCGTTTAACACTCGCAGCCATCGACGACTGCTGACGTCATTAGTCAAACATCAATCCTTAAACCAAATTGTATTCAACCTGCGAGTGTTAAACGGCAAGCCCTCTGAGGAGATTGAGTGGTTGCAATCGAAACATGTCAGGGTAACCTGTCCGTAAACACCTGGGTTCGAACCCAGATTGAGTCAAGAATGAAAAATTATCAATAAATTTTGATGAATTTTCATGTTGTAAGATTCCTTTCTTCATAAAAATAATTTAATGAAAATTAAATTTAATGAACTTAAGCCTAATTAAAAATATTGAAGGGTTTGGATAAAAAACCATAAATAGTTCAATAAAATAACCACAATACTAATAATTGTTAAGGCTAGGGCACGAGCTCTATGTTTGCATTTGTCCTTCAAGTTGTGCTGAAAAGGTCAACAAGAAAAAGAAAGACGAAAAAATGAAAAAACAAAAATATGTACTTTGAACTTCAAGAAGAATTCTTGACAAAAGTACGAAAAAACAGAAGTAAAGGATAACATGTTAAAATAAATTAAAATAGATAATCATTCAAAGCAAATTTCGATCTACCAAAGGTTGAATACAATTTGGTTTAAGGATTGATGTTTGACTAATGACGTCAGCAGTCGTCGATGGCTGCGAGTGTTAAACGGCAAGCCCTCTGAGGAGATTGAGTGGTTGCAATCGAAACATGTCAGGGTAACCTGTCCGTAAACACCTGGGTTCGAACCCAGATTGAGTCAAGAATGAAAAATTATCAATAAATTTTGATGAATTTTCATGTTGTAAGATTCCTTTCTTCATAAAAATAATTTAATGAAAATTAAATTTAATGAACTTAAGCCTAATTAAAAATATTGAAGGGTTTGGATAAAAAACCATAAATAGTTCAATAAAATAACCACAATACTAATAATTATTATTATTTTTTTTTTTTTTTTAACAATAATTTATTGGGGCTTTTTTTTTGATAAGCTTCGAAAATTATATTCTTAAAGTGGTGGCAATTTTCTTACAAAATAAATGTTACCGCTATCCACCGTGATTATTTTTTTAATATCTTCATATGATTTCGAAATTTTGTAGGTATATAAAAAAATAATTTAAATAACAATTATTCTGTTACGAAATTCCATTTGAAAAACTGTTGATCTAGAATTTGTTTTTTGTGTGTCTTAGATGATCATTGTAGAAAGTACATATGTACGTTAACATTTCCTAAACCCTCAAAGAAAATCAACAAATAAATACAACACATTTTTAAATTTCACACCCTTAAGACATAAATTAAAAACTTTTCTAACCTTTTCTTGAACTTTAACCTCGAGTTATGTATGGGCGTTTACGTTTACACAACAACATAAAAAACGGTTGTCTTCCCAAAGAAAACCCCACAACAAAACCCAACAAAATAATCTATTTTCACTCATACTTTAAGCATTAAGTACCGTTAAATCATCATACATATGCCTCATGCAACATTAACAACAAAACATTTACATACATTCGCCTCCAAATGACAGAGAGCGAAAGATTAAAGCTTAGAAGAATAAAAGGGAGAGACAGGAGGGTGTAATTATGATTAAAATGTGCTGATTTTGAATATACAATTGAAAAATATACAAAATACAAACAACAATAAGTCAACAACAATTATATTTTTGCAACCTTTAGTGGCAATTCAGACTAAATAAAGTAGATATTAACCTAAAAAGAGAAAACAAAAAATAAAAAAAAATTTTATGAATTAAAATTAAGCGGAAAATTGCTCTACAGAGTATTTATAAAATTCAGTTGTTTTAAATACACTTTTGATAGTCAGAAGACACTTGGAGAAATTCCAAGCACTCCTCCTCCAAAGTACTCCTTTACTGAGAATTGGATTAAATAATTTTAAAATTATTGTAGAAATTCCAAGCAAATTTGGAAATGCTAACTAAAGAACTCCTGTACTGAGAATTGGATTAAATAATTTTCAAATTAATTGGTTGCATAGAATTACTTACTGGTGTTTTGTACGGTCAGATTGTTAGAATATAAACTTTTAGTTTAGAATTTAATAGGTGACTGGGGTAGCAAATACTTTTAGCTTGTTTAGGCCTGAAAATTACTGGCTAAAATTTATCACATTCGACCAGAGACCAAACTAGTAGGGTGGCCAAAGAATGTTGAACTCGCTCTAGGACCCAGTGCATCCTCAAATTTACCTTACAGTCATACCTAAACTAGTGCGGAAAGCGGACCATTTTCTTCCGCTTAGCCTTAACGCTCATATATGCCATACCTGAAAAAGAGCGTCAACGTTGTGTCACAAACAGGAGTGTCAACTTTCTAGTTTAATAAAACCCATTAAACTTGTAGTTTTTTTTTCGCAATTTTTTTAAAATTTTTAAATTTTGGTTAAAAATTCCGTAATTGCCATCGTCTTCATGGTTAGATGGGTTGAATTCTGCATTTCAATGCAATACTTAGTGATGTTTTTTGTTGTTCAAGCTTATCCAACATGAACTTTAAGGTAATATCGGCGTTATAGAGATTTGAATCTGCGCAACACAAACTTTCAACTGCAACCTTAATAGAGGTTAAAGCAGTTATTATTGTTGGGAGTAGCTGGAATTCATCTTTCAAAATACAAGTATTGTTATTACTCAATAAGTGCTTAGAAATCTTTAAGCATATACAATCTTTCGAGCATATCTAATAAATGTTCCAACGAGTTTTAGAATCTTGCCAAATTCTTCCTTAACATATTTTTGTAATGTTGCGTCATTTTTTGTTGGCGAATGGCATTTATCCAAAATGCTCACCGTAAAGCCAGGATCAAAGATTCGCTCGGGTGCCAATTTATTTCGCTCAGAATACTAGCATGTCCGATATTGTAATCCCTTCATGCTCCAGTGGCCCTTAGTCTACCCGCCGCGTTCGTAGCTAGCCTTTTCGCTAAAATGTCTGATGGTAACCAGTTCAAGATCGTTAACAATGCCTTATAGGGGGTTGTTCTAATGGCACCTGTCACCGTTATCGTCACCATTCTCATTGTACGGTCAAACCTAATTTGATAGAATTAAAGAAAATAAACTTAGTTTTTCTGTTGGTTTTTTCGTCAAATGTTTGTCATATGTGACCGTACCTTTAGTCATCGTCCAGACTTGCAATTTTTTTTGGAGCAATTGTTTAGTTTAAGGGTGAGAGAGGTGAGAAGATTGTGGAGGGGTACTCAGTTTCATGTTCTCTGCTATTCTATTTTGTTTTGTAATTCTCACACTTTTCAACTTGAAGTAGGCTGTAGGTATATACATATGTATTTATATAAATTTATATAAATAAGTGCAAAACTGAAAATGACAAGTATTACGACAAACAATTTGACATCCCATACGGCTTCATAATTTTTTAAAATTTTTCAAAACAATAATACTTTTCATTTGATCAGGGCTGCATTTTAACAAAAGCATGTTCATGTGTGATAGTGTGGACAGAAACTGTTATGTTGAATTAGATTTTTTGACAGCTGTAACAAAACTCATAAGATGCCTATCTTACAAAGAAGTATGGAATACGTAAGACTTGTGTGATAGTGTAAACTAGCCTTTAACAGTCAATCACGCAAATTGTAAAAAAAGTGAATAGTTTTTTTCTTTTTAATTATCCCCACACATTTTTTTGGGGAAAAGCGAATAAATTTCAAGGGAAATTGTATTCACGTTCATACCAGATGTTATTTTTGTACATACATACATCTATCTATATTGTTTTATTTCAATTAAAGTTGTTTGATCGGTAGTAGTTTTCTTAAAAAAACAGCCTCAAAGCCGTCATTTTTTCGAAACATTTTTATGAGACTTTGAAAGCCGGCTACCTGCTATGGACATACCTTGTGTTTCGTTTGATATCTGTAAAATCGGACAAAACTGTTAAACAGTCGAAAAGTTGATCTTTTAAGAGTATTTAGTTTACAACAACTTTATCATTATGACATAAAAAAAACTAAATATAAAAAAAATATTAATCACAAAAAAATAATATCGGAAATTCAAAGAATCGCTAAAATAAAATCTCGATTGTCGGATTCAACATTCAAAATAAATATTCATTATGTACACAATTTAACCTTTGAACTTTAATATTCAATTAAGGATTAACTACTTTGGTAATAATCAGGTGATATTTGGATTTAGTTAATGGGAAATTTTTGTATAGAAAACTTATTGTGCACCTAACCCGAAACTCTTCTCCTATTTTAATTTAATTAAATCTTTAATTGTTACGAGTTTCTAAATACATGCTTCGCTGGCGTTTTTTTGCATTGTTTAATTGTTTTAATTATGTCGTATTATTTAACGCTCTCTCCCAATAGACATGATTGCCCATTCACCCTTTCTGCTTTTTTAAATCAGAGATGGGAAGCGAAATTGTTCTCGTCTTATTTATATACATATTAATTTAGAAATTTCATAAATTAACTAAAATAAAAGCGCTAATAACGTTAAGCCCTCGTTTCGATTGTTGTTGTGGGTTCATTAATGGTGATTGTTTAAGAGGGCTAATTGATTGGTCTCGTTCATATCTCACAAGTCGAATCCATCTATTGTTTAATCTTAAAGTTTACAAACAACAGTAGGCTATGAAATGTTACACAAATATTTTATATTCCAAACAATCTCATCCTCCAAAAAAGCATTTCGAATTACAAATCATTTTGAAGAGTACCATAATACTCAATTACAAAATTTTGCTCGGAATTTTTTAACCTCATTTTTCTAATTGAAGGAATTAAGGTCGAGAGACATTGAATGCCGTTTTACATATTGGAAATGCTGCTTTCGTCGTCAGAAAACGCAACGCAGTAACGTTTACGTAAGATTATCTATTTAAGATTACGGAACGGCTGATCCGCAATATATACGTTTACGCAAGAGTAACGGTCTAAACTTTTTAAAAATGAATGTCAGAATATAAAATATACAAACACATTACCAGGGCAAGGAAGTTCATGCACTTAAAATCGCAAAATATGCGCATAAAACATGCAATAAAAATCGTGAAATATGCAAAAATAAAAGTAAAAAATATGCATTAAAAATATATTTATTTAACCATATTTAACAAAAAAAAAAACATAAATACATTTCATTCAGTTTTAAAAACTTAAAACATAGTTTAAAAAGTAGTAGTATATATATAAATAAATAAGTTTTTTTTTAAGTTATCAAATGTAAAACTCATTCTATTTGGTCTTAAGCATTGAAAATGTTCGTTCGACATCAACGGATGTAATAGGTGGATATTTAAAAGTGGTCAACTCCTTTGTAGAGTATTCATTGTCTGCAATTTTTTCTTCACTGGAACGTAAATTAAAAATATTACCAATTTCTTTAACTTTTTTAAATCCGGCATTCTTTTTTAAAACTGCATAAATTTTGGCTTTTATTTTTTCGCCGATTTGACCTTCAACTTTTCTTATTTTAATGACAGCGTCATCAACGAGTTTAACCGAGGTGTTCAATGATTTAAACCCCTGAAGTTCGGTTATTGTCTCGACTAGAAACCCATTGTTTGAGTGTATAAATTCTAATTGAGCCTTTATATTAGGTACATTTAAAATATTGTTTACTTTTTTATCGTGACTGCATTATTTTCGTTAAAATTATTTACCACATCTTTAAATTCTTCAAAATTTTTGGCATAATACTCAACTGCCTGCAACCAGGTACCCCATCTTGTTATACATGGTTGAAACGGAAAGGTGACTTTAAAAACTTTCATGCATAGCATGAGCTTAGCATGTGACATGTAACATTTTTGAGTAAGACATCTTAAAAAAAAAGGTCAAGTAGAGCAAAATTTTATTTTAATTAAAGGATTCTAAAAGAGAAATTGAATCTTTGAAAGTTCGAGCTATTGAAGCATGATCCACCTTTTCCAACATTACGATATTTAACAAAAATTTGTGTTTACTCTGTTCTTCTTCTGCATTCAAGATCCCAATTACGTAGACATCGAAACGTCGTTCAGTGTCCATTGCTTCGTCAATAGATAGCCACAAATTATGTCACTTAATTCTTTCAACAATGTCACATAGTTGTATAGTGTACAACTTGGCGATATAAGTTTTTATAAGGGTTGTTTCCGTAGAAATGGTTTCATTGATATATTTGTTTAAAAAAATTCTATAATTTTGGTTGATTAGCTAATATATAGAGGTATATCTGCAGCCACCAGAGCATTATACAATTCAAAACTAAATTTGCTAGTCTTATCCCCAAAAGTTGATTTTCTTGAAATTAAAGTTTGCGAAACGTTTTCATAAATTATAAATCTTTGTGTTTCTGGCTTTGAAGGTGCTGATTTACTTGAAATTTTTAAATGAAACACCTTTTTGTAAACTTTGCAAAAAAGTACTTTTCCCTCTATTTTGAAGACTCAAAAACACACTTATTTAAAAGATTATTTTTTGATATTTTTTTTTGACATTTTTTTCCTTAAAAACAATTTATTTTATTAATACTTTTTGGATTTAAGGTCATACTTCTTACACCGTAAATCAAAAATAATATGTTGAGTTCTATTTTTTCTTCGCCGAACATTATTTTTATTTGCTGCTTCTTCAAGTAAAAAAAACCGCGAACAAAATGAAATGCCAAAAACTGTTTTATTGTTACTTCTACAATTATTTGCACAATTATACAAATTGTATAATTTTTGTATGTGCTACTTTTTTAAAGTAAAAGAAACAATGTGAATTTATAATAAAATGTAGGTAATTCAGTACCAAACACCAACATGTTGTTTTTTCTCCTTGAAAATGTCGAAGTTAGCAGATTTTCCCATACTATTTTGACTGTTTGACAGCTTCAGGGCTGAAACAACTATAACCAGCTGATTCACTGACTACACCTTATAATGAATTCGCCTTGAACAGAAAGATATTTCTAAACAAAAAACTAAGAAAAGAGCAATTTTTTTTTTTTATAAATATTACAAAATATGACGAAAAATGTGAATTTATAACAAAATATGACGAAAAATATGCATTTATATCAAAATATGCAAACACATGCATTTAAAGCAAAATATGCAAAAATATGCACTAACAAATTGATGCCATTTTACTGGAAATATTGTGATTCGCAAAGATATTAACTTTAGGTGGGTCTCAGAGTGCCGACAACAAACATGCATTTGCATGAAGTCCCTTGCCCTGCACATTACTAAGTCGAATTCAAACAGGTGACCAAAGAGATAACTATGCAGAGATAATTACGCTAGCTGAAATTTTTTTATTTGACGTTTAGAATGCATATACCTACACAGAAAAAATTAAAAATTTTCTCCAATCACCAATTTTATACCAAATTCATAGAATCAAGCAACCCATTTGTTGATTTTGCACCTATTACCAAAATGATTATATTGATTACTAAAAATTGTAAAAATTTAATATTTTGAATATTTTTTTTTTTCAATAAATGATATTTTTAATTTTAATTAAAAAAATTATCAAAAAACTTTGCCGTTTCAAACAGTGTGTTGATTGATTTTGAAAATTTCCAAAAACAATTTCACAAGTTTAAATTATTTTATTTTAAGCGAAATAATTTTTTGTTATTTGATTATTATATTAATTCAAAATTTATTTCAAAACAACTAAAATGTTAATTAAATCAAAATTATATTTTTAATTTTCGTTCAACAAAAAAAAATAATTGATTCAATTATCACATTGATTAAGTTTTAATAGTTTTACAATAATTTTTTTAATTGATAAAAAACTACTAATAATTTTTTCTGTGTATGTACATACAAAATAAGGGACAGCTAGCATAACTCGCTTTCTCTATCTGGTACGGTCAGATTTGTTTTGTAAGGTTTTTTTTAGAGCATATCTTGAATTCTTTAAAGCACGTTTTATGCCCCCGATAACAATACTTGGAAATCTTATTAAAATCAACTTAAATGCATACACAGAAAAAATTATTAGTAATTTTTTATCAATTAAAAAAATTATTTAAAAAGTATTTAAACTTAATTAATGTAATAATTGAATCAATTATTTTGTTTTGTTGAACGAATATTAAAAATATAATTTTGATTTAATTAACATTTTAGTTGTTTTGAAATTAATTTTGAATTAAAATAATAATCAAATATCAAAAAATTATTTCATTTAAAATAAAATAATTTTAACTTGTGTAATTGTTGTTGGAATTGTCAAAATCAATCAACACATTGTTTGAAACGGCAAAGTTTTTTTGATCATTTTTTTAATTAAAATCAAAAATATCATTTATTGAAAAAAAAATCTTCAAAATATAAAATTTTTACAATTTTTAGTAATCAATATAATCATTTTGGTAATAGGTGCAAAATCAACAAATGAGTTGCTTGATTCTATGAATTTGGTATAAAATTGGTGATTAGAGAAAATTTTTAATTTTTTCTGTGTAGATACATAGTATCAAAAAATTTACGATCGTATTTACTTTTCCATCCCTGTTTTAAATGCACTCTAATGCTCATTTGCACGTTTTATTGTAGCTTGAGTAGTGTCTATTGGTCGAGGGTAAATTAGTAAATAATAGATAGATTTAGTAATGGACGCCAAAAAAACATTTTCAAACTTTTTCTGTGGCAATTGTTCATTGAATCGATTAAAAAATTTCGAATAAAAAAAAAACAAATGAAAGAAGAAAAGGTGAATAACTTTTAAGATTTAATTTAACGATTTGATTATACGAATATGCAATACTATACAGCAGCCAAGCGGGCAATAAAAAGCAAAACTATTGCTTAATTTAATTTAAAGCATTTGTTGTTGTGATTTATTGAATACGCTATGTATGTATGTATGTATGCATGTATGTATGTAACTTATAGTATCTTATAGTATCTATTATTATGCTTTGAAACGATGAACTAAAGGAAACAAATTGTTTTTATTTATTTATTTATATTTTGTCTGTTTCATTTTTTTTTTCTATTTTTTTTTTACAAATATTTTGTTGAAATGTAAACAACACAACAATAATTACTCGAACATACAATTGTTTTCGATATAAAAAAATAACTTTTACACTTTCGTTTTTTTTCTCTTTTCGAATTTCGTTAAAAAAAAAATTTAAGCAAACGCAAATGTTTGAGTGTGTAGCTGTTATTATTTTGTAATAAAATTAAATATAATTTAAAGAATTTAAGGTTTTTAAACAAAAAACATTGACTTTTTGCTTCACACAAAAATTATTTTCTCTTCTCGTTTACCATTTCGCCATTGTTTAATTTGTTTTTATAAACGATTTAGACAACTGTAAATTATGAAATTTTGATAAAATGTGTAATTAAATAAAAGATATTTTGAATAATACAAAAAAGGCGTAACATTTTAATACAGATACATATGTAGTGGTGGTTTTAAAGCAACAAAATTTTCACTTTAATTCAAATGTTTTTAATTCAAAAGTGAAATCGGATTTGGTCCTATAGAAACCCATTAATTCTGGATAATATATCGTTCGTTTTATGAAGAATTCCTCTTAAATTGTTTTTTTATAAAAAGAGTTTTTTGATGATTTTATTACAGGGATTTTATTACTGGTAGCAGATTTATATTTTCAAACTTAAATAAAAAACGTAATAATTGATACAAAGTTTTATTAACGATAAAACTGGAAATGCGGATTTTATTTTTTAAGAATATGTCATCCAGATGTCCACCGTCGAGTTGAACACACTGTTCAAAACGGAGCCTTGTTTTCGCGAAAAAAAAATTGTCCAATTATCTAATGCGTGGATACGGCACACCAAACAGTTACTCTAGGGCAGTGATAACCACTCCATAGACTCGCGAGCCAGTCAATAATCGTATTTTTCACACAGACACGGTCGGCAATTCACATGTATATTACAACTTTGTTCGTTTCAAAACATCCCACCTGACCAAGACTTTCGTTAATGATATTGCCATCGAATATATCTCGAACATTTACTCTGTTAATCTTTCGAGATCGACACTCAAAAACGAATTGAAAATTGTTTACATGTCGCTCAGTTTGATCCAAAAAAGCTATCGAATTCGAAGGTTCGATAAAGAATTAGAAACGAAGATTTAGCAATATCAATTGCTGTTTGAAAATTCCTTTGCTAATATTTCGATAGTGGTATCGAAAAATGTTTGCCAAAACATCTTATTCAATATTATGAAATGTTTACAAAAGATAACTTTGACGATATCGAGAAACCTTATCTGGAGATATTGTTATTAGTCAAATTCGATATCGCTAAATATTCGTCGTTACTATCGTTAGTAATACTTCGATATCGAATGATTATTGTTATGTTTCAATTTCCTTTTGGTCCAAATCAAACAATTTTTATCGTTTTAATATTTAATTAATTTTTTTAAAATTAATATTTTATTAATATTATTTTTTCAAATTAATTATATTAACATGTACAATGCTACATACTAAAAAATTTTTATTTTAATGAAAAAAATAAAATAAAAAAATTTGAATCGCCAAAGAAAATACATAAAGAAAAATTCTGTATATTTAAATTGTGTATGTTAATATATTTATATGCATGTATAATAATTAATCAGTGTTAGATAAATATAAATGCAAAAAAAAAGAATTAGTTCAACATGAATAAAGACAGTTTTTAACTCAAATAACCTCTTAAAAAATATATGTATAAATAAATGAAATTATGTTGTTTATTTTTTTTTTTTTTTTGGTTAAGAGGTCGTCACCTCTCCCCCAAGTTTTTGCTTTTTTATATGGTATACTGATGTTTTCGACAGCCTGTCATGAGCATATTGGAAATGATTCTGCGATATTTTGTCGAAGTCATCGTCACAAAGCGCAAATTTGTTTTTGAACGAATCTAGGTACATAAAAAGAATGAAAGAGTTAAATTATAAAGGTGCAAAAACGTAAAAATTTTCTTTTAAAACTTTCTTACTTCGAATAGCTTGTGTCAATCTGAATCCCCTTATAAATTTTTTTTGTACTTGTTCCCCTCCATGAAAATTGTTCCGCTAAAGTGTCAGCTAATATTTTTTTCCAGCATGCTCGTATAAACTTGTGTAAAGCTTTTTCACCGGACTGGCACAGTTCTTTTATCTGAATGGGAATTGAAAAAATATTTTACATACATATATATCGCACAGTAACTGAAACAACGTCATAACGCCAACCTTGTGTTAAAATCAATAATACCTTCTTTCACTTCTTTTAACAATTGAACATCTGACTGGTCTGGCTCAGTATTATTTAAAACAACAATTTCAACATTTTCATTACCCCCAACGCCATCAGGAGTATCTCTTGGACGAAGGTTTCTATTTAAAGTGTTAGTTACACTGGGTTATAACATGTCTGCTTTCACATATATATTTTTTTTTCTATCCCCCATTTAACTCACCTTGTTAATTAAATTAAATAACGAATTTTCACTTTATTTTTTTATCACTTTTTAAAAATTTTTATTTTCTTTATCCACACTTTATAAAGTCTAAATCACAAATAAAATGTTTTTCTGTTTTTATGTTTCAACATAAAAAAAACTTCGTAACTTCTTTTCGCGAAAAATTCGATCAAAGTAGGTTTATCGAACCTTTGGTGATAATGTGAAAAATAAAAAATAGTAAAAAAATAATTTAACGGTAAACAAAATAAATGTTCGAGGATTTGTCTAAAATAAAAAAATATAGAATTCATTTTTGTTTCGAGATTTTATCAAAAAAGAAAAAACCTCGAATGTTTTAGTTAATGAAAAATAACACATATTCAAATGTTGACTGTCGGTAAAGTTTCGAGAATTGTTCAAAAAAAAGAGCATTCGCTATATAAAATATCATCGACTATTTATCGAACATTTTTGTTTCGAAAACTCTTCGCCTTAGTGAGCTTTAAATTTTTTCGAATCTCAGGTCAGGTGGGATCAGTCTCTGCGACCGCACACAAGCACATAATATCTTTGTGTGCGTGCGTTCGGGGCTTTCTTAGTTCGGGGCTTGGTTACCACTGCTCTAGGGAAATGAAATGGTTGTTGATGTTTCAATCGAGGGTTGCGGGTTCTTGGAGACTAGTAAAGGCAGTTTTGCTTGTTAACGTGGCCGTTTAAGTGAAAATGAACTTGACAAAATTATCGACGAGCAATTACGTAAAAATCATTACTAGAAAAATGTCTCTACAGCGAACTTGCGATGATCACTCGACGACTGCGACATCGTGACTGACAAATCCGCACAATCGATAATTCCAACAGCGCCACCCTCCCTCTGCCCCGTATCGAGGGCACTGTGACCTGGCTATGATGTACGGAGGACAAGATCTCTACTTAGGTTAAATAAGTTGGCATGCCATAACGTCCAGTGTCATAGTGTCCATGGACACTAAGACAAAATGTCATAATGTTCGTGGGCGTTAAGACACTTTGCAAATGAACATTATGTAATTTTTAAACATGTCATAAGGTCCATAATTACTAAAAAAGTTAAATACAAAAAAAGATCTACATACACGCAGAGAAAAAAAAATATGTTTAATTATGGTCACAACCAATAAAACTACTTTTAAAGAAACTAATTTAACCATAATATGATTGTCGGTGACAATGATTTGGTTAAATTAAACAAAATATGATTAAAAAATGTTTCAAAAATAGTTTTGTTGTTTTTTTCTCTGGGTGTATATATTAAATAAATAACCAGGGGTGCCAGATGATTTTGGCAGGAAATCGGCATATTTTCATAAAAAAAATCAGCATTATCGGCACTTTAATTTAAAAAAATCGGCAAACCAAAAATACCTATTTTAAATACAGTAAAACATTTTTTAGAGACAAAAAAATAACAAAACAGAAAAATTAAGCATAATTTATGTGTATGTATATTCTGTAAGGGTAAATTGTTTTAAAGTTTTGTACTTTTTGTTATTATAAATACATATAAGCTTGACATTTTTATTATATCCTAAATTAGTATTGTGGTTCTTTTGTTGAACTATTTATGGGTTTTAATCCAAATTTTAACATTTTAATTAGGCTAAAGTTCATCAAATATAATTTTCATTTTATGAAGAAAGGAATTTTACAACATGAAAATTAATTCAAATTGTGATTGATAATTTTTCATTCTTGACTGCAGCTGGGCTCCTATATTTTAATATCAGTATCAAAGTAGTTTTAAATTTGAAATAATCTTAGAATGCATAATTCCTTTCAAAGATTAATTTTGCAGGGTACATCAAAATTTTGTTTTATTTAGTTGACTTAGCTAAAAAAATTTTCCACATTGGCGGAAGAATGTGAAAGCACCATAATTTGTAAGAAATGCACCAGGAGAATTCTCACTTTTAAATTTGAATTTTTTTGCCAAAAAGTTTGTAAATTTACTTGACATTCTTACAAAAGATTGTCAATCTGATGTACCTGCATCATCCTATATTGACTTTTTTGATTTAAATTTTTTCATTAAAAGTGAATATGAATTTAGCTTGCCACAACTTTTTTGTAAGTATCAATCTATTTCCAAACTCAAATATAAAAAACTTCATATTTTTAAATTGAACTGTTTTCTTCTTTTAGTTTTTATCAAAAAAATTTTTTATTTTTTCTTTTGTTTTTTATTTTTTATAATTGAAACACTTTCAAATAAAATGTGTGTGTTGGGTTAGATCTACATAACAAACAAATCTAGAGGCCCAACAATAATGTGCTTAAGTTGGCTTTAGTAATTGTGCGAATACATGTGATTCATATGTGTCAAACCATATGGAACTTAAGAAAACTTTTTGGTTAATTTTATAAAACTGGTATTTGCTTAAGCAAGGTGCGAAACAGATCGCACTTTCCGTACGGAATATAATATTTTTTATTTTATTTTTGTTTTTTTTTTTTTAATTTGGCTTTTTGCTAATTTTTGACAAGCTTAAGCCAGATTATGCATATTATAGTTGGGCCTTAACCAATTTTTTCTTAAGTAGAAGCGCTGAATTGATAACAGTTCTCTCTTTTTTATGAAACAAATATTTAAATATAACCCAAAATTAATAAGTTGTACTTAATTCAACAAAAAGTTACCATGTTTTAGATGTTTATCAAAAAATCGCGAAAACGGCAATTTGATAATTAAGAGGCAAAAAATCGACAAAATGCCGATAAATCGGCAAATATGGCAGGCCTGTATATAACGAAAACAATTTTGGGCGCAAGGATTTTCTTCTCTATGATAAAACAAGTACCGGCTTCGCTAACTTAAGCTTCTCTGCACAGTGTCCATGGACACTATGACACTGGACGTTATAACATGCTACTTTAAATAAGGAACATATTAGAACAGTGATCTCATGCGAAGAGAATGGGTCTTGAAGTTATGACGAGGAGAAAGAGGAAACTATGTTTTATTTTCTGTGCCACTGTTCTGGGGGGGGGGGGAGTCATTATGTAATTAGAGTCGAAAATAATTAACAAATTGTAGTATGTGTTGCGTTTGAAAGGTCTGCATAGTTGCATTTAAAAATTTAAGGAATATTTTTTGTAATGCCTATTTTTAATAAAGGAACCTAACCTGTGCCAGGTCACTGCGACATAGGCGGCAATGAGGTTGCTGATGAGTTGGCGAGACAGGGCTCAGAGATGGAGGATCCTAACTGTATGGAGGCGATTAGGCCTCCAATAGGCTTCTTTTTTGAAAGAATCAGGGAGTGGATTCTGAACGCGACCAATCGGGCCTAGGGAACCGAACGGACTGCCGAGTATCGCGGACGCTGTGGCCGGTGCTTAGAAAGTCCCATTCGGTGTCGCTGCGGGGCAGGAGTAGGGTCTGCGTTATGACCATGATAGGAATGATCACGGGCCACTGTATGATAGGCAGGATGGTGGTTAGGATGGGATCCGACTTGTCGGATATATGCAGGTTGTGTGAGGACCCTGAGGAGTTGAAGACAGTTGAGCACTTTCTGTGCCACTGTCCCAGATTGCAGGGTAGCAGGCTAAAGTGGCTGTGCAGTAGATTCTTGAGCGAATCAGGGGATGTCTCGGGTTGCGGACTCGAGAATCTGATAGGATTCGTAATGGGGATGGCCTGGCTACGCGAGAGGAGACTGGGTGCTGACCGCACGTAGGGCGAATTTGGTTGAGTAGGATTTATCTCGGGGTTGGTCCGAAACCTTATTTTCTGTCTGTCTTTTAGATCTGTCTTGTGCTTTCGCTGTTTATTTCATCTACTTTCTATCTTCATAAAGCTATCTCTAAATAACGCGGCACAATCGACCACACTTGTCTCTGGGTGAAGGTGTGAAGGAGACTTTACACCGGCCTTTCTACCTACCTACCTAACCTTACCTATGCATTTATTAATAATAGACAAACGGACTAACAAATTTACATATAGCGTGTTGTTTTTGTCTTTTAAAATAAGTGTTTCTGCGGAGAACCATGTTTTAAAGCGAGCAAGCATGCTCTTTGATACAAATATTTTTTTCACCGAGTTTTTTTTAAATTTTTTTTCTATTTTATCTCGACTTAAGATGTTTTGTCAAAATACCACAGATATGTATTTGAAAAATGCATTTATAATAAAAAGGCTAAAATATGCACAAGCAAATGTCAGCAAAAAGTGTGGGTTGGATAAATAACTAAGCAACTTATTTTTTAAACGTTCGAGAAGAAACATGCGATTGCAAATAATTCCACCACCTATTTATCATATACTGAATTGAATGTAGCGGGCCAGAAAATGCATTACATTCTGCTGGTGTCTAATAATTGTAAATTCCTTTGGAAAGCAATGAAGTATATTGAATGTACAGAAAAATTTACAATTATTAGACACCAGCAGAATGTAATGCATTTTCTGGCCCGCTACATTAAATTTATAAAGTAACACTATCCAGTGAGACACAAAGAATGCTGACGAAGGCCGTAGCGGGCCAGAAAATGCATTACATTCTGCTGGTGTCTAATAATTGTAAATTTTTCTGTACATTCAATATACTTCATTGCTTTCCAAAGGAAGGCTAAGGTAAAATGTAAAAAGAAAATACAATATAATAGTCTGATTGTGTATAAAGTCATTTCTGAAAAATTAAAAAAGAATAGAAATATTACAAAAAAAAAAAAAAAGCTTTATAAAATAAAGTAACCTTCACAAGGAAATAATTCCCAGTTTCTAATTGTTATCATATACTAACTTTCAAAAGATGATCTGTGGTGACTAATGTAAAATTTTTCCAGTTAGGATCTAATAAACGACATTCGATATTGATGGAATTACACCGTTATTGTGAAAAAAACTTCGATAGGATATTGGGTGTCTTAATTCGCACATGTTTTTTTAATTAAGAGAATCAAACTTAGATGTGATCTGGGTTATCTGTTGTTTACTTCTAGCAGTCAAACAGTTTATGTCCTTAGGAGTGTCCCTCCGTTGCCTTGTACTTCTTTCCTCAAAAAAATTACTGAAACGTAGTAGGTCACTATACTATACTTTTTTGATTTGGAGGTATAAGAGCTAAAGAGCTCATAGTTAGAGAAGTACAGATGTGATTAGATTAACGTGGTAACTGCCGTTAGCCTCAGTCTAACGTTGGATCTTAACCACTTTGTGAATATTTTATAACAAACCACCAATGCCCCTGTGTATGCGGATCTCTTATTACACACATGTTGCAATTAAGGTACTAAAACCGCCATCGTAGTACCGCCCATTGCTTAGGAGTTGGAGCTTTCTAGTCTCCACTGCAGAGAATAATCCAAGCATTTTCGATTAGAAAATCAACAACGGTACTAATATCAAGCATCCCAAGTACGAACCAGAACTACCACGTGTACCCTGCAAGCAGAGTCCTCACCATACAGTCATGCCAGGTTGTTAATCTGGAAGCTGTATGACTCCGGTGATTCCAAAATAACAATTGGAGGGTGCAATGGAGCACACGCCAGACTCAGAAAATCCGTAAACTTCAAGATTCCTGTCATTTCAGATGTTGCGGCATCCTAGTCGCATGCATCAGCCATATGCTCCCATTGATTTTCAATGTCCGACTGGAGATATCAACTGCCCCTCGAGCCACTACCACTTTTTAGACCCAAGGGATTCCATGGTAACGATTCTGCAGCGGGAAAGAAATACTTCTATTCTAATACCTCCAAACGGCTTCTCTATGACAAGCATATTTTTGCCAAAACAAATTCCTTACAGGGGAAATTTATCCCCCAAGCATAACACCGGGTTTCATGATAAGCGGCCACCATTCGGAACCTTGCGGAACCCAGGCGTGGCGCAATTCCTGATTGTTGGCCATGCACCATGAATATTACCAAAAGAGGATCCCTCTTAATATTTTTGAACCCGGTCCGTGCACCGTTTAATCTAATCATCCGCTAATTTACAAAGAGGTAAAGCGGTCTTCTAAGTATTTACTACCCTTCCTGGGAAGGATATATTTAGTTTCTTGATATTAACCTTGTTCTTTAGCCAACTGAAAATATCCAGCTGTTTCCAGGAGCCACCACGCGGAGGTGGAACATCATCTTGGCTCCTAGTTACAGAAGTACAGAAGAGGTACATGTATCCATGACAAAAAAAAAATGACATACTCGAGCAAAATTTATAAGCAGGAAGGCGTTAATTTCGACAATATTTGACGCTACGAGGGCTGTTTTAAAATAAGCCATCCTAACAAAGAAAACAAAATTTTTAACTAAGTTAACATTTTTTTGCTTTTCTAAACACCCATTAATCACAAGTGATTTGAAATCTTGTGATTTACAGAACATGCTTGATGCCATTTAAAGTCTTTTATTTGTTTCACATTTCCATTGTATGTGTATATGCATTTGTTTATTTTGTACATCTAAACATAAATATATTTGTTTATATGGAAATATGTTGTGTTGTCTCAATTCCATAGCTTTACTGAAAAAAGTACCAAAAAAGAAAAGAGCAAAAATACCCGTATTCAATTTAACATACAAGCAGCCCATCACTGCTTTACAACTGCCACGTAATAACGGCATAAAAATCGGTTTTATACAGATCGAGACGTTCCGTCAACGTGACATTTAAATTCAATAAGCATTTGCATTGTTTGCTAATAACAAAACGAACAAGACGCTCCGTTAGGGGACGTGGACGTTCGGCTAACTCTGCCTTTACTCCCGGCTAACTGAGCCTTTTGTCGACCACTACGGCATTCGTACGGCCTCGTTTAAATTCTGATACCCAATATTTTATAGTCGTAAACGAAGGAGCAGACACACACTTGTGAGAATCCTAGCTCAGCTTTAAAACCTAAAACACAAGTTTTAAAAGGTTGCCACTTTTCACCAAAATAATTTTTTTTTCAAATCATTGCCGCTTTCCATATGTCAGGTCGGCTAATTTTGGAACCGCCTTCGTACTGCTTAAAAGGAAATTTAAATTTTTAAATGCCGATGTCATATTCATACAAACATATGTTTAATTACTTGCTGACTCATACGTTTAAAACGACGCACTCGAATTAAATTTTCTTAGCGAAAATTTCCAGAAAATATATACTTTGCTATACGATTGTATTTTTCTCATTAATATGCAGATTAAAACAATTTTATTACATGTATATCTTTCATAAAATATCAATATAATCTCTAAATAAAGCCAAATTAAAAAAAAAGAATATACAAATTTAAACAAATAAAAATTGGCTCTTTAATTAACCCTTGTTGGAGCATAAATTCAATCGATACATAATTTTATATAGTTATAATGTGAGCATCATACTTTGACCCTAACTAGTACACTTTTTAACTCTATAACATTATCAGTAATTTTCACTACAGTCCAAAGATTCCTACCGACCAGAGTATCTGAGATAAATTGTGGGAAAATAGATTTGTATCAGCAAAAGCGCTCAGGCTCTCTAAATATGATTAGGACAAGAAATCCGCGTGAATACCGATCTTAACTATGTCTAAATACTTTAAAAAATAATGAATGCTTTTTTAATATACATACATACTTCTAGAAATCTGAGTTTTGTAAAGAAAAATTGATTTTTATATATTACCTTAAATTTGAATTTAAAGTTTCTCAAAGGTTTAATTAAACCCCTTCAACTTACGTCTAAGTAAAAGTAGCATTACGAAGAAGAAAAAAAAACAAATATAAATGAAAATCATACGTTTTATGATCAAAAAAATCTGGACAAGTGCCAATTAATTAATTAAACATAACAAAAATAAATTGTATACACGCAGACTGGCAGTGAGTATTGATGTTTTTTTTTGTTGTTTTAAATTGGATTTATGACCTCCCACATGGGAATAAATAAAATTATAAAGTCAAACAAAAAAAGTAACAATTTAGAAGGATTTAACAGACTTTTTGTAAAACCAAATTGAAGCAATTAAACATTTCTTAAAGATGTTATCGGGTTAATTTATTAAGGGTATTCAAGCTAAACTGCAAAGTGGAAATGTTTGCTCAAACAATTACTTTGAACTCGATTTTAATTATAAATAATTTTATAGGTGATAGTTAAGGTCAATATGGGGCGGGAAGACACCAACATACTTACCGATAGTCAAAGGGCAATTAGGGCGGTATCAGATAAAAGGTTTAAGTCCAAGAACTTATTGGACTGTAGAATGGTCATTACCGACTTCTCCTCAGGCGGGAGGATCCGTGTGATACGGGTGCGGGGCCACTCGGGGATAATAGGTAACGAAAAAACCAATACACTCGCTATTAGGGGAAGGAAACTTAAGGCAGTTAACCAGGCGAATGCGAAACCGTTTGAGGAAACGAAAACGGAATTGAAGGCGTGGGCTAGAGAAACCCACACGGTCAGCTGAAATATTGGGATTGTGGGTAGGACCACTAAGATTTTGTGGGGTAACCCAGACGAGAGGACGACAAGAAGCCTCCTCAATGGTACTTCCGAGGTTAGTAAGATAGTGCGTATCCTGACTGGTCATGCATGATTACGGGCACAACTACACCAAATTGAACGGGCGGAATCTTGCGAGTGTAGAACGTGTGGCGAGGCAAGCGAGACGCTGAAACACTTTCTCTGTCACTGTAGGGTTTTTGCCGAGTAAAGATCCAAACACCTTGGAAGCGATGTCATGCTGGACTTAGGATCCCTGAGGAACGTCGAAGAAAACTTTAAGGAGCTTCGCCCGGGAAACTGAGTATCTTAACGCCGGACGTTAACTTCCTCCTAAAGGTGGTAGTATTACTACCCACCTAAATCTCCATGTTCTTAGGGAGCGCACAAAAGTCACAGAATGAGGATGCATCCTTGATGCTTCATTCTCCTTTCGACCTAACCTAACCTAAGGTCAATATAAAACAAGAGTGCTATATTCTGCTATGCCGAACTAATATTCCCTTCACCATGGTGCGGCAATAACAGAAAGTAATATAAATACCGTAATATAAACAACCTAGTCTCCATAATATGTGCAGGGGTGTGCTGGAAATCGCAAACGCAAAACGCAAGAATTTTAAAAGTCGTTGTTTAGTAAGATTTCTGTCATAAAATAACTTTATGACAAATATTATACAAACATTTCTCTATTAAACAGAATTTTATAAAAAAAATTATAAAAATTTGATTAAAAGTGTATTATAAACAGCCTCCAAATTCTTGCGTTTTGCGTTTGCGATTTCCAGCACACCCCCCGTGGTGTCTTCAGAAAACCAATTTTAACATACATACGGACAGACGGACATCTTAAAATCAACTTCGCTAATCATAAAGACCCGGAATACACGTATATACCTAAGATCAATGTTGTGAAATTACAAACGGAATGTCAAACTTATCTATGAATACCCTTTCCTTCTGTGGTAAAGGGCATAATAAATAGACTACAGGGTGGCGCCTAAGAACTTTTTGATTTATTTAATAGCACTTACTTGCAGCAAAAAAGATTTGTTAGAGCTAAATTAAAACCCGTTTTCAGCCTTTTTATGAGGCTCAGATTTCATCATAACTTGAGAATGATTGGTCCGATTTTGATCAAAACCAAATGTTTAGAAAAAAATTTCCTTCAAGTCACCCAAATAATTTTTTTTTTAATTTTCGACTGTTTCAAAGTTGCTCTGAAATAAGTTTTTTTTTTTTTTTTTTTTTTTTTCTTACGATAATAAGCAAATGAGTTAGTTTTTAAACGAATAACATGTCTGTTTGCTTTCAATTGAAAACAAAAATTTAAGTTATATATGAAAATAATATTTACACATATAGAGCTAAATTAAATATTTAATATTATAAACTATAGATTAGAAACTATAAATAAAAATAAAAAATATTTTGAATCAATACATATATTTTTATTTCATTACGTTTAAGCCTTCTTACTTCATCAGTCCCATCTAAAAGTGTAATTACTAGTATGTTTACATGATTACTAAGCCTTTCTAAATAATTGGAGCTAAATCTTCTAATTTCGGTTTTGACAAACGGTATTTTCAGATCGTTGTGTAGAGCTTTGTTCGTTATATAAAAGGGAGAGTTTGTTATAGCACGCAAAGCTTTGGACTGAAATCTTTGCAATATTTCTATGTTGGAATTACAAGCCGTGCCCCATAGCTCTAAGCCATAAGTCCATATAGGTTTTAACACAGTTTCATAAAGTAGGACCTTGTTTTCCATAGTTAGTTGTGATTTTCGCCCTAGAAGCCAATACATTCGCTTAAATTGTATGTCAAGTTGTTTTCTACTATGGTATAACAAAGACCGGCTTCGCTAACTAAAGTTTTCTGCACAGACGGCTTTTGGGCGTGCTCAAGTATTTTTTCCTTTATGTGACGGTTTCGCTAAGTAAAGCTTCTAAAATCATCTGCCTTGTTTCCGAACGAAGGCCGATTTCGCAGAGAAGCTTTAGTTAGCGAAGCCAGTATTTGTTATACCAAAATGGAGAAAATCCTTGCGCCCGGCCGAAGGCCGGCTATACAAAGAAGCTTTAGTTAGCGAAGCCGGTGTTTGTTATACCATAGAGGATAAAATCCTTTAGTTAGAGAATCCGGTACTTGATTTATCAAAGAGGAGAAAATCCTATTCTTTCGAATTTGTAAGCATGTTGTGGACATTATGACACTCTACAAAGTGTCATAACGGCCACGGACTTTCTGACACTGCTCTGATGGACATTATGACACTTTGCAAATGGACATTATGCCATTTTTAAAAAATGTCATAAGGTCCATAATAACTAAAGAAGTTAAATACAAAAAAAAAGATCTACGTACACGCAGAGAAAAACATGTTTTATAATGGTCACAACCAACAAAACTATTTTTAAAGAAACTTATTTAACCATACTATGGTTGTCGGTGACTATGATTTGGTTAAATTAAACATAATATGGTTAAACAATTTTTAAAAATGGTTTTGTTGTTTTTTCTCTGGGTGCATTTTGATTAAAATTTTTTTTTCTAAATGCCTGAAATTTATAAATACACAGAAATCAGCTATAAACATAACTTTTATTTTACGAAGTACTAGTAAATAGATACAAAACTTATCTACGGTAACACTGTTTCTTTATTTGTCATTTTACTTGCTGCAAGTGTCAAAAATTTACTTGCAAGCAAATTCCTTGCAAGTTGAGCTGCAAGTATTAAAAATGTGACGGTGCTAGTAAAAAAGTGTGAGTATATTGAGTTTTTCGAACATGCACTTGCATTTGGCAACGGGGGTTACGACCAAATAAATCGACCTCTTACAATATCACTGTATCAAAACATTAGCAATAATATGAAATAATTTTCTAATAAATCTATTTTGTTTAATTTCAAATGTTTTTCAAATCACAGCAATAATTTTATGTAATTTTGATTGTTGTTTTTATTGAACATTTAATATAGTAAATATTTACTTAAAATATTATTTGTAATTCAATTTAAAACCAAACAATAAAAAATCCCATGTCGATATTGTAATATTAGAATAAAATATTGATAATAAAATATTTAAGGAAAAAGAACCGAAATGTTGTAAACAGTTTTAATTTTTGATATCGCGCGGTATGTATTTCATCGATAGAATTTAGAATTTGAATAAAAAGAAAACAAATACATACATGCATACAAATAATTATTATTTTTTGCTCTAGATATGAACGTACGAATGTATTCTGAGGCGTTGGGTTGGTATTATTGTCTGGATTTCCGTTAAAAATTTCGATGATATCATCTTTTATTATTTAAACTATTCTTTTGTTTTTCTTTTCTTGTTTTACAAATTATTTTTGATTTTCATAATTGTTTAATTTTTTTGTTGATTTTTTTTTTATTTTTTTTAATCTTGTAAGAAATGAAATGAAATGAACGAACGAAAGTAAAGTGGGTTCCACTAAGAAATGTCATGAAAATACTGATAACACAGTGCTACAAAATTCGGGTCATCGCCGCCGCCAGCCTTAATACTTGCAACGCGAAATGAAACTAGACTATTGGTAGAGCAAATCTGCCAAAGGGTTTTGAAAAGTTTGCTCGAGTTCCCGAAATATGAGCCCCTAAGGTTTTTTAATTTTTTGAAAAGGCATTTGGTATAAGTAAAAAAAAAAAAATATACTAAATGTACTTCTGATCTAAAAGACTATTTCAGATGTCTTCAGTAGAAATGTATGGCGATTCTTTTCTTAGAATATATTAACACTCTAACACTCATTTTAAGGGGTAATTTTTGTCCTTTTTTAAACTTGCCCACAAAAGTAAACTAAAACGGCACTTAGAGGCTTGAAATATTCCACGAATATTTTCTGCATCAAATTTTACTGATCTTCAAAGACCAAAAGTTCGTGCAATGTATGCAATTTCGGGCATTGAAATTGTGAGTACCCGCCATGATGGACTAACCCCTACGGTACACTTCTCACAGGATGAGAATAGAAATTGAATTTTGGCACAAAAGCAACTGCCAATACAATCTAGGATGATGAATTTCGGTTCGAATATTCTTAACATGCACATTTAATATTGATTAAACGATCAAAAGGTAACATCAATTATCCAGGAAATAAAACAATTGATTTTTGCAAAAAAAAAAGTTTTTATCAATCTCTTCAAAGACAACTTATGTTAAATCTAGCTAACTAATGTGCATTCTTATGCTGAAAATATTGTTTATGCGAAATCGACTAAACCTATATATGAATAAGCGCCCGAACATTTTCCATACAAATTTGTGTGATTTTATATTAACATGTACATGTATGATTGTGATATGCTACTTAATCAATTAAAAAAACGATTTCGCATTTGTTGCTAGTTACGTGGTTTTGCATTTCACCTAATAATATGCAAGTCCTGTAAGTCAGCTGAGAAATCTGAATGGTATAAAAATTATGTAAGAAACTGCATTAACAGACTATATTATATAATATGTAATGACTAAAAGGGATTTAAGGTCGGAGAATGATAAGACTTAAATTTTATAACTAGCGAAATGTTTTTTTTTTTGGGGAACCTGGATTTTTAAAGGCGAAGGGTGTATAAAGGGAGTGCCTTTCTACTTCCTTAAGGTGTGGCTGGACGTATCGTCATGTCTTAATTAGTTTTTGTCTGTGAGAGAGCTTTACACTAGATAAAATAATATTGGGCATGTTTGCCCGACAGGGCTCGGCATTAAAAAAGGTCATCAAAAGGACATTTTCATTTGCGCATGGAGAAGTAGAATCTATGTAAATCTATGGGCTTGGTAAAGTTTAAAAATCATAAATCGTCGGTTGGATAGAGGATATGTGGTAAGGGGTATATACTTTAGATTTATATCATTTCGACACTCTTCGCATACACAAATGTTAATTGTGCCTGTTTCCTTCATTTTTCACTAACATTTAAAAAACGCGTTTTGCGCTCGTGTTCTAAAAACAAGCAATTTTTCTTATTATTGAGGTTTTTGTTTTCCTCACGGGCTAATTTTGATCAATAATTTGTTAACAAATGTAACTAAAAAACATTTATAGTAATTCTATTTGGTTTTTCCCAACGTTTCGTTCGCTTTTTTGGAACTTCTTCAGGGGTTATTTTTATTCCATAATGATGAATTAGGGTTTACATTTGTATTGCAATTATCCAACTATTTAATATTATAAATTGGACTACACGACACAAAAATAAATAAATAAATAAAATACAACACAACCACCGAATAATAAGTCAAACTTAATGTTAATATCACAGAACTTTTTTTTTTCTATTTAACTGCCAATTTTACGATGTCGAAAGAACGCGTTCTTTCGCACAAATACATACAAATACATTTGAAACAAATCCAAAATTTTTAGCGTACTAGTTTTAAATTGTACATTTATGGCCAATTTCACCAATTCTATTTAAATATCATTTCATATTAAAATATTGGGGATATTCACGTCACAAGTTGCACCCTTGCAAAAAAGCAAAAGTGCAAAAATATAACAACAACCACAAAGGCAATTATTTGCGCACAACTAATTGTCTCATGAAGAGCGTCTTTGATCGTTGATGAACGCATTTTTTAATCGTAGAAGTTTCCTTACACGGGAAAAACTGTAACACGACCGAGATTCTTCCATAGCACAGCAAACGGAGCTTCCTCAATCGTTTAAGACGTGGGTAACGATTATCTAACGAGTCTTTCATGTCAAGAATCCTATGAGACTCATGTAGATTTTATCTTATTACCCGTGAAATGTTCGCCGTATAATTGTTAAAAATATGATTTATACAGAGAGTCTTAAAAGGTTCATTTGATGATGGTTTGACGAAAGATACTCTGAAAATAATTATCTAAAGATTTTCTTAAGACTTGCATATTTCAGCGGCACGCGTTCACTAGTTTTTGAATAGAGCGGCCTCAACGCTTTGCAATTGGAAAACCCGATTTTGACAGCTCGTTTAATAGTGAAGTTTGCCGCTATTGTTAATTAATAAAAATATATATATATTTTTATTTATAATTTGTGGGTTTTTTTAAACAAGAAGGGTATCACTATTGTTTGTGACACAACATTGACGCCTTCATTTTGGTATGGCATATCAGCGTAAAATCTAAATGTACGGCTGTTAAACATTCCAAGACTAAAGAATTTTTAGACTGAAAAAAATTGTCACTTATTAGAAAAAATCGGCACTTTGCTAATTCCGGAACAAAAAATCGTCAAAATTACGATAAAAGACAGTAAATATTTTTTTTTTTTTTATCTCCTACTCTTTTATCAATCTTTTCAGTGGAGGGAGTTCTCATAAACCCCTTGAGCCTTTGAGTGGAATGGATTATGTTGTTATTCAGCATAGTTTAGCATATTTTAGGGGAAAAAAATTAGGAAGTTAAGGAAAGACGTCCTCGAAAATGTACGACCTTTAAACTTAAAAAAAAAAACATCACGATTTATTTTCTAAAATTATGAATATAAAGGCTATTGAGTGTAACTTATTTAACATTTTAATTTTAGAACACTAATTATTTAATTACTATTTTAATTTTGTATAATTACTATTGTTCTCTTAGCTTTTTATAGCAATTCTTTATCAAAACTGTATTTTATTTAGTTTAACAAATTGTTTGATTCGATTTAACAATTATAAAAACATTTATCGGTTTAATTTTTCAATTTGATTTTATTGATAACGGAATTTAAAATTCTGTTCTAAAGAATTTCACAAATATAAATAAATAAAACGAACCATAATAAACAACTGTCTTCACATAATTTTTAAGGTGATAAATAGATAATATAATTTATTCACTTACTTGTTGTTTTCTTTCTTAATAATAAATGCATAAATTATTTTTTATGCTTGGCAAAAATTTTTAACAAAAATATTTTGAATTTTAAAGCTTTTTTGTTTGAAAAACAACACACGTTTACAGAGAATAATTGAGCACTATGGGTTAAAAAAGGTTTTATTTGTTTAAAAAATCCTGCAAATAATTTTCAATTTTCTATTGAATAATAAAAATAAGTTTTTGACTGTTTTGTTTGACTAATAACTGCCAGCAGTCGTTAACGGCAGTAACTGTAAAACGGCAAGGATTTCTGAGGAGAAAGTATGGATACTGTCAAAACATGCCAAATCATCCTGTCCGTGAACATAGGTTCAATTCCCCGGTCAGTCAAGAATGAAAAATTATCAATAAATTTAAATTCATTTCATGTTGTATAATTCCTTTCTTCAAAAAAATAATTTAATGAAAATTAAATTTAATGAATTTTAGCCTGGATTATAATATAACAATTAAGAAGGTCAAGCCCGACCGTATGATACCCTACACCACAGTATTAACAAACACATCATGCTTATATGTCCATATAATTATGGATTTTTCTATGTTTATAAAAGTCATTAAAATCGGTTTAAAAGTTTGTGAGAGGCTAAATTGCCCCATACCTCCCCTTGTGGTCCTATTTTTGAAAAACTGTATAGCTTATGTGTCCATATAGATATGGATCTATCTATGTTTTGAATTTCATTAAAATCGGTTTGTGAGGCAGAAATTGGCCCTATCTCCCCTCGTGGCCCGATTTTTTTAAAAATACATCCCTTTTGTGTCCATAAAGATATGGTTCTATGTATTTTTTAAATTTCATTAAAATCGGTTTGATAGTTTCTGAGAGGAAGAAATTTCCCCCTATCTTCCCTCGTGGTCCTACGATATGGCCCATTTTCAATAGGCTTGGTCCTTGTGCCAATAAGAACCTATGTCCCAAATTTGATCAAATTATATCTACAATTGCGACCTGTACTTTGCCCACAAGGTTACATGGACAGCCAGCCAGCCTGCCTGCCAGCCAGCCGGACGGACATCGTTAGTTCGACTCAGAAAGTGAATCTGAGTCGATCGGTATACTTAAAGGTGGGTCTAGGACCAATATTTTAAGGCGGTACACACATAAGCACAAATGCATAATACCCTCTCCACTATTGTGGTGTGGGTATAAAAATTTGGATTAAAAACCATAAACAGTTCAACAAAATAATCATAATACCAAATTTTTTTTTTACGCTAAAACTAAGATTTTTTTTTTGTTAAAATAGTATACAATCGAATCTATACTGCCAAATCCGTGTGTTTTTTGCACTGTGTATTGTTTTAATACATTTATTTTTTAATTTGTAATGTTAAACCCTATAATGCAGGGTTTGCATTTAATAGCAAAATTTACTTATCGCGATTACGATAAAACAAATTTTCGTGCATCCCAATAATCGATTATCGCATTTTAAGCGACGTTGCATTCTTATTTAATACAAATATCCGCCGCGGCTTTGCTGGGTGGCGTACATTCGAAAGGTCCATTTTCTCATGTCTCTGGTGCATAAATCAGGCTGGGGGGTTACCGCGTATTTCGATTCGAAAGAAATCATTTACGGATTCGAACAATTTGTACTGTGTATAACGATTTTCGTAATATTTGTTTCGAATAAACGGACGTTTTTCATACTTTATTGAAAATAAAAAATCACTTTCTTAAAAGCCACTCTCTATTACGAACAAAAATTGTTCATTAAATTTCCCATTTTTTTAAAAATACAACCTCTGTCATCGTTTCGAAAGATAACGAAAATCGTAATACACAGTACAAATTGTTCGAATCCGTAAATGATTTCTTTCGAATCGAAATACGCGGTACCCCCCTGAATTTTAACGATGGCATGTGTAACGAAAAGGTCTAAAGGGTCCAAACTGCACGATTTCGCTGGCCAGTTCGCGTTACCTCCATGTGAAATGACTATGCCCTTAAATCGCTCGTGCGGAATGTTCAATACGCAAGGTTGGCAACCGATACTGTTATTAGGTCTGGGTTCACATTATGAAAATTTTCTTTTAATCTGTTTTCAACCTTCATTCGGTTCTACACATCGACATTCTTGATAAATTAAATAAATAACAGCACCAGTGGATTTCCTACAATTCGCCGCTTCCATGTAAACGTTGTTTAAATTTCTTACTTTCAACCGGATAATATTCCAAGATGTGCCATTCATGTTGCCTCTATTAACTTTCTATAAAATAGCTGAATCGAAGGATTCTATAATATTACTCACATAAATACATATGAATGCAAATATGATAATTATATATGCATATTTGTTAAAAACTTTTCAACTTACCCCAAATTTGTGATACTCTAGTAAATATTCCAGCCACATTTTAACCTCCGCGTTGGTCCATTTCTTATTTATACTTTTATATCGGTTTCTTGTAACGATTTTTTAAATTCTTTGGTTAAAATTTGTTATTTTATGTTAAACTTAAAATTACAAACTGTAGATGATGCCCTGTATCGTCAAGCGTTTGGTTTAACCGAAACCTAACCCCCCTCAAATGCAGGTAATAAATCAAGGAAACACTAATGACATTCAAGTACCGTAGCCTAGTAATAAAAGAACCTCCTTAAATCAAACCATTTGCCATTGCAATGTGCTTTGCCAAATAATGATAAAACTTCAGCTTCTAATTTAAGTCGACTTGAAAAAACCATTGAAACATAAGTGCAAGCAGTAAATCATTTTCACAATGGTAATATGACGCAGGAAATTCTTAGAATGCAATCGATGTTATTGCAAGCTGTACTTAACAAGCCATGAACTGTTGAAAAATTTGTTTATCAAACGCAAGCAGCATCCGCCAACATAAAAATTAACTAGAATACCTTCTTAAAAATTAACAAATTGATATTATGATGGTTTCTGAAACTCATCTGACCTCAAGAAAAACGTTTAAAATTAATCGTTATAAGATAACGAATCAAACACTTATTTATGTGTAATCATTGTGAAGATTATCTGCAAGCAACGAATATTTGTGTTGAAGAGCTAAATCGAAACATAGTAATGTCTTCTTTATACTCTCCACCTAGATTTTCCATATCAGAAAGCCAATATTACAAATATTATAAATCATTAGGAACCTGTTTCCTGCCCGCTGGCGAATATAACGCTAAACATACCTTCCTGTCACGACTTATAACACCAAAGGGTCGTGTTTTGTTTAATACAATCTCTAAAATGGATTTAAATGTGGTCGCAAGCAGACAACCAACATATTGGCGTACTGATCACCAAAAGTTCCAGATGCTATCGATTTTGGGGTGGTTAAAAACATCCCTACAGAAACGATTCATTGTGAAGCTTCCTTAGAATTATTTTCCGATCACACACTATATATTGTTACTGTAATGAACCCAAATATAAATGTATCTCCGTCTGGTTACTTAGCGACGTCAGCCACAAAAATTAATTGGTTAAAGTTTAAAAAAAAAACTCAGTACCCATTGCACAGATAATATTTCGCTTAGTACACCGGATAATGCGGATCTCTCTATTGCCAATTTTGCCTGTTATCTTAAACTAGCTGTTCAACATATCAGCATTACCTTCAAAAAATTCAAAAATAATTAAATATATTCTACAGATGTCGAGCGGCTCTTGACTAAAAAAAGGAGAGTTCGAAGAGAGTGGCAATTGTACAGATCCCCTCAACTTAATAATTTATTAAAAAAAGTGCACAAAAAGGCTATGAAAGTTACTGCAGACTCAGAAAACACCTTCCCTGGAATAAAATCTAAAGTAACGTGATGCAACTCCACAATCAGACAACTCATTATGGCGTGCCGCTAGAAATTTAACCACCAGTTTTTTTTTAATCTGTTCTGTTTTATAACAAAAATTATTGTTAAAATCTTTTGACATTGGTAATCCAGCTATTTAATTTTTTAAGTTTCCGATTTTAAGCAAATAAACAACGATTTGAATTTAAAGATAGAAGAATGTCAAAATTAGACTAAGTCGGGTTTTTGAGATGTAAATTAAGTTAAAACTTAGTTTAACGTAGGCTAAAACTCGGATTTTTCCGGCGAAATATGATTTGTTTTTACTTTTTCATTAGAGACCAACATTATAAGCAAAACTAAGCTGGTCCGTCGAAATGTTGTATATAAACTTGGTAATGGCAGCACAAATATGTTTTAAGATTAACTAAACCTAGTTTAACTGAGATCTCAAAAACCTAGCCTAAGAAAATTAATTAAGAATATCTATTATCTTAGAACGGGATGTTTAAAATTAAAACCCACCACTTCAAAATTCTGCTAATAACTTTCGTGGAAATTTTAAAAATTTGTACATACATAATTCTTTTTATTTCGTTAGTGCCCATTTAGACAGGGTAGCAAATTACGGGTGGGGAAGAGAGAATGGTTTTTGTGTTCGGTACTCGGCGACACGCTTTGTTCTCATTTTCTTTGTTGACATTTACTTTGCTTTTTGAGAAAAAAACAACAATAATAACAGAATGTTTCCGGCAACATGTTCGTCTGTGTGACCGCGAATGAAAAAACAAAAGAGAATTCCAGATGTTTTCCTTCCAAATGTTCGCTCGTCTTAACTCGGACTTAGTGTAAGATAAGTCTAGATTCTTTACAATAAATTAGGCATAAGGAATGATTTTTTCACATTTCACATTATTTCAGCGAAAAATTTTAAATAAAGAGAAAAATTTTTATGTTTCCAGTCATAAAAAAGTAAACAAATTGGGAATGTTTTTGTTTTAGCTATTAAAAAAAAGAAGACAAAAACAGTACAAATACAGAATATTCTAACAAAAAAATAATTCACCCAGAAGAAAGCTCTAGAATAAAGTACATACTACTGTTCGTATAATACATTAAAGAACGAAGGTTCACGGCAATGATAATCCAAATTTTTTGACTTTCCTAAACTTAAAAAATTTAATTGTTTTATAAATTTAACTTGTTTATTTAATTTGAAATCATAATCCTTTAATAAAAAAAATGTTTTCTAAATACTTGCAGGCCTGCATTGATGATAATTTAGAAATGGTCGAATTCCTCGTAGAACAAGGAGCAGATATAAACAGACAAGATAATGAAGGTTGGACACCCCTGCACGCTACAGCATCATGTGGGTAAGTATTTCAACAACAACAAAAGAAAATATATAAATGTATGTCCTAAACAAAAATTTACCAATTAATAATAATATTATTGGTGTTAACGTCACTAGCGACCGCGAAGTTTTTCTAATCGCAGCTGCAGCAGTTTTCTAAACCTCAACATACAACAAAAATTGCATAATTTTAAATTTCATCATTTAGCTAAAATGAAAAAGAAATGAAAATTAGTTTTTTTTCTTCTAAATTTCACTTTGTGTGCTGTGCTGGCTGGCGGCTGCATAAAAATTTTCTTTTATTTTGTTGTTTGTTTTCACTAAATGCCTCTTAATTTGTTTAGTTTGAATTTATGTTAAAATAATTTTTTTATTGGTGTTTGTGTTTTTCTTTATAGCTTTGTAAGCATAGCACGTTATTTAGTTGAACATGGTGCCGATGTTGCTGCCGTCAATAGTGATGGTGATTTAGCCGTGGACTTGGCTGTCGACATCCAACATTTGCCCATGATTGATTTCATGCAAAAAATGGTTACCGAACAACAAGTTGATTGCGCTAAAGCCCGTCAAGCCGAAGAACAACAAATGTTGAGCGATGCCAAAAAATGGTTGCGTAGCGATGCCTCTGAAGTTGATCGACCACATCCAAAAACAGGTGCAACAGCGCTGCATGTTGCAGCAGCAAAAGGTTATACAAAGGTAATTTAAATGTTACTTTGATTTTTTTCGTATTTTCTTTTATCTTTTCTTTGTTTTAATTGCAATTTAAATGATTTTATTTAATTTTTGGATTAAAGCAAAATGAAAATCTTTTTCAAGGATTTTATTTGTGCAACAAATTAAATTTTTAATTTTAAATTTTGTGCCTCAATAGCCAATTGAATAAAATGGATTAAACGAACCAAAAAATTCTTCCAAAGAAAATCAGATTACAGATCAGACTTTAGACGAAACTATAGATGGGACCACAAAAAATCTATAGATGAGACTACTGACGATTGGCCGATTAAGTAAAATAAATTCTATACAATACTATCGAAGAAAATCAAATTACATGATCGGACTACAGACAAGACTGTAGACCATATTATATTATATACATACACGAGATTATAGACGAGAATATAGACGAGACAATAAACGAGACTATAAACGAGACTATAAACGAGACTGAAGACAAGACTATAAATGAGACTGAAGACAAAACTATAGACTAGACTTTAGACGAGACTATAGACGAGACTATGGACGAGACTATAGATGAGACTATTAACGAGACTTTAGACGAGACTATAGACGAGGCTATAAACGAGACTGAAGACGAGACTATAGACGAGACTACAAACGAGACTGAAGACGAGACTTTAGACGAGACTATAGGCGAGACTTTAAACAAGACTTTAGACTAGACTTTAGACGAGACTTTAGACAAGACTATAGACGAGACTATAGACGAGACTATAGACGAGACTATAGACGAGACTATAAACGAGACTATAAACGGACTATAAACGAGACTATAGACGATACTATAAACGAGACTATAAACGAGACTATAAACGGACTATAAACGAGACTATAAACGAGACTATAACCGAGACTATTGACGAGACTATAAGCGAGGCTATAGACGAGATTACATACGATACTATTAATAAGACTTCTGACAAAACCGCTGACAATATTATAAACAATACCACAGGTGATATTATTGACGAGACTACGGACGAGAGTTCATTAGAGCGACTCACCAAAAAAAGTGCTCGATGTACCCTCCTAAAAATGAACCTTGGACTTTTTTAAGATAACATTTTAAATTTTTCGGCTCCAGCTTTGACCTCTCGTGAGCTTAGAGTTTTTTTTTCCCGGAGTTTTTCGATTCCCGGGAAAGCGGGAAATTTTTTTGAATTTCCCGGGATCCCGGGATCCCGCTCCATATAAATAATACACAGTAAATTAAATAAAAGAAATCCTTAAATGCTACAAAATTAATGAAGATTAAAAGAGGAACTTGAATTATTATTACCTTACGGTTTTATATGTAAATTCTGTATTATTATTATGCTCTAGATACAAGATAAAAAATTAAGATAAACATAACAATTTAATTCATAAAACAATAATAAAAACAAACACAAATTGAGGTTCTCAAGATATGAGATCAAGAAGTTAATTCATAAAATAGATAAAATATTTTAAATAAATATATTAACATTTTTTAACGGCTTAGGAAATAACTTTCTGACACACTCAAAGCGCTTAGTAAGTCGTCAAAAAGTATATTGATTATTTTATTTACTAATTACCATGTTTCCGAAAAATTTCGTTCATTTTTTTACCGAGGTTGGATAAATAGTTAAAAGTGCACCGTTGTAGAAGGCTTTTGATTCACAATAAGAAGCATTTTTTTATAAACAACGTCTATATCAGTCAAATGTATGTCAAGGTTCATGCAAAAAATAGCTTCTTACAAACCTTTTCATTTCATTAGGTCTATCTGTAATCTTTAGGACAATTGTATGTTGTAGTATCTTAAACGAGTTTCCAAATTTTTTTTTATTTCGGTTTCCCCGCACTTCAAGGGTATATAAACCAACACAAATTGAAAAAAATTTGTGTTTATCACCTAATAAACATATCGCTCCTTCATTGCAACATAGTCATATCTCAAAAAATCAAAAATTTAAAGTTATTTAAGCAAAGTGTTCTTTCATGCCTTCTCGTATTTTATCTCAAACTGAACCGAAGTTATAGCAAAATATATCTTTAAATCGGTACATTTTGAAAACTTTAATCGCATTCTGCCAAGTTCATTTGTTTTTGTAGATATGACTATGTTACAATAAAGACTTGTCCATGGACAATTAAGCTTTACTACCTGCATCTTATTTTGAATTAATGTTCTTTATTAACTTTTCAATTCACTAAATTTATTAATTATCAACTGTTGCACTGCCTATTCTGCTTTAAGTAGATTTATTGCATCAGGAGACATTGATTTACGTATGTACTCACTTCTTGTAATTGATCTAATCGACAACCCATCCACAGATGCTAATTTTAAGAGCATAGAAAACTAAATTTCAAAGTATAAATAGCTGTTTTCTTAAACTATGAAGAATCCCGGGAAAGCGGGAAATATAATTATCGAAATTCCCGGGAATTCCCGGGACGGGAAATCCCGGGAAAAAACCCTACGTGAGCTGGACCAGTTTAAAAAAGGGTATATTTTTGTATGTTTTGTTAATTTGAGAATCTGTTTCCTTTCCAACTTATACAAATTGGGTATGGTAAGAAAGGTTTTTTTAAGGCGCATCCAACTGTATATACTATTTGTCCAAGGACGATCATCCAGCGGATTTAGTTTCTAGATCATGTATGGATGAAAATAGGACTAAAGAAAGAAAAAAAGAAATGATCCACGACTTTTACCGGCATATTTTTTTTTCGCAAATTATAAACAAATTCAAGTCGTGGATCATTTCTTTTTTTCCTTCTTTAGTCCTATTTTCATCCATACATGATCTAGAAACTAAATCCGCTATCATATAAGAGTTACTACAAAATTGCATTTATATATATTCCAGAACATCGTGTAAAATGCATATAATTAAAAATCTAAACTATTTACATACAAAGATGATATACTTGTCAAAAGATAAAATTTGATACCCATATTGCCCTATTTAAAACGACGGGTTACCACCCCATTGCATTTTTGCCAAAACGCGAAAATATGTTAATTTGGCACTTTTATTACAAACAACCCCGAACAAAAAATTCAAAAACCGTTTTTTTTTTACAGGAAATCCTTAAAAAAAGGACATGGATGATCGTCCTTGGAAAAATTGTATATACAGTTGGATGCGCCTTAAAAAAAAAAATAAAACCTTTCCTACCATACCCAATTTATACAAGTTGGTAAGGAAACAGATTCTCACATTGACAAAACATACAAAAATAGACCATTTTTTAAACTGGTCCAGCTCACGAGAGGTGAAAGCTGGAGCCGAAATATTCAAAATGTAATCTTAAAAAAGTCCAAGGTTCATTTTTAGGAGGGTACATCGAGCACGAAATTTGCTTCCATACAACTTGAGTCGCTCTAGAGTTCATGCTTCATTTTAGACTACAGACGTAAGAATTAACGACTTGTTAATGACACGAGACTCTATAAACGAGGCTAAAGATAAAACTAAAAACGGCTCTTTAAAATATACTTTAGACCAGTGTTCGAAAATAAACACTTTATATCACCCCTTAGTGTTCGGCTCGGTAGATTTGTGGAAAACACAAACGCTAAAAGTGTTTGTGTAGAAAATCATTAAAAAAAATAACGTATCTTGTCATCTTTCGAACACAAAAATAATTCTTTTTTATTCAACTCAACAAAAGATGAGAACATAAAATTCCGTTCGGTTTTTTTAAAATCACAAACTTCATTGTGTTGGGTTTGGCTCATTAATGTTCGTCGCTTTTGGCTGGCAAAATAAAACCAAACATTTTTTACAATAATAAAATATACATACGAAAAAAAAAACAAAAATCCAGCAAAATAATTTTACACAAACAAAACATATACACAAGCTGTTCGTGCTGCGGCCGTCTAAAATTTTTAGTAAATGTAAAAAAAAGAAACATTAAAGAACATTAAAATATAATCTTTGTCTACAGTATCACTACAATTGTTCGGCTCTTTCTTGAAAATAGTTACGAAAGGTATTAAGAGTTGTGTTCGTCTACACAATCACTAAAAGAAAATAGATATCGTTCTTGGGTTTGTGAACCGAACGCTAAATAATGTACTGTTTATTTTCGAACACTGCTTTAGACATAAATTATCGGAAAAACGTATTCGATTAAATAAAATTTCCATTTTCAGGTTTTAAGTTTATTGCTCGCTGGTCGTGCTAATGTTGATGCTCAGGATAATGATGGTTGGACACCACTACATGCAGCTGCTCATTGGGGACAAAAGGAATCAGCAGAAATGTTACTAGACGCCATGGCCGATATGGATTTAAGAAATTATGCCGGTCAGACTTGTATAGATGTAGCAGATCGTAAAATGGTTAAATTCCTTGAAGAATACAGAGCAAGTAACAAACGTATGAAACGAAGGCCATCTAGTCAAATCAGGTACTTTTTATATTTCAATATGAGCAAGAAATAAAATAGAAGTAATGAATTTCTTTTTTTATTTCCACTAATACAGTAGAATCTCAGATACAATTGAAAATCATATCGATAAAACACCCACTAAAATTATACGCGTTGAAGTTAGACCAGAAAATAATAAGGATCATGTTAATGGTAAGTTTATGAGTATGTGTTTGTTAAAACGGTATCATATTTTTTTTTATAGGAAAAATCTAAAAATGTTATTGAAATTTTAACAAAATTTTTCTTTCTTATTTTTTTTTTCATCAACTGTAAAATTTTGTTTTATGTGTTTGCGTGTCGTTGTGGTGGGCGTTGTAAAAAATGACATTTTCATTTCGCATGCACTTAAAACATGTAAAGGGTCTCATGGGCGTTAGGAAAAATTGTTGAAATTAATTATCATTTCGTTTATCATTCCATTAGTTTACTACAATTTAATTGAGCCCCCTTTAGCATTTTATACCCCTACAACATTTTCTTATTTGCATTTTATATCATTTTCTTTGCGTCTCTCTTTTCATCTTCGCATCGATCAAAATTCATTGATGAAATTGTTATTGTATCAATATATCATCGTTTTGTTGTTTTCAAAATTTGTTAAATATTGACTTTGTCGTTCTGATCTTGTATTTTTTTTGTTTATATTTTTTTACTCATTCCGTTTTCCTATATATTCTCTTATTTGATTTCGTTTATTTTGTGTGGTATTCAATGTTGTTTATATATTGTTGTTGTTTGTGGCTAAATCTTGTTGACTATAGCTTCAACTTCTGTGGCCTCTACTTCGGGCCTAACGTCTAGTAGTTTACCAACAAATTCGGAATCCGAAGAAACCGATTCAGATCTTACCGATTCCACAGAGAGTTCGCATTCAACCAGCCTTTCTGATCGTGAAGGTATCTTTAGTTTAATACTACAAAAATTTTTTTTCTTCTTTTTTTTATTCAAATTGCACGTTTTTTTTATTAAGCGATTCTTATTTATTTCTTTATTTTAAAAACCTTCTGTGTTTAGTTTCAATTATTTTTAATATTTTTATCAAATTTATTTAATTTTTTTTTTTTTAATTTAGAAATAATGATCAATTTTAATTATGGCCTATTTCACCAATCATATTTAAAAATAGTTTTTCACATAATTTTATTTTTATTTGACATGGAAAACGAATTATAAAAATAAATTGAGATTTAAACGAATATGATGAAATAGACCCTTAGAGATCATTCGAAAATTTTTGTTCTATGTGTTTAAAGAGTTTTTGAAAAATTTTCAGTTTTTAGCAATTTGTGTGTTCTTAACGAAATTAGAGCGTTTTATTAAACCACCTAAAAGATTTTACGTAAATCTAAACTTTTTTTCTATTTCCCTAATTTTTTTTTTCAAATAGTATCTAAAAATTATTTATAAATTATGCATAGAGTTTTTGACATATACAATAGGTTCCTTTTTTTACATACAAAAATCGTGAGCAATAGTATTTTTTGTACTCTTAACGCCCGTAATAATCTTATGAAATAAACTTGATAATTAAGGAAAAAAGGCAGGCAACCAATAATTTATAGTACTTTATTTATAATAAAATAGCTGCTTTCATCTTCTGTTTTTCTTTGTGAAAAATTATACAAAAGTCATTGTGATGGATACTTAATAAGCAATTGCTCAACATCAACCGTATTATTTTTTATCAAAGCTATCATATCAGCAATGCAGTATCTAGCCATACAAAACGGCGCCATGTTCTGCCATTCAAACGATTTTAAATTGCTAAACGCCAGATTTATTTTATGGTGTTCTGGAACTCGTGCGGTTTGCTTGTGATCTGCCATAGTTTTTTTAAAATATTATAGTTTCCTTGTGCATACTTTTGCAGTTTAAAGTCACCCAACTTCTGGCGATTTCAATTTACAAAACACCTATTATGCGATTTCAACTCGGAATCGCAAATGTTAAGCGTTTTACGATTGTCAGAACGTGCCCAATAGTATCAGAGTATTCCTAACAGTTTTATCATGCAATCTCGCTCTCTCGTTAATATTTGAAATTTTTTATTTTCGGTATAAATTCAAACATCTTTTGCAAATATGAATTCAAAAATAATTTATATAGTTGAGTAATTGATTTATGGCAGCATCTTTAGAGTAGATGATTGATAAGACATAGAATAGTTTTGTTGAACACAAATAAGACCACCCATTTTATTTTCAGACTTTGATCGAAAGTAAATTGGCTTTCGAATTTATTTTCCCACAATCAATCGAAAAAGGAACTGAGTATGGCAAATAACCTATAAAAAAAAAAAAAAAAAAAAAAAATGGAAAACACCATGAATTCGATATTTTCTTAGATTTCAGCTTCATTTTGGTTTCTGGCTTACGTTTCTAATGGATTTAATAAAATAAGTTTTATATATGTTCTTAAAACGTAGCCCGGCTGCCGTTCCGTCTTTGAAAATTATGATGCCTTCTGATTGACGTATTAAGTAACCGCCGATATACAGCTTTATTCTGGAAATCGAATTAAAGATTAATTAAAGTCGAGCAAATTTTGAAAACTATCCTTTGTTGAAAGTTCATTAAAATATTCCTTTTTATATACCTCATACTTTGAGGATCACTTATCTATACCAGAATCACCCGTACAATCAGGAATAGCTACGTAAGCTTTTTAAACAATTGAACTGAAAATCTCAATCGATTTCAATTTGACTCGTTTTTGATTTCCAGAACACACGTTTGGGGGTAGAACCATGATTTCAAAAAGAGAAAGCGGTTTAAACTTTCTTTAAAGTAAAAAAGTGATTCACAAATATTTCTTCAGAAATAATCAAAACATTTTCGGAAAAATATTTTATTACATACCGCACTGGTTTCTTTAAAGAGAGTACACTCGAAATTTTTAAATTTTCACTTTTTGCAAGAAATCGATGTACAGTGGTCAAATCAACCCACTGTAAATATCTTACATGATTTGCTCTTCTCTTTCACAAAAAAAAACTGAAGCGCAATATGTTAAGTTGTGCTAGTGTTTATGTCACAACGGTTTACTTTGATGATGTTCTATTTTGTGTTGTCTCTTTTTAGTTGTTATAGGGAATTTTTTTATGCAGCACTGGTGCCGGTGTATATATCGCGGACACCGAAGTGAAAAGGTCATTCAGACTCCCAGATGAGTGCAGTGTTTCCAGGCTGAGATCCTAGCGATCTGGAGGGCGACGGAAGTGATACTGGATCACATCGTGGCTGGATCTGTGGTGATAATGTACGTGGATAGTCAGGCGGCGCTTAGGGCATTGGCAAATTATACGGTGCGATCGTGCCTGGTCGCTCGGTGTAGGAATGCTCTTAGGGAACTCATGGAGGTATTCAATGTAAGGCAGTGTTGGGTTCCTGACATGGCATTGTTGATGGGAATGAGGTGGCGGACGAACTCGCGAGAGGGGGTTCGAATCTGGACTAAGTGCTAAGGGACAGGGGGATAAAGTCCCCTATGTTACTACTATTTTGTGATACGGGAAAGATTCCGTGATGACGTTAACCGGTCCTGGAGGGATAGAACGGATTGTAGGGTGTCTAGGGCACTATGGGCCGGATTGGACGCAGGGGCAATCAGGGTTCTACTGGGAATGGATAGGGGTGGTCTTAGGACACTTAAAGGGTTCTTGACAGGTCGTTGTCCTGTTAGGGCTTTTACGGGCAAATGGGACAATACCATACCGGACTTCTGCAGATTGTGCGATGATTCTAAGGAGCTAAAGACGATCGAGCATGTACTGTGCCACTGTCCTAGGATGCAGGGTCTCAGACAGAAATGGCTAGGAGATAGATTTCACGACGAACTGGGGTACATCGCTGGATGTAATCCAGTTGATCTACTGGGGTTTGTCAAGGAAATAGTGCGGTTGTTTCTGTTGAGGGGACTGTAGTAAGGGTAATAGTTGTTCGTGGTACCTTTCTTTTCTTCTCTTCACTTTTGCCTTTTTCATTGAAGGGATTCAAAATGGACCGCATTGTTCTCCGGGTGGAAGTGTACCCTTGGGCACATAACCCTAGCCTATATTTATGAAATGACACCACTATATACATAAATGAACAAATTTCACATAAAAGGAAACAACTCAAAAAACTTGTTATTTTTCGATAATCCCTAAAAAATAACAAAAACAACTACCGTTGTATGTACATATACTTCTCGTATTTCTTTACAGTGCTCTAATTGTTTTCAACAAAAAAAAAAAGCAAATTTTGAGTTGACTGTCTTTAGAGGAACCATTGCGATATGTTTGTTTAAATCAACACAAACAATTTTACCATTATAAAAAATTTTACTGAATAGGAACCCTACGGTAAAGTATAAAGAAGTTTCTTTATAAATAGTCAAAATGCTGTCGAATGGGTTGTAAAGGGCCTTATTTCTGATCTCTAATTTGGGGATTATTGCAGTGGACTTTTAATGATAAAAAAATAATAATGAGAGATCCTGTTATTTGAGCCTAATCTCCAGCAAACACTTTCTTCGTGCGGAAGGCAAAACAATTTACAATGCTGTTGTTAAATTTCCAATAAATAAGTTATGTATGTTATACATTTATTTTCCGTTTCAGCCCTTTATGTTAGAATTGTTAAGTTGAATGTCATTTTTAGTTTCAGAGATAATAGGGAATATGAGATTTCATATTTTACCCTTATAATCGTAATAAAATTTTAATAGATGCCGCACAATAGAAGATTTTGTAAAAAAAAAAAAAAATTTAAACAATCGTGGATTTTCGAAACGATTAGTCCGATTGGAGGAACATTTCAGGTGGCAATTAAAGTGTTGTATTCGAGTTTAAGTTTTGGAATTGGGGTCTAAAGACTTATCAGGAGAGGCGCTATAGGTTCACAAACCTCGTGTATTGCAGTCCGAGAATAAAAAAAAAATTAAAAAAATTGTTGAATTCTACCAAAAAGTTGGCGACAAGCATAATTTATCTAATTTATACTTAAGGAAATATGTATCCGACTATTAAGTTTAAAATTTGCTATTTTTGACCTACCTTGGTCAAGTATTTTGAAAATATAAGACTCAAATTTATCAAAATTTCTGTGAAATATTTTTTCTAAATTATTAGCAAATTGTTAGCTATTCTAAAGAAAAAAAGTAGAAATCGATCCGGGCATTTCTTTTACTCGGACTAAAATTAAGAATTCTGAATCGTTTTTCATTTTTGTAATTTCAGAGGTGTCCTACTTTGGGAACCTTTGGCGTCTCTCCTGATAAGTCTATAAACACCAAATCCAAAACTTAAACTCGAGTTTGAAATTTTGAAATTGGACTAAAATTAAGAATTCTGGAGTTTTTTAATTCTTGTAATTCACGTGGTGCCCTATTTTGGGAACCTATGGCGACTCTCCTGATAAGTCTATAGACCCCAAACTACAACTTTAATTGCCACCCCAAATTTTATTCCAATCGGAATAATTAATTTTATTTTCCAAAATCTCTCACTCTTTAATTTTGAGATATTTTTTACACAAAATTTCTTTTCTAACTTTGTGTATGTTTTTTAAAGTTTTAGCGCCTTTAAACGATAATAGAACTATCTTATATATTTGTTATAGTATTTTGGAATGATTATGAAGAAATAAAAAAAGCAAATTCGTTTTCAGTTTCGTTTAATTTTGAAAACTCTGTTTTAACGTTTTTTAACTTTTAAAAATCTTATATAAATATTTCTAAACAACTTAGAAACATTTTTAAAATTGTTCAAAAGTTTCATTAAATTACATTCTTTATTACTTACTTTATTCTTACTTTGATCAAAATGTATTTACTATCTTTTTTTTATTATTTTTTTAAATTAATTTTTTTTTTCATTATTATTATTGAACTTATTAATAAACAATAATTTTAATTACAATTTAATTAACATCATTATAACTTTTTTTTAGATGATAAATCATCTATACAGAAAACCACAAATGAAACACCCGCCACAGAAGATGAGGCGCCATGGCGACGTAACAATGTCACACGTGTGCGTTCATCGAATGAAAGTCCAATTAAAAATCGTAAGTATTTTATTGGTTTTTTTATAATATTTATTATTTTTAATACTTTTAAATAAATTTTTTGTAATAGAAGTTCCTGATAATGAAAGTAGTAAAACAAATAATGCCCCCACAGAGACAGATGTTATTTTAAGACGAACTCAAAGCTTTGAGAATGATGAAAAGTAAGTACAGTTGTTGCTTTTTCACAAGGGGTTTATTTGTTAAATGTTCTTCTTTAATGGCCATTTTCTCATTAGGCGATTATCTTTTTTCCCAACGAAAAACTGCACATAAAAAAAATTTGGTTTTCTCAATGTCTCATTTGCTTCGTTTTAATCGCAAAGATAACCGGCACTCTTCTGCCAATTATTTATTTTCCTTTTATTTGACGTACAGATAAATTCAATCAGCTGACTCCCATCTTTTACATGTATTTGAGTGGCGTTGCCAGCTGAAAACTTTGTTTTTTGTCGGTATATTGAGAAACCCAAAATCGTTAACGGACAGTTTATCGGTCCAATAAATTTATGTTGACATTAAGTAACAGACAGTTTGTCGATACATTGGGAAAATGGCCATAAGTGTTTTTAAAATGTTGTTATAGTTCTTTATGGGAATATTTGTATGAAAAAGTAAGCATTCGAGAGGGGGTTGGGGTTTTTTTTCCAGCCAGTCTATTAACAATATGTTTATTTGCGTTGTTAATATCAAACCTTTTGTAATTCCCGGGAGAAAGGTTATTGTCTGTTTAAAAAGAGCGTATGTATGTTGCAACGAACCCAACGCTCGGATACTTTACGTTTTAGTAAATTATATCGCTAATTGTTCTTCTTTTCTTTAAGCAATTATAAATAAGACCAAACTTCGATAAGTTTTGCATTTAATTGCTAGCTTCACTATTTGATTTTTTTATTACCGAACGCAACCGATTGGCCAAAGAACATTTCGATGGTGAAATCGTCATAACGACTTTATCAAGTTTTTAGTAATCAAACCATTAACATTTTAAGTTAGAAAAAATTCAAGGTTTTTATATACTTAATTTAGAGAATTCAAAACTACGGCTTAAATAATATTAGAAAGTATTTTTTTGTACAAAAATAGTAAGAAAATAGTGTTTTCAAGTAAAACCGTAATTTTCGAAATAGTGTTCGAATTTTCGAAATCATGTTCGAATTTCAAACATTCGCTTAAAAGCTTTATTTTTGATACCATTTTTAAGTAAACTGGAAATATTTGATTTTTATTGATTATTTTTTACAAATTTCTTGTTTCGAATATTAAAATATGTTAGAAAAACTTTTTAATTTTCGAATAAAATAAGTAATGCATTTTTTTAATTTATCTTTATTAAAAAAAACAATTCACGATTGCCTTTTTCCCTTTAAGGGAAATAAAAATTTTAAGGGAAACAATTTTCACTTGTTATTCACGATAGGGGTGAATATTGGCCCAAAAAAGTTCTCATTTTAGTTTATATTTATCTGACTTAAATTAAAAAAGGCTCATTCTAACGAAACCGAGGGAAAGGCTCATTCTAACGAAACCGAGGGAAGTCACTTTTCGATGTCTTTCTCTAAAGCAGGGTCTCCCACCGATTTTTGCTTTACGGAACCTAATTTTTTCTGCGGACTCTAAAACGTAATTTGGTTACTCCCCTGGAAAACGGGCATGGACTCATAGGGCTTCTTTTGCATTGGTCGAAAAAAGGCTGGATATGTGCTATGTAAGATTTGGGCTATAGGCGGGCGAGAAAAACATTAGAATTGTTTTTGTTCTGTTTTTTGTTCTTGTTCTTCATTTTATCCTTCTCAAAAGCTCTTTTTAGCATTAAAATAGTCTTCGTTTTAAATGTTAATTTCCAATCTCTGCAACAGCCCAACCAAAATAAGAGCGACAAGCATTTTTAGATGCCAAAAATTCGCATTTTCATAGAATTATTTTTTTTTTACTTTGAGCCAACACTTAGGGTATGCCCTCTACTAATTATTGCATTATAATGCAATGCATTGTGTTGTTATTAGGAAAATAGGTTATGAGGAAAAGGAAAGAGGGAGTTGTGTCTGTGAACTGGGAAGACTTTTGCGGAGAGTCTATTCCACATACGGCTAGTTCGACCGAGAAACGAATGCGATGTGCGATACATTTTACAGTCCACACCAAAAGGATGTGACGTGCTGGATAGGCGAGTATTACGGGCATGCACCCGCGTCTCAGGGATGAGTTCGCCCATTTCAGCTAAACACTTACCGTTGTAATATCGATAGTACAATGACGCACACCCCAAATTGCGAAGGTGCTCCAATGAGTCAATAGAGCTGGATACCCTACTGTCATTGATGAGCTGCAACGCACTCCTTTGCGCCCACTCCAGAAGTTTCAAGATAGAAACATATTGGTTTCAGCAAACATCACACTGGATTTTCATGCCCAGAACATCAAGAGTGACGTCTGATTTCTCAACAGCTATACCTCCCAGGGATACAGATGACGCTGACTCCACAAAACCTCTGTGGGTCAACATACAGCATTTGGTTTCGAGCATTAAAATCGACCCTATTCGCAAGACCCTACTCGGAGATTATCGTAGGGTCATGATTGAGTGTGTCGTTCATATTCTGCCTTATAGCTCCAACCTCAGTAAGCCTTGGTCTATGATTAAAGGAAAATTAATGACAAATGCTGCTGTCATCTGCGAAATAATAGATAGGTTTGGAAATTAGACCCAGGAGGTCTTTAAGAAAAATAAGTAGGAGAAAGAACATAGCCTTGCGGTACCCCCGAATTAAAATGAAACTCCTCCGATGAGAACACATCTATAACAACACGTATAGAGCGGTCCTTGAGAAAGCTCGATATAAATCGAAAAAAATTACTACCGACACCAAACGCTAAAGCTTCGATATTAGTGGACCGTTTCACAAACGATCCACGCTTTAGAAATATCTAGAACAACCACTTTGCTTTCACCAAATTGGTGAATAGCAAGACTCTAACGTTCCGAAAGAATGGCTTACAGGTCTCCCGTAGAACGATTTCTATAAAAGCCATACCTAATTTTATTTTTAAATGGTATCTCCTTCTAAAGAAACCATTTTCTATTTTCTTTTTAATACTTTAAAAATTTTCTGAGTGTAAGTGTAACAAAAAACAAAATTTAATAGTTTTAAAATTCTAATAACTCTTTCTTGTTAAAGCAATTATTAGTTAATAAAATACTTTAATACAATCAAATTTAATTTTACAATCAGTTTTTATCTATAGAAGTGTTGATAAGGTTTTCTAAATTTCTCCATTAGAAATTTGTTTGTGCGTTTTTCTTTTAAACTCTTGCATTTTGTTGAATTTCAATTGTTAAAAATGTTTTTTGTGCAATCTAAAGATTATTAAGTAAAAAAAATGTAGGACAACATCGACAGTAAATATCCACTACCAAATTAATCGCTATAAAAAGAACTATTAAACTTGCTTGGAGTAAATATAAATCAAATCAAATTATGTAAAAAAACTGATTTAAAATTAATTTAACTATAAATTGACCTACAAACCATTTAGCTTATCGAAATGATTTGCCTTATAGAGTAGGGTTCTAAAAATACTGCAATTTTTTAAGAACTTATTTCATAAGAGGTTGTTTAGTTGGAAAAATGCCTCTAAAGAGTGCTTACTTTTTCTTGCGGTTTAAGTTTATTCGTTCATAAAAAATACAATTAAATTTTATTTTATATTTACCATTATAATTATTAACATTTATTTATGATTTTATTTTCTTTTCATTCATGTATTTTACAAATATTTTGTTTGAAACACAACAAAATAATAACTTCAAAACAATCATTAAAACTAATCAAACACATCATTCATCAAATAATGTTGAAACTAAATCAAACAACAATCTAAAACAAATCTTTGTTTAATTAACTTTTAAATGCAATTAATTTTTGTGCGTGTTTGTGTGTGTGTATGCTAAACAAATTGTTAAAACTAAAAATAATAAAATCATCGTGTATTTTGCTGCTCTCAATAACCAATCATTTTATTTAAATTGTTTTTACTTTCATTTATAAAAATAATGCGCTTTTGCAAATAATTTTGTTGCCCTTTAATTACAATATAACTTACAAAATTTTTAAAATAATTGATAAAATAATTGATAAAAAAATTTTCATCTGCTATTACTAAAAGATTCTATCAAAAATATAACGAATTGCGAGCACGTATTAAAGCTAATTCATGCCCCATTATACCGGCTACTCTGCAACAACATCAGCAACAACAGCAACAGCAGCAACAACAACATCAGCAACAGCAACTTCATCAACATCAACAAAATAATAATGTTAACAACAATAACAATAATAACAATACTACTACTATAAATATAAAAAATAATAGTACAATAACTGGTGGTAGTAGTAGTTGTTTGAAAAATTCTACATCTGCCACAGGAACAGGAACAACATCTACAACAATATCCTCCACAATTGCACCCACTATTACAACTACTAATAACAGCTTACTCACACCACTTCTACCACAAATGCCATTACTAGCAACACCAACATCACCTGCCACCACGAATACACTGGACTCTATGACGACAAATTTACTCAATTCCACAACTGCTACTACTACCACCATGTCCACGACCACCTCCTCCTCTACCATCAACATCACAAATATCATAAATCCAAATTATTCTGTACAAAGATCGGCTTCTCTAAAAGATCATAAACAAATATTTATCAGGTTTGTTTTGTTTTTGTTTTTCTTTGTTTGTTTTGATTGTTTGTTTTATTTCCTTTTCCTACTCTCTCTTAATAACTTTACTTAAATTGTAGTGTTTAAATTAGTTGTAGACTTTATATGTTTGTTGGTGTGTTTGTGTGTTGTTTTATTGTTTATTTTTAGAGATTTTGTTATGGGAAGGTTAAGATTTAAGTTCAAAAATAAGTTAGATCAAGCGTAATACTAGACCAAATAAATGAGATACAATTTCCCAATAGATCTTACAAATTTAAAGAAGCTTGTTAATATTTTCGTCGAAAAACTTTTGTTTACGTTTCTTTCACTTATGTATGACAAATGATAAAAGTCGAAAAAACTAAATTATCTCGTACAGAAATGAACAAAAGAAAACTGTTTGTTATAAAGGGTGGTCCAAACAAAACGCACGATTTTTTTTTTGTATATGAAATTAAATAAGTTAATAAGTATTGTGGTTATTTTGTTGATCTGTTTATGGTTTTTTAATCAAAATTTTTGATATATTTAATTACACACAAAAAAATTCATAGGTAAAATTACCTAAAAATATGGTATAACTATAGTTATACCATATTTACTAATTTAACATGAAATTAATTAAAAATTATGGATAATTTTTCATATATGACTACCGGGGGAATTGAACCCAGGCTTTCAAGGACATGTTACCCTTACATGTTTCGATTGCAACCACTCGATCTCCTCAGAGAGGTTTACCGTTTAACACTCACAGCCATTGATGACTGTTGGCAGTCAATAGTCAAACATCAATCTTTAAACCAAATTGTATTTAACCTTTGGTAGATCGAAATTTGCTTTGAATGCTTATCTATTTTATCTATTTTAGTTGATACAAGTTTTTTTTGTATTTATTTCGAAAATAAAGCTGGTGCGTGAAGTTTTTTCTTTGCAAAATAATCCAAGATAATTTTTTTCGTTAATAAAACAACATTGCCCACCTCCTGGTACTATACGAAATATTTGGTTATAACCCTAATATACATACATGCTATGTTAGCTTTCTTCTTCCTCTATATTGAAGCGATTCATAACACTGGTTTACAGCCAAAAAATACCAAGAACGCCAAATGCCTAGATAAGTTAATTGGGACCTCCTGAACACGAAGAACGCTGTAATTTTGCTCACACACTATATTCGGCGTCCATCAGTATTTAACAAAAAACGGAATTTGATATAAGATGAAAATATTGTCGTTCCACAAAATCCTTAATAAAAACTTTATTTTTCATCCGGTTTTTTTCAAATTACGCTTAAAATGTTAGTAATTAAATATACTATTTGGTTAAAAAATAAAGCACTCCAGATATTTAATATAACGTAGAAAAAAAAAACCAAATAACAATTTTGAAAAAAACGTAAAAATTGGCATATTTTGAACTTTGAGGTGCCATTACTCAGGCATTTCTTATCAGTTAAAAATTTTCAGCATATCGACGGCATTCAAAAAGGCATTCAATTACCTTTCTAACGATATGCCAATTAATTCGATCGGACTTTTTGGTTGGGCTCCACAAGGGTTTTAGTGGGACCACACACCGAAAAAACACAAAAGTACCGTTATCTAAAAAACGGTACTTAGGAAAAAAAATTACAGCGGTTTTCGTGTTCAGGAGGTCCCAATTAACTTATCTAGGCATATGGCGTTCTTGGTACTTTTCCAAATTAAAAATTGGTAAAGCAGTGTAATTGGCCGCATTGGGCTCCGAGTGGAGGAGTGCGTATAACCCTTCCTAACCTAACCTATGTTAGCTTAGATAAATAAAATATATGAACAGGTATTTTTTCTGTTTGTTTTCCAAAAAACCATTAACGATTTTTATCCTTTGTGTGAAGTGTACAACTCTGTTATATTTAATACAATTTTATACTACAAAGTGTGAGTGTCTTTTTCGTATGTATCGCAAATTAATGAATCTGCTTAAAAAGGGAGTAAGAGAGATAGTTTCGTTAACTGTTTTATTCTGGTAGATTTAACACACATGTTTACTAATAATGCTTTTTATGTGATTTTTCAACCACGTAGCAAAGCAAATAAAAGTTTAATACATTTTGTTGTTGCGGTGCTGTAAATGCTAGAATGTTATCTACACAAATAAAACTAACAAGGTCTATAAGGGTACTTTACTACCAAGAATGAATATCGCTACTACTTTATTCACGCTGTTGTAGTAAAAAAGCCAGTTGTATATATCTTTATATCACCCTATCGCGAATGTTATGGGAATATGTTATAACGGAGCAAACCTTTATTCCCATCCCCAACAAATCGGTATCGCAAATATTTTGGGAGTAAACATTTCTATTGTGCATTATTTGTAAGTTCTTTATAAACAAAAGTCTCTTTTGTGAACAACTTGTCAGTGCATGTATTGTGAAATAAAAATATACAAAAAAAATACTAATAAAATAAATAATGAATTTTCTTTTACTAACACTCATTCAATAAAAGAAAAAAGTAATTTAATTAAGTGCTACCTTAAAATACAAATTACAATTTAAATGTTCCCTTCTCGTTCACATTAACAATCGTTGGGAATTTATTTAGTAAAAAATTCGCGTTAGTAAACATTATGGGAATCATTCACAATACGAAATAAAAAAAAATATGGGAACATTTTCATGAGAGTAATTGTTTGGGATTAGGGTGTTTTTTTTCACACTTAAATGCTTAGTCCCAATTTACATTATACGATTTTTGTCGTTGCGATTATTGTCGTTTCTTCTTTGAAGTCGGTCTGATATTTACATTGTTCGATTTTTGTCGTTACAACTTTTTCTGTGCCACCGAACTTAAATGAATTTTTTTTTTGTCAAATGAGAGAACAATGAGAGAACGAATGAGCGAACAAAACGAATAGAAGAGTACACTTGCTTGTGTACCCCTTTTAATTCCTCTCTTCCCTCTTGCATATAAGGTAAGAATCGCAACGACAAAAATCGTATAATGTAAATGGGGACTTATAAAATGGTCAATGTATGTTTTTTGCATCAAAAACGAAACCTAGTTGAATTAACCTATTCCCAGAAAAAACGATCCTCTGGAATAAGACTATTGTTTATAAGTCTTCTACAAATGCAAATATTCATACATAACTTGGCTCAGTTAAGTAAAATCCAGGCATTTATCGTTTTACAAAATTTGGTCATAGTTGGTCCATAGCGGATCGATCGCAGTTTTCATATAAAATTTACTATTAGAAATCACTCGTATCACTATTCACATGTTTATATGTACATTTTACAAAAATGCTGATATGAAGATAACATTTACCTCAAATTACTGTATGCAAATTAAAACTTCATCACAAAATATTGGGGTGGTATAGGACTATAGTACTATTGTAGGTGAGTCCTATTATCAAAAATTCTCCCAAAGATATGCTTTACAAAATCGCGTTGTTATTGATATAACAATTAACACATATAAAGAGAAATAACGATAGGAAGTGCAAAGTGCAAGCGATGCATGCAAAAATACAATATTTTACTTCGATTGCATTAAAAAATCATGAGCAAAATTTTACAAAAATGCTGATATGAAGATAACATTTACTTCAAATTACTGTATGCAAATTAAAACTTCATCACAAAATATTGGGGTGGTATAGGACTATAGAACTATTGTAGGTGTGCATGTTAGTCCTATTATCAAAAATTCTCCCAAAGATATGCTTTACAAAATCGCGTTGTTATTGATATAACAATTAACACATATAAAGAGAAATAACGATAGGAAGTGCAAAGTGCAAGCGATGCAAATGCATGCAAAAATACAATATTTTACTTCGAGTGCATTAAAAAATCATGAGCAAAATTATTAGTGCATATTTGCTCAGTTGTTTATTATAATTTGCTTGTGTATAATTGTAAACAAATGCAGATTTTTTACAGTGCTGCAAGAATACATTTTTAGAAAAATAGCACATTAGGACAAAAAATAAAAGTTTGCTCACGACCAATCGTAATATGCACTGCAAATTTCCAAATTGCAAATTTGCACAATGACCATACTGATTACCCTTATGGTAAATTTTGTGCCATAACTTTCATATAACCTTTTACTAAAAAATTACTTTGACTGCCATTAACTCGATTTTAACTAACACAAATAATTTTAATATGATTTAAAAAAAAATATCCCGCCGTATCAATAAATTACTCTTGCACTGTTAACTACAAAAAGGAGTTGATTCTCTTACTAGAAAAGTTTAAATTGTTTCTTAATGTAAACATTGTTATTAGACGTAAGTGGTGTAGGGTATCATAGCCGACTACACTTTCTTACTTATAACATATAACAAAATCTCCAAAAAAGGTTTTAGGTGAATGTATAACTGTCATTTACATGCAAAAATACTATTCGTTAACAAAATTTTTTTTACTCTCTTTTTGGTTTTGGTTGGTTGAAAAATGGGTGTTAAATTATGGATTTAAAATCGAACAAATTTTAAAAACGAGCCTGTAAAAAAAGTTCATAAAAATAACACAGCTTTGTCAATGCCTACAGACGTTTGGAAAGGCAGCCATAACTTACGATGTCTTAGAGGTTTTTTAAATACATAAATTAAAACTAATCGAATTTTTATTCTTTAATAATTGTGATTTTAAGTCAAATATGGACCTACTTAATTAAAATATGAATCCATTATGGATTACCACAAAAAATCTATTCTATAGATACTTGATTTTGCTTCCTACCTTAAGTTTTAAGAGCTAAATGGTAAACAAGATGCATTTTTTACAACAGTTGTATTCGACATCGTTGCTAGAATGTTTTGTAATTCTATAAAACGTATTCAATTAAACTTGATTTTAGCTTAAATTGAACAAGGGATTATATATCCAATCTAAATTTAAGATTTTTATAGTTGCCTTTTAACATTTCAGAAGTTATGAGGTTTTTAGGGTCTGCGATCTTAGTTGCCGGCCTGCTGCAGTCTCAATAATGTTCCCATTTGTGGTTGTTTGAAAGCAGCTTAATAAACGTAGTTTTGCTACAACGAAAAGTCTTCCACACGTTAATTTTAAAGCACACTCTTTTTATAGTCTATCCGTAATTTACTCATTATGAATTCACACATTAATACAGTAGTTCCCGCTTATGTGCGCTTCGAAAAATTTCCAGTTTTTTACGCATCTAAACGGGTAATCATTTAACCGATAACTCGGATAAATGCGCAATCAACGCATTTATAAAAACCTCGCTTAAAAAACTCAATAATCATTTTAAAGTACTTTTTTAGTTATAAGAGAAAATAAAATTTATTATATCCCAGCGGTAAATATTGAAAGGACCGCAAGTGGCAGGCCTTTTTGAAGGCCTCTACACTCCTTTCTAAAAGATTCGCTTCGCATGATATCTTGCCTTCAGAAGTCTGCCTTCTAGAAGGTATAAACTTCTTTTTAAAAGACCTTCTGAAATATTCAGTACACATTCGCTACTCCCTTCTTTAAGAAGGGAGAAAGGAATGTGTTCAGTTTTATTTACTTTTTATTTTTAGTGACCTTCCTTACTCCCTTCTTTAGGAAGGGATCGAAGTTATTTTTAAAGGAAGTGTGGAAGGCCTTGCGCCCAATGACAACCTGTGTAAAAAATAAATAAGTATGGAATGCGGCGAGAAGGGTTTCTGACTGCTTACTCATTCTAGTTACCGCTGGGATATATTTCTCATACGAATTTCAATATATTAAAACTAATTCAATAAACATTCCCTCATAAATACATATGCACATTCACATTTATTGAAAATATAAATTTGACAGAACGTATATTCAATGTCTGATAGAATTTTGGCCTTTATTATTTTCAAGCATTAATAAATTGCCAATTTTTAGGACGTTTTTTTCAAACTCTAAATGTTAATTCGAGCCAATATTTCGGCTCTAACTTATTCACTCCTTCCTCTTCTTCATCATCGGATGATTCCGACAACTTTATAAAATTATTCTCTATGATTTTCGAAAATTAACTTTGTTTTTCAACTGCTGTTTTGAATATTTGTGTTGCCATACATACATATAAGATCTGGCACTACGCCAGATGACGATTTTTAGCTCTTGCATTGTTTGTCTTGTCTTATGTCAAAGTTTCCACTCGTAAAACTGCTCTGAGTGGAGAAGCAGGTCGCGCTTTTTGTCATTATTTCTTAAGGACAAACAGATCGTTCTTGTTTGTCTACTTTTCGTGCGTTGTCACCCCGCATTGGTTAACGGTTCGGCGTCGTATAACTTTACCTAGTTAGAGTTTTTGCGGATTCAACATTAACTATATGCAATCGTTTTTAACCTCAATTTTTTAATGTGACTGTTGGAGAACCATATATAACTCAGACGTTTTACTGTTCGAGTACCAAGGAAATAACTCAGAAGTTTACTGGTGGAGACCAAAATACTCTGCAGCGGATTCTGGAAGCTCTCGCCTTCCTATATGAAGGCTTAGGTCGAACGAGGACTTTGCGGTTGAGGCTCCAAAAATTGTGTGATACCCTGTCAATATAACTTAAATAGTTCTTCAAAAATTAAAAAAAAAAAATATATCAAAGTTTTGTTTATGTTTACAAAAAAATCCACGTTTTGTGCTGTTATTGTATTAAATTATAGTTTTTGATAATTTTAAGTTAAAATAAATAAGATATTGACCATAAAAAGAGATTTGTTTTGTTCAAATTTATGTAACTTCGGACAAAAATAATCAATCATTAAGGGAAATCACGATTGGTAGTGCAAAGTGTGCAAACGATGCAAATGCGTGCAAAAATACACACATTGCACAACACAACAATAAAATGTACGTATTTGCAATTTGCTCTTTTTTACTTCGTTTGCACTTAAAACCCATGATCAAAGTTAGTAGTGCATATTTGCTCAGTTGCAAACAAATGTTAACAATAACATTTGACATTGAGTCAAGAATGAAAAATTATCAGTAAAATTTTAATTAATTTTCAGGTTGTAAAATTCCTTTCTTCATAAAAATAATTTAATGAAAATTAAATTTGATGAACTTAAGCCTAATTAAAAATATTAAAAATTTGGATTTTTGCAGATTGTAAAATAAAATAGAGAATTAAATTTAAATTAATTAAAAAGAAAAAAATTATTTTAACTTGCCTGTATATAATTGTAAACAAATGCAGATTTTTTACAGTGCTGCCAGAAGTTTTTAGTGTTGCCAGAATTCATTTTTAGAAGAATAGCAAATTTTTGCACAAAAATAAAAGTGGTATGCTCACGATCAATCATAATATGCACTGCAAATTTACACATTGCAAATTTGCACAATGCCCATCGTGATTACCCTTATTAAAACGGGGAACGCATTTAAGCGAGGTCATTTAAGCGGGATTTTGTTCATGTAATTATGTGAAAATTTTGATTACCATCACATTTTGCGCATTTAAGAGGGGTAATTATTTAAGCGGGGTGCATTTAAGCGGGAACTACTGTATTACAATTTTAAACTTTAATCATTAACTAATATAGTGTGTAAAGTTTGTAGAAAAATAGTTTTTTCTTAGCGAGTTACATAAAGTAAATTTATAGATGTTTTAATGTGGAGAATTGATGCTTTTTGTTAACAATTTCTTTTAAATTATATACATTCATACATATTTTTATTTTTAATTTGTTTGTAAAAAGAATTAATACGCTTTTAAAATTTCATTACCTTTTTCATCTCTTTTAATAATTTCATTAAAATAAAATAAATAAACTGTAAAACTAGAATTTAGTGTATATTTTATTTTAAAATGTTAAATTGAAAAAAATATTAATTTTTAAATATTAAATTTTATTTTAACTCTTAGAAAATCACCACCCATAAGCCCTTCAGTGACATCATCTCCTGCTACGGCTGCAACTACAACGAATACACCAAGTCCTGCTGCAGTAACCACACCAATCAGAAGGTAAGATAATATTTAAATTTTAATTATATATAAAATTATTTAGTTTTGTTTTTTTTTAATACATATCAAAATTTTCACTTTCCCCATACATAAAAAAAAAAAATTAAAATTATTTGATTTGGTTTGTTAGCAGCACTCCCTCAACTTCTTCTACTACTACTTCTACACAATCAAACACTAAAGTGGCCAAAAGTTCCACTCAAATTAAGGATAATAACGCAACTCCAAACAATAAACAAACTGAGAATCAGAATTCAAATAATAGTAATCAAAGTACAACTACAAGTACTACAAATAATAAAAATGGTTCTACTACCGTTGAACCGGTTAAACAGAAACAATCTACCGGAAATATATTTAAAAATTTCTTCAAGTAAATATGGCGAAATATTTGGAAAAAAAAAATTTTTTTTTAAATGTTGTAAAAACTACTATAAAAATATTTGTTTGTTGTTTTGCGTTTTTAACAAAATCGCTCTTGAAAATTTCTTAACATTGTTAACTTCAACACAAAAAAAAATTGTAATAACCAGTTCTTAACCAAAAATAACTTCTTCAAAATGCTTAATTTTCCTAATTTTATTCGAAATTATTTCAAACTAATTTGCTAATCCTTGATTAATTAAAAAAGTCTACGCTATATTAATCTTTTAACTAAAATATTAATAAAAGTCAAATAACTATTTTTAAATCATTTTTCATAAATGAGGATTAGTGTTTGCAATCCCAGGGCGGTATTAGAACACGGTATTTCGATATTGCAATTTTTAAAATATCGAAATTTCAGTGTTCATTCAAATAGTTAAAAAAAATCATTAAAACCATCATTATGTCACTACTATAAGGCAATACGGAATAGATTTCGCGATGCCGTTAACCGGTCCTGGAGGGATAGAACGGATTGCAGGGTGTCTAGTAGTGCTGGGATGCTATCGATAGTTCAGATTTCGATATATCGATATTACTATCGAATGAATGTTTTTATTTAAGTTGCATAACTGTAACTAGTTTTTTATCAGGCTACAGTTCGTTGTTTTTATCATTTTATTGAACCTACGCACATTATTTTAGATGACAGCTTTTAAAAATTGTGATGCTGATAAGCACCTTTCTGAAGGAACGAAAGTACCAGGGCTTTTACGAGTAAACGGGACAATGCCATACCGGACTTCTGCAGGTTATGCGAGGAATCTGAAGAGCTAGAAACAATTAAGCATGTACTGTGCCACTGTCCTAGTATGCAGGGTCTCAGGCAGAAATGACTAGGAGATAGATTTCACGACGAACTGAGGTCCATCGCTAGATTTAATCCAGTCGATCTTCAAGGGTTTGACAGGGAAATAGGTCGGTTGTTTCTGATGAGGGGACTGTAGAGGTAGGTTTCTGTTCTTTTAGCTATCAACTATCTTAAATCCATCTTTATACTCCTTTCTTCTTCATTTTTTCTCTTATTTCTTCCTCTAAGGAAGTGTGCCCTTTGGATGCATAATCCTCCCTAACCTAACCCTTCACTGTACTGTATCATTGAATTTCTTCTCGGACAGTTGATAAAGTATACAATTTTTTTTTTTTTTGATTTTAAATTTAAATGAATTACATGTACTCACACACTTGCCTTACAGCCTGTTCATGGATTTCGAACGTCATCGTTCGCATAGAAGATTACATTTAAAACAAAAACAAACTTCGATTTTGTTTTTGTTTGACGTTCGAAATCGGTAAACAGGCAGTAAGCCAATTTAAGCACATGTATGTTTCGATTTTTTTTTCATACCAATTTAAAACCTACTTTAATGCAAGGCGAATTCATTACAGATAATCTTGGTACTACAACAAGTACAAGCAATTTGGTTTTGTAAAAAAATAGGCCACCCCTAATGAATTCTTCTTGCTTTAATAGTTATATACCTCCTAGAAGTAGAATATTCAGTTATCTTGTTAGCTGTAATTGTACAATATTTGTATGTATTTTTGAAATGTTAGAAACACAATAACAATTTATATTCTGACTAATTTACCGAGCAATAGTAACTTAAACCTTCAGCCCGTTGAAGGCAAATCAGATCAGAGTCCCGGCGAGAATCAAAACTGCAAATTTCGCACTGTTGGACTACCTCACTACCAAATATGTCATCGTCCAGACATGCAATTTTCGTTGCAGCAATTCATGAGTTTATTGGTGAGAGGATTGAGAAGATTGGGAAGGGGTACTCAGTTTCATTTACTCTTCAATTCTGTTTTGTTTTGTAATTCTCACAATTTTAAATTTGAAGTTGGATGTAGGTGCATTTGTAAGGAAAGTAAGATAAACATACAAAAATTGCAAAACTATAATTTCATAATCTGAACACTAATGCAATTTAAAAGCATAATTTTTAAAAATTGCAGCAACAAAATATGCAAGTCTGGACGATAACTTTCCTTCCGGTGCACCCAAATATACAATAAAATTGGAAAATATTTAACACAAAACATATTTGGATTATATTCGCTACTAAAAAAATAACGAGAAGTAGGAACGGGGAAAAACGCATTTTCAACACACCAAATTTTAAAGCTATTTAAGGGGGTTTAAAAATGTATTATATACCAAAATCAAAACCACATTTTGAATTCAGTATTTCGATGATTTGGGTATTGCAATCCCTAGTTAAGCACAGCGATGTTAACTAGAATGATCAGTGCGTTTGTATTGAGCGGTTGTCGTAGACAGCCAGCGTGGCGTCAGACTTAACACTACTCAATTAAGTTCTTTTGCAAGTCGATTAAGAAAACCGCTATTCATTATTCGATTTTCGTAAAAGCCTTCATCATCATCTTCAAAAACCAAACTGTCCTGTTCTAATGTAGTTCAGTTAGGATAATAGTTTAAACGTACTCAATCATACATCCTGACCTAGCTACCGTAGAATTCAAAGGGACAAGACTAAAAAAACTAGCCAATCGATACAAACAGGCTTTGACATCTAGAATCTATGTTAGGAACATGGTGGACGTGTGGACTAACCTAACTTAGAAGATAGATGAAGATTATCTTTTTATCCATTTTGGAGCCTTTCCTTAGCAGAGCTGTAAATGAATCAATCATTTTTGAATTAATTCGTGAATCATTCATGCATTGAATTAGCAAATTTTGAATTAATTCTTTTCACACAAATAAATGAATTGAATGAAATTTGAATCAATTCAAATGAATTAGACAGAAATGAATTACAATTCGTTTTCCAATTCAAATGAATTTGTAAAATGAATTTCTATTCGTTTCCAATTCAAACGAATTTCTTAAAGTGAATTGCAATTCATTTTACAGATTCATTTGAGTTGAATTGATTTTGAATTAATTCAAAATGAATTAGCAATTCATCTCCAACTCATTTGAACTGAATTGATTGAAATTTGAATTGATTTTGCATTGGAATGGAATTGTCAGGTAGCGGCAAAATAGGAATTATATTATTAGGTATTGGCGAAAATCCTATAAAAATGGAAAAATTTTGTTTATTTGCTAAAAGAAACTTAAATTTTTATTTTTATCAAATAGTGTAAAATATTTACAGCCAATCCCACGATGTCACACGTTAACGTTCGCATAGAAAATTACATTTAAAACAAAAACAAATTTTAGGAATTGTTTTTGTTTTAAATGTAATTTTCTATGAGAACGTTAGCGTGTGACATCGTGGGACTGGCTGTTAATTTCAAAAGATTTAGTTATTCGTGCTTAATTCCCAGTTTTTATTCTTGATAAAAACACTTGAAATTTATTGTTGATTGGATAAGCTATTCCTATGCGCATTTCACTGGTTGCTTAGGCCAGATCATCAGGAAACTTCATCCATAAAAATTTTTAGAAAAACTAAAGATATTAAACTAAATAAAACTGTTAAACGTATAAGACTTATAACCAACAGTTCTACTTGTAACAATATCAAAGTTTAAACAAAACACATCAACAATAAACAGTGGGTTTGACAACATGCTTTTGTAAATTAAAAATTTTGTATTCCCAAAAATTGAAATTACTTTTTGGTAGTGTAAAATATTATTAAAAGTGTGTTTAACAATAATTTTTTGTTTAAATAATCTCATATTTGTGTATTGTGGAAAATTTATTTTTTTTTAAATTCAATCGAATTTTAAAGATTTTAGCAATTTTGAATCTCAACAAAATTTTTTGCTGTCAAAGCTTTTACTACAATTTGAAAATTTGTTTACTTTTTGTATTAAAAACTTCAAATTGCAATAAAAAATAGTAAATTTTAGTAATTCCCCCTAGATCTGCTCCTGAATTTGATTGACTGCAACTCATTTTTGATTTCATTCATTTGAATTGCAATTCATTTTTCTAATTCATTTGAATAAAATCAAAATCAATTCAATTCAAATGAATCTGTAAAATGAATTGCAATTCACTTTAAGAAATTCGTTTGAATTGGAAACGAATTGCAATTCATGTTACAAATTCATTTGAATTGGAAAACGAATTAAAATTCATTTCTGTCTAATTCATTTGGATTGACTCAAATTTCATTCAATTCATTTATTTGTGTGAAAAGAATTAACTCAAAATTTGCTAATTCATTAATGAATTAAAATCAAAAATGAATGATTCATTTACAGCTCTGTTCCTTAGATACTAAGATATCATTGTAGCGAGTTCCAAAGTAAATAGCTAGTTCAAAGGCTATAAGGTGCTTCATCTTTATTAGGTCTTGGCTGACTTGACTGGGTCTAGGGGCGAATGCTACAAATATATGTTTTATGTCAACTTGCTCTAGTTTCTGTAAAACTGTTTAGTCTTTTTAGCTTGCCTCTTTTTACCTTCAAATCATTTAGACTGAATTTTCATTATGACTTTTATTTTTTTTTTCCTACTTACACCCTTCGCCTCCAAAAAATCGAATTCATACCTGCTCCCCAAAAAGTCACAATGAACACAAGAACCGTTCGCTAATTTAACATTTAAAACAAAATTTCAAATTTTGTTTTTGTTTTAAATGTAAGTTAAACGAACGAGTATTGTGCTCGTGTTTACAAACAGGCAGTAAGACAGGATTTTCATTGTGACAAAGATTATCATAAAGCTTCTGTCGAAGCAAATAGAAAATCGGCCTTATTAAAATTGTCGTTGTCGTATTCGAAAACCCGTCGCTTTTAAAAATATGAGTGTCGATAACGACATAAATACGACCAACTTACTTTAAATTTCAAACGACTACGACTTCGACAACGACTCTTGTAATAAGGCTGAATATTTAGATTTTATATCCAAAACTTTAATTCTAAAGCTTAATCTATTTTTCAATGTGGAAAATAATATGCATAGATATCCCGTCTCTCTCCATTAATTACGTCATATCTTCGTACACTTAGGCCGATTCAACGCCAGTGTTTCCCAAAAATTCAGTTCCAATTAACACAGTCACTAAGATGCATAAATAATCCTTGGAGACACCTAGTAGTTATAACCGTTGCTAGCAATTAAAAAATAGGGCAAATCTTTTTACAAAAAAGTTTATAGACAAAATTTTTGCATGAAAAAATTTTTCTTTGGCCTTTTTTCTATCAATCGAACCTTTTCTAAAGTTTTAATATTGAGAACAGTACTGCACTTGTTGCTCTAAAGGACAGTCAACCTTGATGCAATTTTTTATGGGATGCTGATGTAAATTAAGGAAGAAAAATTACTTGTAATTATATTGTTAAATTTTTCGTGAATTGAGAAATTAAAAAAAGAAAACTTTGTAAATTGCAAACATGTAACGAATATTGCTTAAGATGGTCTAGTTGTTGTGAAAACTCTTTGGAAGAATACAATCCAAAATAAATCACGATTAAACTTATATGTTTTTTTTTTGTTACTTTTGTTTTGAATTCCTAATTGCATGATGTATTTTTTTTGTAAATAATTTGATTTTAAAATGATTTTTTTAATTAAATTGAATTTCTTTCCGAATTTAGGTCCTTCGTACCACCAGTGCGTGACGAAGAAAGTGAAACACAACGTAAGGCTCATGCTAAACGTGTACGTGAAACGAGACGTTCAACACAAGGTGTAACCTTGGATGAAATCAAGAGTGCCGAAGAGTTGGTGAAAAAGAAAAACTCCACCATGAATAATAACAACAATAACAATAGCAGCAGTGTAAGTAGTTTATTTAATATTTCCCTTAAAGAAGAAATTTATACCTTCATACATTTGATTTCATATATTTTTTTATTATTTCATCCTTCACACCACCCTTTACCTCGAAATCATCATTGAGAATTAATTCGAAAATGTCCTCTGTCCTGTTAAATACTTTGTTTTGTTTTATAACATAAAATCATTCCATTTTTTTTTACCACAGACAATTAAAAAAAAATTCATTTCGTTCACTCCACCCACCACTCTCACGCTTTTGGAAGCGGTATTATTTTGTTGTTAAAAAAATTGTTGGGTTTTATTTTATTATGATTTTTTTTTTTTTTTTTTAATTACATATTTACAAATATTTTTACACTTGTTACACTAAATTCCAAAAACCAATCACACGTTTTTTTTTATGGGACAAACTTCCTTAGACAAACAAATATCATTTAGAGTAAAAGGATTTTTGGTTAACATTATGGAATTGGTTGGTTTATCATCCACCCACCTTCAATACCCATCCAGTTATACAAACAATTTACCCAAGCACCCACTAATTTTTAATAATTACCATCCCTATGTTTAGGGTTGTGGTGTTTTGTATTGGAATTTATATTTAAATATTTGAATTACTTTTGTAATGGTTTTGTGATGGTTTGTTTGTTTTTTTTTACTAGAAATAATAAATAGTTTTTTTACCCGTTTTTTCCCTGTACATTCTACTCATTTACCCGAAATTTTTACAACAAATATAAGAAAAACCAACAATAACCACCATTGATTCATTTGATTCTGAATTCAATCGAAAAAAAAATATTCAAATTCATTGCTGCCTGTATAAAAAGCGCAAGAATATAATTGGCCTCTGCTGTTCAACTACGAAATCGTTTAAAAATACGATTTTCTATAACCTCCATCTCTATTTTGCTGTTTATATAAAGCTCCAACTAAGCTCTTTTATATTGTAATTATTTTATTGTTGTATTCAAAATATTTAATTCTTTTATAGTATAGGTTTGTTTTTACCTCTCTTTCTCTAGAATCAGTTGTTTATTAATTTAGAGTTTTGAATATAGTCAGATTTTTTAAAACTAAGTAAATTATTTAATAATTAAAAACAAATTTTAATTTTGTTAAATTTAATGATTATTTATTACAGTGTGCATGATTAGGTTAATATACATACATACGTAAATTTTAAATTGAATATTTAATTTTTTTCAGTGTGTTAGTTTTGTTCTTCTTTTGTGCATGATTGTTTAAATAAATATTTAAAAATAAATACATACACACTTTTATTAAATAAGTTTGTGTTATAGTTTCAAATAATAAAAAAAATCAGTTTTTTTTAAATTAAAAATGTTTAAGAAAATGTTTTGCTAAGAATTAAAATTAAATCAGAGGTCTAATTACTGCATTCGATATCAAACGAAATTACAATACAATTTAAATGGGAATATCGAATATCGAGGTGTTACGCCCATGTCCTGGAATTTAAAAGTAATTAATTTTTCCTTAATTCAGAATACTATTGCAAAGTAGTAACAACCATTGAGGTTCACCTTGAACTAAAATACAGGAGGCTTATTCTGAATTGCGATGCGAAAATCAATGCGATGCGAAAATACATAAATGCGAACAATTGCTATTCTGTATTGCGATATTCGCAAAGTTTTTTTTAATCGCATTTCAAATGCGAAAAGGTGGCAAGTAGTCTTGGGCTTAATCGTTCATTTAGGTGACCGGTCATTAACGTTCAATTCAAAACAGTGAACGAGTTCGTTCACTTCGTTCAGTCGTTCATTTCGGGTCACTTGTCTTTTGGGTCAGTTTATCTTTTGTGTCAGTCGGTCTTTTGTGGATTTCGTTCATTCATTCACAATTGATTGAATACGGCAATGTGTTAAAAGAAACAAGTATAGCATATTTGTTTGATGTTACACTCAAAATATTATGTAGGTAAATTCAAAATAATATTAAGTTTGAAAAACTGAAATTTCATTTAAAATAAAGGAATTTTGCGGCTATTTTTTAATGTTAATTTTAAAACGGAGAAATTCTTTAAAAATTAATAAATTTTTCTGTTATTTCAATGTACAAACTACAAAAAATACAGGTTTTTTTAATTAATTTTAACTCAATTTAAATTACATACTAAAACAGCTAAAACAGTATTTATACCTGTCATTATTACCTTCCAAATCAGCGAAAAATTTGTGTTTTTTAATTTATGTGCACATGTTCCTATAAGTATGTAAATAATAAAATAATTTAAAATATCTTTGCAGTTAAGTATTTCAGTTTTATTTTATGCATAAAAAATAACTGAACATATATTTTTTGGAGAAACATATAGAAATAGTTAAAGAATTAGTTTAATTATAAAATAACAAATTTTATTAAGTTTTAACTCTACGGAAAATGATTTTAGTAAATTACATTCAGTTACTGTACAACTTTTTGAGTGTACCCAAAAATAGAAAACAATAAACGAAAAATTCTGAGTTGTTTTTTCGTTTACCCAACAACTGATTGAAAAGAAACAATACTATTAAAATGTTTATGTTGTACCAGTATACTATATTTGTTTCTTTTAACACATTGCCAGTGGCAATTGGCCACATTGTTTAGAAAATTTCATAGTACAATCTGGGCTGCCATATGTAGTTATTTCTCGCTAAACGTGGCGGTTTTCATACTTGTTTGGTGTTCTCATATTCTAACAGCCGTATTCATAAAAAAAATCATAATTCAGGTTTTAGATGAATTTTAGTTAAAAAACATTTTAAGCCTAAAAAAGCTTTTTTTTAAATTCGTATTCATAATCAGCATTTTAACTAATAAACGTTTTACCGTATTTTTTAATTTGATGGTGGCAACGATATCTCTTTTATTTGTCACATGAATCATAATGATGTAAAACAGTGGTTATTAATTCATACTCGTATTCGTATCTAAAATTTTTTTTGTCGTGTGTGAGAAAAAAATTGTTTTTTATATATGAATAGTTGTCTCTTATATTTAAAAAAATAAAGAGTTCAAACAAAACAAAACAAAGTGCAATTTAGATGATGATTTTATTGCTGATATCAAAAAGTATTCAAATAACGAGTTTTATTTTATTTGTTTTGATCGTTTACACATCACTAGTTCATAATGTACAATTAATAATTTTTTGAGCTTTAATTTGTGAAATTGAAAAATATATTAATAATATAAATTTTTCATACATACATATTTTTGAATTTCATTTTATTTTTAATGTTTAAATACATAATAATATATTGTCTTAAAATTTCTCGCAAAAATGTTCAAAATGACCATAAACACACAGCAAAAAGCAAAAATGTCATTTAAAAATAGGTTTAAACAAGGGTCGAACCAATTTTAAAATTTGCTTATTTACACAAGGTTTAAAATAGGGGTTTTAAGGTAATATTCGTTTATGAATACAATTTTAACGATTTATGCTTAAAACAGATTTGAAATGGAGTTTAAAATGTTTATGAATACGGCTGTAAATGTTTAGGTAACTTTATTTAAAGAGAAATAATTACTTAAAAAATTTTACTGCCTGTTTTTCGAACTTATAATGTCATTAATCAATTTATATGATATAAAAGCATGTTGCTTGTCAATACATGTTAGATGTATAATAACTTTACACAGTTAACCATGCATTGTCATCCAAACTGAACATATGTTACAAAATGTCAGCTAAATCGGTTCGAGTAATCTACTTTAAATTTGAGTTGCAAGATTTTACCCACAAACATACATTGCAAGTTAAATAAAAGCAATTTAAATGCATAAGTAGATTCTTATAAACTAATATTTTTTTTTATTTTACCAGTCTTTTGCCTGTAATTTCTACAAAAAGAAATCTAGCAGTGCATAGTAATTAATAGTGTAAAAGCTGTCATTTTTTAATGAAAACTGAAGGATAAAACATATATGCTAAATGATTGTTGAAATAGGTAAAGATAAGTGCCGGTTCACACACGTCAAGTTTGACTCGTCAAGTCTTGAGTTTTTTGGAGAGAGGGGAAATGAAATGGCATTCTCTTTTCCCTTCTCTCATAAAAGCTCAAGACTTGACGAGTAAAACTTGACGTGTGTGAACCGGCACTAACTGTTAGGTACGAACACGACCAGCTTTCTTTTTTAAAAATTCATTAATAAACGAATGCTTTAGTTATATCTACATTAAAAATGGGCTTTCCCTAATAATTTCGTGCTCTAAAACTTGACTAAGCTTTAATTAATAAAGTTGTCGAATATTGAATTTGGTTATTTATTTTAAGGTCTAATTTAAAAATTAAATGAAATAAATATGTATACAATTTTTTGCTCAAATAAAAAATTTGCATTTGGCGGGTTTTATATTAAGAACAACTGGCAACGCTCATGTAAAATTGTGAATAGCAGCCAGGGTTGTCGGATTAATTTTGATCTTTTTTGACAAATTTATTGTTCAAAATCGCCAAAGCCTTTTTTTGCGTTTTTGACAATATAAAATATATCTTTAACAGTTTTAAAAATATTTTTTAAAAATCCTAAAAAATAAATATCTTCCTATTTGCTAAAATTTGCCAAAAATGGGAAAAAGTCGCGTTGATACATAAATTGTTTAATTAAAATGTTTGGTGAACACAAAAAAGGTACAATAGTTTACAATAGTCTAACTAAAGCAGCAAAACGATTTCTTGTAGTTAGTATTAAATGAATATTGGATCTAAAATGCTATACATTTCACCGGTAAGGCATTCTTACTGTTTTTTTGGAAAACAATGTGTACGATTCAGTTATCATGTGAAGGTATTAACGTGCTATTTACATTCATATAATTTATAGCTCGTAATAATGTGCCAAGAAGTTTATACTGCACTCAATTTTGAAAGCGAGTTTTAGTGGAGTTAATTATTAAAAATAACTCTTTCAACACAGACATTAACAATTGGAATAACATGCACATAAAGAGTTCTTTAAAATGGTACGTACCGGACGTATCCTTATAGCTATATATTTTTTCAAAAACTAATTTATATTACATGGAATACCACATTGAAATAGTATTTCTAAATAACAAACGGTAAATTTGTATACGAGTCTCAAAACAAATTCATGGCTTATACTATGCTCACACTTGGGTTCTTTAACTCTGCTTAACGTTTTTTTTTTTTTTTTTTTTAATAAATTTTTACAATTTTATCATTTATATGTTTAAAATAATCTTCTGATAACTTTATAAAGTATTTTTTATCCATTTTTAATACTTAAAAGAAATATTAATTTGTTTGTTGGGTTTTTTTCTTAATAATCTGTCATCTTAATCATCTCTAATGTAATAACATTTAGCTTAAACGCGTTTTAAAACCCATTAGTCCCAATTTACACTAGGGACATTTCTTGCTGTACAGACGAAGTTTAATGGCGAGGGGTCGAAAAGGTAGAGTGTTTAGTACATGACTATCTGTACTGGACATTTTTTTCATTTCTCTTTCTTACTTTTTGTAGTTTACATACAAGTATTAATTTCCGTCTGACTTCTAATGTTTCATATGTAAACGCTTCAGGTAAAATTAAAAGAAAATTCAAAAAATATCCGGCAAGAAATGTCCCTAATGTAAATTGGGACTAACTGCCTATTTCACGATGTCACTCGAACGTATACGTTCGCACAAATAACATATAAATCAAAAACAAAATTAAAAAATTTGTTTTTGGTTTACATGTTATTTGTGCGAACGTAAACGTTCGATTGACATCGTGAAATAGGCAGTTAGTATTATCAAATTTACAACAAAATCGCCATATATTTTAAAATCAGCCAAAAATAAATCGCATATCGCCAAATTGAAAATTAAGTCGCCAAGAAACCCTGATCGTATTATGAAAATGTGTAAAAGAATGTGGCAATGAGTAAATGAAATAAGAATATTATACTGGCATCACATATACATCACAATAGTATTGTTGTTTCTTTTCAACCAGTTGTTTGGTAAACAAGTGACCGACTGACTAAAAAGACCTAAGTGATCCATGCAAGTGACCGATTGAACGGAATTGAACGATGAAACTGAACGGCCGTTCATCGTTCATCTGACTGACCCGTTCAATTGAACTAGTTCGTTCATGACCGACACAACTCTAGTGGCAAGTCGGTATTTTACATTGCGAATGTCAATTTCGCAAAATTTATTCGACAACAAAATAGCATTCGCAAAGTACAAACATGTAAGTGAAAGATAATATTTTATTTATTTATTCATCATATATTTATTTTTTAATTCAGGGAAACAAGCAATAAGAACACCAAACCGCGGCAATTTGAAATAATAAGGGTATTCATTTCAGTTTTTTTATTTGTTGGAAAAATGGAAAAGTGGAAAAATGTAATTTTTGTTACAACAACCACAAGAAAAAAAATTCCACCAAAAGTTACATTTTTATCAGACTATAACCAAGTGTAAAAAAGTCAGGATAAAAAGATGTAATTTTCCGCTTTAAACGTCAAACGAAATGATGTTGCCATTCATAAAAAATTGCTAATTTTTAATACAAAGTACGAAAAATTGCATCTCTTTTTATAAACTCTTGAATTGTACAACTCTGATTTTAAAAATTATTTTTTATAGTTACAGCATTTCAAAGATAACTTCTTTTTCATTTAATCTTTCAAAAAGAAAATTTCATATTAAATATGTGTTCAATGAATAAAGTTATTAAGTTATTAAAAAAGAATTAAAAAAAAGAAATGGGGTCAGAAGCTGAAGTTAATAAAATACTCGACTTTTTGGCACACAATCGCCATTTTGAGTTACTTTTGTTCGGCATCTTGAAAAATATCAATTACTTCCTCGAATAATTTGACAGATCGTTTTTGACATTTTGTAAAAAAAAAAAAACCCGTTCACGTCAATAGAGTGTAATTTTTCTTTTTTCCATTTTTCCAACAAAAAAAAAAATTGAAATGAATACCCTTAATGATAGAAATGCACGTCAGTCGGCAAATACTTTGTGGCAAACGTTAACTGAAGAACTAAATATCAATGGACCACCTATTAGTGAACAAATTTTTTTTATAAAGCTGAAAAAAAAAATATTCTGCATACGTAAACGTTTATTTTTCGCAGGCATCAAAATAAATTACCTTTTTCCATTCAAGCTTAGAATATCGGATTTGCTTCTAAGCAATCTTCTCTGTATCCTTTCATTTTGCTCATTACCTCCTTCGTCGTCGAACCACAGTGCCATAGAATCCATTTTTATTATTATTTTTTCTTACAGAATGTCCTAAATTAATTTTATAAACAATTTTTACAGCCAAAAACAAACAATTTATTTATTTTTAATTTGATGTTCGTTGACATTGACGTTTATTTGAGCAGCGTTGCCACGATTTGAAATAAATTGCGAATGCGATTGCGAAAGCCTAACAGAAGACCAATTTTCTTTCGCATCGCATTAGCAATTCAGAATAAGCCTCCAGCTTAAAAAATCGTTTCTAGATTCTTTTTCTTCCTCCACTTATAAAGGTCCGATTAAATAATTTAAAGGTTAAACAAAAAAAAAAAATAAGTTTTGCAAAGCCACATTGGTCAATTTTAAATTTCCGTCATTGGTGAGCCTAGAAACTCTCTAGCCTTTACGCTAAATGTGTATGAGACTGGTCCTTGTTTGCGTTTAAACTCTTTCTATGGTTAAATATAGCAAGAAAATAATTCTGCAAAAATTTTAAATCGATATTTAAATTTTAGCACGTGCCGCATTAAGCTTTAATTTAGTTATTTACATAAGTAAAGTAGACTGGTCCTTGTTTTCCTCTTAAAATTATTTTATTTTGGAAAATATATTTTTTCTGCCGAAAAATGTTGCAGTTGGAGTCGCGAGTTTCGACTCCGACTCCAACTCCGGTATAAAAACCTCAACTCCTACTTCACAAACCTGGTTTGTACGATTGCTTAGATCTCAGTTGCTACATATCCCTTTTTTCAACGTTCATTGCCATTATTTTGGTGACTTTATAAATGTCCACAGTTTCGTCCTGGATTCGTCAAAAATTTATACGATGTTATGATGTTAATTCCCAATACTTGGACCCCGATCCTTATTCGATGACACACTCTTCATGCAGCTTATTAGAATATGACCATGTATAAGGACTACTAATTCGGGTATTTTTATGATTTTACCAGACCTGACTCACTAATTTTCAGTCATTTCAATTGCATATTCCTACACGGGTAACCCATAAATTTATGTATATTGGTCACCAGTCACATGGTCCCATTTATGCCAAATGTGATACTTCTTTTGACCTTGAAAAAATGTATTTTCTGTATTTCCCTTTGCCATATACATACATACATACCTACGAGAATTGTCCTGATATTTAATTTTAAAGTGAAATAAGGTGGTATATCCACGGACGTTATGGCACACCAAAAAGTGTCATAATGTCCACGGACGGAATGACGCTTTTAAAAGTGTCACAGTGTCCATGAACGACGGCGTGTCATATGGTCCCTGTACATTATGACACTTTTTAGTGAGTAATAATCAATTAGTAGTTAATTGGTTCCATTATTGTCAAGCTCTACGGCAAAAGATTTAACAAAATCCTGAATTTTTTTAAATCTCGAATTTCAAAATTCTGAATCTTGAAATACCGAACTTTATAATACCGAATTTTGAAATCCAAAATTTTAAAATCTCGAATTCAGATTTTAACTCTATGGTATAACAAACACCGGCTTTCAAAGTGGACACACATTTGAAAGTAAAGTTAAACATAAAAGTGTCATAAAGCCTTTTTAAGGGACACTTATTGTTGTGTCATAATGACCTTGGACGTTATGACACTGGACTTTATGACATGCCTCCTGAAATAGGGCAATTCTGTTTAAAAAACAGTCACTTACGTTACGAAAGCGACAACAAAGTGAAGTGTGACCGTTCATCAGGTTGCCATTTAGCTTACGCGTTCCCACCCTTATTTCTGTATAATTGGGAAACATCTCAAGAATATTAACCCACTAATCGTTGATACTAGATTTTCTGAAATTAGTATCACAACGCTTGGCATAACGTACATTTTTTTTGTACAATTAATTCAAAACGATTTAAGAAAAATTTTGAATAAAAAAGTCGACAACAACGCAGGTTTTAACCCTGTCTGCCGGGTGTCTGGTTCATATATGCAGTGTGCCTCCATCCCTTAGTTTTTGCAGACATTTTGAGAATATCCAAAAGAGTATAGAAATAATAATTATAGGAGGGGGCACTTTAAATTATCAGATCATAAAATAGTAGTATTTCTTAACGTTGCTTTTCAATCTGTTCCGCCATTTGGTATTTAATACTAAAAACTTGGAACCATTTATAACATGAACATATTAATAGGCTCTAAAGGTCATAGAAATCTTGTTTGTAAAGTAGGTAACAATGTTCACTTTTTATAGATTCCGAAAAAACGTTCATTTAGAAAATATAAAACAGTTAATACGTAAATTTATATATTTTTCTTAATCAAGCTAATCTAAGAATTATCGTATTGTAACAATTTCTTAGCAAAACATTTGTCTAGACATTTGTTGTTCCAACATTCCGCAGCAACATATTATGGATTTTTTTTTACTTTCCAATAATACCTAAAAAACATAGACAAATACAATTCAGTTGATCTTAGCCACCATTTTCAGAATTTTGATATCCTGAATCTAAAGTTCCATGGTTAAAATTTTACCGAAACTTTTCTTTTATCACATTTTTCTTAAATATTTTGTTATAAGTTTTTTTTTTGTCACGAAACCACACAATGTTTTACTTTGTTAAATCAATTAATTAACAGAATGAAATGCAAGTAAATGTAACAAATGAAACGACAACAACAGCAACAACAACAATTACATCAAATCCAATAATAACAGCAACAATAGAACAAGATCAAACCCAGGTTCAATTAAAAACGGAAGAAACAACTGAAATTGCAACAGAAAAAGAACAGGAACAGGAAGCTGATACTAAAAAAACGAATGAAATTAATGAACGACAAACGGAGGAACAGGAGGAAGATATAACGGCTTCATTTACCATAATAGCTCCCAGCTCTGCAATAAAGGCTAGGCCAACTTCATTAATTGTAACCGCCACCACTTCCACCTCAACAGAGGTGGCACACAACGATGAAGAAGTCAGTGCTACTTTTGTGATGCCACCACGAAAAGAATCAAGAACTCCCACACCAACAACGGAAAATGTGGAGACCACTTTGGTAGTTAAACCCGCATTTAAGGATAATTCGCCTACTAAAGATGTGTTGGATAAGAAAACGATATTGTTCCTGGAAGAAGACGGCAACGAAAAATATTCAAAATCTTCTACGCACAATAAAGAAAATGAAAACCATGAAAATAAAAAGACTGAACCGCCTCCTTTGGCAGACGTGGATGTAGCGGAGACCACAACAGCCCAGCAGCCAGTTTTAAAACAGACTCCCTCACAACGTGCCCAATCAAGTGAACGTATACGAGCAGCCTTCTTTAATCCTTTGCCACTGGTCAGCACCCCATCAAATATCACTTCCAGCTCGAACGCCAATTCAACTACCACCACACCGACACTAGATAGTCCGGTACGCTTGCGGGACAAGCGTTCTCTTTTCGATCTTGACAATGCCAGCTCTCAAAGTCTGGCGGACAAATTGCGTTCCGAAGCGAACAAATATAATTTTGATGAAAAACGTGTCGGTATTTACGAGCCCAATCCAGCAATACATGACAGCAGTGAGGAACGGGATGCCTCGGCTTCTCCTCTGCTGGGAGGTGTTGGAGGGGGCGATGCAGGTGGTAACAATAGTCGTCGTAGTTTGGATTCTTCTTCGTTGCCAAATTCTCCTTTACACACACACGACAGAGAGGCAGGAGGTAGTGATACCTCATCCACAACCTCTAATGTAACAAGTAGTGGTAGTGGTGGGGGTGCCGGTTCTTCGACGGGTGTTGGCGGTAGTTTTAATAATATTTTATCGGCTGAACGAAGACCCTCATGGCGTTTGAAATTTGATTCTGGTTCTAAGGTATGGTTCAATACAATACACAAACAACAATAACAATTAAACATAAAAACAAATGGGTTTAATGTCTAGCGAATACACTGTGCAGCAGAAATGATTCCAAAGCGAAATGAAAGTAGACAATTGGGTACTATATAGTTCTAGATTTTTTTGAACAAAGTAAAATCTTATTTTGTATTTATATTTTCAATTTGTTAAATGTTACAAAGCCTTTTCAAAGTTTTGTTTGCCCAATGATATATGTACATTAGCTATGACATAGTGATATACATATGAAAATTTTTGCAACAAGATTTGAAGTGCTACCGCCTCTTATTATGTAAGGCTTGGAAAAAAATACATGTGGCAAAAATGGTTGAGTTTGGTTTAGGGTAAATGGCTCCTCATCGAGGTTAAAGTTTAAGGTAAAAGTGAAAAAGTTCATAAAATATCCAATTACTGCTGCGAAGTCGCACCTAGAGTAGTAAAATGTAAGACTGACCCCCATTCATTTTTCCTCCCCAACATTTAACATACTTACACCCTATCTCCGCTCCTTAAGGGGCTTGCCCTACAAAATTAAGTTTTGTATAAAGTTTACCCCGATTGTCCTAACAAGTTTCAGGGCGCCTCTGGAGGATTGCAATGCATGACAAACCCCCATTAGTTTTTCCTCCCCAACACTCTTGTAGAACATTCTGACCTTCTATCTCTGCTCCTTAGAGTACTCTCCCTTCAAATAAAGATTTACACATTTGCCACCCTCGTTCTAGCTTCTTTCAGGACGCCTCTGGAGGGGTCAAATGTTTGATTGATTTTTCTCACACAACTTTTTTGTGGGAGACACCAACCTTCCATATCTGCTCCTTAGGGTACTTCCCTTCAAATAAGGTTTTATAAATTTGCCCTTTCGACCTAACTACTTTAATTGCACCTCTTGAGGAGTCAGTACAAATATTTTTTCTTCCTCGTTGCGGCACAAAATATGGTTGTAGTCCTCTACTTGTTTTACACCTCTTTCGGCAGATTCGTTGGCAACATGCAATTTTCGCAATGTTCCTAGTGATTGTTGGTAGTCTTCATGCTTTTCCCAAGTTTCTGGAACACCCTCAAGAAAATATTTTGACAACCTGAGGAGAGTAAAAATTTTTCCTGTATCTGGTGTAACATAATGACTCAAATTTTCTCCATGAACTCTTCGTTTACTTCTTTGGTGACAATAAAATGTTTTTAACACTTTCGAATAAGATTCCTCTATATGACAGCACGACAGTTATTCTGCGCATTTCTCTTTATCTCTCTCAAATGTACGAATTGCATCTGCCATTATTCGCTTGGTATCAAAGGGTACATTCTAAGATACCAGAGATATCCACAGAATCTCTTCACCAACTGACATGAAAATGTCTCATCAATTGAAGCATAATGAATAATCGCTTTTTAAAAGTTCAAGTCATTATTTGGGGCTTCTACTGCTTTAGAGGTGCAATTAAAATAAAACCTTATTTATACCCTAAGGAGCAGATATGGTAGGTTGGTGTCTTCCACAAAAATGTTTTGTGAGAAAAATCAATGGTCGATCATACATTTGACCCCTCCAGAGGCGTCCTGAAAGTAGTTAGAACTAGGTTGGCAAATATATGCATCATTATTTGAAGGAAAACTACCATAATCAGCAGCGATAGGTTAGAATTTTCTACAAAAGTGTTAGGTAGGAAAAATCAATGGGGGTTGGTCATACATTTGAATCCTCCAGATGCGCCCTAAAACTTGTTAGGACGATTTGGTTAAACTATATAAAAAACTAAATTTTGTAGGTTAAGCCCCTTAAGGAGCGGAGATAGGGTGTAAGTATGTTCTACAAAAATGTTGGGGAGGAAAATTAATGGGGGTCAGCCTTACATTTTACTACTCTAGGTGCGCACCGCGGCAGCTATTGGACATTTTATGAATTTTTTCACTTTTACCTTGAATTTTGATGTCGATGAGGAGCCATTTACCCTTAATCAAACTATTATTTTTTTTTGCGACTTGTATTTTTTTCCAAGCCTAACAAAATATGAGGCGGTAGCAATTCGAAATCGAAAAATCGTTCACTATGTACATACTTTCATGTCATGCTGGAAGCATTAAAATTGAAGGCAATGACCCTCCGTTTGCTGCTCAGTGATATTTCGGAGTTTAACGATTACATTTTTTATCTTGTGTTCGTAAAACTTTTGATTCGTTATTTCCTTAAATCAGTGAAAGTATGAACTTTATATAAAAATGCACACACACACACACATTTAAAACAACTCCACACAAAATTTCCGTTCGTTTCGTTAAATTTTAAGAAATTCATTTCAGTTTTCTAAATGTGCGTCCTTACGCATGCCTTGTATATGTTTTTTTTTTAACAATTAAATGAAAAACTTAATGTATATTATTATTTTTTTATATATAAAAACATATAAAATATCTTTATATATTTATAGTTTTTTATAGGCCTTTTAATTTATTATAAAATCTTTCTCTTCCAAGCTTTTCACCGACCATACAATTATTCATTTGATCGTTTTTCGTAATTAACTTTTCGTACTAATTTTCTTCTTTTTTTTTCTTTTCTTTTAATTTGTTCTTATTAACGATAATCGTAACTTGTATTTTATTTGTAGTTCTTGCTTTTGCTTTATTTATTGTTTTTCTACACTAATCTATATTAAACATTTAATTTCATTAAATTTTGAATTTAATCCTTTTTAATTTAATATTTTCATCTTAATTAAATGTTGTGCATTTTTCATTGATTGATCATTTCGTGTCTTTTTTTGTGTTTTTATTAAATTTAGTTACAAAGTAGTCAACATTGATTTTATATTTTGTTTTTGGTAGATTAAGTGTAATTCTAATTTGTTTTCGATATTCGATTTCAATTGTATATATCCATTTTGAGTTTTTTTTCATTGAGCTATATTTTGTAGAGCAGCATAGTTTGTTTTAACCCTAGAATCGTAAACATGTTTTTTTAATCGCTTATGGGTTATTTAATCTGTGAGGCGACTTTTATAAAAAATCGCACAATTCACTTGAAAACAAACGTTTATTTTAACAAAATATCTTAAATACCTGTTTAGTAGAAAAAAACTATTTATTCTTTAAATGCTTATACGATTTAGTTTTAAAGAACCAACCAAAATTTTAAAAATGCAGCTAGGCTCCTAATGATTTATTTTTGATGAAAGGGAACATTGACATGTGGTTCAACAGGGCGTTGTCAATGTTACACAGCCAGCGAAACAATAATTTTATTGGAGACCAAATTTTCCGGTCGCATTATTTCACGAAATTAAGCTGGTAATCGGCCGTCCCGATCATGCGATTTAGCACAATTGGGTTAATTTCTTGTTGGGCTGTGTTAGAAAAAGAGTCAATACAGAGTTAAACAAATTAATTGCAGGCAAAATATTTAACGATGTAAACGAAATAGATCCGAATTTTGCCAGAATGTGTTTGAAAACAATAATTAGTATTGTGGTTATTTTATTGAACTGTTTATGGTTTTTAATCCAAATTTTTAATATTTTAATAAAGCAAGAGTTCATTAAATTTAATTTTCATTAAATTATTTTTATGAGGAAAGGGATTTTTACAATATGAAATGAATTAAAATTAATTGATAATTTTTCATTCTTGACTGATGCCGGGATTGAACCCACATTCATGGACAGGTTGATCTGACATGTTTCGGTAGTAATTACACTATCTCCTCAGAGATCTTTGCCGCTTAACACTCACCGCCATTGACGACGGCTAGCAGTCAATAGTCAAATATCAATTTTTTGATTGACATTTGTTGTGAATGATTATCTGTTTTTTTTTTTGTTTTATTGATTTACATTCTTCTTGAAGTGCAAAGTAAATTTGTATATGTGACGCGAAAAATAGAAAGGGGCCTTAGGGTTTAGCCATTTAAAAGATTTAAATACGTGTATCTTTGGTGTACCATCATTGAGCGTGTTGGTATTGGACTCATTTGAAAGCGACACATCTCAACCTTGTTGGTCAACCTTGAAAACGCGCGTAGGTCGTCCCTACCTCTTGTTTTGTGTAGTTGGTTTTTACTGTTCCCTTTACCTTACTGGTCCCTTTCTCTATGCGCTGTCACATATTTATTCTTTTTTATCTTTCTCTTCTTGTAACCTCTTTAAAGAAAGAAACAACATCTGTATGCGGGGTCGTAGTTGACATATTGTGGTTGTGATACATGGGCAATTCCAAAGTGTTGAACGTGACAGTCGTACGCATCAAAAATGCAATAACATTTTAAGCAAAAAATATTTTTACGTTTTCTTAACCCTTAAATTATAGCACTAAGAAAGCACTGTTATCTATGCTTAAGTTTATGGAGGGCGCGATTCTGGGTCAAAGATAATGGCAAAAGAAGTAGCGGTTCGAACGTGAAAAAACAGAAGTAGTTTTTGTGGCCAAGTATAAAAAGGCGTAATTCAGCGAAACCTGGGAAAATTTTTTAGTCAAACTACTTTCAGAATTTTACGTAGCAATGTAACATTAAAATGTCTTGGTTTGATTCCAAAATCTTCTGTATTTTCTTTTTTTTAAGCCAAAATCTGGGTCGATACGTGACATTTCGAACGTGAAATTTTTTCCGTAATAATTTAACTGAATAGTGATCAAAATAAAATAAAAATTTCCCGTTAATCCGAATAACATATTGCTCTTTGAACTCTTCTTTTGATTACAGACCATGTAAGAAACTTTTTGGAATAATTTTTATCAAATATCAGCTCTTTTAAGAAAGATAAATATTAAAGGAAACATACAACAAAACATTATCACATATAAGAAATTACGTTTGCACAACTTTGCAGTCTGATTGTTCGTCTAAGTGAACAAATTTATTGTTTACAACCCTGTGTAAGTGCGATTAACAAAAACATCCAGCGTTATCACTAGCAGTTCTAAAGTTGAGTTGAGTTGTTAAGTTTCAACTCAGTTGAGCTGGAAACCGCAATAAAATACGTTCCTGTGGTTCGTTTCACAATTTCCTTTTTGTTTCATCTGCAAATTTCTGCACGGTTTTGGGCTTTATCTTTATTTTTTTTTTATTCTTGAAAGATCTTTTTCCGTTCTTATATGATTTTTCTAATCTCATATGATTCTAATCTTTTATGATTCCGATAATTTTTCGTATCTAAAATATTATGAATATTATGAAATGACATCATAGGATTTCATCGAGTTTCAAATGTTTCAACGAGTTTTTAAAGCCTAGAAAATAGTAAGATGCGAAATCCTAAAATATCTAACGAAAACGTAAAACGCAAGAACTTTAAAAGTCGTTTTTAATAAGATTTCTGTAATAAAAGAATTTTATGAAGAATTTTATACAAACATTTCTCCATTAAAGAGAATTTTGTAAAAAAAATTATAAAAACTAGATTAAAAGTGTATTTAAAAACAACTTCCAAATTCTTTGTTTTTCGATTTCCAGCATCCCCTGTAAATCTCTGTAGCAATTTCCGATATAATATTATAAAGATCGGCTTTAAAGAGCAACGATTTCCAAATTGAGTACCGCGGATTCCTTGGGGTCTGTTACAGATTTTCAGGGGGTCTTCAAAGGAGAATAAATATTAAAAATTTTATTTTTTGAATAACAAAAAAAAATTTTTTTTTGAATTTCCAAAATTCAGAAATTATACAACTTTTTATCGTTAACTCTATCAAGTAGGGAGATAGATTGTTCGACTTTTTTCGAATATTTCAAATAGCTGCTATATTAAAAACCCGGTTTTCGGTTAAGCATTTTAAAAATAACCGGTTAACCGGTTTTAATTCGAATACATAAAAATACAAAAATCAAATAAGTTTTTGTAATAAAAAGTTAATTTGAATAAAAACAAAACAATTCACGAAAATATGAATACAACAAAATGCATATTAATGCATATCTATGATATGTTCAGACCTAACAAATATTTGACGATAACATCCAAAAAAAAGCGTGATCAGTATTTCTTGTATGCACTTACTTAACTTTATTTCTAAGATGATAATTGTATAATGTTATTTAGAAACTTTATCAAAAAGTAATTTAAATTTTTGGGAATACAAAATTTTAATTTCAAAATGTTTTGTTATTCGTGCTTAATTCCCAGTTTTTATTCTTGATAAAAACACTTGAAATTTATTGTTGATGGGATAAGCTATTCCTATGCGCATTTCACTGGTTATTTTGTTATTCGTGCTTAATTCCCAGTTTTTATTCTTGATAAAAACACTTGAAATTTATTGTTGATGGGATAAGCTATTGCTATGCGCATTTCACTGGTTGCTTAGGCCAGATCATCAGGAAACTTCATCCATAAAGATTTTAGGAAAACTAAAGATATTAAACCAAATAAAACTGTTAAACGTATAAGGGCCGTTTTCACAAATTACCGATAGCTAAAGGTAGGATTTTATCGGACGTATAATTATTGCAACTTTACTTTATCCTACCAGGTAGGCTGAACCTTAATTTACCTTATCGTTCACTTTATGTTAAAGTAAAATTTTAATAATGGAACACTTTTTATAAGGCCGGTTATAGTCTACTTTAAGCTATCGATAAGTTGTGAAAACGGGCATAAGACTTATAAGCAACCGTTCTACTTGTAGCAATATCAAAGTTTAAACAGAAACATCAACAGTAAACAGTGAGTTTATCTCATCTTACATTCCCCACTACAATTGATTGGAATTCTCCCAACATTAATTGTAGTTGTAAGTAACTCACCGGTAGCTTAAAGTAGACTTTAACCGGCCCTATAAAAAGTGTTCCATTATAAAAACTTAACTTTAACCTGAAGTGAGCGATAAAGTAAATTAAGGTTCATCCTACCTGGTAGGTCAAAGTAAAGTTGTAATTATGGAACACTTTTTATACGTCCGATAAAATCCTACCTTTAGCTATCGGAAAGCTGTGAAAACGGGCCTAAAAGAAACAAAATGAAAACAAAAACAAATTTCAAATGCATGTTGCCAATAAGTTTTTTCAGGCCGTGCACTGCCATTTTTTATTATAATAATTTTTGGGAATAAAAAATTTAAATTTTAAAAGATTTTGTTATTCGTGCTTAATTCCCAGTTTTTATTCTTGATAAAAACACTTTTTATCAATAATAAAACGGGGAATTGAGCACGAATAACAAAATCGTTAAAAATTATATATATAATATTTAGAATACTGTCAAATTGCTAATTACTTTTTAAGCTGAACATTTTTTTTTGTAGTATTTCAAATTGTTTTTGGTTTTTGTTACAAGAACAAACGCTTATATAAGGTGTTAACATTGCTTATACGATTTTTTGACTTTAGTTACATTTTGTTTTCACATTCTTCATAAAAAGTTTAAGGTTGCCCAATATTCAATTAGAAAAATTCTTAAATTACGGATACATTTATAACATAAGTAAGGAAAACGTAATTTTTATTACACATTACTAAAATAACCGGTTTATTTAACCAAAATAACCGGTTTATTTGATATTCGAAGAAATGGACATTTTAAAATATCCGACTTGGCCAAAAATAAAATAACCGGTTAAAACCGGTCGAATACTAACCGTTCGATCATCATTCTGTCAAGTCATATAAAAACAGGAAAAGTATACACTGCAAGTTACTTTTGACGAATATTTGTTCATACTTTCTCAAGGGTTTCACTTAACAAAAAACGGTGTGAACCTCTGCTCCAAAGTGTGAATAGCCTTGACAACTTTCTGACACTAAAGTACTATATAAGTACAAATATTCTGACTTAGTACGAAAGTGGTTGTCTTGTCGAAGTCGTTTAAAATATCTGTAGTTATCATTTAACAACGACAATGTTAAACACATTGAAAGTTTGTCGTATTTATAACATTTACTTACGACTGCGACATTATAATAACGTCGTTTGTTTAACTGGCTCCGAAATTGTTACCGAATTAGGACTGCATTCAACTCTTAACACAAAATCTTTTAAGGAACAATTCTTTAACGTCGTTGTAAACAAATTTAATGAAACATACCAATAAAGTCATAAAAGTTTATACTGAAAACGTCCAAATAATTAAATAACCTTGTTATTAAGCTAATTTTGATTTTAGTTAGTGTAACAAAAAATTTAACACAAAAAAATGGTTATGGTACAAAAACAAATAAACAACTGAATTATGAATCAAAAATAAATAATCTCCCTCTAACGAATGTAGCAGTTGGCAAAATACCAAATAATTTTATTAACAAAACAATTAAACTACTATTTAATTAACTTAATAAAGCATAAACTACATAAATTAAAAAAAATATATACACAACATACTCTTACTTACAAAACCGATAAATCTATTTTCTATTTTAAGATTTAAATTAAAAATTTCAAAAGCTTTTCATTAAAAGTTTGTTAATATAAAATAAATTTTAAAATTTCTTTTGGACAACAACAAAAAAACAGTTTAAACTGGAAGATGCTACCAGCGGAAATACATATCCACCGAATAATAGCACTATAATACCAAGTGCTCCAGCTGTTATAGCTGCTGCTAATTCCATGTCTCAGCGAAGAATAAACACATCTAATAATACAAGTAAGTTTTTTTTTTATTGAAATATTTTTATCTACCAATTTTGTTTTCTTACCCATTGCTGTTTTATTTTTTATAACAGTTTCTTCTTCCAATCAATCATTGAATTCAATTGGACGACCCGTCTCGGCACCACCGACTAGTAATTTAAGCAATAATAGTACTACAGCTAGTTCTAACACCTCCACCACTAGTTCCAGCAGTCACTCTAACAACGACGACAAACTTAACGACAATAGTTCCAGCAGTAGTGGTTTTGGTTCATATTCAACGCGTCGCTCCAACACAGCCACCTCAACCACGTCGTTAACACCCGATTCGCAAACAACTGGTACGAGCACTTCGAATACTGTTAACACCTCTACAACAAACCTTAATAGCAATAATGATGATAAAGGTAGAATTTATAAGAAAAACTCATGTTTTATATAAATATTATAAAATGTTCCTTTGAATTTTTTTAGATAATGACAAAGAAAATGATAATCGCAGTGCTTTGGCTACACAGGCAGTTATACAACGAAGAAGGAAACCTAAACGTCGCTCCACTGGTGTTGTACATATCGATATGGATGTAAGTTGTTCTTGTTTTTAAGATTTTTTTTTTTTTTTATATATTTTCTGGAATTTTTTAATTCCCAGGAACGTATATTAAATAGGTGTTTGCTGGAAATCGAAAACGTAAAACGCAAGAAGTTTAAAAGTCGTTTTTATTTCATCACAAATAATTTACAAATGTTTCTCTATTAAAACAAATATTAGATTAAAATTCTAGCGTTTTACGTTTTCGATTTCCAGCACACTCCTGAATATGGCCATTCCCGGGGACTTTATTTAAAGAGAAACACATACTTGAAATTTATATATTGTGAAACTACAAAATTCTAAACACCGTACGAATTTCAAAAAAAAACTTAAATTTAATCTACATTCTTCGCATAAGAAATTCAATCAAATTGAAGGGGGTCGAAAAAAGGACAGATTTTTTGAAAACATTAAAATGTAGGGGTTTTTGAATAAGTGGCGAAAATGTATAAATTTTGTGAATTTATATCACTTTTTCGAATATAAATCATACTCTCGTTGTGAATCCGATGAATCACATCAAATAATCATTTGTGATTTTCTGATCCCAATTTAATTGTAGTTTTTATAACCATTTTATTTTCGATATTATTTTTCAATCTTAAATTATATATGTACATTAGGGTATTTATTCGGTTAATCGTCAATCGATTAATTTCAGTCGATTAACCGATGTGATAAAATGTTCAATATTTTGTAGTATTATAACACATTGTTTTGTGATTTTAGAAAATAATAAAAACAAATAAGGTGTTCAGTGATCTTCATTTTAACACATTTTCCGCCGACTGGTGACTAAAATTGCAATGTTTTTTATCTTTATCATCGATCAACAGGAATGTGGCCAAAAATAGGTTAAATTTTTGATTACCAACACGTTTTTTTCTGTTTTATGTACGTGTTAGTTATGTATTTGTTTCTTCTTATATCTTCTCATATCAGTCTTTTAACAGAATTAACCGAAACAATACGAAGTGTTAAAAATTTCAAAAAGGCATAATGGAGTATTTTATATGTTTAGAGAAATCCTGGAAAAGGACTGAGAAATTAGATATTCATCTACGATAAGTGAAATAATTTTTTCCAAGTCAAGTTTTGGCAAAAAAAATTTTTTTTTACAAAATTATTTTAAAAGAAATCTTATAACTACTGAAATTATCTAAGTTTATTTTTTTATAAATACATATTTGGGGGATATACAAGATAGTCATAAAGTCTTATGTTTTTAAAAAATTACAAGAAATATATATCGGCGGCTTAATATGCAAACCGGCTAAATCCACTTTTTTATGTAAATTGAGATTTTGATGCCGTGTGGCAGAGAAAGGTACACCTCGTCGACCAGCATGTGGTTTTTATTCTATTTAAGTCTTGAAGGGTGTTAAACTAACTGTATTTTTAATTTTTTATCAAGCTGCAAATAGGAAAATTAAGAAATTTTTCGTCTCTCCTGTTAAATGTGCTGAAAGGATATTAAGCCGACGATATAACTGTTGTGGGCAGTTATGAAGAATCAATGAACACAGCATTATTTTGTTTGAAATACAACAATAGTTATTTTAAACAATTGTAAAATATTATTTGGGATAATATGGCGATATGACTTGATAGCACACCCTGTGTATTAATTGAAAAATGCATATTAAATATTTATGAATTGTTTTTTTTTTGCTCGTTTTAGTTCAAGAATTTGGTATGTTATTGTTTTTTTACTTATAAACTCCAAATAATAAACAATTAATGCGTTTTTATATATTGAAATTACTTAGTTTACAAAAAAACATTATTAATCGGTTAACCGATCAAAAACAAAATTAACCGATTAGTAACCGATTAAACCAAAACCTCGGTTAATTAATCGGGCGATTAACCGATTAAAGCAAAAGGCCGATTAAATGAATACCCTAATATACATACTTATGTAGCTTTTGATTACATTTTAAATCATTTTTTATCGTCATATCTCTGAATTTTTTCTCTGATAAAAGCAGCACTATTATTGCATTTGATGTTTTGAACATATTTTATTTTAGAACCAAACAAAAGTTATCGGGTTCTCGCAAACAAAAGAAGAACTTTTATTTATTTTCATTAATTAAAAAAAATTTTTGGGCTTCTTTTTTAACCAATCTTTTAATTTGTTCGGCAATGAGTCATATATGAATCCTTTTTGAATCGATCAAGTGAAAAATCAGTTTTTAATCATCAAAAGTGATCTGAGAAGACTCATTTAGGTTATTTTTACAAAAAAGATCGCTCAAATGCTAAAAAAGATCGCTCAAATGCTAATACAAATGGTCTTATTTGTATTGATATTTAATCATTTAAAAGTTGTAGGGATTTTTGTAGAGACAAATATTTTAACGCGTAGGGCTTCGTAAGGAATTTTCAAAAAAGTTTTAAACATCACTGTCTATAATATACATTTTTAAAATGCCGTTTAAGATTTTATTTTTAGATTCTTGAACTAAATTAAAAATCAACACCTTAACAAAAGTGTTCAGAATTTCGATTGCTTAATCCTCTGTTTAATGTGATTTCTTCGGTGCCAGTGTCTTTGAGTAACCGATAAGTTATTTGTTGAAATAAATAATTTCTTCACTGCGAGGAAGCTGTAACTATGACCTAGGTCATCTTTTACAGCTTAATTACCTTCTCAGCTCGTGTTACTTAAATTACGCAAAAGCTACGAAGTAGAAACAAGATTCTCAAAACGCTAGTCGGCAGTACCGCGGAGCATAAAGAAACCTTGTTGGCTACCTTTAAGACGATTGGTCAATAAGTAAGAAATAAATGTCACATTCTTTAAGTGATGCCAATTGCCAAAATGCTCCCTTCCTTACCGTTACAGGTTTCATGTACCTTGAAACACTACCTACACAAGAAAACAAAGTTTCTCCCAATAATGGAACATAATATTATTTTCACATAACATTAATACAGATTCCTTCAATACCTAGGTGGCAGGATACCACGTGAATGTCGTCAATGAAATAAAATTAACGAGAATAACAAGAGTAGTTCTATCACAACTGACATTTGTTGGTTGACCTTGTTTTTTTTTGTTTGGCGTATCTTAAATTACGCCTTTTTCGAGTTGGTCTCATGTGTATAAAATGTGTTAATAGTTTAAAATTCAAGAACATGAACCTTAATAATATTTACATCCTATTTTTCTAACAGTATATAATCCAAATTTACACCGATTCCTTTTAAAAATAAGGGTATTCATTTCAGTTTTTTATTTGTTGGAAAAATGGAAATTTGGAAAAATGTAATTTTTGTTACAACAAACACAAGGAAAAACTTTTCCACCGAAAGTTGCAATTTAAACAAGCTTTAACCAAGTGTAAAAAAATCAGATTGGAAAATTACAATTTTACAATTTTTAAAGAGTTGACAATTCACAAACGTCCAATTGAGTGTGGCTGCCACTATATTAAAAATGTTGTTATTTTTCACAAAAAGCACTAAAATTTACATCTCTTTTTAAGATAATCAACTATGATTCTTTAAACTCCATTTTTATTAAATCAAATTTTACTTCTTTAAAACGTCATTTTTCAAAACTAAATTAAAAATGAATTCTATACAAAAAAATATTAAAAAAGAACTTAAAAATAACGTGACAATTAAATAATCAATTAATTAAATTTTAACTCTTTTTTTGGCATCTTGAAAAATATCAATTACTTCCAAGAATTATATGACAGATTTTTGTTTTTGACAGTTTGGTAACTTTAACTAAAAAAAATACCGTTCTCGTCAATAAGGTGTAATTTTCCTTTTTTCCATTTTTCCAACCAAAAAAATTTTGAAATGAATACCCTTAATGTTTCTGATATATAAGAAAACAAAACAAATTCATTGGAATGACCAAATCTTTGGCTTTATTTGCTCACAAATTTCATAGCAAAAAAAAAAAAATAAGCATATGGCCTACGCGACTCGTCCTTATGAACGCTATCCTGTCTGTTTCGCCACTTTTTCGAGCATACCCGGTCAAATTTCGTCAATAGTGCGACGAATAATGGCTTCTAAATGATCTATTGTTGCTAGTCTAACAGCAAAGACTAGAGATTTGACGTACTAGAGATAGTTTTACTAAATTAACGTCTTTATTGGTCACCTCGTTCATGTGACTTGACGTCATTAGACTATTTCGCTGGGGTATGTAAAGTCTTAGGTCTATGCAGAAAAACAATAATAATTGAGCAATTGAAAGCAAAAATTTGACGCGTTATTGCTAAAATACAGCCACATTTTCTGTGAATAGCGCAGCGCTGCCAGAAGTAAGATTTTACCTTATGTTTTAAGATTTTTTAACCGAAAAAAGATTTTAAGATTTTTCCCCCAAAACCAAGACTTTTTGCTGTGTCAAGACGAAGGTAAGGTTCAATTAAAAAAAAACCTTCTTTGTTCCCATTTGAAAATGTTTAAACTTAATAATGCATCCTTGCGGTTTACTGGAAAAAAAATACTTAAAAAGCAACCTCTGTTGGGCGTTCAAAGGGGATTAATCAGGTGTAAGCTTTGCGCGCTTTTTCTTTGCAGAACAGAAAATATTGCAAGTTAGACTAAGGTTTGCAAAAATTAAATAATAGCAATGTTGAAGATATTGTGGTAAGATACTAATTTTTGGGGACTCCAAACATAAAACGTGTACAGGATTATAGAACATGGGAAAAAAGCCAAACAAATCCTTAAATTATTTTTTCGTCTTATTTTTCGATTTTCTGTCAACCTACATATCGTCCCCTCAATATAACAATAGCGTATGTGCTCATACGCTATTATTTTTTTATTGCATATTTAGAATCTCCATCATTGATTTTATGTCTGGTCAAAATTTCGTAAAATTCTACTTCCAAAAAGTGGGTCAAAATGTCGTTGGAAAAAATAGTGTATAATTTCTTGTTCAAAATTTTTCTTCAATAAGTGTGTAAGCTCATATGCACTATTTTACTTGAAATTGCCATTCCAAAGTTGTTAAAAGAATAATAGTGTATACGCATTATACTCCATTTTATCCTGTAGAAAAAAATACAATTTATGAAAACTTTAACTCATAAAATAGCTTATAATAATATACACTATTGTTTGAGAAATAGTTTCATTCCGACCATTTCTATACCCCACATAAACTGTTTTATTTTCAATACAAATTCGAAAGTTTTATCAACAATTGACAAGAATAGTAGCCTATGCGATGTTTACGTTATTTTGACAACATAAATGCCAAGGAAATATTGTAGTCATTTGAAATTTAAGTTTGCAAATTCAGTTCGCAGAGAAAGTTTGTTCGTTAAAAATATGGATTTGAAGCGTCTGAGTGAGTATCTTCTATTATAATATAATGTAAGTGAAGTGAGTAAGGTAAATATCAACAGGCTGTGACATGAAACCACCAGTAGTTCTGGAAATTGATCCAAAGACTGATGAGTCTGATTTCGCTGTGGGATCGTCGGACATAGAGATACCTGGAACAGATGATGAAAATGGTACAGACATCTCTGCAGGATCGTCGGAGGAGTATGTCCCCGATTCGGATGATTATGCACAGGCCTTGGCAGATGAATTAGATAATTCAGCGATAAAGACAGCAGATGTAGTTTTAGAAGAAATCGCAGACTGTGCTGATACTTATATCAATAACAAGGATGAAAATGCTAGAAATATACTTACGCGAAAGAGAAAGGTAAGTACAGCAAACAGCTTTTGAGAAATATTGTTTGAGTCTAGCCACGTCTAACTGTGAATTATTTCCGATCAATAGATTGAAAGTCAGAAATGGGTGCAGAAAAAAAGGAAGAATCATCGAAACAAAGGGAAGCCGTATGTCACTAAGAGTGGCAAAAGAGTTGAAGAACGTGTTCTGAAACCCGTTGACTGTAAGTGCCGCCATAATTGCCCACAAAACTTCTCAGAAGAAGAGCGCATGGAGATCAATGCAGATTATTGGAATTTAGGCGACTATTCGAAGCAGCGACTGTTCCTGGCCAATTGCGTGAAAATTGAAAAGTGCAAAAGGACATTGACAATCGGATCACGGCGGGCGAACACATTTAATTATACTCTCAAAGCCAAACAGGTATGCAAGAAGTTTTTTTAAATACTTTGAACTTGTCAGACGGCGCAATATCTGTGTTAGCCAAGAAGATGTGTCAAAATGAACTTACTGATAAGAGGGGTCAACATGGCCACCAGAGGAAATTAGACGCAGAGACAGTTGTGCTTATCAAAAAGCACATCGAGTCATTTCCAGCCGTCGAAAGCCATTACACTCGAGCAAAAAGTCAACGACTTTATCTTGCCTCCGACTTAACAATATCAAAAATGTACGATTTATTCAAAGAACTCCACCCGGACGTTATCATTAAAGAAAACGTTTATCGCCGGATATTTTGCAATGATTATAATTATTCTTTCCATCGTCCAAAAAAGGACACCTGCTTAACATGCGAGAGGTACAAAAACGCTGAGGACAAACACTCCATTCACAAATCCTATGATGAACACATCTTAAATAAGACAAAGGCAAGAACTAACAAGCAAACTGACAAGGAATCAGCTAAAAGTAACAGTAACTTAAAAGTGTTTACTTTTGACCTCCAGTCAGTGTTAACGACTCCTTGTAGCAACGTAAGCACGATGTATTACAGCCGAAAGTTCGCGACGTACAATAACACATTTTACGATATTGCCAGTGGAGAAGGTTACTGTTTTCTATGGGATGAAAATCAGGGTCAACGAGGATCGGACGAAATTGGGACCACAATATGGAAAATGATGAACTCGTTAGACGAATCGGTAACCGATGTTATTCTCTACTCAGACTGCTGTGGGGGACAGAACAGAAACAGGTTCATTGCTACACTATTGATTTATATCAACAATACTTTGAAGCTAAATTCGATAACAATTAAGTATCTCCAAAGCGGACACACACAAATGGAGGTAGATTCGATGCACTCTGCAATAGAACGTGCGAAGAGGAATATAAGCGTCTATTCGCCGGAAGAATGGCCAACTATAATGAGACTGGCAAGACGGAGAAACCGCTTTGCTGTAGAGAGGCTTCAATACAGTGATATGATTGATCTCAAAGCCATGTTTTCGAGGTTAGGCCATAGCCTTAAGAAAAATATAAAAAATGACTCGGTTAATTGGCTTAATCTTAAGATCCTCCAAGTGAACAAAAATCAACGAAAACAATTATTATACAAGGAGGAATGGGATGGAGACTTGAAAGCAATTGATATTGGAGGAACGCGAAAAACAAAAGAGGTGATCAACTTTTCGTTTACTGGAAAATACAATAAAGAGCTGCCAATTTGTAATCGAAAGCTGCATGATCTCCAAAATTTGTGCAAGAAGAATGTAATTCCTCGTGGCTCGCAGTCATTTTTTTTTAACTTACAAGGTGGAAAGAAGCGAAATTGTTTAGATGAGCCAGATGTAGCAGAGGAAGAGAAAGAAGATGAATGAATTTCTAGTTATTTTTGATTTACGCAATGTATACCTTAACTTATCATAATTTTTTGTTTATAATAACCCAAATTGGAGATTAATAAATATGTGCAACTGAATTAACTAAACTATAATTAATCACTGTTTTATAATGTTACAAATTGATATTTTTGAGATCAAATATTTGAATAAAAATACCGTAAAATTATTGAATAAAACAGCGTATACCATACAAAATAAAATAGTGTATCAGGTACATCATACAAATTCCTTAAAAAATAAAATAGCCTATATGGAGGAGTTGCTCTTTGAATGACATAATTATGGTCTTAAAGGATGCGTAGAATAAAAAAAATAGGTCAAGTTAAAGACAAGAAACGGTTTTATGTATTCGTCGAAAAATACAATATGAATAATTTTTATTTACCGCGATAATGAGGTTTCAATAGAGATCCGATTTGACAAAAACTTTAAACACGATTTACTCAAAACCCCAAAAAAATTATACGCTATTGTTATATTGAGGGGACGATATATATTTTGTTTCTTATTTAGAACTCCTATTTTATTTTTCTTTATTTGTCAAATATCCTTTGTTCTTGGTTAAAAAGGCAACAAAAATAAATTCATTGTTGTTACAACAATTTAGCAGTTGGTTGACAAGAATTCAAAGCTCATCTGGTGAGGATGAACTATTTTGTAAAATATGCAACGTTAGCTTTAAAGGAAGTGGTGGTAAGTCTGACCTTATACAGTTGTATTAGGGGCAACTAAACAACAATAGACAAGGAATTTCGAAAAAATACCGGTGAATTAAGGTGCGTGCAAATTTAAAAATTAAATTAAGTGCTTTTATAGCTGAACATAATTTAACGTTTGCCTGTATGGACCACTTGTCCTTGTTTTTAAAACAATCGATACCAGATTCAAAAATAACCCCGAAAATTTCTTTTGACAGTAAAAAACGACTTGTCTCCTTAAAAACCTTTTAGTACGTGCTCAGTTTGATTTTGTTTGCAACATTCTACGGCAGAAACAAATGTACAATTTAGGGTGTGTGTGAAACGGTAGCAAAGTTCTATGGTGAAATGAAATTTGTTTGTGGTAGAAAGTTTTCATATTTGTGCTGTGTGAAATTGTAACATTTTTGACAACGTAAAATTTTGACATAAAGAAAAAAACAATTACTAATAGTTTTGTAAAAATCAATAAATTAAACAAACGTTTACCAATAATCATTTCAATTATGTCGGAAATGAGATCGTCACAACTATTTGATGAATTCGTTCTGAGATATTAACAAATTTTACAAAAGGTGTGGGCAAAAAAGCTTATACATATTAAATATTTACATCTTGTATAATTCTTTTTAATTTTTTTTTGCCACTGGTCCTGCTTCCATATTATTTTTTATTTTGTTTAAACAAATTTGATGAAAAAAAATAATTTTGTGGTTGTCAAAAATTTCTCCACTAATGTCAAAATTTATACTAGTAGCCCCTAGGGCTAGTGAAATTTTTTTCACCTCAATAGTGTCAAAATTTTACTTCCATTAGTACTTTGCTACCGTTTCACACACACCCTTAGTATAAGAAATTGAATTTTTTGTTATGTTTTTTTTTGTTTATTTTATGTATTAAATAAAATATTCTAAAAATAAGATTTTTTCTTCAAAAATAAGATTTTTTTTTGGTGAAATTAAGATTTTTTGCCGAAAATTTCTGGCAGCCCTGGCTGACATTAATTATTGAAAATCAGTGCTGTAAACGCTTATTGGAATTGTAAGAAAATTTAATGTTGAAAATTGCTACAAGCGTGGTGAATATCGCTTTTAGTACAAACTTTGCATTCAATATTTAACACGCTAAATACACATTAGTGTTGAGTGTAAAACGTAGCTATTATTTTGTTCCATTGTAATTTAGAAAAAATGACTCACTTTGTAAGGGTTCGTGTAACCTAATAAATATATTACACAATTTTTAATATTTTTAATTAGGCTTAAGTTCATTAAATTTAATTTTCATTAAATTATTTTTATGAAGAAAGGAATTTTACAACATGAAAATTAATTAAAATTTATTGATAATTTATCATTCTTGACTCAATCTGGGCTCGAACCCAGGTGTTTACGGACAGGTTACCCTGACATGTTTCGATTGCAACCACTCAATCTCCTCAGAGGGCTTGCCGTTTAACACTCGCAGCCATCGACGACTGCTGACGTCATTAGTCAAACATCAATCCTTAAACCAAATTGTATTCAACCTTTTGGTAGATCGAAATTTGCTTTGAATGATTATCTAATTTAATTTATTTTAACATGTTATTCCTTTTACTTCTGTTTTTTCGTACTTTTGTCAAGAATTCTTCTTGAAGTTCAAAGAACAAATCTCCTCAGAGGGCTTGCCGTTTAACACTCGCAGCCATCGACGACTGCTGACGTCATTAGTCAAACATCAATCCTTAAACCAAATTGTATTCAACCTTTTGGTAGATCGAAATTTGCTTTGAATGATTATCTAATTTAATTTATTTTAACATGTTATTCCTTTTACTTCTGTTTTTTCGTACTTTTGTCAAGAATTCTTCTTGAAGTTCAAAGAACATATTTTTTGTTTTTTCATTTTTTGTCTTTCTTATTTTTGTTGACCTTTTCAGCACAACTTGATGGCTGCGAGTGTTAAACGGCAAGCCCTCTGAGGAGATTGAGTGGTTGCAATCGAAACATGTCAGGGTAACCTGTCCGTAAACACCTGGGTTCGAGCCCAGATTGAGTCAAGAATGATAAATTATCAATAAATTTTAATTAATTTTCATGTTGTAAAATTCCTTTCTTCATAAAAATAATTTAATGAAAATTAAATTTAATGAACTTAAGCCTAATTAAAAATATTAAAAAATTGGATTAAAAACCATAAATAGTTCAATAAAATAACCACAATACTAATAATTGTTAAAGCTAAGGCACGAGCTCTATGTTTGCATTTGTCCTTCAAGTTGTGCTGAAAAAGGTCAACAGAAAAGAGAAAGACAAAATGAAAAAACAAAAAATGTACTTGGACTTCAAGAAAAATTCTTGACAATTATCTAACAATTTTGATTGATTTTCATGTTGTAAAATTCCTTTCTTCATAAAAATAATTTAATGAAAATTAAATTTAATGAACTTAAGCCTAATTAAAAATATTAAAAATTTGGATTAAAAACCATTAATAGTTCAATAAAATAACCACAATACTAATAATATTACACAACTATAATGCATCATTATTTTTTAGAAAAGAAAACACCATTAGTATAGGTACACATTTGATTAAAAGGTTTTGAGAGAAAAAAGTACTGTCATAATTATATTTCTTTGAATTCTTGTGCCATCACAATAATATTTTAATTGTGCGACAATCTGAAACATTTGTCATTGTGGTTTTACACAATTTTGACTTTTGTTGTGTTTGATATTCAAATACATGTATACCGGCCCTTAGACTTATAATACATAATGTTTCAACGTGTTAAGGGCTTTGGACATATTCAAAACAGTGACAATAGTATGTTAATATGATCGTGCTTATTAAGGCTAGATAATACTATTATACTTTGTATTAATACATGTCAAAAACTCAAGTAATATGACAAAGTGTGATAGTGTGAATGCAATGTGTCACGAAAATGACAGGTATAATGAAAAAAGTTTGACATTCCATACGACTTCATCGTTTTTTGAAAATTTTCTAAACAATAATTCTTTTCATTGGAGTGTTTATACTTTGTGTGATGGTGTGAACACAAACTGTCATGTTACATTAGATTTTTTGACAGTCGCATCAAAACTCATTAGGTTTCTATCTCACAAAGTATTATGGAATACGTAAGACTTGTGAGATAGTGTAATCTAGGCTTTAGGACCTTCAGAAATCAGAAACGTTAGCAATATAAAAGCTGCTATCTGTACCTTTCTCAAGGGAAATCCGCAATTCCTTTTAAAAGTTTGTTACTACAAATAGAATGTGGGACGTAGGCATATAACTTTTCAGTTTTTACAAATCGGAAAAATAAGACATAAACCCCAAATGTCAAATTTCCCAATAAAAAATGGAGCTTCCAACGAAGCAGGTTTGTAAGGGAGAAACATAAGGGTTTCGCTTACCATTGCGCTTACGGAAGACATGAATTTTATATGGCGAGTTCCCACTTTGAAGCAATACATTTGTGACACATAAAGCGCATTATTCAGCGCACATAAATATTGTCGGATGTAACGATCATCTTTACACACTGAATGTTTTGATACAGTTATTTTTTAGTATTCTCCCTTACAAACCTGCTTCGTAGTAAGGGAATGCCGTAGCACTTGAAATGTTATTTTTTTTTTTATAAAAGTTGTTGAGAGTTCTTTTACTTACTTTACTGCATTTCTGTATGTCTTATTGCGTAGCGCATAATTGTGCGCTTATTTTTTAAATGTACCTTTAGTGCTTCGCAAAATGATAAAATTTTTTATTGGGTTGTATGTATAAGCCAAAATATGTGCATGTGTACGTTAAATTGTTTATTTATTGTATATGGAGACGATTTTGACAAGTCGGGTGTTTTTTTAATGCTCTCTCAAATGATTCTACCTTGTGTAAATGTACCTTAAGCCAACCTTTGGTAAACAATGAAAATTCAGATACACAGAAAAAAATAAAAATTGATTTCAATTAAAAAATTTGTGATATTAATTAAAAAATTAATTAAATTTGCACCAGTAAACAAATAAATAGTATCAATTAAACCAGTTAATAGTATTAATTAAACGTTTAATTTACTTGATTAAACGTTTAATTCACTTGATTAAAATTTTAATTAAAACTGATTTTATTTTTGATTAATGCTTTAATTGGTGAAAAATTTTGGAGAATTTTTTCTGTGTATGTACATTAGAGCGTACCAGCTACCACCTTACAAGGGAAAAATATAGTTTGCACGTACCACCTTTAATATAAACTATTTTGACAAGGAGGTTTCGATTTTTTTTTTTTTTGCCGAACGTAGTGGTCGCCTTTTTAGTTTTTTCGTTATATCTTAGACATTTACAGCCCGATCTTACAACTGACATGAAATGTTTGAGTTAAACACTAATATGATGCTAGTGTTAAGTATAGAGTCTATACTATAGGCTCATCATGTTAGAAGTTTTCTCATGTTATAACACGGTTATTAATGCAAATGTTTAAACAACGCTTTTATAACATCAAGTGATAACAGCAAATCATGTCAGTTGTAGACGGGTAGTAAAGTATGATATATCAATGTTTAGAGATGGTACGGGGAAACTTTTTTGAGGTACGGTCTAATGTACATATACTTCCGGGAAAAGTGCCCCTTTTGTTTATGTATACATAATTATAAAGTAACGCTATATGAATCTTCTTTTGAACTTAAATATAAGATTTTCGAAAATTTTTAAATAGAAATTACGAGCAATAATTTATGTTTTTTTTTTTATCAACATCAAAGAAAAGTTGATTAAACTTTATATCCATTTGATAAACAAAACATTTAGTTTTTCCACATCACATGCTGCATGTTTTTTAAAATAAATATTCAACACACATGTTCGATATCAAAAAAAATTTTCTTTGAGTCAAAAATCTTTTCAGATTTTCTGTTTTTAAAAATCCCATAAAACATTTGCAGCTTTTAAATTTGGCCTTGACTTTGGTAGTTGAAGGTAGAAATATAATGAAAATAAAATTTTACGTTCTCTTTACTTTTTTTTGTTTATTGATTTAATTACCGATTGTGTAAATGATTTAAATTTTGTTACTTACGTCAATAGTAAGAATTTTTATATTTAATTATTTTTTTAATTTGAATTTTGTTTTCTTTTACAGGAATTAGATCCAGAGAAACAAGATTCTGCCAACGATAATGAGGAAAAGGAAAAAGAGGTGAGTTGTTATTTTTTTTTTTTTTTTACATACTTTCTTAATATTAATAAATATTTAATGAAAACGAATGCAAATTTCTTTAGACATCGTTAAAGTGTTTATTGGGTTTATTTTGTGTATAATTTTGGTTATATTCTGTAAAATTTATTTTTAAAAAAAATTTGGTTTTGATAAATTACAAAATTGTGGATTTTGATTTTTTTTTTTAATATTTTGGTTTAATGGCGCAGTTTACGTGAAATGGATTAAAAGTGCTACGATATATTTGAAAATTTATTGCAAAAACTAATTATGAAAAGGTTATTACTTTGAAATTTAATGTATTTATTGAAATTTTTTTTTTAACAATTTGTTTAATAATTAACAGATTTAAAATTTGGTGATTGAGTATAAACCAATTACAGTATTTATCGCTTAAATGCATTTTGTTATTTGCATGTCGTTTAGTGATTTTCAACGAGAAATACATCTCTAAAAACTCGCTGAACTTAATTACCATCATTACAACAATTACATATTTTACGAAAATGAGAATTTTTATAAAGCAATTTTATAAAATTCACACATAGCGAACTATAATTGCACAAGTTGGGATGCCTAAACACGTTAAATGCTTACAACCGGTGTGCAAATTAGCGATAAACACTGTGCTTCTTTATGCTTTATCGTATTGAAAGGAGAGTATTTATCGCTTATTTGCATACCGGTTATCAGCAATTTCCGCGTTAATGCATCCAGATGTTGTCCCTATTTAAAATAAACACAAAAGCATGTGTGCATATCCCACATTTATGCATCACAGTATAATACAATTTTATTAAATTGCATTAAAAATATTCTCATATCGCTCATTTGCCGCGACGTCGCACACAGGGGCCAAAGGCGGTGATTCACAGATTATTTTAAATGCATTTATCGTTTTAAAGCATCAAAAACTTATGAAAAACTGAAAGGCAAAAAATCTAATATATAAAAATTAATATTTGTGTGTTCGTATGTTATGCGCGGCCAAACCGCTTACCTGATCGCGATAAAATTTGGTCCACTTATTCCGTGCACCTCCGAGAAGTTTATAGGCCAGTATAGGAATATAGATTTATTTATATCTGAAGATTTGGTACAATCATCTTGGTCACCAATACAAAACATCTAAAAAATGTGGGCGGGATTTTAGGATTTTACAAAAACATATATTTCTGTATACCTGGAGAACGGCAAAAGCTAAAATGTTCAAGTTTAGTTATTAATACGCGATTGGAGAAGTTTGCGTGGCACAAAATAACTTCTTTTATATCTATAGACAACATCCGGCAAAATGTGGGGGGAATTGGAGAAATGGGAGTGGCACCTTTCATTCAAATACAAAATAATTTCTGTATATCTGGAGAATTGAAGCATTAAAAGTTTTCAAATTTGTTCAAATAGCTTCGATGTCAATGTGTGACATCAGGAAAAAAGTGGGCGGGATTGGAAAAGTGGGCACAAAATAGATTGTGTACTTTATATCAGTGATAGCCACTCCATAGCCGAGGCTGTCAATAATCGTATTTTTCACACAGACACGGTCGGCAATTCACATGTATACAACAACTTTGTTCGTTTCAAAATATCAGACTATCATCAGTCTCTGCGACCGCACACAAGCACATAATATCTTTGTGTGCGTGCGGGGCTTGGTTATCATTGCTTTATATCTATAGAAAAGTACGTAAAAGTAGTACACATAGCTGGGTTGTCAATACACCAAATCCGCTAAAAAGTCGGCGTTATTGGATAAGTGGCACCTCCCATACAAAGACAACAGGGTTTCCGTATATCTGGAAAATGGCAATAGGTAAAGGTTTAAAATTCGGTACAAACAGCTTGGTTTTCACTTACTTTCACTTTAACAAACATGATCCTAGACCAGCAGCTGGTACAAATTCCGTACAAATGTATGTGCGCTTGTATTGTGTAATAATAAAGAGTTACAGTTCCTAATTATAAAATAGGGACACTTAACATCATCTATATTAATATTTGGTAGAAGATAATCTCCGGAACCGCCGTTCCGATTTTAAAAATGTTCTCAACAAAATGAAGAATGGAACCTCCTTAAGGACATAGGCTATATAAGGGTGTTTCCACAGAAAATGACCCCTTATAGCTCAAAAATGAAATTTATATTTTGAATTTATTTTTCCGCTAATATTATACAAAATAAATGTATCTGTCATTTTCCGAAAGATTACCTTTAATTTTCATTATACAAACAAATATATTTGTTTTTTTTACCCATTATAAATGAATTCAGGCACAAAAAACTTGTAGTAACTTTTTATAATGGAACGACCGTTATTTAAAAAAAAAAAATTTTTTTTTTTGGTAACAAATTTCTTTGGTTTGAAATTAAATCCATTCCTTAAACAAAATATTTCAAAGAATTTAATCAGATATTTTACTTGTTTCGGACATATGAAAACGCACATTTATAAAGTAACGACCGTTACCTTTTTAACGGTCAAAAAAGTATTAAAATTACATTTTTTATGAATTCTTTCGGTTGCTACCGTTGCTTGAACTTTCGTTAAACCAAAATAGAGCAATCCTCGTGGCATATTTGGGTAGTTTGGAATTTTATTAAAAAAATCTCTGAAAATCGGTAACGACCGTTACTTTGGAAACACCCATAAGTTTCCAGAAAATATTAATTATCGTTTTAAAAGCGACTCAAAAGAAAAACAAAGCCATTTTATTAATTATCGTTTTAAAAGCGACTCAAAAGAAAAACAAAGCCATTTTAGGTTCACCTTACATTCCGCCTCCAATCTATCTATCCGCTCGACCGGCCCCTGACCGAATGCGAAAGCGACTTTTGAGTTTGCTTCGCTTTATCGGCTGTATCGATGATTTTGATGAAATTGGAAATAAAGGCTAATTAATGGAGAATAAATGCCTCTCCGAAAATATCTTACCAATTATGATGAAATTTGAATCATTGATAGATCAGCGGATCAGCCGGATGTCTCTGGAGGAGATAGCGATGCATTCATTGGTCACCCTTAAATGGGTCCCCGGACACGGCGATATACAGGGAAACTGCATGGTGGATTCGCTGGCGTATGCAGGCACCACCCTGAATCGAGACGGTTCAACATATAATGTTGGTGTCCAGACATCACATAAGAAACCTAATTGCGGTTATAACTGGCCACTGGCCCATTGGGAGGTACGCCCAGAGGATGGAGCTCCCTTATAATGACTTTGTAGAAGTTGTGGCGACGAGGAGGAGGAAGAATCAACGGAACATCTTTGGGACAAAACTTGTCTCTCTGAATCGACCGGGTGGCTGCGTGGGAATACTAGCAGTCAGATAACATTGGACCAATAAGAGACGATGTAATATGGTAACAAAACGGGAGTTAATTAATGGACCTTCGTGAGCTGTGCTTGATCACGGCTGCCAATGGAACCTTACCTATATCAGCGTAAATAAAACACACAAGGCTGTGTCTTCTTCGTGTTGTTAAGGTAACCTTGATGACAACTTTTTTATGTTTGTAAGACCGTGATCGCTGTGGGCAAATTCCACATTTAATTTTTTTTTTTTAATATGAATCCCACATCTTTTAAATTTTATGTATTTCATTGAAAATATATGCGATTGTTCTAATACAATTTTATGTTTGTATGTCTGTCTCTCAATATTATTATTTTGAATACATTAATTTCTTTTAAATTTCGCATTGACCCGAATTTTCTTGTCCTAAATTATTTTTGTCGCAATATAAGTTTTTCTAATTTAGTACAGATGTTTTAAATGAGATACGAAAATAATATATATTTTAAATAAAAAATAAAATAAGTTTGTTGTACTTTAAGCTGAAAAAGAATACATTTAACAAAAAAAAAAAAAAAATAATTATTAGTTTTAAATGATGAAAATAAATTACGTATGTAAAAATTTTACCTCATCGTGAGTCAAAAAATGTATATTTAAAGCCTTTTTTCATTGCTAAATGATCAATGACATTGGTTTTAATATGAATTTTCTTTTAAATAGATTTTTAATCTTATTAATTAAATTATCGTACATATAATTATTTTTCATTTTCTTTTTGAATTTTGTTTAACATTCACCTAAAAAATCACTTTTTTTTAGAAAAGAGCAATTTAGCTAGAAAAAATGTAAGTCTTATCTTAATGTCATTGTTGATAAAGAGTATTAAGTATTTTTGTTAATATTGGTTGTGCAAATAAGCTTTTGCTGTTTTTTTTTTAGCAGATGGCTCTACTTGTTAAATTAAACTATACTTTGTTTCAAACATCTGGCTACAATATTCAACAGAGTTCGATCAATATCAAGATTCGATATTGATCAAAATTTCCATTTAAATTGTATTATAATTTCGATATTGCAATTGCGAATTTTCGATTATGAACGCACCAACAGTTGCAAAACCTTACTGATGGATTTATTGTGGAACATGAAGTTTTTTATTAAGACCTACTGTAACCTGGTAAGACTATCTAGGGAAAGCTGTAACGACTTTTTAAAAGAGAACTAATAACGATAAACGGCGAGGCGAGTATATTGTACTTCTGCTCATGTTTGTTGTACATTTTGTAAAATGGTGTATGGGAAGTTTTGCCTTATAGACCTTGCGCGTTTCGTTTCGATCGATGCAAAATCATATTTCTTAAATAAGATTCACATCCATCAATCATAGGTTTAAAATAATTTGTTTCATACCCTTATGGCCTTATAGTTAAGATCAGAAATTCGTTTAGGGCCAAATTCTTCATACAACTCCAGAATAGAAATTCAAAGCGCTGATGCCTGTTTTTTTTCTTTCTCATATTTCAATAAGAAAATTAATCTTTTATTCGATTATCCATATCGAATAGCTGAATCTTCTGTAAAAAATTGTCTAATACTACACGAAACGACTGTTTAGGATGATGTTAAAAGAATTGAGTACTCTAGAAGTTACTGATAGAGTTCCGAGTTGTGTACTTCTTAAATTTGTATGTTCCTTTATGTCGCCTTACACCCATTTCAAATATAGCGTTATAGCTTAATTGAGTGTTATAACTAGGGATGCGATTCTATGCAAATGCATGTTTTTGTCGATAGTCTAAGAACGATGTCGACCAATTATCTTTCCAAATCATTAAATTTGCGTTAAAATGGCATTGAATTGTTTTTGCATATTGTTGCATATTTTGGTGAAAATGCATATTTGGGTTTTAAATGCATATTTTTGCATAATTTGACATTTTTGAGGAATGTTTTAATTTCTAAAAAAGTTCTTAAACAAATTTTTAAATACACAAAAAAAAACTTTCTAATATAATTTTTAAATAATATGAAATTAAATTTTTTTTTTATTCCTTCGACCTTTTTATTTATTTTTTTTTTTTAATAATAAATTAAGGCCTCTATTACGGTTTACAACTCAACTCAGTTGAGTTGTAATTTATTAATTTTTGTATTATGGTTTACAACTTTGCTAAATTGCGGTGAACAAAAAAAAACATACCAAAAATTACAACTGATCACAATCAGTTGCCGTCCATCTGATGACATATTTGCATATTTGGGTTTTAAATGCATATTTTTGCATAATTTGACATTTTTGAGGAATGTTTTAATTTCTAAAAAGTTCTTAAACAAATTTTTAAATACACAAAAAAAACTTTCTAATATAATTTTTAAATAATATGAAATTAAATTTTTTTTTTATTCCTTCGACCTTTTTTTTTTTTTTTTTTTTTAATAATAAATTAAGGCCTCTATTACGGTTTACAACTCAACTCAGTTGAGTTGTAATTTCTTAATTTTTGTATTATGGTTTACAACTTTGCTAAATTGCGGTGAACAAAAACATACCAAAAATTACAACTGATCACAATCAGTTGCCGTCCATCTGATGACATTCATTAATCAAGCTTTTGCTTGATAAACGATTAAACGATGGAAACTTTTTTTAAAGAAACAGTGACTTAGGTTAAGAAGGCTCTCAAGTTTTCGGATCAGCACAACCTGAAACGGTATAAATTAAATCACTGAAATTTAATTCTTAAATTTTTTGTTTTAAAACGAAAGAATTTCAAAAAACACCTGCTCTACACTTAAAAAAATTACCCACGCTCTATCCCCGACAGGAAAAACTATAACCCATTATGTATCGATCTTCACGAAGATTTGTGGTATAATTTCTAGTCATATTTAACGAATTTGTACAAATTCTCATGCCAATATGTGTATTCTGCCAATCAAGGACCCAGAATATATATTCTTATGGGTTCTTAGATGTATAATAAAAAAGTTTCACACGGAATGATTAATTTAGTATACCCTCATTCACCACTTTTGGGGGAAGGTAGAAAAAAAAATGTATTATAATCAAAAATCTTTTTGGCATTTTTTGAATATTTACTAAAAAAAAAACGCGAAAACTGATTTATACCACCAATGTTTTTATTAATTCTGTATAAAAAAAAATTAAAAGATAATTTTTATAAGTTATGCCAGACAAACTGTCCGTTAGACAACCTTACGGCATAAACAAATTTGTTTTAAAATTTACAACCATTTACAACAATTTAAAAAATAATTATTAAAATATTTTGTTGTTTAAATATAAGGAGGAAGACGAGGATGTTGTGTGTGTTTTATTTTTAGAGAGGGGTATTTAAGTCTCGAATGAGGTGAATTGTTGTGAGTTTCGGTTGCGTGTTAAATTAAATGTTGTTGGGCGGTAATGACAGAAGACAATAGGGGGCCATATTATTAGTTTATTTTGTTGTTTCGTTCAATGTATGTATTTTGAAATTATTTAAATACCGATTGACGTTAACACATGTGTTCATTTAAAATAGAACATATTGACCAAATTACGGGAGTACATGTATTTGTTTTATTTATTAAAAAAAAAAGAGAAATTATATTTTTAATTTTCTTTCCTAACCATCTGTTGCAAATTTATTTTAATATTTTTTCTACGTAATATTAAAAACTTTTTTTAATAGTTTTTTTTTTATTTGCATTTAAGAACTATTTTGTATTTGAAAATTTATATTATTTTTGTATACATGCATGTGAACAAATTATAATAAAATATACTTTTAATATACATAGTGGGTTATAACTAGCTTCCGCGAATTATACAGAATTTAATTCTGTATTAAAATATCGGCCTGCAAGTTATGCCAATTTTGTGTTGTATTATGTTTCGTAAAAACTTCTCTTAAATATTTACTACAACTACCTGTGCAACAACCTCTTAAACGCATTACCTTTACAAAACCTTGTTGCTACTCGCAACATTACAATCCACCAAGTCATAAAGCACTATGCACGTAACAAAACTTTTAAATTCAACAAAGATAGAAAGATTCAAGGTAAACAGCCTGGCCCACGATGTAGATCGAAACCTAAATCGGGCGACAACAAGTCACTCATTATCCAAGGTATATTTACACAAGGTAGACTCATTTGGAAGTGTAGACATGCTGCTCTATAAAAGGAATCTATTTGTCAAAATTGTCTTCATATAAAACAAAAACAATTTAACGCACACATGTACAAATTTTGGCTCATATACATGAAATTTGACGCTTATGTTCCAACTAGGGGTAATCAGCTGACAAACATATGGGCCAACGAGTTTGGCTTGTGAAAAAATATACCTTGCTCATTATCGTTCTCTTAAGCAGCCCACTAACTAACGACTTGTCGGTCGTTTGGACTTACGTTTTTATCGTAATCCATTTATTAATTGTCAAATGACAAGGTTGCAACATCAAGTATCCCACAAATTAAACGCTATTATAAAAATAAAAATCGGCAAAACATGTAGATTAAATAGTAAACAAAGCAGTAAACAAAAAATATAGAAAAGAATTTTGAGAAAAAATTTTCTTTAAAAATTTTTTTGAATTTTTGATTTTTACAATAGTCCTATTTTTTTATTTATTAATTCCCTCAATATGTATTTCACATTGTCGGTTGACTTGTCGTTAAAAGTTCAAACGAATGATAACGGTCGACATCGTGGGGCAGGTTGTTTTTCTCAAGGTAATTGTTAACATTGCTCTTTACAAAAATTAAGATTTATGTTTTGATGTAAAAATGATTTCTCACTACTATACGCCTGTATTCACCTAAGACCCCATAAAGTTTTTTTATTCTCGGTCCTTGAGTAATTGTAAGACGATTTCGCCATGTCCGTCTTTTGAAAACAGGCTCACTTCCGAAAGACCTATTAGAAAAGAACAAACAAAAAAAAAAAAAAAAAAAAAAATTCAAACTATATAGCCATTTTCCGCCATCCTGTAAAAGATTGCCTTATATTTTATAGATACGATATAAAGCCAACTCCAGAAATATTCGAACTTCCGGTGAATTCAAGACAGCTGAATATAGATAGCACTCTTACTTGTTTACATTATTGTTTACAAAATAAATTGCCGAGTATTACTGATACCCACAACGTTACAATTAAAAATTGGTTTTCGATTTTTCCCGCCGTCTTGTTGAAATTATATCACGAATCAATTGCCGCTAGCGTTCGCTATTCACGATAACAGCACCAAACAGTGAATATTTCAGGTTAGAATGGAGTCTCATGAAGATTGTGCTTTCTCCAAAAACTATTATTCTGCTTGTTTATATATCCGTTAAGCCGGAAAGTAGACTCATCGCTGAAGATGATTTGACGATAAAAGTCCGGTTCCCGTTGAGTCTCAGCCCATTTACCGAACACACGTTGGTCCCCTGGCTTTAACTCTTACCAGTTGGATCTTATATGGGTTAGGCCAAGATCTTTTCTCAACATTTTTCAAGTAGAGGGCGGGCAAAGACCGAGTTAATTCGAGTCCTCTGTCCCACTTATGTCTACAGCGGCGATGGCTTCTTCTGAACTGATGATACTGGCTCGATGTGTATGAATATTGCCCGAAGGAGAAAATGTGGTCATGAATTGATCCATAGCATTGTGCATTAGCTGCTCAGATGGCCATTATGCGCCCCGTAAGCTTGACGAAGTGCTCTATAAGTTTGGCGAACAGAGCGCTAATTTTGGAAATAAATTTCAACGATTTGTAAATGTTAGTCTTTACATGGTGATCTGCTAGAATTAAGAAGTCAAATTCACTTCATTAGTATGACAGCTAGATTTACAAATGTAACTATCGGAAGTTTTATGCGTCTAAAAAAACAACCTTTATAAGGAAGACAAAAAGGACACAGAATATTTTACTGTGCTGTAATAGAGACAGGTTCAAAGCACTTTCTTAACAGAAATTGTATTATCAGTAAATGTTTTCGACGCCTCAAATAAGCTTTGCGACCGCACAGATCGTTGTTTAGCAAGAAAACAACAAAAAAAAAAAAAAACCAATTTGGCAAAAATCTTGATAATAAATTTTGTATTCCCGTAAATAACTTAGATAATATGCACATGCAAGTGCCCGTGCAGAAAACTTAATTGCCAAATTGGTTTTTTTTTGTTGCTTTCTTGCGAAGACAATATAATAAAACAATTTGTTTTTTAATTTTGTTTTTTCTTTTTACCCACTTACAACTACAATTCAAGTCGGAAAGAACCCAACCAATTGTAGGGGGATGTAAGAAAAGATTAACTCACTGTTTATTGTTGGTGTTTTGTTTAAGCTTTGATATTGTTACAAGTAAGACTTTGAGTGTTTAAAATTCTTATTCGCTTTAGGGTTTTATTTGTACAATATTTTTAGCTTTTCTAAAATATTTGGAAAAGGTTTCCTGATGATCTGGCCTAAGCAACCAGTGAAATGCGCATAGAAGCTAACTTTCCCTCAACAATAAATTTCAGTGTATTTATCAAATATGAAAAAATTGGAAATTTAGCACGTCATACAAAAATCTTGATAATATTCCTTTTGTTTGACTCCATTATTCAGGAAAACACTTACTAATTTGTTAAATAATTGAATTAAATATCTTCTTCGGTTTTAATTTTACTCGTATTCATTCCCAAGACATAATTGTAAAAATTGTTCTTTTCAGAAATTACTTTTTTAATAAGTTTGCAAGTGCACGGCAAAGAAAACTAAGCTGGCAATTTACTTTATTTTGATTTTTTTGCGAACACAATGTAGCAATTTGTTTTCTTTTTATTTGGTTTTTCTTAACCCATTTACAACTACAATTAATGTTGGGGCAATTCCAACAAATTGTAGTGGGGAATGTAAGAAAAGATCAACACACTGTTTATTGTTGATATTTAGTTTAAGCTTTGATATCATTGCAAATAAGACTTTTTGAGTGTTTGCAATTCTCATTCACTCTGCAGTTTTGTTTGCTAATATTTTTGGCTTTTGTAAAAAAAAAATTTTTTTTGGGAAAATGTTTCCTGATGGTCTGGCCTAAGGAACCAGTGAAATGCATAGGAATAGCTTATCCCCCAACAATAAATTTCAGTGTTTTTTTTTTTCAGAACTAAAATTGGGAATAAAGCACGACAAACAAAATCTTATTAATTTTCCTTTCAATACTAAAAACTAAATCATTTTATTGTTATCCAAAAATAGGTTTTTAATCGTTCATTGAACTTTGTATTTATTCACTTTTTAATGTATTTATGCCAATAGCGTAAAGTTTTCTAGACTTTACAAAAATGTGTTCATATTTACATCAGAACATACATAAAAAAACACGACTCCCGGAAGTTTTCTTTTTCACATGTAAACTTTAGATGTTTAACGAAAACTCTTAAAGTGACAAAAATAACAACGTATGTACATACATATGTATGTATAATTTTTTTCAATGGCGTAGAGAAAATCCAATTTGAATATTAGATACCCTATAATACTCGATATTTTTTTCTAATAAAAACATTCTTCTTAGAAACGCTACAACAATTGGAGAAAGGAAGCTCCTATTAAGATCTCTTCTTTATGTTCTAACATTATATTGTGACAAAAGTTGCTGGCTACTTATCTTATTGTATCTACAATTTAGGGGTATAGATGCAAAGACTGCAATGTACACATTTAAAGTTTTCGTAATAAATAGTAAAAACCTCTAGCTCATATTCATGTATTGCATATCTGCTATTCAGTAAATAAGAATATGATGAAGATATGACTCAAGTTTCAACCAAATCGATATAGCGGTTTGCTGGCAATTATAATAATAAAATTGGAGATTGCTGTGTTTGCTCTAATCAAATGGACATTGCTGCTTTTTTAGCATTGGCAAGTACTTCAAAAAATCAGTAGTTATAAAATTCTTAAACTTAACAAATGCTTAGTTTTTTCTTGATTGATTTGGAAGAACTTCATAACAACTTAGCTCTATAATGACGACTAATGACAAAGGTATAAAATGAACAATAAAACTAACTAATTTGTTATATTTTTTAATTTATTTTTAGTTTTGTTTTGCAAAAAAGAAACAAAATAAAAAAATAGCATGCATTTTCGAAAATAGTTGAGAGAAAAAGAGCTTAACAAACTGTGATCATTGCAAAAACGTCAATCTCCAATGGACTTTGCCGTTTTTGCATCAATTCTAAATTTTTGAACATACTATTTTATGGGATAAAAGTGTTTCTGGTAATGTAATATTCACTAATTAGTAGCATTCATTAAATACAACTAAGAGGTATTATTAGTTACGTTTGTGACTTTTATAAACAAGAACCTTAAGAAAAACTTGATCTTGTGCATCGCAGGTTGGAAGATTAGTGATAAAAGTTTCATGAAAGGAAATATATGACGAAATAGTCGTAACCACTACTTTTTCTCTTTACCTGAGAAAAACTATGTAGTGTTTAATCACAAAATAAAATCAATTTTAATTTAACAATTAACAATTTTAGTTTGTCACGTCTTTTTCTTTAAAAATTTGCCAAGCCTAAGCTTAAGACTCTAAATAAAACTTGTTGTGGTATAATTTAGGTCTGGAAAAGCTGTAGCAAAAGTTTCGTTTTCCTTTGATACTCCATATAAAAGGGTGGTCCACCCAACACACACGATGTTAATTGTAAAAAACAAGGAGTTTTTAGAGTATAATCTTAATAGTTTTTATTATGGTAGAAGGATCTATGACAATTATGTGTGAAAAAAATATCGGCCAAGTGCTCGCAACGGCTTCGGTGCATATCTCTATCCAATGGTCCGTATTTTCAATGACTCTGAGATATAATTGCGGTTCAATGTCGATAATGTGCCGAATTATCTCTTCATTTAGCTCTTGAACTTTTCTTGGCTTATTAACGTACACTTTTTCTTTTAAATATCGACAAAAAAAGAAGTCCAATGGTGTCAAATCACATGATCGTGGCGGCCAATTAATTTCTCGCGCAAAACAGCCGTTGCTTCGTTGGCTGTGTGGCAAGAGGCACCATCTTGTTGGAACCACATATCGTCCAGGTCCATATTCTCAATTTCTGACCACAACAAGTCCGGTAACTGCTTGGCCGACTTAATTTTTACACTATCGCGAACAACAGACCCGATTTGCTGAAATTTGTGCACATTTCTCCCGATTGTGGACACATATGGGCGTTTATGCTGACCAAAATAGCATTTTGATTTGAACGCCCATTTGCGTACAAGACTTCAACAATCTGACTCAATTGTAAGATTGTATACCTCAATTGTGTACCTCTCCATGGTTGAATTTGTTCAAAACTGAAAGAAATAAATAAAAGTTGCGCAAAACACTTGACGTTAAGGTGTGACTCACAATTAACATCGTGCATTATGGTTGGACCACATTTTATTAAAATAAATCCATCCGATTCTTTTTCTATAAACTTAAACGTTAAATAATACATGTTTTGGTACAATTCAGGAGGTAAATCACGGTATTCGAAACCGTTTGAAATTATAATTCAATTGTCGTTCTCAAAACAACGATCAAGGCTTGTCAACTCAGCAACACCTGCATTTAAGGTCGCGCTGCTATAACAACAACAATATAATCTGAGTGGAAATTTCAATCGATTTCGAATCCCATATTTTGCGGGAGTATCTAGGTCTAGTATCCAGACTCTAGATACTCCCCCTATAAACTAAAACATAAATACCTTTAACTCATTCAATAAAGGTCAGTACAGAGCAAAGTTCCAACCTTTTATGTGTCCAACTTATGAACTGAATAATCTGGATGCTCTTTTTACGAGTATTAAACTTGTATGGATCTCAAAGTTGCAATTAACTCAAATAAGGCTTAAGTCAACTTAAGCAACTTTTTTTATTAATCATTTGCTAAAGATTTCCTTCTCGAAACCTATTAAAAATTATTTCTGTGAGAGCAGAAAATCAATTTTGAATTTAATATGAGAGTTATGTATTCCAACGGCTGTAGGAAAAATCGCCCAAAGAAAAATGGTAAAAAAAAAAAAATTTAAATCGCCCAAAATAACATGAAAAATTACCCAAAAAGTTATATATGAAATTTTGACCACAAAAACAAAAAAAAATGATAAATGACCCAAAAAGCAAAAACGAATTTTTTCCCAAAAAAATTAAAAATTACCCAATTTGCAAAAAAGTGTTTATTATTGATATAAATTTAGTTACATACAAACAGCTGCTCGGCAGTATGAACAGTAATACTTATTTGAGCTCTCCGCCAAACTTTGTGCACTCTTCAATAGTTAAATATTAATTAATCACTGCATAGTTATAATCAATTACTCAAAACAGAATATAGCTTTTTGCAAGGTGGCATGTCATAACGTCCAGTGTCGTAGTGTCCATGGACACTGTGACACTTTTGAAAATGTCATAATATCCATGTCTTAAGACACTTTGCAAATGGACATTATGTCATTTTTAAAAATTTCATAAGGTCCATAATTACTAAAGATGTTAAATACAAAAAAAGATCTACACACACGCAGAGAAAAACATGTTTTATTATGGTCACAACCAACAAAACTATTTTTAAAGAAACTTATTTTACCATAATATGGTTGTCGGTGACAATGATTTGGTTAAATTAAACATAATATGGTTAAATTTTTTTTTAACCTATAAAGCAAAAAACTCTTTGGGGCGCAAGGATTTTCTCCCCTTTGGTGTAACAAAAACCGGCTTTAGTAAGCGAAGCCATAGAGGAAAAAATCCTTGCGCCCGGCCGAATGCCGGCTATGCAGAGAAGCTTTAGTTAGCGAAGCCGGTTTTTGTTATACCATAGAGTAGAAAATTCAGAGAAGCTTTACTATGAAACTGGACGTTATGACATGCCACATTTTTGCAATATGTCCCGTTATTTTTACAAATAACATTTAGGAATTCGACGTATAATGATCATAAATGATTTAGACAAATAGTATGGCTGTAGGAAATATCGCCCAAAGAAAAATGGCCCAAAAAAAAAAAAATGAAAAATCGCCCAAATGAAGAATCGCCCAAGCGAACATGAAAAATGACCCAAAAAGGTAAATATGAAATTTTGCCCAAAAAAAACGAAAAAGGGCCCAAAAAGAAAATGAAAAATGACCCAAAAAGCATAAACGAATTTTTTCCCAAAAAATAAAAAAAAAATTACTAAATTTGCAAAAAGTGTTTATTATTCATATAAATTTAGGTGACATGTCATAACGTCCAGTGTCGTAGTGTCCTTGGACACTTTTAAAGTGTCATAATGTCCATTGAAGACGAGGGCGAGGACGTTATGACACTTTGCAACGTCCGCAACTTAACTTATAATCAAAAATGTGTAAATTTTTTTTTAAAATACCGTTAAAATTTCAAGTGATTTTTTTAAAGATACTTATTTAACCATAATATGGTTGTCGGTGACAATGATTTGGTTAAATTAAACATAATATGGATAAAATATTTTTATAGCTCTTACTCCGGGTGTATATATTAAATATATATATCCAAAATAAGGATTTCATCTTCTATGGTATAACAAATACTGGCTTCGCTAACTAAAGCTTCTCTGTATAGCCGGCCTTCGGCCGGGCGCAAGGATTTTCTCCTCTATGGTACAACAAAGACCGGCTTCGCTAACTAAAGCTTCTCTGTATAGCAGGCCTTCGGCCGGGCGCAAGGATTTTCTCCTTTATGGTCTAACAAAAACCGGTTTCGCTAAGTAAATTTTTCATAATGAAAAATCACCCAAATTTAAAAAACGAAAAATCACCCAACAATAACGATAAATAGCCCAAAAATTTTGGGCCATTTTTCATATGAAATCAGGCCCAATTTTACATGCAATTTTTTTGGGCGATTTTTCATTTTTTTTTTTTGGCGATTTTTCTTTGGGCGATATTTCCTACAGCCAAAATGACCCCAGGAAATATGGTCCCAAAAGTAAAATGAAAAACGGCCCCAAAATTTTACATGAGACACAACAACACGCAATTTTGGCGTAATTTTGTTTTTTTTTTTTTTGGGTTATTTTTCATGTTTTCGTTAGGGTGGAATGTGGCATTTTAAGTGGAATGAAAAATGACCCCAATCTCAAGGAATGAAAATTGGCCCCAAATAAAATCAAAATTTTTACTTTGGGGCTATTTTTCGTCTACTAATAAAAAAATGCAAATTTTAAGAAATGAAAAATCACCCCAAACATTTTTACACAATTTTTATAAAATTCTATGTAAAAGTTTCTAGGGATAGTATAAAAAACTCGAATTCTTATACCAAAGTAGAGAAAATCCTTGCCGGTTATACAGAGATGCTTAAGTTAGCGAAGCCGGTGTTTGTTATACCATAGAGGAATAAATCATTGAGCCCGGCCGAAGGCCGGCTATTAAGAGAAGCTTTAGTGAGCGAAGCCAGTATTCGTTATATCAAAGAGAAGAAAATTCTTTCACCCGGCCGAAGGCCGGCTATATAGATAAGCTTTAGTTAGCGAAGCCAGTATTCGTTATACCATAGAAGAGAAAATCCTTGCGCCAGGACGCAGGCCGTCTATAACGTGAAGCAAAGCCAGCTTTCGTTATACCATAGAGAAAAATATCCTTGCGCATGGCCGAAAGCCCAACCATGCTATCAATCGTGCGATTTTTAAAACCGGATTTTGAAATCGGGATTCTAAATTTGTGATTTTTAGTTTCGGGCATATGAACTCCACCGAAAATGTTTAATGTAACTTTCTTTGTGCTCTTTTTTGGGGTTCAAATTCATTATAAATTTTGAGGTGTTTTTTCATAATGAAGAATAACCCCAAATTTAGGGTCATATTTCATTTTATTTTTAGGGTTATTTTTCGTTTTTTTTGGGGTAATTTTTCATTAAAAAAATGGGGCCATATTGCATTATGAAAAATAGCCCCAACTTTGGGGTCAACTTTCATTTATTTTTTGGGGCCATATTTCCTGGGGCCATATTTCGCAGCGCCCATTTTTCTTTGGGCGATTTTTCCTACAGCCATTCTAACTGCGTGAACCACCAAGACTCTTTGTAACACCCTACTCAAAAGTTTAAATCAAAATTTTTTTTAATTTTTTAGTTAAAGCGACACAAACCAAAGAAAACAATTTAAAAAATTTCGTTCCACATTTAAGATTTTCAATTGTCAAGATTGTTTTTGTTGTAACCAAAAAAAAAAAAAAAAAAAATATTCAGTAGATTTGTAGATCATTGTCTCATACACTTTCCTCACTCAGTCTCTGGGTGTAAAATGATGTAAATGTTATTTTTTTAATGTTTCAAATACATGAAGCTAAAAATAGTAAAAATTGTGTTGTCTACATTTTTTTTAATAAAAAAAAAAAATCCATTGAATTTATGAAACAGACGACGCCAAGTTGACTCACCCAATATATTTTATAAAACAATTTGTTGTTGGTGGCGTTGACCTAATCAACTTTTGGCCTGCATTTAATTATTTTTTGGTTTTTGTATTTTTTTTTTTTTAATTCATAAATATAAAAATTATAGTTTTTTTCAATTGTTTTAACGTTGTCTATTTCATGTTTTATCGGTCTGTCTTTTTCATTTTACGGCTCATTTAAATTATTTTAAAAACAATGTTCAAAATGTCATAAAAAATATTTCCCTGTCATTAATCATAATTTCTAACAAGAATATAAAATTATGTACATACATACATATAATAATAAAATTGAAAAATGTTTTTAAAAATAAAACAAAATTATCTACTCAAATATAATTTAAGATTATTTTTAAAATTTTTAAACGAAACACTATTTATTTATTTTCGGTATTTCAATATTTCTCTGAAGTTAAGAAATTAGCTGCTTGCGAATTTATTTATGAATATTATTTATTTGTTAAAATACATATTAATAATTTAAACAAGCTATAATTTGTCGTTAATAAATTATTGTTAAAACAAAAAACAAAGAAACATTCATACATTTTTCAACACTCTTGTAAAAAGGCACGATTTTTAATTGTTATTATATTTATTATTTATTGTCTTTTATTTTAAATTAAAATATGTTACACTCAAAAATGTTAAAACAACGAACAAATTGTGCAAATAAAATGTTGACGAAATAATTGAGACCATTATTTTCAGGAAATATAAAAAACTTTTGGTTGTACTCGAGAGTTATGAGCAGGGAAACCAAAAATTTGCAATTGCATGTTTTTCCTTGTGCGACCAATGAAGTCAGAAACAATATATTTATCCGTTTTAGAGCTTTTTATGAATTTTGGCATCGATTTGTTAGTGCATATTTTAGCATATTTTACCGTTTGCAGCATTTTTTTGCATAATTTAGTTAAAAGACCTTTTTTTAAGTTTTTAGCGCATATTTTGCCTTTTTAAGGCATATTTTGATACATTTTTTAGATGCCTGCAATAGCTTTCGCAGCAAACAAAAATTTTAAATATTTTTTCATGTTAATTTGACAAATTTGGTAAACACATTTCAATTTTACTTAGATCGAAGTCTATGTAAATCGTGAAAACCGGTCTATAACTTTACATATTCCCCATAAAAACTTCTTTCTAAATTAGACTGTGTCCGTAAACCATCTTATTATGTTGGTATTAAGATTAAATTCCCAAAATTATTTTCACATTTGCCTAAAACTCCCACCTATAAAAAGCTTTAACTTCCTTTTAATGTTAAGATTATTAAACATTTTAGGTACCGTCCCTAAAATCCCTTTAAGATAAAAAAATCTCATGGATGTCAATATCTAGATAGTATTCGGCACAAATAACTCTTATATGAATTTTAACCTCTTAACAAAACTTTGTTTTTTTGAGCCGATGATCTTGAAAATTCTTGTAAATACTTTAGTGTTTGGGCTTTACCGGTTATAATTTAAGGATTGTTTTTATTAAATGGAACTGTTAAAATTGTTGAATATTTTATTTTTAAACTAACAGTTTTTGAATTTTTGGGGCATATTTTTAACAATTTTCAGAGCATATTTTCAAGTTTTTACTGCATATTTAATGCGCATAAAACGTGTTTTTTAGAGCATATTTCTGGTTTCCCTGGTTATAAGTATTGAATACAGTATTCGAAAATAAACACTTAATATCGCTCCTTAGTGTTCGGTTCGGTAGATTTGGTGGACAACACAAACGCAAATAGTGTTTGTGTAGAAAATCATTAAAAAAATAACGTATCTCTGTTCGTCATCTTTTGAACACAAAAATAATACTGTTTTTATTGAACTCAACAAAGGATGAAAACATTTAATTTCGCTCGGATACGAAAAAAAAAACAAAAATCCAGCAAAATAATTTTACACAAACGACACATATACACAATACACACACAAGCTGTTCGTGGTGCGGTCGTTGCTAAAATTTGTTGTTTGTTCATTTCTTAATCAATGTAAAAAAAGAAACATTATGGAACATTAAAATCTCTTCAAAAGTCGACAAACAATCGACGAAACGTCGGGAACAAAATATTGTAATTAAAAATTGAATATTATTTCCATTAAAGAAATTTAGGCCCTATTAGCTTGACAAAAATAACATTAAACAAGTAAGAAAGAAAAGTCGGTCAAGCCCGACCATATGATACCCTACACCACAGTATTTAAAAACACATCATGCTTATGTGTCCATGTAAATATGGATTTATCTAAGTTTATAAACTTCATGAAAATCGGGTTGAAAGTTTGTGAGAGGCAGAAATTGCCCTCTACCTCCCCTTGTAGTCCTATTTTTTAAAAACTGTATAGCTAATGTGTCCCTATATATATATGGATCTATCAATGTTTTAAATTTCATTAAAATCGGTTTGAGAGGCAGAAATTGCCCCTATCTCCCCTCGTGGTCCGATTTTTTTAAAAATTTATACATTTTGTGTCCATATAGATATGGTTCTATGTATGTTTTAAATTTCATTAAAATCGGTTTGATAGTTTCTGAGAGGAAGAAATTTCCCCCTATCTTCCCTCGTGGTCCTACGATTCGGCCCATTTTCAATAGGCTTGGTCCTTGTGCCAATAAGAACCTATGACCCAAATTTTATCAAATTATCTCCAAAATTGCAACCTGTACTTTGCGCACAAGGTTACATGGACAGCCAGCCAGTCAGACGGACGGACATCGTTTGTTCGACTCAGAAAGTGATTCTGAGTAGATCGGTATACTTTAAGGTGGGTCTAAAGTATACCTTTATTTTAAGGCGTTACACACATCAGCACAAATGCATAATACCCTCTCCACTATTGTGGTGTGGGTATAAATATAATGTTTGTCTACTGTATCACTACAATTGTTCTGTTTTTTTTTAACAAAGAACAGAATAATATATAATGTTCGACTCTTTCTTGAAAATAGTTACAAACGGTATTAAAAGGGTTGTGTTCGTCTAAACAATCGCTAAAAAAATAGACATCGTTCTTGGGAGTGAGAGCCGAACGCTAAATAATGTACTGTTTATTTTCGAATACTGATTGAATATTTAAAATGCTTTTTGAACTTAGTTTTCGAGTGAGTTACAATTATTATTATAATTACATTTTAATTGTACACTCAAAAGAAAAATCAATCCATCCGTACACTAATCAATCAAGCCAATGCGGTGTCAACAGTACGGTAAGTATGGATTTACTTACATCAAGTACAGGATGCTAGAATCAAGGTCGGATTATTCAAGTGCCAAATACTTAACCTAATCCGTACTTAACAAAAATTCGGGAACGGAATAGACTTAAGTAAAAGTAAAGATAACAAAATATTATAAATTGCCAGATGTCTGCCAGCATGTCCAAAACTAATTATACTATGTTCACACTTGGGTTTGTAAACGCGTTTTAGAAAACTGTTGATTTAGCTAATCAAAGCCGTTCACATTACATTTGAGATGACTAACATGACAGATAATTAAGAAAAAAACACAACAAACTAATTTATATTTCTTTAAAGTATTAAAAATGGATAAAAATACTTTTATAAAGTTATCAGAAGATAGTTTTAACATATTAATGATGAAATTGTGAAAATGTATGATTTATTTAAGGGGGGAAAAACCATAAAGCAAATATGGTGGCCGGTTGTACACGTTCATGTTGGCCGATTCTACATTATACTCAGATTGAGGTATATTCAGTGGATTCCATGTGATTAATGAAGTGATTTAGTTGTAATCATGTCAATTTGAAGTGATTAACAAATCACTTCAAAGTATGGGTAATCATCTCGATTTTGATGTTATTAGAGCTTAATTACGTTCGAGCTGCTTAAACGAGCTTAAGAACCCAAGTGTGAACATAGTATTATGCACTATTTGGATAAGGGCACGCTTCCAGTAAATTTCCTTTAAAAAAATACTTAAATATGTACTTTAACTGTGTCCCCAAAACAGGTGATTAAAATAACACGAAAAAACAAAGTAACATGATTTTTTTTTTATTGTCTATTTTTTGTTTGTTTCATTGCCCACAAATTGAAACATTTTACTTGTGTTTTTTTTTCGATGCTGAATTCGAAAAAAATATTTAAATCGATTTTGTGTTGTGCCTTTTATACACAAATAAATAAAATAGAGAATCTACAGAATTCGTGTCCCACATAATGAATGAGCATGTGAAAGCATGTTATAGGGAAATAATATATTCTCTTAAAAACGGGGAATTCGAATATTGTGCGGGAGATGACACAAGTGATGCCAGATGCCAGATGTGAGATTTATTAACTATTCTCTACATTTGAAATATCAAGACTAATAAATCCTTACATTAATAATCTGATAATATAATATTTTTCATTAAAAACTGGAAAATGTTCGAAACCTTCTTTTTAACTAAGATCAACTAAGATTTGAATTCTACTTCAAACTTTTTTATTCAATGGTAACATTGTACGTAGTCGTTCTAGTACTAAACCATCAAGACACTTTCAATTCTGTTCCAGTACTAAGCACTCCCTGAAATACCAGTTAGGAATATCTTACCATTCTGTTTAGGATTCCCATACTTCACGGAAGGAATTAGAAACATACATTTTAAAAGCTATTTTGCCTGTTTTTTCGTACGGTCTAAAATATAACCTTATATGTGAAAATATATACATATTAGGGCGGGTTAATTTTTTTTTGATGAAGCGTATAGCAAAAACGTAATCTATAGGTGATTCTGAGAAATTTTGCTCAAGAGACCATAGCTCGAAGTCGGGTTTGAAACCCCCCAAAATTTCAAAATAGATATTTTTCCATATTTTAATAAATTCTGAATTTTCTTCGATTTTTTTTCGAGATTTTTTTTTGGCAGATTATGAAAGTTCAGATAATTTATAACAACTTTTATTACGATAAATTTTTTTGTTTTCGAAATCCTTTTTGTAGGCAAATCGATCGAAAATCGAAGAAAATTCAGGGGCCTAATTCTGGCAGTTGTGATCGAGTACTTTCTCGATTCAAGAGCAATTTAATTTCTAATTCTTTCAGTCGATACTGAACGAATCGAGATTATTTTTTCAGTATTTTGAAACTTAAATCAATGCTTTACAACACTGAAAAAATAATTCCGATTCGTTCAATATCGACTGAAATAATTAGATATTAATTTTCTTTCGAATTGAGAAAGTACTCGATCACGACTGCCAGAATCAGGCCCCAGAATTTATTAGTTAAAAGTTCATTTTAGGCTATTTTTCGACAAAACATTCCTAATATTTCTACTAAAAATAATATCTAAAAAAAATATTGGTATCAATACAGATTCTGAAAGGATAAAAATACCTTTCAAACAAGCCCAGATTGAGAAATCTACTATAATTCTATCCGATTTTATGACGAATTTAATTAAATTGTTCTATGCATATATGGTAAAATATCTATTTTGAAATTTTGGGGGGCTCCAAACCCGACTTAGTGATATGGTCTCTTGAGCAAAATTTCTCAGAATCACCTATAGATTACGTTTTTGCTATACGCTTCATCAAAAAAAATCGTTCCATACAATTTGACCCGCCCTAATACATATGTATAATTTTCGATTGGTCCGATCATATTGCTTATGTACGCTACTCTTGAGAATATAAATTTGAGGAAAGAAGATGTGTTTTAAAGTTAATACCCCTCCCAATGCATTGAAAATAAAACTACTACTGGAGCCGAATAAATCTTAGATTTAAATTAGGGGAAAAACGATACTGCTTTGTGCTCTTAACTAAGAGGACAGTCGGAATTTGCGATTTCGATTATAAAATAATCATTTAAGTTAGAGCAGTGAGGGTTAACACCAGTGTAGCCACTTTGTTGGTAATTGCCCGAATTTTGTGTAATTTTTACTCTCGTGGATAGAGCGTGGGTAATTTCTTTGAGGTGTAGATCAGGTGTAATTGGAAATTCTTTTATTTTTAAACAAATACTATACGGATTTGATTTGAGTGATTATTTAAGATATTGTAGATCACAACACTATCTTAAACTTTTTAGATCAACAATATCTTAAATTATAAAAACCGAAGTCTCTGTTTATTTAACAAAGAAAAAAAAAGAAAAAGAATTCCATAGTTTATAAAGCAAAAGATTGAGTGATTGGCGCCAGATGGACAGTGATTTAAAACCTGAAAATTATTTGAAAAAGGTATTTATTGGTAAAACTCCTGCAGGAAGATATTTCCAATATACAAAAAGTACATACTGAATTTTTTGTTCGCTTTAACATTTAAAATGCTGTAGTTGAGAAATAATGACCGTCCTTAACGTTTGTTAAACTGATTTGAAAAACAGACAGTTATCTGAAACCATTACAGCAATTTTATTCCTTCCCTAGATATATGTGAGTAGAACTTATAATTAAAATTTTTTTTTTTAATTTGCAATTATTTATTTGAGGTTTTTATTGTTATTTTTGATAAATTATTTTGAATTTCTATATGAATCTTAATAGTATGATTAAAATTTATCTTATTTAAGTGAATAAGATATTCACCCTTATTGTGTTTGGCGTATTTAAAATACGCCTACGACAGTTTGGTAATAGATTAAAGGAAAAAAGTTCACCTTCTCTTTAATCTATAACCAAACAGTCGTAGGCGTATTTTAAATACGCCAAACACAATAAGGGTGACTATGAGTTTGTTCTGATGTGTGAAACACATACAATCATTTGTTGTAGTGTGCCAATCGCTTGAGAATCAGTATCGGAGTCGTCCGTCCTGTTGGCTGGTTGTCTGTCCATGTAGACCTTCTGGGCAAAGTACAGTTCGCAATTTTTAAGATAATTTAATGAAATTTGCCTTAAAATTTTAAGAACCAGTCCATAATTTCACATGGAACTCATACAAAGTATTTTCTTACAGAGTCTTTCTACTCATAATCCATCTTATTATGTTGGATAAAATTTGGCCTCAATATATTTAAGTACAACCTGCATTAGCTTACGAAATTAAGTTTGGAATCAGTCCATTTTCCATCCAAAAATAGTTAATATGTCATGGCAAAACTCTCTGCTGGTAGGTAAAGCATTGAACATAAATCAACCCCCTCCATTAAATTACTTCAAAACGAAAAAATCTCAAATAGATGTAGTCACCTTGATAATATTTTGCAGAAGAAATTCTTGTATTATTGTCTCAACCTTATAATATAATTTGGTTTTAATAGAAACATAAGTGCATATGGGACCTAATAACAAGGGAACACTCTTAAAAATTTGTCTGTAAATACTGCGGTGTAGGGTAGCAAATGTTCTAAATTCGACTATGTACTTTCTAATTTATTCTTTTTTTTTATAGAATTAAACGTTAATTTGATATCAGGTGTAATTTCATTTAAATTGGATAATTTTGCGTCATCTAAAGTGTAGTTTTGAATTTTGTTGGTGGTAACACATCTCGCGGCCCGCGTTTTAAAACATCATTTTCATTTCTTTATGAACTGCAAAACGACATATTTAAATTTATGTTGATCTAAGGAAAATATTCATTACGCTAAAAAATTGATAAAATCAGGAGGGAATTTATTATTATAAGCTGCTATGTATATGTAAATAATGCTTATGCTACCACAGGAGATTTGTACCGACCCGTTTTAAGAAATTAATCAACGAAATCGATTTAAATTAGTGCTGGGAAACTATCGATAGACCATCGATATTATCGATAGTATTAAAATATCGAAAATATCGATAGGAAAAATATCAATATCGATATTATTATTATTTAAAATACAGCTATGAAGACATCTAACAGCAGCTATACACACACAGTTTTTTGCCGCAAATTTTTACTTGCTATTATTAATTCGCGCAGAATTACAGCAATGAATACAAGAATGGCAAGTGGTATGGATTGCTTAGCAGCACAGAAAAAATTATTTTTCCAATTCAAACAAAACATTTGTAGAATCAAACAATTTTTTGTCTGAAATTGGTCCTATAAAAAATTCGCATATTCAAACAATTTATTTGCATTTCGTTTATTGAAAAAAAAACACTGATTTTTTCAAACAAATAATTTAACTGAATCAAACAAAAAGTTTACTGAAATTCATATACTAAATTTCAAAATCAAAAAAAAAAAGTTTTTGCACAAGCAATGATGCGCACACAAGCAGGCACTGTATTAGAAGATGATGGCAGAGAGAGAGCAGAGTGGCCGGCTGGCTTTGAGACACATTTTTTTGTTGAAATAATTTTTGAACGAAGTCTTATTTTATACACACAATGTTTTTCGTCATCACTCACTGTTGCTGTATCCTTTCCTTTGCTAATGAAGAAGAAATGTAACCCAAAAACGGCGACAGGCCGACTCGATATGGGTTTCGTCATCATAATATTTTTGTATTTGATGTATTTAAGTAAACAGTTTGAAAAAATTGAATACGGGATTTTGTTTTGTTTTAACCAACTTTGAAACCAACAAAAAATTTATTTTGTTTCTTATAATGTTGTTGTTGTTTCTGTTGTTTAAAAAGAGTGAAACGTTTTTTTACCTGCTATTTTTTTGTTTTTACTTCAAACCTCTTCATCTTTCTTATTGTTGTACTTTTTTAAAGTGTCCAAAAATAGACTATATGTGTTTTTTGTTGTTGAATGGTTGTCAACATTTTTGTTGGTTTAATAAAAATCAAACAAAAATTTTAATTGAATCAGTAAAAAAATTTGTAGAAATTGAAAAAATTTTCAAACAAGCGTTTGTTTGAAAATAATTCGGCAATAATTTTTTTCTGTGAGTGCTTATTACTGCTAATTAAAGGACTAAGTCGAAATTTTTACATGTTTATATAGAGACTGAAATGGCAAATATTTTCGTAATGTTGTAAAAAAAATGCAAATCCAAATGCAATTGCAAGCATAAGACAAAACAATGAACTACCATTAGAGGATAAGTCCGCTAGATTGATTACCTTTTTGGGTTTAGAACTTAGAACATTTTTTAAAGCTGCAATGGAATATCTTAAAGTCCTTGTTACTTTGGTTCCTTTAGAAAGGTACTTATCAATTTTTAAAAATCTGCTATCTAAAATAAAGTGCGTATATACATAAGTCTTATACATTCAATAAAGTGATAAAAACAACGAACTGTAGCCTTATAAAAAAAATAATTAAAGTTTTCCTGCACAAGTACAAACATTCAGTCGATAGTAATATCGATATATCGATAGTGAAATCTGAAATATCGATAAATATCGATAGTTGAAAATATCGATAGTATCCCAGCACTACCTTAAATATGCTGACAAACTTGAGACTATAACTTCCCATGTTGCGTGAAGCAAAGAAAACAAGATAGCGCATTAGAATATTCCAAACATTACATTTCAGCGCATCTACGTCACAATAGTAAATGAGAACAGACACCATCACACACAAACACGTGTATGTAGTGTGCTGAATGTTTGTTAACATTGAAATCTCTTTGAGGGTACTAAGATAAAGGACCTGCGCAATGCGCTTTCTTGTTTTCTTTGTTTCATGCAATGTTGGAAAGCGCGTATTAAAATGTTCACCAAAGGAAAAAAATCGTATTGACTTATCTGTACATAAAAGAAATAAATTTTTTCTGCACTAATAATGATAAAGCAAATATGAAAAATGTGTCACAATCCGGCATCTCTACTAGTCGTTTCCATATTTTACTCTATTTTTACCGAACATGCTTTTGCTTGATTTTTCTTGAAAATCTCATTTCTCAGTTTATGAAAATGCGGTGTACAATTCTCTAAAAAGTGAGAAAATTTTGCGGCGTATTTTTTTAATTTTCATTAAATTTTCGTTTTTGTCTATTTCAAAGAAAACTAAGGAAGATTTTATAAAAGAAATTTTCAAAATTATTATGAATTCAGTCAATTTTTAGAGCTACTATTAAACGTTTGTTTATTTGAAGCAAAAGAAAAACCAGAAATAAAATCTTATAGAAAGAATTTTAAGAAATAAAAAAAGAAGACTAATGCAATAAATCGAAATTTTAAACTTCGAAAAGAGTAATAATAGAAATAAATAAATAAACGGTGCCATTTATTGTGGTATTTATTAAAAAACAATATAAACAAAATTAAAAAAAAAAAGAAAAAAAAAATAATGACAAAACAAAAACAACGCATTTTTTTTATTTAAAATATAAATAACACATTTATTTTTTTTTATCTAAAACCACAAATTGATGTATTAAATTATATTTCTAAAACCAGCAAAAATTATTAATAAATATATTTATTTTTTTGCGAGTAATCGAGGAGGGGAGATACATACGAAACTCCTGGTAGTGGTTATATAAATCAAAATCAATTGAGATTTATTTTAAAATTGATTTCAGCTGACAATATAATATTATGTTTTTATATTCAATAGTACATAAATAATTGAATTTTTTTTTCTTGATTTGATTTGTGTCGTTTTTTGGTTTTCATTTTCTCTGTTAAAACATAAATTTATTCGCCAGATCATTTACACAGATTCTATTTGAAACCATATTTGGTTTCCCAAAAAAAAGTTGTTAAAAAACCATATTCGTTAGAATTGCAATAAATCTTTTGTTTGCGTTATTGTGATTTGTAAATGAAAAAAATTTCGCTTGTGGCTTTTTTGTTGTTGTTTGTTTGTTACATATTGATATGATTTGTGACAAGGAAGGTGTATTTAGTTGTTTAATCTATTGGTGAATGTGAAAATCATGCAAGTAAACTTTGCCAGATCTAAGGTTCCTCGAATACCTTAATATTTTTACATATGGGCATTTCCACAGAATGGTCTACCAGAATGAAAAAATAAAATGTTGATTATCATCGTCTTTTATTGTTTATTATTAGAAAAAAAGTATATGTTCTTATTAAAGAATGGTTTCTAGCATATCTGAGCTGTTTTACTTGAGGAAATTGGGCTGGAAACTGAAAAATTTTATAATTTTCTGTATTTTCTACTTCTAAATACATTTTTATATACTTATTTTACATGCAAAAAATATGCTATGTTTACACTCTTTCTTCATAATCTCTCCATTACAATCCATTGTAAAAGGAGTATTAAGTTTTTTTGTTAAGGAAATTTGAAGACATTTATGGTAAAGTGCATGGTTATAATAATAAAAAAACATATGGAAAAATCGTACGTTCGCGACCGGTGCATAAGCCAATTAAACAAAAACCAAGAGAGATATTTTATTTTGTAAATACTGGATGGAGACCTACACTAAAACACTTTTAAAATATATTAATCACTTTTGAATATTCCATTCCATTTTCCAGATTTTTAGATTTCACTACTGTCAGCCAAAGTTGACTTCTATTTTGCGTTCGTTCGTGACCACATGTTTATACTTAGCTATTATTATGAAAACTTAAACTCGATGAAATCCATATTTTGTTCTAAACATAGAGCTACCCAAATGCTATCGAATCGCATAAAAAAATGCTAGGAAAAGTTTTGTTTTCAATATTATGTGTACATTAAAAGCGTACGATCGTACGTTCGTGACCCCAGGAAATGCCCATATTTGTATTTAACGCTAATAAAAATGTTGCCGGCTAAGAGTGTAAACCTGCTAAATAAATTTTTTTCAGTTAATGACATTTTGATACCGTTCCAAAGATAAAGTCCCCGCATCGACTAAGAAAAACATTTACTTCAATTTGGGACTCTATAGAACATTAAATTAAAACAACTTAAAATATTTAGGTTTGCTTCTAAAGCTAAAAATAGAAAAACATTAGAATTTTTTTGTCTTTCCGAAGCTAGTTAGCAGGCTTACCCTCTAAAGCCTGGTACTCTGTTCAACATTTCACAAGAAATGCTGGCAAAACGCATACGAAAAAAACTTGTGCGGAATATCTATGAAATAATGTTGATAGAGTTGTACTTTGATAATTTTGTGAAGAAGTTCTGAAATGCTTCTGGAAAGATTTTTTTACAACTGCGAAATAATGTAAGCTGCACTTATTTCACGTGGAATTTTAAGCAAAAGCAAAAAAGTATGAACTGGTTATTAAATACGAAATAACAACCGGTAACAGTTTTTTTTTATCCATATTTACATTCTTGTTTATTTTATTTTTTATTAAAAAAAAATTATCTGAAAACAGATTTGTGCCGCCATTACCAAGTTTGTATATAAAATTTTGACCGGACAGCTTAGTTTTGCTTCAAATGTTGCTCTTTAATAAAATAATAATAAAAAAAAAAAATCACATTTCGCCGAGTTTCAGACTACGTAGCTTTAACTTAATCCATATCTCCAAACACCGGCCTTAGGCGACGATATAATGCCTTCGCTTAAGAATCATTTTTAGAATCACCCCTAGAGTCCATTAAACGATATCTGCCTATGCAATTTTGAGGATAATTTATTGAAACTTGATAGAAAAACCTTTAGACCCAAGGACCATACGTATTGTAAATGGTAGAATGCGCTCAGTATTTTACCAAGATCCTGGAAAGTGTTTGTTTTTTTTAAAGACAGTAAATTGATAAGCATAGAAACAGTTAAAAACGCTCAGCCGCTCAGCTCTGGTCTCTTTTGATTAATTACGACAGCACAATAAACAAAGCAAGCAACGTTCTATTAATTTAAGACACTTTTTGTTTACAAAGCAACAACAATATTTTTAAACCATTGTAAAATGTTAGAACATTATGACAATATAACATGATAGCACACCTTGTGAATACCCCAATTGTGTATAGAATTTTACAATAGAGGAATTCAGTGTTTGATGCATATGGTCTGACATTTGTAAACAATAATTCAGAATGCTTCGATAATATTTCCTTTTGCACAGCTCCCTGACATTTTTAAACAATTTAACCAAACTAAATAATCAAATACCTTTTTGTTAATTTTCTCGAACAATAATTCTGAATATCAACTGTTGCCTAATTTGCATCCAGCACTGCAAAGTTGCTTAAAATAGCGCTTTATGTTAATAACATAATTATTGCAATAACAAACAGTTGCAACCTAAGACGCACCAATCACTGAATTCCGCTTATGTTACCTGTCCCAAAAGGCACCAAAAAAGGTATTGTTTAACTTGATGCTACAGGGTTGACATTTACTTTTGTTTTCTTTGATACGGTAGCACGAACGCACTAAGCATTAAGGGGAGAAGTACATAACGCGCGTTTTTTTTTTTTTTTTTATAACATTTTTTAGGATTCCAAGCTACAGCTCTTTGTTTTATACCAGACTGTATGTTTTATAAACTTTTCAATAAGTTTTCCTCCATCATTCACAAATTTGTTCTTTTTTATTGTCAGCTCAACGCGTTAAAAAGTTTAAAGTTAACCCAACTTTCTGCCGCGTACGCGTGTAAATGTTTTTTGTGTAACTTGTTCTATGAACAAACAATAGCTTTTTTCAAAGAAGTCTATAGAGCGCGCGTGCGCAAACGGTGTTATGTACTACTACCTTAAGAATTAAATCTCTGCTACAAAAAAAAAAAACTTTTTACACAAGCAAAATCTAGATGCAAGTTATATTTTCAGGCCTTTATATAATTTCTAATATTAAAGGCCAAGTAAAAAATCTCATCACATAAAGGAATAACCCCGAAGTTTTCAAAGGACAGATGTAATCGAAAGGTTCCACGGCTGTTTGATCGCAATATTCTCTGAATACAATGATTCTATCTATACTTCTCTCATTTACAAATATAGCGCAGAACTGCTCAGTTCAAATTCCCTGGCTTAGGTCGGCTTAGGGGGAAAAATGTTACTTCTTCGATTTGGTTTAAATAAGGAGCTTTCTCAATTCTTAAGAAGAACATCCTTGGAGGTTTCTGAAGACAGATGGTGTGGGAAGGTAATTATGAGTTACTTCCATTGCTGGCTAATCCAAGCTGCTCTAAATACAATATGTTAATTACTTTCCTCATGTGCAAATAAAGCACAGAACTGTTTAGTTCATATTCTTTTGATTAGACAGGTTTATGAAAAAATTAAACCGACATCTCAAAAATACTGTCCAGCTTTAAAAACAACCGCCACGCAAACCTTCAGGAGGCTTAGGATAAGGCGAGAACCTTTACCAGACTAGTATCTTAGATAGCAGCCCAACAAAACATAAGCCCTAAATATGCTTGAGATATATAAACTTAACCTAAACGTATTCCCTTGTACTACAACGCCAACAAGGAGTGGCTTACTTAAGACACTTACGAGCAATCCCCCGTAAAAGTCACAATGATAACAATCCTTTCTGATGTCGGTTTTTAATTCCAAGAGAAAAAAATACAGTGTAATCTCCTTTAATAGACAGCTTCCTTATCGGACACCTCCATTCGAAGGACACTGTTTCGTTGTCCCAGCAGCGTTCCATTTATAAAACATTGAGTTCTTTTTAGAGCACATCCCCCTTGTACGGACGCATATCAATGATCCCCTCGGTGTTCGGTGATGAGAGCCAATGACTTTTTTGTTCGGTTTTAGATTTGGTATGACTTACAAGATTTCTTAATCTAAAGTTGTGCCATAAATTTAAAAGATTTTGTTATTAATGCTTAATTCCCAATTTTTATTCTTGATAAAAACACTGAAAATTTATTGTTGATGGGATAAGCGCGTTTCACTGGTTGCATAGGCCAGATCGACAATTGATTGGAATTCTTCCAACATTAATTGTAGTTGTAAGTAGGTTAAGAAAAAACAAAATTTAAACAAAAACAACTTGCAAAAGCATGTTGCCAGTTTAAGTTTTTTAAGCCGTGCACTTGCCTGTTTATTATCAAAAATTACTTTTGGGAATACAAAATTTTAATTTAAAAGATTTTGTTGTTCGTGCTTACATAAATATTTTAGCTTTTGCCGAAATAAAAAAAAATCCGAAAACAATAACAGATAAAACATTTTTTCGAAAAATAAAAAGATAAATAAATCTGAGTATTTTGAAGGGAGAGCTAGCTAGCCCCCAGCGCTAGTGAAATTTTATTCACCTCAACAGTGTCAAAATTTTACTTTCATGAGTATTTTGCCACCTTTTCACAAACACCCATACAGTTCGATTTGAATTAAATATGTTCCCCTCTTGCTAAGGGCCCCTCAAGTATATGCAAAAGATAAAACGTAGTTTATCAAATATAATTTATTTAAATCGTAGCTCATTTTCAATTCGAATTCGTTCGTTGGGATTATCTATCGTCTTTGCTTTTGTTAGTTGTACCAAATTTGAAATGATGTAATTTTATTTTGGATAATTTTTTTTCTAGTTCATTTTTTACCGCATTTAGTTTTTTATTTTTTATTTCCAGATTTTACTCATTTTGCATTATAAAGTTGTTTAGTTAAAACGTGTGTTAGTTAATATTAATTGTGTGTGTTGAGATCATTTTCTTAATAAATTATTATAATTTTTACTTTTCAATTTGCTTGAAATTTTACAAAACTTTTACGTTTTTCTTAAATTATATTTCTTTGACATAAATTGTTATAATTATTTATTTTTGGTGACGAAATTAATTTATTTTTATAACCAGAACATACCGGTAGAATTTTTCGACAAACACAAACAGAAAAAAAGAAACAAATTGTTGAAAGTTTGTCATACGCTTTTGGTTTCGTCTTGCAAAAAAAGTGTAAATTTTAGCGATTTAAACAATTGTATAAAAATATATTTTATGATTTAACTAAAGAATTTGATATTAAATAAAAAAGATTTTAGTGTTAAACAAAAAAAGTTTTTGTTAAAAAATTTAATTATTTGGCAACCTCGTTGTTTTTTTTTTTCAAACATCAAAGTTTCGAAATTCAACATCTGTCTTGTAAAAATGTTTCATTTAATTAAAAAAAAAAAGAAAAAAAAAATTTACAAAAAAATGTGAATAATGATTAACTAAAAGATTTTAAAACAAGATTGTGTCCTTAGAATGTATGTTAAAAATAGAGCAGTTCCCTGAATGCATTACAGTGTAGCCTTTACAGTTGCTTTTTGCATTACCTTGTAGAAGATTAATTAAAATCTATCAAGCCAAAAATATTGTTCTAAAATTTGGTGTTATTAATGTACTGGCAGTTATTTTTACTCCTGCACCACCAGTTGGGAGGATATTATTCATCCTAGATCCAATTTTTGTACACCGGTCGTCTCTAAAATCATTTTTTTAGTCAATAAATCTCAAATAGGTCAAATAATGTTCACAAGTCGAACGTAGGTTGTTGCGTCAATAATTTCTCCTAAGGTCCATTCTCGTACATCACTTTTTCTCGTATGTATATAATCATATCGCATTAGCTTTTCTTAAAAATTTACAACTTGAAAAAAATTGTGTTTACATAGATGTGAAATTGTCGTAGGCCCTCTATAACCAGTACTAACTTTGCACGCAACTGGTGTAGGGTATCAAATAGTCATAGCTGACCGACTACACTTTCTTATTTGTTTAAGGCTCAGTTAGCCGGGAGTTACAGTAACGTTGCAAATCAGCTGCTTCATTTTGTTGTATGTAAAGCAATTAGAACGATTATATAAGCAGTAAGATTTTACGGTTCAATCTGTAAGAAATAGATTGGTCTTACTTTTTTACGTTAAGGTTAAGTTACTGTTACTTCCGGCTAACTGAGCCTATAGTTGAGATATACTACGTTTATACGCACCACTTATTCGCAAATAAAAATATTGCAAGTAGAGAATATTGCCGCATAAACAGTGAATTAAATTTTTATTTGCGAATAGCTAACTCATGAAAACAATTCCTGATTAACGACACTATTTGCAAATAAGATTTTAAGCATTGCCATACTTTTAACCGTTTTACGTTTTTATTTCGATGTGGCACATTCATATGACAACAAAAGTAAAATTAAATAAAAAATGAGCAAATAAAGTTAAAAATACACAATAATTGTTGATCTTTTTCATTTAAAAAATAAAAAGTTTATATACATTCAGTGCTACTAAATGAATAAATTTTCCATCTGGTATCGCTTAGAAATAAGAATTTTCATTAAGAAATAGACATATAAACAGTAAGTTAGTTAATCGCAAATAATTTTTATTCGCGAATAGGCTACGCATAAACGTAGTAATAAACTAGTTAAGTTCTGTGTTGGTAAAATTTGGCAAATGATTGAGTTGTCTATATAAAAAGTGGTCCAACCAAAACGCACGATGTTAATTGTAAATATAACAAACATGATAGATGAATCATCTATGACAATTATGTGTGAAACAAAATATCGGCCAAATGCTCGCCATTCGATGGCATACCTCCATCTAATGGTTAATATTTTCAATGACTCTAAGACATAATTGAGGTTCAATGTCGGTTAAAGTGCCGAATAATCTCATCCTTTAGCTCTTGAATTGTTTTTGGCTTATTGACTTACACTTGTTCTTTTAAACATGCTTAAAGAAAGAAGTCCAACGGTGTCAAATCACATGATCGTGGTTGCCAATTAACATCGTGACGAATTGGGACAGCACTGCCATTGAATTTCTTGCGCAATAGAGCTATTGTTTCGTTGGCTGTGGGGCAATTGGCACCATTCTGTTGGAATCACATATCTTCCAGGTCTATATCCTCAATTTCTGGCCATAAGAAGTTCGTTATCATCTCGCGAAAGCGATCACCATTCACAGAAACTGCTTAAGCCTAGATTACACTATCTCACAAGTCTTACGTATTCCATAATACTTTGTAAGATAGAAATCTAATGAGTTTTGTTGCGACTGTCAAAAAATCTAATGTAACATGACCATCACACAAAGTATAAACACTTACACATGAAATAAAATGCAACCCTGATCCAATGAAAAGTATTATTGCTTAGATATTTTTCAAAAAACGATGAAGTCGTATGGGATTTCAAACATTTTTCATAATACATACTTGTCATTTTCGTGACACATTGCATTCACACTATCACACTTTGTTATATTACTTGAGTTTTTGACATGTATTAATACAAAGTATAATAGTGTAATCTAGCCTTTAGCAGAACCTCACTTTTGAAGAAGTAAGGCCCGATGATGTCGAGCCCATAAACCGCACCAGCCAGTCACTCTTTATGGATGCATCCGCCTTTCAACAATTACTCGTGGATTCTCATTTGCCCAAATGCGGCAATTCTGCTTGTTAACGAATCCACTGAGGTTAAAGTGTGCCTCGTCGCTGAAGATGACGTGCATGAAATGCATTTTGATTGAAACGCACATTTTCGTAAGAGGCTTCAACATCTTAACGCGCTACTTAACTGTCAAACACTAAAGCAAATAAATGTGAAATTAAGTTGGACAAAAAACTTACTGAGCAACCTAAATAAGAACGGCAAGCGTCTTTTTAAACATGAATATTCTACTGCCAATACATTTTCAATAAAATAAAACGACCAAGCGATCTATCAAATAAGATTTTCCAGCCGGGTGGTGTTGAATTCGCGTTCTAAAGGTTTGTTTCGTATAAACTGTGTGAAAATTAAAAGTTTTGACATAAAACAGACGCTTGCCGCTCTTATTTAGGTAGCTCAGTAACTTCACAGAAAAAATTATTAGTAGTTTTTTATCAATCAAAAAAATTATTTTAAAAAAAATTAAATTTAATTAATGTGATAATTGAATCAATTATTTTTTTTGTTGAATGAAAATTAAAAATAAAATTTTGATTTAATTAACATTTCCGTTGTTTTTAAATAAATTTTGAATTAAAAAATTAATTAAATAACAAAAAATTATTTCGTTTAAAACAAAATAATTCAAACTTGTAAAATTGTTGTTGGAAATTGTCGAAATCAATTAACACATTGTTTGAAACGGCAAAGTTTTTTTTAACATTTTTTTAATTAAATTTAAAAATATTATTTATTGAGAAAAAAATATTCAAAATATTAAATTTTTACAATTTTTAGTAATCAATATAATCATTTTGGTAATAGGTGCAAAATCAACAAATGGGTTGCTTGATTATATGAATTTGGAACAAATTTGGTGATTAGAGAAAATTTTTAATTTTTTCTGTGTTGACGTTAAAGTGTGACTCACAATGAACATAGTGCATTATGGTTGGACCACCCTTTATTAACCAATTTCCTAGCAATCGGAGTCAACTTAACGCAGATGCTAATTCATCAATTTTATAAATGCTTGTTTTTGTCCCTTATTCTTGGAAAAATTTAACCCCAAACTTAAAATGTTTAAGATCTAAATATTTGAAATATGATATTTAACTAAAACCACTACAATAAAACATTATGCAGCCATTACAAGGTTCCGAAGGGGACCAAGACTTATTTTTATTAAACCTAGCAAAGCTGGGGTTATTGGATGTATCTATCTTGCATGCGCTACGTCAAAATTCAGAATACTTAAAAAGAGGAGTTCAAGGGTACTAGAAGGAATTATTTCTATCAATTGTCGGGCGATTGATTACAACGTGATCGTTACATTAATGCAAGAACGATTTGATAGCTGACTGTATGTGTTTTTGCTTAGATCATGTAATGTTAAACATTTCTCTTTTCTCTTTGGGACCACGTAAATATCGAAAAAGCGTTGGAAAGAAACATATTAGTTTAAGTGCTGGACTAGAAATATAAATTTACTGTTGTATAGGGTGGCCGAAATAAGACCAACCACTGAACTTGGTTGTAATTTTGAGGTAGCAGTGCTTGCACAATTTGACTTTGGTATGGATGTATCTTAAGATCCATCTTTAAAATTCTCTGCAATGTTGTTTTAGCAGGAACGACGACGACTTGAAACAGATGGATCTTTTTCTACACTCTGCCACACACCTTCCACGTTGCCTTCAAAGCGAATATTTCGATAAAAATCTCTTCCAGGCGTCTAAACACCGCACATGATATCGAGCAAAATGGATCAAAATTTTTTATTTTGGTGTCATGATACCAACTCGATTTAGAATGAAATGTATTGTAATTTGAGGTGATAGCATTCCATATCGAGTAACCAAAGACATTACATCTCTCGAGTTTTCATTCGATATGTCAGTGTCTATCGTATGCAGAAAATACGAAAGTTTATCCGATATCGAATGCGGTGATTATACTCTAGTAGTCAAAATTCGTTAGCTAGCGATAATTGTCGTTAAGAGCTATTCTGTAATGAAATTTTAACAATTTTTAACGGTAAACAATGTCGGTAGCTAACGACACAAAAAAAGTTTTTGTTAAATTATAACGATAATAAATGTACTCTTAACAGACTAAAAATATAGGGTAAAAAAAGCCAATTTTTAACACAAAAACGTAAGAAAGTGTAGTCGATCAAGCTCGACCCTACATTATAGTATTTGGGCGATAATGTTTCCGCCAAAAAGAGTATGTTGTGAGGTAAAGATTCACATAAGAGATTTTTGGGCCAAATATTATCTATACTATAACTATGATAACATAGAAGCTTTTGTTAAGGTAACTTATTATTAGGGTAGTCGTATGGAAGCTGTGATCAAATATGGACACAAAACCCTATTCCGAACCCACTTCGACGCATATGTGCCAAATTTGATCAAATTATTTCCAAAATTGCGACCTGTAATTTGCGCACAAGGTTATCATGGACAGACAACCAGCCAGCCTGATAGAAGGACGGACCTCGTTAGATGGATTCTGAGCCAATCGGTATACTAAAAGGTGGATCCAGAACCTATATTTTAATGTGTTACACACATTTTCACAAACACATAATGTCCTCTTCACATACAGGACCATGGGTATAAAAAGTAAGAGCAGAATGTTGTGCTCAGGTACCTCGAACTTGTTCCCTATGTATAAAAAGATGTTAAATTAACACATTTGTTTAGAAATATAATCAATATTTAAATTTTTTATAAGCAAATTTATTTTACACTTTTTATTAATTATTTTAAAAAAATTTTAACTTTGACGTTCTTTTATTTTTACTTGTATTTATCTTTAATATTTCTAAACAAAAATATTTATTTATTTAAAATAAAGAATAAGAAATTCGTTAAAGTAACCGAGATGTCTCGTTACTGAATTATTTCGGAAGTTAAATTCAAAAGGTTACAGAGTTCGACGTTAGCTCGTCCATTGGCCAACCTTTTCAGCTCTTCGTACCGTGCGGGAATCTTTCCCTCTTGCTGATAGGTGGCCAATGTTCAGCCAATCCCCAAGAAGGGTGAGGCTACTAACCCTGCCAATTACCGCCCAATCGCAATTTGCTCTTCGCTCTCGAAGGTGATGGAGAGCATGGTTAATTACCATCTTGTGAAATATCTGGAGATAAATTCACTTCTCAGTGACAGACAGTATGGTTTTCGTGGTGGCCGACCTACGGGAGACCTGTTAGCGTTTCTTTCAGAACGTTGGAGTAGGTCCATTCACCGCTTTGGTGAATGCAAAGAGGTTGCTCTAGATATTTCCAAGGCGTTTGATCGGGTGTGGCATGGTACGCTTGTGTCAAAGCTTATTGCTTTTGGTGTCGGTAATGATTTCTCTCGATTTATATCGAGTTTCCTCAGTGATCGCACTATACGTGTTGTTATAGATGGGATTGCATCAAACAAGTTTCAGCTAAATTCAGGGGTACCGCAAGGTTCTGTCCTTTCTCCTACGCTATTTCTTATGTTTCTTAATGACCTTCTTGGTCATACTTCAAATCCTATCTACTCTTTTGCAGATGACAGCAACATTTGTCATTCATATTCCTTCGATCATAGGCCAAGCCTTGTTGAGATTGGGGGCAAAAGGCAGAATATGAATGACACTCTTAATCAGGACCTGGCTGCAATCTCTGAGTGGGGTCTAGCGAATAGGGTCGAATTTAATGCACGCAAGACCCAATGTTGTATGTTGACCCACAGACGGGCCGTGGGACCAACTATGTCATCTGTATTAATGGGTGGCATTGATATTGAGGAATCGGATACTCTTGATGTTCTGGGCATGAGAATACAGTGCGATGTCCGCTGGAATAAACACGTTTTTAAAGTGTCGAAAGAGGCATTCAAGTGTTTAGGTTTTTTAAAACGGTGCAAGACTTACTTCACTTCATCCGATCTCCTTACTATCTATACCACCTATATCCGACCGAAGATGGAATACAACTCCCATATATGGGCAGGGGCTTCAAAGTCTATTTTGAACCTTCTGGACCGTGTACAAAGGAGGGCGGTGAAGCTCATCAATGACAGTAGGGTATCCAACTCTATGTACTCATTGGAGCATCGTCGGAATGTGGGCTGTGTGACACTTTTCTATCGATATTACCATGGGAGGTGTTCCACTGAGATAAGTGAACTTATTCCACCCGCCCGAGTATTCCTTCGTAATACTCGCTCATCCAGTGGATCACATCCGTTTGTAGTCGATTGTCCTGTGTTTCGCACAGCGCATTATAGAGAAAATTCGTTTTTCAGTCGAACTATCCGTATGTGGAATAAACTTCCCGCAGAGGTCTTCCCCGGTACTTATAATTTATTAAGATTCAAGTCAAATGTCCACAAACACTATTCCCTCTTTCCTCCTTCCCAAACCTTATTTTCCCGACCAACACAATGCACTGCATATATAGGGGGCATCCCCTGAGTGTTGGTTTATCGTTAAAAAAAAAAAGAGTTGAGGTACGATCACGGAATCTCGGTCCTCAAAACGGCCGACTTAATTCCTGATCATTAAGACTGTAGAGTTGATCTTTAATTACGATATCGAATTCGATAATTTTAACGAGTTGTTGACTGTATGCATTCATTATGAATTTGCAAGATTTACAATTATATTACAAAGTAAAAAAAGTTATACGTGTTTAATATTGATAGATCATATTGAGGCCACCCTGTACATATAAATAATGCTGTAGATACTCGGCGAAGTTGCGGCGCTCGTTATCGATCGAAATTCCCATTTAAGTTTTATTGTTATGTATTAATTCTTAATTTGGCCCCTAATTTGTGTATTATTTTTAAATAGATCAAGACACCTTAAAAAAAGAAAAAGAAAATTCCCGAAATCTATTTACATATTAATATGTAGTCAAATCTGTTCTTCCTATTTAAAAACATAAATTTGTCTAATAATTCATTTTCAGAATTCTTTAGATTCTTGTTAATAAAAGTCTTTACTTTTCCTATAAATCTTATAAAATAGTAAATTAAGTCAATCATATCATTTATCCAACTTTGTTGAAATCATGAATTCAAAATCAAACAAACATTAAAAAAAATTACATTTCTTCAAACATAATAAAGTTTTTCTGACGTGATTTCCTTAATTTATGGTTTATTTTGAATCTGCATTAATCGTAAAACAATGAATTTTCTTTTTATTTATTTTCGTTTCTTGTATTTTCTATATATGTAAGTATGCTCATACATACATATATATTCGCTCCGCAGTTCGTGGGTGACTCAGCAAACACGAGAAATCGAAAATAAAATTAAAAAAGAAAAACATATAAACCTATTTACTTTTTGTGCGTTTTTTCTTAATTTATACTATAACTTTAAAAAAAAAAATTATAAACGTGAATCGGTTTTGTTTGTTTTTAAGTAGAACAATACAATAATTTTAAAAATCTTTGAAATATTTACTAGCTGCTTGGCCGGACCGGGTCTAGCAATTAGGGATGTGACGTCAGTTCAGTCAGTTTTTCAACGTACAATTTTTAATTGCGAACTACTTTATTTTTAAATATCTTTTCAATTGATCATTTAAATTGTCTTAAATGATTATTTAAGTTTTTTTTTTTTCTTTTTTTTTAATTTAATTGTTTCAGGATGCATGCACCTTTCGAAATTAAATTGAAATTTTGGTTAATATTTATTTCTTAACCAAATATTTATAAAAAAAATCATTGCATTTTATATTTTAGATTTCTTTGTTTCGATGTTGAATAAATAGACATTTAAAATTTTTTTTAAATATTCTTTGTTTCTACAATGGGGGTGGGTAAAAGATATGACGATAAATTGGATGTTTTCTTATATCACTTATGTAAATATATGTTTGTCTTTTTAAGCACTAAAGTGTTCGCAATGTACTGAAGAAATGCATTATAAGCCGTCTCGATATTGGGCCTATGCTTAAAAAATAGATCAGGGTTACAATGTTTTACAATAAAAAACTTTTTGTTTCGAAAGTAAAGGTAATAAAGTAAAGTTGGATATGCATACATATGACTCGTTCGTTACAAAATTAAAAAGATGAAATGACAAATTATTCTCACAGTTCTTTTGGCACTTTACGAGAATAAATATACATACTGATTGTATCAATGCATATCCTTTGGAAAATCATGAAAGGGAACATGTATTGATACAATTTGTATATTTCTTCTATAAAATGCTACAAATATTTTGAATATACCCTAGGGTAAAGGAAACTAACACTTGTCACGGGATAGTTTTAAAGTGGAAGGATCGGTTCCAGTTCTAACACTTTTAATGAAGGGGACTTGTCACTTTTACATGGCGATGCCCTAGGAGGGGGCTAATTGGCACCTTTTTGACATTTTGTGACAGGTAACTGAAATAACCTCAACAAATATATTAAATTTCTGTTCATATCGCGCCCTAACACCGAAAATAACGTAAGCGACATTATTTTCAATTTTGTTTTTTTTTTTTAATAAATGACTTTAATGTCATGGTTACATAAGGTACCGTTACGATTTTATAGAAGGAACAATTTTATCGCAAGCGACAAATTTCATGCAAAATTTAAATGAGATAAAATAAAAAAACTCACTCCAGTAAAATTTGATTTTTAGCGCTTACGTTATTTTCGCGGTTAGGGGTCGATATAATGCCTGTCGCAGATATTGTCCTGAGAGAACATTGTTAATATGACAGATTCCGTTCATATAAGGTAATATCAGATAGTATCAGTACAATACATCCATGTTCTGGAAATCGAAATCACGTTTAATTGAAATCTATGGAGATTTTCAATTAAATTGTTTTAAAAACAAGAAAGTTGAGTCGGTCAAGCCCGACCATATCGAGCCCTAACAGCGAAAATAACGTAAGCGCCAAAAATCAAATTTTACAGTAGAGTTTTTTTTTATTTTATTTCATACAAATTTTGTATGCAATTTGTCGCTTACGCTAAAATTGTTCTTGCTATAAAATCATAACGGTACCTTATGTGACCATGACATTTTAGGAAATGATGCAAGTATTGCCAATAAAGTCATTTATTAAAAAAAAAAAAAAAAAAAAACGAAAACTTAAAACGATGTCGCTTACGTTATTTTGACGGTTAGGGCTCAATATTATACCCTAAAAGTTCTTTGTGCCGAATTTTTTTTTTAGATATCTTCATCTATATGAGATTTGTTTGTCTTTAAGCGATTTTAGGAAGGGGGTTTATATGGGACCTTAGGCTAATTTTGGACGTACTAGCACAACATTTTGTTATGACATAGTATGCATGGTAAACTTTATTGTTGCCAATTGTTATGTCGTCAATGCCAACAATTAGGAAGAAGTTATGGCATTAAGAGCTGTTTCTGGCAGTAGTTTTTTTATGGGAGCGCTATGGTCAAATATGGACCGATTCCCACGAAATTTGGTAAGATTAGTTAGATTGCAATGAAATAAGTTAGGGCCAAATTAATTCTAAGTACCAACATAACAACATGTTAAGATGGTTTCAGGGCACAAAGGCTCTATTCCTGAAAGATGCTTGTATTAGATCATATGTACCTAGAAAGAGATTCTGAGTCGATTGGTATACTTATAGTTGGTCGAGTACTAAACGCATAATACCCTCTCCACTATTGTGGTGTGGGTATAGCGAACGTAGCTTTTCCTGATATCAAAAGTAGTTCCTGCAAAGGGAATATTTTATGAACTTTAAACACAGGATAGTTTTCAAAGCTTGTTCGACTTTCACTCGAGCTCGATTTTCTGATCATTGCTGATCGTACAGAATTGTCTTTCCCTGTTCTATGGAAAAATAATAAAAAGTTTCTAAAAATTACCCCGTCCAGTGCCCAATGTCTGTAAAGCTACGGTCACATTTATTAAACATTTCACCAAATAAGCATAACCACTACTTTTGTTAATAGTTAGTGAGATTTAACATAGTCTTAATATCACAAAATAAAGCTTATAAACTTTTAGACATGGCAAAAAAAAACTGGTTTTTGTAAGATGTGGTATTATAATCAAAGTAAATATTGGAATTTAAGAAAATTATGTATAAGGTTGCCTGTTGGTTACATGTTTTTCGTAAAATATTTGCCAAGTGTGACCGTAGCTTAAGTCCCGCGTCGAGAAACTTTTCGATTGAAACGTGAAAAAAATGCCATAATTAAAAAAAAACAACTGTTTCTTTGACTTAACTGCGTTTAAAACATTTGGGGCAGAAATAGCTGTCACGTAAGGAAATTACTCGCCAATTTACAGAAAAAGTTTGTCTGTAAACTTTGAACTGGCTGTAAAATTTTAGTAAGAAAGTTTACGCTTTGAACCGTCAAATTGTGAGAAAGTTCACGCTTTGAACTGTCAAATAAAATCATGAATAAAACCGGGGTGAAAAAAAAATTTAACACAAAAAAATATATTAAAAATGCAAAATTCAATGATTAAGGCCAGTTTACACGGTAATACAATGTATTACGACTTTGTAGAATCAAAATATTATGAAATTCTCTCCGTGTTTAAAAGAAAAAATAAAAATCTTTTGTAAGTATAATTCATGTTTACACGGATGGTATAAGTAAAATCAAAAGTAATAACAAAAAAGCAGATGGTTGCAATTTTAAATATTTACAAAAACAACATGAAAATTTCCCGAGTTGAATTTAGTTGTTTTTGTAATTGTATAAAAATGCTATCACCTTTAATGTACTCCGTTAAAATACACCTCTGGTGTGATGAGAATACATAAGTTTCTAAAATGGTTTAGAAAAAAACCATTTACCGACCGCTTGTCAGATTTATATCCGTATTCTCTCTTACTCAATACATTTTGCTTTTACATGATAAGATTTTTCTCATTTTACATAATCCTCCGACATGTCGTAATACATTATATTACCGTGTAAACTGGCCTTTAATAACACGGAACAGATAAGTATTTTTTTCTTCGACGATTTTTTTATTGTTTAATTATTGTGCTTTTTAATGTTTGAAAAATATACGAATGTTTTTAAAGCCATTTTGTAAGCAACAAACATTAAAGTCACACTTGACATTATTTGGTATAGCCGACGGTTGTATTTTCGCCGCCTCCGTTGAAAATGTTTCAATTTTAGTAAATTTTGATCGCCTTTAACGATATGTGTGACATCTGCAATTTTACATCGGCTTCGAGTGTGATATTATGACCAGGGTTGTTAGATGTGACGATTTTTCGTCATTTTCACGATTTTTTTAAGAAAATACAGTAAAATGACGATTGACGATTTTTTAACTAAAGGTAATAAATAGTGTTATGACGATTTTCTGGTATCACTTAGAAGAAATATTTACAATTACATATATTGGGAACAGTTCAAAAAGTAAAGTAAATATTTCGAAATACAAAAATTAATTAAAATTAAACAAACAAATTCTTCCCCCATCACAAACCAGGTGGCTTTCATTAGATGCACTAGTAAATCAAATTCTACAATTATATGAATGCCATCGATACAGCAAAAAATATATGTACACTAGAGCCCCGATTTGCTTCGGTCCTATTTGGTCCGTTTTTTAAAAATTGATTACATCCTATTTGCGTTTTTATGATTTCGATGTGCGTTTTTAGCTGAAGTCATAATCATATGTGAAGAATTTTTTTATTTGCGTGTAAAAAGGCGAATTCCCATTTAATTCTGTTAGGTAAGTTATTCTAAGTATAGTTGCGCGTTAGGAAGTAAGAAGTTAAGGTAGAAGTACATAACACGCGTTAGTGCGCGCGCGCTCTGTCGTCTTCTGTCAAAAAAAGTTAAGCTAGTGTATTTTCATAGAACAAGCTACATGCAAAATATTTTGACGCGTTTGCGCCGGAAAGTTGGTTAACTTTGAACTTTTTAACGCGTTGTGTATTTTTGACAAGTAATCAGCTGACAATAAAAAGAATAATTTAACACATTCGTGAATCATGAAAGAAAAACTTATTGAAGAGCCTAAAAAACATACAATATTTATATAAAAAGAATAAATTCAATAAAATAACAAAATCTTGATATACTTTCGAACCCGTTTTTAAAGCACAAATAAGTAAACAAATAAAAAACAGCTGACAGGAATGGCTTTTGTAACGCGTGTTGTGTAACTTGCAATTTTTTACGCGCTAAAGTTTTTAAACGCACGATACTCGTCGACGAACTAACGCGTGTTATGTACTTCCACCTTTAGTTCTTAATAAGAAGTTGTGTAGAAAAATGAGTGCAAAGAGAAGAAAATGCATTAGTTTGGAACTTAACTTGGGTATAAAGACTGTTGATATCGACATAACCCTTGGTTTAGCACTTCAACAGTAAAAACAATTTGCAATAGTGATAGCGCTAAAAATTAATCATTTAAAGATAGCTCGAGTGAATAGAAAATAAGATTGTTTTTGTGAATATGAATTAAATAAATTTTTGATATGTTTTTATGAAAAATAATTTTTTCTTATGTATTTCTTTTCAAATGATAAAAATATTTCAGCTCACTTGCTAAAAAAATAAGTATAATAAAACTTAACCATATCACTTCCTTTATAATAAATAGAATTTTTTGCTAAAAATTTATATTTCTGAACCAATCAATGCAATAAATTGTTTCTAATTTGTAAAATTTAAATATTTAACGATTTCTTGACGATTTTGTTAAATATTCGTGACGATTTTGACGAATTCTGTTAAAACTTTTGACGATTTTTAAAGAAAAAAGCCTAGCAACCCTGATTATGACGTTTATAACGTAACGACGTAATCTCTTTTGATAGTTTTCGACAAGAGTTACATACACACTTTTTTCTCACTTTTCGAGAAGTTCTCACCAAAGTTACATGGGTATAAAAATCCTTAAATGGAACTTTTCGTTAAATATTTGTATTTTTTTTTTGTTGACGTGATTATTAATTTTACGAGTCTTTACTTAAATCTTTAAATGATATTTTATAATATTCCTAATATGTTTTTTTCTTCTAATACTGTAAATACGTATTGCTGTACAAAATAATGTGACAAAGAGAGAAACTTTTTTTTTGTAAAATTTACACTAATTTGACCTTGTTTTCTAATTATGCCAAGTAGTTAAAATAAATGTAAATTAATTTTATTTAATTAAAACAAAATGCGTTGTTTTGAATTAAAAAAAAAAAAAAAATAAATAAATTTATAACATTCTTTTTAATAATTTAGAATCTGCTAATCAGGAAGTATATTAAAATATAAATATATTTTGTTAGAGGGTATCATGTCTTTTCGTTCACGCTCACGTCCTACTCAGCCCTTGGCTTCACGTAGACGTTCTTTATCCAGTTCACGTGCCCAGAGTTCGGGAGCTTATAATTACAATGGCACTTCCTACAATAGTGGGCCAACAAACGCCTATTCATCCGGCAGCTCGAGACCCTTAAGCACTGGCTATTATCCCAATGGCAGCAGTTCCTCATCGTATTATCAAAGTCCTTATAACAGCAATTATTCATCAAGGGATAATTTGTATGGTTCCGGTTCTTTGGCGCGCAATAGTTCGGGCAATAGCTATTATAGTAATGGTAATAAAACGGCATCATCATCTTCATCCTCAACATCGACTTATCGTCATGAATATATGGCTGCTTGCTCTAAGGAGAGTAATATTAATAGCAATGCTGGCTCCGCTGCTACTACTTCTACTACTACTTCAAATAAATTTCAAAATTCCTCATCAGCATCTTCATTGAATCATCACCAAATCCATCACCATTCGATAACCATATCCCTAAATCCCTCTGGCAACAGCTCCGCCAATAATGGCAGCAACTATACTAGTGCTTATTATAATAATTCCAATAATAGTTACAAAACGTCGCCTTTAAAGTCCTTTAAATCCTATATGCGTTCACCACATGCATCCTCACCCTTAGCCTCATCGTTGTCAAAATCTTCATCACCATTATCATCTACCTCTTCATCTTCAACTTCTTACGCTACTAAAGCTTCGGGCTTACATTCTACTACCAACAGCACTAGCACCTCCATTAACGATGGCAATGGCAAATATCAAACATCCAACAATAGCTTTTCCTCCTCTACTTTAGCTTCAAATGGATATGATGGTTCACGTTACTCATCAAATCCCTATAGCAGCAGCAATGACCGTTATATCAGTCCCTATACATCTTCATACGACAAAGGCATTACAACGGCATCGCTTAGTTTTAATATGGGTCCTTCGTCGACTGCGGCAAAAGGATCGAATCCCTACTTAAATAAGTCTTCAGCATCGAATGCCTCCTCGAGATCTCTTAACAAAACAAAATCTTTATCGAATTCGAATACTAGTTTAAATGCGTATCCCTCAACATCCAGCAGTAATGGTGCAAATACACCAAATGCTGCTGCTATGGCAGCCATTGTATCGCGCAGCAGTTCGTTAAGAGAACAAGAGCGGAAATCGCGAACTCGTTCACGTTCTCGCACCGCAGCTCAGCGTTCGCTTAGTGCATCATCGGAAAAAAGTGAGGGTTATGAAGTACGTTGGGGACTAGAAGAAATAATTTAGTTAGTTTTAAACCTTTCGTCTTGGTTAAAAGGAAACTACGCTTAAAAGAATCTACTAAGAGTTTTATTTTGTATTATGATTCTTTTTTTTCGTTAAAATTGTGGTTCTTTTCAAAAAAAAAAAAAAAAAAAATTTTGATTTAAAAGTACTTTTTGTTAAAAATGTTTCACGTTTTAAAAAGTTTGACTTGTAAGAACCCAATAGAGCTTGCAAGATAATAAGAACTACGCTAAAGATAATTTAAAGGGTGGTCCAACCATAATGCACGATATTAATTGTGAGTCCCACCTAAACGTCCAGTTTTTTGCCCAACTTAATTTGGCATTTCTTTGTTTCAGTGTTTGACGAATTCAACCATGCAGAGATGCACAATTTTTAAGGTACATATCTGTGGCTTGGTGCTAAAAGGGCCAATATCAAAATATTTACTTCTGAGAAATTTGAAATTAAATTTTTTTTATAAAGGAGTTCTTACTGAAATTTGCTAGCAAAACCCTTATGAAGCTGTTCTGGGCTAAAAACATTGCAACGATTAACTCAAAACAGAAAAATATTGACATTGGCCCTTTAAGCACCAAGCCACAGATATAAGAAAACCACTGGGACAGTTTTTAAGTGACTCTTAATCGTTTAAATATAATTTTGTAACGATAAGAAGTATATCGTTACCTAAAGCTCAAACGGCCCTAATTAACATTTCGAAAATTTGATGATAAATTGCTTTAAACTGTTTATAATTTATTTCTCTTGTCAAACCTACCAGTTCTATTTACAATTGAAAATGTTGCATATTATCCAAACATTGAGTAAGGTCTTTTACCGTTTATCATATTATTCTTTGTAAAAGATTCAAATTTCAAAATTTTCAAAATTTTCTGAGGATATTTTTGTTGTTGCCCTACATTAGAATAATTAAAAAAGTCGATACCACTTTGTGTGGCTTTGCTTTCCAAAAACCAATGACAAAAGGGTTAAAATTAAAATAATCTCAAAATAAATTTGCATTCGATTTTCATTAGAAAACTTAGAAACAAATATTTAACATTTCTATTCTTTTTCATTACTTTTAATAACATTTAGAGCGGTAGTGAATCACGACCCAGTCGTTCACGCGTAGGAAGCACAGCTAGCACTGTTTCGGTATCGACATCCACCTCGGCCACAGACGACAGGAAAACACGTGAAAAATCCGAAAACAGTGGTGATAATATTGATTATAAGGCTCTATGGGAAGCTGCAAAGTAAGTTAAACAGAGCTTAAGTCCAAAGAGAGAGAGAGAGAGAGAAAGAAAGAAAGAAAGAGATAGAGTAAAATAGAGAAATACAAACCGTGATCTAAAGCTCTTCTTTAATATTTTGAAATATTTAAAAAAAGAAAAATCAAATTAAATTTCTGGTGATTTTTTTCTTTCAGATTGGAAAATGATAAACTTAAACAACAACTAAAGAAAAAAGATGATGAAGTTGTACACACAAGAGCAACCCTCGAAAGATTTGCTAACGCTGTAAGTCAATTTTTTTTTTAACTTTTTGAATATTTAAAAATCAAGTAAACAGGGTTATTCAGGAAAACAATATGTAGTAAAATATCCACAACACTACGGTTTGAAATGAAACAACATAAGTTATACTCTATAAAACGAATTATTGTTTTTTGTTTGCAACTTTTTAAGGGGGTTTTTTTTAATTAATAAAATTATGGAAATATATTTTATATACATACATATACATAGAAGAAAATACATCTACGAGTAAGGAAAGAATTTATTTAAGGCTACTACTGTATAAATAATAAACAATACTCTCACTAAAACTCAATAAAAAAAAAAAAAAATTTTAAAACAAAAAAAAAAAAAAAAAAAAAAAAAAACTGCGCTTTTCTTTCTCTTCCCGATAAAAACTACCCACAATATACTTATTTTGCCTTACAAACCATATCTGTATTTTTTTTTTTTTTAATTAAAAAGGTTATTAAATATTTACTAAAATAATATCCTTTATAACCAGGTTAAAGAGGACCCAAAAAAAAAATTTTAAACCCAATAACGCCCCCCACCCCCTCATACCACTTACACAAATTAACTATCACTGCCCTTAAAAATTTTTCAAAGTATTAAAACACTTTTAATTTTGTTTGCACCGTTAATTTGAAAACAATCAATCGATCAAAAAACCAAACCAACCAAAATTTTTTTTTGCAAATTAATAATTTTTGCAGACTACTAAAAATTCTCTGTCAGAGATTGAAAAGCGCGAAAGGAGAGCTATGGAACGAAAACTTTCCGAATTGGAAGAAGAGCTTAAGGTAAATACCTTTAAAACACAAATTTGTAAATTTTCCTTTCTTTTCTTTTTAACAATTAAAAAAAAATTAAGCTGAATTTTTAGTTTTTTTTTCGTTTGAAATAACCATTATTGCCAGACTTAAACAAAACAGCCCTTTTTTATTTATTTTTTTTTGTTATTGTTTTTTATTTTCCATCAAGATTTTATATTTTTTGTTTTAATTTTAAAAGCTTTTTTTCTTGCACCATTAATATTAAAAAAAAACTGTAGTTTTTCGCTTGTTTTTCTTTTATTTTTATCTTTTTTTTTTTTTTATTTATTGTAAAACTTTTTTTTTGTCGAAATATGTTAAAAAAATTCTTTTTGTTTTTAATTTAAAGGAAGAAAACCTTTGTTTTTAAAATTTTGTTGTTTTTTAATAACATTTGGTGTCGTCTTTTAATAAGGGGCTCTTGGAAAAATATTATTTATACTAGACCTTATGTTACAACACCATTTCCAATTGTGCTTCCGAACTTTGTAATTAAATCTTGAATCTTTTTCTAACTTATGTACATAGTACATACATAAAAAATTAATCAAATTAATCACTTAATCTGGAAACCTACTAACGACCTTTTTCACCAAGTTCAGTTATAATTAACTATCAGTTATAGCTGTCAAAAGCATATTGTTAACTGGAAGTTAAAGTAATAGTTAGTTTTAACTGACCTTTGTGAAATTGGTCGTAAGTCTTAAAAACTGTTAAACAATTTTAAATTAAAACTCTTTTTTTCAAAAATTTACATTTCAAAGTCGTCTTTTAGAATTATTCAATTTAATTTTGAATATTTCGCGATAACTTGTTTTGCACTTAGGGGCAGATAAAACTGTGCAACAAAATTCGTGTCATCGCTGCCAGCCTCAACACTTGCAACGCGAAATGAAAGTAGACTACTAGTAGAGCAAATCTGCCAAAGGGTTTTGAAAAGTTAGCTCGGGCTCCCGAAATATAGGCCCCTACAGTTTTTGAATATTTTGAAAAGGCGTTTGGTATAAGTCAAAAAAATATACTAAATGTACTTCTGAGCTAAAAAATAATTTCAGATGTCTTGAGTAGAATCGCAAGGCGATTCTTTTCTTAAAATTTATTAACCCTCTAACTCTCATTTTAAGGGGTCATTTTTGTCCTTTTTCCTAACTGTTACACAAAAGTATACTAAAACGGCACTTTTAAGGGTTAAAATGTTCTACGAATATTTTCTGCATCAAATTTCACTAGAGGTCTTCTAAGACCAAAAGCTCGTTCAATGTATCTAAAACGAATTTTCGAAATTTCGGGCATTGAAATTTTTGAATTTCTTGAAAAGGCGTTTGGTACAAGTCAAAAAAAATATACTTAATGTACTTCTGACCTATGTCTTCAGTAGAATTGTTTGGCGATTCTTTTCTTAGCATTTATTTACCCTCTAACACTCATTTTAATGGGTAATTTTTGTCCTTTTTTAAACTTCTACACTAAAACGGCACGTTAGAGGGTTAAAATGTTCGACGAATATTTTCTGCATTAAATTTCACTAGGGGTCTTCGAAGACCAAAAAATCGTGTAATGTATGTAAAACAGGGTTTCGAAAAATTAAAAAAATTCAAGGCCCGGAATTTCGAAAACCCGTTTTACATACATTGCACGATTTTTTGATCTTAGAAGACCCGTAGTGAAATAAAATGCAGAAAATATTGGTCGAACATATTATTTAATCCTTAAAAGTGCCGCTTTAGTATACTTTTGTGTAAGAGTGGGGAAAAAGGACAAAAATTACCCCTTAAAATGAGAGTTAGAGGGCTAATAAATTCTAAGAAAAGAATCGCCTTACGATTCTACTGAAGACATCTGAAATTATTTTTTAGCTCAGAAGTACATTTAGTATATTTTTTTTGACTTATACCAGACGCCTTTTCAAAAAATTCGAAAACTTTAGGGGCCCATATTTGTGGAGCCCGAGCTAACTTTTCAAAACCCTTTGGCAGATTTGCTCTACTATTAGTCAACTTTCATTTCGCGTTGCATGTGTTGAGGCTTGTTTTTTTTTTTTTTTTTGGTTGCACAGTGTAATATTTAAAAATTCTACACGGTTGTATTGCAGAATGCATTAAAAAGCAAGTTGCTTGTCGAAATTCCTCAGAATTGACAGCTGTGAGGAAGCTTGTAAGCAACTGTATATTATTATAAGAAGAAAAACGGAAAATTGATAAGAGATAATTGAAAACAGCTCGGCTGAAAACTTTAACAAAACGTGAAAGACAATTTTAAAAGCAAGTTAAACAAGTGTGAGTGTAAAGGGTGTTTTTTTTAAACCCAATAGAACTTGAAATTGTAAAAAATATCACAAAAAATTTAATTTTAATCAAAACATTGGCCCATATTCATAGTCAAAAATAAAGTCGACTTTAAGTTAAAACCGGCTTTAAATGGATGTCAACAACATTGTTTTAAAGTATTCTTTAGAAAAAGTCGACTTTATTTTTGACTATGAATATGGGCCCATTGTATTCGAAAGATAAATACATCGTCAGCTCATTTTTGGCTTGGCGCATACGCCAAAAATTCGTAATGGGATAAACGGCAATGAAGGTTTACATGAAGTTTTCTGAAAATATACCCGATAGAATTTCAAAATAGTATTTTCACCACTGCTTCCAGTATATGTTTTGAATAAAAATTTAAATTTTTGTAAACTTTCATGAATGCACTAAGAAGTTAATATTATTTTATTGAAAGTGAAAATTATTATACGCGACTTTTCTAAATTTATTTTGTGCTGCATACGTATACTGAAAGCCATGTATTGAGTTGTTGACATTTCAATTTGCTTTTGATTTTCATTTTTTCATTTGCTTCTTTTTTTCATACGACAATGAAGCAAAGCAATAGAGAAATTTTCTTGTTGTCATTTTATTATGATTTCACTTTAACTACTTTTTTTTCTTACGGCAATGAAGCAAACCCAGAATAACATTTATTTCGTTTTTGTGTGAGGAATTTTCTGCATTCGCCAAACAGTGGCGTGTAGAGCGAAACAGTACTTAACAAACTTGAAAATGTTTGGTGTGAAGCAAAATTAATGTTTAATATCTCAGAAACCATAAAAATTTTGTTAAACCGGTTTTAGATTAAGAAAGGGGGTACTCACAATATATATAAACCATACCTAACTCAATTAAAAAAAAAAAAAAAAATGGTCGGTGGGTCAAACCAATAATGAGCTGAAGACATAATATAACCATTTGAAAACGATTTCGAGCATATGGGCATCGCGGTAGTTCTTGACAATTCGCATTTTGACGTCCAATTTTAGGTCAATTTTTCAAGCATTGCGTAAGTATCAAATAAAAGCTCCGTTAGGCGAACGTTGCTGTACCCGTACTGTAAGCACGTTGGTGCACTTATAGAACGTTTAAAAACGTGTCATATGTTTTCCCAAACATAAACAAAAAGCAATAGTATACATAAAACAAAACACATAGTGATGGGAATCAAAAATGTTCAAATGGTGACCGTTGTGCAGAAAAGGTACCACGTTATTAAAATGGTATTAAAACAGTATTTTGTGTATGTAAAAAATGTTCATAATTTAATATTTATATTATAGATTAACAATAAATAAATTTGTATTTTAGCATATATAAATTTTTAGCATACATATCGCTCATTTGCTGCAAGACCGGCATAACTCAAAAAATCCATTTCGAGATAAACGCATTTAAAGTTTTTGATTTGCACTAACTACTTAGAAAAAAAGAAGACACATTCTCTTCAAACTGGGAAAGTATAAAAGATATAAAGATGAATTTAATACACAATATAAAGAAAAACAAAGTGAAAAATTCTGCATCTCTAACTCCAAAATTTCATTTTTTGAGTTATGCCGGTCTTGCAGCAAATGAGCGATATATTGTAAATGTGCATACACCAAACAAGGTTTTGATACCATTTAAAGTCTTTTATATGTTTCACATTTCCATTGTATGTGTATATGCATTTGTTTACTTTAAAAATTTGTATATTTGGAAATATGTTGTATTGTAAGTTGTTTTGTCGCAATTCAATAGATATACTGAAAAAAGTAAAAAAGAGCAAAATTACCCGCATTCAATGTAACATACAAGCCGCCCATCACTGTCTTACAAATGTCACTTAACAACGGCATGAAATTCTATTTTATACAGATTGGTACGTTGTAACTACGGTACATTGCATTTCGGTAAGCTTTTGTATTGGTTTTCATATAACAAAAAGCGAACAGCTAATGGATACAGTACAGATACGGTACAGCAACGTTCGCCAACTGAGCCTTAACACGAATAATGTTGGCCTCTATGGTGTCAACTGTTGCTGGCTGGTATTATTCTTGTAATCTACTTATCACCAACTTTTAATATCAACAAGTCGACTATTACAGTCGTTATATGACACGTAGCACCATTCTGTTGCAACTACATCTCGCCCGAAACAATCAATGCCATGCACGTTTACAAACAAAAAATCATTGATCAAGATATGGTAACGATCTTCATTGACCGTAAGGCGAGCTCTAGCTTAATTTTTTGTTGAAAAAGGTCGGATGATGCGAATAGAGTCTGTTGTGGATTGGTCTCACTCCCTATGCAGCAATTTTGTGTATTAATAAACCCGCTAAGCCAAAAATTAGCCTAATCGCTAATTTTTTTTTTTTGAAACACTATATTTTATAAGATTGTCATACAACTGACTTTGAACATATCGCACACCTATTTCGAAACTGACTCAACTCAAAAAACTTAATATTTCAGAAATCGAAAAAACAGTTTTTTACAAAAAAAAAAAAAAAAATTGTTAAAAACAAAGTAGAAATATAGATTAGGATCTAAAGGGTTTTTTAAAATATTTATAAACTATGTAGATAATGAAAAATTTTAAGTTGTGTCATTTTGATTATGTATAATTTGCACAAGTTATCGAATTATTTTAAGTGCCACAAATGCCACTTAGCTGAATGCTTTTAATGTTTTGACACTTTTGCCAAATTCTAAACCAACAAAAGTATAATTAATATAAACTTCAACAACGATTTATTTTATCAAAAGTGAATTAAGACTTTTTAGCACTTAGCAGTAGGGATTTACTACCATAATATTTTCTGACACAACTAAAAAAAACTCTCTTAAATGAATTGCAACCAATTGAAACATTAAGAAGGACATTGCTGTTTTTAGCAACAGTTAAACACAACAAAATAAACTGATATTTTTTATAGATAAATAATGGTATTGTGCTAGGCCTGAAAAATTAAACTTTTGAGTTGAGTCACTTAAACTAGGTGAGCGATATGTTTTGTGCAAAAATTTGCACTGAATTTTCAATCAGTGCAAAATTATTTTCTGCATAGTTGTTGTTATGTTTCCAGATGAACTTCGCCATTTTGCAAGACTAAACCGTTGACGTGAATTACTCTAATATCAAAAAAAAAAAAAAGTAATAAGTTTTAGAAAACAAATGAAATTTTGTAGTTGTCCTTTTTTAAATCACGTCACTAAATTTTATGTTTTATTTAATTTCTTTTAAGTACTATAACATATTTTCCAATTTGAAAATTTTTCAAAAGAGGTTATAATTTTTTAAAAACCCACTTTTCTTTATTTATACCGCACCGGTTTGCTAAAGGGCCAACAAACTGTTTTTTATATGTTGTTGTTGTAGCAGCGATGCCTGAAGAACATGTGCTGCTGAGTTGACAGTCCTTGCTCGGTGTTCGTTGAACTCCGAGTCGTTCCGGTTCGTATAACCGATTGTCCTGGGAACGATTGTAGATATGACCACTGTATGTCGCTTTCTTGCAAAAAGTAAAAAATTTGTAAATTTTTATTTGGCCTCCTTTAGAGGAACCGGCGCGATATGTTCAAATACAAGCAGTCCATACTAATCTATTTTTATAATATTTATATGGTTTTATAGGAGTATTAGGTACATATGTAGTCAGGTGTTACATACAGGGCTGTTCTGGAAATCGAAAACGCAAAGCGCAAGAATTTTAAACCTCGTTTTTAGATAAAATGTCAGTAATAAAAGAATTTTATGACAAATGTTATAGAAATATTTCTCTATTAAACAGAATTTTATAAAAAAAATTATACAAATTAGATTAAAAGTGTATTAAAACCCTCTTCCAAATTTTAGCGTTTTGCGTTTTCGATTTCCAGAACACCCCTGACTGATAATCAGGTATGGAAAACGATTTTGAAAACAAAACGATTTGAAAACGATAATATCGTTTTCGGTATCTTAAAAAATTGATTTCTAATTTATTTTCCTCCGTTTTCATTTATATATTCTGTTAAATTCTTTATTAAATATATTTACTGAACTGTATTTTGAACAAACAATTAAGACTTTACTTCAGAAATGGATTTTAAAATCGGTCGAAATTCATCACACCTGCTAAAAACTATCATTTTGAAAACGATCGTTTTTCATCACATACCTGCATAAAATTATATATTCAAGTTTGGCCGATATTTTAAAGTTTTTAAAACAAGCTTAATATACTCAAGTTTTGGAATTGAATAATTTGGTTTCTACTGATTATTTTATCGAGTTATTTTGAAGAATTTATTTTTAACTATTTCAAACTCTTATCTTATTGATATAAAAGGTTAAAAGGATTTCAGTTTGAAAAATGATCGGTTATGTTCTAGAAGTAGACCTGAAGTGGATTTGAAATCGAGGAAATTTTAAAAACGACCCTCTAAAGAAAGTTAATAAAAATATTCCTTTTCTTATCCACTTTAATTAATTTTGTAAATTATTGAAGGTAAAATCTCGTTCAATTTCAATTTCACTTCTTTTCGATATTTAAATAGAATTGGTGAAATTGGCCCTACGTATACAATTATTTTAAAAATTTTATGTGATAAGTATGTTGCTTTTAATATTAATAATTAAAATTTAATTTGCTCTACTTACAAGTACTACAAGCAAAAACTTTATGGATTTAAGTTAAAACAGCACAAATTTTAATTGTAATGTTTTGCCTTTATTTAATCGTTGTTTGCTTTACAAAACACTTAAATGTTGAAAAATTTTTAAAAACAACAAAATTTTATTAATTTTTGTATTTATTTAAAAATTTTTTATTATTAATACAGACCTATTTTTATGTGAAAACAAGCCGAAAATTAAAATTTACATATTTATGTATATGTATAGTTTTACTATACATATTTTGTAAAACAAAAAAAAAAAAAAAAACCGCATCATACACTTAACACAATTACACGGAAAAATTTAATTAGCATCATTAGTTGGATTGGAAATTCTCGGTAGGAGTTGGCAAATACATTAATTATTATTGAATTTTGTTAACTTAAGTTTCTAATATTGAAACAGTGAAAATTCTTAAAAAGTTCTTAAACGAAGAGCAGCTTACTTCATTACAAACATTATATGAGAGGAAAAACTCTATTCGTCTCTTAACCGAGAATTTCATTATCAGGCCAACTCTCACCAACAATTTGACACATTTCTTCTTGCTTTTATGTGTGTGTTTATTGTTTTGTTTTAATTATGAGTTTTGTTTTACATCATCTTCATTGAACATTTCATCGTTTCATGTCATATACAAAGAACTATTTTTATATACTTACATCTAATTGTTTTTTAATTTGATTTTAGTTTATATATTATCATGTCTTCATATCAATGTCATGTCATTCATTATTTCATGTGTCATGTGTCAATCATCTCTTGTAATTTAAGTCCCTCCTCTACGCCACGTACCACATACAACATACGGCAAACTGTTTATCTTACGAATCGTTAATTCTAATTTTTCTTGTAAAATTTTAATAAAAAATAAATTGTGTTTTGTTTTTTTCTCATAATTTATTTATTTCTTACCAGCACGTTAAAACTTTTGTTTTTTGTAGGCTACTTTCGGGTGTTATTTAGGAAATCTCGTTTTTGTTTGTTTGTTGATTTCGATTTAAAAAAAAAAACACCTAAAAGTATGCTTAAATTTTGTTTAGCCTTTTATTATGTTTTTAATTCTTGAGTTTTCACATCCTCCATTTTCTTTTTAATTTCTTAATCGTTTTTTCTCATTAATCTTGTTCAAAAGCCCTTAAAATCAATCAGTTCAATTACCATTTTTTTTTATTTTTTCTCTATTTAATAATCAAATTAATCCTTTAAAAAAAAATCATTTTTGTTTTTACCATTGATCGAATTGTTTGAGTTTTACATTCATTACATTCTCTTCTTTTATTTACTTTTTTCTCTCTCCACGTTTCTACAAATTGTTTTCCTGTAATTGTAGCTACTGCAGAAGTTAAAGAATGAGAATGAACGTTTACGTGCTGAAAATCGTGCTCTTACCCGTGTTGTCTCTAAGTTGACCTCGTCAGCCCAGAGTCAATTATCGAAAAACAAACAATAAGAGAATTTAAAACAAATTATATATAAAAAAAAACATTAATCAAAATTTAATTTATACAACTCTATATATCAAAATAGATCTAGGAATAATAAAAAATTTAACTTACAAAACAATTTACACTTTTTACATACACCACCCGGTCAAAAAAGTAGTTAAAATTAAATTTAGCTTAAAATATTTATTGTGTGTTTTATATTTAGAAATACTTTCGTGATTATTTTTTTTTTTTTTTTTTGTGTTTTTCTGATAGAAAAATATTTATGGAATTAACCAGTTTTTCTCTAGGTGTAGTTTGCTGTTTTCAAATGATATTTTATATTTAGGCCCATATCTTTAAAAGAAAATAACGCAAATTTATTTAGGACTTGTTTTTTTGAAATTTATTGAATATTGTTTTCAACATTTTAATTTACACAGTGTTGTTGCAAAGAAGAATTGAAAAATTCTTTACACATTATTTTGTTTTAAGTTTTAAAGAGCTTATTTTTGATGATATTCTCAGAATAAAATAATATTTTTTTTAATAAAACCAAAAATAAATCAGATTTTTTGCTCTTCATTTTATAAAAATTATTTGTTTTAAATAACCATTAAAAAAAAGTGCAATTTTTATACAATTGAGAACTATTTGTAGCAAAAGTAGCAAAAACTAGACTAGAAATAACAACGGCAACGAAAATATACTAAATAGTTTAGTTTTAAAATATGATTAACTGGGAGCCATATTTTCACTATTACTACTGCGACTTTAGCAATAATTGTTTTCAAAGCAGCAAACTTAAGATCAGGGGCCTGATTCTGGCAGTCGTGATCGAGTGCTTTCTCGATTCGAAAGCAATTTAATATCTAATTATTTCTGTCAATACTGAACGAATCGGAAATATTTTTTCAGTGTTGACAAGCATTAATTTGTGTTTCACAATACTGAAAAAATAATTTTGATTCCTTCAATATTGACTGTAAGAATTAGAAATAAAATTACTTTCGAATCGAGAAAGTACTCGATAACGACTGCCAGAATTAGGCCCCAGACTTTTTAAATATCGTATGCTACTGATTTATTTACAATTAAAAAGCAGTAATTAAAGTGAATAACTGCCTTAAATTTTAAACAGCATAACAAAAACAGCAGCAGAGATGGCAATAAGGTAACATTTAAGAAATCGTTATAAGTATTATACGATTTTAAGTAGCATATAAACAAATAGCTACTTTAAGCGGCGATTTCAACAACAACAGCAGTAACGGGAATTTCTTAGAACTGTGATTTTTTAAACTAATTTACTGCTATTCAAACAACTACTTTTATTGCTACCTGAACAGCTTATTATAAGTCAAAATGTAAAAGTACATGTAAAAAACAAACAACAAATGGTTTGATTTTTAAACTAGTTGGTAGTTAATGTTTTATAATTGTTAAGCCATTTCGAACTTTTTTTTTTTAACATTTAAAAATTGCAATAATAAATAATAACATAAGTACAAAACATTTTTGTTATCGATGGTTATGGTTATAGCAATAAAATTGGTAGCAATTCTAGCACATGAGCCAAACATGGAATAAACATATACCCGCATACATGCCTATAGCTATAAAAGGACCGATTTAAATTGTTATGAATACAAACCGATTTCTCTAACAGCCTGTTCAACGATTTCGAACGTTAACGTTCGCAATGAATATTACATTTAAAACAAAAACAAATTTTCGAATTTTGTTTTTGTTTTAAATATAATTTTCTATGCGAACGATGACGTTCGACATCGTTAAACCGGCAGTAATAGTTTCTATCTATAAATATAAAAACGTGTGTGTCGTGTATGTGCTCCTAAAACTAAAGAACCGATTAGCACCAAACTTGGACAATAAATTATTTTAATCGGGAGCCAGATGTCTCTTAAGTTTAATCCCGATAGGTGGCGCTGATATTTTTATTTATGGTACGATTTGGCTGAAATTCACAAAATATATTTATTAAACAGAAATAAGTTTCCTAATAAAATTTTAACCAGGGAGATGACAAAGGGATCAAGTTATTAACAAGATTCTTCAGTATTTAATATTTTATTTTTATTTGGAAAATCTCGAACAGCGCCGGGAAAATAAAAATTAAAAATAAAATATATGGTTTTCATTTAAGGAATTTTTTATTCATAATATCATCTAAAGTATTTGCCATCATTTGTTATAGCTTTTCTCGTCCTTTTGGATTTTTAATCCCACTAAAAACGGACCTAAGTCCCGTTTAAAAAATCGGTATGCGCTTTGTAAAAGATCCGTTTTCATATCCAGACTTATTTTTGTGTGTTCATGTGACACCCTTTTTTTAGATAGAACATTTTGTGGTTTAATATAAAAGTTTGGCATTTCTTATGGAATTTCTACAATATGGATCTAAGACTCTATAAAGTATATACATACATTCATGAATATATTCTGGGTCGTTAAAACTAGCGGAGTTTATTTAACGATGCCCGCCTTTACCTCCGTCATTTTGTATGTTGATGTGGGTTTTTCGAAGACCCCAAATATGCCCCCAGGTTGTCACATACATCCCGGAATAGTTTGATATTGAAGAAGACAAAACACATTTTCTATCAAAATGTCCCTTAATAAACGTTTTCTTAACTTAATAATCGTTTATGAATAGGGGAATATCTTTAAGTCATAAAAATATACTTTTAACAAAATCTTTTGAAATTGACTTTTAACAATAAAGTACATTTTTAAAAGAAATAGTAAGGGTAATCATGATGGGTAGTGCAAAGTGTATACACACATTTGCACAACACAACAACAATAAAAAAAAACCTTGAGCAAAAATAGTAGCGCATATTTGCTCAGTTGCATGTGGAAATCAGTTGTGGACGATTTTAAACTTAATAAATTGATCAGATACTGGTGGAGGACCAATAAAAACTCGTTTTTTGATTACTGGTGGAGGACCATTTGAAACTCTTTTTGATTACTTGTAGAGGACCATTTAAAATTGGTTTTTTGATTACTTGGAGTGGACTTCAGGATTTACATCTACCTATACGACGGTAAAGGTCGTTTTGTGCTTGTCCTGGAGCACCTTCCGTTCTTTTGCGAAAACCGTAGCAATAGGACAAGTGATAAAGAAAGCAACCATATGTGAAGGAAAACACAAATTAAATAGCCCTGGCATGTAAACTTAAAGTTTTGCCATTTACACTTGGTCAGGTTGTATTTTTAATATACCTTTCTTAAAACAAAAAAGAAAAAAAAAAGGAAAGGATCATTTTTATTATAATTGGTTGTGATCGCTTTAGCGCAAAAATTAAAAAATAACTAAAATTGTTGTGTATAATTGTAAACAATTAAGATTTTTGACAACTTATACTAGTGCTGTGTTGCCAGCTTACATTTTTAGAAAAATTTCACATTTGCACAAAAAAAATTGTCCATGACCTTCGTATTAACTCTTGCTATTTATTTTTCGAAAAAGTAGTTGCCTTTTTTTTAAAGTACATTTTAATAGTTATATAAACCTTTATAAGAATATTTCTCAAAACTTAAAAATTATATAAAAAAAAATTTTCTAAAACAAGATTTTTAGGTAATCTAAAAAAAAAGGAGTGGCATTATTAAAAAAAAAATAACTATAAAAAAAATAACTTTTAAAAACAGTTTTTATTTTACGAAAAGAAAACACAGTTTTTGTTTAAAGAAAAAGTACTTTTAACCAGAATAAAATTATTTTTTTTTCAAGTAGTAGATTTTTTAATTAATCAGACGCACTATACCATATTTCATAGCCGTATAGTTATGACAAAAAACCAAAATGATTTGTTTTCTATGGCTATGATTATTGCGTTATGTCAAGTCATCTAAAATCAAATCTGTGGCCTTTTGACAAAACATCTTTAAGTTAAAAAAAAATCCTGTTAATTATACGAATTTTCCTTCAAAAAACATTTTTGTTTACGAAATTTTTCTTTAATTTCGAATTTTTTAAGTATTTGATAAAAATGATTTTTTCCGATTTTTTTTAAAACTTTTTTGCTATCTTATCTCGCTTTAAGATGTTTTGTCAAAATGTCACAGAAATACAGTGCTGCCCATAAGGTTAGTTCGAACAGCTGTTTGTATGGTTATTTTACGTCTAATTTGAGCTTAACATTTTGATTCCAAAATATAATTCAAGAATTTTTTCCTTTCGATAAAAAAAGGCAGGCAACACTGTGTAAAATAAAATCAAATTTAGTTACCGAATTTAAAACAAGAAAACTAATAATATCAAAAATTATCAACCACCTATTAAATCTTATATGAAATATATTTTAAAACAACTTAAATATTATAAAAAAAAAAATTTTTAAAAAGTAGAAAAATTTTTTCCTCACTGTTATCTAATGAAATCAAATAACAATTAACTTTGCATAATACACCTTAACAAAACTATATCAAATTAATAAAAACCCAACTTCCCACCATTAAAAACCTTTTAAAATCAAAACTTCTCGACTTGTAACAACACATTAAATCAAACACTCTAAAACACGACTTCATTCTCTTGGAAAAAAAACAAGGCTTTTAGTTTAAAAAAATTTCGCCTGGAGGAGAGAGAGAGACGGACAATGCAAATTCGTTCAGACTCAAATATAACTCTGGAATATTTTAAAATCGACTAAAACAGCTACCACTTGTCATAAGTCTGCGTTATTGTCTGGATGTCTAAGCGGTTTGATAATAAAGATGGTGATACTGATCGTTTTGAAGATGATGATGACGATGAGTATGAATGTTTCCTTCTACGTTTTATACAAATGATTATCTATTTAAATTGTGTTGTTGTTCTTCTGTCTCTATATAAAATTGGAAATCTTCCTTTTCATTTTTGTTTTCCTAATTTCGTTTATTTTTTTTTAGTTTTTTTTCTCCTCTTTTAACTTGGCTTTCTTTAAATACCTTCTCTAAATGAAAATAAGGATAATATTAAATCCTGTTTTAGTTTCCTTTTAAATTTAAATTTAAATTTTACTTTAGTTGTTAAGAAAATTCTATAAATTTATATAAATTAAATATGTTTAAATAAATGTTAACTATTAATTTTTTTTGGATGGTTTGTTTGTTTTTCTTATTTCACTTTGTGATTTTAATTAGATAAGCAACCCAATAAAGAATAAACATTCAGCGGTAATTTATTCCATTCTCCCATTTTTCCTATTTAAATTCATTTGTAAAAATGGGAAAAGGGAAAAAACTCCCGGGAATTTTTTAAATTGTTGGGGTGAAATTGATTTCTTAACTTTAAGTTTTACTTTTAAATTAATTTATTTCAATTTCAGTTAAATTTTTGGAATGAACTGTTTCGTTTTGTTTTTTTTTTTTTATTTTAATTTTAAAATCTTTTTGTGTAAATTAAAGATTTGTAAATGTTGAAATTTGAAGTTTAGTTAGTGTTAAATAAAGAACCAATTTACACACACAGCAAGTTTTTTTAAGCATAGTTTTATTTTATACAGAAGAGAAAGAAAGAGAAATAAAATCTATGTAAAAAGAAACTATGGCCATTGTGGCTTTGTTGTGATGTCAAAATTACGGCAGAACCACATGCGAATGTGGGTTTTCACATTTTGTGTACTCTTGGCTTAAGACTTGCGCGAGAAACTTGCTGTTTGTTAAGATTTCAAAGTGCCGGTTCACACACGTCAAGTCTTGAGTTTTTAGAAGAGAAGGGAAAAGAGAATGCCATTTATTTTCCCCTCTCTCCTAAAAACTCAAGACTTGACGTGTGTGAACCGGCACAAAGTTGTGAACCGAAAATAACAGTAATTTCGAAATTTTTAAACCAAAAAAAGCATAGAAGTAAATGTCGGAAAACGTATTCAAGAATACCATATTGATCCTTATGAACTATTCTATGATTTTTGATCAAAAATAAGAGTTATTTCTTGATTTTTATAAAAAAAAAAAAAAAAAAAAAAAAAGTTTTTATATTTTTTGACCATAACAATAACAGTTATTTTTTGAATTTTATTTTTTCGATTGAAATTAACAGTTATTTTTTGATTTTTATGAGTTATTCTCTAAAGAAATGTACGTGTTATAATAATTTAGTTGACTTCAAATATTTATTTCAATGTGTGATCATCATTGGGATTTCTTATGCACATTAAACCAAATACGTACATACATTTCTTTAGAGAATAACTTTTATTTTTGCTCGAAAAAAAAATCAAAAAATAAGGGTTATTTTTGGTTAAAAAAAAACTAACTGTTATCATCTGGGACCTGATTCAGGGGGCAAATTATGGCAGTCGTGATCGAATACTTTTTCGATTCGAAAGCAATTTTATTTCCGTCGATACTAAACGAATCGTTATTATTTTTTCAGTATTGTGAAAACTCAAATAAGTGCTTTACAACACAAAAAAAATTATTTCGATCCGTTCAGTATGGACAGAAATAATTAGAAATAAAACTGCCTTCGAATCGAAAAAGTATTTGATCACGACTGCCATAATTTGCCCCCTGAAATAATTACATATTAAATTCCTTTCGAATCGAGAAAGTACTCGATCACGAGTGCCAGAATCAGGCCCCTGCACATGTTTTATTAAGACTATGATATTCTTATGGAAAACTTCGCTTCTTGCCATTCAGATCAAAAACCTTTGGCTTTATTTAAATAATAATTCGATGATGTGATATGACACCCACAAACTAAGGGGTTACGTTAAACCCAATATAAAAAGAAAGTTCGGCTTCGATTAAACAATTAAAACCCAAATTATACGAACTTTTCTGCAATAGAAATCGTTATGTAAAATTGGAGTTTAAGATTGGACTGTGTTGGAAGGCGTTAATGACAACATTTAATAGAACTACAATTTAAAAAATATACTTAATGCTTTAAATTGATAAAAAAAAAAAAATAAATACTTAATAAAATTAAAGTTTTGTTTGTTTTTCTTTGAGGTATTTGTACACATAACTTATTTTTTAAGTTAAAAAGTTTTTTTGGAAACAAATTTCCCGAAATTTTATGTTTAGGGAATATACAGACATGTTCCCCAAGTCGGATTTGAGTGAAATTGAATCCAAACAAATTTAAAAACGAGGCTGTTTTGAAAGTTTTTAAAAAAATATTCCTTTTTTACTAAATACTTTGATCACCGTTTACTTTTTAACCAAAACAACTCTTAAAATCCCCAAAGATTTTAGTTTCACTTGATTTTCAGAACATGGCCGATAAAAACTAAACCACAATCGATTGGGATTACTTTTGTAAATGAAATTGAAAACATTTCACGTTTAGGGGCATTATGCTAAAGTTATCTCAACACCCCTTAAATATAATATGTCTACTAAAGGCACCATGAACACTGTGTTAGCAATTCTAGCACTTGACTGCCTGAATCATGTACTAATCCCTTAATTTTGATCTTATGGTCTACCCCCTGTGATCTAGCATTAAATAGTCAGGATTAATTGAAACCTTACTAGGGATCTAGAGCTATCAAATCTCCGAAGATTATTTATCGTTTTCTCGAGTTTTAACTTAAAACCTCATTATTTTGGACCAACTACTAGGGAGGCTTAAAAAAGTATAAATCAGTTGGATAAAAATATCTAAAATCAAATACCTTTATTTTAAATAGTTTGTTATTTTTTTTATTTCTTAGTTTAAACCACGGAATCCTTAAAAGATTTTACCAATAGTTAGCTCAGAACGTTTATTTGTATTTCAATTGAAAGAAATATTTTTAGACAAAATACAAACACATACTAAGGCTGGGTTTTTGAGATCTCAGTTAAACTAAGTTTAGTTAATTTAAAAACTGATTTGTGCCGCCATCACCAAGTTTGTATATAAAATGTTGACGGAACTGCTTAGTTTTGCCTAAAATGTTGGTCTTTAATGAAATAAAAAAAAATCATTTCTCCGGAAAAATCCGAGATTTAAACTAGGTTAAGCCAAATTTAAACTTAATCCGCATCTCAAAAACCCAAGATTTTAGGATTTCTGTTGTAATAGATTTTTCTGACAATTTTAAGCCAACAATATATCATGTATTCCATTGGACATGAGACGGTGCTACTTCTAGACGTTAAAGAAGGAAGGAAGATTCATATTTCTTACTAAATCTGGGATTAACTAGCCTTAAACTAGGGATGCCAAACGGGAAACCCCGAATACGGGAATTTTTCGGGATTGAAAAATCCCGAATCCCGGGATTTATTTTTATTAAACCCGGGAGTTTTAATATATCAACTTTTGTGTACGAAAATGTTCGTTTTTATTAAATTTTTATACTCTATACAAAAAAAAAAAATATTAGTAAAAATTATATTTCAGTTGTATTTTTTATTTTTATAATTCTTATTTTTCTTTTTCAAAAATATATTCTATATATGGGCATTTCCCCAGAATGGTCTACCAGGATGAAAAAATAAAATGTTGATTATCATCGTCTTTTATTGTTTGTTATTAGAAAAAAATTCTATGTTCTTATAAAATAATGGTTTCCTAGCATATCTGAGCTGTTTTACTTGAGCAAATTGGGCTGGAAACTGGAAAATTTTATATTATTCTGTATTTTCTACTTTAAAAGACATTTTTATATATGTACATATTTTACATGCAAGAAATATGTTATGTTTACACTCTTTCTTCATAATCTCTCCATTACAATCAATTGTAAAACGAGTATTAAGTTTTTTTGTTAAGCAAATTTTAAGACATTTATGGGAAAATGCGTGGAAATAATAATAAAAAAACATATATGTATGAAGGTAAAAAGTGTCACGTGCGTAATGTCACGTGCGTAATTTACAGTTTATTTTTTTCTTCGCCAACCCATGCATAGTTGCTTTTGAACAAAACATGATTATATAGGCCCATTACTAACCTTTATAAAAACATTTTTTCCGAAATAAAAACCTCCTACAATTCACTTACTTTCGCACTTTTTCTTACGGTCCTAAAAGCCACTTCTATTTTTGTCACGTGAGTAAGTCAACTTTGATTGCATGGCATTTGGGTACCCAGTGCTCAATTTACCATTATATATACTTTTTAGAAAGAACTCATCACAAACAATGTAACGATTCTAGAATTCATTCTAAAATTCCAATCCACTTCTATTTTTTTAATATTCAAACACAATAAAACGCGTACAAATGTCGCGTGCATAACCAGTGAAACACCCATATTTAATACCTTTTGAAAATTTATAAATAAATAAAGTGTTGTTTATTTAAAAAGAATCCCGAAATCTCGGATCCAGAAATCCCGGAATTTCGGGATCGGGAGTTCAATTTTCTAAAATCAATCCCGATTGGCATCCCTACCTTAAACGCAACGATTTTTTTTTTAATTTTCCCGTATTTTAAGTTTAAACCACGTAATTTCCGAAGTAGTTTTTACAAATAAGTAAACCCCAATATTTTGAAGGCTCCTGGTTTTCGTCACATCATATTAAAACAAATACGTTAATGACATTAGCTATATTGCCCGAAAGTGGAATTTAAAACGACGACGCTATCACAGCGCGATTAAGCACATCAAGATATAATGACAAATTTACCATGTAGTCGCGAATTCGTAACAATATACAAATATACAGGCCTGTCACACATATTGATCGAAATGATTTTAGTTTTGTAGTTGCATTTCCCATCGAATTTATTTAAGCTTCTTAAAATGAAATTTCCGTGTTTTTGAGAAGGGGAATACGAAACTACTTTCACTTTCGATCGGAATTGCCTTCTGTGACGAGAATGGCATTTTCAATAATGAAATAATTAAATTATGTATACTCACAACACAAATGATTGAACGTGTAGTAAAACTTTACTACATTATACTAATCATTTCGGATTTGGAATAGTTTAAAATTGCGTTCACTTTTAAAAATATGTATGTCTTTAATTTTGCCAAGGGACTTCTTAATTAGGTGACAAAAAAAAAACCAACTGTAAAATAATATTTTCCCCAGTATAAAACTAACGGAATTAGACTTTCACCCCTAACGTGAATAATGTTTCCCTTAAAATTTGTTTCCATTTCCCTAAGAAAAAAGTCAAATTTCGAAAAAAAAACTATTCACTTTTTATTCATAATGGGCGTGATTGTTTATTTTCTTTATTGGAGGATTCACAAGGTGTGCTATCATATCAAGTCATATTTTCATAATATCCATTAATTTTACAATAGTTTAAAAATTTTTGTTATGTTTCATACAAAAAAAGTCCTAAAATAATAAAACTTTTTATGCTGTGTTTATCGTTTTGACTCCGTAGAAATCTAAATTATGAGGGTTGCTCACAGCACTCATATTTATTTCTTGTTATTATTTTAAGACATATGACTATCTTGTAAATCCCCCATACGTATTTATCATATGAAACAAATTATGGGTACGTTCGTAAATGTCTAAAAACTGTGCGTCACTGCTGCAGTGATGCAAAATTTTGTTGCTGATGCGTGATCACCTGGAGCAGTTGTGATGCTTCTCTACTGCACAACAGATGTGCAAACTGTGCATTCGAACACGAGCCAAATTTCAAAAGTTTATATAAGCAAATATAAAATAATAACAAGTAAGAAAGTATAGTCGGTCAAGCCCGACCATATGATACCCTACACCACAGTATTTAAAAACACATCATGCTTATGTGTCCATATTAATATAGATTTATCTATGTTTATAAACTTCATGAAAATCGGTTTGAAATTTTGTGAGAGGCAGAAATTGCCCCCTACCTCCCCTTGTGGTCCTATTTTTGAAAAACTGTATAGCTAATGTGTCCATATAGATATGGTTCTATCTATGTTTTAAATTTCATTGAAATCGGTTTGATATCTTCCCTCGTGGTCCTACGATTCGGCCCATTTTCAATAGGCTTGGTCCTTGTGCCAATAAGAACCTATGCTCCAAATTTCATCAAATTATCTAAAATTGCGACCTGTACTTTGCGCACAAGGTTACATGGACAGCAAGCCAGCCAGCCAGCCGGACGGACATTGTAAGTTCGACTCAGAAAGTGATTCTAAGACGATCGGTATACTTTCGGTACACTATCGGTACACTATTGTGGTGTGGGTATAAAAATTTTATTAACAATAGCAATGACAAGTTTTATTGAAAATATTGAACCAAAAAGTGACAGTTTTCTTATAAAATGGAAAAATTTATTTATGTAAAAAGTTATTGCATAAGAAAATTAAGGCCCCTATTACGGTTTTTTTCTTATTTTTTGTATTATGGTTTACAACTTTGCTTAATTGCGGTGAACAAAAACATAAAAAAATTGTCTTTATTACACCTCAACTGAGTTGAGTTGTAACCCGTAATAGGGGCCTAACTGATGCCATCCATTATTACCAAAATTTGCTGCAGAGCTGCGGCATCACTGCATAAAAAAAAACTTTTGACATATCAGAGTGATGCCAAGTTTTGAAGACTTGATGCTTTTACGAACATTCAATTTTAGTGATGCGCAACAACTGCATTTACAAACGTACCCTATATTTTGGGGAAATATTTAGGCATTGGATGGCTACGGAGAGTTCCATTTAAATTATTTTGTAATTTCGATTGGTATCGAATGCGGTAATTTGACGGCTAACTTAATTTACGGATCATTTGTAACGTAGGCTTTCAGCCTGTTGAAGTGAAACAAGCGAACCCCTTTGGGGGAATCGAAGCCGCAAACTTCAAACTATAAGACTAGTTTACTGCTGCTAGCCTACCAGGCATCATTATTATTTAATAATGACAATTTTCCCCTATAAGTCGACAAGTCGACGGCAACTAACTAATCTGAGTGCGCTCGAATTCGAATCTGGCATAAAAATTGGGCTATCACGTATTTTTCATTTTTGATCGCATGCTGGCGATACTGTAAGACAGTCAATACTGACACTACACTTTCACAATTATTTATTTGACAGAAGCCCGCATTCATTCTAAATCTTCATAATAGTAGCGTTTAAGCATTTCAGGGAGATCGTGTGTTACTGATTCAAGCTATTTTTGCTTTGGAAAAAAGGATGTGCAATATCAGAATCATTAAAATATTCATATTTATAATATTTTGGTTTTGCAGTCAAAAACTTGGACAAACCGTGGACACTGACAATGTTTTGCATTTTCTATATTCGCATTTAGATTTTTTTTCCACAAAACCTAGGTGCGGTGAGCGTGCTCACCAATATTTAATGAAAATTGAGAGATATTATTAAGGATTTTGGAACAAAAGCATGCTGGGAGACTATTGATGAACTCTAATACGTGAAACCGAACCAACAAAATACAAACGACGCACAGACAGGTAGTTGGCCCTAAAAGTCGCTCAAAAGTATTTTTTTTTTCATTTAAAATTTTTTATTGGTTTTTTATTGGATTTTAGAGTAGGTTAGGGTATTTCAGTGCAGAAAAAGGCAAAAAACATTATATTAAATCTTATTTATTCGTCATTTTTTACAGTATCGTATTTATTTTCAATATTAACGTTGAAAAAATGACATTTTATTGAAATTCTTGATTAACCTAGTTTTTAGAGCCCATGTACTAAAAAAATCGCTAAAAATTTAGGGGTGGATCGGGGTGGCTGTTTTGTGCTTTTTAAATTTCTGGAGGATTTATTCTACAAAATACTATCAAATTTTTAGCTCAGAAATGAACAGAAATAGTTTAAGACCTCTGTGAAATAAGAAGATGTGTGTGTTCTTTTTTTTGCATTTGAAGAGCTTAACCATTAAGGGCAAAACAACTAGTTAATAATTAGAATCAATGTGAAACTTAAGTTTTAGATAAAGCACATACCTGATTGAACACAATGCGAAATAGAAACTAACACAAAATCTACTTTATCACATAAAATGAATATTTGAAGAAACTTAAGTTTTGAGCGTATCGAACAAATCATACGAACACGTTTTTCGAATGGTAACTTCCGACTGACTTTATGCAGCTGGTTAAAGGTTGAACTGCGCCATGTTGGTTCTATTGTTTCGAGGGGTTACCTGACTTTTAAAAAATAACAGTTAAAAGGGTGTAGTGCTAATAAAAAAAAAAATTAATTTTGAGCGACTTTTAGGGTCAAATACCTGTCAGTGCGACGTTCAAATAACTCCAATCACTTGAAAATTCATTGATTTTTAAAAAAAACTAGTGATTTTTTATGTAGGTTTGGTTCCAGGTTACGTTTCATTGGCAGCCGTTATCAAGCACAGCTCACGTAGGTCCGTTAATAAGTTCCCGTTGTGCTACCATGTCACACCGTCTCCCATGGATCCTATGATATCTGGCTGCTAGTGTTCCCGCGCAGCCACCCGGTCGATTCAACAAAGGAGTGGATCCTGTTTAAATCAATATCAGAGAGACATGTTTTGTCCCCAAGGGCTCTTCGACCAAACATTTAAAGTCTTAAATCTCTGAATGCCGGACAATTACAGATAAGATGTTCCGTTGACTCTTCCTCCTCCTTTTCGCCGCAACTTCTACATAAGTAATTATAAGGGGGCCCCAGCCTCGGGTCGTGCCTCCCAATGGCAGTGGCTAGTTATAACCGCAATTAGGTTCCTTAGGTGATGTCTGGACAGCTGTAATGCCGTGTCCTTTTTTTCATCTATAATGGGCCAGATTTTCCTGGTTTTCCCACAGGTAGTTTCATCGTGCACCTCTGACTGGCAATAAGGTGAAACTTGTGCGCTATAAGTTGCTTACTCCTTGGCAGCGAAACACCTACATTATATGTAGAACCGTCTCGATTCAAGGTGGTGCCTGCATACGTCAGCGAATAAGCCATGCAGTTTCCCTGTATGTCCCTGTGTCCGGGGACCCAATTAGGGGTGACCAATGAATGTCTCCCTATCTCCAGCGACATCCGGCATTCTCGGACAATTTTCGATGTGATAAACACATTCTCCAGTGATATTGTGGCCGCCTTGCTGTCGGTAATAATCAGGGAAACCATAAATATGCAATTGCATGTTTTTCCTTGTGCAACCAATAAAGTCACAAACAATATATTCATCCGTTTTAGATCCTTTTATGAATTTTGGCATCGATTTGTTAGTGCATATTTTTGCATATTTTACCGTTTGCAGAATTTTTGTGCATAATTTAGTTAAACGAGCTTTTTTGCAGCATATTTTAAGGTTATAGCGCATATTTTACGTTTTTTAAGCATATTTTGATACATGATAAATTTTTTAGATGCTTATAGGGCTTTCGCAGAATTTTTTTTTTTTTTTTTTTTGAAATTCTGTTACTTCAATTTCGCCATCTACATTTAATTTTTATTCTCAAATTGTAAGACAAAGCAGGTTGTCATTAAGGATAAATGTTATGCGATGTGTATAATACATAGAAATGTAGACCAATCGACTCAAAATCACTTTTTAAAATGATCTAAAGATGTCCATCTGTCTGTCTGGCTGGTTGTCTGCCCACGTTAATCTTGTGCGCAAACTACAAGTTTCAATTTTTTCGAATCGTTTCACATTTGCCCAAAGCTCTTATCCTTAAATAGCTTTAACTTCCTTTTAATGTTAACATTTATTAACAATTTAGCGGCCGTACCTAAAATCCCTTTAAGACGAAAACCCATAATATTCGGCAGAATTAACTCTGATATGAATTGGTATATTTTGTTTTCAAAATTTGAAATTTTGGATTTTTTAGGGCATATTTTAAACATTTTTCAGGGCATATTTTAAACATTTTTCAGGGCATATTTTCCAGTTTTTACTGCATATTTAATGCGCATAAAACGTATTTTTGAGAGCATATTTCTGGTTTCCCTGGTAATAATGTTAATAGATATTTCACCGTACCGGATGCGTCCCGCGGCCTTTTTTTTGTGTAAAAAACGAATAATAACATTTTAGTTCAAGATATTTGGTTGCTCCAGTCCAAAACCTTGTTGGCTTGTGTAATTGCATTTTGTTAGTCGTTATTGAAAACAATCTATTACTATTGCCAGTCGGCTGTAGGAAATATCGCCCAAAGAAAAATCGCCCAAAAAAAAAAATGAAAAATCGCCCAAAAAAATTGCATGTAAAATTGGGCCTGATTTCATATGAAAAATGGCCCAAAATTTTTGGGCTATTTATCGTTATTGTTGGGTGATTTTTCGTTTTTTAAATTTGGGTGATTTTTCATTATGAAAAATCACCCAAAAATGTTGTATGAAAAATGGCCCAAAAAAAATGGGCTATTTTTAAAATTCTACCATAATCTTACAAAGCAGAGAAAACCATGTTTTATTATGGTTGCAAACAACAAAACTATTTTTCAAGAAACTAATTAAACCATTATATGGTTGTCGGCGACAATGATTTGGTTAAATTAAACATAATATCGGTAGAATTTTTTTAAAAATGATTTTGTAGCTTTTTCTCTGGGAGTATATATTAAATATATATATATCGAAAATAAGGATTTTCTCTTCTATGGTATAACAAATACTGGCTTCGCCAACTAAAGCTTCTCTGTATCGCCGGCCTTCGGCCGGGCGCAAGGATTTTCTCCTCTATGGTATAACAAAGACCGGCTTCGCTAACTAAAGCTTCTCTGTATAGCCGGCCTTCGGCCGGGCGCAAGGATTTTCTCCTCTATGGTGTAACAAACACCGGCTTCGCTAACTAAAGCTTCTCTGCGTAGTCGGCCTTGTTCGGAAACAAGGAAGTTTTTCGAAGCTTTACTTAGCGAAACCGGTTTTTGTTAGACCATAAAGGAGAAAATCCTTGCGCCCGGCCGAAGGCCGGCTATACAGAGAAGCTTTAGTTAGCGAAGCCGGTCTTTGTTATACCATAGAGGAGAAAATCCTTGCGCCCGGCCGAAGGCCGGCTATGCAGAGAAGCTTAAGTTAGCGAAGCCGGTCTTTGTTATACCATAGAACATGAAATCCTTATTATGGATATATATATATTTAATATATACACCCGGAGCAAAAGCTATAAAAATATTTTATCCATATTATGTTTAATTTAACCAAATCATTGTCACCGACAACCATATTATGGTTAAATAAGTATCTTTAAAAAAATCACTTGAAATTTTAACGGTATTTTAAAAAAAAATTTACACATTTTTGATTATAAGTTAAGTTGCGGACGTTGCAAAGTGTCATAACGTCCTCGTCCTCGTCTTCGATGGACATTATGACACTTTAAAAGTGTCCAAGGACACTACGACACTGGACGTTATGACATGTCACCTAAATTTATATGAATAATAAACACTTTTTTGCAAATTTAGTAATTTTGTTTTTTTTTTTTTTGGGAAAAAATTCGTTTTTGCTTTTTGGGTCATTTTTCATTTTCTTTTTTGGCCCTTTTTCGTTTTTTTTGGGCAAAATTTCATATTTACCTTTTTGGGTCATTTTTCATGTTCGCTTGGGCGATTCTTCATTTGGGCGATTTTTCATTTTTTTTTTTGGGCCATTTTTCTTTGGGCGATATTTCCTACAGCCTTGCCAGTCACTTGCTATTTAAAATAAGTTATGGAAACAGATTTTATTTTAAATGTAATCTTTAAATTAGTACACCAAAAGTTTACCCAACACCTGTGTACATAATTAATTTTTACACTTCGGCCAAATGCCCACTATGGAGTAACACTTGAATAACCAAATCCGTTATAATAAAACTTTTGTTTAATTTTTTCACTTTTAATTTTCCAAAAACACACTATTAATTAAATTTTTTTTTGCCTGTTCAGCAATTTCGAGCATAAACTTTCGTATAGAATTTTAGAAGCACAATATTTTTAAAACTGAGTGTTTTTCTACGCGAACGTTAGCGTACGAAATTATTGAACAGATTTTCGATAACTGGTCGACGTCGACATAACAGTCTAATAAAAAAAAAAACCAAATTAACGTCTGAGTAATGTAGTCGTCGACTTGATGTGACAAAAATTTTAAATTGACGTCGACATCTTACATACTTATTAGGGGTTAATGTCTAGAACACATTAATCATTCGTTACAAAAACATTATCAGCATTTCTAATCACGATCTTAAACCTTTCAAACAAATTAATATTGAATTTGGTTTAAATAACCATTAATTCATTTCAAATACATTACATACATACATACTTATATTTTACATTAGACACTGTGTATCATAAAATACCCAATAAAAAATGGAGCTTCCAACGAAGCAGGTTTGTAAGGGAGAAACATAAACGTTTCGCTTACCATTGCGCATACAGAAGGCATGAATTTTATATGGCGAGTTCCCACTTTGAAGCAATACATTTTTGACATATAAAGCGCATTATTCAGCGCACATAAAAATTGTTGGATGTAACGATCAGCTTTACACACAGAATGTTTTGATACAGTTATTTTTTAGTATTCTCCTTTACAAACCTGCTTCGTAGTAAGGGAATGCCGTAGCACTTGAAATGTTATTTTTTTTTTTTATAAAATTTGTTAAGAGTTCTTTCACTTACTTTACTGCATTTCTGCATGTCTTATGGCGTAGCGCATAATTGTGCGCTTATTCTTTTAAATGTACCATTAGTGCTTCGCAAAATGATAAAATTTTTTATTGGGTAGTTAAATCATAATGACATAAAAGCGAACATTTTGTCAACATTTGTGGCCGTTTCATATTGTAACTTTTCGAAGTGAAGAAACAAATCAAAATAATTAAAAAATTTTTTTTTTAACTTTTTATATTTTTACGTTTGCATGAAATTTTAGCATGATTTGATTTCAATTAATTAATTAATTTTATTGATGTATATACAAAAATTACTTTGAATGTGATGTGACACGATGAAAATAAGCAAAGATTTAATTAATGAACATAAACATTTATTTTCCTTATTTGTTTTGATGTTCATAATATTGTTAAACGATAAAAATATTTTTCTGCATACATTTAATTAATACATATATGAATTATACAACATGCAACTTCTTGTGATGAATTACATGAGTTCTAAACTGTAAAAGGCTGACATTTTGATCGCAAAACGAAAGGAAGAAAAAGAAAAATAAGAGATCTTATGCCCGTATTAAAGCTTACAACTCAACTCAGTTACCAAATTAACATTACAACACCTAGTGATGAGTGGAAAATGTGTGATGTTTTTGTTAACCGCACTAACACAGGCTTGTAAACAATAATACAAACCTGCAAAATTTTAACTGAACTAGATGTAAGCTGTAAACCGTAAAATGGGAATTATGCACAGAAAAAATCAAAAATAAAATGTGTTTTAATTAAAAATTTAGTCAAGTGAATTAAATGTTTAATTGATTTTATTAATTTGCTTACTGTTGCAAATTAATATTGTCAATTAAACGTTAAAAACACTTGATTAAACGTTTAATTCACTTGATTAAATTTTTAATTAACACTGATTGTATTTTTGATTAATGTTTTTACTGGTGCAAAATTTTTTTCTGTGTTGTTTTAAAGATTGTCTAATATCGTCCAAAAAGATTAATTAGGATTTGTATTCCTTTTTTTTTATTGAAATTGTGCAATATTTATTTGGTCTTACAGTAGTTCATAACGTGTTAAAAGTTAAAAAAAAGAGTCGGAAAGAATCTTTTTTGACAAGATTACAACCCATGGGATATACAGAGATCCTTTGATCAGTTATATTCTAGACAAAAGGGCAATACATCCAAGTACCATGAAATAACTACTTAATAAAGAAAACGCTCAATAAACCCCCCCCCCCCAAAAAAAAAAAAAAATTAAATAAATCCCAATTTAAAATAATGAAAAAGCTCCCAGTTAGCAAAATGAAAAATTTTAGATATAATAATTGTGTTACGTTTTTACTTATACTTACTTATACAAAATGTATCATCTATTGTTAGTAATGAACTGAACCGTTTGTGTAAAACGCAAAACCAATGTCAAAAATTTGCGTTTTAAAATTTTCATAGCCACAAGATAGTATGCAGCGTTTGAAATTCAATTCTGTAGAAAACAACAATAAAATCAGTGATGATAAATGAGAAAAGCAATATCGTACCAACGAACTTTTAAAATCGTACTTTTTCAGCTTCAATAGTACTAAATCCTTTTTTTTATAAATTTTTTTGTTTTATTTTTAAAAACAAAAATCTTATGCAACAAAAACAAATTCATTTGTACATGTAAAGTATAGAAAGCAAAAAGTACATGATCATTAATTATACATAATAATAGGGTGGGTAAACATTTTTGCGTTAAAAGCAAATCGCGATTCTGGTTCAATAAGTCATTCCAAGAAACTTTGCCAAAGAAACCATAGGTCAAAAATCAGTTTCGAGCCCCGGATTTTTCAAAAAAATTAGTTTTCCAAAATATTCAAGAAGAGAGGCAAACAATTTGTAGTTGGTCTACCCAGACCTGTATCATGCGGTTTTTAGGGTCGAGCAATCCATTTATTTTTGATCAGAGAGAGTTTTCATAAGCTTTTTAGAATTTATCGTCTTTTTTGTGGAAAATTTGCGAATATTTCTCAAATTGCAATCTCGAACTTTAAACGAAAATATAATTTTTAAGCGTTCTAAAAACATGGGCATACGAGCATTTTCGGATTGCATATCCAAATTTATTGAGTTTACAATTTTCAATATGTTCTGCAGAAACAGGAAAGGAGTAGAAAGTTCGAATATAATAAAATTGTATTTAGCGCTTGTAAAATATCCTTCAAAATAATACGTAGTAAAATAATAATGGAGTGTTACAAAATTCTGTTAATTACTTCTTGACGTGACACCCTTCTTGTTGACGAATATTTGAGAATATTATGAATTCGTTCCAAAATAATCTTGAATTGAGAGGAAGTCGTCTTTTCTAATATGTAGAACTCTTGCAGAAGTGGGCTCTTATATCTTTTAAAAACTTGTCAATATCATCAGAAAATGCACGCTTATATGCTGCCGCTGATACTAAATTTAGAATGTGGCATAAGCAATCGTTCAATGAATAAGTGCAAAAATCTATATACAATAACGGAGTTCAGTGTTTGGTGCAAATGGTCTTGCAAAAGAGGAAATGCAAAAAAATCATAGCTGTTTTGTTAAATCCAACAACAAAAAATAGAGCTTCCCTTAGATTTCATAAAAAAGCAAGACTATTCGCTCCAAACACTAAACTCCGCTTATATTCATTGGACAGTAAATACGAGTTGCAATTTTATATCAATTATAAATATGTAGGTTTGAAAAATTTGGAAATAGTACCAAATGAGTCACAGGCGTACCAGCGTACTTTTTAGTTTTGAATTGTACCAAAAAAAGTACAATTGTACCAACTTTATCAACCCTGAATAAAATTATGAAATATTTTTGATTTTGTTTTGCTTTCAATGTTTTTTTTTGGCGTTGCGCTTGCGTTTTACACAATTAGGGCATAGATTAAAATTTATGAGTCTGCCTGTTATTATTGGTTCACAACCATTTCTAGTCGTTAGATTTTCGTATTACTAAAAAATTACGTACAGTGGCGCTCATATAAATTTGAACTAATACGGCATAACATTATAATTTGCAAGATAACTTATAACTAAAACAACAATCAATTCTTAGATAAATCTAATTTTGTAACAATAGCAAAACCCATTTTTATCTCTCCAAAAAGTTGAAAGAAATGCCAATGAAATAACTCTTAACAAATGCAAAAAAATTTTTTTTTTTAATAAAATATACCAACGGATGCAAAAAAAAATTATAAGGTGTTTTTGGCCATTGTTTATTGAATGGACTGTCCGTTAAATTTTTAAGTTTTTCCCATAAAAGACCTTTGGGCAGATATCTTAAAAACCGTATTATGACAAATTAACCGGAATATATCGTTAGCTAAAATGCTAAAGGACGTAACTAACAAAAATATAATTTTACAGGAGAAGCAAAAAACTTTATTAAATGAAAACTATAAAGATGTCAGAAAAGATGCGTTAATGAGTCATCCATGGAATTCTTTCACCAGTTTTCAAAGGAAACCATTTGCATTTGTCCTTCAAGTTGTGCTGAAAAGGTCAGCAAGAAAAAGAAAGACAAAAAAATGAAAAAACAAAATATGTACTTTGAACTTCAAGAAGAATTCTTGACAAAAGTACGAAAAAACAGAAGTAAAGGAAGAACATGTAAAATAAATTAAAATAGATAATCATTCAAAGCAAACTTCGATCTACCAAAGGTTAAATAAAATTTGGTTTAAGGATTGATGTTTGACTAATGACGTCAGCAGTCGTCGATGGCTGCGAGTGTTAAACGGCAAGCCCTCTGAGGAGATTGAGTGGTTGCAATCGAAACATGTCAGGGTAATCTGTCCGTAAAAACGCCTGGGTTCGAGCCCAGATTGAGTCAAGAATGAAAAATTATCAGTAAATTTTAATTAATTTTCATGTTGTAAAATTCCTTTCTTCATAAAAATAATTTAATGAAAATTAAATTTGATGAACTTAAGCCTAATTAAAAATATTAAAAATTTGGATTAAGGAAACCATTTCATTATATTTTGTTGAAAAAAAATGAGTAATTACATAGTTTTTCCTTTATAAAATAAACACACTTGAAGTTACGTCCCTTTTTTTTTTAATAAAAGTGCAATTTTTGCTCGCAGAAGTGTAAAATTTTGTGAAGACATGTAGTTCAATGGCATTTATAATAACCAATCAAAAACACGATTTTGAGAAGGTGCAAAACAGATTTTTTTATTATCTTGTTCCAATAGAAGCGGCAATGATTATATAAATGAATGCAAAGTTATCTGACAAGCTTTGCAAGCATCCCGTTAATACCGCCAGCAAATCTTAAAAACGGCTTTCGATTACAGTTCCAAAATGCGTTTACGTTTAAAAATAGCCAAGTAGCTTCGTCAAAACAGCGATTTTCAAAGATTATTTGATTTTAGTTTTCTGCTGTTATAGCCGGCTCTTAACAGTTTTTTTCTGACATTGACTGACTTTAGGAGATATAGTATTATAAGGGTCGACGAAGACACCTATGGGTATTCCAATGAATTTTGTAATCATAAAGTAATTTTTTTAGGAGCTTTATTTAATATGATACAGTTTTTTGTTTATTATATATTATTAACGGTATACCTGGCGGAAATGAGACTCTTCACTGAAGATCTCAACTTCCAGTTGAGTCTAGTAATACACAGTACAAATTATTCGAATCCGTAAATGATTTCTTTCGAATCGAAATACGCGGTAACCCCCCAGATCCCTAATTTCGTCAGAACACATCCCATTGTAGTAACGATAAAACATGCAAATACAACCCACAATGCGACGGTGTTCAAGGGAGTCAATAGAATTGGATACCCTACTGTCACCAATGAGAACCTTCGCCTTCTCCTGCACGCGGTCGAGAAGCTCCAACATAGACTTTGAAGCACCGGCCCATACATGAGAGTTGTATTCCGTACGCGGTCGGATATAGGTGGTATAAATAGTAAGGAGATCAGATGGAGTGAAGTATATCCTAAACCATCTTAGAAAACCGAGGCACTTGAATGTTTCTTTCGACACCTTGGATATATGTTCTGTCCATTGGGCATCACATTGTATTCTCATGTCCAGAACATCAAGAGATTCTGATTCTTCAATAATTATGCCACCCATATATACAGATGAGTCACCTTGATTTTTCGCGCGTTTATGCGTCACATTGGGTTTTTCGGGCATTCAAATCGTCCCTATTTGCACGACCCCATTCCGAGACTATGTCAAGGTCTCTGCGAAGCGTATCAATATTCTGCCTCATAGCAACGACATCGGATACGCTTGGTCTGCATTCGAATGAGTACGTATGGCAAAGTTTGCTGTCATCTGCAAAAGAGTAGATAGGGTTGGAAGTTTGATTGAAAGATAAGAAATAGAGTAGGAGAAAGAACGGAGCCTTGCGGCACCCCTGAATGAATCTTGAACTCGTTTGACGATACCCCATCTATAACAACTCGTATAGTGCGATCTCTGAGAAAACTCGATATAAATCGAGAGAAATTATCACCGACACCAAATGCAGCAAGTTTTGACAAGAGTGCACCATGCCAGACTCTGTCAAACGCCTTGGAAATATCTAAAGCAATTACCTTACTTTCGCCAAAATAGTGAATGGAACGGCACCATTTTTCCGATAACAGAGCTAGTAAGTCTCCAGTAGAGCGACCTCTACGAAAGCCATACTGGCGGTCGCTTAGTAGTTAGTTTGACTCTAAATATTTGACAAGATGGTAATTCACCATACTCTCAATAACTTTGGAAAGTGCCGAACAAATTGCAATTGGGCGGTAATTTTCAGGGTTATTAACCATTCCTTTTTTTGGAATTGGCGTAACGTTAGCAACTTTCCAGCAGACTGGAAATTCCGCGGCACGGTATAAAGTGCTGAAAAGATTTGCTAAGGGATGAGCTAGCGTCGAAGAGCTCTGCTTCAAGACCAGTGCAGGTATACCATCCGGCCCAGGAGACTTGTTTATGTCAAGATCCGTAATTTGTCCAAAGAAAAGTAATTTTACCAAGTGTTTAATGGTTTTTTTTTAACCTTTTTAAGATTTGAAAGTTATTCTCGGCCTCATTAAAAAGGGGAACGTTTGTTCCAAACAAAATATAATTTGCAGCAACATTGCTTTTTTTGCCCCAGGGATCGTACCAGCTCAGCGTTGGAAATTTTTCAACTTTGGACTGTCCCAGCCACTAAAATCAAAAATTTTGTCCGAGACTCTAGAAGTCATGGAGAGAGAACTTTGGCCACAATGGATAAACTTAAGTTGCATTTCTTTGAAAAGCAGCGTTTCCAGATGTAATTGGCTGTGTGGACGGAACCCACATCAAAATTTTAGCTTAAAAAAAAAAACAACACCAGCATCTCTACTCTAATCGCAAGAGATATTTACTTTTTTAGGAAAATCCTCTGGCTAGTGGTGCATTTTTTACAAGCTCTTCCACTAGCTTCTCAAACTGGCACTTAAATGTTATTTTAATTTTTTCAATTATTTCCACAAAAAATATATCAAAACACAACTCAAATGTAGAAAAATATCAAAACCGCCGTAGAAATCAAAATTGCAGCCAAACATATAGTAAAATTTTTAAAACACAACACAAAGCAGCCCAAGACAACACTAAAAACGCAGACGACAAATTCAAAGGCAATTAAAGGCAACAGCAACGACAATTTTTCTTGGAAAATACCAAACATATGTAAACAGCCATCGAAATATGGCCAACGTAAATACGAAATTGAAACAAAACATAAAAAACGGTGTTGTTAACAGCTGACGACGCCAAATAGAATAAGGGTGAATATGTTATGATAGGGCTACAAGGGCTGTGTACAAAAAACTAAAATAGCGGTAACCAGAGGCGTGGCAAAAATTAAAAAAAAAAAATATTTCTAGAATTGTTTTTAACCCATCTTTTATCCTAGGCTGAACATTTTTTTTTGAACCACCCTAATGTACAGCTCTCCTATACAAATTTTAGTGTTTGATTTAATAAAAAATATAAGTTTTGTATCAAAATGTCAACAAATTTTGTTTCTGAACTTTAAATTCATCCACTTAGTACCATTATTGTCCATATTGTTAAATTATAAAATAAATATTCTCGCAAAACTTTTTTTTAAAAAGAAGCTGCTTTTTAATCGTTATAAATAATTTTTTTTGGAATGTATTGAGTTTTAGTTTAATAACAAAAATTAAAAAAAAAAAAAAAATGTTTCTTAATTTATAAATAAATATTTCTATTTTTCATTTTAATTTAGCAATTGGATGCTTACAAAGCGGAAAATTTACGCCTTAAGGAGGAGAATGGAGCGCTTATTAGAGTAATTAGTAAATTAAGTAAATGAAATTCACTTAATTAAATAACATTTTATTAATAAATAACTGAAAAACATACATAATATTATACATACAATAAAACTGATTTAAATTATTGATAATAAATTAAAAAAAAAAAAAAATATGCATATAAAATTCGAAACAAACGAAATTTAAAGTTTTAAAAAAATTATTCATAAAAAATTGATAGAAAAACGCTCCTCCTATAACAAATCTTTTTTAAAAAATATGTTTAAATAAAATAATTTTTATTATTATTATTATTATTATTATTTTAAATAAATTTATAAAATTATTATTAATTATAAATTAAATAAAAGAAAAGAAAAAAATAATAATAAAAAAAAAAAAACGAAAACAAATAAACTAAATAAAAGTTTAAAATTTTTATATAAGTTGGTGTTAAACAATAAAATTTAATTATTTTTTTAAGTATATAAACAATAAAGTAAAACTTGTTTGAAAAAGAAACAAAATTATTTAAACAAAAACAAAATTAAATAATTTAATTAAATTAAAAAACAAAATCATTCATAAAATTTATATACATACATACATTACAAAACCCCACATACATACACCTTTACCTACATTAAGGCATATATTTATATCTCTTTATATATACAAACATACATACATACATATTATTAAATTTTATTTTGTTGGTTTTAAACTTATTAAATAAAAAATAAACAACAACAATTTAAATACATTTTAAAGAAGAAAAAAATGAAAACTTATTATTTTATTATTATTCATTTACATACACACATACACATTAAGATTTATATATTTCTTAAATATTTAGTACACACTTATTTAGTTACGCAAACATTGTAATCTGTTTTTAACTATTTTTGTTTTAATATTATCCATAATTTAAAAAGAAAAAATTTTTTTTTATTTATTTTTTGCTGCAAATCAATTTTCCGCCAAATATTGTTTAAACTTTAAAGTAACCGAAAGTTTCATACAAGAAAGAGAAGTAGGAGGAAATTTTCTTAAAAAATGTTTTTTAACTTGCAGTTCGTATAAACCCTTTAGTAGACACCTAAATTGTGTGGCACAAATTGTCACCTGGGCCTGGCTGGGACCACTTGTATTTTGTATGAAGTTTTTAGTGGGTATCACAAACAGGGGTGTGCTGGAAATCGTAAACGTAAAACGCCAGGGGGTCTACTCTCTATTGCGATGCGAAAGCAAAATTCGCAAAATTTTCTGAAAATGAAGCAATAGTGGCAATAAAAATTAAAGATGACGCGGATTTACAGTAATGAAATGCCAAAGTGTGTAAAAATATTTAAAATCGGAAAATTTAAATAAAATAAAGTGATGATTTACGAAAAAAAAAAAAAAAGAAAAAGATGCGAAAGACATATGCGCAAACGTATTAAAGAGTACCAATTAGGGATGCAACATCATTCTAAAAAACATCGATATTTCAAAAAATCGATGTTTCCACGATAAGCATCGATACTAAAAAACATCGGTAAGAATCACGATACATCGATGTTTCAACATCGATATTATAAACTACTTTGCAGTTATACTTTACGGACTGCTCAAAATCTTCTTTGCAACTGAAAATCTTAAGGCCCAAATATAATATGCATAAGCTTGCTTAAGCTTCTATTAAAAATTAACAAAAACGCTGTCACATATTTTTAAAAACATAATAAAAAAACATTTGATTCCGTACAGAAAGTGCAATCAGTGTCACACTTTGCTTAAGAAAATGACAGATTCATAAAACTTAACAAAAAGGTTTCTTAAGTACAATATGATTTGACACACATGATCTACATGCTTATTATACAGTGGCTAAAGCCAACTTAAGCATTTTATAGTTGGGCCTTCACACTTGCACAGTCTCCAAAATTTTTTAAATATTTCTTCAGATTATACAAGGGGTTACCCCTTATTACATATAGTTATGCAATGCATACTATGCATGTACATATGGACGTACCTATTTTGTACTGATATGCTTTGAAATACGCTTTTTATATTTTTAAAATAAGGGTTTAGTTGAAAAAATGAAAATTAAAAATGGTTAAAATATTATTAAAAAAATTTAAATAAAAGAAAATATCAAATGGACGATGTCGATGTTTTTTTACTTTTGACGCCGATGTATCGACGATATATCGTCCATCAAAACATCGATGGTTATATCGATGGTTATGAACGATAAATCGATGTTTTTTAAACATCGATGCATCGTTTGCATTCCTAGTACCAATCGCTAGATTTGCTACAATTTTCTTTCGCATCGCAATAGAGAGTAGCCCCCCTGAATTTGGAAGTTGTTTTTTAATACACTTTTTATCTAATTTTTATAATTTTTGTTATAAAATTCCGTTTAGTTGAGAAATATTTGTATAGTATTTGTCAAAAAATTCTTCTATAACAGATATCTTATTAAAATCGGACTTTTTAAATTCTTGCGTCTTACGTTTCCCGTTTTCCAGCACACCCCTGAAAAGCTCACACAAACGAACTCCCGGGCCTGGCTGAGACTACATTTATTTGTATGAAGTTTTATGGCTACAGTTCTTGCTTAGAATTATTCTTCGTAATAAAAGTAAAGAAAGAATTCGTATGTGTTGCGTGTGCTTTTTGATACGTTTAATTTTGATTTTATTTACTACAGTACATAAGTATATAATAGGGCAGGACCTGGCCAGCCGCAGGTGGATACAATATACACAACATTTTCATTAGCCTAATTGTATCTCGTTTTCTTGTAAAAAACATTTTTAATGAAGAATACATAAAGTTTTGTTCTAATAGATTTAATAACTATATAAAAAAACTGGAAAAAAGTGAAAAAATGCCTGGCCAGGCCTGGTATGCACTTTAGGGCTAAATTTGCGATTGTGCCTTCTACTTGCACGAAAGACGCTCTGTAAAACATAATCGCAAGACAATGAAGTGATTTGGTGTATTTAGATTGAAATAAACTTTACAAAAATGTTTCAGGTATCTGATTGTAAACGAATTCAAAACGATTTGAAATCGATAATGTTGTTTTCAGTATTTTTAAAAATTGATTTTTAGTCACCCTTGTCATGGTTGGCGAATTTAAAATACGCCTGCGACTGTTTGGTAATAGATTAAAGAGAACGTGGACGTATTTCCTTTAATATTTTACTAAATAGTCGCAGGCGTATTTAAATTCTCCAACCACGATGTGGGCGAATAAGGGTGCGTTCGTAAATGCATCACTGCGCTGCATCAGTGATTTCAAATCGTTATAATATTTATCAGTGAAGTAACTGTGGACCAACAAATTGTGAAATACTCCACAAAAATAATAGTCATACAATAAAAAAAAATTATAATACATTTTTTTTCGGTTTTAAAAAAGTTTGCTTTTCTGATGCAGCGCAGTGATGCATTTACGAACGCACCCTATATTTTTCCTCTTTTCCTGTGTTGAAAAGAAATAAATTTTTTGTTCTAAAGAATATAAATCTCATGGTATAGGTATATGTTAATTGAACTGTATTTTGAATAAAAAATTAAGATTTTAATTCAGAAATAGATTTTAAAATCGAAATTCTCGAAATTCATCACACCTGCTAAAAACGATAATTTTGAAAACGATCGATTTTCATCACATACCTGATTGACTGGTAAATTTAATATGTTTTCTATTTATTTGAATTCCAATTTTATAAAAAATATCAAATTTCCAAAAATGTTCAGTAGTAATATACGATCTGGTAACTTTATTACATAAGTTCTGGTACCACTAGCATATAAGATTTGGTAACACTAAGATAAGAATGAGCAGAAAAACTGCAACTGGCTTCACTTTGTATATTTCGGGTTCCGAAAAAGGTAATAAAGGAAAATTAAAGACATATAAAAAAGTCTAAGGCCCGTTTTCACAACTTACCGATAGCTTAAAGTAGACTTTAATCGGCCTTACAAAAAGTGTTTCATTATTAAAACTTAACTTTAACCTAAAGTGAGCGACAAAGTAAATTAAGGTTCATCCTTCCTGGTAGGTTAAAGTAAAGTTGTAATAATGGAACAATTTGTATACGGCCGATAAAATCCTACCTTTAGCTACCGGTAAGTTGTGAAAACGGGTCTAACTCAATTTATTTTTGTCCACAAACAAAGTTTGCCTTGGTAATTACTACAGGGGTCTAATCACCGCATTCGATACTATCGTATCGAATAAACTATCGAATTTTTTTGCATACGATAGGCACTGACGTATCGAATGAAAACTCGATAAATGTAATTTCGAGTTTCTCGATATCGAATGCTATTCACCGTATTTTAAATACGCCAAACACAATAAGGGTGATTATTTCAAATTCAATACATTTCATTTGATATCGAGTTTCATGATACCAAAATAAATAATTGCGATAAATCGCGATATCGTATGCGGTGATTATATATCAGTTCTGTAGTTGCTTCTTCCATTATGTTTATATGCAATGGCGATTTCAATAAACAGCTGGGGCTAATTCTGGCTGTCGTGATCGAATACTTTTTCGATTCGTAAGCAATTTTCACCCTTGTTGTGTTTGGCGTATTTAAAATACGCCTACGATTGTTTGGTAATAGATTAAAGGAAATAAGTAAACGATCTCTTTTAGAATAGCCACTCGGGCCTAAATCCGAAGATTAGAGCGGATGAGGATTATTGCAATGAAAACTGCACGTTTGGCCAAGAAAAAATTAACCTTTTTTTTGGTGTTTTTTCTTAAATCCTCATTAAATCGACCGAATTGTGTATCCCAAAACAGTCGCCAAAACCTAATAAGCTGACAAACCAGCATTGAAATTCTTTGTCGCCGACAAACCCAATGTTTTGACTGCTGTTTAGTCTCTAGTGTGTTGTGGTGGATCCACGTCTCGTCCATGGTTACCAAACGGCGCATAACTGAACAACGCCGAACACACAAGTGCGAACTTGTCACATGATTGCGTTTGTAGTCGATAATGAGCAAACGCGGCACTCATCTTGCGGAAATAATTTTCATAGCCAAGTGATCATTCAAAATCAAAACCATTAAGCCATGCTTCAGATGCCTTTAGGTTCCATAATCCCTCGCATTTTCAATCTGTGATCGGTCAACATCAAATCGTGAATTTTTCAATTCTTTCGTATTTAGTAACCTCAACTAGGCGTCGAGAACGTTCGGCACCTTCTGTGCTGTATCGCTTCAACGAAATTCAGAAAACCACTTAAGAACCATTGAAATTGATGGCGTTTGCTATGCAAAAAAGAATGCTTAATGAACACACGAAATTTACTTACGATTCCTTCATTCACCAACGATTTCTTTATTAGGCAATAAACGCTATGGGCGAAAAATTCACATTCGTTCTCGATCAAAATTAGAATAAAATTTAAATGGAAACTTTAAATAATACCGAATGCCTTAATTAGTATTCGATATCAAATAAAATTTCCATTGTGTTGTAATTTCGTTCGATATCGTTTAGTTTAGAATGAAAGTAAAATTTATGGGCCATGTCACAGAGTACAATTCCGTTCGGAATTGAAGAAAACATATTTGTTTGTTGATGGAAAGTGTATTTTGATAGTTATATGGCCTTTCAGATCCAGACAACTCCCATACCGTTCATGAAAACAAAAATGGTTTCATTCCGAAACATTTTTTCGTCATTTTCTAAAGCACCAAAATACGGAATGAATTCCGTTTCCGAACGGAATTGCACTCTGTGACAATTCAAAAAACGAAAATATTTTAATAAATAATCAAAAAAAAAAAAAAAAAAATTAAGTCAGTAAAGTAGAAATTCACAAGAATTTTCGGATCAGTAAATGTTAAGACAGATTATATTTTTAACTTTTTAATCCTTGAATTCAAATTCAAACCGATTTTAAATAAAAAAAAAAATGCGTAACACTTATTCGCCCTTAGTCTGAGTTCATACGGCTCATGTCTTATTGACAAGATTCTTCCTTTTTCTTCTTTGAACATCAATTGGCGTTCAAAAGATTCATGTCATGTTGACGATATGTTTTTTATTTTGTAAAGTCGTGCGTATGCATGTGTGCTTTTTGATATTAAAAACAAAAACAAAATTAACGAATGAAAAAGCAAAGCGAAACGAATTTTAACCACCTTCGACCACGATAACGACTCTAATGATAGGGCTAATAATTTTTCTCTCTCTTTCTTACATGAAACTTCTTACTTGTTATTATTTTCTTTGAAATTTAACAACAATATAATACGGCCATGTTCTGACAATCGCACGATTTGAAATCGCAAGATTTATTTTATGGTGTTCTGAAACTGGTGGGTTTTGCTTGCGACCTGCTATAGTTTTTTAAAGTTCCCTTGAGCATACTTTTGCAATAAGAAGTCACCAAACTTCTTGAGATTGCGATTTATAGTACACGTATTATGCAATTTCAAGTAAAGATCGCAAATGTTAAGCGTTTTGCGATTGTCAGAACATGATCGATAATAATTTTCAAAACAATAATAAAAATTTTAAAATTTTTAAGTTGTATTCACTATTAATTAAAAACAAATTGTATTTAAATTAAATTTTTTAATAAATTTTTATTTTTATAACTTTAAATATTAATTATTACAGCAATAAATATTTTTAATTAATTATTTTTTTTTATTGGCAACACTCACTATTAATTTTGAGTAGAATTTATTAATTTTGTGTTTTTTTTTTTTTTTGTAGGTTAAACTTATTTGTATAGTTTAGTTAAGTGCATTTGTTTTTCTTTTAAGTTTTAATTTATAAATTATTTCGATTAATAAATTTATCATTTAAATTTTCAATAATTTTTGTAATAATTATTATATATTTTTTTTTAGTTTTAAATTATTTGTAAAAAAAAACATAAGAAAAATTTAAAAGAATATCAATAAGAATAATTTTAATAATCAATGTGAGTTATAAATGTGCTTTTTGTTAAAATAAAAAAATGATTTATTATAAAAAATAAAGAAATAAAATAATACAAAAGAAAAATTATTTTGGAGATTATTTGGGAGCTGCTATTTGGGAGAAATACTAAATTATTTCAAATCAGTGTATGAATCTTTGATAACCTTTATGGCGGAATCCATTATAAACCAATCTTTATAAAACATGACCACACAACATTCTAATTCGTTGTGGTTTCAAACGTACTTATTTCGTATCCCGAGTGTATGCTTTAAATGGGACCTATTTTATAATAACTTCCGATCATATCGAGCCCTAACAGCGAAAATAATGTAAGCGACATGATTTTAAATTTTCGTTTTTTTTAATAAATGACTTTACTGGCAACACTTGCATCATCTCCTAAAATATCATGGTCACATAATGTACCGTTACGATTTTATAAAAAAACAAAATTAATATGAAATAAAACAAAAAAGCTCTCTCCTGTAAAATTTGATTTTTGGCGCTTACATTATTTTCGCTGTTAGGGGTCGATATGTAATGATAATATTTATTCACCTTTATTCTGCATTTCAATTAAGTTCCCTCATTCAGTTACGCATTAAACGAAAAAAGTTATTCCAATAAAAAACTGAATCGAAAGAAAAACAAGTAAGAGTGCTATATTCGGCTGTGCCGAATCTTATATACCCTTCACCATTGCGGGAGCAGAATACAGAGCAACTAGACAAAAACTAAATAATTTTTACATATGTATACATACATATTTACAATACTTTAAACTTCATTATAAATTAAATTTAAAAAGCGAAAACTGGTAAATATTTTTTTTAAATCGTTTTTAGAACATAAAAAAAATAAAAATTTTAACAAAAAATTTTCTTTTTAAAAAAAACAAGATTCGAACCAGAGAACTCACAGTTTCTAACTTAACACACCCGCTAGACAACTAAACCATGAAGGAACGTTGTTTCAATATCATTAAAATGAAATATGGCCCGTTTAATTTTCACTGTGTTGAGTTGTAATTACTTTTGATGTTTTTATTCACCACAATAGCAAAGTTGTAAACCATAAAACTTATTTCAGTTGTGAACCGAAATATAGAAATATATTCACCAAAATAGTTTGTGGCATGTAAGTATGCGTGCTTGATTTCTTTTATCTTTTTGGGGAGTTTTTAAGTAGCAAAAAAACACCAAAATTCCTAGTTTCGATTTGTTAAAATAGTTTCGTTAAATAGATGAAATAATAAAGAAGGATGATAACGAAAATCATATTGAGCATTATGCTAGTATATGTAAACAAATGTGAAGGGGGGGGGGGGGGGGGGGGGGGAGAGACGGACAACCGGATTTGAACTTCGCTTTTCATAAGGACCCAGAATATTTATAATTTATATACCGACGTGTTAAAGAAGAAATTTACCATTTACTTTAGTTATAAAGCTTGGACTCGGGGAGATCTATGGTTTCCGAAAGTGGGTATTAAAAAAAAAAAATTTAATTTTGGTCATAACTTTTTTGTATCTTAGCCGATTTTCCCGAAAAAATTTCCGATATTTTAGTGTATAAATCATATCCATAGGACATATGGCAGCCTTAAAATTTAGGTTTTTATAAAATTTTTAATTTTTTTTGTATGGGAGGTACCACGCCCACTTCTCCAATCCCGCCCACATTTTGTAGGATGGTGTGTATTAGCAACCTTAATGAGTGTACGTAATTTGGAAACTTTGTCCATAACTTTTTTTCATCTGAACCGATTTTTCCGAAATTCCGACGTGTTAAAGAAGAAATTTACCATTTACTTTAGTTATAAAGCTTGGACTCGGGGAGTTCTATGGTTTCCGAAAGTGGGTATTAAAAAAAAAAATTTAATTTTGGTCATAACTTTTTTGTATCTTAGCCGATTTTCCCGAAAAAATTTCCGATATTTTAGTGTATAAATCATATCCATAGGACATATGGCAGCCTTAAAATTTAGGTTTTTATAAAATATTTAATTTTTTTTGTATGGTGTGTATTGGCAACCTTAATGTGTGTACGTAATTTGGAAACTTTGTCCATAACTTTTTTGCATCTGAACCGATTTTTCCGAAATTCCGACGTGTTAAAGAAGAAATTTACCATTTACTTTAGTTATAAAGCTTGGACTCGGGGAGTTCTATGGTTTCCGAAAGTGGGTATTAAAAAAAAAAATTTAATTTTGGTCATAACTTTTTTGTATCTTAGCCGATTTTCCCGAAAAAATTTCCGATATTTTAGTGTATAAATCATATCCATAGGACATATGGCAGCCTTAAAATTTAGGTTTTTATAAAATATTTAATTTTTTTTGTATGGGAGGTACCACGCCCACTTCTCCAATCCCGCCCACATTTTGTAGGATGGTGTGTATTGACAACCTAATTGTGTGTACCTAATTTGGAAAATTTGGCTTTTTCCGTTCACCAGATATACAGCAAAAAGTAATAAAAATACAACAACCACAAGGGATTTTTGGAAAAAATTAGAGGTAGTCCTGGTTTTTTGCTCATATCTCAGCCATTTGTGCACCGATCTGGCTGAATTTCAATAGCAAAATTATAATAAGAATACCTGACAGAAAGATACCCCAACGAAGCTTCGGAAAACCCATTTCAACAGACAGACGGACAGACGGACAACCGGATTTGAACTTCGCTTTTCATAAGGACCCAGAATATATATACTTTATAGGGTGTAGGAACAATATTGTAGAAATTACAAACGGAATGACAAAGTTATATATACCCTTTTACCTTCGGTGAAGGGTATAATAAGACTACAATATTAGAAATTTTGCTATGAAACGAATGCAATTGGAACACAAAAATTATCAGTAGTGTCCGACCGAACGCACTTTTTGAGACCGAACCCGAACTTCGGTAAATTTTGACAAGTTCGGCCGAATCCGAACCCGAACTTTTTGTTAATAAATCTGAACAATTGTACTTTTTTTTATTGTATTTATTTAAGACAAAATAAAATTTCGGGAAATTATTACATTTATACTTTTGGAAGGATGCAACATGAAAAAACAAATTGCACTTTAAAGGACCGTAACAGTTACGCCTTTTTTGATAAAAGTCAAATGAAAACAGTTATATTTTAATTTTTATTTTTTTGAACAAAAATAACAGCTATTTTTTGATTTTTAATTTTTTTGAATATGCATGTGGCAGTGTAAATAAAACTGAACTGGCAAAATAAAATAAAGAAATTTGTTTTATTTTTGTTTTTTCTTTACCTACTTACAACTACATTTAGATTTGACAAAAAATCAACCAATTGTGGTCGGGATTGTAAGAAAAGATAAACTCACTGTTAATTGTTGTTGTTTTTGCTTAAGCTTTGATATTGTTACAAGTGAAACTGGGGCTTATAATTCTTATTCGCTTAACAGTTTTATTTGTATAATATCTTTAGTTTTCCTAAAATCTTTGGATGAAGTTTCCTGATGATCTGGCCTAAGCAGTGAAATGCGCATAGAAATGCGCATAGGAATAGCTTTTCCCATCAACAATAAACTTCAGTTTGTCAATAGTATGAAATGGGAATTTAGCACATTATAACGAAACCTTAATAATTAATTTTTGAATACCAGGAAAAACTGTTATTTTTTGATTTTTATTTTTTCGATCAAAAATAACAGTTATTTTTTTTATTTTAAGTTTTTTTTTAACAAAAATAACAGTTATATATTGATTTTTATTTTTTCGAGCAAAAATAAAAGTTATTCTCTAAATAAATGTACGTGTTTTAATAATTTAGATGACTTTAATAATTATTTTAATGTGCATAAGGAATTCCAATGATAATTACACACTAAAATAAAAATTTAAAGTCAATCACCTCAATATCTAGGCATTCTTGCGCCTTGAAATTGCATCCATACAACGTCCAAACCTACAAATATAATCACCCTTATTGTGTTTGGCGCATTTAAAATACGCCAACGACTGTTTGGTAATAGATTAAAGAAAACGTGAACTTTTTTCCTTTAATCTATTACCAAACAGTCGTAGGCGTATTTTAAATACGCCAAACACAATAGGGGTGAATAAATATAAAAACAAAAAAAAATTTTCATCGCCACAAACCAAGCTGTCATTTATAAGCGAACTTATCCAGCAGTACAAGACCCTCGACAAGCAGGTACTCAACCCGTTGAATCCTTGTGCTAAAATTTTTACTCCATGATATAAATGCTAGCGAGAAATCTCTGGGACCCCAGCCAAAGCAGATGAGAGTATGGATGACACACGTGGAACCTCATCGAACAACGCAGAAAATAAAAAAGTATCCGAGATTCAACCACCGAAAGAAGCAGAAAGAAACAGGCTTCCAAGGATAATAAATACGTTGTTAAAAAGTAAAAATTTGGTGTATAAGAGATAAGTCCAATTAAATGGACAAACTAGCGGAGAGTGCGGTGGAAAATCAAGATATGAACCACTTATACAATATCACTAGAGAAATATGCGGAAAAATATCACTTCAATCACGACATATCCGGAACAAGAATGGAAACCTCTTAACATTGATTGAACAATTAGTACAACGATTCAGGGAACAATTCTAAATAATTAGGCCCTCTCACCTCCTACACCCACCGTAACTCAAGAAAATAACAGGACCACACAAAACATGTCACTTTTGTGGCAACCACCACGATACGATAAAAATATAAAGACTATAGAGTCAAAGAAGAACAACTATAGACGGAAAGTACCGTAGTAACACCTGAAACGTCCAAACACAATTGGTAGATTTGGCTTATGCATATTTCATATTCCTTACTTCATCAAGGCATGCTGATATGCCGGATTAAATATACGACCTCATTACCGAATATAAGAATGCTGAATTAGCGATTAACTCTGCAAAGACCAAAATGTTGAAAATAAACGCAACCGACCTGATGCAAACTTTAAAGCTGGTGAGAGTGCTATCGAAAATGTAAACTCCGTCACTTACCTCGGGAGTATCATTTCCTCAGATGGCGGAGTTGCCAGCAGATATGGAGATCTAGAGGTCATCATCAATCTTCACCCGCAGCAAGTTACGAATCTTCATTTCTAACGTAAAATCGATCGACTTATAGGGATGTTATCATAGACCAAGCCTCACTGAGGTTGAAGTTATGAGACAGAAAATGACCGATACACTCAATCATGACCTAACGACAAACTTCGAGTGGGATCTTGCGAAAAGGGTCGATTTTAATGCTTGTAAAACCCAATGTCTAATGTTGACCCACAGACGTCTTGTGGAGTCAGCTATGTCGCTATCCATAGGAGGCATAGTTTTTTAGGAATCAGACACTCTTTATGTTCTGGGCATGAAAATTCAATGTGATGTTCGATGGAACCAACATGTTTTTCAAGTGTCGAAAAAAGCATTCAAGTGTGTTGGTTTCTTAAAACGGTGCAAGAACTACTACAACTCCCATATCTGGGCAGGGGCTTCAAAGTCTATCTTGATGATTCTGGGTCGGGTGCGTTGAAGCTCATCAATCCGTTCGTTGTCGACTGTTGGGATTATAGTAGGGCCTTAGGGGACGATCAGACGATGGGGAGGTTAGGGCGATTTGCCCCTGATGTGTTTGTAAGCAGAAGACGGAGATAGTGGAGGTGGGCTCGTTCGCAGTCATTTGCGAACCGTAGCTCGCGTATATCGTCGAACTGTTCGCTCTGCGCATTGTTTCGTGCTCGGAGGTCGGTTGCTGGTTTTGGTCGAATCTCGCTGTGTTGGTGTCTGGTGATTTGCCCATGCTGCTGTTGCTTGTGCTGGGTCACTTGTGTCTCTGGTCCCTTGAGGCTTGAGATGGGAGTGTCTTGGTGGAGTAGCGGCATGCTGTCGGCTGATTTCCGGAACGGCCCCCTGCTCAGTTCGTGTTCCCATTTTGCTGCGTCGTTAGTTGCTGTTGGTCACTTGTGACCGTGAGACTGTCCGTGGGGGCAGCTGTATTTATTGTTGTTTTTGTGGCAATTTTTTGTGCGTGATGTCCCTTGCTGGTGTCACGCGAGGTGGCCAAAGTGTCGCTCGTGCAGGCGGCTGTTTATTGTTTTGTTGTATTGTCTATTGATGATGTTATAGTCCCTTCATGTAGATGTGTGTGGTATTTTTCCGCAATTGCGGAATTGCAGTTCCTGTGTCGCTGTTTGCTGGCGTCGTGTGCTGCTGTTTGCTGTAGGCCGCCAGTCCCGGTACCGTTTGGGGTCCAACTGGTAGTAGTTTAGGCTACGAAGCTGACCGAAGTCTTTATTCGGATCCAGGGTGCCCTTAGGACCTCGGTCCCAACCTGGTTATGGTGTGGCTCCTTCGGAGGAGTAACGTGGTGGTTGTGCTTAATACCCATATCGCGGGTAGAGTAAGTCATTGCTCGGTGTGGAGTTGCATTGCAACCGTTTGCCATTTGACCATAAAATGGCAGGAGTGTTAGATAGGCTCCGCCCTTTACCGAGGGGGATGAAGTGTCGGTACCATTGCTCTGGTGCCACGGCTTTGTGGCGAAGGAGGAAGCGGCGCTGGTCAATGCACTTTTTGACCCAGTGTTAAGAGCACCGTGAGGAAAGGTCTTAGGACAAATCTGTCCAATGTATCGCACAACGCATTACAGAGATAATTCGTTTCTTAGTCGCACCCTGCGAAATCACCAACAGCAATATGCGGACAAGCTCTCGAATGGAACTCGCAAGATAGCAGGAAACGAGGAAAGTCATAGCATACATGGAGACGAACCTTGAGGATGGTATGAAAAAAATGCGAAACAAAATAAACCGGGTATTAATCACCTCTCGAGATAGAGCAGAATGGCGAAGTAACGTTGAGGCCCTATGCTCCGCTGGGAGCTAAAAGAGGTAAGAAGAAGGTTAACTTTGATCAAATTATAGTTCATTTCTACCATATTTTGGTTAAATGTGACGATAATATTGTTACAAAAGTTAAATTATCTAAGAATTATTTATAGTTATAGTTATAAGTTATCTTGTAAGTTATAGTTTTATGTTACTTAAAATTGTCATGTATAATTTTCAACACAACTGTTATTTTAAAAATAGTTCCTATATAAATTTCCCAGTAATTTCTAGAAATGGTTATAGAACATAATAAAAGTTTTTACGGGAAGGTTCAGGAAAAATCTAGAAATAATTATGAAATATAAAAAGGGGTGACTCATGTAAAATTAAGTTAGTTAGTTGGTTTTGAAAAACGGTTCTGTTCGTAACTAACAATTGTGAACAAAATAATTAATTTCAATAAAGTTTGTAAAGTTGAATAAGTGCGTGTATTTATTTTTATTTGCAATTAAAAGAACTCAACGGTTTATTATAAAGGGAGTAAACCGAACGCGTTTATTAAAGGAAAAACGTAACAATTGGTGTCAGAAGTGAAATTGCAATAAAAAAAAAAATTAAAATAAAATAAATAAACAAATAAAAAAAAAAAAAACTACAAACAACAAACAACAATGAAATTCGATGAGCTAAAAGTTGAACAGCTGAAGAAAGAGCTGGGCAAGTTGGATCTGCCGACTGCCGGAAATAAAGCTGAGTTGCAGAAAAAATTAATCGATGAATTCAAGCGACGCAACATTGACATCGTAACTTATGAATTCGAAGAAAAAGAAGAAATGGAAATTGCAACCCGTGCAGTACCCAACAACATGGATCTCAGCACAATGTTTGCTGCTATGATGGAGAAAATGGAAAAAATTTCGGCAGAAAATTCTAAAAAAATGGAGAATATGGTAAAAGAAAATTCAAACGCTATCCTAGCAGAAAATTCTAGAAAAATGGAAGAAAATTCTAGAAAAATGGAAGAAAATTCTAAAAACATTGAGAGGATGGTAAAAGAAAATTCAAGCACCATCTTAGCCGAAATTCAAGAAAATTCTAAAGTGACAAACGAGAAACTTCAGGCTACTAATGAAAAACTTGAGAAGCTTCAAGAGATTTCAACTGTTATAAACGAAAGAGTAGACGATATGGAAATAGAATTGTCTGATGTAAAAACACAAGTCACTGATGTAAAAACTCAAGTCACTGATGTAAAAACACATGTCACGGTTTTTGATGAAAAACTTCATAATCTCGAAGAAAGAGTAAATACTCTTCAGTGCCAAGAGGGAGTGGTGCGAGTTTTTCCAGAAGTCTCGAATAGAATAAGAGCTCCAAGTTTTGACGGCAGCTCACCATTGAATGTGTTTAAGTTCCAGTTTGACACAGTTGCCAATAAAAATGCTTGGAACAATGAAGAAAAAGCCATAGAGCTGATTCTGGCTTTAAAAGGAACTGCGGCTGAAATTCTAGAAAGTGTACCAGTAAGTTGCAGAAATAATTATGATGACATTATGGCAGCACTGCAACGCAAGTATGGTGGTGAACATAGAAAAGAAATATTCAGAATGGAATTACGGGGTAGAGTACAAAAGCCAAACGAGACGCTACAGGATTTCGCATTAGAGATTGAGCGCTTGGTGCAGCTTACTTATCCAGGTGAAAGTCATCCATTGCTAGATCATTTTAAGACCGAGGCATTTGTAAACGGTATACGGGATGCTGATGTAAAACTAGCGGTATGTGCATCACAGAAGCCATCATTTGCAGAAACGGTATCATTTGCCCTAGCACAAGAAACCGCAAGGATAATTTCAAGGCCACAAACGTATATGGTGCGGAAACTTGATTTTGCTGCTGAAGAAGGAAGAGATATTTTAAAGGAAATGAGAAGCATGAAGGAGGCAGTTTTGCGAGCTTTGAGCGAGAAACGAGGTAAAAACAAGGCAAAATGCTATAATTGTGGTAAGATTGGCCACATTCATCGAAACTGCAAAGCACCCAAACAACGATCGAGATCTGCTTCGCCGCAAAGGAACAAACGAAGAGCATGTCAACAATCATCACGGGAGCCACCGCTAAAGCTGAGAAGAGCTAGCAGTGCAGAGGAAACTGAAGATCTTACGATCAATTTAGTAGTGAAAACGAGTAACAGAAATATTACGACCTGTGGTTACATAAATGGTGAAATCCGCATTTTGACTATCGACACTGGTGCAGGACATTCCATTATAAGAGCTGATTTGATAAAGGGAGCTGTCGAGCCGCTAAGTGGTGTAAACTTGCGAACCGCTACGGGAGAGCCTGTCATTGTCTATGGCAAAGCAAGAGTGGAAATAAGAATGGCCGATATAATCGTTTTTGATGAATTTATTGTGGCTGAAATTATGGACGAGGTCATAATTGGAGCAGATTTTATGATTCGTCAAGGCATTAGTCTAGACATGGGACGACAAATTATGAATTGGTATGGTCTAGAAATACCCCTTAACGTTGGGAATGGAAGTGAAGCTCTTGTAAGACAGCTAGTCACTAGTGATCATAAGAAATTGTCATCTCAAAGAGACGATGAGAAACGTGGGAAAGCGAGCACATATTCAAGACGGTCCAGTAAACATAAAAGCAAGCACTGTACAGAGTCTAAAAACAAGTAACGCATAAATGAGATTCGCTTATTACATGTGGAACCCATCGAAGACTGGTCAACAGCGCAGAAAAGTGACCCCTTATTAGCGCAAATTATGATTGCTAAGAAAGAAGGTGAAAGGCCGACTCGTGAAGAAATTAAATTGAACGGTCCACTAATGAAAGCGTATTGGGCGCAGTGGAGTAGTCTGCGGATGATAAATGGTTGCCTATACCGTACATGGGAAAGTACTGATGGCAAAACGGTTAAAAACCTTTTTGTAGTACCGACTTCTAAAGTATGTGAAGTTGTGAAGAAATTCCACGAAGGTACTGGTGGTGGGCATCTAAGCGTTACGAAAACCATAAAGAAGTTAAAAGCAAGCTACTATTGGATCGGTTGCAAGCAAGCCGTGATGGATTGCGTAATTACATGCCCACAGTGCGTTGCAGACAGTGGTCTAATTGGAGAAAGTAGAAATCCGGTCCAGCAGTACAACTTTGGTGAACTATCCGTACCAGCGAGTAATAATGACTCTACCCAAGAGCAGAAAAACGAGTTAAGACGAAGGCGTGTTAATTCATCAAATGACCAGATGAAAGCCAGATATGATCGAGCGGCAAATTCGGAAGGCTTCAAAGAAGGCCAGTTGGTTTTACTTTTTAATCCGCAACGAAAGAAAGGACTATCTCCAAAGCTGCAGACTCATTGGGATGGCCCATATAAAGTAATAAAGAAATTGAATGACGTGGTGTATCGGATCCAGAAATATAAGAGCCCAAGATCAAAAATGAAAGTGGTGCATCTAGAACGACTGGCCAATTATGGAAAAGGAGAATCTGAGCCTATTCGGGACGAACAGGCTTAAGTGGAGGGCAGTGTTACGAAAGTTAAATTATCTAAGAATTATTTATAGTTATAGTTATAAGTTATCTTGTAAGTTATAGTTTTATGTTACTTAAAATTGTCATGTATAATTTTCAACACAACTGTTATTTTAAAAATAGTTCCTATATAAATTTCCCAGTAATTTCTAAAAATGGTTATAGAACATAATAAAAGTTTTTACGGGAAGGTTCAGGAAAAATCTAGAAATAATTATGAAATATAAAAAGGGGTGACTCATGTAAAATTAAGTTAGTTAGTTGGTTTTGAAAAACGGTTCTGTTCGTAACTAACAATTGTGAACAAAATAATTAATTTCAATAAAGTTTGTAAAGTTGAATAAGTGCGTGTATTTATTTTTATTTGCAATTAAAAGAACTCAACGGTTTATTATAAAGGGAGTAAACCGAACGCGTTTATTAAAGGAAAAACGTAACAATATGTTAACCTACCAACAATAGCAGTAAAACTTCAATTATAGTATGTTGTTGTTAGAATATGGTAACCTCCAACCATATTTTTTTCTGCGTGTACAATAAGAATCTTATGCACCCCATACACTTTTCAATTCAATTGTCAACTGAGCTTTTCAACTGAATAGATGCTTGGCCATACACTTCATCAACTGAATTTAAAGACTTTTAATTAATTTTAAAATTTAATGAAATAAAAGACAATTTTTAAAATACTTTACTTTTTTACAAAAGAAAACTACAAACATTAGTTTTGACAGCTGATCAAGAGACTCGAGCACACACAGTACAACCGAATTGAAAGACTTAGTAGTCAACTTGAAAAAATCAAAATCTTTTGATTTTTCTTCAACAAACTCGACAACCGTCAAACTAATCAATTGACAAAGCCATAGACGCTTTGATTTGGATAACAACCGACTTAGTTGACAATTGAATTGAATCGTGTATGGGCTGCTTTATAAAGAATTATAAAAGTAAATGGTTGGTCTCTTGTAGAAAGGCCCTAACTCACTAACTGTAATAGCAACTTTAAAGGAGAAGGTATTTTTTAATAGAAACTTTAAGTATCAAAATAAAAAACGTTATTACGTTATTTTTAAATGTTTGTGAAGAGATGTATTTGTGTGAAATGTTTTTAAAACACTAACAAATTTCGATTTCGAAAAAAATCGAGTTAGGGCCTTTCTTAATGGGACCAACGAAATATTCTATACAATATTTACACATCAAAGTATCTAGTTCTAAAGGTGTGCTTAAGTAAATAAAATATTAATTAGAAAATTTTGGCTAAATTATAAAACTGATGACGAAAGAAAAACTAACAGTTCACTTTTATTATGTTTCAGTTTTATCTTTATGAACAATAAATAAGCAAAAAAAAATTGTTTGCGGAAATTTGGGACAACAATTCGAAATTCTTGAAAATGTTTAAATAAATATTATTCATTAGTGAAAGAGATTAGATAGAACATGCTTAAGAAGTTTTTAAAGTTAAATTTGCTAGAGAAATAAGATTTAATAAAATTTCTAAAAAACGATTCTTTTTTACCAAGAAATCGTAAAAAATGTTTAAAACAAATACAATTTTAAAAACAATTATTGTGCGTAATTATCATATCAAAATGCAAAAAGATTATCGAAAAAAAACATAAATAATTTTACACAAAGTAAATTTAAATTTCCTTTTTTAACGTAGATTTTTGTGTTCTGTGTAAAATCAGGTATAGCAACTTTAGTTGGCAGCTGTAACCAATGTTTTTCGAGCAATAAAGTTGCCTGTTTAGATGAGACACATTTTGCCACTTGTTTTAAAGGTTCGCCCACAGCAACAGTAACCAAGTGTCCCGGAAATCGTTTTTGTACTGACGATGCGCTTATTTGTCGTTCCCCCGCTGAGGGTTTTACACCGGTTTGCTATCATAGTGACTATTGTGGTGATTGTGCGGTCACCAAAGGTGTTTTTACTTGTCTTGACGAGATCCGTTACGGTTATTGTTTTGGTGGTCAAACGCCTCCAACGGATTCTATACGATCGTGTCCTCCGGGTTATGTGTGTAATTTTAATACTCGAGAAGTGTGTGTGCCAAATGATAAAAATGAGGTAAATATGAAGATTTGTGTACCTTGCTCTACTACAACGAAAATAAGATTATTTAAAGCTTGTCATTCCGAATGTAGCACAAACAATTTTTTTCTTAGTTTTAATATAATATATGGGCGTTGATTTTCCGGGATGGCCGGTACCAGAAGCATTCCGGATAACCGATTTTACCGGTTAATTGAGTTTCAATTTTCTACTCCTTTTGACGAACGAATAATTTTACAAAATGGATATTTTAACTAGTCATCTCGTTCATGTCATTTGAAGCCATTAAATTATTTTCTCTGAAGATATGAAAGCTCCAGGTCAATGCAGATTAAATCATCGAGCTCTTGGAAGCAAATATATGATACCCTATAACACAGTATTAAAAAACAAGTTGTCGTACACCTATGTATGTGAGACCCATGGGTAATATAGGGCTCGCTAGAACAATATAATGTTATGAGGTAAAAAATCATGCAAAAGTTTTTTGCGCGGAATATTATTTAGATATCTTCATCTATATTAATGAGATTTGATTGCCGCTATGTGATTTTTGGAAGAGGTTTTATATCGAAACAATGGTTAATTTTAGACCTAACAGCAATACATTTGGTCCTCACAAAGTAGCTATCGTAAATGTTATTATGGCCAATTTGTATGTCAATACTAACATTTATAATAAAGTAAGGGCATTAAAAACTATTTTCAAGAATAGCATTTGTATTAGAGCTTTGGACAATAAAGACCGACTCTAAAACAAATTTGGTTAGATAATCTAGATTGCGATAAAAAATAGTTCGGATTGAATTTTATTATTATTTTTTTTTATTATAATCCCGCTCTGCTCTGCGCTTGTCTGCAGGAGACCAGAGTCTCAGGTAGGAATCGAACGCGCAACCACCGCAATGATCGACAAGCTGATGTTGAGCTATGGGCCGACTCTCACTATTCTTAAAAGGATTTTGTGATAGTTAGAACCTGTTTACCAAATTTTAATATTTTAATTTTTAAAATTGCGATCTTTATGTTGCGCAAAAAGTTAACATGAACATCGTTAGATGGACTCAAAAGGTGATTTTTTGGTCTAGGGCAAATATTTTTATTCTTTATCATTGTGGTTTGCGCTGATCTTTCTATGATTAAAATTTCATCAAAATTGGTTACATATCTTCATCGAGGCAGTAATTCTCTCTATGTCTCCCTCTTGGTCATAGTTTTAAAAAAATATAAAAATCCTTTATTTCTAAGATAGTACTAGTTAACGACAAAGTACCAAAAAAAATTACTCTTACAGATTCTCAATTATTCAGGACCTTAAATGTTTAATTTGATGTTTCTAGGTGCAATACTAAGAAAATTAAAAAAGAACCAGTTTAAGAATGAAAACGTACCAAAAAGATCCCTCTTAGAGATTCTCATTCACTCAGGACCTTGCACGTTGACTAACGGAACTTCAAAAAAGTACCAGCTAAAGAACAAAAAATTTCCCTCTTATAAATTCTCATCCGCTCAGGACCTTGGATGTTTGATTTTATTCTACTAGGTCCAATACTAACGAAAATACAAAAAGTACCCGTCGAAAAACAAAAAAGTACCAACAAATTCTTGTTGTAGTTTCTCATACGCTAAAGACCTTGCATGTTTGATTTGATGCTTCTGGGTCCAATATTAACGAAAATTCAAAAAGTACCAGTTGAAGAAGAAAAAAGTACCAATTTGTAATTTAACAAGCTTTTCATAGAACTAAGCAATGTTAAGAATATTATTACGAAATTAGATTTATCTGAGAATTATTTATAGTTTTAGTTATAAGTTATCTTGTAAATTATAATCACCCTTATTGTGTTTGGCGTTTTTAAAATACGCCTACGACTGTTTAGTAATAGATTAAAGAGAACGTGAACTTTTTCCTTTAATCTATTACCAAACCGTCGTAGGCGTTTTCTAAATACGCCAAACACAACAAGGGTGAATTTATGTCGTATTAGTTAAAATTGTTATTTGCTACACAGTATTGTAGACTTTAGATTTAATTGTAGAATTTCGAATTCGAACAGAATATTCTGGAATCGACTAGAAGGTTATTGAAGCTACTACTCTACAACTACTACCAGTGGTGAACTATTAACCCTTCCCCTGTCCTGTGCATCACATATGATGCACAGCAAGTTGCTTTCATACGCTTGTGCATCACATGTGATTCACAAATGGTATTTTTTTTCAAGGTTTTTACTTTATTAGACGTGAGAGAAATAATGAATTTAATAAACTAAACGTGTGAAGATGGCATTATTTTATATTGTGTCAAGTCACCACATGCCTGACTTTTTTACTTTAGAAGTTATATGGAAATAAAGAGGACGTTTTTTTTAATAACGAAAAAAAAGGAAATCCACTTTTATTTATTAAAAACTACCACTAGAAGTCTTCCCTCATTCAATAAATCCTCGACAAGTGAAGCAACAATGGTGCCAGAATAATCAAGTTCTGAAATTTTTTTCAGATGATCTCTTACCATAATGTATCGAGAAATTCATCTCGCACAGTTTAAATAGTTTTATGCCATATTTATGAGCTTTTCCAGGATTATATTCTTTGAATAGGAGTCTTCCTTTCTGTGAAATCATTGTTATTTGCTTTTTTAGTAAATTATGTAAATCATATGTGATGCACAGAACGTCTGGTTAAAAACTATGATAAAAAAATGTCTGTGCATCACATATGATTCACACTTTTGTTTAAAGAAAAACGGTTTCTACATTACTTTAATTACATAATATAATTAAAGAAACAACAAGCAGTGCATAAAAACAGTTTTAAACAAAATTAAAATTTTGGACGTACGGCATAAAAATTTTTTTTTTTGTATGGGGACAGGCAAAGGGTTAATACTGGCTAAAGCTTCGTACAGACGATGGTCAGATCTTACAATATTGTAAGCAGGCGTTGCCAACAGCAAAATTTTTCTGACAATGGTCCATTGTCAGATGCATTAATTTTGCACATCTGCAAATACAAATGAGCTTACAACGTTCACACAGTTGTAAGACACTTTAGCCAATTTTAATGCAATTTAAGCAACGCTGCTTACCAATATTGTAAGATCTGACCATCGTCTGTACGAAGCTTAACTCATAAAGTTTAATTTAGTTTGTTTTTGAGACATTAAACGGTTCGGTTCGAAACTAACAATATTGGATAAGTTTTGTGAGCATAATAATTAATAATTAACAAGATTTTGTTTGTCGTGCTTAATTCCCAATTTTTATTTTTAATAAAGTTTGTTAAGTTAAATAAGTATGGATATTTATTTGGATTTGCAATTAAAAGAACTCAAACGCGTTTATAAAAGGAAAAAACGTTACAATATGTATATTTCTAATAGGAGTTCTGAAGATTTTTGTGATGTGTTACAGCCCTATGCTCCTATTACGGTTTAGAACACACCTCAGGGGAGTTGAAATAGCGATTATCAGTTGTTTTAATTTTTAAGTTTTTGATGTTTTTGTTACCCGAAATATAACAGAATTGTAACCCACAATCAAAAAAAACTGCAAAATTTCAACTGAACTTGAGTTGAGTTGTAAACAATAATAGTGGCTTAAAGTAATAAAATCAACTAGAATTTCAATTTCAATTATTCTCTACAACTGGCCACTTTGGTTGTTGCGATTTAAAATTTAACGAATTGTGAATAATTTTTTTACGACTTTAAGCCATCATGTGGGGTTAAAACAACAACGACTACAAAAGAACCCACAACTACTACAATGAAACCTACAACTGAAATCAGTACAATACCAAGCGAATCAACAACCGATGATGCAGCTACAACCCATCAAACAACTTCAAATTTCGAAACGACCACAGAAATATCAACGACAACTACTCAGACAATTGAAACTTCACCGGAAACAACAACTTCAACTACAGCTAAACCGCGTGATGCCAACACAATTTGTGGAGAAATAGGTAAAACAGGCTATTTTAAATCCGATGATCCAACTTGTCGACAGTAAGTAATACTACACTTTAAAATATTTATAAACATACATAATCATTATTTTTATTAACATTTTATATTTCAGATACGTCTACTGTTATCTTTTATCTGGCCAATATTTGGGTTGGTTTTATTATTGCGGCGGTTATTTCAACAATAATACACAAAAATGCCAAATGGAAAGACCACCAAATTGTATTGCATTTTAAAGTAAAAGCTTAAGAAAAATTCTCTGGCTTGTTACAGGTGCACATTTTTTGAGAACTATTGTACAACTGTCCATTAGGACAATTTTTTAATATACCCATAGGTTTATTATTCATTGTGAAGCAGGCGATAAATCTAAAGTTTAAAAGAAAAAAAAATATTTATGTATATAAACTTAAATAAAGTGGAATATAAAGATGACTTGGTACAAAAAATAGATATATCATTGGCATTTTGACAAATTATCTTAAATCGAGATAACATAGCAAAATAGTTTTTAAAAACAACTTTTTGAAATCAAATTAATTGCTCTTAAATAAGATCACAATGCTTTTAAGTCTTATATAATTTACCAAATGTATATGATTAATAAAAGAAATCATAAAAATCTTAACAACCTTATGGTGCTCTATAACACTTGTTAGTAATGCAAAAGGATTTCCGAAAGTGGATCCTTTTTAGGACCCTAAAAGCAATTATGGGGCTAAAAATAAAAGATTTTGTAATGAGGTTAAAGGCCCAACTATAATATTCATAAGCTTGCTTAAACAACTTTGCAAAGACATGTAAATCCTATGTGTCAAACCATATTGAACTTAGGGAACATATTTGTTAAGTTTTATGAAACTGTCATTTGCTTAAGCAAATTGGGAAACTGATCGCACAATCCGTACAGAATCAGATTATTTTTGATTTTATTCTTTTTAAATTCTTTTTCAATTAATTAAATTTTAAAAATGTTTTAATAATTTGGATATTTAAAAAAACTTTCTGTGTCAGCCTCTGTTTCTAATTTAAATTCATTATTATTCTTGTCATTTTAGAACTGTTTAGGGGAAAGAATTTTTAGCAAATTGCGTAACTTTATTATATGAAATAAGGAATAACTACAGTAGGCGCTCGCTTATATGAACTGTTCACTAAATGGAAAAGTTCATATAATCGAGACAATATAAAATATGTATTTCAAATCATTTTTTATATGTGTACATTAGGGCGACTCAAGTTGTATGGAAGCAAAATTCGTACTCGATGTTCCCTCCTAAAAATGAACCTTGGACATTTCTAAGATGACATTTTAAATATTTCGGCTCCAGGGTTGACCTCTCGTGAGCTGGACCAGTTTGAAAAAGGGTCTATTTTTGCATGTTTTGTTACTTTAAGAATCTGTGTCCTTACCAACATAAACAAGTTGGGTATCGTAAGAAAGGGTTTTTAAGGCGCGTCCAACTGTATATAAAATTTGTCCAAGGACGATCATCCATGTCCTTTTTTTTAAGGATTTTCTGTAAAAAAAACGGTTTTTGAATTTTTTGTTCGGGGTTGTTTGTAATAAAAGTGCCAAATTAACATATTTTAATCTTTAGTCGATTTAATTAAATACGTGTCTCAGCTTTTTTTGAAATTCGTGCTAGTTCTCGTTTTGACTAAAATGCAATGGGGTGGTAACCCTTTGTTTTAAATAGGGCAATATGGGTATCAAATTTTATCTTTTGCCAAGTATATCATCTTTGTATGTAAATAATTTAGATTTGTGCAAATTAGATGCATTTTACACGGTGCTCTAAAATATATATAAATGCGATTTTGTAGTAACTCTAATATGATAACGGATTTAGTTTCTAGATCATGTATGGATGAAAATAGGACTAAAGAAAGAAAAAAGGAAATGATCCACGACTTTTTGGCGGCATATTTTTTCCGCAAACTAAAAAAAAATTCAGGTCGTGGATCATTTCTTTTTTTCTTTCTTTAGTCCTATTTTCATCCATACATTACGATACCCAACTTGTATATGTTGGTAAGGAAACAGATTCTTAAAGTAACAAAACATGCAAAAATAGACCCTTTTTCAAACTGGTCCAGCTCACGAGAGGTCAGCCCTGGAGCCGAAATATTTAAAATGAAATCTTAAAAAAGTCCAAGGTTCATTTTTAGGAGGGTACATCGAGCACTTTTTTTGGTGAGTCGCTCTTGTGTGCATACATAATCTATATTAAGTTTTTATTTTAAATCAGTTTGCTCATAATTAATGTACATGAAAGTAGTCGGTTATATTTTTTTGCTTTAAGGGATCCTGCATTTTCGCAATGCCAAATATCATTATCAGATATATTATTTTCACTCCAAGCAATAACGGTGTTTTTTTTTTATAGAGTGACACAAATTTAAATCATAATAAAACAAGGAAATATATTTTTAATATCAATGAAACGGGCTTTATTGCTATCTAAGTGGCCGCCACGGCTGGCGTGTAGAAGGCGCCAAATTTCAACAACTTTTCGCATTCTGACCATCATCGTTTTTCAAGACATATTGGCCAATGACTCCGCCAGCCCTAAAGAGCACCAAACAATAATTTTCTGTTGAAGTCATGGTGTTTCGACAAAAGCTGGTGGATTTTACTCACTCCAAATGCGACAATTCTGCTTATTTACGTACCCATTCAACCAGAAATGGACTTCATCGGAAAATAAAATTTTGGGAAGAAATTCAAAATCAATATCAATTTGTGCTTCAGCCAATTCGCAGAATTATTTTGATCAAAAATTTTACCCTATACAACAAATAGTTACAAAAAAAATCAACGGTTGCAAGTTGTTCACATAATAGAAATAGGTTGTGTTCACTCTTTAGAACCTCCTGTGTAAAAATTTTGTTGTTCACTATTCTGGATGTCCATAAAACTGAGTATTCATATAACCGAGCGTCTACTCTGTAGACTCTACTGTATTATATTATTTCTTATTCATAACTATAAAAGATAGGTAGAAATACATAAATCTATCGATGAGTAATAACCAGGGCCCGGACTTTTATGCAGTTAAAATCGTGTTTAATGCGCATAAAAAATGCACTCAAAATATAAATATATGCGCTTAAAACTTAAAAAATATGCAGTTAAAATAATCTTAAATTTTTTTATTAGTGATGAAAAAAAACATAAAAATAACAAGAAAAAACATGAAGAACGTTTAAATTCAGTCTAATAAACGTAAGTAAGGCGCAATAACCACAAAAGTAGAAGTTAAAATAAAGCAAAACACAAATATATAAAGAAACAGTAAGACAATCATGTAAATTAAGTCACTTGTAAAGGCCCAACCATAATATGCATGAGCTAGCTTGAGCAACTGTGTGAATACATGTAAATCATAAGTGGCATACCATATTGAACTAAAGAAAACTTTTTGTTAAATTTTTTGAAACTGTCATTTGATTAAGCAAAGTGCGAAACTGATCGCAATTACATACGAATCAAATGTCTATTGATTTTGTTTTTTAAAATGCCTTGAGAGATATATTCGACCCTACATTTTTTCAAAATAAAAGTTTACTGCCTGTTTTTCAAAACAAAATAAAACGGAAGTGATAGGTGCATGATGAAATGCTGATAGTTCCTCTGTGGTATAGTAATTTTCACTACGCTGTTTTCGAAAATAATTTAAATAAAATATTCAGTTAAGGATTTAAAACAATAAATTTAAATCCTTAACTTTATCAAGCTTGCTACGAATTTGTTAACTTAAGTTACCGTCCACAAAATACATCTTATGTGTGGCAACATCAATTAACTTAAATTCACCATTGTTGTATCCTTTTACCAGATCTTTGAATTGGCAAAATTTTTCAGCATAATACATAATTGCTTTCAACCACGTCCCCCATCTGGTTGTTATAAGCTGTAGAGGAAGACATTAATCCGGATAATTCTTTTTATATGCGGCAACACGCGAAATATTTTTCCGATAAGAAATCAATAAATAAAATGTAAGAGGAATGTAAGAAAAGATAAACTCACTGTTTATTGTTGGTGTTTTGTTTAAGCTTTGATATTGTTACAAGTAAGACTTTGAGTGTTTATAATTCTTATTCGCTTTAGGGTTTTATTTGTATACTATTTTTGGCTTTTCTAAAATCTTTGGAAAAGGTTTCCTGATGAGCTGGCCTAAGCAACCAGTGAAATGCGCATAGAAGCTAGCTTTCCCTCAGCAATGAATCTCAGTGTATTTGTCAAATATGCTCTTAGCACGTTATACAGAAATCTTATTAATGATAAATTTTGTATTCCCAAAAATAGCTTTTTTTAAAATCTTCGAAGTTGTCTTTTTTTCTTCTGCGGAAGGGTGCAAGGCAAAATAAAGCAATTTAAACAAGTTTTTTCAAAACATGCAACAAAAATTTGCAATATAAGCAATATATGCATTCAAAGCAAAATATGCAAAAATATGCACTAAAAAATCGGTGACATTTTATTCTCCGACTGACGAGAACAAATATGCATTTGCATAAAAATCCGGGCCTTGGTAATAACTATGCGTGAGAAATACATACTTTTAATTGTTACGCAAGTTAAAAAAAAAACAATTTAAAATTATTATAAGTAGTTATACTTAAGAAATAAATGTATTTATAATAAAATAATGCGCAATTTTTACCAATATAAGGTATAACTATTAAGTCCTTGCTTATAATTATTTATTTTATAACAAGGGGTAGGGAAGCACGGGGTGTAGCTAGTCTAAAATATAACTTATTAAGCGTAGCAACCAGGGCTGCCAGATTTGACAATTTATCGTCATTTTGACGATTTTTTGTTCCGAAATTAGCAAAGTGCCGATTGCTGATTTTTTTTCTAAAAAGTGACGATTTTTTTTAGTCTCCAAAGTCTGAATAAAACATTAAATTTTCTGACACGTTTCTTATTTAATCTTGGAATTTTGGATCAGCCGTACCTTAACAAGAGCGGAAGGTTGAACATTTTCTTTCGCTTAGCTTTTACGCTAATATGCCATACCTAAACAAGAGCGTCAACGTTTTTTCAAGAACAGTAGTGATATCTTTCTTGTTTCATAAAATCCACAAATTATAAATAAAAATAGCGATAAAAACGCTAGATTGGCCAAAAAATAGCTTAATTGACATTATTAATTAACAAAAGCAGCTAACTTCACTATTAACGAGCTGTCAAAATTGGTTTTCCAAATTGCAAACGCGTGCCGCTTTTGTTTAGGTACATCTGTAATATGCAAGTCTTAAGAAAATATTTAAATAATTATTTTCCCAGTACAAAAACAACAATGTTACTCTTTGTTTGTCTTTCGTCAAACCATCATCGAATGAATCTTTTACGACTTTCTTATTTTCAACAACTATTCGGCGAACATTTCACGAGTTGTAAGTCTGAGTTCATACGGCTTATGTATGTCTTATTGACATGATTCTTCCTTTTTCTTCTTTGAACATGAATTTGCGTTCAAACGATTCATGTCATGTTGACGACATGTTTTTTATTTTGTATAGTCATGCGTATGTGTGTGTGCTTTTTTGATATTGAAAACAAAAACAAAATTAAACAACGAATGAAAATGCAAAGCGTACTGACAGTACATGCATCTGTGTACTCGTTTCTTTTCCCCTCGTCCCTCTCGCCTACAAAGTAGCAATCATGTCATTAAAGCATGAGCCGTATGAATGCAGACTAAGATACGATTCTTGACATGAATAATCTTACCCAAGTCTTAAACGATTTCCACAATGATTGAAGAAGCGTCTTTCGCTGTGCTATGGAAGAATGTCAGTCGAGTTACAGTTTTTCCCGTTGAAGGCATCTTCTATGATTAAAAAATGCGGTCATCGACGATCAAAGACGGTCTTCATGAGACTCCCAGTGTCTCTTTGTTGAAAATGCTAGCTGGGAATAAAGAAATTATGTTTTTGTTTAAATGTTTTTTTTTTATAAAAATCAAACAAAAATTGTTCAAAAAACCTAAATTTTAAGTTTTCTGATTTTTTTTGACGATTTTTCGAAACGTGAAAGACGATGTTTTTTTTCTCAGGAAATTGACGATTTCCTCACAAATTTATCTGGCAGTCCTGTAAGCCACCACCTGTAACCCATTTTTTGAGTTTTGAAGACGTAAGAAATTAAATGGATTTTGATTTCACAAGTGTGACCGGGTAGACCTATAAGGCCGTGGTTGCTCTAGGCCAAACTCAGATGTGCTTAAAATGTTGATCAGATATTATTTGCTGTAAATTGTTTGTTATTTCTATTATCTGAAAAATCTACTTTATTACGAAATTATTTCCAAACATTAAATCATACACCTTTCTGAGAAATACGTTAGAAAGCTTTTGTAAAAGAAAAAAAACCAAATCCATGTGACAAATTTAGATAAACACATTAAATTGTACGAAACAAATTTCTAGTATTTTATAATGACTTTTAAAATGTGTTAAATCATCTACCACCTCAGATAATTTGAGGCAATTAAAAAAAAAATATCAATAAATCTGTCGGTCTTTAAGAACTTTTTATTATTTTGATATTTTATTAACTCTAGTTTATTTCGAAAATGTTGAGTAAATAAAATGCTTTATTAGTTAAATTTATTGAATGCTACATTCGCCTGTGCCGAATCTTTAATAGACTCTAGTAAAAATTATAATTTTCTTTACTTTATATGGGGTTTGTAATAAATTATAAAGATTTTTATAAGGTCTGACATCGAAATTTATAGTCTTGGAGGAGATGAGGTCAACTCTACAACAACACTGCTCTTGTCCGATTGTCAAAAATATTGCTAGAAAAAGAGGCTTGTTTACATAAAAAACTGTAGTTTGTATACAAACTTTGACAACTCGAACACTGAAAAAAACCATAAATTTCAGTTATGTTATCATCCCTAATCGACCCATTAAATTTTTTATGTTGGTTATTCCATATTTGGGTCCATAGATATTTTCCTACTGAACAGATTATTTGTAATATTTTATGAAACACACATAATTAATAATATGCAATACCTAGGTTAGGTTATGTGAGGTTAAGAAGGGTTATGCGCCCAAGGGAACACTTCCACTCGGAGACCAATATGGTCCATTGTGAATCCCTTCAATTAAAAGAAAAATAAAAGACATCAAAGAAAAGAAGTATGAGAGATATAGAAACAAGAAAGATAGAAAGTTAGAAGATTTCGTGTAGAACAATTGCCCTCTCTACAGTCCCCTCAACAGAACCAGCCGCACTATTTCCCTGACAAACCCCAGTAGATCAGCCGGACTACATCCAGCGATGCACCCCAGTTCGTCGTGAAACCTATCTCCTAGCCGTTCTGCCTGAGACCCTGCATCCTGGGACAATGGCACAGTACATGCTCGATCGTCTCCAGCTCCTCTGAATCATCGCACAATCTGCAGAAGCCCGGTATGGCGTTGTCCCATTTGCCCGCAAAAGCCCTGACAGGACAATGACCCGTCAAGAACCCTATTAGTGTTCCAAGACTACCTCTATCCAATCCCAGTAGAACCCTGGTTGCCCCCGCGTCCAATCTGGGCCATAGTGCCCTGGACACCCTGCAATCCGTTCTGTCCCTCCAGGATCGGTTAACGTCAGCACGGAATTTCTCCCGTATCACCCCATATTAGTAACAAAGGGGGGGGGGGGCTTAACCCCCCTGTCCTTTACCGCTTAGTCCAGATTCGAATCCCCTCGCGCGAGTTCGTCAGCCACCTCATTTCCATCAACCATGCAGTGTCCAGGTACCCAACACAGCCTTACATTGAATGCCTCCATGAGTCCACCAAGAGCATTCCTACACCGAGCGACCAGGCACGATCGCCCGTATAATTTGTCAATGCCCTAAGCGCCGCCTGACTATCGATGTAAATTGTCACCACAGATCCACCCGTGATGTGTTCCAGTGCCGGTTTCCATCTTGGATCCATCCGTAAATACTGCCCACCCCTCAAACAGTCCATTGGATCCACGCCAAATTTCCATATCCGGGAACTCCACTGGTGGTGTTGCACCGAAGTCCAGGGTCATAGTTTTATGATCCGAAATTCCCTCGAGAATAATACCCTGATCAAGCAGACCCATCTCGTACGAAATTCTCGTGTGATCATCCCGCCTAGGTCTAACTAAGGAAGACTCGTAAAGCCTAAGTAAGTTCCTAGCAGCCACACTCCTCACATAATGCTCAATAGGGGACAGATATAGTAGGATGTCCAGCGCTGCCTGCGGAGTGCTTCTCCATTGGTAAGTATAGGCCTAACCACCGATGTGTAACTGCAATACCTGCATATGTACATATTACCGAGAATGCGTTTTTTTTTGTCCAGGAAATTTATAATTTAACTCTAAATAATAAAAATACTTAACTTTGTAATAAAAAAAAATATAAGTTCTGTTTAAAGTTTGGCTTTAAATTATTATTTTTCATAATATTATACACAAACATTTGGTTTTTGCGACGAACACATTTTTGCTCCGGGTGGGAAATATTGATTGTTTGGACATTTCTTCGACAATGCAGCAATTGAGCCATTCATCATATAACACACGACAAAACTGTAATAGAGAAATAAAATTATTGTTTGTCAAACCTTATAAAAATATGTACAAGATTTTAAATATATAACTGTAACATTTCGAACAAAATCTACTTCGTTAAGACCTATTGGATAGACCTTGATTTTGACAAAATCTTCTCAAAATCTAGTAGTACTTAAGGCCAGTTTACACTATTGTACTTTGTATTAATACATGTCAAAAACTCAAGAAATATGAGTCTGTAGCAGTTGTAGACTGCGTGTATTTAACAAAAAAAGTCTTCCCAAAAGCAAAGTCGAAGAACAAATTACGCTAACTGCATTCCTATTGGCTAATAATATCATTTGCAGGGTTACCAGCTCATATATATTGCATATATATCTTATTTAAAATTTCATGAATCTTGAAGACTTGCAAAAAGAAAATCTAAACATAAATTAAAGCATTAATCAAAAATAAAATCAGTTTTAATTAAATATTAAGTCAGTGAACTAAACGATACGGATGCCTTCTTGAAGGCCTCTGTACTGCTTCTATTGGATAAACAAGGCCTGCTCGCTCCATTCCATACTCATGTCTTTTACACACGTTGCCATTGCGGAGTAGGCCTTCCGCTCTCGCTTCCTTAGCAGGTAGATAAGAATGGTAACGGGATCAAAAAGAAATAAATGTTTTCCTTGTGCAAAAAAAAAAAGACAATACAAAAAATGTTACTCCTTCTCTACTCCCTTCTCATAGAAGCGAATGTGGAAGGTGTATCCTATCTTTTTTATCAAACAGCCGAGGCCTTTTATAAGGCATTCTTTAGCTGTTAGATAAGAATAGTAATTGAACCAAAAAAAAATTTTTAAGCAGACCTTTAAAAAGGCCTGAAGTGAGAAGGCCTTCTGAGTTTTCCCGCTGGAAAATCGTTATACATATATACAGTGAGCAAAAAAAAAACTTGTACACTTGTTAAATTAAAATAAAAACACAGAGATTAAAGTAAACCATAAGGAAGGGGAAGCACTTAATATACGAATCCAAGTGCAGACAGAATTACAAATATGTATTTGGAAGTGATGGACGTAAATCTGTATTTAGAAAGTAAGGGGAAGGAAGCACTTAATCCACGAAATATTTTTCATACTGTTAAGCACGGTGGCGGCAATGTTATGGTTTGGGGGTGTATGAGTGCTAATGGAGTAGGTAACCTTGTGTGTATCAAGAGAATCATGAATTAAATAGATTATTAAAATGTCCTGAAAAATAATATGCCATAATCCGCCCAAAAAATGGGTTTAGGGAATGATTTGGTTTTCATGCAAGATAATGATCCAAAGCATTCGGCCGTTATCGTAAGGGAATGGTTGCTTTATAACATTGGTGCTCAAAAATGTTTTGCATACGTATACGCAAAACTATGCGCACCAGATTTATTTAAATTTAATAGAAAGAAATTGTGTTGGTTGTAAAACATTTATAATAATGCAGTCAAAAGTAAATTTTCTAATTTTTTTTTTGGCTTTTAAAATTGTAACTTTTTAAAAATTTAAAAAAACAGTAAGAATTGGAAGTTTTCCAATGTTACTATAAAAAAAAAATTAAGTGTGAACTGCGAGCATGTTTGTATATTAAAAGTTAGAATTATATCTAAAAAAACTGCACTAAAATCTTGTAAATTTATGCTTTTATGAAAGTTTCGTAAAAGCATTAAAAATTTTTTTTTTAAGTTTATTACTTATCCTACACACTGTATTTGAAACAAGATGAACTCATCTTCCGTACATGTGCAACTAAATTAATGAGCGTAAAAAACAAAGGGGTGGGGCTTCTAAACAATTGTTTGCCTGAATGAGCATCACTGCTTTATAACACAAAAAAAGTTTTGCCTCAATCTCCCCAGAGCCCGGATTTAAGTTTGATTGAGCATTTGTGGGCTCATATGAAAACAAAATTAAGAGATTACCACATATCCGGAAAATAATCCTTAAAAAACGCTCTTAAAGATATCTGGAGTTCTATTCCCCAAGAAGATACAAAAAATCTAGTCCATTCGATGCCAAGAAGACTTCTTTCTGTTAAAGAAGATAAAAAACACCATACAAAATATTGAAAACCTAAATATTTTAATCTTTTTTAATGTTACATTAAGTTTTTTGTTCTGTACAACTTTTTTTGTTTATGAGTTTTAGCATATTTATGTTTTTGTTGTTTTTTTTAACGTTAAAATATACAAATGACAAAGAAGTTTTATTTAAATTAAAATATAGATCTTAAAATTCAATTAATGTGAAATAAAAGTTATAATATGGTTTTACTTTAATCTCTCTGTTTTCTTTTATTTTAATTTAACAAGTGTACAAGTTTTTTTTCGCTCACTGTATGTATAGGTATTATTATACCCTTCACCTCAGGTGGAAAAGGGTATATATAAGTTTGTCATTCCGTTTGTAATTTCTACAATATTGATCTAAGACCCTATAAAGTATATATATTCTGGGTCCTTATGAGGAGAGAACCTTATTTAACCATATCCGTCTGTCCGTCTGTCTGTTGAAATGGTTTTTCCGAAGACCCCATATATGATGGGGGCCAGGTTATTATACATTTATGTCACATATGGTAGGGAATTGCTTGCTATTGAAATTCAGAAAGATCGGTCCACAAATGGCTGAGATATGAGCAAAAAACCACGACTACTTCTAATTTTTACCAAAAACCCTTGTTGTTGTGGTATTTTTATTCCTTTTTTCTGTATACTAAATGTGGGCGGCATCAGTGAAGTGGGCGTGGTATCTCCCGTACAAAAATATCAAAAATTGTTTAAAAACCTGATTTTTTGGACTGTTATATGACCTATGGATATCACTGGCATATCAAAAGATCGAAAATCTTTAGTAAAAAATATTTTCTGAAAAACTCGGAAAAATCGGTTCAGATAGGAAAAAGTTATGGCCAAAATAATAATTTTTTTTTCAATACCCGCTTTCAGGAACCATAGATCTTCCCGAGTCCAAGATTTATAGCCCAACTAACTGGCAGATTTCTTCTTACACACGTCGGTATATAAATCTGTCAAATCGGTTACAAAATGGCTGATCAAAATACTGAAATCCCAAAAATTACTCTTTTTATACCCTTCACCTCAGGTGGAAAAGTTGTCATTCCGTTTGTAATTTCTACAATATTGATCTAAGACCCTATAAAGTATATATATTCTGGGTCCTTATGAGGAGAAAACTTGATTTAACCATGTCCGTCTGTCCGTTGAAATGGATTTTCCGAAGACCCCATATATGATGGGGGCCAGGTTATTTTACATTTATGTCACACATGGTCCGGAATTGTTTGCTGTTGAAATTCAGAAGGATCGGTCCACAAATGGCTGAGCTATGAGCAAAAAACCACGACTACCTCTAATTTTTCCCAAAAACCCTTGTTGTTGTGGTATTTTTATTACTTTTTTCTGTATATCTTAAAACGGCAAGAGCCAAAGCTTTCAAATTAGGTACACACATTTAGGTTATCAATACACAGCATCGCACAAAATGTGGGCGGCATCGGAGAAGTGGGCGTGGTATCTCCCGTACAAAAATATCAAAAATTTTATAAAAACCTAATTTTTTGGACTGTTATATCCCCTATGGATATCCCTGGCATATTAAAAGATCGGAAATCTTTAGTAAAAAATATTTTCTGAAAAATTCGGAAAAATCGGTTCAGATACGAAAAAGTTATAGCCAAAATAATAATTTTTTTATAAATACCCACTTTCGGGAACCATAGATCTTCCCGAGTTCAAGATTTATAACCCAACTAACTGGCAAATTTCTTCTTAAACACGTCGGTATATAAATCTGTCAAATCGGTTACAAAATGGCTGAGTTATAATCAAAATACTGAAATCCCAAAAATTACTCTTTTTATACCCTTCACCTCAGGTGGAAAAGGGTATATATAAGTTTGTCATTCCGTTTGTAATTTCTACAATATTGATCTAAGACCCTATAAAGTATATATATTCTGGGTCCTTATGAGGAGAGAACTTGATTTAACCATGTGATGTCCCTCTGCCCCCCTTTTCAATTGTTTACATATACTAGCATAATGCCCAATATGATTTTCGTTATCACCCTTCTTTATTATTTCATCTATTTAGCGAAATAATTTTAACAAATAGAAACTAGGAATTTTTGTGTTTTTTGCTACTTAAAAACTCGCCAAAAAAGATAAAAGAAAACAAACACACATACATACATACAAACATCAAAAGTAATTACCACTCAACTGTGTTGAATTTTGTGAACAGTAAACGTGCCATATTTCATTTTGATGATATTCAATTAACGTTCCTTCATGGTTCAGTTGTCTAGGGGGTGTGTTAAGTTAGAAACTGAGAGTTCCCTGGTTCGAATCTTGGTTTTTTAAAAAGAAAATTTTTTTTTAATATTTTTATTTTTTTTATGTTTTAAAAACGATTTAAAAAAAAATTCCGCTTTTTAAATTTTATTTATAATGAAGTTTTAAGTATTGTAAATATGTATGTATGTATATGTAAAAATTATTTAGTTTTTGTCTAGTTGCTCTGTATTCTGCTCGCACAATGGTGAAGGGTATATAGGATTCGGCACAGCCGAATATAGCACTCTTACTTGTTTTGGTATATTTTTAATTTTATACTCACGTAGTACAAGTTGGATCCCCCGCATAATAGGAACCAGTGGTTCCAGCGTCTTTGCAAACCTGTTTGGGATCAATCGGGCCTGAAGGAGTAGTTTTAATGGTTGTTGTGGTTGGCTCTGTAGTTGTCGTTGTTGAACTTGGCTTAGAAGTTGTAGTACTGGTTGTTGGTTCCGTCATTGTGGTCGTGGTAGTAGGTTCATATGTGGTAGTTTTTTCAGTAATTGTTGTTGTTGAAGGTCGTGTTGCTATGGTCGTAGTTGTAGATTTGGTAGTTGGGGTTGAAGTTGTTGATTTAGTAGTTATCGTTGTTGAAGTTGGTTCGATAGTTGTTGTTGGCTTTGTCGTTGTGGTAGTAGTAGGTTCTAACGTTGTGATTGTTGGTTTAGTTGTTGTGTTTATAGGCTCAGTAGGTTCCGTATTTGTGGTCAAAGTAGTAGTTTCGAATGTTGAAGTGTGTTCAGTTGTTATGGTTGTAGGTACTGTTGGTTCAGTCTTTGTAGTCGAAGTAGTAGTTTCGAATGTTGAAGATGGCTCAGTTGTTGTGGTTGGTTCCGTCTTTGTGGTCGAAGTAGTAGTTTCGAATGTTGAAGTTGGCTCAGTTGTTGTAGATTCTGTAGTGATGGGCGTAGTAGTAGGTTCGGTAGTTGGGGTTGAAATTGTAGTTGGCTCACTTTTTGTAGGCTCAATTGCTGTGGTAGTTGTTACACCATCATCTGCTGTTACACAACTTGGCTAAAGATTTAGATTTTAAAATTGATAGTATCAAAATTTAAGATATAATAAATGTTTTTCTCGTACTTTATGAATATTAAAATAATAAATATAGATTTTTGTTGTTTACCCCCAGTTTCCACATGCAAGTGCAATTTAATACACTTACACTTTTTCACTAACATTCACACAGTTTTTGTACTTTCAACCAATCGGCTGTTTCCTCGATTTTTCGTTGATAATACGTATACACTGCTTGCAAGTAATTACTTGCATGTGGAAACGTAGGGTTAAATACACAAATGTCTGGATTTTGATTAAAAAAATGCTTACCTTAACCAAATAATTTTCTGTACAAAATCCTTTATCACTGTTAATATCACAGACAGTATCTCCTAAACAATATGAAACTTCTGCACCTTCGACAGGTTTATCTTCGCCATAGCAGAATGCAATTGTAGTTTCATTTATACACGCATAAACTTTGTTATCACTACAAACTCCACACATATTCGTATTTCGAACACAGCTAGGTTCGGCTTTAGGCAAAGGATAACAGACATAGGGGCCCGTTGTGCAAACATTGTTTTCCGGACATGTTATGAAATCTTTAGTAGGCACTCCTTATATACATGACAACCAAAATGTGTATATTTTATTATTTAATAACAAAAAATATTGAACATTTTTTTTTTATCTTTATTACCTTTTATACATAAAGAATACTGATTTTCCTTGTGGCAAGCCACAAAATTACTGCTTTGGCACACATCACACTCACTTCGAATGCCGACAATGGAAATCACTAGAACGATCTGTGACATAATACAATTTATATAAAATATTTTTTTCTTTTAAACTCAGCTAACTCTTACCAGTTTATGTATTAGAATCTTCATTTTTTTTTATTTCGAAAAATAAACTTTTGCAAAGAAAATTTGACAAGTTTCTGTTAAAACGCTTTAAATTGGTTTAATCAATATTCCTAGAAACAATCTATTTGTTAAAATAATAATTCTTTTATCTTTCATAACTATTTTGTCTGTTAATTATCTTTATGATTTCCATTTTTTTCCTAATAGCATTGTTTATTTCTCTTTAAAAAAAAGGAAAAGTATATCGGTATATTTAGATATGTATTTAATATTTGGAACCATTAGAAATGTATGTATTTTTTGCAGAACTGTCACACATTAATAACACCGTGCTAGTTGAAAAAAAAAACTGACAAGCGGGACACATGGCGTTTTAGCCTAATTCGGGTACGCTGAATCCAATGGTGCTTAGGTTAGCTCTTCTTTTCGAGATTTACCGTTATTTCAAAAACGGTTTAGTTTATTGAATAATCTAAAAAAAGCCGAAGTTCCGCAATAAAATTTCCTTTAGGCAAGGTTTAACTCTTTTCTAATATGCGTAGTCATTTTAGAAACATAATTTTGTCGAAAAATATTTTTTTTAGCAAAATTTAGAAATTTTTGTTTTTTAAAAATTCATACAAAATTGGAAAATACAGGTATTTTTTTTACACGTTAATAATGAAAATCTGCCTACAACTTTTGATTTTTTTTCACAAAAAATTATACATTTTAATGAAACTTTAAATAAAAAATTGATTCAGGCAACTTTTAGCTCGCAGCGACATTTAAAAATATAATTTTTGTTAAAAATTTTTATTATTTTTAATTAGGCTTAAGTTCATGAAATTTAATTTTTATTAAATTATTTTTGTGAAGAAAGGAATTTTACAACATGAAAATTAATTAAAATTGTTATTGATAATCTTTCATTCTTGACGTGGCTCGGGCTCGAACCCTGGCCGGCAGGTTACCATGACATGTTTCGATCGCAACCACTCGATCTCCTCAGATGGATTTGCCGTCTTACACTCAACAAAATAACCACAATACTAATTTTTGTTAAAAATTTTTTTTATCTTTACCCAGTGTGCCTCGCTACCATAGCAAAAAATTTTCAATACAGATCTCGTTGTTTGATAAAAAATCTATTTGTACCAAATTTGGATCCCAAATTAAAAAAAAAACAAATTTTATTAAAAAAAAGAAAATCTCTTTTAAAAACACAACAAAGGAAAAGGGCGATTCTATTCTAGACAACTTTTAATATCAATTTTCCAATCACACTATTTGACACTTTTTTGATGCCAATTTAAAGTAAAATATCTATATTTTATAATAATATAATTTTTTTGACGTAAGCTCAAATATAAATTTGAAGTGCACTTCGAAGCATTAAGATTCATAGATTTGGCGCGAACAGAAAATTCATTGAATGTTGCACCCGTCATGGCTTAAAGAGCAAATTTCTTATTATTGGACTATATTTGTCTACGATGTTTGATTTGATAATCATCGTCTTTCACAATAAAAAAGAATAATACAATAAAAGTTTAAAAATTAACAAAGTTTTGTATTTTTGTGGTATGATCTTATGAAAGTGGGCCAATTTGGTTGCATCCGTCATACACTTTAAAGCTCTCTCGTGGCTATTTGAACGTTTCATATAAATTCTTGTAAATAGATAACAATAGTATATAAAAAAATGTTACCCTTCTTGAAATAACTTAATTGCAAATGTGTTTCTTTCTATTAGTAAAAGACGTTTAAAGCATATAAATGTTGCACCCGTCAGAATAGAATCGCCCAAAACTAACATGTGGTCTTCACCTGACAATTTTTTGTCATAGATTTACATGTTCTTCCTTACTACTGTTTTTAATATTTTTTGTCAAGATTTCTTCTTGAAGTCCAAAGAACATTATTCTGTTTTTTTTCTTATTTTCCGTTGACGTTTTCAGCTTAACTTGAAGGGCAATTGTAAACATAGATTGGGCTATTAAAAATAATTATTTAATAAAAATAAAAATATTATAAACTTTATCCTAAATAAAAATATTAAAAGTTTGAATTAAAAACCATGAATAGTTCAATAAAATAACTACATTCTAACCCCCATATTCATAAGAAACATTTCACGAATTTTCTATAAACATTTTCGATAAATCAAAATTTTTAAAAATATGAATCGATATTTGAATAGAATTGGTGAAATTTGCCATAAGCAACCGCCTTTAATTAAAATCACAACTTTTACAAATGTTGGAAATCGCTATAAACTATGATCATGAAACATCTTTCTTTCTGGTTGCAAGTATTTCAATTAAGAGATGAAGGCGGCAACAAATTTTTTTTTTGAAATTTGAGAATTGACTTTAAGGTTTCTCTCACTTTCATGGTCTAATGCTGAAGTAGAGAGGGTATATATAGCCAAGTAAACATCGTTAAAAGCAATTTGAGAAAAAAGTTTACATTTAGCAACCGTAAATTCGATTTTATCAATTAGGTAAATAATTTGACCATAACAATAAAGTATTTATACCAACACCATAGTATTTGAGAGAGTACTATGCGTTTGTGCTGATGCTTGTATCACCTTAAAATATTGGTCCTAAGCAGTGATGTTAACTTTTATTTTTTCATTACCGTACGGTCCTCTAAAAATTACCGTTTTTGAGAAGAAATTACCGTACGCAAAGGTTTTTTAATTAAACATTCACAGCAGTATTCAAAAACTTGTTTAAAACATATTTTAACCCAAAGTTATTGTATTTTTTTATCATCATATAACTAAAATTTTAACGTTACTGACAGACTGATTCATCATCGCACAGCCTATAAACGACTGAAGCTTAAAAGTTTAAATTTGGACCGGAGTTGGTATCGTTCAACTAAGACAGAATTTTTTAAAATTCGAATATCGCAACAGAATATTACTCAAAAAGTTATTTTTTACGTTTTGGAAAAAATTTACACGCAATATCCATATCTACCCGCTGTAAAATATAGTGCTATTTTGTCATCTTCTTATGATGAAACGATTGGTTTAAAAGTTCTTTTTCATATGCCCTTAATACTTAATTAAAACAAAATAGTTTTGCTTCAACTGAAAAGTTTTAATATTTAAGCTTAGTACAGACTGTGGTCAGATCTTACAATGTTGTCATTAAAATTTTTTTAAAAGTATTGCAACTGTGTTAACATTGTAAGCTCATTTTCATTTGGCAGATGTGTAAAATTAATGCATCTGACAATGGCACCATTTTCAGAAAAAGGACAACATTGTAAGATCTGACCACCGTCTGTACGAAGCTTTACTATAGTTAAATGCATCACATTACGGCTACTTTAAATGCTTAAAAAATTGTTGATTTTGAAACAAACAATGAGTTATTTAATTTTTCATATTTTACACATATCACTGTAACCTAAGCATTTGCAGAAACATTCTTAATTGTTTGTATAACATTCATCTATTTCTAAAACTGGTTGAAAATCACCTCTCAAAAGTTAAAATCATAAAGCCTTCATATGTAAGTATGTATATAAATATCAAAAAACCCAAATCTTGATATTACCGTATTTTAAATGAAATTACCTTGCTACCTTTTGGGGCTCAAAATTACCGTAAAAAAGGGTAATTACCGTACGGTTAACATCACTGGTCCTAAGCCCACCTTTACGTATACCGATAGACTCAAAATCACTTTCTGAGTCAATTTAACGATGTTTGTCCGGTTGGCTGGCTGTCCATGTGTACATTGTGCCAAAGTACAGGTCGCAAATTTGCAGATAATTTAACAAAATGTGGTACATAGGTTCTAATGTGGTCGGGGTTGACCGACTATACTTTCTTACTTGTTTTTTTTATGGTAGATCTGGACTCAAAAGGTGTTTGGTAAATATTGCCGTGATTATGTTTTACCTTCAAATTATTTAAAACTAAGAAGCACGAGTGATTCCTAATTTTTTAAATATCTATCAAAATATTAATTTACGTTTATTCTTATAAACAACTTTAAATGAATTATTTCTGTTTTGTTATTGAATTTTAATGAGTTTTTATTTAAAAAAAAACTTTTAGCCATTTTTTAGCCATTTTTCCGTAAATTTAGCCATTTTTGGTCACAAAGTTTTGGCAACACTGGGTCAAATACACTTGTCAAATGCTTGTCCAGCAGGCGAATTCACTCGTGTACGTGTGCTGGACGTAATATTCGCCGTTATATCTAATTTTTTTTTGATTTTCCATCTAGCATCGTCGGTATAACACACACAAACACATTTTCACTAAAGGCCCAAATACATTGATCAAAATACTCATCAAGCATTGTGGTAGTATTAGTGAAAATGTGTTTGTATGTGTCACACCGACGATGCTGGATGGAAAATCAAAAAATTTAGATATGACGGCGAATATTACGTCAAGCACACGATGAATTCGCCGGCTGGACAAGCATTTGACAAGTGTATTTGGGCCTTAATATTATCACAATGCTTGTATCATTGTATTTGAGCCTTATAGAATTAAAACGAATTTTCTTTAGCTGTATTTAAGGAAATGTTAGTTCGCCTTGAGTCATAACTTTTTGCTTAAACAAAGCTATGCTTAGACGAGGATGGTGCAAAAATTCTAATTCTTTCCGTGTACTATGAAAATTAGGTTCAGTAAGTCCCAATTTACACTAGGGACATTTCTTGCCGGACATTTTTTGAATTCTCTTTTAATCTTACCTGAAGCGTTTACATATGAAACATTAGAAGTCAGACAGAAATTAATACTTGTATGTAAACTACGAAAAGTAAGAAAGAGAAATGAAAAAATGTCCAGTACAGATAAGGTCTGTCTGGGACTTTTCCAGTAGCAAATACTCAGTAAATTTTTTTGGGAGAGTAACACCAATATTACTCTATCGGCTGAAAAAATCTCAAAAAGTACGCAGACAGTATCCAGTGAAATCTTGCAAGAAAACAGCTGATCGGTGTGTAACAGAGAACCTCAAAACGCACTATTTTTGTGCATTTATTCATACGCTAAAATTTACAATAACTCTATACATGCAAAACAAAGTTCAACGTTGGTAATTTTTTTTTCCTTTCGTACACATTTGATATTTTCATTTATTCGTTTTTTTTATTGAAAGTGCTTTATTTGCATTTTTGTTGCTCACGCAATATAACACAACTGAGTAAATTCAAAATAGCACATTCTCTATACTTTTGTTTACATTAACAACAACAACAATAAACAACGATGAGACGCTTTTTCAAAATTAACAACAATAACAAAAATACATTGTACCTACTACTACTACTACTACTGTACTTTTTGTTTCTATGGAAATTGTGTGTACCTACATAAGTATGTGTGTTTAGTTTCATTTAAATTTTTTTTTTCTTGTACTACATAGTTAATGCTGCATAAATACATGAGTAATGATTGTTTCATTTCTGGCTCTTTCGTTTGTATTTTTTGTTTCTTTACCAAACAATCATTTGCGCTCAGAACACTTAGAATCTTTATAAAAAAAAACGAAGGCAACGATTGTATAAATAACAAAGCACGATGTGCGTTATTTGAATGACTGCAAACCAGCAGCGAATATTTGCGGTTGCGCTAGTTTGACTGTATGACCCGTAAACGAGTGTATTTGTTGTCATGTATTAAATGCGATTTTTTTTCAAATGTACAAAGCCATTCTCTGGTGTGTAAACAATTGAAATAACAAAGCAAAAGAATTTTAGCATAGGTATGTATGTGTACGCAAAATTGAATTCTCGAGGTAAATTAAAAAATTATTAATTAAAGTAAAGCTTAAAAAGTGTTGTAAATTAAAAAACTTGTTTATTACACTGTTATTAATTTGGTAAGTTCAATTTCTTCTAAGTTTTTAGTTTTATTTGTCGGGTTTTTTATAAAACTTCTTTTGCTTACATTGCCCAACATAGTGCCGGCTTACAATGGAAGAAAAGAATGAAATGCCCAATACAGTGCCCTACAACAGCTTGACAACGGAGAAAAATAATTTGGATGTGAAGTTCTCGCCAGGAACACAATTCTTAATACTCGCCTCTTCAATTGCAAAGTTTGCCCCACAAAGTTCTGCTGGTTCTATCGGTTCTGCCATCTCTTCTCCACTTACGCCACGACCGCACTGTATATTTGGGCGTTTTTAGCAGGATGTAAAATGTTTTGTTTATTATAATTTATTATAAACGTTAAAAATCAACACAATTCTAACTACTTACCTCTGCCATTGTTAAATTTCAATTTTTATTTTCATTTCACAAAAACTATTTCATTCAAACAGCTGTTCAAACTATTTGCAAAATCTTGCAAGCGGAAATTTCTCCAGTAACATTTTGCAAGTTCTCTAACTTCCAACTGTCAAAAAATTCTCTTTTTGGCTCTCTCGCTGCAAGAGATTTGGAGTACGCAGACAACATTTTGCAAGATTTTGTAACATTTTGCGCAAAATATGTGTACGCAGACAGACCTATAGTCATGTACTACACACTCTACCTTTTCGACCCCTCGCCATCAAACTTCGTCTGTCCGGCAAGAAATGTCCCTAGTGTAAATTGGGACTAATTTAAAGGGCTAATGAAGCAAATAAGGCTTGCCAGATATGAAATCCATAAAAACAATACATCGAGAAAAAACGGAAGTACATTAATGTAAAAGGAAATAAATTTATTTTATAAACTTAAAATTTGGTACATTTAATAAATAATTAATTCAACTAAAAGCGTGCACGAAAACAGTCAAGAAGCATCTCGATACCTGCAGGATCATATATTTCAACTCGAACTATGGTTAAAGCAATGGAGGATAAAGGTCAATGAGCAAAAATGCGTCCATATAACATTCACCTTGCGTCGGGAATCATGCCCCCTATTAAAATCAATAATCAAATAATACCTCAAAATTCGCATGAAAAATACCTCGGTATTCATCTAGATCGGCGTTTAACGTGGAAAAGCCATATACAGGCAAAATTAACTCAAATGGAACTAAAAGCCATCCAAATTTTCCTTAGTCTCGACTGCAAACTTCTTCTTTCCATCTGGTGCTATAGTATAGTATATGGAGGATAAAGGTCAATGAGCAAAAATGCGTCCATATAACATTCACCTTGCGTCGGGAATCATGCCCCCTATTAAAATCAATAATCAAATAATACCTCAAAATTCGCATGAAAAATACCTCGGTATTCATCTAGATCGGCGTTTAACGTGGAAAAGCCATATACAGGCAAAATTAACTCAAATGGAACTAAAAGCCATCCAAATTTTCCTTAGTCTCGACTGCAAACTTCTTCTTTCCATCTTAAAGCCAATCTGGTGCTATAGTATTCAGTTATGGGGCACTGCCTCGGCCTCTAATATCGAAAAAATTCAAAGGCGCCAAAATAAACTACTTCGAATAACCACAGCTGCCCCTTGGTATGTTAAAAACTCAAATATTCACAAGGATCACAATGTTCCATTAGTTAAAACTATGATTACGAAGTATGCAATAAAATATTTAAAAAGGCTCGAATTGCACCCGAACCCACTATCACGAAATATTTTAAATGATAGCGGCCACACTCGCTTAAGAAAAAGAGACACTGCAGCACTTATCCAATTAGATGAGCGATAAACACCTATTTAAGTGAACAGAACCCGTGACGAAGAAAATTTTTGTCTGGCACTGGCAGGACATAAAATAACGTATTAGGTTAAGATTTGATTAATTATTGTTAGTTCATATTTAATATATGAAGATTTAATAAATAAATAATGCAAAAAAAAAAAAACAAAAAAAAAACTATAAATAAAATATATAAAATTCAATGCATAGCAATTCATAAAGAAGACAAAATAATTGATCTTTAATATTAGGTATTTAATACAATTATGCACTGAAATCTTTTAATTAGTCAGATGTTTCAAATTAAATGTTTAAAACAAAAATAATAATATTAATTTTCAGTTCAATATCACGTGTTAGTTAAACAATTTAATTACTCTAATTAAACAATTTAGTTATTGTGTATTTAAAAAATTGCCAATATTTATCATTCTTTTTTGTACTTCGTTAGCAATGCCATTTTTTACCGTAATCTGTTTTAAGAAATTGAAAACCTCAAATACCTGTATGTAATAAAAATGTTTTAAATTTAATGAAGGCTTACAGAACAAATTTTCAAAGAAAATTTTCCTTAATAAACGATTGTTAACTTTAATAATCGTTTATGAATACGGGGGAAAGTGTATTTAAAATTATTTTTTATTATAAATTCACTCTTTAAGTTTTTATTTAAAACTTAACTTCGCTCTTTTCTCCAAAAAGAAAACATTAAACTAAAAAAAATTTCAGTTGTTTGAATGAGGAACTGAAAATACAAATATTTTCGAATTTGGGAAATGACCTTTATAGAACTTCTTTTCATTTATTTTCCAGCCAATTTTTTTTGAAAATAATTTAATTACTCTGAAATATTTAAATTAAGGTTGAAAATGTAAAGTTTTTAAATTTATTACTGGTAAAGCTGAAACGTTTTTGTATATAAACTTTTATTTTCAAAAGAAACTCTTCTCCACGCTTTTTAAAAAGGCAATCATCCTGTTAATTATCGCAGCTGCGTCAAATTTGTACGTTCGGCTATGAAACCATAAAATGTTTGTTTAAATTTTTCGCAAAGTTGCTTTACTATCTGAAACATTTCAATTAATTTTAAGTTGTCATTATCCTCTAATTTCTTTTAAAAGGCATAATATAGTACATAGGCCCCCCTATTACGGCTCACAACTCAACTCAGTTGAGTTGTAATTTCTTAATTTAAAAATCATTTTAAAAATAGTTTCTATATAAGTTTCTAAATAGTGGATAGTTTCTTAAAAATCGTTTAACTACAGGCGCCATTGGTACATGACGCAGTGTTTTAAAACATTCCAAATCGCAAAATTCAAAAATTTCTTTCTTATTAGTCGATGTCGACAACTTGTTGAAAATTGGTTTGTTGCACATCAAAGTTTTTCTTGGGATTCAAAAGTTAATTATCAAGGTTTCGTTATAATGTGCTAAATTCCCATTTCATACTATTGACAAACTGAAGTTTATTGTTGATGGGATAAGATATTCCTATGCGCATTTCACTGGTTGCTTAGGCCAGATCGTCAGGAAACTTCATCCAAAGATTTTAGAAAAACTAAAAATATTATACAAATAAAACTGTTAAGCGAATTACTTGTAACAATATCACAGCTTAAACAAAAACAACAACAATAAACAGTGAGTTTATCTTTTCTTACAGTCCCGACTGCAATTGGTTAATTTTTTGTCAACTCTAAATGTAGTTGTAAGTAGGTAAAAAAAAAACAAAAATAAAACAAATTTCTTTATTTTATTTTTCCGGTTCAGTTTTATTTACACTGCCACATGCATATTACTTTAAATACAATATGCAAAAACGTGTTTTATTTTTGTGCAAAATGAAGTACACACGCTAAAAATAGTTCAATTACAGAAAGCAGTACAAATATTAAAAAACCGCATTTAGAAACTGCAGTCAAAGTAGAAAAACGGTAATTTCTGCAACTTCTTAATTTGTTATTGGCCAAAATAACTGTTGCTGTTACTTCTAATTTATTATATACTAGCATATACCCGCAACTTCGTTAGCGTCTCCTTTTTCTTCGTGGACATATTTTTATGTCAAAGTTTATTTTTCTATGTTAAAACTTGTTTAAATTCTAGCATTTAACCCGCTACTTTAGTAGAACCAAAAAGCTAAAGAAAAATATCAATTTTCCCATATTTCCTTTTTTAGTACTATATTTTTCCTCCATTAAAGTATCAAAAATTTCAGTATTGAAGTGGCAGCCCATAGTTAAGGACGAATATGTCAATGAATAGAGGAAAATGTTTTGTAAAAACAGTACCAAAAATAGATTCGATTTTCACTCCTTAAATGTTCGAATTTCGAAAAAGTACCAAATTCCTATACGTATTTTTTTGATAAGTTTCGAATGTGATATTAACTTTTTTATGTTTATTGGTTCAAAAGATAGATGGGGTGGCAAAAAAGTACTAAAACTCAGATTTTACCCGTTTACTCCCTAATAGGGCCGAATTTCAAAAATGTACCAGACACTTGTCCGCTTATTTTTCAACCTTTTTATTTCGAAAAATCCCTTCTTAGTAGATCGATCTGATGAGTGATCAATCGCTAGTCCAAATTTCAAGTTTCTAGGGTCAGTGGTTTTGGCTGGGCGATGATGAATGAGTCTGGCAGTCAGTCAGTCACTCACGCAACTCTTTTATATATATATAGATGAACACTCGCAATCAAACCGACAAATTTTCGTTTTTTGTTCGACAGTTTTTGGTTTCGACTACAGATTTTTAAACCCTGAAAAAGTACGCGTACTGCTGAAAACAGTACGTCATGCAAGCCTAGAGCAAACAAACATTCAAAAAAACGTATTTTTATTTTTATATATAAGGTACTATGCGTTCGTGCTGATGTTTGTAACGCCTTCCGTATGTCAGGCAGCAGAGAGTATTAAATTGTTTGAAAGCACATTCATCTTACAAGGAATTGTATATTTAAATGGTTTTCCGGTATCCGTTTACGAGAGATTCCACTGTTTTACTACAAAATATATGGTTATTTACAAAACTGTATTTTTTCCATTAGAAAAAATCGATGTATTTGGCGTAGCCAAATAGACATCCTTGGTTTCTTAAAATTCTTTAACTGCCTGGCCCACAATGTCGACAAGAACATTGCTCTCGTATACTTAAATTGAAAGAAATAAGAAAAATAAATTTTTTTTTGTTTTCAATGTAAATATACGAAAAAAAAAATTATTTTTGACATCATGGACCTGGCATTCAGTTTCAAATCTTGCCAAAAACGTTATTCATACAGTTCAAAAGTCATTCTACAATATACATATATTTTGATGATCGTATATAAATTAGTTTTTATTTGTTATTTTTCTCTTATACATATGTATATAATATATTTTCTTTAATTCCAAGTATTTTAATATTTTAATTTATTTTTACTTAAAATATTCTAATTAATCAATACAACAATATTTTGAAATTTAATTTATTCGTAATTAACTGATATTGATATTTGATTTCAGACATGGTAGAATAAGTACAGGGTATAATCATTAGAAATTTTGTTCTCAATTTCAAAACCCATATAACGTCAAACAAAAGAAAATATGGAAAATATATTAAAACAGGCGTCAAAATTCAAATAAGTTAATTTGACATGACATGGGTAAATAATGAAAACTCTCCCTAATGAACATACCTGGTACTTATTATACTATGATTTCAGATAAAATTTAAATTTAGACGAATCATTAAACAAAAAAAGCATAATAAATTGGGTTAATGTAAATATGTACGATAATGTAAATATGTATGTATGTAAATGTAAAATGTTTTATGCGGTAATTGCAAATAAAAAAAGTGTAAATATTTAGAAATATTGAAAATGTAAAAGGAAATCCTAATAAATCTATTGTAATTTTTCTTACTTTAAATGGTTGATATATTCTTCAATTATTAGTTTATGCGGATTTTTACCAACTAAATTAATCGATAAATCAATTTAAAACAAATAAAAAATTTAAATACTTTTATGTTTGCTGCTCATGACCGAGTAGTTGGCATTTTTGTGTCTCTCTTTTATTTCTGATGCCTCTTTCCTTGCGCTAAAATATTATAATATTTAATTTTTTAAGCTCTAATGCTTTCCTGCTCCTCACCTGCTTCTGCTCATAGTGTAAACCACATAATGAATTGTAAAAGTTTATAGATATTAACAATAGGGAATTTCCATTTTTTCTCGCTGGTTTTATGACGATTCGGCACCAGACTGGGATAATGTACAGGTTTTGATATGTGACAATTGGTGATGACAGTACCACCGGGATAGGCTACCGAAACAGCATCTCCATGTTTAACACCATTACAGTCTATTACATCAAGTGATTTATTGAAACAAATGCGTATCTCTTCCAAATAACTGACATCATTTTTATTATCGTACAAACAATGTATGGAGGGATTCTTTCCTAAACCATTAATCAAAGCTGCATGTAAGGCCACTACAGTGTTATTTGAATCGGGATGTATACCAGCACTTCCTAAAATATTCGATAGGGAATAATTTTCACGCCAATTGATGCCCTGATTAAAGTATTTTAATTCATTGTCTAATTGTTCCAGAGTGGCAGCACATGTTCCATGTTTTAGCCATTCATGTTTCCATAGCCAGTCTCCTTTTGACTCGCCATCAATATCGGGCCAATATTGATTTAAACTATCCCATATTTCATCCAATTGATGGACATCAAAATCAGCTGTTTTGTTACAGAATGAGGGACCAAAATGACCAAGTTTAGTTGGCCACACACCATGTATAGTCCAGAATTCCTTAGTACTGGGCAGCTTACACTCATGGTTTTTATCCTCTTCTCTCCAATGATAGCATGTTGTAACGGGCCATTGCTGTGTAAATATCAATACCTCCCATTCGTAATCGGCAACATTTTCACGCGAACTCAATTCTATATCCAAATCATCGCGATATTCAGATGATGTGAGTTCTTCAGAAAAGAATATGTTTTGTTTGATCTCCCTTAAGCGTTCGACAGTTTCTGGTGGTAAACCATCGGTGCCAATGGAAACGCTAAAATAAAGAAGAAAATATTAGTATCAGTTAAAAAACAGTGACTCAAGAAAACGTTATCTTTTAGAAATTCTTTTAAAGTGATCTTTAGAAGGAAAGCTTGTATGAAAGGTTCAAAAAAATTTTTAATTGGTGATACTACTGATATTTTGGGCTCATTTTTCATTTACAATACTATAAAACCTGTTCAAAAGGTTATAGTTCCGCCTAATGTAAATACGTTAAGTTGCCTTATGTGGTCCCGTATTCTGTATTGAGTATTTTCCGAAACGTTCTACTATATACACACATATGTCTTGAAGTAAGGTAAAGCTTAGGCTCGATTCGGACAATCTTCTCTAGCAGCTAATTATTAGAAAGTCGATGAAAGTGGATACTTTGTAGAGTCTTAAAAATAAAATTTGGTGGTAAATAAAGAACCTTAATTGATCTCTCTTGTTCAGCGTTGCCATAATTTTTTTGAAAATAACTGCTTACTAAGAAAACCAGAACGGATTTTAACTTAAAAAAACTGAACATAAAAATATAAAAAAAAAATATATGTATAATTTTACAGAAACACAGAAAGAAAAACATTCGGGATAAATTTAGTTTTTTATACTTACAATAATTAGTATTGTGGTTATTTTTGTTGAACTATTTATGGTTTTTAATCCAAATTTCTAATATTTTGAATTAGGCTTAAGTTCATGAAATTTAATTTTTATTAAATTATTTTTGTGAATAAAGGAATTTTTACAACATGAAAATTAATCAAAATTGTTATTGATAATCTTTCATTCTTGACGTGGCTCGGGCTCGAACCCTGGCCGGCAGGTTACCATGACATGTTTCGATCGCAACCACTCGATCTCCTCAGATGGATTTGCCGTCTTACACTCGCAGCCATCGACGACTGCTGACGTCACTAGACAAACATCAATCCTTAAACCAAATTGTATTTTAACATTTGGTAGATCGAAATTTGCTTTCCTGAATGATTATCCATTTTAATTGATTTTACATGTTTTTTCCTTTTACTTCTGTTTTTTCGTACTTTCGTCAAGAATTTTTCTTGAAGTCGAGCCCGAGCCACGTCAAGAATGAAAAATTATCAATAACAATTTTGATTAATTTTCATGTTGTAAAAATTCCTTTCTTCACAAAAATAATTTAATAAAAATTAAATTTCATGAACTTAAGCCTAATAAAAAAAATATTAGAAATTTTTATACTTACTTTAAGAACGCGTCGTACTCAAAAATTTAAGTACGAATAACACAAAAACGTACTTAAAACAATCCTAAATGGGATTTCTATCAAAAATCAATCCCGGAACTTCTTAAAATAAGTACAAAGTTCTTAAACCAAGCAAAAAAAAGATTAAACTTTTCGTTTGTAGTACTACTCTGAGAGTAAAATTACAAAGCGAGCGTTTTAATCTCATATAACTTATCAAAGTTTGTTGTCGACATTACAACAACACTACACAAGTAGTTTAAAACCGATTTGCCTGTTGTGTGTAGCAAGAACAAAAACACATTATTTTCGCGTTTAAAAAATAAAATTTTAGTTTGCATTTTTGGTTAAATAAGTGTGTACATTAAGTTTTTAAAATAAAAACCATATCGGGAATGATGCTGGTGTTTTATAATTGAAATTCTGCAAGGTGTAAAGCGTGTAAGTTAATCAATCATAATAAAACTCTCCTACTAATTTTACTTTTGGTTTATTTCTAGTACGAATTCGGGATTGAACCAGCTTTATAATTCTTGAATCGAGAGCATTTTGGGATTGGTTCAAACTTAGTTTTACTAAAATCAATCTCATTTTCGGAGTATTTCAAGTACGAATTGCGGATTGAACATGGAATTTCGCGATGGAAAATCCGTACTTAATTCAATCTTTCTGTACTTGATCCAAGAGAATTCGTACTCACCGTACTAATAATACCGCTTCGGATTGATAGGTTGATTTTTCTTTTGAATGAACAAATACAATATTATATTATTAACGAAATTCGTTACTTTGTAGACTAGATGAAAGAGAGTGGAATTAAGATTGCTACATATGTATGTACATGCAGTCTTGCAATTTGTTTTGATTCCTCATTTGACATATAATTTATTTTAGTTCGGGCGCAGATTTGCTATTTGTCAAGTGCGTTTGTACAACCGTTTTGCGTTGTTAATTAGGATTTTTGACAAGCGATTAAAACATGTTTGTAGAAAAATCGAAATGTTGAATATTTTCCAAACAGTTTACGCTAGCGAGTGAAAATTTTAATCATTTTAGTGAACATTTTGCAGAAAGAAGACGAAACATAAAAATTATCGTTAATTTGTTAACATGAAAGTGCGTGTTTCCCAAGCCAATTGTGTGGTTTGTTTTTCTCTTAAAGCTTGCCACTGTTATACGAGTATGTGTTAAGCAAATAAGGTAAGACTGCAAGATCTGCACAATTTTCAAAAAAAATAATTTTTTAAACAATGCTCAATGCTTAGAAAGGCGGTGCGCAAAATGACCCCAGGAAATATGGCCCCAAAAGTAAAATGAAAAACGGTCCCAAAATTTTACATGAGACACAACAACACGCAATTTTTTTGTTTTTTTTTGGGTTATTTTTCATGTTTTCGTTAGGGTGTTTTTGCATTTTAAGTGGAATGAAAAATGACCCCAATATCAAGGAATGAAAATGGCCCAAAATAAAATCACAATTTTTACTTTGGGGCTATTTTTCATCTACTAATAAAAAATGCAAGTTTAAAGAAATGAAAAATCACCCCAAGCATTTTTACACAAATTTATATAAAATTCTATGTAAAAGTTGCTAGGGATAACATAAAAACCCCGAATTCTTATACCAAAGTAGAGAAAATCCTTGCCGGTTATGCAGAGATGCTTTAGTTAGCGAAGCCGGTGTTTGTTATACCATAGATGAAAAAATCCTTGAGCCCGGCCGAAGGCCGGCTATTACGAGAAGAGTTCGTTATACCATAGAAAAGAAAATCCTTGCGCCTGGCCGAAGGCCGGCTATGTAGTTAAGCTTTAGTGAGCGAAGCCAGTGTTCGTTACACCAAAGAGAAGGAAATCCTTTCACCCGGCTGAAGGCCGGCTATACAGAGATGCTTTAGTTAGCGAAGCCAGTGTTCGTTATATGATAGAGAAAAAAATCCGTGCGCCCGGCTGAAGGCCGGCTATAACGTAGAGCTTTAGTAAGCAAAGCCAGTGTTCGTTATACCATAGAGAAAAAAATCCTTGTGCATGGCCGAAAGCCCAACCGTGCTATCAATCGTACGATTTTTAAAACCAAAACTGTATAATTATCCGGATTTTGAAATCGGGATTCTAAATTTGGGATTTTTAGTTTTGGGCATATGAACTCCACCGAAAATGTTTAATGTCACTTTCTTTGTGTTCTTTTTTGGGGTTAAAATTCATTATAAATTTTGAGGTGATTTTTCATAATGAAGAATAACCTCAAATTTAGGGTCATATTTCATTTTATTTTTAGGGTTATTTTTCATTTTTTTTGCGGTAATTTTTCATAAAAAAAATTGGGCCATATTGCATTATGAAAAATAGCCCCAATTTCATTTATTTTTTGGGGCCATATTTCCTGGGGCCATATTTCGCAGCGCCGCTTAGAAAAGCTGCAATATGCAGATAAATCTGCACATTTGGCTACGCTGCTCTTATTACAAAATTAAAACTTGTGTGGAAAGCTAAGGTGACCATACGTACTCTTTTTTAGAGGACAATCCTCTTTTTTAACTGGCTGTCCTCTATAAAATTTGTGTCCTCTTTTATCATCTTTTTTTCATAATCTGTCATCTTTGTCCTCTTTATTTTTAAAAGCATGACCAATATTTGCTTTTATTTTTATAAATTAAAATAAAAATTTTATTTTACAGTGATCAACGGTTTTTTCTGGGCAATCGAATGGAAAATGTTGTGCCATGCTTGTTCTGTTCATACTCCTAATGGACTCTCATACACTTGCAGTATACAATTTTGAATAATTTTTTGCAATAATTATTAAAGTTTAGTTGTTTTTTTTTTTTTTTAACTAATTCTACTTAAGTAAATGTAAATTTTTATACATCGTCGGCTTAATATCCAAACCTGCTAACTCGCTTTCAACAAATTTTACAGGAAAAACTTTTTATTTTTCCTATTTACTGCTTGAGAGGAGAACCAAAAATATAGTTGATTTGACACACTTCAAGACTCAAATTGAAGAATAACTACTTACAAGCTGGTCGACGAGGCAAATATTTCTCTACCACGCGGCATCAAATCTCAATTTACTTAAAAAGTGGATTTCGCAGGTCTGCATATTAAGCCGACGATATGTAATTCTTTTTAAATCTTCTTTACATTTATTAATATGGGAATGTAAATTTGTCTGTAAAATATGTAAAAAAAATCTTGAAGTCAAAAAATTTTTTTACTTTTTTTCTTTATGTCCTCTATTTTTATTTTCAAAATCTGGTCGCCTTAGGAAAGCACATTAAAAAAATTTAATTTAAAATAAATAAAATATAATAAAAATTTCAAAAATTAAAGCTCTAATACAACGGCCTTGAGATACTTCACCCACGTACTAAGTTTTATTGCTTTACGAAAAGAAATAACAAAGTTATGGGGTTTTGCCGAAATCTGCCACTGTGCATAGTAGTGGAATGTTCTCTCAATGAGAAATCGTGTTTGTATTTGTTCGTTTTAACATTTTTCTGCTTATTAAAATTAATTTTAGATCTCTTTATACATTATTTCTAGAGACGCAAATCCGCTTGTTTACCCGCGAATGACATGTTGTACCCAAGGCGAATTTACTTTTTACTTAGGAAGTCAATACTTAAAGAAAAAAGCGCAGAAATACTTAATTTTTTAAATGAGTTCTATCGCATCTGGTTAACACGGATTTGTGAAATCGTCTATCTCCGCAAAAGTTGAAAATATGTACTTCGTTTTTTAAACAAAAATCTTATTATAAATAATTATAATCTCTGAAACTTTTTTTGTACAAGAAAATTCTTTATTTTTTGGGTATTTTGCCCTTAATTCAAATTCAATTGGTTTTTCTTTTAATATTATTACTATCAGTTTTAAATATTAATAACTTCCAAATACATATTTGGAAGTGTTGGACGTAAATCTGTATGGAGAAAGTAAGGGGAAGCACTTAAATATATGAAATATTTTTCATACTGTTAAGCATGGTGGCGGCAATGTTATGATTTGGGGGTGTATGAGTGCTAATGGAGTAGGTGTATGTATCAAGGGAATCATGAATAAAATAGATTATTTAAATATCCTGAAAAATAATTTGCCATAATCCGCCCTAAAAATTGGATTAGGGAATGATTTTGTTTTCATGCAAGATAATAATCCAAAGCATTCGGCCGTTATCGTAAGGAAATGGTTGCTTTATAACACAAAAAAAGTTTTGTCTCATCCTCCCCAGAGCCCGGATTTAAGTTTGATTGAGCATTTGTGTGCTCATATGAAAACAAAATTAAGAGATTACCACATATCCGGAAAATAATCCTTAAAAAACGCTCTCAAAGAACTCTGGAGTTCTATTCCCCAAGAAGTTACAAAAAATCTAGTCCATTCGATGCCAAGAAGACTTCTTTCTGTTAAACAAGATAAAGGACACCATACAAAATACTGAAAACCTAAATATTTTAATCTTTTTTAAAGTTACGTTAAGTTTTTTGTCCTGTACAACTTTGTTTTGTTTATGAGTTTTAGCATATTTATGTTTATGTTGTTTTTTTAACGTTAAAATATACAAAATGAAAAAGAAGTTTTATTTAAATTAAAATATAGATCTTAAAATTTAATTGATGTGAAATAAAAGTTAAAATATGGTTTTACTTTAATTCCTGTGTTTTCTTTTATTTTAATTTAAAAAACTTGCACGCTTGAAGTTTTTTTTGGCTCACTGTATTTAATATGCGTATCGCTATCGGAATTGGTATCGCCAATATTTCTTTTCTTTTTGAGTATCTCCTCGTCACAACAAATAAATGCAATACATAGCATCAAAAATAAGTGTTTTACAAGCAATTTTACATTTTGATACATACAGTTTATATTATTTTTACCTTCTCCTGTAAAGTTGCAATTATGTGACTTAGGGCCTTTTTACAGGAGACCAACGATATGTGTTGAAAAAAGTTAATTTTTGTCAAGATTATGTTATTAAATTGCTTATTTAGTAAATAGCAAGGCGAATGCATACAAGGTGGTCTTATTTTGAAAACGTTTTACAACACTGTAAAATATTTTAACGTTGTGTCAAAAATTCAAACAAATATTTGATTTTGTTTTTATATTAAATTGTGTTTTTTTGAAATGTTATAACTTAAAAAAGTTTTAAATTTCACAATTTTAATCGAAAATTATAGAATTTAGTTAAGATTCCCCAGAACCAACATGACGGTATACCATTTTGACACAAGGTTAGTAATCAGCTGATGCTTACGTAGCAAGATAAGTTCAGCTGATGTAAATTCGCCTTGGTAAATAGTATTTTTTTTGTTTTATGTATTTCAACATTACAACTTTCCTTCCCTGATTATACAAGTATATTAAACCTCAACTTTCCGTCCCTGACTGTTATCTAGTTTTATTAAATTAAGGGGTAAGTAAAATGAGACCAGTAGTCAAGTCCAAATAATTTTACTTTGTAGTTTTCGAATTAATTATAAATTAATTATTGTTAATACTAAATAACCGACAATATTTAATTATTAACAAAAAAAAAAAAATTAATAAAAATAATTTGTAGAATAAATCTGTACGAGAGTTATAGCTTGTTTGTTATATTTTAAAGTTGTTAAATACTTTTTTAAATTTCCATTAAATTTCTTAATAATTTTATTTTCTTTATACATAACAAAATTTGTTGTTTGTTTGTTTATTAGCATCATACGGCACGCTTTGCCTCCCTTATCAACAACACAGTCTATTTTTTGTTTTTTATTTTTTTTATTATATTTCACGTTGACTTACCTAAAGACTAATGAGCCACCACATAAAGTCAGCCAGAAAATGAAAATTTTGCAGAATTTTCTTGACATTTTAATGTAATAATACCTATACTATAATTTTTATAGAATTATTATTCAATTTGTTTTAGGGTTTGGAAAGATTATTCAAAACATTTTTTTCAGTTTCAGAGTCTTTTGTATTTAATGTTTTTTCTGCTGATGATGCCGTTCCATTTGTTTCCAAATATTTTGTGACACTTTAGTTGTTACTCTTTTGCAATAATGTTATGATTTATTACAAAACAAATTAAATTTAATTTATAAGTGAAAGAAAGGGGTACGGTTTTTATTTTTTAGTGTGTACTTTGTTTGTATTATGCCTTGATTTATTCTTTTTAATACTTTTAATTATAATAAAGAAAGATTATACATTTTACTTTGTTTAGTTTTATAAAATAATTGCAATCGCTTCTATTTTTTTCTTTTTTTTTCAACGATAATACAAATTTTTTTTATTTAGTAGCTTCTTCTTCTGCTGGCTATTACGACTGAAATTAGTTTGACTATAAAAATACATTTTGTTTGCGTTTTTTTCTTTTTCTTCGTTTATTTTTTGCTTTTTACTTTATTGTTATTTTCGTTTATACTATATTGTAGGTAAAACTTGTCAAACTGCTGGTTTTAATGCTTTTCCTTTCTTTATATATTTGTTGGATTTTGCTTAACGTTATTTGTTTGTGCTGAGTTGTGTGTTTTGTGCTTAATTTTCGTTTTCTTCTTCTTGCTTACATTAGTTAATGCCTCTCTAATGACAGCACTAAATTTTATGCTGTAAAAGAGTCAAACATATGTATGTGCCTGTGTAGAATTTAGTGTTGTTTACTCGAAGCACTCAAAAACTACTGCCATAAATTTATTTTTTATTTAAAAGAAAGACCTATTTTGAAAAGTATGCACAAATTTAATTAGTATCTTAAATATGTATGTGATAATTAAATTAAGCATGTAATCCTATTTACCGTTACTGAAAACAATTAAACGCTACTACCGCCGCAGTTCACGGTACTGCACTACCACAGCAATTAAAATTATGCGTTGATCCATCTGTATGTCAAATTTCTAATCACCAAGGTTTTTGTATTAGCTTAGACAGGGCTGAACAATTTTGGACAATCTAAAAAAAATCGCATATTCAATTATTCGGCTAATCGCAGTTATACAACCGATTCTCACCACACCATTGTCTATCTTGAACAAACACCATGGTGAGAACAACAATATAATTCCCACTGTTAATGTAATCAACACCAACAACCAGAAAGTACTATTAAAGTAACCTCAGTTTTGCAAAAACAAAAAACGACATGTACACAGAAAGAATTACTAACTAAATATGGCTTGAACCAAGAATCATTTTGCATGATTCTCGTCCAAGTGTGGCATGGTTAAGCAAAATATTTCGGCGCAAGTTACTTGCCGAGTCTGAAAGGGGTCTTAAAATCAATAAATTATTTTTGGATATTCTTGTTTAAACGAAATTGATTAATTTAGAAAATTAACTTCTTTCCGTGTATTTTGTAGGTGGAAATCAGAAGTTATACTGTCAAAATAAACCAATTTGCCTTTGTCCATGACCAAAAATTGCCAATTCGTGTGTAAAAACTAGTAGTTCGCCTTAAAACATGGGGCTTAAAATTAAATTCGTCAACTTTTAAGTCTAAACACGTGCCAAAATCGAGAAAAACCTCTTATTTTCTAAAAAGAAGCAATAAATTAAAAATTTTTAATTATGTTTTAAGTGTTTTATTTTTGATTACTAAAAGGTTTATTGAACAAATTTTCATAGAAAATTCGTTTCATAAACCTTTTATAAGCCTGGGTTATGTTTTTACATTTTAACATTTATGTAAAAGAAAAAAAATTAATAAAACAAAAAAGTCTAGTTTTAACGACAAAAACAATTACAATAATAAGAATGCAAAAAATTTAAAATTTAAGCCAAAACTAAAGGGTGATCCAACCATAATGCACGATGGTAATTGTGAATCACACCTTAAGGTCAAGTATTTTGCCAAACTTAGTTTGACAATTGTTTGTTTCAGTGTTTGACAAATTCAAACATGGAAAGGTATACAAATGTGCAAGCAGCGCGTTGAGATTGTTAAAGCCTTTTACGAAAATGGGCATTCGAATCAAAATGCACTTCGTAATTTTTTTGGTCAGAATATTCGATCAAATGTGTCCAAAATTGGGAAAATTGTGTGTAAAAACACCTCTGTAAGCTCGAACAGTTCGTTGTTCGCGATATTGTGGCGGAAGAGCTGTTAAACTCCAAAAACTCAAAAATATACAACTAAGTTTCGTGAAGATCGGTCTATATTTTACCATAGGCCTCATATAAAGCCAATTTTCGTAACTGTAATTTTGGAATACACCAAAAACCGCAACGAATTGTAAAACTGTGCGGTCAGGTTTTTTTTTCAGATTGTTTCATAATTCCATATACTTACATAAAACCCATAAATCGGTAAAGAGTATAATAGATTCGACACAGCTGAATATAACACTTTTACTTGTTTTTAATTTGTTTGCATATATTTTTTTTATCCTAAATAAATACTATTATATGTAAATCTTATTGAAGAGTATCATACCCTGTAGGAAGTCAAACACATTTTTAAGTAACTTCAAACTGGTTTTTTTATAACCACATCTAGTTGATTAAGTGCCTTTTTTCCTTGTCGACGACTCATTATTTTAGTCAATTAGCCATCTTTGCATGACTTTTTAACTCACTACTAACTTCTTATTTTTCAACCTATTTGTAGTTAATTGATAGTTTATTCAGTTTATAATAAATTATTTAAATTTTAAATAATTTTTGTCAAAAAAATATATGTATATGTACATACATTTGTATGTATATATATCTTTATACATATATTTTGATATAGAAATAATTATTTACGAAAATTTTGCATTAAATTGCCCTAAATGATGATGTATAATAGTGCTGAAATAAATACGCTACATAATTGCTTGTACATAAACAGATTTGTATTGCTTCAATTTTTAATTATTTAAATATGTTTGTATATATTTTTTTTTCATTTGACTTCATGGCATGCTTGTTTTACTTATTTTGCTTTTATTTCTGTTTTACGTGTGCCTGTATGCAATATTTTTGGTTGATATCTGCATGAGATTTTAACCAATTTGTAGTCATTTGAAAAATAGTTAATTTATAGTTAGTGTTTTTTGCAACTGACTATTTTATTTACTACAGGGATAGATTCAGCACATCCCAGTTTATCATTCTTACTTTTTTTTTTTTTGGAACATTACAATTCTTTGTCATCGTCCAAATGTGCAATTTTTTGTTCTAGAGCTTATTGGTGTATGACTGAGTTCATACGGCTCATGTCTAATTGACAAGATTCTTCCTTTTTCTTCTTTGAACATGAGTTGTCGTTCAAATGATTCATGTCATGTTGACGACGTGCGTATGCATGTGTGCTTTTTGATATTGAAAACAAAAACAAAATTAAACAACGAATAAGAAAGCAAAACGTAAAGACAGTACATGCATCTGTGTACTCGTTTCTTTTCCCCTCGTCCCTCTCGCCAATAAAGTAGCAATCATGTCAATAAGATATGAGCCGTATGAACACGGACTAAGTGGTGAGAAGATTGGGGAGCGAAACTCAGTTTCATGAATTCTGCAATTCTGTTTTGTTTTTGTTTTATCCTCGCACTTTTCAACTTGGCTGTAGGTGTATTTGTTTTTATATACCTATAGCTATTTGCTTACTATTTTTAAGTTAAAATAAAAACGCTGATTTTGTAATCAATTCAATTACTTATAACTTTATTCTAATATAAAAACTAGGATTAATTTGTTATTTTAATCCAAATTTTTAATATTTTTAATTAGGCTTAAGTTCATGAAATTTAATTTTTATTAAATTATTTTTGTGAAGAAAGGAATTTTACAACATTTTTACAAAAACAAAATTAAACAACGAATAAGAAAGCAAAACGTAAAGACAGTACATGCATCTGTGTACTCGTTTCTTTTCCCCTCGTCCCTCTCGCCAATAAAGTAGCAATCATGTCAATAAGATATGAGCCGTATGAACACGGACTAAGTGGTGAGAAGATTGGGGAGCGAAACTCAGTTTCATGAATTCTGAAAAACGTGTTTGCTCATTCGAAGCTACGAGAATAATAATTTTTGTCATCGCACGAGTTTAGAGATGCCAGAAAAACTTTTTCTTTTCCAAGAGGGTAGAGTTGCCACATACCCAACAAACACGAAGTCAAACCATTGATATGAAATGACTTTATTGGCATCAAACACAATTCTCAAACGTTTTTCAATTGTTTGATTTAACATTTAAACTCAAATTGATAATGGTTTGAAAATAAACATTTGATATCAAATGTTCTATCAATTTGATGTCAAATCTTATATTCAAATCAAAAATAAACTTGGCAATACTAAAGCGAAAAATAAATGTAATCATTAAAAATGGCGATTAAAGTTACATTTTTTACTTTGTGGTTACATGTGTTTTACTATTAATAATAAATTTTAATATAAAGTGAACATCTTATTTCTTGTGAAAAATAAAATTTATTTGTGAGTAATTACAATGATTAAAAACACGAAAAAAAGGAAAATAACACGGGAAAGTGAAGAAAGTTTGTTGAACGATCGCGGTGCTCAAGGATTCTCAAAATAAAAGGGAGCCAAATAGTTTGTCTTTCCAAGAATTAGAGGACGGAAAGAACATTATTTTATCTTTTAGCTATGGAGCCGAATGTTTATCTCACAGTTTATTTAAATAAATAATAAATTTAAATTAAAAAAAAAAATATTTTTATTTATTTATCCACATTGTATTATAATCCACATTTGAAAAACATTTGAGAATTACGTTTGAAAGCAAGTTGAAAATAAAGGCATTTTTAAATTTGAAAATAATTTCCCCTTTTTGTTGAGAACGCTATGATTTTCAAATCATTATCAAACGTTTGTTGTTTGAGCAAACGTTACTGACTGACTGACTCACTGATTCATCATCGCACAGCCTTAACGCCTGAAGCTAAACACTTGAACTTTGGACCAGAGATTGGTCACTCCCCAAATCGATGGTTAGGGGGTAAAAAAGAGAAAATGCGGTAACTTGATATCTCCACAAATAAAAGAGATACAAAAAAAAATGTAATACTTATCGTTTTTTTATAGAAAAATAAGCGAACAGGTGTCTGGTACTTTTCTGAAATTCGGCCTTATCAGGGAGTAAACGGTTACCATAAATTTTGGTACTTTTTTGACACCCCATCTATCTTTTGAACCAATAAACATAGAAACAAAGTTAATACAAATACGAATATGAATTAGGTACTTTTTCGAAACTCGAACATTTAAGGAGTGAAAATCGTGACTAATTTTGGTACTTTTTTAACAAAACATTTTTCTCTATTCAATACTGAAATTTTTGATACTTTAATGGGGGGAAAAATAGTACCAAAAAAAGGAAAAACGGGAAATTTGATATTTTTCTTTAGCTTTTTGGTTCTACAACTGGTATTTTTTAATTATCGTTTATATTGGACATAGAAACATAAAATTCAAGATGCAATGTCCTGAGTGGATAAGAATCCATAAGGGGAAGTTTTTGGTACTTTTTTGTTCTTTAACTGATACTTTTTTAATATCCGTATTAGACCTAGAAACATAAAATTAAACATGCAAGGTCCTGAGTGAATGAGAATCTGTAAGAGGGGTTTTGGTACTATTTTGTTCTTTAAATGGTAAATTTTTAATTTCCGCATTTATTGGATCTAGAAACATAAAATAAATATGCAAGGTCCTGAGTGAAAGAGAATCGTAAGAGGGATATTTTGGTTCTTTTTCGTTCTGTAACTGGTACTTTTTTTTATTAACTGGTAATTTTTTTAATATAAAATTTATTTTTGTGAAATAATTAATAAAAAAAGTAAATAATTGTCTGGTACTTTTCGAAATTCGGCCGTTTAAATAAAAATTAAATTTAAATTACATAACATTTGTAACTTATCTAAAAAATACAAATTCATATTTTGTACTTTTATGAAATTCGAACGTTTAAGGGATGGAAATTGTAGCTATGCTTGTTACTTTTTCAAAAGATTTGTTCGCCATCTATTTATCTTTCATCGCAGAGCCTAAACGTCTGAAGCTAAAAGGTTGACATTTGGACCAGGGGCTGGCCTCTCGCCAAACGATCCTGCGAACCTCATACCTCCTAAACTAAAAGAGATAAAAAACATTAACACTTATTGTTGTTCATTACAAAAATTCGCTAACCTCATAACTCCTTAACTAAAGGAGATACAAAAATTGAATACTTATTATTGTTCATTAAAAAAATAAACGGACAGGTTTCTGGTACTTTTTTGAGGTATGGTTCATATTTTAAAACCTTTTTGCCACGCTGCCACTGTATGTACATTAGAGACACAACTTTTCTGGACATCATTGCCCCAAGGGACTATATCTTATGGGCAATATGGGATAATAAAACACATTTTTCAGTTCAATTTAGGTCAAAAAATTTTTTTGCTCAATTGGCGAAGTCCCTCACGCCCACCAAAGTTGTTTTCATCCTATGACAAAAACGTACTAAACTATAGGCTCCAACTACAACATTGAAATTTTTAATACATAAATGGTGAGAAAAAAGTATCAAAAAGGATAATACGGGAAATTAACTTTCTTTCATTTGCTTTTGTGTTCTTCGATTCGTACTTTTTGAATTTTCTATATTGAACTTAGAAGTACAAAATTATAGCTGCAAAGTCCTGTGGCAATATCAACCTACACAGAAAAAATTATTGCCGAATTTTTTTCAAACAAACGCTTGTTTGAAAATTTTTTTAATTTCTACAAATTTTTTTACTGATTCAATTAAAATTTTTGTTTGATTTTTATTTAACCAACAAAAATGTTGACAACCATTCAAAAATATAATACACGCGTGAAACCAATCAAGTTTTCATAATTTTGTATGAAATATTTAACGCTTTTTAATGTTGTCGTCTTTTTGCATTTTTTTATTTGATCGTAAGCAACACTTCCTAATGTGAAATATAACAACTACAACAAAAAACACATACAGTCTATTTTTGGACACTTTAAAAAAATACAACAGTAAGAAAGATGAAGAAGTTTGAAGTAAAAAAAAAAAAAAAAAATAGCAGGTAAAAAAACGTTTCACTCTTTTTAAACAACAGAAACAACAACAACATTATAAGAAACAAAATAAATTTTTGGTTGGTTTCAAAGTTGGTTAAAAAAAAACCCAAATCCCGTATTCAATTTTTTCAAACTGTTTGCTTAAATACATCAAATACAAAAATATAATGATGACGAAAAACATATCGAGTCGGTCTGTCGCCGTTTTTGGGTTACATTTCTTCTTCATTAGCAAAGGAAAGGATACAGCAACAGTGAGTGATGACGAAAAACATTGTGTGTATAAAAAAAGAACTTCGTTCAAAAATTATTCCAACAAAAAAATGTGTCTCAAAATGACTCTCAAAGCCAGCCGGCCGCTCTGCGCTCTCTGCCATCATCTTCTAATACAGTGCCTGCTTGTGTGCGCATCATTGCTTGTGCATAAACCTCTTTTTTTTTTTATTTTGAAATTTAGTATATGAAATTCAGTAAACTTTTTGTTTGATTCAGTTAAATTATTTGTTTGAAAAAATCATTGTTTTTTTTTCAATAAACAAAATGCAAATAAATTGTTTGAATATGCGAATTTGTTTATAGGACCGATTTCAGACAAAAAATTGTTTGATTCTACAAATTTTTTGTTTGAATTGGAAAAATAATTTTTTCTGTGTATGAGATGAAAAATGTTGGAAATATTTTGCTAAAACCTATTTACATATACTTTGGCATATAAATATGTTCATGGAAGAAAAGGCCTGATTACAAAGTAGCGAGTTAAATGCTATAATTTAAACAAATTTAAACCTAGAAAAATAATGGTGTTTTCTTTTCTACAAAGAAGTGTGACATTTTATTTAAAAAAATGCAATTTGGTGTCTGTTTCATACAAATTTTGCTTCCAAAAAAATGTGAGTTTTTTTTAATAAAACAACCCACCCTTTTCGGGAGCAAAATTTTTTAGAAACAGACTCCAAATTGCATTTTTTTAAATAAAATGTCGCACTTCACGAAGGAAAAGGAGACGCTAACGAAGTAGCGGGTTAAATGCTAGTAAAATATAAAAAGGAAAATATGAAAGACAAGATAAAATTACAAAAATTGCAAAAATATAATTTCATAATCTTTACAAAAGCAGAATTTTCAAAAGTTGCAGCAACAAAAATTGCAAGTCTGGAAGATGATTTTGCTGACAATTACAACTAAAAATAATTTAACACTAAAAGCTTTTGTGTCATACTTAATTGATTACGAGTGCTGCGATTACGGACTACATATCTGTAAAAAAAAGTACAGAAAATAACAAATAAAAATAAATGTATTTTAAATGTACGCAAATAACAAAATAATAACACATAATTTGATGAGATAAAAACAAATTAATCAAATAAAATAAAACAAAACTCTTGGGGAGGAAAAAAGCAAAAAGACATATGTAGTTTGACAAGTACATATACATACAAACAGATTTATGTACGAATGTATTAGAGACAAAAATCAATATCAGTACACGCAAATAAAAAACATTTTTCAATGTGGTCACCTCCAGCAAAACTATTTTAAACGAAATTTACATTACCAAATTATGGTTAATTTAACGGTATTATTATCAATGGCAACCATATTATGGTTAAATTAGTCCTCCATCAAGAAGTCATAACCATATTATGGTTGACTCTAAACGTGTTATATTTAACACGTTTACCACTCAACGTCACATATGGGCATTTCCATGAGAAAGTCACCCACGACTCAAAAAATTAAAACGCTTGAAACTGTTTTTCAAATATGGGAGAAAGGCAAAAAAGACCCAAACTTTAATATGCCGGGGTACTTAACATATTACAATTTTTAAAAAGCAAAAAATTTAAGTTTAAACTGACTTTCTCTTTGATTCATTTTTAGTAACTGCAATTAACAATTTGCAAATTTCTGCCGATTAAATACAGATACTGGCAACCCTGGAATTATGCTTTAAAATTACTGTTACAACAGCAATTAACAAGATCCATGAGGAAAGACATACCCCCGTATTTATAACCGATGATTAAATTTAACAAACGTTTATTAAGGAAAATTTTCATACAAAATTTGTTTTGTAAACCTTTATTAAATTTAAAATTTTTTTATAAATACAGGCGCAAATATATACTTCGATTAGCGGTATATTTTTGTGTTTGTTTTGGATGCTATTCTAATGTCACGTACGTGGTGCGAAAACATCATTTGTCTTTGTCATTTGAAATGGATCAGTCTTAAGTGTTGCAAAAAAATATTGATCGGTATTTTTTTTTAAATTGGTATAATAAAAAATTTATAAACTTTTAAAGCTCGTCACGTTCGATATTGTAAGTACTAAAATGCAACTTAATGCATCATCTTATTATGTTGGTATTTAGTTTAAATTTGGTCAAACCTTTTTTTATTACAATCAAAATCATCTTACAAAATTTTTTTGGAATCGGCACATATTTGACCATAGCTCCCATACAAGTAATACTCCCGAAAATAGCTTTTAATGGCATAAGTTCCTTATAAATGTTGGTATTTACATAAAAATTGTCGACAATGACTTTTAAGATAGGTACTATGTCATGATAATGTTGTGCGTGTAGGTTCAAAATTAACCATAGGTCCCATATAAACCCCCTTCCTTAAATCGGCTAGGGGCAAACAAATGTCATATAGATGGAAATAACTAAATAATATTCAGCACAAATAACTTTTATACAATTCTTAAACTCAAAGCATAATTCTGTTCTGGCGATCTTTATTGGCCATGGGTCCCAAATAGGCTACTCTCTCAATTTTTTTTTATATTATAGTGTAGGGTATCATACTTGTTTGTTTTAAGGTTTTTATATACATATACATATTTACAAAAAATATATTTCGTGCCTTGTAAATACTATAAGAGAAAAATCTGTCACGTACGGTATGTCACGTACGATATTACATTTTGTTCATTATAAAACCATCCAAAAAAAATTTTTTTTCCAATTACGGATTATAAAGAAAAAATATGTGGTTTAATGTAAGAAATTAAAAAAAGGAGAAAAACCTCCCACAATTCGCACATTTTCGTATATTTTCACATTCACCCAAATATCACTTCCGTTTTATGTCACGTACGATATGCACTTATTTTGCTCGATATTTTGGACAACATGGTTCCGAATTTAATAATTTTTTTTTGCATATAAAGTACCCTCAAAATGAATCATAATGATAAAAAAATTTTCCAGTTAAAACTATTTTTGCAAAATTTCTATCTGTCTGAAGGCGTACAAGTGTCACGTACAATGACATGGAAATGTCCATATATGACAAGGGAGTTTTCACCGAAACTTATGTCACATATAAGTGTCAGATTTTTATTGAAAAAAAACTTCGTTAAAGTTAACAGTACCTGAAGAAGAAATTCTTAAGACTAAGTACTTTGATCTCCATCGAAAGTGATTTGGATTTGAAGACTCTAAAAGTAACTTTATCTCAAGTACTTCGCGCCAAGAGGCCAAGAAAGAAAATTTTTTGGAAAAAAATTCTTAAGATGGTGATCATGGGGGATATTAAAAAAAAGAAGATTATTGAATTGTTGTGGAGCCTGTAGATACTAGGGAGATCGATTATTAGACTTTTTTCCAAAACCGGTTTTCAAATGTTCCGAATAGCTACTATTTTAGAAAAACCGGTTTTCGGTTAAGCATTTTCAGATTAACCGGTTTTTATTCGAATACATAAAAATACAAAAATCAAATTAGTTTTTGTAAAAAAAGTTAGTTTGAATAAAAAACAAAACAATTCACGAAGGTAAGGAACCAACAAAATACATAAAAGAAATTTGGTTTTCTCAATGTCTCATTTGCTTCTATTCTGTCGCTTCTATTCTGTCGCAATTATTTATTTTCTTTTTATTTGCCGTACGGATAAATTAAATCAGCTGACTCCCAACTTATACATGTACATATTTTGAGAGGTGCTGCCAAATGAAAACAATGTTTTTTGTTGGTATATTGAGAAACCCAAAATCGTTAACGGACAGTTTATCGATCTAATAAATTTATGTTGTCATTAATGGTGTTTTCTTTTCTGACAATAAGGTTCCATATATGCTACCATTCGTGCGGGTTTTTGTTCTATTCTAAAAAAAATATACAAAAATGTGAAAGTTGTCGTTTTCCTTTCTAAACATGTTGCAACAATAAATGGCAAATTTTTTCCATTTCTAACCCGCAGTTATAACTGATTGTGAGATCAGGGTTTCGAACAACTGCTAAAAGCAGTCAAAATTTGCATAAAATTTCATTTATTTTCAGCAACATGCTGGAAAAAAATGAACTGTATTCTATTTTCATCACACTCATACTTAAATCAGTTGAACTGTGTGCGCACAGTTACTGAAAAAACAGAAACACAATTTACTTTTTTTTGAAAATTTAAATTTTTCTGTATATTTAAGATATAATAATAAAGTTATTATTTAATATATAACTAATAATCCAAAAAGTGGCGAATAAAGCTACAAAGTAATGAATTCTTGAAGTCATTGAAAGTAGGATTGTAAGTAAAGTTTTTGCTGGGTTAATAAATTGTCGCATCATTTTATAATGGAATTTAGCTCATCAAAACATAACTATAATTCTTTTCTTTTTTATAATATGAGAAATAATCACATTTAAATATAATTTTTATAATAATATTTTGTAAATATTATTTAAATCTTGTAAATAATACTTAAAAAATTGTTTATATTATTTTGAATTAACTAATTTAAGTTCTTTAAATAGTCTGCAAGGGACAATGTTCTATAGACATATGTAAATAAATAAATAAATATAAAAAGGTATATAATAATTAAAATACCTATGTATAAACAAAACAAAAAAAACTTAGATTATTATAAATAATTTTATATTTAGCTTTTATTTGACCTTTTTTAATTTAATAACTGTTTTATTTTTAAATCAAGCTCTAGGTCTTTTTATTATTATCGAAAATAAATAATTTAATATTAAAAAGACCTAGAGCTTGATTTAAAAATAAAATAGTTAATAAATAATTTTAGTGGAAACTTATAATATTTTAAACTAACAGAAAAAATTTGTATGTTTGTTATTTTTTCTATAGAAAATCTTATTTTCATTTTATCTTAAAAACAATTTTTTAATTTTTTATTAAATTCCTATGTACCTATATAAAGCACAAATAAATATTTTTAAATAAAAAGTATTATAACTGACATTCCAAACATTACAAATAAGTTTCTTCATTCTATTAATACATACATACATATGTACGTATGTAATTGTATTTCTCTTTTCTTTTTCAACAACAAAACAAATGTATTTTTAAGTGAACAGAACTCAATATAGTCACCAGCCAGTTTGTGTTACGCGACTATACAGTCGAACTGCCAGTTTCTAGCTACGTCGTTTAGTAAACTAAAAAAAAATGTTTACGTCAACTGTAAACACATCAGCTTCTGTGTTTCAGTCGCCAGTTCAGCAGTCTGTGTGTTAAAAATGGAGTGAGTCGGCTGCTGATTCTTTTGACTGCTGAAAAAAAAGTAAATTGTGTTACTGTTTTTTCAGTAACTGTGCGCACACAGTTCAACTGATTTAAGTATGAGTGTGGATGAAAATTGATGTGTCGAACTATTTTCAGCATAGTTGCCTGTTAAAAAAAAAAACTGGCGACTGAATTTTAAACACTGTGTGAGATAATACCCTTTTTTGCATCTGGGTAAAGTACTTTTTTATGCAAGCCAGTAGTTTTTTTCTTGTGTTTGCGGACAATTTGCGTTATATTGTGATGGATATAAAACCTTTTTGTTTTTCGTTTGTTTTACTTTTATTATATTTCTTTGTCGCAAAATTTTTAACAACAGCTAATATTAATTATTGAAAATCAGTGCTGTTAACGCTTATTGGAATTGTAAGAAAATTTAATGTTGAAAATTGCTACAAGCGTGGTGAATATCGCTTTTAGTACAAACTTTGCATTCAAAATTGAACACGGTAAATACACATTAGTGTTGAGTGTAAAACGTAGCTTTTATTTTGTTCCATTGTAATTTAGAAAAATGTATCACTTTGTAAGGGTTCGTGTAACCTAATAAATATATTACACAACTATAACGCATCATTATTTTTTAGAAAAGAAAACACCATAAGTAACAGACAGTTTGTCTATACATTGAGAAAATGTCCATTAAGGTATGTTTCAGACCTAACAAATATTTGATGATAATATCCAAAAAAGTGTGACCAGTAAATTGATTAAACTTAAGCATTATTTTTAATAATTTCTATTTATTGACTAAACTTTATTCCTAAGATGATAATTTAGAAACTGCTAAATAATGTTTGCTCTAGCCAAAAGCTTTGTAAAAGCAAACAATTCTTTAAGAAAACTAGTGGTTACGTGTAGCTTTAGAATTTTGAAAAACATTGGTTTTAAAAAATTATAGGAATTTAATAAATTTATTATTTGAGATATTCTCAAAAATTTATTTTAAATGAGTTTTAATAGCATGTATAAATGAATCATAAGACTTCAACTATTTTTTTTTTGAAAGTTGCAAACAAAACCTCTTAGCCAGGATTATCTGTCAATTCGTCGATCACAATTATTTGTTTCCTAAAATTGTGTTTTAAGTTCTTGATGTTTTAATAAATAAAACTGATGAATTTTCCCATATCGTTGATTCCGCCGGTATGTTGTAGTTTTAAGCATTAAGCTATGCTTGAACTACTTAAGAGTTTTTCATTCATTTTTGGCATCATATTTTAGTAAATCATTATTTGCAGTCTGTTAACAACTTCTTGAAACAGAGTCAAATTTTACTTGGCGTATATTTATGTCAAGCTTGTGACGACGCACAGAGGGGCGAAACCCATCAAAAGTGGCGATTAATTCAAAAGATGAACTTTAACTTTCACAACCATATTTGGTACCGAGCTACCTAAATAAGAGCGGTAAGCGTCTGTTTTATGTCAAAGCTTTTCATTTTTACAAAGTTCATACGAAACAAACCTTAAGAACGCGAATTTAACACCACCCGGCTGGGAAATCTTATTTGATAGATCGCGTGGTCGTTTTATAATTTTTATTTTAGTCGCAGTTTGTGTTTAAAAGCGTACGGTCAAAGCACAAATTATATGTCTGTGGGTCAAAGTTATTTAAAGTAAACAGGTATTAAAAAATTTATTCCAAACGGCATTGGAGAAGACTTTTATTATAAGACTTTTGAATAATATAATTTATTCCAAAGAATGAATTATTTAATTCATTCGCAGGATACATTAAAATAATGTATTACAACCCTAGGACATGGTCTGTGTTAAGAATAATGAATTCTGGAATCAAATATCATACAAGATATGTATTACTTTCTCGATTCCTATTAATTCCATTTTCCCGCTGGGAACTTTGCGGATGAGTGCAGGAAAAAACGCTTTTATGCTCTTAAAATATGAGATTTTATCTAATAAACCCCAAAATGCCTATTTGCGCATTTGTGCGATTTTTGAGTTATGAAGGTTTTTGTGAGAGAACTCCAATTGCTAAAAATCAATGTGAAAAAACCAACAAAAAAACAAGTTGTTTTCATTTACTTTTGTTGTTATTGTTATTGTAGCTAATGATGAATGTTTATTAAACGTGGGTGCGTGAGTAACTTTAAATCAAGCACACTCACAAAAAAATTGTTTCACAACGAATAGAATTTTTCACATACATATAATCATGCTTTAATGACAAAACAAGTTTGAATTTCACTCACGAACAAGAAATTATCTCGCAAATAGTAAATATATATTTACTTAAAGCTTATTGCATAAATAATTAAGCTTAGTCTTTATATATTTTACTCATTTAAAATCAGATATATAGACTTGCGCATAAATTACTTACAAAGCTTCGTTTAAAAATACGAGTTACAAAAGGAATTTCTATTCTACACTGTTTGTGTGGTAAATGTGGTCAGTCTTCCATCTCTATTTATTATTCACCTCGCCTCAGACTCTTCAGTATTTATAAAGTCGATTGTACCATTGAAACTAGTTTGTGAAAACAAAAAACAATTTGGCAAAATCCTCGACCGTCTTCCACTAGGGTTTGTAGGCTCCTGAAAATTTCATTTTTAAAAGAAACGATCGACAATATTAAACTCGAAAAAAAAGAGTGGAGACTGAAAAAAGGCTCTTGTCGATTCGGTAGTATTAGTTGGAGAGAGATTAGTGAAAGTTAATCACGAACTTATTCAAGTGATGATTGACGGTAAAGTTTGTAACGCTATTACAGAAACAAAGTCCACACAAAAGTGCTATATATGAGACGCCACATGTTAAGAGTTCAACAATATTAATAAAAAGATTTCATAGAAACTTCCGATAAAAAAAATGGCAAACTAGATGTGATAATGAAAAAAATTATTGCAGATACAAAAAAACTCATTCAAAGGGAATTTAGAGAGTAAATTGGATTGATTGTAGACCAACCAAAACCAGGTTTTGGAAACTCAAACGATGGCATTACTGCAAGGCGTCTGCAGAAATTACAAAAATAATTTGCAGTTGATAAAAAATATGCATACAATATTAATAGTTTTTTCCCATGGCATTGAGGTCAATATCGAAAGATTTTCAAATTTCGGTAATGATACTGCCAGGATATTTGTTAAAAATTATCCATGGTATTATATGCCTCCTACTCAACATTATAAATACTTTATTCACGGCCCAGAAATTACATCGCTTTCCCCATTGCCTATTCGCCAACTAGCTGAAGAATCTCAAGAAGCTAGAAATAAGGACCTTTCTAATGTGACTTTTATTGAGTTAAATCTGTTGAGTTATGGATTTTTGAAAAAAAAGACGAATTTTATGTTAAAATTTTGCTAATATAAATACATATTAAATATTTATTATTTTACATATTTAAACAAAAAAAAAAAAAAAAAAAAAATATTTTTTCTAAAAGCACATAAACTATGCTCTAACTTACAATTTAATTTACTAATTTATTTTATTTTAAATGCTGGGTTTTTATGTATTTATTAATATCCATCAATAAAAAATAATAACATTTTAAAATTACGACTTCTGTAAATTAATCGCCACTTTCTATACCATTCAGCCCACTGTGCGACGTTGAAGAACCTTTGCAACTTATCATTTTAGGGCCCTTTAACCAGAGTTAGATCTTTATAAAATATATATAATATTTAGAATACTGTCAAATTGCCAATTATTTTTTTTTTTGTAGTATTTTGGATTGTTTTTGGTTTTTGTTACAAGAACGCACGCTTATATAATCGATTTGTATTAACATTGCTGACTTTTGTTACATTTTGTTTTGACATTCTTAAAAAAAGAGATTAAATTTGCCCAATATTCAATTATAAAAATACTTAAATTACAGGAACATTTATAAAAAAGTAAGAAAAAAGTATATAAATTACACATTACTAAAATAACCGGTTTATTCACAGTTTTATTTGGTTTAATATCTTTAGTTTGTCTAAAATCTTTATGGATGAAGTTTCCTGATGATCTGGCCTAAGCAACCAGTGAAATGCATAGGAATAGCTTTCCCATCAACAATAAATTTCAAGTGTTTTTGTCAAGAATAAAAACTGGGAATTAAGCACGAATAGCAAAATCTTTTGAAAAAAAAAAAAAAAAAATTAAAAAAATAAAAAAAAATTTTTTACTTTATTGAAAGTATTCATCCAATGAATAATGTTCATAGATCTAATGTAATGTTTCATTAAATCCTTTTAATGAAACAGGTTTCATTGATCCGACGAAGCGCTGCATAGGTTCCTTTTTAATGCAATTTTTCATGGGATTAATGTCAAAATATAAATGCCAATAAATTTTAATTAATTTTTTCGATTTTTGTTTTATTTATAAAAATCAAACCATTTAGCGACTCATATATGTGACACTAATTTTACTCAAAACCCATGTCATAAACGGCTTTGAGGTACGTCACAAATATGTGACAAATAGTTTCTGTTAAGAAATTGTTTTGCTAAATTCATGTCACCTATGTGTGAAATTTTTTTGTTCCCGAGTTTGGACAGAAAACTAGGGTATTCATTCGGTTTACCGTTAATCGGATAAACGATAAACCCAATTAACTGATCGGTTAATTTAAAATTGGCTATTTTCAGTCGATTAAACGATTAGCCGATGTAAAAAGTTGTGTTTAGAAATATTTTTTCATACAATATATTTCCTTTTAGCAATACATTCTTAAAATATAGAACATAAATTAAGGAATTAAGGAGTTTTGCCAAGACAAGTCAGATGATGACCTGACAACAAAAGAAACTGTCGATAGTAACACAAAAAATCTTTTAACAGAATTAACCGACGCAATTAGAAGTGTTAAAAATTTAAAAAATATTAAAACAGGATTCTAATGGCATAATGGAAGATGTTATGTGATTAGAGAAATCCAGGGTTATGGGTTGCTTTCGATTTTTCCAACATCTACAAGTACGATGAGCGAAACAATTTTTTTAAAGTCAAAATTTATTTATTTTACTAATCCTAAACATTTAAGCCAAATTATTTTTCTAAAAGATTATTTTAACTATTGAAAATTCACAGTTTATTTTTAAATAAATACATATATAATATCTAATCAGGCGCGGATCCTGCTCGAGCCTTAGGGGGGGGGGGGGGGGAATTTTGTATGATACAAAAAACTAAAAAATTTGTTTTTAAAAGTTTATTAAAAACGATATGTGTATTAGAGCAAGTACTTTTTGCAATTTTTGCGGATATCAAATTCTTCATCGCATAGCGGTATAGACCGTGAATAAATATCAAGAAATTATGTATTACTTTTTCGCGATCGTGAAGAAAGTTACCGCACCAAACGCGATAAAGTTTTGAATTTCAATTCTTCTCCTTACTATACAAAATTAACATTTAATTACAAAATTTTAAGTATTTTTTAATAATTTCATGAATATAACAAGATCTTACCATTTGTACGGAAGAAGGGCGCAAAAAAATCGCGACTCTATTTCGCGGTTTTTTTAATAAACTAAATTTTAATGGCAAATGATAGATGTTGTGATAGATGAGTTGTTTGGCGGATAAATGAAACAGTGATAATTTTCAGCAGCGTAGTAATATATGCGCGGAACGAGCTATTAAAGTTGCACAAGATACTTTTCCAACTCTCACTTTAAACTTAAAATTTATTTCATTAAACCCAAAAAAAAAACTTTTCATTTTTGTTATACAGCTGCTTATTTTATGTATTTATGCCTGTATTCATAAAAATATTTTAAATTTAATAAAGGCTTGAAAACCAAATTTTCTACGAAAATTTTCCTTAATAAACGTTTATTAAATTTTATAATCATGTATGAATATGGGGGCTAAAATATATAGCATATATAAACAATAAGTGTACCATATATAATGTGTATGGAAATTAAAAAAAAAAAAAAAATTTTTTTTGAGGAGCTTTAGAAATTGCATTTGGTGCGGAAACTTTTTTGGCCAAAATGGCCTAAAAAAATTATTTTCATTATCAATACTTAATTGCCCATTGCGTGGTGAGATGAAGAAATTTTGTCCAAAAAAAGTCATCAGCTAATTAAAAAAACTCAAAAAAAAGGTTAAATAAAATATAAGATCAGTTCAATATACATTAATCTTTTTAAATAAGCAATTTATGATTTCCTTGTGAGGCAAATTATGACAGTACAGTCTATCTTCTGTCATTGTTGATCCAAGCCATGTTTTTATTGGACGAAGGGTAGGAAATTACCTCCCTCTCGTAGCTTTACTGACAAGCATTGAAACGAAAATTTGAAATATTTTTCTTAGATTTGGGCAGATATCTTCATCACAGTTTATTAAAGCATCTACAACGTTATCTGATAGATCAGGCTCAAGTTTAGATGTTAGTAGGTGTTTATCTCTTTTATCAAATATAATCAGCTCATCAGCTAGTTGTGGTTTTAACAGTTTTGTATCTGTACACAGAAAAAATTCTCCAAAATTTTTCACCAATTAAAGCTTTAATCAAAAATAAATTCAGTTTTAATTAAAAATTTAATCAAGTGAATTAAACGTTTAATTAAGTAAATTAAACGTTAATTAACTGGTTTAATTGATACTATTAATTTGTTAACTGGTGCAAATTTAATTAATTTTTTAATTAATATCACAAATTTTTTAATTGAAATCAATTTTTCTTTTTTTCTGTGTATATGACTTGATTACACTTTGAGGTAGAAGTTCAGGTATGTTCAATACATTTGGGATATCTATTGGGAAAGTTGTAATGAGATCTTCTAAAATAAATTCAATAAGAGGAATGTAACCTACAACTCGGTTGTAATCTTCAACATTTTGGATGTGATTATTTCGTTCAAATCTTGTCTTTTCGATAGGAACCTCGATGTGAACGCAAATAACTTTAACTTTGTCATAAATCGCTTTAAATGTGCTAGTTCAAAATTGTACCAAGCGGGCCAAAATATGGCTGTGGCTTCTGGATGAAGGACTTATTTAACCATAATATAGTTACAGGGGACAATTAATAGTTATATGAACCATAGTATGTTTAAAAATAGTTTTGTTGGAGGTGAGCATATTGAAAAATATTATTTCTCTGGGTGTAGGTAATCTTTTGCATACTAACAATTATTAGGTAGTCGGTGTGTTTGTGGACATATGTACAAAAAAATACTTTATTTATGTAAATACTTTCACATTTAGATACTACAACAGCATGTGTCCTCTTAATCAATTTTGTAGATGATAATTCAACACGTAATTAATACTTACTCATTTGAACTGATAAATAATAGAAACTTAATGATGATGAAATTAATGAAATCAGAAAAAATGTAAATGACATTTGCTTTGCAATTAAATTATTACGAATTACTTAATTTTTGTTGTTTTAGTATCAGATACTAATAAATAAATTATACCCTTCATCGAAGGTAAAAGGGTATAGATAAGCTTGTCATTCGGTTAGTAATTTCAACAATATTAATTTTATACCCTATAATGTATATATATTCTGGCTCCTTATTAGGAGCGAAGTTGTTTTAACGATGACCGTCTGTCCGTTGAAATAGGATTTCCGAAGACCCTAGATACGATGGAGGTAAGGTTGTTATAGTTTTATGTCACATATAGTACGAAATTGTCAGCTATTGACATTTAGCAAGATCGGTCCAAAAATAGCTGAAATATGAGCAAAAACCACGACTTCCTCTAATTTTATCCATAAATCCCTTCTTGTTGTTGTTTTTTTATTTCTTTTTTCTGTACATCTTGAGAACGTTAAGAGCCAAAGCTTTCAAACAAAGCAGAAGCATCTTATACAACAACTCTGTAAAAAATGAGCGGAATTGGAGAAGTGGACGTGGTACTTCTCATACAAAGACATTAAGGATTTCTGCATTGTATCTGTAGAACGGCGAAAGCCAAAGTTTCCTAATAAGGAACAAGAATCCGACAAAATGTGGGCGGGATTGGACAAGTGGGCGGGGCACAAAGTTGATTTATGTATAACGGTATTTATATAACTTTCTGTTACTATCGCACCATGGTGAAGGGTATATAACGAGCCCTAACCGCGAAAATAACGTAAGCGCCAAAAATAAAATTTTACATGAGATAATTTTTTTTTTATTTTATTTTATATAAAGTTTGTATGAAATTTGTAGCTTACGATAAAATTTCTCTTGCTATAAAATTGTAACGGCATCTTATGTGACCATGACATTTAAAAAGATGATGCAAGTTTGCCAATAAAGTCATTTAATAAAAAAAAAAAACGAAAATTTTAAATATTGTCGCTTACGTTATTTTCGCGGCACTCTTAATTGTCTTTTGTATTATTTTTTTTGGAGTTTTCAAAAGAAATAGACAATTTGTCAACTGTCAAAAAAGAAACTGGCAAGACAGTAAGCATATGCATATTAGTTGGCAAAACAATGCAAAAACAAAATAGCTGTAAAAGTGCTTATGTATTAGTGAAAAAGTTTGAATGAATTGCTACTGGCTTGCCAGTACTGGCAAATGTAAACGCTATGTTACATGCAAATGCATGTTTTTTGTCGGTAGCATAAGGACGAAGTCAACCAATTATCTTTCCGATCATTTTTGCATATTGGTGCATATTTTGGTGAAAATACATATTTTTGCATATGTACAATGTCTGTCTTAGATCTAATGAATTATAATTATTATACGCTGAAATTTGACAAAAATATAGTAGTTTAGAAAATATGTCTTAACATCTCAAATATAAATTACACAATAGTCGCACATATTACTTTTTTAAAGATAACAAGACTACCAATATACCGAATATAATCAATTTATGTGAATATGTATAGAAAATTTATATTTATTACATCGACAGCAGGCTTATGGTTTTGCAACAGAGGTGCATACTGTATAAAAACAATAAAAAGTGCTAAATTTTAACTTTATATAGGTACTTACCTTCACCAGGGCGCAATAAGAACAGCAAGTTATGTTAATACCGTTATACAGGTCTGATCTGAAAATCACGTGATTTCAAATCACACGTGTGATTTTGTGGTGTTCTGTAAATCACACCGTTTTTGTGTTTTTCGGTGTGATTTTCAATTGTCGAAAGCACAAGAAAATACAAAAAGTGTGTTTTACAAAATTATAGCTAATTTTTAACGCTTTTTATGTTATTTTCCAACAATTTGTTTTTTTAACCGATTTAGCGATCTCAAATTAAGTTTAGGGTGTGTTTAAAATTTTGGAATTTTTTGCAAATTTTAGCAATGTTCGCGATAAAAGCAATTTGTTTCTATAAGTTTTCGATTCTTTATAGTTTTGACGATTTATAATAAATAATAGAATTTTGCTATCATGACGCTGATTGCAAATTTTTGCGAATTTCCGCTAATTTAGACATTTTTACCGAATTTTTGACATTCCTTACAGTTTAAGGGACTTTCAATCAATTTTATGGCTCGTTTGAAATATAAAATTTTTTTCGCGAATTTTCGCCATTTTTGCAATATTTTGTTTTATTTTTTTTACCCATTTTCCGATTTCAAATAAAATTAAGGGCTTGTTCACAAGCTTGCAATTTTTCGCGAACTTAGCCATTTTCGCGATAGAAGCGATTTTTTCCTGTGATTCTTTACAGCTCTTACGATTTTTAATAAATATTACACTTTGCTTTCATGCCGCTGTTAGCAAATTAGCGATCTTTAATTCAACTAAAAAAAAAACAAACTAAAATCACAACAGAAGTCTCAAAAGCAAATATCATTTTTTTAGTTTCGTCGAATTTTCTTATTTTTAAAGGATTTGTTGCAAATAAAATAGTTTTTTGCATAAACAATATATAAACAACACATTGAATATTTTATTTAAGTAATTTATTATGACGGCCATCTTACAATAGTCGCAAAAATAACAAAGGGATTTCAAAAAGTGATTTTCAGAACAGGCCTGATAAATTTTTTTATTTTTATATTAATTAAATTTTTGCATATTTTGACTCACCTAATAAAAGTCCTTTATTTTCTCTAATAACTGCTTCAATTTTTTATTAAAAATTTTTTTATTTTATTTAACATACATACATATTTTTTTTAATTTTATCTTCACTTTCTTTAAATTTTATTTACTTTGTATACCTAGGTACATTTGCTAAAAAAATACAGGCCATATTTTGTGGTAATTTACCATCTTTAATAATTTATTTTCTCTTATTTTTTTATATCAAAACAAAGCTATTTTCATATTCTCTTTTTAAATCTAATGGTCTCTTTATATGCCGACAGGAAAAAAAACCGAAACAAACACTATTCTCTTTAAATTATCTTGCGTTTTGCCCAGATACTTTGCCTCTGCGTATTCCTTTCCTTTTATTTGCTCAAATACATAATAAACAAACACACTCACGTTAATAAAAAAACATAACACAAATCACCTCATTCTCTGTTACCCACGACCGCGACGATTGCAAACCACTTAAAACTAACAGAGACTGCGCTGTTGGTAGCTCTGCTTTGTATGAGACAATTTTCTATTACTGTTCTTATAAAGAAGTATTAAACTTTTCGCTTAGATCTTATAGTTTTCTAATAGAATACGGTTTTAATTTTATTTTTCTATAAAAATCACTAATTTTTTAACACTTTTGACTGGGGTTTTAATGAATTTAAAGCAGTATTTCTTTAAGACGTGCACGCACTTTGAAAATTTCTAGAAACTAAAAAGAATAGGAAAGGGAAATTAAGCAAAAGGGAGTTAAAAAAACTTGCCGGTTATACTTAAGTGGGAGAGTGAAAGAGAAAGATAGTGCGAGCATATAAAAAAGCTTTTGTTACAATAAGAACAATAGAAGTGACCTAAGTTATGCCGTCAAAATAAGCTAATTCGCCATTATTTATTTGGTCAAAAACAGCAAGTTCGCTGTAAAACATGACGGCGCACATTGGTTCAAGAGCTGCATCAAGGCGAATTCAACAAGGTAAACTCAACTCGTCAGCCGTTTATTAGCTGTATCCACGGCGAATTAAAAAATAATAGGGAAACGTCAAAACACATATAATTTTGTTTATGTTTTGCGCCAAAATAACCGAAAAAATTTCTTAGAAAAACTGCGAATAATTAAAGTGAATTTAATAATCTCTTTTTTAACCCAAAAAAAATTTTTATTTTGTTTTTCAATCAATGTTTGCCTTGTCAGCATTTTTGACAACAGCCTATTAAATTGCAAAAAAATACATGGGGTTTTTTGTAGTTGTAGAATTGCACTTACCTTGTTGAATTCGCCTTGAGCTGCATTAATTAATTTTTTTCATGTTCGCCGATTTGGATATTTTTTTTGTATTTTGTTGTCAGATATCTGAATATTATGACTCTGAAACATAAGCCTGATATATTTATTATTTGTTTGGACAGACATGCTCAAAGTTCATATATGTTTGCTTGTTTAAAATGGCATGCAAATTTACTGTATGTTCAATCATTTGGTACAATCACAGTAAACTTACCATTGGACTTTTTTGTATATTTTCGTAAATAGCAATTGTTAAAGATGATGATATTTGCATTAAAAAAAGTTGGAAAAAGTGCCATATAAAAAATTTCGTAGAACAAAATATAAACAACATTAAAATTTCAATGTTCATCAACTTCAGTGGACTGCATATTTTTAGCGCTGTTTAACAAAAGATTTAAAATTACAGCTTAAAGTCTTAAGCCTAGTACTCTGTTCAAATTTGTGAAAAATGTTGAGCAACATTGATTATTCCACACGAAAATTTTGGCATTTATCAATGTTACCAATCTTGCGACTTTGTACAATTTGACGTTTTTATTCCTTCAAAGTATGCTACATTGTTTTGTGTATGTAAACAAACGCCACATGTATTTTACTAAAATTATTTTTTTTTTTTAATAAAAAATTTAATAAAAAAAAGTAAATATGGATAAAAAACTGTTACCGATTGTGTTATTTTAATTTTTTATTTCTTTTTTAATATTAAGTTCATACTTTTTTGCTTTTGCTTAAAATTCCACGTGAAATAAAGGCAGCTTACATTATTTCGCAGTTTTAAAAAAAATGTTGCCAGAAACATTTCGGAACTTTTTCACAAAATAAACAGAGTACAACTCCATCAACATTATTTCATAGATATTCCGCACAAGTTTTTTTCGTATGCATTTTGACAGCATTTCACGTGAAATGTTGAACAGAGTACCAGGCTTTAGCTAAATTTAAAAAAAAAAATTCAGCTGCTTCTACCTGCTCCTTTCCAAAGTAAAAACTATAAAATGATAAACGGCTCATACACTTGCAATAAAATTGTTCAATTTTAAGCATTGTACAATTATATCGCTAATGTGTATGTGATATTCGAAGGTGACACAATATATTGGCAACAATCAAAAGAATTTTGATTTTTATTGCAAAACGAAAAGAAAGTGAAATATGTTGGCAACATTGTACAATGCTGTTTATGTTATTCCTATAGGTTATGTTCATCTTTTTATTGAATGAATGAAACTATTATGCGATTTATTGCATAATATAGGACAAAATGGCGGATATCATATACAATAATATTGCAAGTGTATGGGCCGCTTAAAAAATTATAGCAGAAACTATTCTACCAATAAGTATGTCTCTATCTAAAGGCCCTTATTCACTGATTTTATTTTTATTTTTTACATTTTAATTGATTATTTGTAGTCTGGTAGTGTATAAAGTCATTTCTGAAAAATTAAAGGAATAGAACTATTACAAAAAAGCTTTATAAAATACATAACTGAAATTTAGCTCATAGAATAAGTCTGGGTTCACACTATGAAAGTTTTATTTCAGAAAGTCAGAGTTGATTGGTGAGAGGGGAAGAGAACATGCTTTTCTTCTCTCCCCTCTCACCAATAAACTCAGACTTTCTGAAAGAAAACTTTCATAATGTGAACCCTGACTAAATTCGAAAAATTAAAAATGTTGAATATAAATCTAAACTATTTTTTTTTTATTATGATTTATTATTAAATTTCCTTTTAATGTTAATATGTATATTTTTATGAATTTTTAAAAGATATGAACTAAATATAATATTATAACCAATATGTATTAACAAGTGACCTCAGTACTACAACAATGAAACAATAAAAAAACAACAGGTATTTTGTTGCTAGAATTGAGACCTTATGACCTTATGACCTGAGACCTGAATGCCTTATAAAAAAAAGTAAATAAACAAAAAAAAAAATGACGACAAACGTCACACACGAAGAAAATCAGTGCAAACAGCTGCGCTTGTGAGGTCACTTTATTAGTATATTATGATTATAACTGCCTGTTTAACATATACAATTTAATGTGATAAATATTTTTAAAACTATTGGGGGATTCACAAGGTGTGCTTTCAAGTCATATCGTCATAATGTCCTAAATAATATTTTACAACTGTTAAAAAAAATACTGTTGTGTTTTAAACAAAATAAAAATGTTAGTGCTGTGTTCATTGATTCGTTATAACTGTACAGTAGAAATCTAACTTATAACCGGTTACCCATAGCAGTCATATATATTTCTTGTAATTATTTTAAGACATATGACTTTACAACTTTATGACTACCTTGCGAATCCCCCATATGTACATAAAAGTTTTTCATAGAAATTTTCTATGCGGACGAACGTTAACGTTCCAAATTGTATAAAAGATAATAAATATTTAAAATTAACGTGTTTTTCTTAATTTTGGCGTGTTTTTAAAATTAATAGTTGAAAACGTATAGCGCCCAGTGTTGCCAGAACTTTTAGAGGTAAAATCAGCAAACACCCATAATTTTTCATCCAAAAATCCGCAAAACCTGCGCCAAGATTTGAAAAATCTTCAATAATTCTTCAAAACACATTTATTACATTTTTTATGTAGTTTATTTAGAAAAAGATAAAATAATTAATTTTAAAATATACGGCCAATGTTCTGAAATTTAAAATCGATGGTTGTTTTAAAAGTAGTTCTGGTTAATATCTATAAGTGGTCCTCGAAGTACGAGGTATGAAAAAAGAAATATTTTTTGAAATTCCAACACAGAAAAGTTTAAAAAATCTGTTCAATATTAATTCCACACGAATGCGACTTTCAGAAAATGGCTAAAAATTTTGGATATTTTTACATTAAAAATATCTATTCAAATTTAACTACTATTTTATATGAATTTCTAGGTATATTTAATTTATTTTTTCATAGACAATTAAATAAGTATATGTATTATTAGTAGTTCTGCTTCCTAATATCATATTGCTTGAATTATCTTATTACCTATCCAATAACCTTGATACCATTTATCATTTTTACTAAATTTCGAAATGACCTTTTTTTTCGATGAAAAAATACTTATAATAAATTTTTCATAACTAAACGCATGTAATATTCCCATTCAACTCTTATGTATGAATTACAATATTTCACCATAATTTGGTATGTATTCTTTTAGGATTTAAAAGGGTCGAATATTTTATTAAAATTATTAGTTGAGTTAGATTTTTATTAATACATATAATTTTAATACTTAATAGTTTTTAAAAAAAGAAGGCAAAAACAGGTTTGACAACTTAGTGGATTTAAGAATATAAATAATCAACTTTTATTTGTTTATTATGTATAATTTTGTATCAATATCACATTTAAAAATTATTTTCAATATATTTTAATGTTTGAAGCTGTTTCTTTAGTAAAAAATAACATTAGGATTAATAGAAACTGGGAATTATTTCCTTTCGAAGGTTACTTTATATTATATTCAAAATACAATATACCTCATTGCTGTCCTTTATAATAATACGGGGTTTCTTTCACAAATAATTTTTTTTCGTCAATATTCTCAAAATTAACAACCGCTATTCTTATATGGTTTTTTTAATATTTTATATGCCCAGAAATAATGATACAATTTTGTGTTTTCTAGACACTGGGTACAAAAGTGTGCAAAACAAAGAAACAACTAGCTGATACAAAACTTCATTGTTTTAAAAACTAACTCTTTTAATAAAATTGTGTATTTTGTACAAACAAACTTTTCTTCAAAAAATAATAAAAAAATATGATAAATTCATCATTCTGGCAACGCTGTTTATATTTTATATTCAAACAAAACAAAACCAAACTTTGTCAAATTAAACTTTGTGTGTCTAAACACCAATCAAAGTTTAAAAAAGAATTCAACAAACTTTGTCAAATTAAACTTTGCCTGTCTAAAAGGGGACTTACTATTTCCACCCAGGGTCTGCAGATTGTTTTTGACCTTTTTCGCCAAATTCATTGTCAAAAATCGCCAAAGTCTTTATTTTCAAGTTTTTTGAAGTGAAATACATATTTTTTATTTATTTATTGATAAAGGATATGGTATTTCGTATACGAACACAAAAAACAGTTAAATTTTCAACAAGTTTTTTACATTAATTCGCACCATCGAAAGCAAATTTATTTTCGTTGAAAGATTCGATGCACAACGATATTTTCGACAGTACTGCCAACTCATAATACCAAATTAAGATTCGATGTTCGATGGCCAGCGAAAATCGTTTTTCGAATGTAGCTCATAATAAGGGCCTATAAATCGTAATAACGCATCAAGAAGTGCGTATTGCATTTTACTTCGTAGGCGAGTTTTGGTGGAGTTCATAGCTTAAACACAGGCATAACTAGTTATAATTACCAGCATATAAAGAACAGTCAAAGTAAGTTCCTTAAAATTGTACGTACCTGCTAACGTTGCAGCTTTAAAGTATTGGCATAAACTTATTTATCTTTCCAATTAACCAACGGTAATTTTTCCATTGTTTCAAAAATATCCAAAAGTATGTAAGAGTTCATTTAAAATATCACTAACAATAACGTATTGTATCTGTGATAATAAATTCCCACATAGATAAAATAAAAAAATGTTCATAGACTTTAAATATATTTATGTTAAATTATATTTATTGATTCTTTCAACAGCACTTTTAAATATGAAAAACAATTTTCTCGAAGATATTCATTATCTTCATCAGCCATTTGAACATACTTTCAAATACTGACCATACATATGAATGCCTCAAATTTCATACATAAAAATAATATTTTTTCTCAGTATGCAATTTAACAAATTTCAAAACAAATGCATAGCTCATCAAAAATAGCCAACAAAATCGCCAACTTTTTTGTTAAGTCGCCAAATCGCTTTTGGCGAGAAATCGCCATATTGGAAGACCCTATTTCCACCAACAAACCATAAGTACATTCTGCTGCCGTATTCTGTAATTCGCTTAGCTAAAGCTAAATCTCGATCGCAAAAATTCCTTAGAGAATACCAAAATTTAAAATTTATAGCGATGACACTAAAAGCTAAAATTGCGGCAAATTAAATTTGTTTTGCATTGCCAAATTTAGCAATGCACGTTACTGAATTACATTTGTAGCCAAAAATTGCTAAATCAACTTTATAGATTTTTAGCGATAGAGACTTAGCTTTAGCGAATTACGGAACACGGCTGCTGGTCACTTCTATTCAGGGTTGTGAACTATTTTTAATCAAAAAGCGCCTTGTCCCCAATCAAAAACCGCTAAGAAGCGCTAAATAAAATTTAAATAAAAAACTTAATGAAATGTTTAAGAACCAAGTTTTGTTAATTACACTGGCCGTCAAAAAAAATCGTTTTAAAGTTTTTTCTATCATGTCTTGTTTAACCCTGGTTAAAAGCATGTTTGCCAATATGCACATGATGCTTTAAGTATTACATTTTTTATCAAAATTCATACAAGAAATTAAAAATTAAAAAATAAAAAGTTTTTTCGAGCTCGCGGCCAATTATTTGTAAACAATAAATATTCTTTATTAATTAATTTGTTCCAATATTTCGATATCCATCGGATATCATTATCAAGGAATGAGTTACAAGTATATTTGTAAGAGACGTATTACTATCTCCACATTTAATATTGAACTCGAGCTCGAAAAAACTTTTTATTTTTTAATATAAAAAAAAGGTCGAAGAAATAAATAATTTTATTTTAATTAAAAATATTTTAGATTAACTGATCAAAACTTCTCTTTCTTCTAATAACGTAGATTTTTAATCAGAATTTGAAAGATAATTACCAAATTGTTAAATTGGTTAAATGACATTATTGTTTTAGTGTGCCTTTCTATGCTTATATAAATTTAAAATACAAATTTATAAGATAAATTTAATCCCCACTGATACATAATATTAAAACAAAATAATTTATTTAAAAAGAATTCATATGGTGGCTCTTCATTTTTAGAGGGGATGTTTTAAGAATTTTTTTTTTTATTTTGGGATCGATGTAAAAATTTATCTGGCATCCCTAGACTAAAATTAACAGAAACATTCGAGTCAAAAATAAAACAAATTAAATTATTTTTGGAATTAAAAAAACAGTTTTTTTTTAACATCAACTTGTGCAATACTTCTGAGCATTAAATTGCATATTCGGTTGAACTAATATTGTATTGCAAATAGTCTAAACCGTTCTGTGTTCAGTTTATTCATTTGAATATTAAAACTGCACATTATCATTAAAATACCTTTAAGAAGAAAACTCAGTTTTTGTGATATAAAAACGATTTTCACTTAATTTTTATTCATAGTTTCATTAATCATCTCTTTCTTTATTGTTTCATTTATAAGTAGTAAACCAAAATGTTAATATACAAACACTATTTCAAAAAGCACATGTAAAAGTAGCTTTTGACACATCTGGCCTGAACAAAACAACCGGCTGTCTGTTCGCCGCCACCTGTAGTTTATTCGCCTTGTGTATGTCGGTTGTTTGTTTTTGTAGAACTGAATTCGCCTTGATGCAGCTCTTGAACCAATGTGCGCCGTCATGTTTTACAGCGAACTTGCTGTTTTTGGCCAAATAAATAAAGGCGAATTAGCTTATTTTGACGGCATAACTTAGGTCACTTCTATTGTTCTTATTGTAACAAAAGCTTTTTTTTATTTTCTCGCACTATCTTTCTGTTTCACTCTCCCACTTAAGTATAACCGGCAAGTTTTTTTAACTCCCTTTTGCTTAATATCCCTTTCCTATTCTTTTTAGTTTCTAGAAATTTTCAAAGTGCGTGAACGTCTTAAAGAAATACTGCTTTAAATTCATTAAAACCCCAGTCAAAAGTGTTAAAAAATAAGTGATTTTTATAGAAAAATAAAATTAAAACCGTATTCTATTAGAAAACTATAAAATCTAAGCGAAAAGTTTAATACTTCTTTATAAGAACAGTAATAGAAAATTGTCTCATACAAAGCAGAGCTACCAACAGCGCAGTCTCTGTAAGTTTTAAGTGGTTTGCAATCGTCGCGGTTGTTGGTAACAGAGAATGAGGTGTTTTGTGTTATGTTTTTTATTAATGTGAGTGTGTTTGTTTAGTATTTATTTGAGGAAATAAAAGAAAAGAAATAAGCAAAGGCAAAGTGTCTGGGCAAAACGCAAAATAATTTAAAGAGAAGAGTGAAAATAGCTTTATTTTTGATATAAAAATAAGAGAAAATTATTAAAGATGGTAAATTACCACAAAATATGGCCTGTATTTTTTTAGAAAATGTATACAAATTAAATAAAATTTAAAGAAAGTGAAGATGACATTAAAAAAATATGTATGTAAAATAAAATAAAAAAAAATTTAAAAAAAAAATTTGAAGCGGTTATTAGAGAAAATAAATGATTTTTATAAGGTGAGTCAAATTCTGCAAAAATTTAAGCCCTTATTATATGAAACGCAAAGCAAAAACAAAGTCGTTAATATGTACATTAGGGTGGCCGTTATTTTCTTTTTTTTGATTTCTTATATTCTCCCAAATCGGTTCAGTTTTATGAAAAAAAAAATACAAAAAAATTTCGTAGCGTTAAGTTGTGTTTTAGGGGGGACGTCCGCCCCTCAAAGTTTGCCTTCAAGCCATTTATTCAAATGTAATTTGTTTACATATGATTATCTCTTAAAAACAATATTTTACAAAATTATGATATATGGCAATATTTTAGCCAACAACATTAGCCTCGAAGAAAGTTTTTTGCTAAAATTAATATTTAAGAAAATAATTAAGAAAATAACAACAAAATACCAAACATTTTTTATACGTTTTATAGGTAGCTATAAAAGGAGGATTTAATGTCAAGTGACCCAATTTTGAAATCGATGTCTTTCGATTTGGATAAAATTTACACCATGGTTAGTCCTATTTGATAGTAGTTTAGACACAAATTTTCAACAAGATCGGTCCAAAAGTTTCTGCAGAAATGCATGTACCTTTTTAAAATTTTCAACGCCACAAGTTAAAGGCAATGTGAATTTCTGTAGAATGCAACAACAAAATTACAAACTATTTATGAACTTGTTTCTGCTTTCAATTTGGCGTTGCGTTTTACATAATTAGAGCCTTATTAAAATTTTAATTAATGTAAAATTAAAAATTTGAAAAAAAATTTTAGTGTTAAATAGTAATATACATTGAAAATGACCCCTTAGGAAATTTATGGACCGAAAATACCGAAACTTGGTGAAAAATAAAAGAATTTCTTGAAATTTAATGGCAATGAGAGATTGTTTTACACAGCGTCACCGTTCAAAAATGTCAAAAAGGGGCACAAAAAGGGGAATTCTGAGAAAAAAGTGGCAACTTTAAAAATAAGAAAATGTTCATATTTATTAAGTTATTTTCACTGAAACCATAACCGTTACAACAAATAAACCTCTTCTTATGTATAAACAGTACTTAGTACATGTACATATCAAACTTCCCTATAATGAATGTGCATGGGACCAAAAAATCCCCTCATTGTACAGAACTTATATTTTTTCCACGTGCAGCGGTTATCGATTTAACATTTGCTTCATCAATTTCCTTAAAAGAATAAGTTTTAAGGCTTTTGCGTTAAGTGTTTAATTGCTTGCACCTTTATTTTTAGAATTACATACGTACTAAATAAAGTGGTGGACAATAAACTGCAAGGCTACAAAACTTTTTTGTGCCGCTTCTTTATCTTCTGAAAACGAGCGTGTGCTGTCAAAATCGTCATCACAGATACTTTTTTCTTTTAATCCTTTTTTACTCTTTGGGAATTGCCTAACAGAAAATTTTTTATATGGGGACAAAAATGAAAAAGAGTCAAATTTATATTTCAAAAATTGCTTAATTCTGAAGAAAACTTAACGGTATGGAAATTCATTATAAGGTGATCAAATTATACTAATTTTTTAATTTTGTTCATTATATGGAGAGCTTCATTGTATAGAAGTTCACTATAGAGAATTTCGAATGTATGTTTATCTACACAGTGAAAATGAAATGCATATAATTTTACCCTTCACTGCAGCTGAAATTATTTAAGTTCGTTTTTATATAAACTTGCCATTCCATTTTTAATTTTACAATATTGATCTTAGATCCTATAAAGTGTTATGGATCCTTATGAGGGGGGGAGTTGCTTAAATTATGTCCGTCTGTAAGTTTGTCTATCCATGTGTTTGTTGAAATTTATTTCCAAAGACCCCAGAAATCTTTGTTATGAATGTGTATTACATATAGCCTGAAATACACTGAAAGAATTTTCTTCACAGATCCAATGGATTTTGACATAAATCCAATGAAAAATAACATTAAAAGTGAACTTATGTAACCCTTCATTGGATTAATGAAGAATGTTACATTACATAAAATTTTGCATTATTTTTATGTCAAACTTTTAAAGAAAGTTTTTTATTATTGTAATATAAATGTTTTTAAATTTGAATGAAATTTTTAATTTATTTTATCCATTTTTTCAATGTGCTGTTTAAGTTGCTGTGATTTTGGTTTTTTTTTATTCCTGTTTCAAATCATCAAGTTTTATTAATTTTATGTCGTTTTAATATTTCCTTTACAGCATGTTATGTTCTACTTTCATAAGCTGACCTTTAAGTTAATTGTACTAAATTCATTTTCCAGCCCGCGACGACCTTCATCAGCCTTCTTTCCATTTTCCTGGCTTGTACTTCTGCGCAAATTTTGTGTATTTACATTACAATTAAAGAAAAAAGAATGTGAGAATTTATTGCTCTTGTTTTTCTTTCGCGTTGTTTGTTTTTGAACTTAAATCTTTCTTAAATTTAGCTAAAACCAGTATTTCGATATCTTTATGAATTTTTTTCATTAATGTTATAAAACATTAAAATTTACAATTGTTTTTCATTTATATTAATGTCTACGGCTAAAAATTGAATTAAAAAAAGTTTTTACAACAATTATAGGAAGAACAATTTTTAGTTATAAGTATTTTGAAGTTAAAGAATCTTATCTTTCTTTCATTGTTTTAGTGACATTTATCATGGAAAATATGAAGTTACAAAAGATAAATTTTTTCATTAACTTAAAAATATTTAAATATTTTCATTAATAGTTCATTTTAATCTTAAAAAACCTATTGAAATTATGTATAACAATAAGTTGAATTTTTCTTTTGAAAGAGATATTATTTTGTCATTAATTTAATGAAAAATGTTAACGAAATTACGAAACTCAATTTCGTATTTGTAAAATTTCATTCCCGTAATGAATTTGTTCATTCGATTAATGAAAACAATTTTATGAAATTGATTCATTAGATTTATGAAGCATAATTCTTTCAGTGAAGTTTTTTGTTGAACATCAACTAGATCTACCCACAAATGGCTGATATATGAGCAAAAACCCACGACCGCATCTATTTTTACCCATAAGCCTGTACTTATTGATGTCTTACTAAAACCTTTACGGACATGTTCTGGGAATCGAATTCCCGTGAAATTCAAATCGATGATTATTTTCAACTGCATAGAAGAAAGTGGTCCTCAAAGTATGAGGTATATAATATGAAATATTTTTATAAACTTTGAACAAGGGAGAGTTTTCAAAATTTGACCGATTTAAATTTCACGTGATTTTGATTTCCAGAACTTGCCCAATAAAATTTATTTTTTTCCCTTTACCTTATGTAAACTTTAGTGGAATAGTGAAAATTAACAAAATCGGTTACTTTTTGACTTAGCTGTGGATAATAAGGGCTTTGTCACAATAGTGCCTATACCATTAGGAGAAGTAAGTAGTGGTACGATTTTTATTAATGTCGAGAGTATATTAGATTCGATAAAACCGAATAAAGAGATATTATTGTTTTTATTTAATCAATAATACAAAAACACGTACTTAATTCTTGTTAACAGGACAAGATTAAGAGTAATAGTTTAACATTAATAATAAAAAGAAAAAATTAGTAATTAATATGGTTGGACTTTTTAACAAAAAAAAAAAAAAAATAAAGTTAAAAAAAGCATTAAGGAAAAAGCATATAAAAGTTTTGAATGAACTGAACGTTTAATTCTTAAGAGGCTAATAATAGGAACAGGTCAAATTGTTTATGTGTTGCAGTGTTATCGAGCCATAACCGCAAAATAGCTTGTATGTATGTTTCAGCACACGTACACGTGTGAATTCGCCTAATGGACAAGCATTTGACAAGTGTATTTGGCCCTTTACAATTTCCATCAACTTCATGCCGTTTTTTGTTTTTGTAGAATTGAGGTCACTTCTATTGTTCTTATTTAATTAAAAGCTTTTTTATATGCTCGCACTATCTTTCTCTTTCACTCTTACACTAAAATATACCCGGCAGGTTTTTTTAACTCCCTTTTGCTTAATTTCCTTGTTCTATTCTTTTTAGTTTCTAGAAATTTTCAAAGTGCGTGAACGTCTTAAAGAAATACTTCTTTAAATTCATTAAAAACCCAGTCAAAAGTGTTAAAAAATTAGTGAGTTTTATAGAAAAATAAAATTAAAACCGTATTCTATTAGAAAACTATAAAATCTAAGCGAAAAGTTTAATACTTCTTTATAAGAACAGTAATAGAAAATTTTCTCATACAAAGCAGAGCTAACAACAGCGCAGTCTCTGTTGGTTTTAAGTGGTTGGCAATCGTCGCGGTCGTGGGTAACAGAGAATGAGGTGTTTTGTGTTATGTTTTTTTATTAACGTGAGTGTGTTTGTTTAGTATTTATTTGAGGAAATAAAAGAAAAGAAATAAGCAAAGGCAAAGTGTCTGGGCAAAACGCAAAATAATTTAAAGAGAAAACGGTTTCCTTCGTTTTTTTTCTGTCGGTAAATAAAGAGACCATGAGATTTAAAAATTGAATATGAAAATAGCTTTATTTTTGATATAAAAATAAGAGTAAATAAATTATTAAAGATGGTAAATTACCACAAAATATGGCCTGTATTTTTTTTTTTTAGCAAATGTATACAAATTAAATACAATTTAAAGAAACTGAAGATGAAATTAAAAAAAATATGTTAAAAAAAAAAAATAAAAAAAATTTTAATACAAATTTGAAGCAGTTATTAGGGAAAATAAGAGATTTTTATAAGGTGAGTCAAAATCTGTAAAAATTTAAAAAAATTTTAATTAATGTAAAAATAAAATTTTGTAAAAAATAAATTTTAGTGTTAAATGATAACACATATTGAAAATGACCATTAAGAAAATGTATGGACCGAAAATACCAAAAGTTGGTGACAAAAATAAAACGAATTTGTTGAAACTTAATGGCAATCAGAGATTGTTAACCATTTGGGTGCATTACTCTTTTCCTAAGGAATCGATTCTTCTGGATTTCAATCCCAAACTACTCGGGAGAAAAAGAAACAATTTTTCACCCAAATTGTTCTTTTCAGCTAAATCGTTGCTAGGTAGTTAGCGTACTTTTTGCAGACACCCAAAACTAAATCGACTTAGATATACTCAAGAACCCAGAAAAATATCCCACTGTGCACGGCTATATATGTAAATTAATCCATTAGTAGGGATGAGATTTTCATGCACTAAAATATCAAAAATATGCGCCTTAAATATGCACAACAAAAATCGAAAATATGCGCTAACAAAGTAAAAAATATGCACTAAAACGGAAAAAATTTCCATAAAAAAATAAATGATTTTTTATAAGGTGAGTCAAAATCTGCAAAAATTTAGGTCCTTATTATATGAAACGCAACGTCAAAGAATTATATTAAAAGCAAAAACAAAGTCGTAAATACATATTTTGTAATTTTGTTTTTGCTTTCTGCAGAAATGCATGTACCGTTTTAAAATTTTCAACGCCACAATTTAAAGGCAATGTGAATTTCTGTAGAAAGCAACAACAGAAATACAAAATATTTATGAACTTGTTTTTGCTTTCAATGTAATTCTTTGGCGTTTTACATAATTAGGGCCTTAATAAAATTTTAATAAATGTATAATTAAAATTAGTATTGTGGTTATTTTGTTGAACTAATTAAGGTTTTTAATCCAAATTTTAATATTTGGTAGATCAAAATTTGCTTTGAATGATATTTTTTTCGTACTTTTGTCAAGAATTCTTCTGGAAGTCCATAGTACATTTTTTTGTACTTTTTTTGTGCCTTAGCTTTAACAATAATTAGTATTGTGCATATTTTGTTGAACTATTTATAATTTTTAATTCAAATTTTAATATTTTAATTAGGCTAAAGTTCATCAAATTAATTTTATTCAGTCGTCGATGGCTGTGAGTGTTAAACGGCAAACCCCCTGAAGAGATTGAGTGGTTGCAATCGAAACAGGTAAGGGTAACCTGTCGGTAAAAAGCCTGGGTTCGAGCCCCAGCTGCAGTCAAGAATGAAAAATTATCAATAACAATTTCAATTAATTTTCATGTTATAAAATTCCTTTCTTCATAAAAATAATTTAATGAAAATTAAATTTGATGAACTTAAGCCTAATTAAAATATTAAAATTTGGGTAAAATTAAAATTTCGAAAAAAATGGTATAATATATTTTGAAAATGACCCCTTAGGAAATTTATGGACCGAAAATACCGAAAATCACAGCGTCACCGTTCAAAAATGTCAAAAAGGGGCACAAAAAGGGGATTTTCAAAAGAAAAGTTGCACAAAAAGGGGAATTCTGAGAAAAAAGTGGCAACTTTAAAAATAAGAAAATTTTCATATTTATTAAGTTATTTTCACTGAAAACATAAACGTTACAACAAATAAACCTCTTCTTATGTATAAATAATACTTAATACATGTACATATCAAACTTCCCTATAATGAATGTGCATGGGACCAAAAAATCGCCTCATTTTACAGAACTTATATTTTTTCCACGTGCAGCGCTTATCGATTTAACATTTGCTTCATCAATTTTCTTAAAAGGGTTTTGCGTTAAGTGTTTAATTGCTTGCACCTTTATTTTTAGCGGCACAAAAAAGTTTTGTGCCGCTTCTTTATCTTCTGGAAACGAGCGTGTGCTGTCAAAATCGTTATCACAGATACTTTTTTCTTTTAATCCTTTTTTACTCTTTGGGAATTGCCTAACAGAAAATTTTTTATATGGGGACAAAAATGTATGAGAGTCAAATTTATATTTCAAAAATTGCTTAATTCTGAAGAAAACTTAACGGTATGGAAATTCATTATAAGGTGATCAAATTATACTAATTTTTTAATTTTGTTCATTATATGGAGAGCTTCATTGTATAGAAGTTCACTATAGAGAATTTCGAATGTATGTTTATCTACACAGTGAAAATGAAATGCATATAATTTTACCCTTCACTGCAGCTGAAATTATTTAAGTTCGTTTTTATATAAACTTGCCATTCCATTTTTAATTTTACAATATTGATCTTAGATCCTATAAAGTATTATGGATCCTTATGAGGGGGGGAGTTGCTTAAATTATGTCCGTCTGTAAGTTTGTCTATCCATGTGTTTGTTGAAATTTATTTCCAAAGACCCCAGAAATCTTTGTTATGAATGTGTATTACATATAGCCTGAAATACACTGAAAGAATTTTCTTCACAGATCCAATGGATTTTGACATAAATCCAATGAAAAATTACATTAAAAGTGAACTTATGTAACCCTTCATTGGATTAATGAAGAATGTTACATTACATAAAATTTTGCATTATTTTTATGTCAAACTTTTAAAGAAAGTTTTTTATTATTGTAATATAAATGTTTTTAAATTTGAATGAAATTTTTAATTTATTTTATCCATTTTTTCAATGTGCTATTTAAGTTGCTGTGATTTTGGTTTTTTTTTATTCCTGTTTCAAATCATCAAGTTTTATTAATTTTATGTCGTTTTAATATTTTCTTTACAGCATGTTATGTTCTACTTTCATAAGCTGACCTTTAAGTTAATTGTACTAAATTCATTTTCCAGCCCGCGACGACCTTCATCAGCCTTCTTTCCATTTTCCTGGCTTGTACTTCTGCGCAAATTTTGTGTATTTACATTACAATTAAAGAAAAAAGAATGTGAGAATTTATTGCTCTTGTTTTTCTTTCGCGTTGTTTGTTTTTGAACTTAAATCTTTCTTAAATTTAGCTAAAACCAGTATTTCGATATCTTTATGAATTTTTTTCATTAATGTTATAAAACATTAAAATTTACAATTGTTTTTCATTTATATTAATGTCTACGGCTAAAAATTGAATTAAAAAAAGTTTTTACAACAATTATAGGAAGAACAATTTTTAGTTATAAGTATTTTGAAGTTAAAGAATCTTATCTTTCTTTCATTGTTTTAGTGACATTTATCATGGAAAATATGAAGTTACAAAAGATAAATTTTTTCATTAACTTAAAAATATTTAAATATTTTCATTAATAGTTCATTTTAATCTTAAAAAACCTATTGAAATTATGTATAACAATAAGTTGAATTTTTCTTTTGAAAGAGATATTATTTTGTCATTAATTTAATGAAAAATGTTAACGAAATTACGAAACTCAATTTCGTATTTGTAAAATTTCATTCCCGTAATGAATTTGTTCATTCGATTAATGAAAACAATTTTATGAAATTGATTCATTAGATTTATGAAGCATAATTCTTTCAGTGAAGTTTTTTGTTGAACATCAACTAGATCTACCCACAAATGGCTGATATATGAGCAAAAACCCACGACCGCATCTATTTTTACCCATAAGCCTGTACTTATTGATGTCTTACTAAAACCTTTACGGACATGTTCTGGGAATCGAATTCCCGTGAAATTCAAATCGATGATTATTTTCAACTGCATAGAAGAAAGTGGTCCTCAAAGTATGAGGTATATAATATGAAATATTTTTATAAACTTTGAACAAGGGAGAGTTTTCAAAATTTGACCGATTTAAATTTCACGTGATTTTGATTTCCAGAACTTGCCCAATAAAATTTATTTTTTTCCCTTTACCTTATGTAAACTTTAGTGGAATAGTGAAAATTAACAAAATCGGTTACTTTTTGACTTAGCTGTGGATAATAAGGGCTTTGTCACAATAGTGCCTATACCATTAGGAGAAGTAAGTAGTGGTACGATTTTTATTAATGTCGAGAGTATATTAGATTCGATAAAACCGAATAAAGAGATATTATTGTTTTTATTTAATCAATAATACAAAAACACGTACTTAATTCTTGTTAACAGGACAAGATTAAGAGTAATAGTTTAACATTAATAATAAAAAGAAAAAATTAGTAATTAATATGGTTGGACTTTTTAACAAAAAAAAAAAAAAAATAAAGTTAAAAAAAGCATTAAGGAAAAAGCATATAAAAGTTTTGAATGAACTGAACGTTTAATTCTTAAGAGGCTAATAATAGGAACAGGTCAAATTGTTTATGTGTTGCAGTGTTATCGAGCCATAACCGCAAAATAGCTTGTATGTATGTTTCAGCACACGTACACGTGTGAATTCGCCTAATGGACAAGCATTTGACAAGTGTATTTGGCCCTTTACAATTTCCATCAACTTCATGCCGTTTTTTGTTTTTGTAGAATTGAGGTCACTTCTATTGTTCTTATTTAATTAAAAGCTTTTTTATATGCTCGCACTATCTTTCTCTTTCACTCTTACACTAAAATATACCCGGCAGGTTTTTTTTAACTCCCTTTTGCTTAATTTCCTTGTTCTATTCTTTTTAGTTTCTAGAAATTTTCAAAGTGCGTGAACGTCTTAAAGAAATACTTCTTTAAATTCATTAAAAACCCAGTCAAAAGTGTTAAAAAATTAGTGAGTTTTATAGAAAAATAAAATTAAAACCGTATTCTATTAGAAAACTATAAAATCTAAGCGAAAAGTTTAATACTTCTTTATAAGAACAGTAATAGAAAATTTTCTCATACAAAGCAGAGCTAACAACAGCGCAGTCTCTGTTGGTTTTAAGTGGTTGGCAATCGTCGCGGTCGTGGGTAACAGAGAATGAGGTGTTTTGTGTTATGTTTTTTTATTAACGTGAGTGTGTTTGTTTAGTATTTATTTGAGGAAATAAAAGAAAAGAAATAAGCAAAGGCAAAGTGTCTGGGCAAAACGCAAAATAATTTAAAGAGAAAACGGTTTCCTTCGTTTTTTTTCTGTCGGTAAATAAAGAGACCATGAGATTTAAAAATTGAATATGAAAATAGCTTTATTTTTGATATAAAAATAAGAGTAAATAAATTATTAAAGATGGTAAATTACCACAAAATATGGCCTGTATTTTTTTTTTTTAGCAAATGTATACAAATTAAATACAATTTAAAGAAACTGAAGATGAAATTAAAAAAAATATGTTAAAAAAAAAAAATAAAAAAAATTTTAATACAAATTTGAAGCAGTTATTAGGGAAAATAAGAGATTTTTATAAGGTGAGTCAAAATCTGTAAAAATTTAAAAAAATTTTAATTAATGTAAAAATAAAATTTTGTAAAAAATAAATTTTAGTGTTAAATGATAACACATATTGAAAATGACCATTAAGAAAATGTATGGACCGAAAATACCAAAAGTTGGTGACAAAAATAAAACGAATTTGTTGAAACTTAATGGCAATCAGAGATTGTTAACCATTTGGGTGCATTACTCTTTTCCTAAGGAATCGATTCTTCTGGATTTCAATCCCAAACTACTCGGGAGAAAAAGAAACAATTTTTCACCCAAATTGTTCTTTTCAGCTAAATCGTTGCTAGGTAGTTAGCGTACTTTTTGCAGACACCCAAAACTAAATCGACTTAGATATACTCAAGAACCCAGAAAAATATCCCACTGTGCACGGCTATATATGTAAATTAATCCATTAGTAGGGATGAGATTTTCATGCACTAAAATATCAAAAATATGCGCCTAAAATATGCACAACAAAAATCGAAAATATGCGCTAACAAAGTAAAAAATATGCACTAAAACGGAAAAAATTTCCATAAAAAAATAAATGATTTTTTATAAGGTGAGTCAAAATCTGCAAAAATTTAGGTCCTTATTATATGAAACGCAACGTCAAAGAATTATATTAAAAGCAAAAACAAAGTCGTAAATACATATTTTGTAATTTTGTTTTTGCTTTCTGCAGAAATGCATGTACCGTTTTAAAATTTTCAACGCCACAATTTAAAGGCAATGTGAATTTCTGTAGAAAGCAACAACAGAAATACAAAATATTTATGAACTTGTTTTTGCTTTCAATGTAATTCTTTGGCGTTTTACATAATTAGGGCCTTAATAAAATTTTAATAAATGTATAATTAAAATTAGTATTGTGGTTATTTTGTTGAACTAATTAAGGTTTTTAATCCAAATTTTAATATTTGGTAGATCAAAATTTGCTTTGAATGATATTTTTTTCGTACTTTTGTCAAGAATTCTTCTGGAAGTCCATAGTACATTTTTTTGTACTTTTTTTGTGCCTTAGCTTTAACAATAATTAGTATTGTGCATATTTTGTTGAACTATTTATAATTTTTAATTCAAATTTTAATATTTTAATTAGGCTAAAGTTCATCAAATTAATTTTATTCAGTCGTCGATGGCTGTGAGTGTTAAACGGCAAACCCCCTGAAGAGATTGAGTGGTTGCAATCGAAACATGTAAGGGTAACCTGTCGGTAAAAAGCCTGGGTTCGAGCCCCAGCTGCAGTCAAGAATGAAAAATTATCAATAACAATTTCAATTAATTTTCATGTTATAAAATTCCTTTCTTCATAAAAATAATTTAATGAAAATTAAATTTGATGAACTTAAGCCTAATTAAAATATTAAAATTTGGGTAAAATTAAAATTTCGAAAAAAATGGTATAATATATTTTGAAAATGACCCCTTAGGAAATTTATGGACCGAAAATACCGAAAATCACAGCGTCACCGTTCAAAAATGTCAAAAAGGGGCACAAAAAGGGGATTTTCAAAAGAAAAGTTGCACAAAAAGGGGAATTCTGAGAAAAAAGTGGCAACTTTAAAAATAAGAAAATTTTCATATTTATTAAGTTATTTTCACTGAAAACATAAACGTTACAACAAATAAACCTCTTCTTATGTATAAATAATACTTAATACATGTACATATCAAACTTCCCTATAATGAATGTGCATGGGACCAAAAAATCGCCTCATTTTACAGAACTTATATTTTTTCCACGTGCAGCGCTTATCGATTTAACATTTGCTTCATCAATTTTCTTAAAAGGGTTTTGCGTTAAGTGTTTAATTGCTTGCACCTTTATTTTTAGCGGCACAAAAAAGTTTTGTGCCGCTTCTTTATCTTCTGGAAACGAGCGTGTGCTGTCAAAATCGTTATCACAGATACTTTTTTCTTTTAATCCTTTTTTACTCTTTGGGAATTGCCTAACAGAAAATTTTTTATATGGGGACAAAAATGTATGAGAGTCAAATTTATATTTCAAAAATTGCTTAATTCTGAAGAAAACTTAACGGTATGGAAATTCATTATAAGGTGATCAAATTATACTAATTTTTTAATTTTGTTCATTATATGGAGAGCTTCATTGTATAGAAGTTCACTATAGAGAAGTTCGAATGAATGTTTATCTACACAGTGAAAATGAAATGCATATAATTTTACCCTTCACTGCAGCTGAAATTATTTAAGTTCGTTTTTATATAAACTTGCCATTCCATTTTTAATTTTACAATATTGATCTTAGATCCTATAAAGTGTTATGGATCCTTATGAGGGGGGGAGTTGCTTAAATTATGTCCGTCTGTAAGTTTGTCTATCCATGTGTTTGTTGAAATTTATTTCCAAAGACCCCAGAAATCTTTGTTATGAATGTGTATTACATATAGCCTGAAATACACTGAAAGAATTTTCTTCACAGATCCAATGGATTTTGACATAAATCCAATGAAAAATTACATTAAAAGTGAACTTATGTAACCCTTCATTGGATTAATGAAGAATGTTACATTACATAAAATTTTGCATTATTTTTATGTCAAACTTTTAAAGAAAGTTTTTTATTATTGTAATATAAATGTTTTTAAATTTGAATGAAATTTTAAATTTATTTTATCCATTTTTTCAATGTGCTTTTTAAGTTGCTGTGATTTTCGTTTTTTTTTTATTCCTGTTTCAAATCATCAAGTTTTATTAATTTTATGTCGTTTTAATATTTTCTTTACAGCATGTTATGTTCTACTTTCATAAGCTGACCTTTAAGTTAATTGTACTAAATTCATTTTCCAGCCCGCGACGACCTTCATCAGCCTTCTTTCCATTTTCCTGGCTTGTACTTCTGCGCAAATTTTGTGTATTTACATTACAATTAAAGAAAAAAGAATGTGAGAATTTATTGCTCTTGTTTTTCTTTCGCGTTGTTTGTTTTTGAACTTAAATCTTTCTTAAATTTAGCTAAAACCAGTATTTCGATATCTTTATGAATTTTTTTCATTAATGTTATGAAACATTAAAATTTACAATAGTTTTTCATTTATATTAATGTCTACGGCTAAAAATTTAATTAAAAAAAGTTTTTACAACAATTATAGGAAGAACAATTTTTAGTTATAAGTATTTTGAAGTTAAAGAATCTTATCTTGTTTTCATTGTTTAAGTGACATTTATCATGGAAAATATGAAGTTACAAAAGATAAATTTTTTCATTAACTTAAAAATATTTAAATATTTTCATTAATAGTTCATTTTAATCTTAAAAAACCTATTGAAATTATGTATAACAATAAGTTGAATTTTTCTTTTGAAAGAGATATTATTTTGTCATTAATTTAATGAAAAATGTTAACGAAATTACGAAACTCAATTTCGTATTTGTAAAATTTCATTCCCGTAATGAATTTGTTCATTCGATTAATGAAAACAATTTTATGAAATTGATTCATTAGATTTATGAAGCATAATTCTTTCAGTGAAGTTTTTTGTTGAACATCAACTAGATCTACCCACAAATGGCTGATATATGAGCAAAAACCCACGACCGCATCTATTTTTACCCATAAGCCTGTACTTATTGATGTCTTACTAAAACCTTTACGGACATGTTCTGGTAGTGGAAGAAGAAAGTGGTCCTCAAAGTATGAGGTATATAATATGAAATATTTTTATAAACTTTGAACAAGGGAGAGTTTTCAAAATTTGACCGATTTAAATTTCACGTGATTTTGATTTCCATAACATGCCCAATAAAGTGTAATTTTTCACTTTCACCTTATGTAAACTTTAGTGTAATAGTGAAAATTAACAAAATCGGCTACTTATTGACTTAGCTATAGACTTATAAAACGTTATTCTTCCCAAGATAAGGGCTTTGGCACAATAGCGCCTATACCATTAGGAGAAGTTAGTACTGGTACGGTTTTTATTAATACTATGATGAAGAGTATATTAGATTCGATAAAACCGAATAAAGCGATATTATTGTTTTTATTTAATCAATAATACAAAAACACTAAATTCTTGTTAACAGGACAAGCTTAAAAGTAATAGTTTAACATTAATAATAAAAAGAAAAAATTAGTAATTAATATGGTTGGACTTTTTAACAAAAAAAAAAAAAAAAAATAAAGTTAAAAAAAGCATTAAGGAAAAAGCATATAAAAGTTTTGAATGAACTGAACGTTTAATTCTTAAGAGGCTAATAATAGGAACAGGTCAAATTGTTTATGTGTTGCAGTGTTATCGAGCCATAACCGCAAAATAGCTTGTATGTATGTTTCAGCACACGTACACGTGTGAATTCGCCTAATGGACAAGCATTTGACAAGTGTATTTGGCCCTTTACAATTTCCATCAACTTCATGCCGTTTTTTGTTTTTGTAGAATTGAGGTCACTTCTATTGTTCTTATTTAATTAAAAGCTTTTTTTATATGCTCGCACTATCTTTCTCTTTCACTCTTACACTAAAATATACCCGGCAGGTTTTTTTTTAACTCTTTTTTGCTTAATTTCCTTGTTCTATTCTTTTTAGTTTCTAGAAATTTTCAAAGTGCGTGAACGTCTTAAAGAAATAGTTCTTTAAATTCATTAAAAACCCAGTCAAAAGTGTTAAAAAATTAGTGAATTTTATAGAAAAATAAAATTAAAACCGTATTCTACAAGAACAGTAATAGAAAATTTTCTCATACAAAGCAGAGCTAACAACAACGCAGTCTCTGTTGGTTTTAAGTGGTTTGCAATCGTCGCGGTCGTGGGTAACAGAGAATGAGATGTTTTCCCTGCAAATAATAGGACCAGTCCAAACACGCGTGTAAAGAGTAGTCCACAAGGGACCAGGACTAGTCCACAAGTAACCCAAACGTATGGAAAAAACCTGGTCTATTTAACATTACGATGTCCTAGGAGAGGACCATATAACCCACCTTTGGACCACTAAGGAGTAGTTTTAAAACTACTCCATGGTATATAACCCACCTTTGGACCAGTAAGGAGTAGTTTTAAAACTACTCCATGGTATACTCAAGAGGATTAGTTTTGAAGTCGTTTAAACACGAAAGCATGTCGTTAAAAAACGAAGACATGTCGTCTCACTACCAACACTTTTTAACAATGACATGGTCCATGCTTGCATTACATCGGACTAGTCCATGGAGTAGTCCATTTTATCAAAATGGGTCAGGTGGTCCAATTTTATTTGCAGGGTTGTGTTGTGTTTTTTAATAACGTGAGTGTGTTTGTTTAGTCTTTATTTGAGGAAATAAAAGGAAAGAAATAAGCAAAGGCAAAGTGTCTGGGCTAAACGCAAAATAATTTAAAGAGAAGAGTGAAAATAGCTTTAGTTTTGATATAAAAATAAGAGTAAATTATTAAAGATGGTATTTTACCACAAAATATGGCCTGTATTTTTTTTAGAAAATGTATACAAATTAAATAAAATTTAAAGAAAGTGAAGATGACATTAAAAAAATATGTATGTAAAATAAAATTAAAAAAAATTTATAATAAAAATTTGAAGCGGTTATTAGAGAAAATAAATGATTTTTATAAGGTGAGTCAAATTCTGCAAAAATTTAAGCCCTTATTATATGAAACGCAAAGCAAAAACAAAGTCGTTAATATGTATATTAGGGTGGCCGTTATTTTCTTTTTTTTGATTTCTTATATTCTCCCAAATCGGTTCAGTTTTATGAAAAAAATACAAAAAAATTTCGTAGCGTTAAGTTGTGTTTTAGGGGGGACGTCCTCCCCTCAAAGTTTGCCTTCAAGCCATTTATTCAAATGTAATTTGTTTACATATGACTATCTCTTAAAAACAATATTTTACAAGATTATGATAGGTATATGGCAATATTTTAGCCAACAACATTAGCCTCGAAGAAAGTTTTTTGCTAAAATTAATATTTAAGAAAATAATTAAGAAAATAACAACAAAATACCAAACATTTTTTATACGTTTTATAGGTAGCTATAAAAGGAGGATTTAATGTCAAGTGACCCAATTTTGAAATCGATGTCTTTCGATCTGGATAAAATTTACACCATGGTTAGTCCTATTTGATAGTAGTTTAGACACAAATTTTCAACAAGATCGGTCCAAAAGTTTCTGCAGAAATGCATGTACCGTTTTAAAATTTTCAACGCCACAAGTTAAAGGCAATGTGAATTTCTGTAGAATGCAACAACAAAATTACAAACTATTTATGAACTTGTTTCTGCTTTCAATTTGGCGTTGCGTTTTACATAATTAGAGCCTTATTAAAATTTTAATTAATGTAAAATTAAAATTTTGAAAAAAAATTTTAGTGTTAAATGGTAATATACATTGAAAATGACCCCTTAGGAAATTTATGGACCGAAAATACCGAAACTTGGTGAAAAATAAAAGAATTTCTTGAAATTTAATGGCAATGAGAGATTGTTTCACACAGCGTCACCGTTCAAAAATGTCAAAAAGGGGCACAAAAAGGGGAATTCTGAGAAAAAAGTGGCAGCTTTAAAAATAAGAAAATGTTCATATTTATTAAGTTATTTTCACTGAAACCATAACCGTTACAACAAATAATTTGTAATATTTTTTACATAAAACTGAACCGAAAAAAGTTCTCCATACAACTAACGGCCACGCTAATGTACATATTTTGTAATTTTGTTGTTGCTTTCTGCAGAAATGCATGTACCGTTTTAAAAACTTGCTGAAATTTAATGGCAATGAGAGATTGTTTCACACAGCGTCACCGTTCAAAAATGTCAAAAAGGGGCACAAAAAGGGGAATTCTGAGAAAAAAGTGGCAACTTTAAAAATAAGAAAATTTTCATATTTAACATTTGCTTCATTAATTTCCTTAAAAGAATAAGTTTTAAGGCTTTTGCGTTAAGTGTTTAATTGCTTGCACCTTTATTTTTAGAATTACATACGTACTAAATAAAGTGGTGGACAATAAACTGCAAGGCTACAAAACTTTTTTTTGCCCCTTCTTTATCTTCTGGAAACGAGCGTGTGCTGTCAAAATCGTCATCACAGATACTTTTTTCTTTTAATCCTTTTTTACTCTTTGGGAATTGCCTAACAGAAAATTTTTTATATGGGGACAAAAATGTATGAGAGTCAAATTTATATTTCAAAAATTGCTTAATTCTGAAGAAAACTTAACGGTATGGAAATTCATTATAAGGTGATCAAATTATACTAATTTTTTAATTTTGTTCATTATATGGAGAGCTTCATTGTATAGAAGTTCACTATAGAGAATTTCGAATGTATGTTTATCTACACAGTGAAAATGAAATGCATAAAATTTTACCCTTCACTGCAGCTGAAATTATTTAAGTTCGTTTTTATATAAACTTGCCATTCCATTTTTAATTTTACAATATTGATCTTAGATCCTATAAAGTGTTATGGATCCTTATGAGGGGGGGAGTTGCTTAAATTATGTCCGTCTGTAAGTTTGTCTATCCATGTGTTTGTTGAAATTTATTTCCAAAGACCCCAGAAATCTTTGTTATGAATGTGTATTACATATAGCCTGAAATACACTGAAAGAATTTTCTTCACAGATCCAATGGATTTTGACATAAATCCAATGAAAAATTACATTAAAAGTGAACTTATGTAACCCTTCATTGGATTAATGAAGAATGTTACATTACATAAAATTTTGCATTATTTTTATGTCAAACTTTTAAAGAAAGTTTTTTATTATTGTAATATAAATGTTTTTAAATTTGAATGAAATTTTTAATTTATTTTATCCATTTTTTCAATGTGCTTTTTAAGTTGCTGTGATTTTCGTTTTTTTTTTATTCCTGTTTCAAATCATCAAGTTTTATTAATTTTATGTCGTTTTAATATTTTCTTTACAGCATGTTATGTTCTACTTTCATAAGCTGACCTTTAAGTTAATTGTACTAAATTCATTTTCCAGCCCGCGACGACCTTCATCAGCCTTCTTTCCATTTTTCTGGCTTGTACTTCTGCGCAAATTTTGTGTATTTACATTACAATTAAAGAAAAAAGAATGTGAGAATTTATTGCTCTTGTTTTTCTTTCGCGTTGTTTGTTTTTGAACTTAAATCTTTCTTAAATTTAGCTAAAACCAGTATTTCGATATCTTTATGAATTTTTTTCATTAATGTTATGAAACATTAAAATTTACAATAGTTTTTCATTTATATTAATGTCTACGGCTAAAAATTGAATTAAAAAAAGTTTTTACAACAATTATAGGAAGAACAATTTTTAGTTATAAGTATTTTGAAGTTAAATAATCTTATCTTGTTTTCATTGTTTTAGTGACATTTATCATGGAAAATATGAAGTTACAAAAGATCATACATGGGCATACTGCATTACTTTTTTACTGCAGCAAGCGTTTCAGTAATCAGTAAATGCTTACTGGTAATGAAATATAATTTTCATTACCAGTAAATTTTTACTGATTACTGAAAAAAAAAATCAGTATTCAGTAAAGTTTACTGATTACTGGAAGAAAAAATCAGTATGCAGTAAATTTTACTGATTACTGAAAAAAAATTTCAGTATTCAGTAAATTGTACTGGTTACTGAAAAAAAAATTCAGTAATCAGTAAAGTTTACTGAAAACTGAAAAAAAATTCAGTAATCAGTAAAGTTTACTGAATACTGAAAAAAATTTCAGTAATCAGTAAATTTTACTGATTACTGAAAATTGAGTCACGATTACGAATTTTTTTTGACAAGCTCAAAGCTTTGCGGATTTAGCAAAAGAAATATTTGTAAATTTGAAAATTTGTTGAATAAAGATTTTATATTTTATTGGCAGAGGAGTATTGTACATCTATAACCAAAAAATTAAAATATAGAGTAGTTTGTAATTTGATTTTTATCAATGTTACCTTCTGAAAGAATTTTTGTGTATATTTTTTACGGCTGGACTTAAAGTATTCATTATTTTGTTAAAATCGGTTGTAGCCAAAAGATTTAATGTGTGACTAGCACATGAGAAATGTTTAGATAACTTTATGCCTACGGGGCGAAATTCAGGGCTTTCATTCGTTTCCTCATCTGAGTCAGAGTCAGAATCAGATTCTTCATCAGTATTATGTTCATTATTATTATTATGTGCTGAATTAAAGAAAATTAATAATATAATTATATTGGAAATAAATATTTATTTAAAAATATATTATTTTCTTACTTAATTCAACTCCAAATTCTTTAAATGCTTTAATGAAATTTGATCCGTTGTCAGTGATAGTGTAAACAATTTTGTCAACCGGCAATTTATATTCTTTATTGATATCGCATATCATTTTCTATTTTGCTATCTAGTAAAAACTTGATTACTAAAATTTCTATTTCGACCGAACGGGGATTCGAACATATGGCCTCAGGGATGAGAGTCTCGAGTGTCAACCACTAGGCTAAGTTGACCTTGTAAATATTTTGCACAATTGTTGATTTAATATTAGTTTAAGTTAATGTAACTTAACATTTGTGCAAAATATTTACATCGTTAAAGTTAAGTTATATGTATGTTATTTACCTTCTCAACAACTTTAAAAAATTCCTCGCTAAAAAGAATTTTATTGACTCCCATTAGTTCTTCGTCTTTTAATAAATCATGGGTGTCAGTTGAAGTTTCACTTAAAAAATTTGAAGAACTAGGTGTATTTTCTTCGCACACATAATCAGGATCATTTACCGAATCATCACTGTTAAAATCAGAAATTTCACTCATTTTTTTTTTCAATATTTAATAAATTTAAATATAAAATTCCAAATATTTGCGGAAAGAATTTCTAACCTCTATAATGCACAACTTGTTTAGTAACAACATTGACAATTAGCACTGTAATTAACACTGTTAATATAACAGCACAGGTTGATTCACATATTTATATTAACTGATAAATATTGTATAGTCCATAATTTTTTTAATTACAAAGGAATGTACATTAGGTCCGTTCATCTGTTCCTTTGTTTTATATGCATATTGGAATTTCGTTTTATTACCGTTTATTGAGTATGAAAATTCGTACAGTGTTATAATTCTTATTTTTTTTTGTATGTATAGGTAGTAAAAACCTCCCAATACTGCATTCTTATCAGTAACAAGTAAAATTTAATGATTACTGATTTTTTTCAGTATTCAGTAAAATTTACTGATTACTGTAATTTTTTTCAGTATTCAGTAAACTTCACTGATTACTGAATTTTTTTTTCAGTAATCAGTAAAATTTACTGAATACTGATTTTTTTTTTCAGTAATCAGTAAAATTTACTGAGTACTGATTTTTTTTTTTCAGTAATCAGTAAAATTTACTGAGTACTGATTTTTTTTTTTCAGTAATCAGTAAAAATATACTGGTAATGAAAATTCAAGTGCAGTACCAGTAAAAAAAAAAAATACTGAATAAGTACTGGTACTGCAAAGTGCCCATCTATGCAAAAGATACATTTTTTCATTAACTTAAAAATATTTAAATATTTTCATTAATAGTTCATTTTAATCTTAAAAAACCTATTGAAATTATGTATAACAATAAGTTGAATTTTTCTTTTGAAAGAGATATTATTTTGTCATTAATTTAATGAAAAATGTTAACGAAATTACGAAACTCAATTTCGTATTTGTAAAATTTCATTCCCGTAATGAATTTGTTCATTCGATTAATGAAAACAATTTTATGAAATTGATTCATTAGATTTATGAAGCATAATTCTTTCAGTGAAGTTTTTTGTTGAACATCAACTAGATCTACCCACAAATGGCTGATATATGAGCAAAAACCCACGACCGCATCTATTTTTACCCATAAGCCTGTACTTATTGATGTCTTACTAAAACCTTTACGGACATGTTCTGGGAATCGAATTCCCGTGAAATTCAAATCGATGATTATTTTCAACTGCATAGAAGAAAGTGGTCCTCAAAGTATGAGGTATATAATATGAAATATTTTTATAAACTTTGAACAAGGGAGAGTTTTCAAAATTTGACCGATTTAAATTTCACGTGATTTTGATTTCCAGAACTTGCCCAATAAAATTTATTTTTTTCCCTTTACCTTATGTAAACTTTAGTGGAATAGTGAAAATTAACAAAATCGGTTACTTTTTGACTTAGCTGTGGATAATAAGGGCTTTGTCACAATAGTGCCTATACCATTAGGAGAAGTAAGTAGTGGTACGATTTTTATTAATGTCGAGAGTATATTAGATTCGATAAAACCGAATAAAGAGATATTATTGTTTTTATTTAATCAATAATACAAAAACACGTACTTAATTCTTGTTAACAGGACAAGATTAAGAGTAATAGTTTAACATTAATAATAAAAAGAAAAAATTAGTAATTAATATGGTTGGACTTTTTAACAAAAAAAAAAAAAAAATAAAGTTAAAAAAAGCATTAAGGAAAAAGCATATAAAAGTTTTGAATGAACTGAACGTTTAATTCTTAAGAGGCTAATAATAGGAACAGGTCAAATTGTTTATGTGTTGCAGTGTTATCGAGCCATAACCGCAAAATAGCTTGTATGTATGTTTCAGCACACGTACACGTGTGAATTCGCCTAATGGACAAGCATTTGACAAGTGTATTTGGCCCTTTACAATTTCCATCAACTTCATGCCGTTTTTTGTTTTTGTAGAATTGAGGTCACTTCTATTGTTCTTATTTAATTAAAAGCTTTTTTATATGCTCGCACTATCTTTCTCTTTCACTCTTACACTAAAATATACCCGGCAGGTTTTTTTTAACTCCCTTTTGCTTAATTTCCTTGTTCTATTCTTTTTAGTTTCTAGAAATTTTCAAAGTGCGTGAACGTCTTAAAGAAATACTTCTTTAAATTCATTAAAAACCCAGTCAAAAGTGTTAAAAAATTAGTGAGTTTTATAGAAAAATAAAATTAAAACCGTATTCTATTAGAAAACTATAAAATCTAAGCGAAAAGTTTAATACTTCTTTATAAGAACAGTAATAGAAAATTTTCTCATACAAAGCAGAGCTAACAACAGCGCAGTCTCTGTTGGTTTTAAGTGGTTTGCAATCGTTGCGGTCGTGGGTAACAGAGAATGAGGTGTTTTGTGTTATGTTTTTTTATTAACGTGAGTGTGTTTGTTTAGTATTTATTTGAGGAAATAAAAGGAAAGAAATAAGCAAAGGCAAAGTGTCTGGGCAAAACGCAAAATAATTTAAAGAGAAAACGGTTTCCTTCGTTTTTTTTCTGTTGGTAAATAAAGAGACCATGAGATTTAAAAAGTGAATATGAAAATAGCTTTATTTTTGATATAAAAATAAGAGTAAATAAATTATTAAGGATGGTAAATTACCACAAAATATGGCCTGAATTTTTTTTTTAGCAAATGTATACAAATTAATTACAATTTAAAGAAAGTGAAGATGAAATTAAAAAAAAATATATGAGGGCAAATTCGATGTCGATCCAAATAACAGTACAATTTAAATGGAAATTTCGATCAATATCGAATACCGTAATATGCCCCATGTATTTAAAATAAAATAAAAAAATAATTTTAATACAAATTTTAAGCAGTTGTTAGAGAAAATAAAGGTTTTTTAAAAGGTGAGTCAAAATCTGTAAAAATTTAAAAAAAATTTTAATTAATGTAAAAATAAAATTTTGCAAAAAATAAATTTAAGTATTAAATGATAATACATATTGAAAATAACCCTTTAGAAAATTTATGGACCGAAAATACCAAAATTTGGTGACAAAAAACTCGAATTTGTTAAAATTAAATGACAATGAGAGATTGATTGTTTACTATTTGGGTGCATTACTCTTTTCCCAAACTGCTCGGGAGAAATAAAAACAATTTGTTACCCAAATTGTTCATTTCAGCTGACGCTTTGCTAGGTAGTAGGCGTATTTTTTTCAGACAGACAAAGCAAAATCGACTTAGATTTACTCAAGGACACAGCATATATTATATAACTACATATATAATTTATGGGGTCTATGCTGAATATCAAAGGCCTTATTCATAAACAATATTCCATGCAAATTTTATCTTATGCCAAGTATATCATCTTTGTATGTAAATAATTTTGAATTGTGCAAATTAGATGCATTTTACACGGTGCTCTGGAATATATATAAATGCAATTTTATAGTAACTCTAATATGGTAGCGGATTTAGTTTCTAAGTCATGTATGGATGAAAATAGGACTAAAGAAAGAAAAAAAGAAATGATCCACGACTTTTTGGCGGCATATTTTTTTCGCAAATTAAAAAAAATTCAGGTCGTGGATCATATCTTTTTTTCTTTCTTTAGTCCTATTTTCATCCATACATGATCTAGAAACTAAATCCGCTATCATATTAGAGTTACTACAAAATTGCATTTATATAAATTCCAGAGCACCGTGTAAAATGCATGTAATTTGCACAAATCAAAATTATTTACATGCAAAGATGATATACTTGGCAAAAGATACAATTTGATACCCATATTGCCCTATTTAAAACGAAGGGTTACCACCCCATTGCATTTTTTTCAAAACGCGAACTAGCACGAATTTCAAAAAAAGCTGAGACACGTATTTAATTAAATCGACTAAAGATTAAAATATGTTAATTTGACACTTTTATTACAAACAACCCCGAACAAAAAATTCAAAAACCGTTTTTTTTACAAAAAATCCTTAAAGAAAGGACATGGTTGATCGTCCTTGGGCAAATTTTATATACAGTTGGACGCGCCTTAAAAAAACCTTTCTTACGATACCCAACTTGTATATGTTGGTAAGGAAACAGATTCGTAAAGTAACAAAACATGCAAAAATAGACCCTTTTTCAAACTGGTCCAGCTAACGAGAGGTCAACCCTGGAGCCGAAATATTTAAAATGTCATCTTAAAAAAGTCCAAGGTTCATTTTTATGAGGGTACATCGAGCACGAATTTTGCTTCCATACAACTTGAGTCGCTCTAATAAACATTATTAAAAGGTTTACCCTTCTTGATTTTATGAAATGAATTGGCCAGTTTTAAGGACGTTGATTAACGTTATAATCGGTTTAACATAGGTTGAACCTGAAAAAGAGCTATTGACTTTGTGGTTAATTTTATTTTTATACATATTAAAATTTTAAGCAAAAGGTGTTCCGTTAAATTTGTACACTTAACTTGGTAATAAGATCGTTTTTTAGTTTAGCTAACCAAAAACACTGTCTTATATTATTGTTTAAGCATAATTGCATTTTTGTCAAAACGTGAACTAGCACGAATTTCAAAAAAAATCTGTGACACGTTTTTACTTAAATCGACTAAAGATTAAAATATGTTAATTTCGCATTTTTATTACAAACAACCCCGAACAAAAAGTACAAAAACTGTTCTTTTTTATAGAATATCCTTAAAAAGGACATGGGTAATCTTCCTTGGACAAATTGTGCATACAGTTTGAAGCGTCTTAAAAAACCTTTCTTATAATTTTCATATTGTATATGTTGGTAAGGAAACAGATCCTCAAATTAACAAAACATGCAAAAATATACCCTTTTTCAAAATGGTCCAGCTCACGAGAGGTCAGAGCTGGATCCGAAATATTTAAGTCGCTCTAACATGTATATAAAGAATTCATATAATATTCTTTGAATTCTCTGGAGTTGCAATTTTTATGTTCAACATTTTGACTCAAAGAACTTGCGACCCGAATTGTTTCTATTTCGCTCTTTCTCTCTTAGTTTTCGAAACAACGTCGTTTTAAACTTCTAATTTTTCTGTTTTATCTGGGAGTTATCTTGTTTTTTCAAAAAATGTATGGAGTTATCAAGTTTTTACATAAAAATTGGTATTTTTCTGATATTTGTTTTTCAAATAACTTTTAAATGAGACACTATATCAAAATTTCGAACTGACAGAGTGATAGTAAATGAAACATGCTTTCTATTTTTGGTGTTATCTCAGTTTACGAAAATAGTGGAGTTAACTAGTTTTTCCATATGGCCAGTTATTTTACGAATAATTTTATTTTTCAACATTTATGTTTGTTATTAAAAAAACAAACTACAAAAAATAATGTTTTCACGTATTTTTTTTGTTAATTTGTTTTATTTTTGTCCGTTAAAATATTTTTTTTTAAAGTAAAAACTATTAAATTTTAAGGAATATGCTGTTTAATAAATAAAAAATTTGAAAATGAATGTAAAAATCATTTGTTTTAAATGAAACGTAACGTTTTTTAAATGAATATTAAGTTTTTTAAAAATAATTTTCGTTTAAATTTAACTATAGTTAATTATTTTTTTTTATCTTTTCTTTTTTTTATTTTACTTTATTTTATTTTTAATTTTTTTTCTGTCTCTGGCGGGATTCGATCCCTCAACCTCGGTGCTGATAGACTAGCTCGCTACCAGCTAGTCTACCGGGGCAGTGTAGTTTTTGCATTAAAAAACTATGTGTTTTAATCAATTAAGAGCGTAAATATGAGATTAAATTGTCCATAATAACAATAACAACGTTGATTGAAAGTGGATTGAATGTTTTTGTTTCATTACTATAACGACATTTTTATTGTTATAATGAAAATTTAAATTTATGAAGGCAATTATTGAAATATGTTGCTTTTATAAAAATTTTTTTTGATTTCATAAATTTAGTGGCATACATGTAACATTCGATGTATGAAATTATTAAATCTTACATTTTTTAATTAACAATTAAACATTTTTTTAAGGAAACTATAATTTTTTATTAATTTATGAATATAGTTATGTTTGTTTATTGTTTTTTTATGTTCCCAATTAAAAATTTTTTGTTTAACTTGGACAAACTTAAGTTTTCATATATCCAATGAAAATTTTTAACGTAATTACGAAATCCAATGAAGCGATTTTAACGAAAATACTTCATTATAACTATGAAATTCCATTTAGACAATGAACGTTTTCATTTACCCAAGGAAAGTTTTTTTATGAAAATGATTCATTAAATATATGAAGCATTTTTCTTTCAGTGTACATAATATTTTGGGTGTACTTCTAATGTTGCGTTATCAGTTCCTATTCGCCCTTCCAGAAATTATATTCCTCTAAGACTTTAATACCTTCCTTTTAAATATGCAAATATTTTATTTATCTGCATATTAACATTTTTCATATTTGTCATATAAATTAAATTTTGTCTTCGATCTTTGACATACATACATTATTTTTTATAATATCGACAGCATCGCTTTTATAAAATTTCTGGTATATTAAATTTTCTAAAAAAAAAATAAAACATCAATAAGAGAATGAGAGAAGGGCCTTACCGCGGACTAGTATAAAGTCTCACAAGAAAGTGAAAAGTTTTTAATTATTAACTTTTTAGTCAACCCTATTATTACAAAGGTTTCGTTTAATTTGAAAAAGTTTTATTTTAGCTGAAAATGCTATGTATTAATTTGGATAACAAATGGTGGTGTAATGGGATGTACATAATAAGGGGCGTTATTCAAAAGAGTGGCAAACATTTTCAGCTACTTCACCCACGTACTAAGTCTTATTGTTTTACGAAATCATATAAAAAAGTTATAGTGTTTTGGCCAAAATCTCCCGATGTGCACGGCTATATTTTTCTAAATTAATTATGTTAATATATTCATTAGTAGGGCGAAATTTTAATGCACTAAAAAATCAAAAATATGCGCTAACAAAATAAAAAAATATGCACTAAAAACGGGAAAAATTTCAATTAAAAATTGTTTTTTAATTTTACTAAAAACAAAAATATATTAAAAATTATTCTATTGTAATTCAAATATCTTTAAAAAAATTAAACCCTAATTTTTTTTTTGTCGGGTTATTCTTCCTTCCACATTGTTAATTTGACTTTCCGCAATATCAATTAATTTGACTTAAGTATTAAAGTAAACTAAATCGCTCCTAATTTGTTATTGTTTCACCAATATATCCGAAGTTGGAAAATACAAATGCTAATTTGCTTCTCATGTTATTTAAATTTAATATTTCATTTACTTTTTTAATTGCATAAACAGCGGTATAAACAAGCTTTTGAAACATTCTTAAGTTTTCAAAGTTTTTTTAATAGAATTCTGAAGCATCTACCCAAGCCCCCAACTTGTCAATACTGGCTGTATTTCATTAAAAATTGCAATATTATCGAATTAGCTTCTTATTTCCCCTCCAACGCGGTATAACCCATGTGCCAATTAAGTGACTTATATCAGTTTTGGATAAACTATTTTAAACTATTTGGAAGCCACAACCATGTAAGGTGCTGCATTGATTTAAAATAGAAGTACCTTTTTTTCGAAATCTTGGAAATCTTGTTTCAAAAAAAATTTTTTTTAATGTTTTTAACTAATAAAATTTTGTTTGTCGTGCTTAATTCCCAATTTTTATTTTTGATAAAAACACTGAAATTTATTGTTGGGGGATAAGCGAGTTTCTATGCGTATTTTACTGGTTGCTTGGGCCAGATCATCATCAGAAAATATTCTCCCAAATAATTTTAGATACGCCAAAAATGTTAACAAAACTTCAGAGTCAATGGGAATTGCAAACACTCAAAAAATCGTTTTTGCAACGATATCAAAGCTGAAACAAAATATCAATAATAAACAGTGTGTTTAACTTTTCTTACATTTGAAAGAAATTTTTTGTAGAATATGGAAATTAAGGAAAACACTTAAAAATATCAAAATATGCAACAATATGCATTTAAAATCTAAGTTTGCAAAGTATGCATTTTCACTAAAATGCGAAACAATATGCAAAAAAAGGTTTTAAAAATGTTGAATATTTTAGTGGAATTTTAATTTTGTTTTATTTAATAAACTAAAAACTAAAAAAAACCTATATAATTTTTGCGAACAATATATTTTTTTTTTTTGGAAACAAGGCACATTCATTGCTAAAATATGAAATTAAAAATCATCTTCATAATTATCATCACCTTTATCATCTTCATGTTATCATCATCAACAGCGGAAATATTTAGCAAAATAAGCAAATCAAGTGTTGTTTGTGGTAAAATTAAATTATGTAGTTTTTTTATCATAATGTTTGTTTTTGTTTTAAATTAAAGAATTTGAAGATATAAGAAAACGATTAAAAATGTCTTAATTCTATTTTATGCGAGTACATTTACGAGCATTTTCTCTTTAACATTTTTAAAATCTTTATAACGAGCTTCTTGTGCCTCCTCAGAAAGTTCGCCATTTGGCAATAGAGCATGGGAAACTATTTCGGGTACATGAATTTGTGTAAAGTGGAAAGCTTATAAACTATGGGTAAAGTTTTACGAAAAGAGTTGCGGTTTTATGGGTAAAATCGCGAAATTTTTGAAGTGAATCTCGTGACCACAGGAAACAACAATAAGTATTATACGCAATCTCTACGTCAATTTCTGTAATTTTAGCAAAAACATCTGCATTTCAGAAAAATAACAAAAACTAAAATAATCATATAAACGAAACAAAACAGAAAAAAAAGTTTATGTTTTTCACAAAATCTTAAATATTTTCAAAAGGGGCAAAAACGGGCAAGGTTTTTTTTTATTATGCAAGCTACCATCACATATTTTAAAATATGGGTAAATCCCTCAAAAGGTCGACCGTGACCGAAAACTTAAAAGCGGATTATTTAACGATATTTTTATAGAGAAATATTTAGAATTTACGAATTTTATAAATTTACCCATAAATTTGTCCACTTTGATAAACAATCAGGCTGCAAAGTTGTGAAAACGTAATTTCTTATATGTGATAATGTTTTGTTGTATGTTTCCTTTAATATTAATCTTCCTGAAAAGAGGTGAGATTTGATGAAAATTATTCCAAAAAAATTTTCTTACATGGTCTGTAATCAAAAGAAGAGTTCAAAGAGCAATATGTTATTCGGATTAACGGTAAATTTTGATTTTGTTTTAATCATTATTCAGTTCAGTTATTATGGAAAAAATTTCACTTTCGAAATGTCACGTATCGACCCAGATTTTGGCTTAAAAAAAAAAGAAAATACAGAAGATTTTGGAATCAAATCATAGACATTTTAATGTTACATTGCTTCGTAAAATTTTCAAAGTAGTTTGACTAAAACATTGTGCCAGGTTTCGCTTAATTACGCCTTTTTATACATGGCCACAAAAACTGCTTCTATTTTTTTCACGTTCGAACCGCTACTTCTTTTGCCATTATCTTCGGCTTAGAATCGCGCCCTTCATAAACTTTAGCATAGATAACAGTGCTTTCTCAGTGCTATTATTTAAGTTTTAACAGAACGTAAAAATATTTGTTGTTTAGTTTTCTCACAAACATTTTGAAAATCAACATTTTTTTAAAAAAAAACCAATTTTTTGACCAATTTAAAAAACGTATTTAAAAATATTTCCGAAATATTTTTCTTTACAAAAATGTATTGATAAATTAGTCAAATACCTGAAATTGATGGATCTATTAAAAAAAATAGTGTTTTCTAAGAAACAATTCTCAAAAATCGCCATTAAAATATTTCCAAATTATAAAATATTATTCAACTTTGACAGCGTATAACAAAAAAAGTAAACATGCAAAATTTTTACAGTTATTCGTGTTGAATTTTATCTACTTTTATACGGTATCTAATACTTATACGAAAAATAAACTTAATTTTTGAATTCATTCTCGTTTTTGGTACTGTTCACCCCTCTGTGCGATGGTAACAAGTTCAAGGATCACACGTTTGCCGAAATGCGGCAATTATGTCTGCTTTGTATGCTCGGTATCAGAGATCAGCAATGAATCGTTTTTTCGCTACTCATACTGACTCATGCAATTGTAAGTATACATAAGTGCGTAGAAATCATTTAAACTAAAGTACTCTGATTCACTCATACTCACAACAGAAATATTTATGAGCGCGATGTCGACATTATACGCATACTCATAAATGACCTCAGCTTGATTTATAATTTCAAGAAAATACTTACAATACTCACAATGATTCAAATCATTTAGCTCTTCGATTTACCGTTTTAACACAACAGATAAAACACACAACTTAATAATCAGCGCTGCCAGATAAATTTGCCGAAAAATCGTCCACTTCATACATGTAACTTTAGTAAACTGTAATTTCCAAATCGTCACTTTGCTATTTCGAGGACAAATCTGGCAGCCTCGCATTTTGCTTCGCCTATACACATTGAGTTGAGTAGATTCTAAATCAAACACTACAAATGTTGCTAAAGGCTAGATTACACTATTATACTTTGTATTAATACATGTCAAAAACTCAAGTAATATGACAAAGTGTGATAGTGTGAATGCAATGTGTCACGAAAATGACAAGTATTAAGAAAAAAGTTTGACATCCCATACGACTTCATCGTTTTTTGAAAAATTTCAAAACAATAATATTTTTCATTGGATCAGGGTTGCATTTTATTTCATGTGTGAGTGTTTATACTTTGTGAGATGGTGTGAACATAAACTGTCATGTTACATTAGATTTTTTGACAGTCACAATAAAACTCATTAGATTTCTATCTCACAAAGTATTATGGAATACGTAAGGTTTGTGAGATAGTGTAATCTAGGCTTAAGTATGAGTACGATGAATAAAATGAAACTTTTGAGTGAGTACGAGATTGAATAACATTGGAATAAGTATGAGTGCGTATAAGTACAAGAATTTATGAGTCATGATTTAGCGCTACTCACTTTTTCACTACTCATTGCTGATCTCTGCTCGGTATCACTTTTTGAGTTGATCTAACGATGTAAACCTTGTGAGCAAAGTGCAAAGTAAATATATAAACAAAATTTCACAGCTGTTTCTGTTTCTGTTTGTCGTTTACGAGAATAATTGTGTGATTGAAATGCGGCGATTATTGTCCCAATCGTTACGCGCCAATTCGCGACATTTATATTATTTTATGTTAAATGATTTAATCATGTGAAGGCAGAGTTTGATTGGGCAATTTATTTATTATGTGTTATTTATTTAGCGCACATAGAAAAAATTCTCCAAAATTTTTCACCGATTAAAGCATTAATCAAAAATAAAATCAGTTTTAATTAAAAATTTAATCAAGTGAATTAAACGTTTAATGAAGTAAATTAAATGTGACAATCAAGTGATTCGACCTTAACTAATTTAATAAATCAAATTCAAAGTTTACTGATATGTTGCACCAATTTATACCCTTAATCTGCAAAATCAATAATTTTAAAGCGGTCGAAAAACTCGTCTTTTGAAATAAAAAAAAACAAAAAAAAATAACAAAAACAACAACAAATACAATTAAGCATCCATCATCTTAAGCATTTTTACACGGTTTGTTATTCACAAATGGTATGATATCTCAATTTAATATTATAATTGCAACAATTATCACTCTCATGCCATTTTACACATATCCTTAAAAAAAAAAAAAAACAAAAACAAAAAAATTACAACAAGAAAAAAAGAAGAAATCACAAAAACTTTAGTAAAAACAAAAGAAAGAAAAAATGGTCCATAACCAACAATCAAAAGTTTAACAAAGAAATATGAAGAGAAAACATTTCCAAAAATAACAAAAATCAGGATCTATTAAGCTCCTCCCACAGAGAGTAATATAATCTTGAGAAAAACAACCGCTACAAAGAGTAACAACAGTATTGAGGGGGTGTGAGTTGGCTTGAAAACACTGAGAAAATCGCATGCGCTCAAAACATGTTTAAACAAAAACCTCAAAATAATAAAAACAATAAAACAAAAATCCAAACGAGTCCTTTTTTAAAAAAAAGTTTCTTTTTATTGTTTTTCTTTTCTTTGTATATTCCTGGTTTAAAACAAAATAACAGTTTTTATAGCAAGAAAAAAACCGAACAAAAACAATGGCTTTGTTTAGAACTGTATGTGTTAAATTGTTTTCAGGCAAGTGCAGGGGGTTTGAATGTATATGTGCGTGTGTGTGTGTGTGTGCTCACTTCCGTGCGCCATTATTAGCTGTTTTTAAGTATTATCATCATTTCATTTAATGGTGGTGATGGCGTTGCCAATGCCACCGTTATCATTAAACTTTTTTTTTCGTTCCGCTTAATGTTTGTATGTGTGTAAGTTTTGTTGTTGTTGCTACTTTTTGTTTTTAAGCACAATCCATTAGTGATGACACAGATGATGATAATAATGACGATGATGAGTATGCCATTGATAATGGCTACAGTTTTTTTCCTTTCTTAAAATTAATGGCAAAAGTTTTTCTTTATGCTGCTTTTTGAAATTAAAAAAGTTTTGGTTTTTTGTTGTTGTTATCGTTTTCCTACTTTTTTATTATTTGTAAAGCCTAGTACTCTGTTCAAATTTGTGAAATATGTTGAGCAACATTGATTATTCCACACGAAAATTTTGACATTTCATGTTACCAATCTTGCGAGTGTGTACAATTTGACGTTTTTATTCTTTTAAAGTATGCTACATTGTTTCATGTATGTAAACAAACGCCACATGTATTTTACTAAAATTATTTTTTTTAATAAAAAATTTAATAAAAAAAAAATGTAAATAAGGATAAAAAACTGTTACCGGTTGTGTTATTTTAATTTTTTATTTCTTATTTAATATTAAGTTCATACTTTTTAGGTTTTGCTTAAAATTCAACGTGAAATAAAGGCAGCTTACATTATTTCGCAGTTGTAAAAAAATGTTGCCAGAAACATTTCGGAACTTTTTCACAAAATAAACAGAGTACAACTCTATCAACATTATTTCATAGATATTCCGCACAAGTTTTTTTCATATGCGTTTTGACAGCATTTCACGTGAAATGTTGAACAGAGTACCAGGCTTAAGGTGGAGCAATTATGCGGAGATTAGTTCGATGTTTAGAAGAGAACTTTTTGTTGAAATAAGTTTCAAGTTTTTTTTTAAAGTATTTATTTGGATATTATTTATTAGAAATAATGCAAATTTATAAAAGTCTATTCCTTTCTTATTTTAGGTTGGCGTTATCAATTCACTCTATGTAATTTTCAAAATAACCTCTGAAAACTTAATTTTCGATTCTATATAAAATCGGAGTTTTTAAAATTGTTATACATATACATACATAAGTATTCATATATATAAACTAAAATCTAATTTAAAATTCAATCAAAATCTATGTTTATATAAATCGGCAAAGGCAAAACAGTTAAGAACACTTTCCTCCTCTGTACGTCAACCGATTTGAACAAAATATACACCATTTGAAAGGTATTTACAGATAGAATTTCAGAGTTATAAGCGTTCAAGTTTGTTACTAACACATATGCAGAACAAGAAAGATTTGTCAAGGCTTCGTTATAATGTGCTAAATTCCCATTTCATACTATTCACAAACTGAAGTTTATTGCTGATGGGATAAGCTATTCCTATGCGCATTTGCTTAGGCCAGATCGTCAGTAAACTTCATCCAAAAATTTTAGAAAAACTAAAGATATTAAACCAAATAAAACTGTTAAACGTATAAGACTTATAAGCAACAGTTCTACTTGTAACAATACCAAAGTTAAAACAAAAAAGTAAGAGTGCTATATTCGGCTGTGCCGAATCTTATATACCCTTCACCATTTTGCGAGCAGAATACAGAGCAACTAGACAAAAACTAAATAAAACTGGTAAATATTTTTTTTTAAAATAAGAGACAACCGGTTTTGAACTTCGCTTTTCATAAGGGCACAGAATATATATACTTTATAGGGTGTAGGATCAATATTGTAGAAATTACAGTTATATACCTTTTTTACCTTCGGTGAAGGGTATAAAAAGAGTAATTTTTGGGAGTTCAGGGGTCTCATCACCGCATTCGATACTATCGTATCGAATAAACTATTGAATTTTTTTGCATACGATAGTCACTGGCGTATCGAATGAAAACTCGATAAATGTAATGTCGAGTTACTCGATGTCGAATGCTATTATTTCAAATTCAATACATTTCATTCGATATCAAGTTTCAAGATACCACAATAAATAATTTCGATGAATTTTGCTCGATATCGTATGCGGTGATTAGACCCCAGTATTTCGGTTAAAACTCATACAAATTTCCGACATTTTGGTATATAAGTCATATACATAGGACATATGGCAGCCCTAAAATTTAGGTTTTTATAAAAATTTTGATGTTTTTTTTGCCCATTTTTGGAGTATTTTGCTCATAAATTACCCATTATCTAACCGAATTGATATTTTTATATACCGACGTGTTAAGGAAGAATTTTACCATATACTTAAGTTATATTTATATATAAACTTGTATACATATATTTTAACAAAGTTAATTGTAAAAAGAGTAATTTTTGGGGATTGAGTATTTCGGTTGTAACTCTGCCATTTTTTAACCGATTTGACAGATTTATATACCGACGTGTTTAAGAAGAAATTAACCATTTACTTGAGTTATAAAGCTTGGACTCGGGGAGATCTATGGTTCCCGAAAGTGGGTATTTAAAAAAAAAATAATTTAATTTTTGTCATAACTTTTTTGTATCTGAACCGATTTTCCCGAGTTTTTTATAAAATATGTTCTACTAAAAATTTCCGATATTTTGATATATAAGTCATATCCATAGGACATATGACAGCCCTATACAATTTTTAATTTTTTTTTGTACGGGAGGTACCACGCCCACTTCTCCAATCCCGCCCACATTTTGTAGGATGGTGTGTATTGGCAACCTAAATGTGTGTTCCTAATTTGGAAACTTTGGCTCTTCCCGCTCTCAAGATATACAGAAATAAAAAAAATACAACAACAACAAGGGATTTTTGGAAAAATTTAGAGGTAGTCGTGGGTTTTTGCTCATATCTCCGTCATTTTTGGACCGATCTCGCTGAATTTCAATAGCAAACTTAAACGGAGTATTTGTGACATAAATATACATCAACCTAGTCCACATCATTTCTGGGGTTTTCGGAAAACCCATTTCAACATACACACGGACAGACGGACAACCGGATTTGAACTTCGCTTTTCATAAGGACCCGGAATATATATACTTTGTAGGGTGTAGGATCAATATTGTGGAACATACAAACGGAATGACAAAGTTATATATACCCTCTTACCTTCGGTGAAGGGTATAAAAACATCAACAATAAACAGTGAGTTTATCTTTTCTTACAATTAGTTTTTTTTTTTTTCAATTATCAAATAATAAAACAATAGGGTGGTCGATTATGCGACCGGTTTTCGAATATTTCGACTATATAAATCTTATGTATAAATCGGCACAGGCAAACGAGTTATGAACGCTTTCTGCCTTTGTTTGACAACCGGGCCTACATTGGGAAAAAAATATCAAAAAGGTGAAATACGGAAAATTAAATTTCTTTCTTTTACTTTTCCGTGAATCACCCAGCTAAAACTTTGCTTACAAAATAAGCAGAAAAATAATGAGGATTTGAAGGGCCGACTACTTACTTTTCTACTAGAAAAAGTACATATTTTTGTTCGAGATGTCCCAAAAGTAATCCTTTATAATTTGGCCTATTATAACCTAAAAAATAATATGTTTTTTTATATATAAAATTTTTATAAAAATATATAGTTACTTTGTAAAAGGCCAAAAATAAGTTAAGTTAATTCAAACATGTTAAAACACACTAATTAAAATTGCTCTAATATGCATGAAAGTGTACACAATAATAAATTTTTCGAAATGTAAGAAAACATTTAATAAGGAGTGTTTTGCTGCAGAAAATCGTTTATAGCTCTAACACTGTAATACAAATGTGTGTAATGTAAATGTTATGTTGTTCAAAAAACATCGTGCACATTACATCGATATAACTACTAGTGTTCTAATAGCAAAAATATGTATGGTGTGAGGGAACATTATGAACACATTTATGTATATAATTACGTACATTTGATTGATTTTTAGATTTTCCATGGATTTAACATCAAAATCATTGTTAAAATTATATAGTATTACCGAATGTCTAACAAATATTAACGGAATATACTGCCAATTGACTTAAATATTTATTTAAAATCGTATAATAATATTCCTTTTTTTTTGTATTGTATATTTAAGATATAATAATAAACTTATTATTTAATATATAACTAATAATCAGGGCAAGGAAGTTCATGCACTTAAAATCGCAAAATATGCGCATAAAACATGCAAAAAAAAATCGTAAAATATGCAAAAATAAAAGTAAAAAATATGCATTAAAATATATTTATTTAACCATATTTAACAAAAAAAAAAAACATAAATACATTTCATTCAGTTTTAAAAACTTAAAACATAGTTTAAAAAGTAGTAGTAGATAAAGATATATTTACATATATAAATAAATAAGTTTTTTTTTAAGTTATCAAATGTAAAACTCATTCTTTAAACAGTTCATTCATTAAAACAGTTTTAAGCATTGAAAGTGTTCGTTCGACATCAACGGATGTAATAGGTGGATATTTAAAAGTGGTCAACTCCTTTGTATAATATTCATTGTCTACAATTTTTTCTGTACTGGAAGGTAAATTAAAAATATTACCAATTTCTTTAACTTTTTAAAATCCGGCATTCTTTTTTAAAACTGCATAAATTTTGGCTTTTATTTTTTCGCCGATTTGACCTTCTACTTTTCTTATTTTAATGACAGCGTCATCAACGAGTTTAACCGAGGTGTTCAATGATTTAAACCCCTGAAGTTCGGTTATTGTCTCGACTAGAAACCCATTGTTTGAGTGTATAAATTCTAATTGAGCCTTTATATTAGGTACATTTAAAATATTGTTTACTTTTTTATCGTGACTGCATTATTTTCGTTAAAATTATTTACCACATCTTTAAATTCTTCAAAATTTTTGGCATAATACTCAACTGCCTGCAACCAGGTACCCCATCTTGTTATACATGGTTGAAATGGAAAGGTGACTTTAAAAACTTTCATGCATAGCATGAGCTTAGCATGTGACATGTAATATTTTTGAGTAAGACATCTTAAAAAAAAGGTCAAGTAGAGCAAAATTTTATTTTAATTAAAGGATTCTAAAAGAGAAATTGAATCTTTGAAAGTTCGAGCTATTGAAGCATGATCCACCTTTTCCAACTTTACAATATTTAACAAAAATTTGTGTTTACTCTGTTCTTCTTCTGCACTCAAGATCTTCTTCTGCATTCAAGATCCCAATTACGTAGACAACGAAACGTCCTTCAGTGTCTATTGCTTCGTCAATAGACAGCCACAAATTATGTCACTTAATTCTTTCAACAATGTCACATAGTTGTATAGTGTACAACTTGGCGATATAAGTTTTTATAAGGGTTGTTTCCGTAGAAATGGTTTCATTGATATATTTGTTTAAAAAAATTCTATAATTTTGGTTGATTAGCTAATATAGAGGTATATCTGCAGACACCAGAGCATTATACAATTCAAAACTAAATTTGCTAGTCTTATCCCCAAAAGTTGATTTTCTTGAAATTAAAATTTGCGAAACGTTTTCATAAATCATAAATCTTTGTGTTTCTGGCTTTGAAGGTGCTGATTTACTTGAAATTTTTAAATGAAACACCTTTTTGTTAACTTTGCAAAAAAGTACTTTTCCCTCTATTTTGAAGACTCAGAAAAACACTTATTTAAAAGATTATTTTTTAATATTTTTTCTTTTGGCATTTTTTTCCTTAAAAACAATTTATTTTTTTTTTAATACTTTTTGGATTTTAGGTCATACTTCTTACACCGTAAATCAAAAATATTATGTTGAGTTCGATTTTTTCTTCGCCGAACATTATTTTTATTTGCTGCTTCTTCAAGTAAAAAAAAACCGCGAACAAAATGAAATGTCAAAAACTGTTTTAAAGAAGTAACTACAATTATGTGCACAATTATACAAATTGTATAATTTTTTGTATGTGCTACTTTTTAAAAGTAAAAGAAACAGGGTGAATTTATAATAAAATGTAGGTAATTCAGTTCCAAACACCAACATGTTGTTTTTGCTCCTTGAAAATGTCGAAGTCAGCAGATTTTCCCATACTATTTTGACTGTTCAGGACTTCAGGGCTGAAACAACTATAACCAGCTGATTCATTGACTACACCTTAAATGAATTCGCCTTGAACAGAAAGATATTTCTAAACAAAAAACTAAGAAAAGAGCAATTTTTTTTTATAAATATTACAAAATATGACGAAAAATGTGAATTTATAACAAAATATGACGAAAAATATGCATTTATATCAAAATATGCAAAAACATGCATTTAAAGCAAAATATGCAAAAATATGCACTAACAAATTGATGCCATTTTACTGGAAATATTGTGATTCGCAAAGATATTAACTTTAGGTGGGTCTCAAATTACCGACAACAAACATGCATTTGCATGAAGTCCCTTGCCCTGCTAATAATCCATAAAGTGACGAATAAAGCTACAAAGTAATGAATTCTTGAAGTTATTAAAAATTGAATTGTAAGTAAAGTTTTTGCTGGGCATGTAATAATTTTTAGATTTTCTATAATATTGCAATTAGGAACATAATATTATAAGTGCAGGTTACTGAGTGAATGAGAACCTATAAGATGAAAAATATTGGTACTTTTTGTTTTTCATCTGGTACTTTTTGAATTTTTGTTAATATTCGACCTACAACGATAAAAATAAACATGAATGGCCCTGAGTGAATAAGAATGAATAAGAGGAAGCATTTTGGTACTTTTTCGTTTTAAATCTAGTATTTTGATTAATTTTAGACATAGCAACATAAAATTAAACATGCAATGTCCTGAGTAGAGGACAATCTATAAAGGAGACTTTTTGATACTTTTTTGTTTTTCAATTAATATTTTCTGATATTTTTTATATTTAACTAAGAAAATTAAATTAACTCACGTAGAAGATAAAATATGAACCGGCGGTTGGTCCCTTGCCTAATCGATTCACTAAGACGGAAAAAATAAATGCATACTTAGATGAACTATCCCAGGCAGAAAAAGACAACCACCACGACGCTGTGCCGACGTTACAGGGGGTACTATCAACACCAATACAACCCAGGCAGAAATTACGACTCTTCTAAATATTATGTACCGCCACAACCCTGTTAATACAAAATTGTGACTCTACTAAAAATATGGTACCATCACAACACTGTAGATACAAAATTACAACCTTAGTTTTTTAACACCGTTTTTAATTAATGGCGATTTCTTTTCTGAGAAAAATTTTGCACTAATGTTACATGTTCTACATTTTTGTGTTCGTTTGTACAAAAAATACAACTGTGGGAAAAATTTTCAAGTTCTTTTGTGAATATGTTGATGAAAAACATGCAAACCATGTTCCCTGGTTTACCCTTACTTTAACTTAAGGTGCTCATACTGCCCTGTTCTACAACTTTGGTGCTTACTACTTTTTTTGTACAACAAATGTAATGTTTGGTAAACAGTACGTTGTATTGATGTTGATCGTACCCCCTGCAACGTCGGCACTGCGTCGTGGTGATTGTCTTTTTCTGCCTGGGAACGTACTATTAACCAAATTTACAATGTTGTCACAATATTAAAATGATAACGCCAAATGTGCGTCTTCCGTCTCTTATTTTTAGTGTTGTCACAGAACTGTAAATTTAAATTTACAATGTTTGATTCACGAATTTACAACATAGTCACAACCGTCTTCCGATTCTTATTTTCAATATTGTTGCAAATATAAATTCGCTAAATAAACAAGAAAAAATTTCTATATTTTCTAACCTAAAATAGTTTTTGTGTTTTCATTGTATATACAGCGTTGTAGCGGTATATAATTAATCAGCCTTATTCCGGTTGTCGTTGTCGTCATCGACAGTGTCGTTTTCTGTAATATGTAGATTATAATGACACGCAGCCTGTGTTCCTTAATCTTCTACAAAGAACAAAACTGTCGATGACGACAGCGACAACCGAAATAAGGCTGATTATAAAACACGGTATTAGGAAATAAAGGTTTAAATCTTGTATATATTTACAGTGTTGTAGCGGTATAGTTTTATTGTATTTCGGGTGTTGTACCGGTGTTGAATCTTATTCAAAAACGGTATTAAAAAACTAAGGTTGTAATTTTGTATCTACAGTGTTGTGATGGTACCATATTTTTCGTAGTCACAATTTTGTATTTACAGGGTTGTGGCGGTATATAATATTAAGAGGAGTCGGAATTTCTGCCTGCATTCCCGGGATTCCCGCTTGAATTTTATTTACATTGAAGAAATTTAGGCCCTATTAGATTGACAAAAATAACATTTAAAAAAAAGAAACATTTTTGGCCAAAATTTATCATCGTGCGTTGATTGTACAAAATAGTAAGTACCAAAGTTGTAGAACAGGGTGGTATAAACACCTTAATGGTGTTTTCTTTTCTAAAAAATAATGATGCATTATAGTTGTGTAATATATTTATTAGGTTACACGAACCCTTACAAAGTGATAAATTTTTCTAAATAACAATGGAACAAAATAATAGCTACGTTTTACGGCGGCATGAAATAACCCCCCAAAATATAACCCCCCAAAAAAATAATGAAATAACCCCCCAAAAATTTGTACAGAGAACAACAAAAACGATTTTTGGGCGGTTATTTCATTTTGTTTGGGGTGTTATTTCATTTTTTTAATTGGGGTATTATTTCATATGATTATTTCATTTTAAAATTTATAATGAAAACGTTTTTGGGCGCAAGGATTTATCCACTTTGGTATACAGAACACCGCCTTCGATAAAAAAAGCTGCCCTGCATAGCCGGCCTTTGGCCGGGCGCAATGGGTTTCTTCTATATGGTATACCAAACACCGGCTTCGCTAACTAAAGCTTCTCTGCGTAGCCGTGTCGAGTCGGTATTTGTATACTATAGAGGAGAAAATCCCGGCGCTCTGCAGAGAAGCTTAAGCTAGCGAAGCCGGTGTTTGTTATACCATAGAGGAAAAAGTCATTGCGCCCGGCCGAAGGCCGGCTATGCGGAAAAGCCTTAGTTGGCGAAGCTTATGTTTGTTATATCATACCATTATATATATCGCGTGATTCTTTAAAACAAAACTGTAAAATTAATTGTATTACATGTATTGGGCCTTTATTTCATTTGAGAAATTGGGGTTTTATTTCTTATGAAAAAAGCCCCCAAAAATTAGGGAATTATTTCATTTATGTTTGGGGCGTAATTTCATTTCGTTGGGGGCTAATTTCATTTTCAAAAATGGGGCTTTATTGCATATGAAATAAGGCCCCACGCTTTGGGGGGTTCTTTCAATATTTTTTTGGGGGTTATATTTTGGGGTGTTATTTCATGCCGCCACGTTTTACACTCAACACTAATGTGTATTTAGCGTGTTAAATATTGAAAGCAAAGTTTGTACTAAAAGCGATATTCACCACGCTTGTAGCAATTTTCAACATTAAATTTTCTTACAATTCCAATAAGCGTTAACAGCACTGATTTTCAATAATTAATGTCAGCTGTTGTTAAAAATTTTGCGACAAAAAAAATATAATTATTTAATTAAAGTAAAACAAACGAAAAACAAAAAGTTTTTATATCCATCACAATATAACGCAAATTGTCCGCAAACACAAGAAAAAAACAATACTTGCTTGCAAAAAAAAGTACTTTACGTAGATGCAAAAAAGGGTATTATCTCACACTCAGTTATACCCGGTGGCGTTTATGAGCGACATTGTCATTATGACATTTTCATCGATGAATAATCGCACCAGAGTCTGTAACAAGTTGATATTTAGGGAATTATGCATGACAACGGCTTTGCAATGTCACTGTTCCCTTAAAAGGAAAAACTTAGCGGCATTGTCTGTTATGAATAGATCACGAAGTGAGCGCTGCAGGACTTTGTCTGCTACATGTCTCCGTCAATGAATAAATCAGAAAATAACGGACCGTTTCTTTTTTCTGTTTGTTCTGTTCCATTTATTTCTTGAGTTTATTCTGTGTTTTCCTTGTCACTCTACCTGAAAAAATTGACTAATGAAAGTTGATGAAATTGTCTGTTAGGACTCTCAAACAAATGGACGACTGCAAGACAAAATCAACATTGGTTATCTATGACAGTTTGGACAAATACTTTAAAAATTCATATATGACACCAAAGTAAAATCAACACTTGTCATCGATGATTTAATATTGTCAGCGTTTGTCACGCTGAATCACTATGACGTTCGCCACCGGGTAACTGCGGGAAAGAAATGGAACATTTATTGTTGCAACATGTTTAGAAAGGAAAACGACAACTTCGTACATTTTTGCATATATTTTTAAAATGGAACAAAAACCCGCACTAATGGTATCATATATGGAACATCATTGTCAGAAAAGAAAACACCATAAGTAAATGCGAGGGTAAAATATGCAACATGTTTGTCATGTTTTTTTTCAACATATTCACAAAAGAACACAAAAATGTAGAACATGTACAACATTTTTCTCAAAAAAGAAATATGTATCCATTATTTAAACCAATTTCATTTATGGTTTGTATCTACTTTAATGCACGCCTTGCATTAAAATCTTATTATAAATTCCATACATTGTCAAACTAGTTTACACACCTTATTAGAAAATTGTTGTTGGACAAATAAGAAAATAAAACAATGACAACTACCGCGGTGATACAACAACATTCTGCCATTGATTTAAATGTACTATTAATAGGTTTATACAATAAAATACATATCACACACATAGAGTATGTGACAAAGTACATGTGCACTTGTAGGGGATGTAGCTCAGATGGTAGAGCGCTCGCTTAGCATGTGAGAGGTACGGGGATCGATGCCCCGCATCTCCAGCTTAATTTTATTTTATTTTATTTTTTTTTGCAGTACCACAAAACTGTTTAAATTTTTATTGAGTAAATTCTGTACTCCACCTTTTTTCTATTTGATGTTGATATATTAGCTGACAAACTGTCTATTCGATACTTTGTCATCAACAAAATTTTGAATATACAATTTGGTTTTTTTATTTTTTTGTCAAATGTAAATATGTATGTATATTTTTGCATATTTTTCAATTGCTATTTTATTTTAGATTTATTTTAAATCTAAATTAAACATTAAATGTTTTTTTCTGTACATTAATATTATAATATCACGTTTTCTAAATAAATATGGGAAATTTTAATATTTTATTCTAAACCACCATCTCCCCTCTCGAAATCTTAACAATTGTGAAATAGAAAAAAGAATCAAATTTGTAATGCAATCGCGCGTTAAATGATACAATATTTATGTTGATTTAAATTTTTTTTTTGTCTTTCATGAATTTATGTTTTTGTCTTTTATTACCCTCCACCATCAAAAGTGGTGAATATGGGTATGTTTAGTTTGTCATTTTGTCTGCTCTAACAAGAAATATCTTGCAAAGACCCAATAAATAATGCATACATATATGTAAGTACATACGTATATATCTACACACAAAAAAAAAATCAATGTAAATTCGTTCAAAACAAGGTTGATTTTAAAATTTTCAGTAGTGATTTTGCTTCATTGTTGTTTCATGTTAATTTAACATGATTTTACAATAACTTGCAAACAAAATTTTTTCCTTTTAAAATAACTATAATTCATGTTAATTTAACATTGCAGTAAAGTTAGAACAAAATGTAATTTATATTGAAATAACTATCCGAATCACGCTGAATGAAAGTTATTTCAAGTTGAAACAACGTGAATTTCATTTAGAATCAAATTGGTTAGAGTGTGATATAACAGTGTGAAGACAACATATGCATTTATTAAAGAATAATTTAAAACACTTACCCCTGTAACACATGTTTCACTTATTTTGTATCTCCTTTGTTAACAGAAGCATCAGCAGAATGGCCCGATATGGTTTTCGTCATCATTCTACTTTGAAAACTTGATGTACTATTTAACTAAATAATTTTAATTAAAAGAATACGGGAATTGTCTTCTTTTTATAACATACTTAAAACATGAAAATACAAAAATGTACATACTTAAGTATGTATGCATGTTAATTTAACAAGATAAGCCTTTGATTTTAATATAAAACTGGTTTTTATGGATTCAATATTGAACAATGTTATTTTAACAGTGAATAATATTAAATAAACGTGATTTAAGGTTATTTTAATATTTTTCATTTAAAATTAATATGAAATAATGATAAATTTAAATAAAGGGCATACTTTTGCAGAAATTTGCCATGATTCTCAATCAACATTTCGCCATGTTGTTTTAACATTGGTATTTTTTTCTGTGTGTAAATAATTCTAAGTCGATTAATTTTTTGTCTGTCCATATCTCTTCTGGGGTAAGTGTGTAGAAATTTTTAAAATTTTTCTGCTATTACCTGAAGCACGGAGGAGTTTAAAATTGGCCGAAGTCTCTGATATTATGGCTAGCCAGAGATCCCACGGAAACGATTAGCAGTCAATCTAAACTAGAGTTTGCTAAAAACCGTAAAAATGTGAAACCGCGGTTTCGGTTTTAAAATGATTAAAACCGATCGGTTTCAGTGCGGTTTCGGTTTTGAAAATAACAAAGTTAAACTTCATACATAACATACATATATATTTTTTTATTTGTTTCAATGCAGGCACTTTTATTAACACTTGTATACCTAGGCCTGGCCAGGCACTTTTTGACCTTTTGCCATTTGTTTTTATATAATTATTAAGTGTATTAGAACGAAACATTATGTATTCCTCAATCAAAGTGTTTTTTACAAGAAAATGAGAAAAAAGTGTAAACAATGTGGGCGTCGCAATTGGCAAAATGAAAATTTTGTCCATATTGTATCCACGTGGGCCTGGCTAGGCCCTGCCCTATTATATGTATATGAACTGCAGTAAATAAAATCAAAATAAAATGTATCAAAAAGCATACGCAACACATAAGAATTCTTTCTTTACTGTTTTTTCGAAGAATTATTACACTTTCCGACAAAATGTTCCGGCTATAGCCACAAGCCTCCATACATATAAAAGCAGTCCCTGCCGTATTCAGGGGTTCGTTAGTGTGAGTTTTTTCAATAGCCCCAAAAACTCCATTCAAAATACTAGTGGTTCCCGCCAGGCCTAGGTGGCAGTTTGTGCTACACAAATTAGGTGTCTAAGATTTAAACAGGTAACATTTGATATTCTTAGTACTTATTTTGAATTTTAAGATTTTTGAAATACCTTGCCATTGTTGCAGGCTGTTATGTATAAAGTTTTTCTATATGAAGTTCCTGTATTATGTATAATTTGCAATTTCTTTAAGCATAAATATATTGTTAAAGCAAATCCTAAAACCGAGGTTTTTTTGTCGCTTTTCGGTTTTGGTTTTTAGGTTTTTAAAAACGCGGTTTCAATTTCGGTTAAAACCTAACAGCAGTCCCTAATCTAAACCCAAAATAGCGGGGAAGATATACAGCTGACTTTTACCCTTAATTAAGTATGTTTAGCCTATTGGCCAAACTTTCCGTGCGCTGTTGAATAATAGAAACTATATTCCGAGTGGAGGCTAATTAGCTTCAGCACCTTAGCAAGGAGTTAGTTTGCTGGTTACGCCGGAACACCTTTATTGCCATCTGTGTGTGGGTTGTGTAATGTCCTACTTACACGTTAGTAGACACAGCCCTAGAGGGAAGCGAACTGACACCAAAGTAGTCCCGTGACAGGTCTGTGGTGGTAGGGACCGGTTCGAGTTCTAAAACTTCATATGAATAAGACCTTGTCATTGGAGGGGGTCAATTGACACCATTTAACCAGTCACAAATCTATTCTCAATGGACGTGTTTAGTGACAGTTACTAAAATGTAGTATTATTTCATTACGATGTAGTATTATTTCAATAAAACAAGTCCTAGAATTAAATTCAAGAGCCACATTTTAGAAAGTCCCAAAAAAATTTATCACACCACCGGTGAAGACTGTACTGTAATTCATTACTTTTTCTACATTTTTGTTCTTCATAAACCAGTTACATGATTGGTTCTCCTTTCACTGGTCATGAGTTCTTTCTTTTTGTACCAGTTCTATTTTCACAATTCCCAGGACCAGTCCGCTGGACCAATTAACACAAATTTCCCGCAGGGAGTATATTCACTCAGTATTATGGAGCACCGTGGGGTTAGGCCGTCAAGGCATGTACATTAGGGGTATAAAAAAATACTGGCCCTAGCACTTCGCGATAGCGAATATTGTGTTATTCACGAAAACAATATGTTTGGGTCGTTTGAAAATAAAAACCTCACCCACAAAAGTGATTTTCTATGATCCCTAAAGAAAAAATTAAGTAAAAAAATTTAAAATATTTTATTAATAAATGAAGAAAAAAATTAAAAAGTTTGTTAATTATTAAAGAACATGAATTTTTAGGGCAATTCTCCAATAATTTCATTAAAAAAACTGTGAGTTTTTGACTAAATGTATAAGTACAAATAAAAATAATAAAAAAGAATAATTTTCCAACTTTACCGCGTTTTGTCCTTTTTTGAAAACCGCGAAAAATTAATATAATTGTTTTAATAGTTTTCAATGGACTATTCGCCTATGCTAGGGCCATTTTGATATTTGCAAAAAATGGGAATAAGTTATACCCCTAATGCACATGTGGTTAGTGATTTTTATGTATTTAACTTAATTATTTAAACAAATATAATCTGGGAATTTATTTCTCATGTTGAGTAACATTTATTTATTATAAATATATGTTTAAGAAATTAAGTTAAATACATAAAAATTTACAGTAAGCACTATCCAGTCATAATATACAAAGAATGCTGCGAAGGCCGTAGCGGACCAACAAAATGCATTACATTCTGCTGGTATCTAATGGTGTTTTCTTTTCTTACAATAATGTTCCATATATGCTACCATTCGTGCGGGTTTGTGTTCCATTCTAAAAATATATGCAAAAATGTGAGAAGTTGTCGTTTTCCTTTCTAAACATGTTGCAACAATAAATGGCAAATTTGTTCCATTTCTTACCCGCAGTTATAACTGAGTGTGAGATAATACCCTTTTTTGCATCTGCGTAAAGTACTTTTTTTATGCAAGCAAGTATTTTTTTTCTTGTGTTTGCGGACAATTTGCATTATACAAATTGTGATTTTTAGTTATATTGTGATGGATATAAAAACTTTTTGTTTTTCGTTTGTTTTACTGTTATTATATTTTTTTTTGTCGCAAAATTTTTAACAACAGCTGACATTAATTATTGAAAATCAGTGCTGTTAACGCTTATTAGAATTGTAAGAAAATTTAATGTTGAAAATTGCTAAAAGCGTGGTGAATATCGCTTTTAGTACAAACTTTGCATTCAATATTTAACACGCTAAATACACATTAGTGTTGAGTGTAAAACGTAGCTATTATTTTGTTCCATTGTAATTTAGAAAAATGTATCACTTTGTAAAGGTTCGTGTAACCTAATAAATATATTACACAACTATAATGCATCATTATTTTTTAGAAAAGAAAACACCATACTAGTTGTATACATTTTCTGTACAATTTACTTCATTGCTAGCCAAAGGATAGCTAAAGTTAGCCTCGTAACAGAAATATACACACAAAAATTCTGATAGTGTCAAAGAAATACATTCCTGGAAAATATTGAAGTAATAAGACTATTAAGGCAAAATTAGTCTTTACTTTCTCTTTCTGTTCTGTTCCGTGCCGTTCTGTTACGAAATTGTAATAGTTACTTTTTTTTTTATCAGCCATTTATGACAAATTTATTAGTTTTGCACCGTCCATTGTTTTATTTCAATCACTTTAATGCAAATACATTTGAAGAAATTAAATTTTATGAATTCTTAAAATACAAAAATAGTTTATTGCAAAATAAATATGTATTTTTTATTATTTATTTTGCTGTCACTTACAATAGCTTAACAAGTTTTTGATTCTAACAAACTGAACCGCAACAGAACAGAAAAACTAATCAATTTCACAGGTTTTTTAATAACAAAAACAAATCAGCTGATTCGTAACAGAACAGAAAGTAAAGACTTAAGGCTCAGTTAGTAGTCTTTACTAATTCTGCCTTAACTGAGCCTTTAGAGTATGAAAACTTTATAAATTGTAATTTGACTTAGAGTACACATTCGATAAATAAATAAATATAATAATAAATAAATGAGAAATAAATTCTCAGATTCTATAGTTTAGTATTTATTTATTTTTAATGAAAGATAATAAAATTACTAAAAAAAACTATCGGTGGCTTGTAAAAATTGGCTTAAGGATTATAAAATAAAAAAAATTTAAATTGAATTGAAATTGAAAGGACTGAGTTACAGTGGACAAAAGTTCAAACTTCATGTAAAATGTTATGATTTTCTGCGATTTTGCTTTTTTCAAGTTACTTTTTTTTTAACCAACCAATTATAAAATTTAATGTTCTATAACAAATACGAACATTTTGCAACCAACAAGACCCATATTGGCGCCAAAAATTACAGAGCTGCAGAAGATTTATTGTATTAATCCACTTTTTATACTTTTATCAAATTAAAAACCAAGGGGAAATAAATAAGCAGAATTGGAAAAACGAACGCTGTAAATATATCACCAGTGACTAAAGTTTTTTTTCCGGAGTTTTTCGATTCCCGGGAAAGCGGGAAATTTTTTTGAATTTCCCGGGATCCCGGGATCCCGCTCCATATAAATAATACACAGTAAATTTGTTTCAAATAATGAAAAAAAACTTTTTAAAAAAAACGTAAGGTAACTTGTTTACAAAGTAAGTAAAAGAAATCCTTAAATACTACAAAATTAAATGAAGATTAAAAGAGGAACTTGAATTATTATTACCTTACGGGTTTATATGTAAATTCCGTGTTATTATTATGCTCTAGATACAAGATACAAAATTAAGATAAACATAAAAATTTAATTCATAAACACAAATTGAGGTACTCAAGACATGAGATAAAAAAGTTAATTCATAAAATAGATAAAATATTTTAAATAAATATATTAACATTTTTTAACGGCTTAGGAAATAACTTTCTGACACACTCAAAGCGCTTAGTAAGACGTCAAAAAGTATATTGGTTATTTTATTTACTAATTACCATGTTTCCGAAAAATTTCGTTCATTTTTTTTACCGATGTTGGATAAATAGTTAAAAGTGCACCGTTGTAGAAGGCTTTTGATTCACAATAAGAAGCATTTTTTTTTATAAACAACGTCTATATCAGTCAAATGTATGTCAAGGTTCATGCAAAAAATAGCATCAACCTCTTACAAACCTTTTCATTTCATTAGGTCTATCTGTAATCTTTAGGACAATGTGTTTTTCAAATTGTATGTTGTAGTATCTTACACGAGTTTCCAAATTTTTTTTTATTTCGGTTTCCCCGCACTTCAAGGGTATATAAACCAACACAAATTGAAAAAAATTTGTGTTTATCACCTAATAAACATATCGCTCCTTCATTGCAACATAGTCATATCTCAAAAAATCAAAAATTGTAAGTTATTTAAGCAAAGTGTTCCTTCATGCCTTCTCGTATTTTATCTCAAACTGAACCGAAGTTATAGCAAAATATATCTTTAAATCGGTACATTTTGAAAACTTTAATCGCATTTTGCCAAGTTCATTTGTAAATAAAGGAGCTATATGTTTAGGTATCTGCTATTTTTAAGACTTGTCCATGGACAATTAAACTTTACTACCTGCATCTTATTTTGAATTAATGTTCTTTATTAACTTTTCACTTCACTAAATTTATTAATTATGAACTGTTGCACTGCCTATTCTGCTTTAAGTAGATTTATTGCATCAGGAGACATTGATTTACGTATGTACTCACTTCTTGTAATTGATCTAATCGACAACCCATCCACAGATGCTAATTTTAAGAGAATAGAAAACTATATTTCAAAGTATAAATAGCTGTTTTCTTAAACTTTGAGGAATTTTTTATTTCCCGGGATCCCACATGAAAAATCCCGGGAAAGCGGGAAATATAATTATTGAAAATTGGAAAAAACCCTACCAGTGACGCGCTCAGATAAGGTTAAAGAATTGTATGAGTCCATGCCTTACTAGATAATGTCACGAACAAATCTCTGTTAAAAAAGGATTACATTATTGTGCCACCGTTACATATCAAAAATTTCGAAACAGCTTTGCTAATTAGAGGAAACTATGTCGCATTTCAATACCCGAATACCGCTTTTCCCAACGTATCAGATGCCAAAATTAAAGAAGGGGTTCTTGTGGGATAACAAATTACAAAGCTACTGAAAGATTGAAAATGTTATTCGATTTTGTCTGAAGATGAGTCAAAGGCATGAAAGTCATTTGGTTTGTCAAAGTTATTTTTGGGAATACAAAATGTATCATTAATAACGTGTTTAACATGCTAAGTTCCAAATACACTGAGATTCATTGTGGAGGGAAAGCTAGCTTCTATGCGCATTTCACTGGTTGCTTAGGCCAGCTCATCAGGAAACCTTTTCCAAAGATTTTGGAAAAGCAAAAAATATTATACAAATAAAACCCTAAAGTGAATAAGTCTTACTTGTACCAATATCAAAGCTTAAACAACACACCAACAATAAACAGTGTATTTATCTTTTCTTACATTTTCTGAACGGGCATATGCAAGCGAATTAATTTTTCAGGTGGCGTTGAAAGCACAGCTGTGCTACTTTTTTTCTAAATTAGAGAGAGGAATGTCAAAAGTTGCTTGTGTTTTTGACATATGGACCAACGAAAGCAACAAATAAAATACAATGTTGTGTTTTTGGTGTTGTTACTTGTTGTAGTATCGCCACCACCGTATACATGAATTCGCCTTGGGCACATGCAAGTATATTATCAAAGTTATTTTTGTATAACGTGCTAAGTTCCCAAATTTCATATTTGACAAATACACTGAGATTCATTGTTGAGGGAAAGCTAGCTTCTATGCGCATTTCACTGGTTGCTTTAGTTTGGTTTCTGTAGAATTGCAAAAGCCCAAATGATGAAGACATCATTCAAGATTTGTGAAAAAACTATTAGAAAATTGGTACTGTTTTTAATACGATTTTGTTTTTTTATTATTTTTTTAAAGTATCATTAATTTTTTATATCTTACTTAAAAAAGGAGTTGATATGTCTGCAAAAATAAACCTTCAGTACTTAAATTTTTTCCCAAATAACTTTGGCGATGAAACAAATATAAGAAATGGAACGTCGGTGTTAAGTCTGGGTTCTCACTTTGAAAGTTTTCTTTCAGAAAGTGTGAGTTTATTGGTGAGAGGGGAGAGAATAGCAGCATCTTCTCTTCCTCTCTCACCCATAAGCTCAGACTTTCAGAAAGAAAACTTTCATAGTGTAAACCCCGACTAAGGGGCGTATGATGAGGGGTGGTTTAAAGACTATTGTTGGTTTCTTGTGCGAGAGGCAGAAAATAATCAGAATATTCAAAGCAATTCAACAGTTTTTAGCCATTTTTGATATTTATTGTTACTAACATTTAGCTTTGTATAATTTCTTTTTTTTTTAATTTAATAAAAATTGAAAAGTGGGATCTTCTGCAACTTTGTTAGTTTGCACCGATCTGGATCCTATTTAGCACAAAGTATTCATATTAAAATAAACTCAGGGCGTAAGTGATAAAACTAAACAAAATTCTATTGTTTGGTTTAAAAAAAAAATAAGTTGAAAAGAGCAAAACTGCAAAAAATTCTAACATTTTTGTCAAATTTTGAATTTGGTCCGGACCGTGGTTGTTTTAGTAATTCTATTATCTTAAAAAAGAAATAAATCTTTTATTAAATCGACATTATCTTTTTTTAAAACGAAAAGAAAATGCAATATCTCGACATGCAATATCTTGACCATTCCGTCTTCATATTCTGATTTTACATGAAGGTGTCAGATTTATTTGTTCACGACTTTGTGGAAAATTTGTGACACAGTGTAATATGACTTGACAGCATACCTTTTGAATACTCTTATTAGTTTTCAATACTAGAAATTGTGATTTCAAATTACATAAAGATTGCACTCTCGAAAAAAATCCAAGTCTTGGTGAAGGGTATTAAGGATTCAGCACAGCCGATTATTGTATTCTCGTATGTGAAATGTGATTTCTACATGAATTATATTAAAAGCATTATTTTAGGAAGTTTGTTTTTTATTTTATTTTCAAAACTTTTTACGTGTTTTGAATGTTAACTGTAAATTATTTAAATTTTTAAAACATAAAAAGTGAAATATTTGGATGTTAACATTTTTAAACAGGAGGAGAATTTTTCATTGGCAGCTTAACATCTCATATAAACTCCAATGATATCGCTATACAGTTAAGCCAAAGATAAGACGTGCGCTATAAATAAAACGAAGTCGTTTATAAATTGCGCGAATCGATGACTGATTTTCAAAGTAAATTTGGATAATTTAGTAGCGTTATTTAAGCGTGAATCTATTTATGGTGAAAGTTCGTTTGACAGTTAACCCTTTCGGTATTTCTATCAATCAAATTAAGGATATGCTTTAAAACATCTGAGGGCAAATTACGGCATTCGATATCGATCGAAATTACAATACAATTTAAATGGAAATTTCGATCGATATCGAATGCCGTAATTTGCCCCTTGTACACCCTGCTAAGTCTCAATCCATATTATGAAGCATTTGCTGCGAAACATTTGAGTTTGTTGATGAAAGGGGAAAGACGAATGAAAAAGTGTTATTTGTTTCATGAAGAAGCAGTTTTTGTAAGTTTGTTTTTGAAATAAAGAGAGAAGGCATAGAAAATGACTCAATACTGTAAAATAAAGTTTTTATTCTGTGGACACGAATGCAGTTTCAAAAGAGAATTGCAGAAAGTTTTTGCAGCAAATGTTTCATAATATGGATGATGTACCTTATTTGAGTATTCCTACGAAACCAGAGTAAAAACCCTAGAGGGAAGCGAACTGACACCAAAGTAGTCCCGTGATAGGTCTTTGGTGGTAGGGACCGGTTTTAGTTTTAACACTTTCTATGAATAAGACCTATCAATTTTACATGGGTTGTCATTGGATGGGGTCAATTGACACCATTTGACCAGTCACACATCTATTGTCAATGGACGTGTTTAGTGACAGTTACTACAGTGTAGTATTATTTCAATAAAACAAGTCTTAGAATTAAATTCAAGAACCAAATTTTAGATAGTCCAAAAAAATGTGTCACACCACCGATGAAGACTGTACTCTTATTCATTACTTTTTCTACATTTTTGCTCTTCATAAACCAGTTACATGATTGGTTCTCCTGGTCATGAGTTTTGTCGTTTTGTGCCTGTTCTATTTTTACAACTCCCAGGACCGGTTTGTTGGACCAATTGAGACAAATTTCCCGCAGGGAAGTGTCATCTTAGACAACTTCAAATTAAAGTCAGTTTTTCCCTTTACGAGCTTTTGAACACAAGCTTGCATTTATTGTTATTTACTACACTGTTTTGAGCGATTATCTCAAAATTAATGTTTTGAAGTAGTTCCCTTTCTGCACTTAGCCATTCAATTATTAAATGACTATAAAACGACGTATCTTGGATAATTTGTTTTTATGTCTTCCAAAATTTATTGGATTTTAGTGTTACCAAAAATATAACAAGTAACCGTTTTTATTTTATATCCTAATTCGTTTTGAAATAAAAATTTAGTAAAACTTAATACTCAATAAAGTTTTTGTGTTATTTTATATTACTTATTTTTTTTATAGATTTATGCTAGAAACACAATTGGGACGAACGACGAATTATTCTCAACGAATATTCGTCGTCTGAAATGGAACACATTGGTGTATATGAAAATACACACAATCATTGTGTAGACCATAATTCGTCGTGCGTTACAAACTCTGTAATGGTTCTATTTCCATTTCTTACATTTATTTCGCTCGTTTATTTCGCAGGCGAACGATAAATTAATTAGAATAGGTTGAGATTAATATGTTTTACAAAAGGTTATATCCAGAACTACCGGTCCTTTTTCAACAAAATAAAGAATGGAACCTCCTAGCGGACATATGCTATATAAGGTTCCCCTAAAGTGCTTAGGATAGGTTACAGGTACACTTAACCTCCTATACTCAGAAACTATAATTTATCGTTCGTCGTTCATCGCAGTTGTGTTTATACCATTAAATACATAAATTTAATTTTACTATTATATTGTTGATATTTAACCAAAATTACCTTAAATATTTACAACTAAATTGCATACGCCTCTTTCTACGATTACATAATCAATTTGTTACAAAAAAAAAAAAAAAAAAAAAAAATAAAAAAAAAAAAAATTATAACAAAAACCAAAAATAAATATTTACAAATCATAAAAATTGTGAAATATCTTTCAAGATTTACAACGAACCAAAAATATCCTTGGCCCCTTACCACAACCCACAATTGAAACAAACATTTTTCAACTTTGAGTTTCAATTTTTCCATTTGACTGGGAAGAAGGGAGGAGGACAGGGAGGGGGCTGACTTATTTGTTGTACTAAGAAGTGTAAAATGTTCATCCAAATTTACGTTGTTAACATTGCGATAAAAATCAATCAACTATAAAATATGTCCATTTACTTTATTGTCGGTTTATTATCTCTTGTCTTTTTATGCGATAACAGAATCTGTCTTCCAAAAAAAAAAAAACATAAAAATTGCCAATTTCAATTCAATAAAAATGTATGAAGTAGAGTATGAAGTAGTATCTATAACTTTTTTATATTATTATAAATTTACCACCCCATTCCTTTAGATAATTTTGTTGGCTGCAGGATTAAATAAAAGTTTGATTTCTTTTTTTTTTATTGTCTTCCTTTAGTGTGTGTATTGACTTTAAGTTGTATTTTATGGATAAATGTTACAATTTTGTGGTGGTTTTTATATATTTTATTTTTATTTTTCGGTTACGTAGTCTAATAAATTTGTTGGGTGTGAAATAAAGTCAGAAACTTTAAACAGAGACAACAATTGGTTAAAAAATATTCTTAAGTCGATAATAAAAGGCATGCAATGTTATGAGGGAGCTTGTATTACACTTTGTGTGCCAAATTTGAGATACTCTCTAAAAAGAATAAAAATAACACTATGTGACAAGAAAACATTTAACACATTTTTAAAATGATATAATAATTCATTTTGTAATTCTTTGGTTTTAAAATAGACCCCTTAACATCTGAAATGATCGGAAAAACGATATTTGTGGACTTTTCGAACGAACAAAGTCATGGTACAGATGTGGAAAAGATTTACATGAGCCCCTGGTAAGTCGGCATAATCTTGTGGTGGACGTAAGCCACTTGGGAAGCAAACAATGCGTTTGCCAAAACCCCCGTGTGCGAGAAGCGCCATCACACACAGGTAGCAATTTGTGTGCATATTCTGGTAAGATTACACAGTACAACATATTTCAGTTGATTGATTGATTCGGGACTAAATTCTGATAATTGTTTATGAAAGTAGACCCAAAAAGAAGAACTTCTGCATCATTAGTTTGGTCAAGGTACATCATATAATAATTTAAAAATTAATTTGAAGTTAGTAAGTATAGTATAGGGGAATTCGTCACGTTTTAGGCTCTTTTGTCTGTCATAATAAGCAACAGAGTTAAAACACGTCAAACCATCACGAAAAAATGGCATTTTCGGCATCAGCACCTCCGATTTGAATGAAATTCAACACAAATGTTATATGTAGTTGGACTTTAACAAAACATAAATTTCAGACCCCACATTCTTTCGGCATCCGAAATATGACGTCATAAAAGATGTGAAAAATGTTTAAAAAAACACAAAAGTCTCCTTACAAAAGGGGATAGAACTCTTGAACTACGCAAGATAATTTAGTTTTTTTGGTATCATTTTAAAGGTGAAAGTGCACCCTTTAAAATGATATGCATATTGTGTTTTTCTAAGAAAAGTTCAAAGGTAAATTTTTGGGGTCTTGAGTTCAAAGGTCCATATCTAGAAAAGTATATTTTTTAAAATTCTTAAAAAAATACATGTTAAGTATTATACCCTCTTCAACATTTGCAGAAAATTTAAAGGTGGAGACTCGATTGGTGTCAGAGTTACATACCAGAACGTGATTCTAAGTATGTTTTGTGTTCAAAAATCCCTTGTTGTTGTATTTTAATTATTTTTTTCAGTATATCTGGAGAACGGCAAGAGCCAAAGTTTCCAAATTTAGTACACAAATTTTAGTTATCAATACACACCATCCCAAAAAATGTGGGCGGGACTGGAGAAGTGGGCGTGGTACCTCCCGTACAAGAAAATATGGCTCTTGCCGTTCTCCAGATATACTGAAAAAAATAATTAAAATACAACAACAACAAGGGATTTTTGAACACAAAACATACTTAGAATCACGTTCTGGTATATAACTCTAACACCAATCGAGTCTCCACCTTTAAATTTTCTGCAAATGTTGAAGAGGGTATAATACTTAACATATATTTTTTTAAGAATTTTAAAAAATATACTTTTCTAGATATGGATGGACTTTTGAACTCAAGACCCCAAAAGTTGAGCTTTGACCTTTTCTTAGAAAAACACAATATGCATATCATTTTACAGGGTGCACTTTCACCTTTAAAACGATACCAATAAAACTAAATTATCTTGCGTAGTTCAAGAGTTCTATCCCCTTTTGTAAGGAGACTTTTGAGGTTTTTTCACATTTTTCTCATCTTTTATGACGTCATTTTTCGGAAGCCGAAATAATCTGGGGTCTGAAAATTTATGTTTTGTTAAAGTCCAATAACATTCAACATTTGTGTTAAATTTCATTCAAATCGGAGGTGATGATGCCGAACGACTTAACGGTTTGACATGGATTCACTCAACAGTTTCGCACTTATAAATAAATGTATGAAGCAAAAAAAAATATTTTTTGCCCAAAAAATTGAAATTTTTTATTTTTAATTCACAAAAAATCCTTTGGAAAAAACATGGATGACTTTTTTATTGATTCTTTATTTTGCATGAAAATAAACATTCCAATTCATATTACTGCTATTCTTACACAGAAAATATGCGATTTTTATATGTTATCTATGCATGGAAACCAAAATTTAGAACATTTTCAATTATTGTCACTATCCATCCTCGTTGAAGTTGACGCTTGTGGTTCTGATGACCTTATTTTCTTCGTAGGTTGTTCATATTAATGTTCTGAGTCTGCATCATCATCTGAGATAGACGTCATATTCAAGGGCATGTTTTGTGCAGTGTATCCACAAACTTCAAATTGCATAATTTTAGAACTCCACCAACAAACCTCCGCAAGCAATGCATCCAATTTTTTGCCTTTGAATCGCTTTTCCATTGGCATAGTGGAACCTGGTGGAACCTCTCTCTTTGTTCGTCCGATTCCTGAGGTAATTGTGCCAAAAAGGTTTCAAGGTGGAAATGCAAAAAATGTAATTTTAACGTCATGGATGCATTGATTTTTTCAAAATAATACAGCAAGTTGTCCACTAGTATCTGTATGCCATCTCGCTGTACACCGTTCTTTCCTAAAACGCCTTCGATGACTTGTTTTAATTCGTCCCATACACATAGGTGGTTATAATGGTTCAAAAGCATATTTGTGAAAGATTCGCTTTTCATTAATTTTCGCATATCCGGTCCATTGAGAATACCTGTTTGAAATATAAAAAAAAAAATATTTACGAAAACATTATTGGTAATGCGAATATATCGAAGTGAACAAATTTATATATGACAATATTAAAATACTGACAACGATACGTACCTTTTCTAATTTTAGCTTCACTGAGTTTTGGAAAGATGGATTTCAAACAGTCATAGGCGTCATCAATATCTTTGAACACCACTTCGACGAATTTCCCAGCTATTCCTAATTTCATGTGGAGCGATGGCAACAAAATATCATCTAGATCCTTTGTCAAAGGTTTATTCCGTAATTTTAATTGTTTTTCGAGCTCGGGAGTTCTTGCTTTTCAATCTTTACATTAATTTTTAAATTATTATTTGATGTACCTTGACCAAACTAATGATGCAGAAGTTCTTCTTTTTGGGTCTACTTTCATAAACAATTATCAAAATTGAGTCCCGAAATCATGTGTTGTACTGTGCTATATACACGTCTTTTGTTTAAGAGCTGGAACAATTTTACCCACACTGCTTTAAAAAAAAAAATACTAGCAGCATCTCTTGAGTGGCAACAGCGCATAGTGATTATCCTCCCTATGACTAAACTCTCCCACAAGTGGTGAAAAATCTGTCCTTCAGTACGATTTTTAGGATGTCCCTTTCCGCGGTTTAAGTCACAATAACCACGTGATCCCCGAAAGTCAAAAACGCATCTATTTATTGAACAGGGTATGCAAGCTCAACCTTGAAAAGTTCTAGTTACCAGAAAGGTACATCTTCTGCAAAGACAATCATCCTGAAAGACGGGAGCTTCTGACTTCCGTGGTACCAGATTGGTTCTCTGGTCAGCTGCGATTGCAAGAGATCGTTAATATCTGCTGTGATCTGCCAATTTTGGATTTTTTGTCGAATTCCAGATATTGGCTGTACCTAGCGGTGCCAGATGATTTTGGTAATTAATCTGCATATTCAAAAAAAAAAAAAAAAAAATCGGCAATATAATAATACCTCTCTAAGCACAATAAAATATATTTTAAATAATAAAAATAACAAAACAGACTAATTCAGCATTACCTAACGCTCATATGTAGCAACAAACCTAATGCTAATCAGCATTAGGGTGATCGATTATTCGACTTTTTCCAATAACCGGTTTTCGAATATTCCGAATAGTTGCTATTTTAAAAAAACCGGTTTTCGGTTAATCATTTTAAAAATAACCGGTTAACCGGGTTTAATTCGAATACATAAAAATGAAAAAATCAAATTATTTTTTGTAATAAAAAGTTAATTTGAATAAAAACAAAACAATTCACGAAGGTAAGGAACCTACAAAATACATATAAATGATTTAAGGTATGTTCAGACTTAACAAATATTTGAAGATAAAACAAAAAAAAAAAGCGCGACCAGTTAATTGATTAAACTTAGGCTTTATTTTTAACAATTTCTATTTATTTGCGAAACTTTATGTCTAATATGATAATTGTACTTATGTATAATGTAGTTGAGAAACCGTTAAATAATGTTTGCTCTAGCCAAACGTTTTGCAAAAGCAAACAATTCTTTAAGAACATTAGTGGTTACGTGAAGGACATCAAATATTTAATAGGTGTGAACTTAGCTGTAAAAATTTTGAAAAACTTTGGTTTTAAAAAATTATAGGAATATAATAAATTTATTATTTGAGCTATTCACAGAAATTTATTTTAAATGAGTTAGTTTGTTGATGGTTAAGCATGTCTATACGAATCAGTAAACTTAAGCCATATTTTTGAAAAGTTGCAAACAAAACCTCTTATCCAGGATTATATTTTTAAATTTTTTTTTGTTTTAGCATTATAGAAACGAATCGTAATACGAACATGCTTTTTGTATGGCATCTGTCAATTCGTCGATCACTATTTAAACCCTTCCATGAGGTTGTTTGATTCCTTCAACTTCGTTTTAAGTTCTTGGTAATTTTATAAATAAAACTGATGAATTTTTCCATATCGTGGATTTCGCCGGTATGATGTAGTTTTAAGCATGAAGATATGCTAGAACTACTGAAGAGTTTTTCATTCATTATTGGCAGCATATTTTAGTAAAGTATATTTCCAGTCTCATAAAAACTACTTGGAACAGAGTCATGTTTTACTTGGCATATATTTATGTCAAGATTGTAGACTAATTAAAAGTGATTAATAAGTCGTGACGTTGATGAACCTTTGCAACTTATTATTTTAGTGCCGTTTAAGCACCATTGTCTTTTATATCAGTTCGATATTATCACCAGAGATGACATCTTTCAAATGTCAAATAGCTGATTACTTTTTAAGCTGAACTTTTTTTGTAGTGTTTTAAATTGTTTTTGGTATTCAATTAGAAAAATACTTCAATTACGTGTACATTTATAACAAAAGTAAGGAAAACGTATATAAATTATACATTACTAAAATAACCGGTTTATTTTACTAAAATGACCGGTTTATTCGATATTCGAAAAATTGACTTTTTAAAATATTCGACTTGGGCAAAACAAAAATAACCGGTTAAAACCGGTCGAATACTATTCGATCGATCACCCTTATCAGCATCAAAACAGTTCCAATTATTAAACTTAAAACAATATTTAGAGAAAATAACTCCTTGCAAAGATTAATTTTCCAGTGAAAATTGAAATTTAATTTTTAAGATTAACTTGGCTAAAAATTCTTTCCACATTTGTGGAAGAATGTGGAAGGACAGTAATTTGTTGGGAATGCACCAGAAGAATTCTCACGTTTTAAATCGAATTTCTTTTTGCTAAAAAGCTTCACTTTACTTCCCTACACTAAATTGGCTATCGGGTGTACAAGTATCATCTTTAATAGCATATAATTATAATCCTATAAGCATATAATCTTATACAAATTATTTTTTGACTTAAACTATTATCATTTATATTGAACATAAGTTTTGCTTACCTTTACTCTTTTGTAAGTTTCAATACTCCTTAAAACTCAAATATAAAGTATTTTATATTTTTCTTATAGATAAAACATTTTAATTCAATTGTTTTTGCCTTCAAAGGTATTTTTTCTTTTAGCTTTAAATAGTATTAGTTTTTATTGAAAACATAGAGCAAATCTCAAAAAAAAAAAAAAAAAAAAAAAAAATGCAACAGCTTTCAGCTACTTCATTCACCCAGGTACTATGTTTTATTGCTTTACGAAAAAAAACTTATACGGCTTTGGTCGAAATCTCCCACTGTGCCTAGCAGTAAAGTGATCTCACTTTACTTGTATGTAAATAGCAATGATGATAAATGAGAAAACTAATATCGTACTAATGAACTCTTAGAATCGTACTGTTTCGACGCCAATGGTACTAAATAATTTTTTTTAATAAAAGAAAAAAATTTTTTGTTTCGGTTAGACTTGAAACCGTTGGCACATATAGTCTATTTCGTTCATTTGTTTTTAAAATATTTTGGCATGAAAACACTATTTTTCACTATAGTTCAAACTATGTTCAAACCGATTTGTGAAATCGTATTTCATTTCATTTCTTTATCCGCAAAGGTTGTTCGGTTCGGTTTGGGTTGTTTAAGAATTTATAAATCAAACATTAAAGAAAATGAAATAAATTCGTCTATTATTAGCTGATGATTTTGAGAAATGAGCATATTTTTAAAATAAAATTGACATTTTCGGCTGTTTAGTTAAGAAAATCGGCAAAAAATCGGCCAAACCAAATATATCTATTTTAACGTATTTCTAATGACAAAAAACAGAACAATTCAGTATAACCAAATAAATGTTTATATAGCATATTAAACAAACATAAAATTAAGTCAAAATAAACGTTTTGAAATTTTTTTTTAGTTAATTACAAAAAAATATATATGTACCTATACACAGAAAAAATTATTGTTCCAATTCAAACAAAAAATTTGTAGAATCAAACAATTTTTTGTCTGAAATCGGTCCTATAAACAAATTCGCATATTCAAACAATTTATTTGCATTTTGTTTATTGAAAAAAACACTGATTTTTTCAAACAAATAATTTAACTGAATCAAACAAAAAGTTTACTGAAATTCATATACTAAATTTCAAAATAAAAAAAAAACAGGGTTTTGCACAAGCAATGATGCGCACACAAGCAGGCACTGTATTAGAAGATGATGGCAGAGAGAGCAGAGCGGCCGGCTGGCTTTGAGACACATTTTTTTGTTGGAATAATTTTTGAACGAAGTCTTTTTTTAAAATACACAATGTTTTTCGTCATCACTTACTGTTGCTGTATCCTTTCCTTTGCTAATGAAGAAGAAATGTAACCCAAAAACGGCGACAGACCGACTCGATATGTTTTTCGTCATCATTATATTTTTGTATTTGATGTATTTAAGCAAACAGTTTAAAAAAATTGAATACGGGATTTTGGTTTTTTTTTAACCAACTTTGAAACCAACCAAAAATTTATTTTGTTTCTTATAATGTTGTTGTTGTTTCTGTTGTTTAAAAAGAGTGAAACGTTTTTTTACCTGCTATTTTTTTGTTTTTTTTTTACTTCAAACCTCTTCATCTTTCTTACTGTTGTACTTTTTTAAAGTGTCCAAAAATAGACTGTATGTGTTTTTTGTTGTAGTTCTTATATTTCACATTAGGAAGTGTTGCTTACGATCAAATAAAAAAATGCAAAAAGACGACAACATTAAAAAGCGTTAAATATTTCATACAAAATTATGAAAACTTGAAACCAAAAACGCGTGTATTATATTTTTGAATGGTTGTCAACATTTTTGTTGGTTAAATAAAAATCAAACAAAAATTTTAATTGAATCAGTAAAAAAATTTGTAGAAATTAAAAAAATTTTCAAACAAGTGTTTGTTTGAAAATAATTCGGCAATAATTTTTTCTGTGAACGTATATTGTATTACCATTTTTACATCTCTTTAAAAAGCAATCTTAATTTAACCATTATAGTCCTCGTCTATAGTATGAAACATTTGAGGCAAAAACCTACTTCGATTATCTTTTGAAACTGCATTCGTGTCCATATAATGAAACATTTGTTTTGCAGCACTAAAGAACTTTGTATGCATTCTCTTTTTCTTCTTTTTCTCAAAACTCCCAAAAACTGCTTGTACACGAAACAAAGTACACTTTTCCATTCGTATTTTCCCTTTCATCATCAAACTCAAATGTTTCGCAGCAAAAGTTTCATAGTATGGAAGAGGATAAAGTGCTAACATTAAGAAGAAGAGACACTGCAGCACTTACCCAATTAGATGAGCGATAAACACCTATAAAAGTGAACATAACCCGTGATGAAGAAAATTTTGTCTGGCACTGGCAGGAGATAAAATAACGTATTAGGTTAAGATTTGATTAATTATTGTTAGTTCATATTTAATATATGAAGATTCAATAAAAAAAAATAATGACAAAAAAACATTATTGCAAACAATCCTTTCTACCCTCCCCAAAATTTTTATTAAATTGCAACATGTAGCATCTTTAATGCAACTAACACATGTCTCCCTCTTCCATTTATTTTACTTTATCAGTTACTATTTGATTAGTAGACTATCATTTACATATTAATTACACTTTAGGGAATGTTTAAATCATTTCATTTAAAATAAACACAAAACGAATAAAGGCAGGGAGTAAAATTGAGTGAACAGTTTTTCGTTCAACTGAAGTGGTCAAGTGTTTGTCTACAAAATTGACTGCAGTTAATGGTTAAGTTAAAAGTTAAGGACTCGAAAAAAAATCATGTTGCAACTGAATGTTTGTGTGGTTTGCAGGGAGTTGTTGACACTTAAGCTTAAATAACTTGTAAATAAACAAATCCTTTAGACTCCTAGGCAAGAAGGAGTTGGTTAAAAGAGGGAGAGAGAGAGCAACTGGAAGAGGGTTAAAAGCTGTGATAGAGTGGCTAGCAAAAATCCTTTGAAAAAGAGTTTTGTATTAATTTTTATTAAATTGATTTAATTACAAATAAGATCTTTTGGATAAATACAAATTAAACGATTCGTTAAATCTGCAAGAAGTGTGCTTAATGCATTTAGTAAACAAGAACCCATTTGTGAATTAAAAACAGGATTTTAAAGAGTTACTGCAGATTAACAAAGCAAAAATTTTTAAATAGTGTTTGAATCATAAATTTTAATAATTATAAAAAAAATAAAAAAATCTTACTTTTTATTTTCTTAGAAAATGTAATCCTATGTTTGGTTTGTACAATACGAGCGCAAAACTCGTTCTATAAACCACACATTAAACTTATGTTCTGTTTTCACAACACAAGTGATTGAACGTGTAGTAAAATTTATATGAAAAACTCTTAAAAAATCTGAGTGATTTTCATATATATTTTACAACACGTTCAATCACATGTGTTGTGAAAAAACCACCTTAACAGTGCTGATACACCTGCCAATTTGTTGTCATACCAAACGTCAAACTTCATATTAAAAAAACGCTGACAAAAATTTTCGAGTTTTTTTTATATGGACTTTGACGTTTGGTATGACAAAAAATTGGCAGGTGTATCAGCACTGTAAGTTACTTTCATTTAATACAAAACAGTGAATTTCCAAAAATGTCTACACGAATAGATAAAACAAACAATATTTATTTATCATAAGATAAATATAAGATTTAGAATGTTCCTAAACTTCGTGTCCATGTGACAATCTAATTCAATTGCATCTTGTTCTTTCAGCATGTACGACTGTCCGTAAATAGAAAAACAATTCTTTGAAATCCCAAAATAGCAAATTTGCAAATTAATTTTTGCAGAAAATTATACACAAATTCTTTGACAATGACAGTAGAAAATGAACTGAATCAACAACTTCAACCAGAGCTCTTCAAATATCCTTAATAGAAGTGGCTGCTTAGTATTTAGGTGGTGTGGTATCATAGAGTATAAGAATGCATGGTGAGATTGATAAGTATGTTCAATTAAGACCAAATAAGGCTAGACTAAAATATAGATCTAATAATAATAAGCAGGGCAAGTTTAAAATTGCACGAAAAATGGTTAAAAATTGCTGGCAAAATGGCACGAAAAAGTATAAAAAATGGCACGAAAATGGCAAAAATAAACATATTGTTTCTTTTTTTACTTAGCGGTGCTTGCACGGGGACTACTCACATCCCAGTAAATACTTCACCTACTTTTTTAAAATTAATAGCTTATTTCACTCATTATATAGTAGCTTTTTTCTATAACTACTTCTATAACTACTTTCTTCTGGATGTGTGCAGGTTAAAAAGTAATGACGTACTTTTGAATGCGTTCATTTTGGGACGTCCCTTGTAAAATTTTTTGGTTCTTCAGTAGAATTGTAAGTAGTGTTTTATGTTTTTCTGATTACTCAACACAATATATTGTAGGCGAAGTTTTTACTGGGATATAATATTTCTTATTTTAATTAATCTTGTAATCCGGTATTACGATCTGAGACTTTTTTAAACTTTTCAACAAAATCTTTTTTACTGATATCTTTAATATTTTCTTTAGCGTTGTCAATTAAGTCTAAGCTTTCATTTAAAAAAAGCCCTTTTATTTGTAATTTCAAGAGACTAAAGCAAGTGCACCGCAAGTTCTCTTATGTGTACACTAAGTCACTTTTTATGTCCGATTTATGCAACATGCATTTGGCATTTCGAAAAGATTCTGCCTCATATTCGCTAGGTTTATTTAAAAATAAACAAGTCAACAGAAGACATTTTCCTATAAGTTTATTTATATTCCCGGAATTTCCTTAAGAGTTATGCCACCAAATTGTACCAATGTTTTTATTATTAAACATTTTATACCGCACCACAAAAGTGGAGTAAGAGAGAGGATATTAGGCGTTTATGCTGATATGTATAAGACTAAAAAATGTTGGTTATAGACATTGTTGCCAAATTTTTTTTAAGACTTACGGGCAATTCGTACTTCAAAAACCTCTAGAAGCCGCTAAATTTTTTATCTAGCGTAAAATGTTTCAGAATATCGCTAAACACTCAATATTTTGCAAAATGTAAATACAAATCAATTAAATTATATAGTAAGGTTTTAAATTTCCCTGATTTGTTTAAATATTTCGCCGGATTTGTCTGATTTGGATTAAATTACTAGCATATGACTTGGAATAAAATTCCCTTTAAAGCATAGGCACCTTATTTGGAACGAAATATTAGTCATGTCCATAAAAAAACTAGACTTAATAGAATCAATCTGTGAACATATATGAATTCAGTAGGCTAAAGTCATTTAAAATCACATAAGAAGGTTCTTGCTTCCGCCTTTTTTTATTTTTCCGACCAGTGCAATTAGCATAATCGACTATAAAACTACGAATTATTTTTGTTAACTGAACATAACTTGACAGAATTACAATTAATCCTAATCAAAAAATTAATAAAAAAAATGTTGTAAAATGTTTTTATAGCGGAAGCTAATTCAATTTCGAAGAAAACAGAATTTTTCTTCTTCTTACTTTATAATTTTAATAAACAAAAAATACATACACTCAAAATATTATGTAGTTAAATTCAAACGAAAATTCATTTAAAGCAACTTAAAATTCACTTAAAAAATGGATCATTTACAATTCATTTAAAACAAATGATTTTTACATTCATTTTAAAATTTTTTATTTTTTGAACAGCATAATCCTTAAAATTGAATGATTTTTACTATTAAAAAATATATTTTGAACGACAAAAATAAATACGATAAAACATTATTTTTTTGTAGTTTGTTTTTTGAACAACAAACAAAAATGTTAAAAAATAAAATTATTCGAAAAATAACTATATTTTTATTCAAATTTAACAGTACGGAAAACGAATTTAATAACCCACAATCAGTTACTGTTATAATTTTATAAGTGTACTTGAGTCAAGTCTTTTTAAATTTTCAAATACCTAAAACAAAAATTGTATATTCTATTGATATTAAAAAAAAACCCGCTAGTTTTACCGCCAACCGTCAAAACGGAAATTTTGCCTCGATGGGGACATAAAAACCGCTAGAATCACGGTAAAACCGGCAAATTAGCAACAGTGGTTCTAGACCAAATGTTCTAGTATATCGACCATTTTGCGCGAAATTATCGTATGTAACAAAAACCAATTTTGACAGGAGAGCCATTTTTCTACTTTTCTCTGCTATCACTTGCAATATTAAAAATGAAAATATAAATTAAATTTTTGGAGCAACGAAGTGGAATTCGCCTACAATATTTTGTAAGGTGACGTCTCTTTGAATGTAGAACAAGATTGCATCAAAAACTCAATTTCAAAAAAATTGGCATATACGATAATTTCGCGCAAAAGGGTCGATATGCTGATTGAAAAGGCGTCATAACGCTGATGTATTTTGACATCAGTACTATGACAAGTGTCTTCGTTTTTGACCCCATGACACTTTTTATAATTGTATTGTGATACCAGCCTTAACATCACTTGGCCAAATTGTCATCAGGTGAAATTATGTCATCAATGGGTTTACACATCGGCATTATAGAAATGAACCGGAGTCAGGTTACTTTATGACAGACTGTCATTAACGGGGCTGCGATTTCCATGCAATTGCAGTTTTTAGTAAAATAAAAAAAAAACGATTTTTTATGGAAATTTTAAAGTTTTATGTCACTTATTATTTTTAAGTGCATATTTTGGATTTTTAGTGCATATTTTAAGCGCGTATTTTCGATTTTTTAGTGCATGAAAACCTCATCCGTAGCCTTTAGATTGAGTCATTGGGATTGACTTAAGTCAACAGAGAATATTTTAAATTACTTACCCGTGACACAAGTTTCTTTTATTCCGCCCTTTGTTTACAGAAGAACTTTCAATTAAAAGACACTAACAAAATGTGGCATCGAATTGATGTTACTGTAGTCATAGCACAGATGACGCATAAAATAAGACAACATTTTATGATGACGTTCGCCATTTAATTGATGTCACTTTTTTCCCTATTGATGCTATTTGTAATAATATTGATGTCACAATTCTGATATTAGGGCATCATCATTATAAAGATGCATTTTTCTGTGACTGAAGTTTTTTGCAGAGGACCGATTCCAATAAAATTTGTTTACATGATTTGGCTTGCAATGAAATAATTTTGTACCTAATTTAATCTTAGTACCAATATAATAATAAGGTGGGCACGAATACTATATTAAGGATGGAAGTTTGTATGGGGGCTATGTGAAGTTATGAAGTGATTACTTCCATTGTCTGTAGGCTAGGTCAGTACAGTGTACTTAGTTTCATAAAATTATCTTCAAAATTTCCTGAACTTTGCCCACAAGGTTTACATGGACACACAGAAAAAATTATTTTTCCAATTCAAACAAAAAATTTGTAGAATCAAACAATTTTTTGTCTGAAATCGGTCCTATAAACAAATTCGCATATTCAAACAATTTATTTGCATTTTGTTTATTGAAAAAAACACTGATTTTTTCAAACAAATAATTTAACTGAATCAAACAAAAAGTTTACTGAATTTCATATACTAAATTTCAAAAAAAAAAAAAAAAAAAGGTTTTTGCACAAAGCAATGGATGCGCACACAAGCAGGCACTGTATTAGAAGATGATGGCTGAGAGAGCAGAGCGGCCGGCTGGATTTGAGACACATTTTTTTGTTGGAATAATTTTTGAACGAAGTCTTTTTTTATACACGCAATGTTTTTCGTCATCACTCACTGTTGCTGTATCCTTTCCTTTGCTAATGAAGAAGAAATGTAACCAAAAACGGCGACAGACCGACACGATATGTTTTTCGTCATCATTATATTTTTGTATTTGATGTATTTAAGCAAACAGTTTGAAAAAATTGAATACGGGATTTTGGTTTTTTTTTAACCAACTTTGAAACCAACCAAAAATTTATTTTGTTTCTTATGTTGTTGTTGTTTCTGTTGTTTAAAAAGAGTGAAACGTTTTTTTACCTGTTATTTTTTGTTTTTTTTTACTTCAAACCTCTTCATCTTTCTTACTGTTGTACTTTTTTAAAGTGTCCAAAAATAGACTGTATGTGTTTTTGTTGTAGTTCTTATATTTCACATTAGGAAGTGTTGCTTACGATCAAATAAAAAAATGCAAAAAGACGACAACATTAAAAAGCGTTTAATATTTCATACAAAATTATGAAAACTTGAAACCAATAACGCGTGTATTATATTTTTGAATGGTTGTCAACATTTTTGTTGGTTAAATAAAAATCAAACAAAAATTTTAATTGAATCAGTAAAAAAATTTGTAGAAATTAAAAAAATTTTCAAACAAGCGTTTGTTTGAAAATAATTCGGCAATAATTTTTTCTGTGCAGTCAGTCAGCCAGCTAACCAGCTGGATGGACACTGTTAGATCGATTCAAAAAGTGATTCTGAGTCGAACGGTATACCAATATTTCAAGGATTTAGACACATCCTCACAATCGCGTAATACCCTCTTCACTATGCTAATGTGGATATAATTTCGCAAAAAAGTTGGAATGGTGATACAATTTGACAGAAATAACAAGAGCTTCCAATATAAGTCCCCAGGGCGGTCTGTCTACTCTCAGTTGAAATGGTTGGCCACATTCCATTAATTGTGGCGAAATATACTTTGATATAAATATCATCGTATATATACTAAGAATATTTCTTCCACAAAAAAAAATCAAACAAAAACAAACAAACAATATAAGTTCTTATTGAAAAAATGTTGTATATTTTTTTATTTTATTCCATTCCAAGTTCTACTCTATCCACCCACGTTTAGCTGCACATTTGTTGTAACAATGCCAAATTTCTTTTCAAATCAATATACAAAAAAAAAAAAAAAAAAAATTGATGCCAGTAGCTGAAAGAAGAAGTCTCTCACATCCTTTACCTAGACAGGACTTTGAGTTCAAATTACTTTAGAGCACAGCCAAGATCATTATTATTCAAAAATGTTTTTACCAAAAAAGCAACAGTAAACTTTTTTAACAAACTTGACTTTTCACACTTCTTCTTCAATTTAACTGACATTTTGGGAAAAAAAAGTCAGAAAAGTTACAAATACATGCCCAGTCAAAGGCAAAAAGGAACATACAACATATACAAGGCAATATTTATACATGTTTTATGTATTATACATTTGGAAATACTTATGTAGATATATGTATTTATTAAAGTACACTAAAAGAAACTACCTCCAATAAATTTTCAATTAAACAAATTAAAATTTAATTCAGTTTTTTTCCTCAGAAATAAGATGCGTATTTGTATTCAAGCTTTAGTTCATATTCAGATTTGATAAAATAGTTGCTCATATTTATTTTGTTCTGTGTACTTGACAAAAAAATACGAATGAGTGCATACATTGTGTTTGTTCGAATTCATACTTCAACTACAACTTTTAACAAAGAAAACGGAACAGAATCTAAATTGCATTTGACTTTTGGAATCAACTTTCATCTGTACACCAAAAACATATAAATTGTTCCATTATACCCTCATACATCATTCTCCAATTCTCTTTACATAACCCGAAGACTTTTAATCATCTTCATCACAGAAACTTCATCATCCTTAGATCAGATACATATCAACAATGTTTATTTGTCTTCAAGGCCTTGTCTGTTTTTGCTTAAGGACTCAAATTATTAGCAGAGTTTATAATTTTGTTATGCGTTTGAAAATTTGGTATTTCAATTGTCCTTTCATATCCTAGTATGAGTGTACAAATACAAGAGGATAAATGTAGTTAGAGATTGAAGTGTTAGAGATAAATAATCAACATTATTTAATTTAATTGTGCTTTACATTATGAATGGAAAGTATTATTTTATTAGCAAATGAATGAATGAGTGTGTGAAAAAGAAGGACATTTTCTTATAAAATACAATAAAATTTTTATACAAATCTTTTCCTAGGGAAACCAAATTTAAAGAAACCTCACTTGCAAGAACTCCTAAAATGTCATGGTCATATAAGGTACCTTACGATTTTATAGCTAGAACAATTTTATTGTAAGGGACAAATTTCATACACAATTTTTATACACATTTTCGCGGTTAGCCCCCTTTCACACTCGGCAAGTTACTTGCCGACAACAACAAAGTCTGTACAAATTTTTTTTTCCTTACAGACTTTGTTGTTGTCGGCAAGTAACTTGCGCAAGTAACTTGCCGAGTGTAAAAGGAGGATTAGGGCTTGATATAATCTATAGTCACAAGTCAAAACTTAGACATGTCTTGTATACGAGTTTTTTTTTTAAATTATTTAAAGAGACATTCAAGTTAAGAAATCGAAGTTTGTCTGTAAACTAGATTTCTGTGTGGTAATTCCCGGGCAAATTATTTTAACGATTGTAGAGGGTTTGATAACGAAAATGTCTGCAATTTGTATACCCAAGAAATGTCGTTTCATTTGTAGCACATCGATATAATCATCAGACTCCCTGTATTGCATTGTAGTATTTCGGATCTTAAGACGATCCTACCGGTGATCGCCCATTGATCGGTTTAAAACACGACAGCAGCGTTGCCGTTGTGACACTTAAGTATCACTTTTGATCCCTTTTCATGCCAATGACACTTTTTGTGACCCTTTTTTAATTTATCCCTTTGTAGCATTTTAACGAAATTTATGACAATTTTTGAATCTTTTTGAAAATAACTACAAGTTTCCATATTTCTTACGAAATTTCTCATAAGTTTTGTAAACATAGATATGAAAATTGGTAGCATGTCATAACGCCCAGTGTCATAGTGTCCATGGACACTATTTAAAAACAATCTTAAAATATAAGCTTTTGAGTCCATGCTTTCCTCTCTCAATTTGCTCGAATCGGAGCTGGAAGAATGGACTCCAAGTAAAGAATTAATTACATTATCAAAGATTTTTGTAAAAGTAACTTATTTTTTTGTTAATATCACTAATATTTGAATGTACCTGTGAATTGTTTCTTAGTTTTAACATTGATTTATTATAACTAATTATGTTAGTCTAACGTATTTAATTAATATATATTAATAAACTTGACCTGCAACCCTGCAAATTTGAAACGAACTTGCCTTTAAAATTCTCTTTCCAGTGAGTGTTTCAATTAACGTTAACAGTTAATGAAAATCTGGAATTTTAAAATGTATATTACTTTCGATTGAATAAGCCGATCTACACCAAAATTTAAGAGAAATGTAATATTTTTTCCGAAGTTTGTAGCAAAAATTTGTTTACGTTGGATTAACACGAAATGTCCAAATAAATAGATAGATGGAAAGATTTACTGTAACAACAAAAAATTCATATGAAAATAAATTTTAAGAACTTGAATGACATAAAATCCCATCTTTTTTAAAGAAACAATTTTGATTAGTTTTTTAAGAGATAAACGTACTTCTAAAAATAAATATATTTAACTTCTTAATCTGCCATTTAAACTACTTGAATTTAAATCAAAAGGCCGAAATTGTAAAGAAATAAAACTTCTTCATAACAGCAAGTATCAGATAGTATTTAAGAAAAAGTTCTACGTTGAACTAATTATCAACACTCCTCCCCTCTTGGGAGACTCAGTGAACGTAAACGGCCTACAATACCCCAAGTAGACAATTAAACATTCAAATAGCAAGAACCACTTTAACATTTAATGAACGTAAAATTTCACTTAATTGCAATTTTTGGCAGAGAATTAAACCCACACTTTATAAAATTAATGTAGTTTGGAAGAGAGGAGGAAATGTCAATGTATAGTGATACAAATGAATAAACGTACAGTTTATAGAGTTAAGGCTCAGTAAGCCGGGAGTAACAGTAACATAACATTACCGTGCAAAAGTAAGACCAATCCATTTCTTACATATTGAGACGTAACCTGTTACTGCTACACAGAGAAAAATATCTCAAGAAAATTTTTAACAACACAGTTTGTAAAATATAAAATTTTAGGTCAGCAAACTTTTTGTTTGATTCAATGAAAAAATTTGCAAAATAGCACTCAATAAAACATATTTAATAATGAAATTATTATATATTTCTTCATGTTAAAAAAAAAAAATTTTTTTTTAATCAAAGTAAATACAGTATTTTAATAACTCTCTTCCATTTTTAATTCTCATTCGCTTTACAGCTTTATTTGTATAATATATTTTGTTTTGTCAAAGACTTTGGAAAGAGGTTTTCTAAAGACCTGGCCTAAGCAACCAGCCAAATGCGCATAAGAACTAGCTTATCCCCCCCCCCATAATAAATTTTAGTGTATTTATCTAAAAATAAAAATTCGGAATTAAGCAAATCATCAATTATAAATAAATAAATAAAGATTCGACAAACATTTTGTTTGATTTATTCAACATTTCCAACAATTTATTTTAACAAATCACGAAAACATTTGGTTGAAAAAAACTACCTTTTTCATTGACACAAACTTTTTTATCAATACCGCAAAAATCGTGTGCGCAGAAAATTCAAAATTTTTTTTTTATCAAATATGCGATATGAAAATAGTTTTTTTTCTGTGTAACTATAATCGTTCTAATTGCTTTTCATACAACAAGATGAAGCAGCTGATTTGCAACGTTACTGTTACTCCCGGGTAACTGAGCCTTTATTATTTACTATAACTATTTTTGGTCTTTAAGGGAAACCAAAGACCGCTTTGTAGATTTTTTTTTGTTATATGAGTGTTGTCTGCTGAGTTTTATTCTTACAGCTGCCCTTACATGAGATTAAAGCTAAAGCAATTGTCAGGAGTGTGTCTTTAATTTTTGTCTTTAAATTTTAAATTCTTCTCTTAAAAGTTATTTATGATAAATTGCTGATCTATCCCAGTAAAAAAAATTTGGGTGTTTTAAAGCACTACAGAGAAAAAGCGCATGCTCGAGCGCTTCAATTAGAGAGCTCTTATAAAGCAGTAAATGATAACGAATAAAACATACAAAAAAGCTGCTATTTTAGTGCTGACAGCAAAGAGGGTTTGTAAGCGAAAAAAAATATATTATGGTTTACGAAAATGATTGAAAAAAGGCATTTAAACAAGTAAAAGCAAAACATTAATGAATATGTTTATATAGTTAGCCCTTAAAAAAGCACTCTAGGAGCGCTTTGTTTGCATGTTAAAAGAAGCGCTTATTGTCAGCAGAAAATAGTCCTCCAAACCGGGAACACCCCATACAAAAATCAGGCATCCTATCAGCAGGTTTGAAGCGATTTGAGGTATGAATTCATACAAAAAACCTGCTCCTTTTTGGAGCACGTTTTTTACTGGGATACTAAGATTTTTAATGTTATAAGAAATAATTCTTTCGAAAAAAGCCCTTTACCTGGTGTCCTGTTGAACCATACGCCTTATTTTATTTAAAAGCTAACTTGGGGGAATAAGGCAGTTAGCTGCGGCTCATAGTACCAACACAGCTAATATTATATATTTACTATGGGGTGGCTATTTCAAAAATAACTAACTTTAGGATCTACACCTTTTTATGGCTAGATCTAAATTATGTTGGCATGTAAAATCACGGGACGATGGTACAAATTTTCAATTTAAAAAAATTTATAAAGAGTGGCGCAAAAGTAACGCTATGATGGCCAAAAAGAGCCAAAGTTGGACGGGCTGTGACTTTATCTTGTTGGAACCACAAATCTAGATCATTGCCCTGTATTGAATGCCATTCACATTAACCGCAACTTGTTCGTCCTTTTCGAAAAAAACTGTCCAATGATCTTTTTAGATTTTCTAAAATCTTTAAAAAAAAAATTTGTATCCCCAAAATAAGTTTGATTTTTGCTGAGGGTATCCCATACCCATACTGTGCATCTAAGTTGGTCCATTTGATGTTCATTTGATGTATTTTTGGTGCCCCATATTCTTCAATTTCGTTTATTTACGTGACCGATCGATCATTATTGGATATGATCTTTGTTCCTGAATAATCGAGTGCTGACTTTCAAAACAAAACTGCGTAACTTTGGTCTTTGTTCTGTGCTGAGTCTTTGAATCAAAGATTTCCATAGTTTTTCAAAGTTCGTTCTTAAAAAATACAAACAAAAAAACGTAAACTTAAATCATAACGTTCATTATGCGACACCCTGTATATTCATAAAATATTTCTGGTAAAATTCTTTCCCTTAATATTTATCGTGATGATCGAGAAGTGAGCAACTCATCTTTAGTCTAATATAATCCTTTCTAGTAACAAAAAATATTTTATAGTGGAAATGGGACTTATTCATTAAAGTGCTAAAAGCTTTCTTTCGAAGCAACTTTAGTTTTAGGATTGGATCCAGGGCTGCCAGAGTTGACGAGTTATCGTCATTTTGACGATTTTTTGTTCCGAAATTAGCAAAGTGCCGTTTTGCGGATTTTTTTTTCTAAAAAGTGACGGGTTTTTCAGTCTCCAAAGTCTGAATAAAACATTACATTTTCTGACAATTTCGTTTTTAAATCTTGGAATGTTAAACAGCCGTACCTTAACAACAGGAAGGAGGAACGTTTTCTTTCGCGTAGCTTTTACGCTGTTATGCCATACGAAAGCAAGAGCGTCAACGTTGTGTCACGAACAGTAGTGATAGATTTCTTGTTAAATAAAACCCACAAATTATAAATAAAAATAGAGATAAAAACGCTAGATTGACCAAAAAATAGCAAAATTGCCACTATTATTTACGATAGCGGCAAACTTCACTATTAAACGAGCTATCAAAATCGATTTTTCCAATTGCAAAGCGTTCAGGCCGCTCTATTCAAAAACAAGAAAACGCTTACCGATTTTGCTTAGGTACGGCACGGCTGTAATATGCAAATCTTAAGAAAATCTTTGATTACACTACGTGACAATTTTTTGACCAAATGAATTTGACACCTAATCTTTATGTAAAATTTTCTGCTGAATCTGAAAGAATTGTCAAAAGTAGAACAGTTTTTGAGATATTCCAAAATAACCGTTATTTGTGTTTTTAAAAAAGACTGAAATGCAAATATCCAAAAAAATAAAATTTTAGCCTATTTCAATACGAACGATCCTGATCGGTGCAAAAATGACAAAGTTACAGAAGATTAATTGAACTAACCTACAACAAATTAATATACAAAGCTAAATTTTTAGTAACAAAAATATTAAAAAATTGCTTAAAAGTATTGAATTTCTATATGGGTTAATATACTAAATCTTCTGTAGCTTTTTCATTTTTATACCAATCTATGTCTTGTTGGGCGCAAAATGTTCATATTAAAATAATTTAATGTCGCATGCAATAAAACATTAGGATTTTTAAATCATTGGCTTAAAAAAAATAACTTGAATAGAGCAAAATTGAACAAAATCATAAAATTTTCAATGAAGCTTGAACTTTTGTCCCTTGTAACTCTGTCATTTCTTGACCAATCTTCACAAGCAATCCATGGTTATTTTAGAAATTTTATAACCTTTCACTATAAAGAAAGAATAACATACCCCGTTTCAAACTGTGGAAGATATTTGCATTTCAGTCACATCATCTTTTTTAAAAACACAAATAACGGTTATTTTGGAATATCTCAAAAACTGTTCTACTTTTGACAATTCTGACTTCATATTCGGATTCAGCGGAAAATTTTACATAGTGTTTAGCTGTCAGATTCATTTGGTCACACCTTTGTTGAAATTTTGTCACGTAGTGTTATTTTCAGAGTACAAAAAAAAAAAAAAAACAATGTAACAAAGTGTAACAAAGTGTAACATTAATTTGCACCAGTATACAAATGAATAATATCAATTAAACATTTATTTCACTTGATTAAACGTTTAATTCACTTGATTAAACGTTTAATTCACTTGATTAAATTTTTAATTAAAACTGATTTTATTTTTGATTAATGCGTTTACTGGTGCAAAATTTTTTCTATGGATAATCTTTACCCACGTCTTAAGCGCTTCCCACAACGATTGAAGAAGCGTCTTTCGCTGTGCTATGGAAGAGTCTCACACGTGTTACAGTTTTTCCCGTGTGTGGAATCGTCTACGATCAAAAAATGCGGTTATGGACGATTAACAACGCTCTTCATGAAACTCCCATTAGCTCTTACACGATTGAAAATGCTAGCTGGGTATGAAGTAAATATGTTATTGTTTGAATGATTTTTTTTTTATAAAATTCGAACAAAAATTGTTTACAAAAAACAAAATTTCAAGTTGTCCGGTTTTTTGGACGATTTTTCGAAACGATAAAGACGATTTTTATATTTTTTCTCAGGAAACTGACGATTTTCTCACAAATTTATCTAGCAGCCCTGATTGAACCAAGTATTCTCTTGCCAAATTTTATCTTCTAGACCAGAGATCAGCAAAACATCTGCACCGTACTTTTTACTCTTTTAATTTCATACTTAAGTGTAATCAAATACTATATTAGACAAGTTGGTCTCGCTTGAGCTTTCATACAGAAAGATTGTGTCATCGCTTTTTGCTTGCACTCGATGTTGCCATATTGTGATGTTTTTATATTTTTTTTAATAAAATGAAAGCTATGCAAACCCCCTTAAGAGAACCGTTGATTTAAAATATTTTATTTTCTTTCTAACAGATTTTTGAAAATTTTCCACCAACTTAGTGTTGCAATGGAAATTTTTTTTGATAACACTGCTTACATCTCTATTCTAACTTACATTATTAAAATATTTCAATTAGTATGTTTGCTGACCTCTGTTCCAGATGGTATCATGTGCGCCTAATATTGTTTAAGGCAGTTTAATTCTAAATATCGGAGCGTTATTAGGGAACTATATAGGAGCTACATACGCTTATATATGCAGCAATAGCTCTCATGTTATATAGGATTGTTAAGTAAAGTAAATTTTATCATATCTTCAGCTCATTATTGGCTTGGCGCATATGCCAAAAAGTCATATTGTAGAAAAACGACAATGAAGGTTTACATGAAGTTTTCTGAAATTACACCCGATAGAATTTTTTTGCATTTTTGGTGATTGTTCATTAGCGAACCTACAAGGTAATAGTACTTTATTGAAATTGAAAATTATTGTTTTGTGCCGCATACGCCATATTTTTAAATTTATTTTAAGAAAGTAGCTTTTTGTGGTGCATACGTATACTTACTGCTGTTAATTGAATTGTTGGCATTTTATTTTGCTTTTACTACTTTTTTTCTTACGGCAATGAAGCAAAACAAGAGTGAAATTTATTTTGTACGTTTTGGTATTAGGAATTTGTAGCATTCGCCAAAAAGTGGCGTGTAGAGCAAAAAAAATACTTAATAACATTAAAATAGTTGATATGGAGCAAAATTAATGCTTAATATCTCAGAAACCATAAAATATTTCGTGGAACGAGTTTTTAATGCAAAAAGGGGTATTCAAAAAACATATATTTTTTTAAAATATCAATAATTAGTATTGTGGTTATTTTGTTGAACTATTTATGGTTTTTAATCCAAATTTTTAATATTTTTAATTAGGCTTAAGTTCATGAAATTTAATTTTCATTAAATTATTTTTATGAAGAAAGGAATTTTACAACATGAAAATTAATTAAAATTGTTATTGATAATCTTTCATTCTTGACGTGGCTCGGGCTCGAACCCTGGCCGGCAGGTTACCATGACATGTTTCGATCGCAACCACTCGATCTCCTCAGATGGATTTGCCGTCTTACACTCCCAGCCATCGACGACTGCTGACGTCAATAGTCAAACATCAATCCTTAAACCAAATTGTATTTAAACATTTTAAAAGATCGGTAGGTCAAACCCATAATGAGTGGACAATGTGTGCCCAATAGAGATAAGCCCTTTATGTTTTAGAAACAATTACATTCAGCCTAATTAAAATTGGCCGGTTTCTAGTACCAAAACTTTTATAAAGTGTAAAAAGACGTATTAAGATTTGTTCGCTACTTATGTTTTATTATTGAACGGAAACTTTTACGTATAACTGTAATCAACTATTAATATAAGTATTTGCAAGTCGTTAAATGAAATAAAAGGACAATTGTCTGTATGTTTGTATGTAAGTCTGTCCGTTTATTCATTTGTCTGTCTTTTAATGTCTGTAAATATGGATTTTTGTTGCTTGTTGTACAAAAAATAACGAAAGCGGCGAAAAAAATCATTTACAAATGCGTCTCTCAAATGCAAGTAAATGTCCTTTTATTGCTCTTAATTAAGGCAATGATGGGGTGTTTTAATACGTTTACCAAAATGTTTAATGACTGCGAGTACAAACGACTAACTATATGTATACAGTTAACAAAATGGTGGTTGTCCTTAACGAAAGAGAAGGGTAAACATTGGATGGGGAGGTGAAACCAAATGATGAGCTTTGTACTGAGTTGCTTAACAGACTGAATCAGTTTTTGTGTTTGAATTTCCAGAGTATATAAAAGAAGGACCCCAATTGTTGTTCTCGGTACGATTTAAATTTGTACATAAAAACAATGATTCTGATGAGGATGATAATGGCGAAAATGGTGATGAAGATTGTGAATGATACTGTTTAAACGTTAAAACAAGCAGAATACAATTCGTAAGTTATTTTAAATGAATTTTTTGTGTGTCTTCCTTCTTGTATTTTTTTTTAAATCTACTGGGTGGATTTTTTTTAAAGTATTTCCACTGTTTCATGGTTATAATCAGAATTGTTTTTATACAGTCTTGTTTACTTGTACAAATAAAATGATTCTCATTGTTTTAATTTCAAGAACGAGTGAGTGCTTTAGGATAATTAGTGTTGTATTACAAGCGGTTATCGGATAATAGAAATATCAAACAAAAATTGTCCAAAAAATACTTTTTAATAGAAAAAAAGTTCCTAATAACTTTTTTATTAAAAATGTGACTCGGTAGCAAAAAAGTTAACGATAACTTTTGTCTACTTTTATATTTAAATGTTTTGATAGACAAAATTCTAGAACTTCCTTAAACTAAAAGATTATTCACAATTTATACAGAAAAAAAAAATTTTTTAAGGAATTAAATGTTTTTAAAAACCTTTCTATAGAAAGTATTCGAAAATAATTTATGGAATTGAAAAATCTGGAAAGCTTATCTATAAAAGTGAAAATTTTCCATGGAACTAAATATGTAGTACTAAAGGGTGGTTAATTTTAATGGCCGATGTTGAATGTGAACCACACGTAAACGTGAAGTTTTTTCTGAATTTCATTTAACATTTCTCAATTTCAGACTTACTCAATTTGAACAATGAAAGATACACAATCGAGCAGCGCGTTAAAGTTATTCAGACTTATTATGAAAATGGGCGTTCAAATCAAAATGCGTGATTTTTTCGGCCAATTTAATTGTCCAAAAGTGCGTACAATCGGAAAAATCGTGCAAAAATTTTAGCAAACCGGGTCTGCAGGAGATGTGTAAATACCAGTGCATGCTCGTACAGCGCGTACTGCAGAAAATATTGCTGCTGTTAGCGATAGTGTGGCTAAAGAGCCGTCCACCTCAACTCGTCGTCGTACGCAACCATTGCACCTCTCACGCTCGTCGTTGATGAACATTATGCATAAGGACTTGCATTAACACGCTAACAAGGTGCAATTGACTCAAGAACTAAAGCCTCTTGACCATTCCAAACATCGTCAATGGTCACCTCAGTGGATTCTTCAATTAGCAGAATTGCCGCATTTGGGCGAATGATAATCCAAGAGTGATTGTCGAAAAACAAATGCACCAACAAAGAGTGACTGTTTGGTGCAGTTTATGGGCTGGTAGCATCACCGGGCCGTATTTTTTCTAAAATGAGGCCGGTCAGGCAGTTACTGTGAATGGTTTTCGCTATCGTGAGATGATAACGAACTTTTAATGGCCCAAATTGGAAGACATGAAGATAGACGATATGCGGTTTCAACAGGACGGTGTCACTTGCCACGCAGCTAACGAAACAATGGCTCTTTTGCGCGACAAATTCAATGGCCGTGTTATCTCACGTGGTGGCGATGTCAATTGACCGCCAAAATCATGTGATTTGATACCGTTGGACTTCTTTCTTTAGGGTTATTTGAAAGAAAAGGTGTACGTCGATAAGCCAGCAACAATTCAAGAGCTAAAGGATGAGATCATTCGGCACATTAACGGCATATAACCTCAATTATGCCTCAACGTCATCGAAAATTGGGACCATTGGATGGAGGTGGATATTTTGTTCCCCACATAATTGAACCATACCAATATTATCATAATAAAAAGAAATGGCAATAATTTCCTAGATAATTTTTGTTTTATTCAAAATCAAATCGGCCCTTAACCACCTTTTAGAAAGCTTTCTAATGGAGTTTAAAAGCTTTCGCAACCTTTTCTATATTATTTTAAAGTTCTCCAAAACTGTTTTCATTTAATAAAAATGTTTCAGAAAACTTTTCCATAGAATATAAAAAAAGTTCTCAAAACTTTTTTATAAAGCAAAGCAATGAAAATTTTTGGAAAACTTTAAAACTGAAGTGAAAAAGTTTTTGATTACTTTCTTAGAAATTATAATTTCTTAATATAATTTTCTATTAAAATTAGAAGTTTTTAAACAACTTTTGTAAAATTCTTAATAACTTTTAAATAGAAAAGTTGTGAATAACTTTTCAAAAGTAAAGATTTCGATAACATTTCTGCAGAAGTAAAAGATTGTTTACAACTTTTCTGTTGGCAGATATGACGAACTTTCGATTACGCTTCTACAAAAATAATTAGGCATCGGTTACTTTTTAACAAAAATAAAATGTAATAACTTTTTACTAAAAATAATTGTTCGCAATCACCATTTTTCAAAATTAAGTGTAATCGATAATAAAGAAAATCAAAAGTTACAGGTGATTTTTGTGAAAATTAAGCTAGACTCAGAGTTAAGGCTCAGTAAGCAGGGAGTAACAGTAAATATGCATATCAGCTGCTTCATTTAGAACGATTCTAGTTAGCAGTAAGATGTTACTTCTCAATCTGTAAGAAATAGATTGGTCTTACTGATTCTGTAAACTTTAATAACATAAAGCGAAAGTTTTTGTCTTAGAAAGGAACATTGAGCCCAACTTTCCTTTGTAAGAGAAATTTATAAAAATTATTTTCCTCGCTGATCATTTTGACAAATAACCGAATAAATTCACCACAATCCTTATTACACATACATACACACAACTTAAAGTAAGAGTATTTTAATTTCTCTGTTCGTTTATTTATTTAATTTAACGTTTTTGCTGTTGTTGCTGCCATTGAGTAATTGCATCGCTTAAAAAGTATATTTTATTGTGGCAAATGCTCATTTGGAATATAAATGCGTTGAAAATGTTTTGTAATTTTCCTCAAAATGTCGAAGATTGAAATTGATTACTCCCTTATGTATTTTTCTTTCTTACACTTGCTGCAGATTCAGATTCTGCTTGTGTTGTTGCTACTGATGTTGGTGGAGTGCTTGACTGGTTGTTCATTTCCATTTGCCCGGATGAATACCAACGAAGCTGCAAATATGGGTGAAATTGTTAATGGTAATAATGGTGGATTCATAATGGTGGTGCTGGTGGTGGCATAAAATTACGAAAAGCACAAAATAAAATAAGGGGGAAAAAGTTAAACGGTTTGTTGATGTGTGTAATTAAAATTTGCTAATTGGATCATTTGTAGTGTTGGAGGAAACAAAAAAAAAAAAATAAACAAGTTTTCAAAAAACAAAGAATTTTTTTAAAAGGGTATAAAAATACTAACTGCGAAACTTCATTAACAATCTTGCTAGATTATTGTCTGGGATTCATTTTACGGGATCAACTAATGATTTCAAGCAGAGTCTAATTAACGACGTTCGATTTTAATATAAATCATAATTCTTATACTCCTCACCACAAGTAGAAAGGATATAAATAAGTTTTTCATTCCGTTTGTACATTGTGCAATATTGATTAAACAAAGTCTGTCTGTTTTTGTATATGCTGAAATGGATTGTCCGAAGTCTCCAGATAATATGCATATATTTATATAACATATAGTTCGGAATAGCTTGCTATTGAATTTCATCCAGATCGGTTCACAAATGGCTATGATAAAAACATAAAACCCACGACTGCTTCTAAGTTTTAACCATAACCGTCTAATAAAGCTTTACTTTTTGAACTCTCCTTATAATCTATTAACTCTTTGTTAACATTAACCTTAAGAGAAACTGGGTAGAATACTGGTAGTGAAAATCAGCTTATAAATTATCGAATTATGGACAAATAACTTCGTTTTCTTCCCAAAATAATGGTTTTGGCACAATAGCTACGGAACAGTTGGCTTATTAATGCTATAGGGAAGGGTATTTATGGTATAAGCACAACTGGGACGAACGACGAACTTCGCATAGCACGACGAATTCGTAAAATTATTTTGATTTTATAAAAATAAATACCTTGGACGCCAGATTCGTTTTCCTTAACGTCTTCTATAATTACACTGTGCTCGAAATTGACACTTTATCTATTAGACAAGCCGGCCACATGGCGATTTAGCATAATTCGGGTACGCTGAATCCAATAGTGCCCAACGTTTTTTTTAATAAGCTCTTGTTTTCGAGATATACCGTTAGCTTGAAAATGGAGGAGGTTGCACAACAGATATTCACGTAACTCAAAAACGGTTTAGTATATTAAAAACTGAAATTCCGCAATAAAATTTCCTTTAAAACTTAAGGTACGGTCACATATGGCAAATATTTGACAAAAAATATCAAATAATCTGACCATAAAATATTTTTGAGAGGCAAACAGAAAAACAGCTGATATTGGGCAAACAAAATGATTTGCTAGCAAACAAAAATGCTCCTAATGTGACCATTTAACGTCAAATATTTTCCTCGTTTTTAGGCAAATAAATATTTGTTCTTACAAAAATTTTGTAAGAACAAACAGCGGCAAATAAAAAGCTTTAAAATAAAAATTATTGAATAAAATTGAAAAAATTAACTTCGCTTTGCATAAGGACCCAGAATATATATACTTTATAGGGAGTAGGACCTTCGGTGAAGGGTATAAAAAACAAACTTAATTATAAAAAGAGTAATTTTTGGGATTTCAGTATTTTGGTCATAGCTCTGCTCTTTCTTAACCGATTTGACAGAAAACGGGTATTTAAAAAAAAAAAAATTATATGTGGTCATATTTTCTATTAAAAATTTCCGATCTTTTGATATATAAGGCGTAACCATAGGTCATACTACAGTCATTTCAGGTTTTTATACAATTTTTAAAAATTTTTGTATGGGAGGTACCACGCCCACTTCTCCAATCCTTCCCACATTTTGTGGGAAGATGTGTATTTGTAAACTAAATGTTTGTACCTAATTTGAAAACTTTGGCTCTTGCCGTTCTCCAGATATACAGAAAAAAGTAATAAAAATACAACAACCACAAGGGATTTTTTTGGAAAAATTAGAGGCAGTCGTTGCTTTTTGGCCATATCTCAGAAATTGTTGGACCGATCTGGCTGAATTTTAACAGCAAGAAATGGTGGACAATATGTGACATAAATGTAGAACAATCTAGCCCCTATCATGTCTGGAGTCTCCGGAAAACACATATTAAACGTAAGACGGACAGACGGACGGAAGGACAGACGGACGGAAGGACAGACGGACTGATATCGTTAAATCAACTTCTCTCCTCATAAGGACCCAGAATATATATTCTTTATAGGGTCTAAGATCAATAATGTAGAAATTACAAACGGAATGACAAACTTATATATACCCTTTTCCACCTGCACTGAAAGAATTTTCTTCGCAATACTAACGAATTTTGACATTAATCCCATGAAAAATTGCATTATAAAGGAACCTATGCAGCGCTTCGTTGGATCAATGAAACCTGTTTCATTAAAAGGACTTAATGAAACATTACATTAGATCCATGAATATTATTCATTGGATGAATACTTTCAATAAAGTAAAATTTTATTTTTACTTTATTTTATTTTTATTTTTTTTCTGTCTCTGGTGGGATTCGAACATGTAACCTCGGTGCTGATAGACTAGCTCACTACCAGCTAGTCTACCGGGGCAGTGTAGTTTTTGTATAAAAACACTATGTTTTTTTCTCAATTAAGACCGTAAATATGAGATTAAATTGTCCATAATAACAATAACAACGTTGATTGAAAGTGGATTGAAAGTTTTTGTTTCATTACTATAATGACATTTTTATTGTCATAATGAAAATTTAAATTTATGAAGGCAATTATTGAAATATGTTGCTTTTATAAAAAAATTTTTTGATTTCATAAATTTAATGGCATACATGCAGGGTTGTTAGATGTGACGATTTTTCGTCATTTTGACGATTTTTTTGTGAAAATACAGTAAAATGACGATTGACGATTTTTAAACTAAAAGTAATAGTGTTATGACGATTTTCTGGCATCAATAAAATACTTACAAGAAATATTAACAATTATATTGGGGGAACAGTTCAAAACTTCAAAATCATTTTTCGAAATACAAAAATTATTAGAAATTAAACAAAAAAAGTTCTTCCCCCATCACAACCACAGAAAAAAAAAAAATTTTCATATTTGAATACGAAAATCGCATATTTGATAAAAAAAAATTTTTAAATTTTCTGCGATGACAATTTTTCGGTATTGATGAAAAAAATTTTAGGTATAGTTATTGAATTTTTAGTCAACAACCAAGTTTATTGAGTAAATAAAAAAGTTGTTGCCCAAAATAATTTTTTCAACAAAATGTTTACGTGATTTGTTAAAATAAATTGTTGAAAATTTTTAATAAATCAAACAAAATGTTTATCGAATCTTTATTTATTTATTTTATGATGTGCTTAATTCCCAATTTTTTTTTTTTCTTTTTAAATAAATACGCTAAAGTTTATTATGGGGGGATAAGCTAGTTCCTATGTGCATTTCTCTGGTTGCTTAGGCCAGATCATCAGGAAACCTTTTTCCAAAGACATTGGCAAAACTAATTATATTTTACAAATAAAACTAAAGCGAATGAGACTTTACAAATGGAAAAGAGTTGTAAAAATACTGTATTTACTTTGATTCAAATATTTTTTTATTGAATATGTAGAAATATCTAATTATTTCATTATAAAATATGTTTTATTGAATGCTATTTTGCAAAGTGTAAATTTGATAAATTTTTTCATTGAATCAAACAAAAAGTTTATTGACCTAAAATTTAATTTTCAACAAACTGTGTTGTTAAAAATTTTCTTGAGATATTTTTTTCTGTGAACCAGGTGGTTTTCATTAGAAGCACTATTAATTCGAATTCTACAATTAAATGAATGCCATCGTTACGGCAAAAAAATATACACTAGAGCCCTGATTTACGTCGGTCCTATTTGGTCCGCTTTTTAAAAATTGGTTAAATCCGCTTTGCATTTTAATGATTTCGATTTGCGTCGTTACATACGATTTCATTTTTTCGCTGAAGTTATAATCATATGTGAAGGATTTTTCTATTTGCGTGTAAAAAGCCGAATTCCCATTTAATTCTGTTAGGTAAGTCATTCTAAGTACAGTTGAGTGTTAGGAAGTAAGAAGTGAGTTCTTAATAAGAAGTTGTGTAGAAAAATTAGTGAAAAGTGAAGAAAATGCACTAGTTTGGAACTAAAATTGGACGTCATAAATCGTTTCAAGTCGAGTAAAAAGACTGTTGATTAAGATTTGCATTAGTGATAGCGCTAAAACTTAATCATTTAAAGATAGCTCGAGCTAATAGCAAATGCTATTTTATTTTTTATTGAATGTTTTTGTGAATATAGATAAATGAAATAAATAAATGTTTGTTATGTTTTTATGAAAATATTTTTTTTCTTATGTATTTCTTTTCAAATGATCAATATATTTCAGCCCACTTGCTGAAATAAATAGAATAAAACTTTACAATATCACTTTCTTTTTCATAAATATAATTTCTTCCTAAAAATTTATATTTTTGAACCACTCAAGGCTATAAATTGTCTCAAATTTGTAAAATTTAAATATTTGACGATTTGTTGACGATTTTGTTAAATGTTCATGACGATTTTGACGAATTTTGTTAAAACTTTTGACGATTTTTAAAGAAAAAAGCCTAACAACCCTGCATACATGTAACATTCGATGCATGAAATTATTAAATCTTACATTTTTTAATTAACAATTAAACATGTTTTTAAGGAAACTATAATTTTGTATTAATTTATGAATATAGTTATGTTTGTATATTGTTTTTTTAAGTTCCCAATTAAAATTTTTTGTTTAACTTGGACAAACTTAAGTTTTCATATATCCAATGAAAATTTTTAACGTAATTACGAAATCTAATGAAGCGATTTTAACGAAAATACTTCATCAAACCTATGAAATTCCATTTAGACAATGAAAATGTTCATTTACCCAAGGAAAACTTTTTGATGAAAATGATTCATTAAATATATGAAGCATTTTTCTTTCAGTGTGTGGTGAAGGGTATAAAAATGGAAAATGCAGCTAGGCTACTATAAAAAACGAAGCTATTAACAAAACAAGCCATGATTGAAAATATGTTAGCAACCTTTGATTTTATTCACAAAAGTCGAAAAATTTTAATTAATTTAAGAATATCATAAAACGCAATATTTGTATGGGAGCCCTCTTAAAAAGTGGTGATAAGGGGCAAGTATGTATCCAGAAAATGTTAAGGGCAAAAAACTAATTGAGGTCGGTCATTTATTTTACCCCACTAGGGGCAACTCCTGGGCATTTATGGGACTTTTTCTTCAATATATCTCTAGTCTGCATTGAACATTTTGTTTGGGAGCCCCCTTAAGAAATGGAGATAGCGCGTAGTTATGTTAGAATTAAATGATTGAGATTAAAAGTAAAGTGGGGTTGGTCACACATTTTACCCATCTAGAGGCATCCTAGGCGCTGCAACAGCCAAATTTAAGAATTTTATTAAACCGCCATACATGTTTTGGTTGAAATTCTTAAATTTGGCGGCTGCAGCGCCTAGGATGCCCCTAGATATATTTTTTTTTAATAAACTAAACCGTTTTTGAGTTACGCGAAAATAGCAACCCCCTCCATTTTCAAAATAACGGTATATCTCGAAAACAAGAGCTTACCTAAAAAAACGGTGGGCACCATTGGATTGATTCAGCGTACCCGAATTATACTCAATCGCCATGGGGCCGGCTTTTTTAATTTTGCATCTAGCATAGTGCTATTTAGCTGCTATTAATTTTCTCTTCACCAATTTTTATTTAAACTTTTTTTATTGTTTGATTGCTTATATTTATCCAAGGCCCATTGAATAGATCTGCGCAAGAAGCCTGATGATCATTGTTTATGTTCTTTTTAGTTGTCAAAAGTTGTTTACATTTTGCTTACATATGCATGAATATGTTTGTTTACGTTTATTGTTTTTTTCCCACACATACGTTTATGGTATACCACACATACACGTTTTTTCCTTTTGCTTTGTATATGTGGTAGTAAGTTTTTGACAACAAAGACCATATTTACATTATGCAATTAACGCCGCAACTTGCCGCAACTTTCGCATGCAACTTTTTGTTTGTTAGTAAGAGGTCTAGGGAAGAAAACGGGGTTGAAGAAGTTGAAAAAATTCTTGAATAAAATGTAAATGTAAATGTGAAAAAAGTTTCGTAGCAACTACTTTAAAAGAAAATAGAAAAAAACTCGGCGTTAATTGCATAGATGTAAATGCCCTGCCGGCAAATGAGTAGCTAACTACAAAAAAAGCCAACTTTAAGTTAGCTTGTATAGACTAACTTAAAGCCAACAACTAAGCAATGGAAAATGTACATTAACCAAAGTGTATACAAACACTGTATATTTTAAGTAGAGAGAGCCATGTCGATTGGCAAACAAAATGTCATTATAGTCATTATAGTCAAAAAACATAGTTTTTTAATACAAAAACTACACTGCCCCGGTAGACTAGCTGGTAGCGAGCTAGTCTATCAGCACCAAGGTTGCGGGATCGAATCCCACCAGAGACAGAAAAAAAAATAAAATAAAGTAAAATAAAATAAGAAAAAATAAAAAAAAAAAATAATTAAAAAAAATAAAAAAAAAAATTAAAAAAAATTTACTTTATTGACTTTGTGTAACTATATATTTTTATAAAGTTTTTGCTGGGTAGCTACAAAAAGTTAACTTTTAAGTTAACTGAAAGTAATGCAGAGTCGGACAATTGACTACTTCCTAGGACATCGCAATGTTAAAAAAGTTAGTTAATTACATATAAAAGTAATCCAATTGTCAACCACCACTACTTGAGAAATAGTTAGCTTTAAATTAATTGAAAGTTAACTGAATTGCCTGCAGGGTGCGGTCTAAAAAGAAATTTTACACAAACAAAATGCATGTCGTTTTTTGTCGAACTATTTATGGTTTTTTATCCAAATTTTTAATATTTTTAATAAGGCTTAAGTTCATCAAATTTAATTCTCATTAAATTATTTTTATGAAGAAAGGAATTTTACAACATGAAAATTAATTAAAATTGTGTTATTGATAATCTTTCATTCTTGACCGTGGCCGGGGCTCGAACCCTGGCCGGCAGGTTACCATGACATGTTCCGATGATTAAAACAATTTTAAATGAAAAATTATAATTATTATTTATTAAAACACTTAAGAAATTATAACAAGAAGCCGTCGTCCTGTCCCAATTTATTCGTTATTCGTCTGCGTAAGAAAAAGAGACAAACCTAATGCCGAGTTTGTTACTCACAATAAATTTCGATCTACGCAATGATTGTGTGTATTTCCATATATACCAATGTGTTATATTTCTGACGTCGAATATTCGTTGCTAATAACTCGTCGTTCGTCCCAGTTGTGTTAAATTTTAATTAAATATCTAAATCTAGGCGCCAAAGGAAAGTTATGAGAATTTCCCAAGATTATCCCAAGTGGGCACTTTACAGAAAATATAGATTAATATAGACCAAAACGTTTTTAAATATAGCTTAATATAGGCTGACCAGGAAAGTTTATTTAAGTATTTCTATTAAAAAATGGCTACTTTTTATGGAAAATTCAAGTCAAATTTAATTTCTCTACTTTAAGCACTTACGGTTCATACTCTCTTAACTTATGTATGGAGCTAACTAAAGTCGCCTTGTAGCTGGGATGCCAATCGGAACTTGTTTTCCTATATCCCAAAAATCAAATCCCGCGATCCCAGGTTATTTCGGAATATCGGGTTTTTTTTTGGGTATTCGGGGTTTTTAAAAATTAAAAGAAAAACGCTGTTTATAGAAATTTAATAAATAACATCTTTAACAGAGGTTGACAAGCAAAAAATGTATACAGAATTAATAATAAAACTAATTTTAAAGAAAAAATTAAACATTTTATGTTTAATTAAACCTTATTATTGTCACCGACGACCATATTATGGTTAAATTGGTACTTCATCAAGAAGCCACAACCATATTATGGTTGCCTCTAAATATGTTTTGATTAAATATAACAATAATTAGTTTTTAAATTAACGATAGTATTTTCCTGTTTTCCAAGAGCAACATGCTATGTTTAAAAACCAACCATGCTATTGTAAAAGTTAAACATATTTTAGTTGTTATAAAGCATAACATGTTCGGAGCAACCATAGTATGGCTGTGGCTTCTTGATGGAGGTGGAAATAGTATGATTATATTAAACATAATCTGCCGTATTCATAAAAAATTAAAATGGATTTGAAATGCATATTAAGAAAAATTTGTATGCAAATTTTGCCTTAAAACACATTTCAAACTTATTTTATTTTTTATGAATACGGCCGAATATGTTTAAATTTTTCTTAAAAAAAATATTTTAATTTTCTCTGGGTGTAGGAATTCATTTATTTGTAAAATTAAGTTTAATTAAATAATTTGATTTAAAAAATTGAAATTTGAATTCAAAATAAATTAGCGAAAAATAAAAAGCGTATTTAAACCAAAACATATTTTTGTACCCACTTGTTTTAGAAATTATGTAGTGTATAAATTTCGTGAAATCAGTCCATAATTTATCGTAGGTCCCACGCTCACTCTCCGAAAACATTTGGATACGTATAAATCTATAACGAATAAAGTTTGCATTTTGTATTTAGTGCACCAGTGGAATTAATTAGAAAATAAAACCATATGGAACTTTTGGTTTTGCTCTTTGTTTTGTGCAATTCAAAATACATTTTCTGCTTTAATTAATTTTCTTCTTTAATTATTTTCAGCAATTATAATCGGTGTTAATCAAATAAATATATCTTTTATATATAAAATAGCAGTATTGTTCTTATATTCTGATGGGGAAAAGTCGTGATGAATTTGTTTTCATAAAAAATGGTAAAACCACAAATTTAGTCAACAATTTCGCGATTGACTGAGTTCCGATAATCCCGGGATTAAAAAAAATTAAATCGCAGGATCGGGATTGGCATCCCTACCTTGCAATGCCGTCACTTGACAGTTTGACGCCCTGTGCAAAATTTTTTACTTTAAAACTTATGCATTTTTTTTTGATACCACGACAGACAGTTTATACCAGTTAATACCAAATAACATTTTCGTAGTTGTAGGCAAGGGCCATAATGGCCCATACCTCCCATGCCAGCACGACTCTCTAAAATAACTTAAAATACAAAAAAGAATTTTTGCTGCTATTTAAATAATTGGCCACGAATAAATTTTATTTAAATCAACACTTTGTTACAAAATATTGATGTTTTAGGTCCTTTATTATGGCCCATAGCATCTACAAGGTTGAACCCCATTTCAATCTCTTTTAGTACCAAAAATCTTACAAATGTGTTTGTGAATGTCAAGATAAAATACTGCACATAAAGCTTTTACGAAAGCCGTAGGGGTATAATGAACCATATTTCTTATAAAGTTTTTCTGTCAATTCAATAAAATTTAATTTTATTGCTGCAACAAAAAAATTACAACGACAGATTCAGAATCTTTAAAATAAACTTGAATATTAATAAATAAATTAATTCTTAAGGTATGGAATGGTTTTCATTGTCCAATTCCAGGTTATTCAGTCTTAAGAAACAGGATATAAAAAGAATACATATTTTAATGTTATAAAATTTAATAAAAATTAGTAATACTTTTACCTAATTTCGGATTATTACTAATGCGAATTGATTAAGGTTAAAGTTTTTATGCAAATAAATATTGTTCAAAATAACAAAATTAACATTCGATCTTATTGTGTTTTTTTACTATTCAAATAAAACTTGACAATATGAGCAGATGATGTCACCACAAAATCCTTGATAAACATCTTAACATTTATCTGTCTTCATTTTTGTTTAAAAAAAATAATAATGAAAAAAAAGTATAAAATTCTCTTGATTTAATCATATTAATAACCAAAACATTTGGGCCAAATTGTGTAAAAATTTCACAATTGTCATCATCGTTATCATCATCATGTTGTCATCAACTTAAGTGAAAATGCCACTTAAAAAATGTGGCCAAAGAAAAGAAAATGGAAATAAATATGTAGTGGGACTGTGATTTATATTGTTGCCGGGAATCGTCAAGAATCACAATCGCAATGGCAACAACATAAATATAAGGGATCATAACACCAAACAACCATTTAACAATTTATAAGAATAAAAGAAGTCAAATAATACGAATGAAGATGAACAGTCGGAAAAATTAAAATATGGGCATGCAAAGATAACTTAAAATATTTTAAACTGTTAAATAAAAGTTTAAGCTTTCTTATGAATTGTAAATGGGGCGTAATAAGCAACGTTAAACCGAAATAAGATATTGGTTTGTATATTCCCCTTATTCATAAAAATAGTTTCATATAAAATTAGTTTAAGAAACCTTTTAAAGATCCATAATATTTTTTATGAATAAAATCTTGAGAGTTTTTATAAGATTCAACTTTTTCCTTCAACAGGGTGGTTAAGTTTTAAGGGCCGATGTTGATTCTTTCTGAATAAAACCAAAAATTATTAAGGAAATTATTGTCATTTCTTTTTATTCTGATAATAAAAAAAAAATCAATGTAAATTCGTTCAAAAGGTAAATTTTACATTTTTCAGTAGTGATTTTGCTTCATTGTTGTTTCATGTTAATTTAACATGATTTTACAATAACTTGCGAACAACATTTTATTCTTTTAAAATAACTATAATTCATGTTAATTTAACATTGCAGTAAAGTTAGAGTAAAATGTCATTTATATTAAAATAATAATCCGAATCACGTTGAATGAAAGTTATTTCTAGTTGAAAAAAAGTGAATTTCATGTAGAATCAAATTGGTTGGAGTGTGATATAACAGTGTGAAGACAACATATGCAAAATACTATTATAATATTAAATAATATTAAATAAACGTGATTTAAGGTTATTTTAATATTTTTCATTATAAATTAATATGAAATAATGATAAATTTAAATAAAGGGCATACTTTTGCAGAAATTTACCATGATTATCAATCAACATTTCGCCATGTTGTTTTAACATTGGTATTTTTTTCTGTGTGTATGTTTCAATTATCTATGGAAAGAAGTGCAGCGGTATCAAATGACATGATCGTGGAGGCCAATTGACATCGCCACCTCGTGAGATAACACGGCCTTTGCATTGGTCGCTCAAAAGACCTATTGTTTCTTTAGCTGCGTGGCAAGTTGCATGGTCCTGTTGAAACCAAATATCGTCCACATCCATATCTTTCGATTCGGGCCATGAAAGTTCGTAATCATTTCACGATAGCGAACACCATTCACAGTAACTGTCTGACCGGCCTCATTTTGTAAAAAATACGGCCCGATGATGCCGCCAGCCCATAAACCGCACCAAACAGTCACTCTTTGTGGGTGCATTGGTTTGTCGACAATCACTCTTGGATTATTATTCGCCCGAATGCGACAATTGATATAAAGGGTGGTTAAATTTTTAGGACTGATGTTGAATGTGAACCACACCTTAACGCCAAGTTTTTTTCTGTATTTCATTTAACATTTCTTAATCTCAGACTAACTCAATTTGAACCAAGTTATTCAGGCTTATTATGAAAATGAGCGTTCAAATCCAAATGCATATCGTGCTCTTCGTGATTCAGTGATAAGGCACATTTTCACCTCAGTGGATTCGTCAATAAACAGAATTGCCGCATTTGAGCGAATGATAATCCGAGAGTGATTGTCGAAAAACCAATGCACCCACAAAGAGTGACTGTGTGGTGCGGTTTATGGGCTGGCGGCATCATCGGGCCGTATTTTTCCAAAATGAGGCTGGTCAGGCAGTTACTGTGAGTGCTGTTCGCTATCGTGAGATGATAACGAACTTTTTATGGCTCGAATTGGAAGATATGGATGTAGACGATATGTGGTTTCAACAGAACGGTGCCACTTGCCACACAATGGCCGTATTATCTCAAGTGGTTGCGATGTCGATTGGCCGCCAATATCATGTGATTTGACACCGTTGGACTTCTTTATTTGGGGTTATTTGAAAGAAAAGGTGTTCGTCGTAAGCCAGCAACAATTCGAGGGCTAAAGGATGAGATAATTCGGCACATGCGTTATCGAAAATTTGGACCATCGGATGGAGGTGTGCCGCCAAGGTCGCGGCGGGCATTTGGCTGATATTTTGTTCCATAGATAATTGAACCAAACCAATATTATCATCATTAAAATAAATGAAAATAATTTCCTAAATAATTTGTATTTTATTCAAACTCAACATCGGCCCTTAAAATTTATATGAAAGAGTCTAGGAGTCGCCCCTAGGAGAACAAAATGCATAACCGCTCTCCCATAGTTTTTTTGTCCTTAATATTTTCTTAAAACTTACTTGATTTTTTTACAAAAACAAAATACATATTTAATTTTACAAACAAAAAAGAAAAACAAACAACCAACAAAAATATTTTACAAAAACGAAACAGTAAACAACACATACCCTAGAGGGAAGCGAACTGACACCAAAGTAGTCCCGTGATAGGTCTTTGGTGGTAGAGACCGACTCTAGTTTTAACACTTTCTATGAATAAGACCTATCACTTTTACATGGGGATGTCATTGGAGGGGGTCAACTTAAATGTAGTATTATTTTAATACGATGTGGTATTATTTCAATAAAACCAGTCCTAGAATTTAATTCAAGAGCCAAATTTTAGAAAGTCCCAAAAAAAAGTATCACACCACCGAAGAAGACTGTACTGTAATTTATTACTTTTTCTACCTCTTTGTTCTTCATAAACCAGTTACATGATTGGTTCTCCTTTCACTGGTCATGAGTTCTTTCTTTTTGTACCAGTTCTATTTTCACAACTCCCAGGACCAGTCTGTTGGACCAATTGACACAAACTTCCCGCAGGGTACACACAGGCTATTTTTACTGTCGTAGTGCAAATTTCCAAGCAAGAACAACAACAATACTATTGAAAAGAGTTGATATAATTTTTTGTTTGCCATTTCCATCATCTATGTAAAAAAAACACACTAAAGCACATTAAAAAATCACTTAAAGAATCACTAGACTGTAACGAAAAATCGAAAACTACATAATGTTTGCTACTTTCGTTAAAATAGTTATGAACAGTATTAAGGGTTGTGCAATAATACACAAACACTAAAAAAATGCATATCGTTTTGGGTGTGTACCGTACGCTAAGTAATGTGGCGTTTATTTTCGAACACAATGAAAAAGTACAAGAGTACTGAATTTTTCAAATCTATTTATAATCTTTTTACAAGCTTACCTTGCCCAACTTAAATCTTCCTCACTGTATTAAGATAAGAAAAATATTTACAAAATACAGACAATAAAAATCATAAGCACGCATTCAAATCTGACATAAGAAAAATGTCTAAATGTCAAAATATGTGTATTATTTGTATTTATACTACAAAAGCATGTGTATCTGTGGATGTGTGTGAATTTACAAATTTCTCAAAAAGGATAAGCTTAATACAAAGTGTTCGTCCTTTCTTTCTCCCACTCTTTGTTATCCTAAGAAATGTATCTTATTTTTGAAAATTTGTTTCAGTTTTTTTTTTTGCTTTGAATATATGTACAGATGTATGTTGTATATATTTTTTATTGTTTTTTTCTTCTAAGATTTTTCTTCAATTTGTTTTTTTAAGTAAATAGCTAAACAAATCACAATCACATAAGTAGAAGACAAATAAATGTAAATGACTGAATGTATGTATGTGTAATATACACATGCACACATACTTACATGGATAAAAGGACGTGATATTTACATACATCTTGTTATATTTGCTACAAACTTCATACAGATTTAAAATGTCCCGCAGGATTTAAAATTACGAAATTTGTTTTCTTTTGGGATATTGAAACTTTTATTGTTTTAAATGATTGAGGCAAATAAGAGTATATTTTCGACATTAACACTTATGTGGACGGATTTCGTAAAGAATCATCAACTATGACAAATATATTTTAGAACTGACAACTTTGGTAAATGAAGTATTCGTCAACAACCAACATACCGACGTTATATATACCGACTTCAGTAAGGCATTTGATAAGGTAAATCACAACCTTCTTCTGGAAAAAATTGATATTATGGGTTTCGACAAAACTTATGTAAGCTGGCTAAAGTCATATCTTCTCGGCAGAATACAATGGGTTTTCAACTTCTAAACCTATATTGGTAAAATCCGGTGTTCCGCAAGGTAGTCACCTTGGCCCTCTTTTGTGTCTGCTCTTTATCAACGACATGCCTGATATTATTAAACATTCACATATACTAATGTTCGCAGACGATGTAAACATTTTTTTAAACTTCACGAACTCTTTAGACCATATTTATCTTCAAGAAGACTTGGATACCTTTTATAATTGGTGTAAACATAACCTAATGGAATTAAACCTAATGAAATGTACCATATGCGCTTTTCAAGAAAACGTAGTATTTTAAATAACTATAAACTCGGTGACTATAAAATCGAGATAGTTGACACAATTATGGATCTTGGCATCTTACTGGATGTAAAATTGGATTTTATTCAACACATAACAATGACTGTCAACAGTGATCGTTGTAATCTGGCTTTTATTAAACATTTGCGAAAGAATTCAATGATCCTTTCGTCACTAAACAACTTTACACATCTCTCGTTAGACCAACTTTGGAATACGGTTCGATTGTATGGGATCCACATTTTATGGTTCATAGTGATCATATTGAATCCATTCAAAAACAATTCTTGCTTTTTTGCCTGAGAGATACATATCGAGGATATGATAATCTCCCCTACTACAAGATTATCCTTAATACGTTTGCCAACACTGACAAGTCGCAGAGTTATGCTAAGTGTCTCATTTGTAATTAACTTAATAAATGGAAAAGTACCCAGTAAAAACTTCGCCTACTTTTTCCAAATGAATAGCTTCTTTAACTCATTATTTTGTAGCTTTCTTGTACAACTACATACATCTATAACAACTTCTATAACTGCTTTTTTCTGGATGTATTTTTTTTTCTTCATAATTTATTTATTGAATCTTCATATATAATTAATCAAATCTTAACCTAATACGTTATCACAAAGGGACCAATAAAGGACCCAAGTGAGCTGTCTGTTGATAGCTGCCCATGGAACCTAACCTAATACGTTATTTTTTGTCCTGCCGGTGCCAGACAAAAATTTTCTTCATCGCGGGTTCTGTTCCCTTTTATAGGTGTTTATCGCTCATCTAATTAAATAAGTGCTGCAGTGTCTCTTCTTCTTAAGCGAGTGTGGCCGCTATCATTTAAAATATTTCGTGCTAGTGGGTTCGGGTGCAATTCGAGCCTTTTTAAGTATTTTACTGCATATTTCTTAATCATAGTTTTAGCTAATGGAACATTAAGATCCTTGTGAATATTTGAGTTTTTAACATACCAAGGGGCAGCTGTGATTATTCGAAGTAGTTTATTTTGGCGCCTTTGAGTTTTTTCGATATTAGAGGCCGAGGCAGTGCCCCATAACTGAATACCATAGCACCAGATAGGCTTTAAGATGGAGTTGTAAAGAAGAAGTTTGCAGTCGAGACTAAGGACAGAGTTTCTTCCAATAAGCCAATGAATTTGGATGGCTTTTAGTTTCATTTGAGTTAATTTTGCCTCTATATGGCTTTTCCACGTTAAACGGCGATCTAGATGAATACCGAGGTATTTTACATGCGAATTTTGAGGTATTATTTGATTATTGATTTTAATAGGGGGGCATGATTCCCGACGCAAGGTGAATGCTATATGTACGCATTTTTGCTCATTGACCTCTATCCTCCATTGCTTTAACCATAGTTCGAGTTGAAATACATGATCCTGTAGGTATCGAGATGCTTCTTGACGGTTTTCGTGCACGCTCAAAAAAGCTGTATCATCAGCAAATGTTGAAGTTTGTGTGTAGTTGTTTGTTGGCATGTCCGAGGTATATATTAAGTATAAAGTGGGCCCAGGATGCTTCCCTGAGGGACTCCAGCGTCAATTTGCTGAGGAGAGCTTAAATAATCACCTTCTCTAATAATAAATTTTCGACCGACTAAGTAGCTTTCTAACAGCTTGTGTCTGTTTACTGGTAAGTTGAGCTTCAATTTATGTAATAAGCCTTCATGCCAGACTTTATCAAAAGCTTGAGAAACATCGATGAAGAGAGCGGAACAATATTTTTTTTCTTCAAAGGCTTTTCTTATTGCGTTTACTATACGATGAGTTTGCTCAATTGTGCTGTGTTCTCTTCTAAAGCCGAATTGGTGGTTAGGAATACATCTATTTTCATTTAAAATTGGGGTTAATTTTGACGCTAACAGCTTCTCAAACAGCTTTGATATATTAGAAAGTAAGCTTATAGGCCTATATGACTCAACTTTTGTGTGATCCTTTCCAGGTTTAGGTATCATGGTGACTAAGGAGACCTTCCACTTTTGAGGATAGTATTCAAGGCGTAAAATAGCATTCAAAATTAAAAGAATAATTTTCTTTGCTATGCTGGGTAGCTCCAAAAGCATTTTGTTGCTGATCTTATCAAAACCAGGAGCCTTCTTGGGGTTTAAATCACAAATAGCCTTTTCGATTTCTCTTATCTCAAATCTTAGCGGAACAGCTGCTCTAGCAGCAACAGGTGGTAACTCGACCGCAATATCGTGAGATATATTTAGGGTAAATACGTTTTTTAAATGATTGACAAACAGATTTCCTTTTTCAACATCATTTCTTGCCCAACTGTTCCATGTAATTCACCACATACTACGCAAACAGGGGTTAAGTAGCAGTATGCCTTAGTATGGCCAAATTCCTGGCAGTTTAGACATTGAACAGGACCATTTCTTTTGTGCGGCTCCTCAACAGTTACCCTTCTGCAGAGAATATATTTTAAATTATAAATTGGATGCGTTTCATTTTTTTTGAGCTTCACGTCGCCGGGTTCTAGCTCCACTCGAAATAGTGGTTGGGGATTTTTTTCCCTATTTTTGATATTTGTTACGTTTTTGATTTTAAAGCCCTTCTCTTCTAAAAAAGCTTTAATTTCCCCTGGGTCTACGCATGAGTCTATACCCTTGATTACTATCTGAAGACCTTTACTGCTCTTCAGTTGATAAGTATAAAAGATTTTATTCAGAGTCTCAAATCTTGTAATTATTTTTCGAAAATCATCCTCATGATTCACCTGTATTTTAGTCTCGTTAATACCGCGCTTTATTGCAGCTACATAAAAGGAATTTTCACCTATCACCGAAATTAAACTTTTTATTAACTCATTAGAGTTTTGCTCTCTAAGGTATATCGGGGGTGGCTTAGACGATTTAATGACGTTTGGTGCTTCAGAGGATTCATCCTCCAGGTAAAAAAAAATAATCACTTACTTTTTATGCGTTCATTTTGGGACATCCCTTGTAAAATTCATTGGTTCTTTCAGTAGAATTGTAAGTAGTGCTATTATGTTTTTCTGATTACTCAACACATTATTTTATAGGCGAAGTTTTTACTGGGTATGCTCGAATTTTTTATTAAGTAGTTTATCATTTAACATTCCACGACGTACGGTACGGTACTATAATCCCTTATGTATAAAAACTTTCCGAACTAACTATGCTATGGCAGACCCATTTAGAAAACTGTGTTGTTGCTTTAATGAAATGTTTGAATTAATTGATTTTTCTCTAGATTTAAATATTGTTAAACGTAATATTATACTTAAGTTAAACACTCATTTGTATTAGGCTGTAAGGATTTATCCATAGACCTAAATATATATTAAATAAATAAACTGCAAAATAAAAAAATAAATAAAATGATTTTCGACATTGTATACCATATAAAACTTATGCTCTTTTCTAAACTGATTGACATTTTGGGTATTCATTAATATTAACGTAAACTTAATTGGCTTTGTTTCGATACTAAATGAAAAAATTTGACCCATTTTCTAACGTGGAAAATGTTCCGTGTGTAGAATATGTTGTAAAAGTCTTACTGCGGGGAGACATTTGAGTAGGGACTAGGTAAATAATTGGACATATTGACCCCTATTTTTAATGCGAATTAAGCTTTTACGGAAGTTATTGTACAAAAAGTCCTATTCCGAAAGGACATTTCTGGAAGTGATAGTTAAAATTATTATAAAAAGTAGTACGGAATTACGATTACTGCAGCGTCTGGAGGTGAAAGTTAGAAGGAAAGCGTTTAACACATCCTTTGTAATTGTGCAGAGCTAGAGAGGGAATGAATTGTCATAATTAAAATAGCTGACTTCGAGAAACCATCTGACGTTTCCGGCTTTAAAATCCAGAGCTTTTTTAACACTATAAGGCATAATTCTACGGTTGAATCTATTTCTTAATAGAATTCCTTGGTATCACAATAGATAAAAAAGTGTAAAGCTACTATTTATACCAACACCGTAATGCACTGAAAGAAAAATGCTTCATATATTTAATGAATCATTTTCATAAACAAATTTTCCTTGGGTAAATGAAAATTTTCACTGTCTTAATGGAATTTCATAGTTATAATGAAAAATCGCTTCATTGGATTTTGTAATTACGTTAAAAATTTTCATTGGATATATGAAAACTTAAGTTTGTCCGAGTTAAACAAAAACTTTTAATTGGGAACATAAAAAAACAACATACAAACATAACTATATTCATAAATTAATACAAAATTATAGTTTTCTTAAAAAAATGTTTAATTGTTAATCAAAAAATGTAAGATTTAATTATTTCATACTTCTAATGTAATAAGCCATTAAATTTATGAAATCTAAAATTTTGTTATAAAAGCAACATATTTCAATACTGCTTTCATAAATTTATATTTTCATTATGACAATGAAAAATGTCATTATAGTAATGAAACAAAAACTTTCAATCAACGTTGTTATTGTTGTTATGGACAATTTAATCTCATATTTACGCTCTTAATTGAGTAAAAAACATAGTTTTTTTTATCCAAAAACTACACTGGCCCGGTAGGCTAGCTGGTAGTGAGCTAGCCTATCAGCACCGAGGATGCGATTCCCGCCAGAGACATAAAATAAAATTAAAAATAAAATAAGAAAAAATAAAATAAAAAAAATAAAAATAAAAAAAAAAAAAAATGTTTACTTTATTGAAAGTATTTATACAATGAATAATATTCATAGATCTAATGTAATGTTTCATTAAATACATTTTAATGAAACAGGTTTCATTGATCCAACGAAGCGCTGAATAGCTTCTTTTTTAAATGCAATTTTTCATGGGATTAATGTCAAAATTTATTGGTATTTTGCGTTTGTGCTGATATTTTTACACCTTAAAATATTGGGACTAGATCCGTTTTTAAGTATACCGATCGAATAAGAAACGCATTTTAAATCGATCTTACGATTTCCGTCCGTCTGGCAGTCTAGCTAGCTGTCCATATTGACCTGTGCGCAAAGTACAGGTCTCAATTTTAGATGTTGGGTTATAATTGTCACACCGGTAAAGCCGTTTTGAAAATGGTGAGAATCAGTCCATTATTTCCAATAGCCCCAGAATAAAGTCATTTTGCACATAAAGCATCTTTTTCTGTTGGTATTTAGATCAACTTTAATCGAAAATTATTTTATTGCAATCTAAATTATCTTATCCAATATTATTGGAATATGTACCGATTCCTGGCTTAAACGGGACAAACAGTAAAGAAGCAAGGACAATGGGAGCCATTGTAGTGCTAGAAAGCAGCCGGGGATGGGGGAGTTCGCGTCCCGTTTTTCAACCATTCAATGTTGTTACATAATCTCTGTTATAGACTCCCAGGTTAGGTGCCATGGGCAGCTATCAACAGACAGCTCACTTGGGTGAGCTAATGCCCATCCTATTGAGCAGTTACTCAGATGGTGTCACTGCAGAATCAGTTGTACCCATCTGAAAATTAACTTTGACATGTTTTATAAAGATTCCCAAAATATTTTGCCTCTAGCGATAATCTCTAGTGTCCGACCGAACACACTTTTTGAGACCGAACCCGATCCCGAACTTCGGTAAATTTTGACAAGTTTGGCCGAACCCGAACACGTACTTTTTGTTAATAAATCTGAACAATTGCAATTTTTTTAATACAGTATACATTAGGACTATAACTTTTTCACACCTTTTGCGAAATTCAAAAACGGCATAGTATAGTCGTGTAGAAAAGTTATTAATACAAAATATGATAATATTTTCGGATGGTTAAGAAAGTTCACGCAGGGATCGGGTTGAAGTTTGAAAACAACCATTTTATCTCACGGAAATTTTTACCGTCTTCTAAAAATTACACATATAAAGACATTTTTATACACTTAAAGGCGCCCGTACACGACATGTATTTGTCATCTGACATGTCAAATTTTTAAGTCACATGTAATTGTTCATGTCTGTCAAAATTGCTGTTTTACATAAGGTTTATCATATTCGGTCACAAACGTACATGTAATTTGCTTCTGACATTGTCTCTGTTTTTTTTCGCATTGTTATTGCAGAAACCAAAGTAGTTCTCGGTTTCAAAATAGCTTGCTGCCGCCACGAAAATATTTATTTGCGCCGTAAAATAATTTAGCCATCTTAACATTTTTTTCTTTTATTTTAAAGATACCAATTTAGAATTTTATAATGAAACGGTTTTTATGTATATATTTACATAAATTCTAATCAATGGTAAGATGAGCATACATATCTTGGTATTGTAAAATATTAACTTCAGCCGGCTAATGATTCCGTCAATAGTTGACGCCGATGCCAGTTTCTTCCCGGCATAGATTTCTGATGTCAGATGGTTTGTCAGAAGAAAATAGAGCACGCTCTAATTGAAATTTTGTCAGATGACTTTGCGTCTGACTTTTACAGAAGCAAAGTTAAAAAGGTAACACACGACATGTATGTGTTTTGCAGTGGGAAATTTGACATGTCAGATGACAAAAACATGTCGTCTATACGCTCCTTAAGCAATTTATTTAGTCATCAATGTATTTTTTCGTACTTATAATCATAGAGAAAAATAGTTCTATTGTTTTCGTATTATTTTCATAAACAATGATGCCAAATTATAATTTGAAATTATAATAAATAAAAAGTTCGGTGTTCGGTAAAGTTCGGTAAAAATTTCGCCGAACATAAATAAATAGTTCGGTAAATTTTGTTTGTCCAATGTGAATGACCAAGTATAATATAAATTTAAGAGTTCTTTGATTCTGCATTAAAACATTTTATAAATCTCACCACAGACTCGAGATGTTAATATCAGTTTTTTATGCTTTTCACTTCGACCCTTAAGACAGTGCAGTTAAGGGTTAATTTTTGACTAAAATCTCAAGCGGTGGTCAACACTTTTCTAACAACGTATTAGAAATGAAAATCGGACAAAAAATTGTTAAGTTATTTATATTTTCATTAAAATCGATTTGAAAGTATCAAAAAACTGACATAAGCATCTCGTTATCTCGAGTCTGTGGTTAGATTACGGACATATTGCAATGGTCCCCTTTGTGTTCGGTTATAAGAGACTCTACTGTAGCTATTTCTGTTCTGGAAATTTTAAGAGTTATAATATTTCTCTAAAACGGGTATTATGTAAATCACTTCACCTTGCGTTGAAAAATTTTTCATATAAAATTTTTTGAATTTTAAAAAGTTTTTATGAAAATGTTTTTTAAGTGTTTTCCAAAAAATGGGTTAAATCTACTAATATACATAAAGCAAAAAAAAAAAAAAAGTTAAATATATATTATCATTTGCAAGGGCTAATAAAGGTTATAGCAAATTTGAATCTAATAAATAAAAATATACTATACTTCACATTTAATTTTTGGTTATTTTGCAATTTTTCACTTCATTTCATTTTAGTTTTAACAATCGATAAGAGTTCCTTTTTCTCTGTCCTGTTTAATTTGTAATTTATAAAAACCATTTGTAAATAAGAACTGATAAAGGAATCTATATTTAACTTTTTTCTTTATATACATATACATGCATACATATTTATTTATTTTTATAAATATTTATTACCAGTAAGCAAGTCATCCCCATCCCCATCCACCAACTTGAATGTCCTCAAAAAGAAAACAAAAAAAAAAAAAAAAAAAATAAATAAATGTTTTGTAATCAACTATAAAAAAATAAAAACAGATAAAATAATTTTATTAAATTTAAAACGAGTATAAGACGAATTTGGGGAGCGGTAAAAAAAGCAGGTTCTAAAGTACATTTTATTAAGTCGATACCTGTAGCCCGTTTTTGTATTTCTCATATCGTAAAACTTTTCGCATGAAACGTGTGAATTACAACAAAAATAGTGTGAAATGAAACAAAAAATGGTTTTTCTCACACAAGTGTTTCTGTATCTTTTCTTTGCGAGAATTATCTGTCATTTAAATAATTTTCCAGCAATTATTGGAAGGATGTGAGAAAAAGTGTTTCTGTAACAATATTTTGCGAAAAGTTTCTTACAAGAACTGTCAAAATAAGTCCCATTTGAAATTGGTGCGAGAAAAACAAAATGTAGATATTTTAAATTTAAAATATGTTTATATACTATTTTTTTTATATAAATAAATAAAAAAAATAATATAAATGATGAGTGCATAATTTAAATGATGAAAATAAATAAACTCAATTGTAATATTTTGTTATTTTAATTTTTTTTAGGATTTTCTTGTTTGGGTTTTAATCAGGGCTGCCACATAAATTTGTGTCAAAATCGTCAATTTACTGAGAAAAAAATAAAAAAAATATTTTTTGTTTTAAAAATCGTGCAATTTAAAATAAATTTCAAACCAATTTTTTTTGACTTTTATTAAAACATATGTAATCAAACAAAAACATAATTAAAGTTTATATTTATTTTGTTAAGCTGGAGGATTATTTTTTATAAAATTATTTATTTTCTTTAATCTGATAACAATTTAAAATTGTTGTTTTTCCCTGGAGAAGTCACACAAAGGCATGAGAAAATATCATATAAAACAAAAAATAAAAGCTTAATAAAATAAACATACATCCTTTCGATATACATATATTTACAAATGCCAAGATCAAAATGGAAAATGTTTAAATTTACCCTTCTGCATCTCTTGGATATGTGCCCTTCCTATGATCTTTTGGGTAAATATGATCCAACAATAAAATGTAAAGAACATTTCATATTTAAGTATAATAAAAAATAAAAGCGATTCTATTGCTTATTTGACTGAACAAATTATTGATCGATGATTCTGAATGAAGGTGAACTCAATTCAATTATATATATATTGACCCAAAGGATATTAAATGTGTGTAAATCGTGTTTTTAAATGTGGAAGGGGGAGGAAAAATTTAAATTTTATTATTATACCCTTCACCTCAGGTGGAAAAGGGTATATATAAGTTTGTCATTCCGTTTGTAATTTCTACAATATTGATCTAAGACTCTATAAAGTATATATATTCTGGGTCCTAATGAGGAGAGAAGTTGATTTAACCATGTGATGTCCCTCTGCCCCTCCCCCCCCCCCCTTTCAATTATTTACATATACTAGCATAATGCCCAAAATGATTTTCGTTATCACCCTTCTTTATTATTCATCTATTTAACGAAATAATTTTAACAAATAGAAACTAGGAATTTTTGTGTTTTTTGCTACTTAAAACCTCGCCAAAAAAGATAAAAGAAAACAAACAAACACACATACATGGCACAAACTATTTTGGTAAATATATTTCCCTATTTCGGTTCACAACTCAAATAAGTTGATTTGTAATTTTTTTATTATGGTTTACAAGTTTGCTATTGCGGTGAACAAAAACATCAAAAGTAATTACAACTCAACTGTGTTGAATTTAGTGAACAGTAAACGTGCCATATTTCATTTTAATGATATTCAATTAACTTCACGGTTCAGTTGTCTAGGGGGTGTGTTAAGTTAGAAACTGAGAGTTCCCTGGTTCGAATCTTGGTTTTTTTAAAAGAAAATTTTTTTTTTAATATTTTTATTTTTTTTTTATGTTCTAAAAACGATTTAAAAAAATAAATTCCAGTTTTCGCTTTTTAAATTTTATTTATATTGAAGTTTTAAGTATTGTAAATATGTATGTATGTATATGTAAAAATTATTTAGTTTTTGTCTAGTTGCTCTGTATTCTGCTCGCACAATGGTGAAGGGTATATAAGATTCGGCAGAGCCGAATATAGCACTCTTACTTGTTTTCATTTAAATTCATAATTATGTCCATGTTATGGATAAATTAAAGTTTCACGTCCATATCTTATATTTAAAGGGACAAATTTTGCGTTTGAAAACCAATATTGGGTCTAATTGACCCAAGGAGTGCAGAAGGGTTAAATCAGCTTTGATAACAGTTTTATAAATATTCTGGGTTTTTTTTTGCGAAAAACCTAGAATTGATAGTGACAACGTTGATTTATATTTATATCGTATGTAGTCCGAAATAGTATATTATTGAAATTTAACTATATCGGTTTACAAATGGTTGAGATATAAATCTTTGATTTACCTATTCCTATAATCTTTTTTTTTCTTTTTTACCTGAAATAGACTTAGTAGAATAGCTGGTAGTTAAAATTAAAAAAATCGGTTCATAAATGAACGGGCTATAGACAAACAACTTTTTTCTTGAAGAAATAATGGTTTTGACACAAAAGTGTCCATATAAGATAAGAATATCAAATATCAATCATATTTTGTTTATGTATATAAGAAGTATTAAATGTTTAAAATAAGCCAAGACGGCCGATACATTTTTCAGGGAAGAGGCAAACAATTTCAAAGACAATTTTCACAATAGGGATAAATATAAAAATTTAAGCTGCCTTGTTTCTAAAGATATCTTTTTTTCTAATAAACAAACATATGAAAATATTTAAAATTATCTTATTTCTAGTGTAAAACGCAACGCAACGCCAACAACTTCATTTAAAGCAAAAACAAAATCAAAAATATTTTATAAATTTGTTGTTACTTTCTACAGAATTTCATATTGTTTTTTCAATTTTCAACGCCACAAAATATGAATTTTTTAAAAAATTAAAAATTCAATATAAATTTCTATAGAAAGTAACAACAAAATTATAAAATATTTTTGATTTGTTTCTTGCTTTCGTCACTATTTTAGAAAAAATCATTAAATCTTCACTTTGCTAATTTCGGAACAAAAAATCGTTAAAATGACGATAACTCGTCAAATCTGGCAGCCCTGTTTTTATTATATTTAGTCCCAATTTGCATTATACGATTTTTGTCGTTGCGATTATTGTCGTTTCTTCTTTGAAGTCGGTCTGATATTTACATTGTGCGATTTTTGTCGTTAAAACTTTTTCTGTGCAACCGAACTTCAATAAATTTTTCGTTAAATGAGAGCACAATGAGAGAACGAATGAGCGAACAAAATGAATCGAAGAGTACACTCGCTTGTGTACTCCTTTTAATTCCTCTCTTCCCTCTCGCCTATAAGGTAAGAATCGCAACGACAAAAATCGTTTAATGTAAAAGCAGACTTATTTCTTTTGTTGACGTTTCGCTTTTATTTGACACTTAATTACTGGAAATATTCCAGTCAAAACTGAATCTGTGTTGTCTGTTTTCGCATTCAAATACAGAAATTTTTTGTTTCACACTTTATGTGAGAAATTTTACGATGCGGGAAATACTGAAACGAGCTACTGATACCTTTATTTAGTTATCACAGATCGGGGAGTGCTACTCCAGAGAAGGATCTTCTAGCGAGACAATAGTAAAAACTATCAACATCGAATAAACAGAAAATCAAATTAACTTTAGTACACACTTATTAAATAAAGATGAAAAAAAATAATATTTATAGATCTATGTGAGAGCAACGTGTCCTGGAAATCCCTTCAGTGATTTCTGTCCTGGGCCATCATGTAGTAACATCCGTAAAGAAGGATAGACTTTACGCTGGAATTGATGATGTTAAGTTTGTGTAGCTTTAAAATTTGGAAAGAATTCCAGACTTTACTCAAAGTGGCATATGCACTACGAGCGCATTTAATTCTGTTGGCTACATCTTGCAATGGTGATTCTAAGTGATATTGCTATTGGTGATATTGATCTAAAGCCAGACCACATGCCCATACTTGTAGACTTAAAAGTTTTTGTTGGATGCAACCCTTCTGGGTGGTGTTCGGCAGAGTTATGCTTCTCCAACATTCGATAAGATTCGATACGATCGCTTTTTTTTGGTCGCGTTTTGTATAAAGGTTTTAAATTCAAAATGTTTAAAAAATCTGCTCTATACATATATTAAATTTCACTGAAATCGATCTATCCGTTTCTAAACTGAAGCCTTATCTCCTATTTTTCTTGGAATCCACACTGTGCTTTGCACAACAAAAGAATGTATTAAATTAACTTTTACATATATATAAATTTTATATTTAACGACCTAAAGATAATGTTGTTGTCGAATTTCGGATTTTGTTTTTGTAACTGAATATCCCAGTAAAAACTTCGCCTACAAAACAATGTGTTGAGTAATCAGAAAAATATGAAGGCACTTCTTACAATTCTACTGAAAGAACCAATGAATTTTACAAGGCATGTCCCAAAATGAACGCGTTTAAAAGTAAGTCATTCATGGGTGTGCTGGAAATCGTAAACGTAAAACGCAAGAATTTTAAAAGTCGTTTTTTTATAAGATTTCTGTAATAAAATAATTTTATGACAAATATTATACAAATATTTCTCTTTTAAACAGAATTTTATAACAAAAATTATAAAAATTAGATTCAAAGTGTATTAAAAACAACTTACAAGTTCTTGCGTTTTAGTTTTTCGATTTCCAGCACACCCCTGATCATTTTTACACCCTTCACCGAAGGTAGAAAGTGTATATATAACTTTGTCATTCCGTTTGTAATTTCTACAATATTGATCCTACACCCTATAAAGTATATATATTCTGGGTCCTTATGAAAAGCGAAGTTCAAAACCATTGTCCGTCTGTCTGTCTGTTCGTCTGTCTGTTGAAATGGGTTTTCCGAAGCCCCCAAATATGATGGGGACTTGGTTGGGGTATCTTAATGTCAGGTATTCTTATTATAATTTTGCTATTGAAATTCATCCAGATCGGTCAACAAATGGCTGAGATATGAGCAAAAGACCACGACTACCTCTAATTTTTTCCAAAAATCCCTTGTGGTTGCTGTATTTTTATTACTTTTTGCTGTATATCTGGGGAACGGCAAAAGCCAAAGTTTCCAACTTAGGTACCCACATTTAGGTTGCCAATACACACCATCTTACAAAATGTGGGCGGGATTGGAGAAGTAGGCGTGGTACCTCCCGTACAAAAAAAAAATAAAAAATTTTATAAAAACCTAAATTTTACGGTTGCCTGTCTTATGGATATTACTTATATACCAAAATATCAGAAATTATTAGTAGAACATATTTTATAAAAAACTCGGAAAAATCGGTTCAGATACAAAAAAGTTATGACTAAAATTAAATTTTTGTTTTTAAAATATCCACTTTCGGGAACCATAGATCTCCCCGCGTCCAAGCGTTATAACTCAAGTAAATGGTAAATTTCTTTTTAAACACGTCGGTATATAAATCTGTCAAATAGGTTAAAAAATGGCTGAGTTATGAGCAAAAAACCACGACTACCTCTAATTATTTCCAAAAATCCCTTGTGGTTGTTGTATTTTTATTACTTTTTGCTGTATATCTGGGGAACGGCAAAAGCCAAAGTTTCCAAATTAGGTACACACATTAAGGTTGCCAATACACACCATCCTACAAAATGTGGGTGGGATTGGAGAAGTGGGCGTGGTACCTCCCGTACAAAAAAATTAAAAATTGTATAAAAACCTAAATTTTAGGGCTGCCATATGTCCTCTGGATATGACTTATAAACTAAAATATCGGAAATTTTTAGCAGAACATATTTTATAAAAAACTCGGAAAAATCGGTTCAGATACAAAAAAGTTATGACCAAATTTTTTTTTAAATACCCACTTTCGGGAACCATAGATCTCCCCGAGTCCAAGCTTTTTTACTAAAGTAAATGGTAAATTTCTTCTTCAAGACGTCGGTATATAAATCTGCCAAATCGGTTAAAAAATGGCAGAGTTATAACCGAAATACTGAATCCACAAAAATTACTCATTTACTTTTCCACAAAATCTTTTTTACTGACATCTTAAATATTTTCCTTAGCACTGCCAATTAAGTGTAAGCTTTCATTTATATAAAGCTCATTTTTTTGTAATTTCAAGAGACATAAACAGATGCATTCAAAGTGCTCTTTTATGTACACTTATTTACTTTTTACGTCCGATTTGTGCAACATTCATTTAGTATTTCGAATAGGTTCTGCCTCATATTCGCTTAGCTTATTTAGAAATTTCGTCTAGTTTGCAAAAAAGGTATTTTTTGCCAAGCTGGACCAAAAATAGCTTTTTAACGAAATAATTGAAGAAATGGCAAAAATGGCATATGCCATAAAAAACTTGCCCTGCTCATAAACTATCTTGTTATGTAGGTATTTCGGTTAAATTTCACTCACAAATATTTTATTGCAATATAAATCTTCTTAGAATGTTTTTTTTTTTTTAAATCGGTCCATATTTGACCAAAGCTTCCATACAAATAACACTACAGATAATAGTTTTAGTGCCACAACTTTCTTATTGGTGTTGTTATTGATATAAAATTTGGTTACGATAACTTAAATAATAGTTACTATGTCATGGCAAAGTTTTGTACTGATATTTCATTTGGATGCGTTTATCTAGACAATATTTAACAAAAATAACTTTTATATAAATTTTAAGCTCATAACACATAATTTGTTAAGCTAGTAGTCAGATCTATATAAAAGTAATGTGTGCCTAAGGCCCTTAATACGGTTTACAACTCAACTCAGTTGAGTTGTAATAAATACAACTGGTTGTGATCAATAGTGATTTTTGTTATGTTTTTGTTCACTGCAATTTAGCAAAGTTGTCAACCATACAAAAATTAAAAAATTACAACTCAACTGAGTTGAGTTGTAAACCGTAATAGGGGCCTAATTCATGTTTGGAAAACGAATACAGGGTTGTGGAGTCGTCAAAAAATAGTGCTAACTCCGACTCCGACTCCAAACGCTGAAATCTTTTAAGTGTGACTCCAACTCCCATCTTGATGCTAAATATATTTGAGACTGGTCCATATTGGAGTTTTTTTTAATGCATTAGCTTTTAAATGGTTAAATATAGCAAGAAATTTATTCTGTAAATATTTCATCGATATTTTAATTCTAACACGTGACGCATTGAGCTTCAATAAAGTTATTTACATATCGAGTTATTAGCGCAAAAAAGCTTAAGCGACAAAAACAAAATTTTACAGAAGAAGTTTTTTATAATATTTCATAAAAATTGAGTTTTAAGGTTGTCGCTTAAGATAAAATTGTTTTTGCTATAAAATCATAACGGTACCTTATGTGACCCTGATATTTTAGGAGATGATTCAAGTGTTGCCAATAAAATCATTCTTTAAAAAAATCGAAAATGATGTCGTTTAACCTTTTTTTTTTTTGGAAAATATTAGAATTTTTTTTTAATTGTTTTATGCCGCAAATTTTGGAGTTGGAGTCATGAGTTTTTGTGGGTACTTCGACTTGACTGCGGTGCAAAAACCTCAACACCCACTCCGACTTCACAGCCCTGCTAACATATATGGGAACTATGCTACTTTCCGAACCGATCATCAAAATTTAGGGATGTGATGACTAGTCAAAGGTTTTTTTTTTTGCAGAGAGGACCTATGATAAATTATTGACCGATCATCACCAAATTTTGCAGCTTCATCATTTAAAGCGCTTTTATCTGTTTTGGGGGATAGGGCTTTATATGGGACATATAGAAAATTAAAGACCGATAAACCCGATTTGAATTAATAGTTTAATTTCTAGTCACATAAAAAACTAGATTGGACTAAAGTTCTCGGCTACATCCTTATTTTTATTTGTTGGAGTTTTAGACGTTTTCAAGTAATTCTTGGGATTCGGCTTTATACAGGTCATATAGTAAATTTTAGACCGATCACCCTGAAAATTAGGGTGGGTATAATTTTTAGTCATATTAAATGAAATTATGCGAAATTCGATGACAGTATCTACTTTTCGGCGGCGATTTTGTGCTAATTTTGTGTATTTTGTAACGTTAATACATGAATTCAATGTTTTTGTTATAAAGCGCTAATGTAATTGGTTTTTAACCGACAGAAATACGCACGATTCTAAATCGTCATGGAATTACTCAATCCAGAAGGGAAAAAATCCAAAATGTATATGCTTCATTGAGTCTTTATTTTGGTGGTACACGAAAAGACAAACATTCATATCTTCATTTACAACTCGTGCTTGTGAAACATATAATTACACAATTTGGTCTAATATACAACCATGATGGATTATAGCGTACAACCAATGAAAAAAGGGTTGACTTAACATCAAGGGTTAATAAAATCTATTATTATGATTATATTCTTTTACATTTCAGTGTATGATGTCATAGAATGTTAAGTTTGTTACATAATCGAATCTGATAATGAAACTCAAGTAAAATAACAACAACAATACGAGAAAAGAGTAAAATGTCAAATCAGTGTTGAGTTTTTTAAATGTCGCTGTGGTTACGTGATATTTACTTAGGATTAATGCTGACAAATTTGATTTGATGATTTGTTAAAAATCAACAAAATCTTATTCCTGTTCCTATATAAACAGTGTTTTAGGGGAGAAGAGAAGTTTTTTTTTATTCTCATTCTCATTGTCCTTGTAATTTGCACATTTCAAAATTGTGTATTTTGAGTTTTCCAATCATTATTGTTCTACAAATATTTAAGATACGAGAATATATAAACAGGAATTAACTGTTGTCGGTGTGTTTTTTTCGCAAAGTAATAAAGTTGAAGGCACTCTAAAGTCATTCCAAGTCATCGGTATTTAAACATTGATGCCAGACATTTGCTGATGTTTAAATAATTATTGTGCCTACATAAATGGTTCCAGTCAGTAGCATCATCATCACCGTCATCACCAACAACACCATCATTATCGTTGTCATCAAAAGCTCGAACAAACAAAATATCAATACGAATTTATTAAACAATAAACGATTAAAACTGAACATAAATGTTAAATAAAAATTGTTGGTAAATAAATTTTGTTGATGATGTTGAGAAAATTTAGGGGGACCAGAGTTTTAACTACGAGTTATAACTGGTGTCCAAAATTGAGGTATAATTTTAATTTTAATAAAAAGAGAGTTTTTTTTTCTGAGATATTAAAAATATTTTTAGATCAATTTATTGCAAATACTTTCCGGTTCAAAATGGGAAATTATTTCGGTAAAGGAACGCCCCCTACTGGCTCGGCAGGCTCCCAATCTTTTATCAAAATTCTCCATCACGTTTTTCAATAAACTGTCGTCAATGGTTGATATCTGGGGGCAATTTATGGCAGTCGTGATCGAATACTTTTTCGATTCGGAAGGAATTTTATTTTAGTCGATACTGAACGTATCGTAATTATTTTTTCAGTGTTATAAACACTCAAATAAATGTTTTACAACACTAAAGGAATAATTTCGATCCGTTCAGTATGAACAGAAAGAATTAGAACTAAAATTGCTTTCGAATCGAAAAAGTATTCGATCACGACTGCCATAATTGCCCCCTTCTCGATAATGTTGTTTTTAAGCTCTTGAACTGTTGTAGGATTATTGCTGTACACTTTCGATTTAAAAATAGTATAAAGGTATCAAATCGCACGATCATAGTAGCCAATTCACTCCTCCTCTACGAGTAATAATAAGATTTTCGAACTTTTCTTTCAAAACAAACCAAAAGAAACTGTTGAAACCAAATATTCTCTACGTCTAAATCATAAATTTTCCGCCACAAAAAGCTAAAGTCATCACCCCAGTAGAGATTTCCATTAACCGATAATATCTAAATTTCGGACAGCCTCTATTTTGGATGCAAAATTTCTTTTTAGGACAGTACAATACACTTGATTAAACGTTGAGTTCTCTTGATTAAACGTTTAATTCACGTGATTAAATTTTTAATTAAAACTGATTTTACACTGAAAGAATTTTCTTCGCAATACCAATGAATTTTGACATTAATCCCATGAAAAAGCGTTAATATGAGATTAAATTGTCCATAATAACAATAACAACATTGATTGAAGGTGGATTGAAAGTTTTTGTTTCATTACTATAATGACATTTTTATTGTCATAATGAAAATTTAAACTTATGAAGGCAATTATTGAAATATGTTGCTTTTATAAAAAATTTTTTTGATTTCATAAATTTAATGGCATACATGTAACATTAGATGTATGAAATTATTAAATCTTACATTTTCTAATTAGTAATTAAACATTTTTTTAAGGAAACTATAATTTTGTATTCATTTATGAATATAGTTATGTTTGTATATTATTTTTTTATGTTCCCAATTAAAATTTTTTGTTTAACTTGGACAAACTTAAGTTTTCATATATCCAATGAAAATTTTTAACGTAATTACGAAATCCAATGAAGCGATTTTAACGAAAATACTTCATTATAACTATGAAATTCCATTTAGACAATGAACATTTTCATTTACCCAAGGAAAGTTTTTTTATGAAAATGATTCATTAAATATATGAAGCATTTTTCTTTCAGTGTATTTTTGCTGCTGCAAAATATTTTTCTGTGCGACTATGATAGATACACGTCACTACAGTATTTATGGACAAACTTTCGAGATGTACTCTTTTTGTTATGTTATGAGTAGAGTTGGAGGAATTACTTTTGTAGAGTCGGTTCGACTGATCGAAAAGATTAAAGGAACTAGGTCGTTCCTTTCGTTAATCATTCTTTTTTATATTGAACAATTAATGAACGAGGAACGAGAAAACTAAATACTCTGGCGTTTGTAAAAAAAAAACATTTGTTACTGCTTGTTTTCATTTTAAGGCCAACCAATTAAAGAAGAATTATTATGTGTTTTTAGAAATATTTGTAAAAATTTCTTTTTCAAAAATTTAATTTATACCTGTTTTAATCTACGCGTACCTGAATGCCGTTGCAGGTGGTAAATGGGTGCTATATTGCTAAACTATATTGCTTTGGATCACTTTCGTAAATGATTCAATTACAAAATTTCTGAAAATTTGAAATGTTCTACAGTGTTTCTTTATAACATTGATCGCAGCACGAACAGCACGTGTGTGTATACCAGAGAATGACAAAAGTATCATTTTAAGTACTATTTCAATATTAGTGAGAAAACATGTGCGGACATGTATGGGTAAAGATTAAAACCATACACATATGTACCAATACCCATTACAAGCTAAAGTTGAATATGTACAGGTATACGCTGCCAATGTGTATTTGCATATTCATTCCTCTTTTTGAATGTACATGCAGATATAAATAAAATTTCTGTTAGCTATCTGCAATACCCATATAAGTATGTGTATTACCGTAAGTATAACGTTAATATACAGAGCGCGAGAGAGAGAGCAGAGATGGCAAATGCAATTTTAAAAATGTTGAAACTAGGCAAAATTTTTGTGTGTTGTTATTCAGAAAAATATCAAGACAATTTTAAAGCTTTTTAACATTTGACTAAGGCGGTAAGCTTATTTTATTAGAACAACGAGGGGCGGTTGGCGGCAATTTCTGCTTCTCCGAAACTATCTAACAGATCTTAATAAAATTTCAAACATAGATATATCCATATTAATATGAATACAAGCTTTATATATTTTTTTAAAAATAGGACCCCGAGGGAAGCTCGAGGGTATTTTCTGCCTCTCCAAAACTATCTAACTATCTAACAGCTATGTATTTTTAAAAAAATTAGGATGACGAGGGGAGATAGGGGGCGACTTATGCCTCTCCAAAATCATTTATTTTCTCTAAAATTTCTTGATTATTTTCCATACTTTTAATATTTTTAATTAGGCTTAAGTTCATGAAATTTAATTTTTTTATTAAATTATTTTTGTGAAGAAAGGAATTTTACAACATGAAAATTAATCAAAATTGTTATTGATAATCTTTCATTCTTGACGTGGCTCGGGCTCGAACCCTGGCCGGCAGGTTACCATGACATGTTTCGATCGCAACCACTCGATCTCCTCAGATGGATTTGCCGTCTTACACTCGCAGCCATCGACGACTGCTGACGTCACTAGTCAAACATCAATCCTTAAACCAAATTGTATTTTAACATTTGGTAGATCGAAATTTGCTTTCCTGAATGATTATCCATCTTAATTGATTTTACATGTTTTTCCCTTTACTTCTGTTTTTTCGTACTTTCGTCAAGAATTTTTCTTGAAGTCCAAGTACATTTTTTGTTTTTTCACTTTGTCTTTCTCTTTTCTGTTGACCTTTTTCAGCACAACTTGAAGGACAAATGTACACATAGAGCTCGTGCCTTTACTTTAAATTTATAATTTTTCATATGCTACATACATACATACACTGGTTGAAATTTTTAAAGAAAAACTCTTCTTTAGAACTTATTAAAAATAAATGTTTGAATTTCAAAACGTTACAGAAAGGCGTCTAAGCAAGCGCTAAATGTATTAAGTGACGGTTACACGCTTTCTTATTAACACAACATACAAATCAATACTTTCATGCATACATAAAAAACAATACCTTCCATCTCGTGTCGTCTACCTATGCTTCGTGTGTGTGACAGCGATAAGTGCAAAAAAATTGTGCGGATGCGTAAAGGGTTTTTACATGCAAAAATAAAAATATCGTAGAGCCACTTGTTGCTGTCACACGCACATAGCATAGGTAGACGACACGAGATGGAAGATATTGTTTTTTATGTATGCATGTAAGTGTTGATTTGTATAATAAGAAATAATAAGAAAGAGTGAAACAACCACTCACTACATATTTATTTATAGCGTTTGCTTAAGATACATGTACACGACATGTTTTTTACATCTGACTTATCAACTTTTCATGTCACATGTTGCTGTGCATGTGTGTTACAATTGCTGTTTAGCAAAGTTTTTTTTAATTATTGTTTTTGTGTTTGGCGTATTTAAAATACGCCAACGAGTCTTTGGTGATAGATTAAAGAAAACAAATTCACGTTTTCTTTAATCTATAACCAAATAGTCGTAGGCGTATTTTAAATACGCCAAACACAATAAGGGCGAATATTCGATCAAAAACGTACATGTAATTTGCCCCTCGGGGTCATAGTTTGAAAAATATTCATAGCTAATGTGTCCAAATAAATAAAAACCTTTATATTTTTTAAATTTTATTGAAATCTATTAAATAGTTTCGGAGAGGCAGAAATTGCCCCATTTAACCCTTTTAGTCATATTTTTTAAAAAATACATAGCTTATATGTCTATGTAAAGATCCATATTTACATAGACATATAAGCTATGTATTTTTTAAAAATGTTTTAAATTTCATTAAGATCTGTTGGATAGTTTTGGAGAGGAATAAATTGCTCCCTATCTCCCCTCGTTATCCTATTTTTTAAATAAATACATAGCTCAAGTGTCTATATAAATATGAATCTATCTATGTTTTAAATTTCATTAAAATCTGTCAGATAGCTTCGGAGAGCAGAAATTGCTCCTTCCCACCCCTCGTGGTCCTATTTTTTATAAAAATGTATAGCTTATGTGTAGTTTTACATAGGTACTGCTGATGTTACCGACAAATTTATTTTAAATATCATAAATAATATGTACATAGTCCCATACCTTTTTTTTCATTTTTACACAGAAGTGCCAAAAATACTGAAGGTATTTTTTTAAACATGGATATTTTATTTGTATGGCAGATAACCAAAACACATCCATGGGTATTGAATAACATCTGTATAATATTCATGTATTTTTGTTTACTGAATGTGGTTGCGTGAAGATATTGCCGTGCATAAGTATAAGTAATAACCATACTTTTTGCGTTATAAATATGTGTATACACAATAACGAAAAGCGTGGGTAAATACCTCTGTATATTATTCTTATGGGCACTTGTTGTCATTCTCTGGTGTATACCTATGTCTTGTTTGTGTAAAATTATATTGCTGGCTTTTTGTTTTTTTTTCATATGTGTATTTTGTTTTTGTAAAAAATGTTTGTAAAAAATGTTACCAGCCAAAAGGGCGCTAAGCTCGACAGAAACGAACGAACATTAATGAGCTGAACCGAACACAATGAAGTTTGTGGTTAAAAAAAAAACCAATCGAAATTAAATGTTCTCATGTTTTTGTTGAGTTGGATAAGAACAGTATTACTTTTGTGTTTAAAAGATGACAAAGAGGGAAACGTTTTTTTTAATGATTTACTACACAAACACTATTGGCGTTTGTGTTTTCCACAAATCTACCGAACCGAACACTAAGGACCGATATTAAGTATTTATTTTCGAAAACTGGTTCTAAGTGTTCAGAAATAAGGGAACAAAACACACGTGATTGTCCAACGAATTGCAATTGTGGAACGAGGAACGTAAAAAAAGAACTATTGAAAAAGTCCTCACCGTTCCTGTTAGGGAATCTCTTATAATGAGGTTAAGATTCATGTAAAATTTTTTTTTGCCGATTATTATTTAGATATCAAACGGATAGACATGGATAAATAAAACCGTTTTCAAATCGATTGACATAATAACATTGTAATTATTCTTATAACTAATATTTCTATAATTTTTGGGCTGCAGCAATATTTTTATAAAATCTTTTCTTTTTCCCGCTGGCAATATATTATAAAATCAAAAGCTGGCCTCTTTAAACATTTGATGATTGACTGACTGATTGTTGGTTTTTCGTTGAACACATTTTACTCACTGACTTGCTAAATAATTCCTACAAATACTCGTCACACTAACTACATACTACTAGATACATTCATAGTACAATGTTTAATACATACAATCATATTTATGTATACTCTAGTATATATTGTTATTGTTGGTAAACGTATAAATTTCTATTGATTTTAAAATTATGAAAGTAAACAATAATAAAAATAAAGCATCCAAAACAAACAAACAAAAAGCATTGAACACACGTCAAACGAGGGAGCAAACGAATTGTAGGAGTATAAAAGTCAAAACAAATTTTGTTGAAAATTGCACGCAAATAACATGAATTGAATAACAATTTACACGTAAATAAAACTCATGGATGTGTGAGAGGAGTAGAAGAAGTGGAAGTGGCTAAAAATTTTAGAATGACAACCAAACACTCATTTGATGAACTACCACCATCTATTTGAGTTTATTGTCATATCATATCGTGATAATTAAGAAGAAGAGGTTTGTTTATGTTGTGCTAAAAGTGTTGTAGAAGAAAATTAGTTTAAAAAAATGTGAGGGATTTTCTACGAAATGGGGATGTGCTCTACTTGGAGCTTTTTTGAATAATTTTAACTGTGACTACCTTTCAGATTGAACTGCAGTGTATGATACACTATCATCTTAATATGCAGATGTTTGTTATTTCAAAAGCCTCATTAAAGTATCACTGTCCAATGATCTTAAATGGGTAAATTATGGACTCATCTGGCTAAGTCATACCAAACTTCACCACTATACTGCTATCTTATACACACAGAAAAAAATCAATGTAAATTCGTTCAAAAAAAAGGTTGATTTTACATTTCTGAGTAGTGATTTTGCTTCATTGTTGTTTCATGTTAATTCAACATGATTTTACAATAACTTGCGAACAACATTTTTTTCTTTTAAAATAACTATAATTCATGTTAATTTAACATTGCATTAGAGCAAAATGTCATTTGTATTGAAACAACAATCCGAATCACATTGAATGAAAGTTATTTAAAGTTGAAACAACGTGAATTTCATGTAGAATTAAATTGGTTGGAGTGTGATATAACAGTGTGAAGACAACATATGCATTTATTTAAGAATAATTCAAAACACTTACCCCTGTAACACATGTTTCACTTATTTTGTATTCTCCTTTGTTAACAGAAGCATCAGCAGAATCGCCCGATATGGGTTTCGTCATCAATCTACTTTGAAAACTTGATGAACTATTTAACTATATAATATTAATTAAAAGAATACGGGAATTGTCTTCTTTTTATAACATATTTTAAACATAAAAATAAAAAAATGTACAAACTTAAGCATGTATGCATGTTAATTTAACAAGATAAACTTTTGATTTTAATATAAAACAGCTTTTTATGGATTCAATATTACACAATGTTATTTTAACAGTGAATAATATTAAATAAACGTGATTTAAGGTTATTTAAATATTTTTCATTATAAATTAATATAAAATAATGATAAATTTAAATAAAGGGCATACTTTTGCAGAAATTTACCATGATTCTCAATTAGGGTTGCCAGACGGTCTTGATTTGGCTTGATTGTTAAGCTTTTTCAATGAATGTCAAGAATCAAGAAAGAATGTCATTTGCCAAGAATTTAAAAAAATTGTTCCATTACATTCTTAAGAAAATCAAGAAACAATAACAATTAATGATCTATTTGGTATTTTTGGGCTGCAGTTATAATGTATTTTGTCGGAAAGAGCTGCGGGAATTTGTATCGCAAGGAATTTTGGATTGTTAGAAGAAGAATGTATAGCAGGATTATCAGACTCTATTTCGTTCTTCATTTACAGCATTATCCATTCATTTGAAGCTTCAATATTGTCTTTAGAAAGCAATTTTGAATTTACAGATATTATACGAAGTATCGGAGTAAAATTAAGTCCTTCTATCGCATATTGTATGGGCGTTTCTGTACCAAAACCGCGATTTCTAAAGAAAGAGGTAGTTATTTGTCTATAACTAGATCGTTTATAGACAGTTTATTTTAAGTTTATTTTATGCAAAAGTTAAAAAATAAAGTTCATTATATATAACAAGACTTTTAAAAGTTAAGTTTTATAGGTAAAAATTAGAGGCAGCCGTAATTTGTTGCGGATATCGCAGACATTTGTGGAAAAATCTGGCCGAATTTCAATTGCAAGCTATTCCAGACTTTATAAATACATATCTTCTTCATAAAACCCATTTCAATGTTTACACGGACAGAAAAACCGACGGACGAATAGACGGGGATCGTTAAATCCACTCCGCAAGGTTTTTCTTTTCAATTCCAATCTTTTTGCCGATTTCGATCTGGCAAGCCTATTCTCAATCAACATTTTGCCATGTTATTTTAAAATTGGTATTTTTTACTGTGTGTACGGTTTTAGGCGTAGACAGAAAAAATCCTCGCCAACTTTTTTCAATTAAACTATTAATCAAAACTAAAGTCAGTGTTAATTTAAACGTTAATTAAGTGAATTAATTAAGCGTATTCGTATATTAACAACATTGCTGCAGAAAATGTTGTTAGTATAAAAAAAAAATATTTATTTAGTACTATTAATTTGTTTACTGAAGCAAATTTAATTATTACTTTAATTAATCTCAAAAATTTTTAATTGCAAGCAATTTAAATTTTTTCCGTGTATTATTTAACACTTTTCGAGAGATGACTTGGACCATATTTCTTTTAAATGTCATAATGTGTCGGTTAAGCCTGACCATATAATATCGTACACCACTTACGTTGTTTGATTGTTACACAAAACAGTAGAATATATTGACAGCAGTGCGGTTCAGTATTTGATGCAAATACTCTTGCGGAAGTGCAAATGCTAAATATTGTAGATTTTGTTTGAAATCCAACAACAAAATAAAAGAATTGCAATTATGTATAACATCATTGCTTTTGCACAATTTTTTTTGCTAAGTGTATTGTGCTTGCATCCCTAATACTCGAACAGCTGACATTTGTAAACAATAATTTAAAATCGTCAAACAACTCTACTAATGATTCGATAATATTTTCTTTTGCACTACTTCGTGATATTTTAAAATAATTTCACAAAATATTTAAACACCTTATTTGTAATTTTCACGACCAATATTTCTGTATATCAGTTCAGTTGTAATCTTAGATCTTTTAAACATGTTTTTGCGGTGTGCTGTAAACAGCGTTACCGTTGTGATACTAAAGTATCAATTTGACCCTTTTTCGACGGTGTTGATACCTTTTATGACCCGTTTTTTTAATTATACTTTTGTATCAATATCACCTGTTTTGTGACCCTTTTTGACCCTTTTTCGAAATAGCTCTCACATTTTGTTTTTTGTCAACACTGCGGAACAGAAGTGCTAAACAAATGTTTTCGAAATAAACATTGCTTGATATGGAACAGACTCAAAGTATAAACTTACAATTCCATGCTTTCTTCTCCTTGATTTTTGATAATAAAGTACAATTTCCCTAAAAGCAAACATAACTCATATAAATATTTGTTATTTTTTACGGTGGTTTCTTTTTAAAACAAAAATTTGACATTTTATTAAAAAAATGCAATGTAGTGTTTTTCTCTCTTAAACAGTAGCATATTTTATTCAAAAAAATTCGCCCTTAATACTGACAAAAGGTATTGAACTTTTCGCCCCCTTTTGAATCGACAGTGTTGAGAGTGCCCTAACAGGAATGAAAAAGAGGTAAAAATTGCTCAATTAGCGGAAATTCCCAAATATTTGGTAAAAGCGGTATGATGGCAAAGTCTTATATTTATTAAAAATCATAAAAGCTTTAAAAAATCTGACACTTACAGGAAAAAATCGCTTTAATCGAGTAAATGGTTACAATCCGCGAACGATAGCAAAATTTAAAACAAACACTAAAATTTATTTGACATCGCTAAATCGGAAAGTTACATAAAAAGTATGAAAAAATTAGCTACAATGATAAAGAATAAACTTTTTGTCAGGTGTTTAAAACAGGACAGAGCATTCCATAAAAAAATTAAGTTTTTTGAGCTCTTCCTACCTGAAATATTATTTTTTTGTTTGCTTATAAAAAAAACTTGCTCTTATTATGTTCATTAAAATGGGAAATACTGCTTTTAAAACACTTGACCCTTTTTTTATTGAAATACCCTTTTTTTGACCCCTTTTTCTGGAAAATCCCCTTTTTGTGACCCTTTTCGAAAATTTCCAACGGTAACCCTGGCTGTAAAGTTTTGAAAGTGTGGCTTGGTGTATTTTATCTCTCAACTGCAGAATTAAAAAATTATAATTTTTTTAAAAAATAAATTGAAATCTTTTTCTTTATTGTACTCGCCATTGATTTTTTCCGTTCCATAATCAATATTATTATTGTCCAAGACAAAAATATGATATTGCAAGTTTTTATTTTCTCTCCAAAGTGGGTAGATAAAAGTATTCTCAAATCATTTTTGGGTTAACCCCCACATTGATATCATGTATTTTTCCGAGTTAATTTGTTTGCATTGTAATTCACTTTGAAGGTTGGCATTTAAAATGTAGTTCACTTAGTGCTTTCACCACAGGAGCTAGCGAAGATTTTCAGACACATATATGAACATCGCTACACACAGAAAACAAATTAGTTGGAAAACGGTTGCAGTAATAAAATATTGATCAAGTAATATAATATATTATTGCAACTAACTGATTTTTAATACTATTGAATATTTAAACTTAATTCTAACTGAAATATGATTATTTCAATTCTTTTATAAGTTATGATAACTAATTCCATTTAACACTAAATATTAGTACGAATGTTGTCAATCACAACCAAATTTAATACATTGCAAATCTGAATATTGGTCAATACAATCAATAATTTGCTTTTGCCAATAAGTTTTATCATATAATTGTTAATTCATTTGTTGCAGCTAATTATTGATTGTGAGTATAGCTTAAATTCGTGTACAACAAATGAAAATATAATTATTTGGAATTCACAACCAAAAAAACAGCTTATATGTAGGTACCATTTGTAAATTGTGAGTACTAAACTAATAAAAAACTGAATTTGCTGTCAAAACTAAAAAATAAATTTGTGAGAAGAACATTTACTAAAATAAGTTTTGATTTCATATTTAATAAGAACATTTAAAAAAAATTTTTTTAAGAAACGATTTTCTTCCTGCCTGCAAAGTTTCATCCATTTGCATTGAGTATAAGGCGGTCAAAAAAGCATTTTACCAAAAAAAAAAAAAAAAATTTTGTTTCACCCCTAGATTTTATCCTGGCTACGCCCATGTATTCGTGTATTGTCATCGGGAATATGTATGCCTGCAAAGTTTCACCCATTTGCATTGAGTATAAGGCGGTTAAATTAACGTTACAAGATTTGATTTTCCGAAGTGAAGCTAAAGAAAAAGTTTAAAAAATTTTGCCCCCCCTAGATTTTATCCCGGCTACGCCCATGTATTCGTGTATTGTCATCGGGAATATGCATGCCTGCAAAGTTTCATCGATTTGCATTGAGTAAAAGGCGGTCAAAAAAGCATTTGACCAAAAAAAAAAATTTTTTTTGCCCCCCCCCCTCCCCTACATTTTATCCCGGCTTCGCCCATGTATTCGTGTATTGTTATCGGGAATATGTATACCTGCAAAGTTTCATGCATTTGCATTGAGTATAAGGCGGTTAAATTAACGTTACAAGATTTGATTTTCCGAAGTGAAGCTAAAAAAAAGGTTTTAAAAAATATTTCGTCCCGGTCAACACCATACATCTGTGGTTTTCATGGGCAACCGCGTATGTCCATTTTTTCGATTTTGAAATGCTGATGCTTTATTGCTTAATTTTAAGCGCTCTTTACATTTTTTAAAAAAAATGTTAAAAACAGATAGACCCATTCCGATGTTTTAACTCAATTACAAAGTTCAAAAGGTGGAATATCTAACCCATAGTTTGATCTAGAATGGTTTTTTCGGCTCTCCTGAAAAATTTTGTTTTAAGACATACGCGGTTGCCCATGAAAACCACAGACATGCGACCTAACTCTTCAGCACGCACTATAAGCTCCAATGGATCACTAGTCCCGTCAAAGCATATATTCCACATTCATCAAATCCATCTTGTACTCAGTGGCTGTGGTTGCTATCGAGGGGTGAGTCATCTAAGTACTATCCTCCTTTACCGGTGACTTAACCACTATATTCAGAGGATAGGCCACATATTGATTCCTGTTTCGATTGGATTTCTAAGGGGCTTCACACACAACAAGCTAGTCATGCTTGCCACTTTTGAATTAAGCCCACGGCTTTCTCAGTTCCGCAACACTGCCCGCTTGGTCTTTTTGGAACTTTTTTAGGCGCGATAACAATTCTTCTCGCTTAAGGGAGTTTTGTGGGCCCACTCCCTTCTCAACATTGTCTGTGTTGATCGGGTAAATAATGTATTTGTTTTTATAAAATTAAATAATCGTCCTTATTGTGGTTGGCAAATTTAAAATACGCCTGCGGCTGTTTGGTAATAGATTTTAGGAAATAAGTTCACGTTCTCTTTAACGTGTTACTAAACAATCGCAAGCGTATTTTAAATTCGCCGAACACGATAAGAGTGAACGTATAAAAGATACGTAAAATATCTTAATAAATATACATACAGTACTTTTCGCTTATAGTCACATCCTTTAGTTGCAACCATAACGTGGACCATATCGCTAATGTGACTATAAGGCTCATTCACATATATGCCACTATGGCGCATATAACCGAAATCGAATGTAATCAAGTTGTGTGAATAAAGGAAATAAAAAATTCATATAAATTACACCGACATCAGACTTATGGTTTTACAACAGAGTTGCATACTGTATAAAAAATAGTTAAAATAATAACAAGATATTTCATAACTGATACCAACGGCAAGAACTCATTTTTTACAAAAATTAAATGATTTAATTCATTCCTTCTTTGGATGGATTTTTGATTCGAAAACTCAAAAGAACTTAGTTAATTTTGCTAATGTGACTATAACGCCATTAATTTGCTTTACTTTTCCCTTTGATGACTGTTGATAGATGGCATACATGGCAAATTTGCTTATATCGCTAAATGGACTATAACGTTAATACCTTATATTAAATTAACTTATAGCGGCAAAATAAACAGAAAAATGGACAACATCGCTAATGTGACTATAAGCGTAGTGACTATAAACGAAAAGTACTGTACTATCAAAAATTGGAGGTTATTGGAATTGTTTTGATTTTCTATCTAATAAGTCGGGAAAATGGTTTATGCAACTTGTAAAAAAAAATATATTGATAAAGACAATCAAATCTTTTGTTATGAACACCAATTATGTATGTGTTAATTCAGGTGCATCTATCTTTTATTCGGGTATAAGCATATTTTTCTTTTCTAATAATCATACTAACAACTAACAATATCTGTGGTTAAAACTGATAGTGTACTAAAATTCAAATGTTGCTTTCAAAAATATTATGCTAAGCAACGAAATTTTCAGTAATTGTAACCGAATTATGTAAAAGTACATGCAACCGACGAAATTCGATTGGCGCCAAATTCGATTGTGATCACCAATCTGTTTTCTTTGTGTACAAAAATAAATATGTACAAAAATAAATATGTCAAAGCGAACTTGTTTATAAATTCGAATTTTTGAACTCCCTAATTCAACCTATTTCATCAACGATAATATTGTGCACTTCAAACAGAAAGGTTAAAACAGTTTTGTTACAGAAGATGCAAAGAGATAGTTTTGAAAATGACTGATGAGTGTAACGAACCAGTTTTGTTACCAACTGCAAATTTAGGTCACATAAAAACATAGAAAATGACATGATTCTATATATTTATTCTCGTAGAGTGCTAAAAGATCTGTCAAAATCAATTATCTTAATTTTTCAATTTTTGAAACGAACGAATTTTGCAACTCACCTACTCATATATAAACCCAATTTTATTTATTTTAACAAAACAAATAATATTTTTTTGAATTGCATTTCTTAAACTAATTTTGTGATTATTATTAATGAATGTATGAATGAATATCATTTTTTTTAACGAAATTTATATTTTGATGAGTCTGCTGTAAGTGCTTTTTTAAGCACACACAGCACCTAAAATAATGTTAAATTCACGTATAACATTAAGAGATCAGGGTTGGGGTAGGATTTGGTAAAAATCATTGCATTTATGATCATCGAAATACATATTTTTTAATATAAAAATTAAATAATACATCTCTAGTCTTATATTCCATTAAAAAAATTAATTTGAAAAATTTTTGGTTGGTGGACTGTTTCTGGGATTAGCCCATATGCATTTTCTCTGGATTAAAAAAATTATTGAAAGGTTTGAAATGTTACATATGCAAAATAAAGTTCTTCATGTTTTTGATCTCCTCATTTCAATAAAATTTTAAATAACCATGATATTAAAAGTATCGGACAGCGATCGATAGATGAATTGTTCTTTAAAAGAATATGTATCTAATTTTTTGAGGCCAGGAGAAAATTCTACCCATTTTTAATATTTTCTTATGACGTGTTTTGGAGCAAAATGTAAAAGAGTAGCTTTAGTGAAGTGGAATGTTCTGGAGCTAGTATTGAAACGGGGTTGCTTATGGAAAGAGCAAACTCTCGCTTTAGAGCGCACAGCATGACAAATTGGAGTAGATGTATAACCAAAGGAAAACGAGTAATGGTTGAATTCTTCGACCTTTTCGATCCCCCAAGACCACAAATGACTTGCTTTTTACTGCCAAATTTTATAAGAACCGTGTATTTTTAGCAAATTTTGAGGATGGGGCAATCGATTTATATGGCTATTTTTCATCTTTCTGGCAACAGATGTATTTCGCCTCAAAAGTCATCTAATTTCGGATACCCTGTTCTGATATAAAGAGTATGTTTACAACTACAGGTAATTCTATACTAAATTTACGATGTTATACCTAAGCAACTAATTTAAATTTGCCCCTAACATGTAGGGTATTTATGCAAACAATAATTATAAAATTCAAAATTGATTTAAAACTTATCATGCAATCAGTCAATAGAATATTTAATTTCTATTATAATAAGCAATTTCCAATATAATTATTTTTCTTTTATTTTATCTAAGCAAAGACCTCTTGATTACCTTAAAATTTTTTAATTATTTATCTTTATTTTTTTTTCTAAATTCAATGTTCTTTTAATTAAAACGAAAAAAAACTCATATACAAGAGAACATTGAAACTAAATACAGTGGCTCTCAAACAAGACTCATTACTCAGTTTTAAAACATGTTAAATGTTAAATAGAAAATACTGCTCGTACACAACTCATGCTCGTAAAGTTCGTTGTTTGCACACATTGTGTAATTTTTGTTAAAATAAAATTCCATTGACTTGCTGATAAGAAGGGGGACACCATCACTACTGTTGGATACACACATGTGAACGTGCTGAGAAGTTGGAATCATCGAGTTTGGTATTTTATCAATCTTACATCTGTTTATAATTGAAAATGCAGCTACTGTCATGAAATTTTTAACTTGACGTATAAGATACGAATAGTTATTTAAAAAAAGTTTTGTTATGTGTCAGCATTTATCGTAAAGAGACAATGAAAAAAATTGATATAAATTTGACATGGAAATTGACGCCAATCACGTTATTAATGTCAACAAAAATGCTTTCCAGCCAGCCAAACAATCAATCCAGTCTGCATGCTTGCATTTGAAAGAATTCTCGAGTAGTACTGTGCTGCCAACAGTTTACAGAAATGGGAAGAATATTTTGAATTGATAGCTATGGCTTGATGATACGAGATATACTTTTTCTGATCGGAAAAGTTCTGTAATTATTAAATAGTCGCTAGTTTATTAAATATTCACCCCTATCGTGAATGAAAATTCCTTGGGAGTTTTTCCCTTTTTCCATTTTTTCAATGTTAATTCAATTGTAAAAATGGGAAAAGGGACATAACTCCCAAGGAATTTTTATTCACGATAGGGGTGATTATTAAAAAAATTTATAAGAGGTTCAGAGAATTCAGTTATTAAATTCTGTAAAGTAGAGTTCAGCGTAACAAATAACCGTTAAAATAATCTGTACATATACTTTTCTTAACTGTAAAAGAGTTTTAAAAACTATACAGATGTTCTTAAAATCTGTATAACAGTTTTTAAGCACTTCATAAGACTAAATGTCATGAAAAGTTTTAAAAACATTAAACCAAATCCAATACTACTTTATGTAAGTTTTAATTTAATGTACAACAATTATACAGTACGTTATAATAGTTTATTAAAACTAAAGTTTTCAAGAACCTCAATATTTTCAAGAACTTAATACTAACTTAACTGTAAAAATACTTAAAAAAAAATAAATTATATGCCAAAAATAAAACAAGGCTTAAAGGTCCACTTAGACGTGACACTCAAAAGCCCAAAATATGCTTCACGAAGTTATGGCTTTAAAAAATGAGAAGTTCTTGTGACGCGGAATTCATTTACACTAGGAATGATTGGAATGAATTTTTTGGAAAAAGTTATGTTTAGACAGTCTATTACACTAGACCCATAATTTTCCCTAAAGAGTAATACATTTTATTTTATTTAAAAATTATTTTGTAACCATTTTCATTGTTTTAAATTTTATTTTCAAATTTGAAATGTAAATTTAAAACAACGTTAAAAAGTTTTAAGAATGTGGGGGACACAAATTTTTATAGAGAATTCGTTTCATAAACCTTTAATAAACCTGGAATATTTTTTGTAAATAAGTTGACATTTATGTTAGTATTATTTTTATTTTAATATATCTTTTAGACTGAAATCCACCTGTACCCTACACTGATAGAAAAGGCGTCATAACGCTGGCGTATTTTGACATCAGTACTGTGACAAGTGTCTACGTTTTTGACCCCATGACCCTTTTCATCATGGTGATGCCAACCTTAACATCATTTGGCCAAAGTGTAAAAACTAAGTTATGTCATCACAGAAATGACAAACATGTCCTTAGTGCGATGACGCAGCAACATCGGAGAAAGGACACATTAGCATCAATTTAATGACAGTTTGTCATTAAGTCAAAGTCATTGGAATTGACTTAAGTCAAAGTGAGAGAACATTATTATTTACTTACCCGTTACATATGTTTGTTTCACGTTTGTTGAATTACGCCCTTTGTTTACAGCAGAACTCTCAATAATAAGACACCAACCAGCACCATGCCCATATGGGTTTCCTAATCATTCTACTTTAATAATTTGATGTATTTAACTAAATAATCTAAAAAAATAGAATATAGGAATTTTTGCTTCTTGTAATACATTGTAATCATGAAAATAATGTTAATAACATACAAAATGTGGCATCGAATTGATGCCACTATAGTCATAATATAGATGACACGTAAAAAATGACAAAATTGTACGAAGACGTTAGTCATTGGATTGATGTTACTTTTTGCATCATTGATGCCGTTTGTAGTAACATTGATGTCACAACTCTGATGTTAGGGCATCATCAATATGAAGATGCATTTTTCTATCAGTGTTCAAACTTAAAATTTTGCTCGATTACAGTTAAGTGCACTTCTTTTCGTAGGGTGCCAAATGAATGCTGCTCACTTTCTTACTTTCCTTATTTACCGCAGAAATTGTAAGTTTTCGATTTATTTATTCAATTTCAAAAATGTTTTATTCGGGGATTTTTTCATTCTTTATTTACTTTTTGCCACAACAAACAGTAGCTGTCAATTTAAGAAATTAAACGCGTTTTTTTATTTGTCTTGTAACATCAAATATTTTTGTTTTTACATTTTTCAGTTTTTTTTCTCTTTTAATTTTTTAATTTTGTGATAAGAAAACCACTGGCAAAGATTAAATTAAATTTTATAAAAAAAAATTATCTCTTTATAACGTGAAAAAAAAATTATCGGTAGGGATACCCCTGAGTACTCGTAATTGAACTTAAAACTCAATTTGTTTGCTTTGTAGCGATATTAGTACGAGTATATTAAAGGAAGAGAATTTGTTAAACTACTATAAATATTTATTTGTTAAACTGTCAATAATGTCAAATGCATTATTGCATTTTTATCTCATTTTCTTTATTACGAGATAACAATTGGTAACCTTTTTTGGTGTAAAGCTAGTAAATCGTTGAATTACTTTCCCTACAAGAAATGCATAACCAAAACTAAAAAAAGAAAAAATTTACTAACACACTTCCAACAATTTTATATTAGAGTGGAACAACTAACATACATAAATAAAGCAATTTTTTTTTTATATATTTTTGAGAAACGCTTGTAAAGTTTTGTGAATCAGTTAATTAAATTTTATAATATGTATAATTTGAATATTAAAGTAGAGCTAATAAAAATTGCTAGAATGCTAGTGGTAAGTTACTGATGGTGGCTTCAGAGGACGTGGTGGTGGATTCTCTGGAAACAACACGGGTCAAGTACATAGAGGTAGTTGAAAGGAGTAGTCGTCCAACAGGTAGCGGCCATGCGGGTGGTGGATTTGACCAGGATAATCTTTTAAGATATGCCGGTAGAAATAAAGCAACTAATAATGTTATTAAAAACACAGATAACTTTTCAAGTCAGTGCATATTTGATTTTTTGGTCACAATTAATTGGTTACACGAACGTTCACCTCCATTTCCAGACGCATGCAAGAAGTGGAACGTCATAAAGCAGCCGATGGCGATACTTGGTATACTATACTTGTCTGCCGTCTAATTTCCTATGAATATGATGATAATTTTTTTACAATAAAAAATTTGATTAAAAGTAAAAATTAAAAAAAATGTAATGTATTTTATTAAGGTTAGTACAAACCAATATTTACGTTATGAATAACTAGTTAGTGCTAACCAATATTTACGTTAAGACTAACTAGTTATCGTTAACCATTATTTAGGTTATCATTGACTAGTAAAAAGCAGCAGAGTAAGAAGTACAGATATATATTCCGTAGACGGGTGGAATTAATTAGTTAGAGAGAGATGCAAGATCACATGTACGCAAGAGTATCGGTTAGTTTTTTTTTTTGCTCTTAATAAACTAATAGAAACTTTAACCAATATATCAGTCACCACTACCGGTCAAATAACTAGTAAAATGACCGGTAGTCTTCTTGTAGGGTTGGTTAGCTTAGTACTAGATTCGTTCCTGATGGGAAGTTCCATAATAAAACGATATAATTTCAGTTTAAAACTTGTTTTGGAAAAATCAATAAGGCAATTCGCGAAGTGTTCTATTGTGACATAATGATTCATACAAATTTTATTTTATTTTTCATATTAAAATATTTTTTGGCAATTCAAATTTGTTTTCTATATGCTATATTTTGAGCTGTTTTTTTTAAACTTTTAAGGCCAATTTCACCAAGTTTAGCTAAACTAACCTTTACTTTAACTTCCAGTTAACGATGCTATAAACAGCTATAGCTGGTAACTAAATTTTGTCATTAATTTTCTTTTATTATTTATTTATGCAAGAATTTAATAAAAAAAAATATATTTTTGTCATTTAATTTACACTAATTTTTTTTATGAGAATACAACAGGCTGTTCACAACATTGCAAAAAGTCGTATTTAAGTACTTAGTACTAAACAAGACTTTGTGAATTAAATAAATATTACATTTATATAAATATGTTTAAATGAATATCAATTTGATATGTCCATAACTGAATGGAACTCCCAGGTAACACCAACTATAAGAAACTACTTTGACATACGAAAATTAAACGAAAAAAAAATTCATTTATTAACAGGTGAGGAGTTCCATAACAACAAAAATATATAATTCCACATTTTTAATTTGTTTTTAATTCAAATTGTTCAAATCGAAACAAATAATTTTGCTTTAATTTAATACTAAAAACCAGTTAGAGTGATATATTCGGCTGCCCCGAGTCTTTGATACCCTCCACCGACATTTAGAATATTTCAGGAGTGGCCTTTACATGGTAAATTATGGACCGATCTTCACGAAATTTGGCTTTATATGGGGTCTATGGTAAATTATGGACCGATCTTCACGAAATTTGGCTTTATATGGGGTCTATGGTAAATTATGGACCGATCTTCACGAAATTTTGTGGTGTGATTTCTTGCCATATAGAACGATTCTTATATCAATCCGTGCATTCCGCCACTATTTAAGTGAGTTTTCAAAGCTTTTCTTGGGATTTAAAAATTAATTAACAAGGTTACGTTATAATGTGCTAAATTCCCATTTCATACTATTGAAAAACTGAATTTTATTGTTGATGGGATAAGCTATTCCTATGCACATTTTACGGGTTGCTTAGGCCAGATTGGCAGGAAGGAGTTGTAGTAACAAAATGATCAATTTCCTAGTGTGATAGTTCCACAGTTGGATTCATAACTCTTAAGGCCCAACCACAATGTGATTAAGTTGGCTTAAACGAATGAGCGAATACATGTAAATTATATGAAGCAAACTATTTTGAACTTAAGGAAACTTTTTGCTAAGCTTAATGAAACTGTCATTTCCTTAAGCAAGGTGCGAATCTAATCGCATATTCCGTACGGAATCAAATGTTTTTTTATTTTGTTTTTGTTTTCTTTTATAAAGGTTGGTTAAATTTCAAGGGCCGATGTTGATTTGGAATAAAACACAAACTATTTAGGAAATTATTGTAATTTTATTTTATTATGATATATTGGTATTACTCAATTATGTATGGAACAAAATATCGGCCAAATGGGCGCGGCGACCACGGCGGCACACCTCCGTCCGATGGTCCAAATTTTCGATGACCCTGAGGCATAATGGAGGTTCTATGCCGTTAATGTGCCGAATTATCTCATCCTTTAGCTCTTGAATTGTCGCTGGCTTATCGACGTACACCTTTTCTTTCAAATAACCCCAAAGAAAAAAGTCCAACGGTGTCAAATCACATGATCTTTGCGGCCAATTGACATCGCCATTACGTGAGATAACACGTCCATTGAATTTGTTGCGCAAAAGAGCCATTGTTTCGTTAGCTGTGTGGCAAGTGGCACCGTCCTGCTAAAACCACATATCGTCCACATCCATATCTTCCAATTCGGGCCATAAAAAGTTCGTTATCATCTCACGATAGCGAACACCATTCACAGTAACTGCCTGACCGGCCTCATTTTGGAAAAAATACGGCCCGATGATGCCGCCAGCCCATAAACCGCACCAAACAGTCACTCTTTGTGGGTGCATTGGTTTTTCGACAATCACTCTTGGATTCTCATTCGCCCAAATGCGGCAATTCTGCTTATTGACGATTCCACTGAGGTGAAAATATGCCTCATCACTGAATCACGAAGTGCACGATATACCCTTTGATTTGAACGCCCATTTTCATAATAAGTCTGGATAACTTTAACACGTTGTTGGATCGTGTGTCTCTCCATGGTTCAAATTGAGTAGGGCTGAAATAGAGAAATGTCAAATAAAATTCGGAAAAAACTTGGCGTTTAGGTGTAGTTCACATTCAACATCGGCCCTTACAATTTAACCACCCTTTACATTTGAGAGACTTTTTGTTAATTTTTGACAGTAGGTTAAGCAGACTATGCATATTATGGTTGAGCCTTTATCCTACAATTTTGCTGGATTTCAATATTAAACTGCTTAGGATAATAAGAAAAAATTTAGCACTAATATTGTTCTTTTCTTTTAAGTTGTTCGAAAGTGAGCATGTTTTTAACAGATGGACAGATGGACATATCTAAATCGACTAAGAATTCTAAAGGACCCAGAATAAATACCTAATGGGGTCTTAGATGAGCATTAAAAAGTTTCACACGAAACGCCAAACTTATATACCCCTTCACTGCTAGTTGTGGAGGGTATAATCAGGGTTGTCAGATTTTTTTGAGCTCCATCGCCAAACCGGATGTCAGAAATCGCCAAAAATCGCCAAACGTCAATTTTGTTTAGTTTATGAAATCTTTTTTTTTTTTTAATTAAATTTTGCATACAAAAAAAAGCTGATATAATATTGCATTCAAAAATCGCCAAAAACTGAGAAAAAATACAAAAAAGTCGCCGAAAGTAAATTTTGTTAAGTAGCTGTTATTTTTTTAAATAACATAAAATAGAGATCATTTATTCAGTTAAAAAAAAATTAAATTAAGCACACAAGTCTATAAGATCACTTCAGGCTCATCAATTTCATTACTATTGTGTTGACCTGCAGACGTACTATTAGATTTAAGCAGTGCTTAAAAAACTGCAGTCGAAGTTAAAAACCGCCATCTCTTCCACTTTTTCATTTGTCATTGGTCAAAAAAAAAAAAAAACATTTGCTTTTACTTGCAATTCATTAAATGTAAATAGTCGCTGTCAAACCAAATCAAAAATCGAAAAATTGTAGACAAATTTCGTTTTTTGTTCCACAGGTTTTGGATTCGACTACAGTTTTTTAAACCTTGGATTAAAAAAGTGACTGAATAATTCACTTAAAATGATAATAAAACGAAAATCATGTGAAAAAAATTTGCCAGATTTTTTTTAAACTAGTAATGATAACAAAAAAGGACAAACTGTTCAAAAATCTATAAGTATATATAATATGTATAAGTATATATTTATATATATTTAGCTGGAGAGGCCTAACTCCGCTTATGTAAATATGAATGGTAAAAATAGCCAAGTAAATCGCCAGTTATGTCAAAAACCGCCACAAAAGTCGCCAGTCGCCAAACGGAAAATCCCATCGCCAAACACGTTTCAAAATCGCCACGTTTGGCGATAAATCGCCATATCTGACAGCCCTGGGTATAATAATGGTTCAAATCAGTGTTGCCAGTGGTGGAAAACATCAGTTTTTAAATTGTAGGTTTTTTTTTTAAAGCATTATTGAACTTCAAATATGGTTACAAATAGACCCTATTGTTATTTCTCAAGAATAAAAACACTTAATTTTATATAGGTGCATAAAACAATGTTGTAAAAACCCAGGTTTTGTAAGTTTTATAGTCAGTATTTTAAATATTTTTCAAAAAATGTCTAACAACATTGGTTAAAATGAAAATTAAATCAGTCAAATCCCGATAATTCGTACCCCTATAAATCGTAATTCCCGATAATTCGTAATAAACTGTCGCTCCCTTGAAAAAATATCGTTAATTCTTAAAATTTCCATACATTTTGGCCCCCTCGCCAATTCGTTATTTTTTTTTTAAATAAAATCTTCTTTATCTCTTATAAATCGTAATTGTTTGCCAACTACCACTTATAATTCGTAATAAAAACAACAGAAACATGGAAAGAATGATTTTTTGCTTACCGCTATTTTTTTTTTTTGCGTGGGTTTTTGCTTTTGCTTGTGTGTGAGTGTTTATTTTCTTAAGATCAGTTTGTTACATGAATAATTTTTATATGCCTATTTTATTTTTAACAATTGTCTTCTATGTTTTTTTTTCTACGTTTTAGTAAATAAATTGAAAAACCCCGTTAATTCGTATTAATTTTACTTAAACCCCGGTTAATCGAAACCCCACTTTATCGAAAACCCCTATAATTCGTAAGAAATGGCCGGTACGTTGCGAATACGAATTATCGGGATTCTACTGTATTTCTATAACTTCATATCGCTTTTTATACCTACACCACCATAGTAAAGAACGAACTATGCATTTGTGCTACCTTTAAGTACACCAATCGACTCACTCAGAATCACTTTCTGAGTCGATCTAACGATGTCCGTCCGTCTGGCTGCCTTTTCATGTAAACCTTGTGCGCAAAGAAGTGGTCGCAATTTTGGAAATAATTTGAGGAAATTTGGGACATAGGTTCTAATTAGCACACGGACCAAGCCTGTGCTCGCAAATCGCGCCATAATTTCAAATAGCCTCCATTCAAGCTTCTTTTCGGAATAGGGTCTTTGAGCCCATAAACCGTATGTGTTGTTTGTCACTCGGAAACAGCACATAAATTTGGGCCAAACTACATAATTTTATATTCATATTTGACCATATCTACCATACAAATACAACTCCCGAAAAAAAGCTTTTAATGCCATAACTTCCTTAGAAATATTAGTATTTAGTTCAAAATTGGCGACAATAACTGGTGCTGGTGGGTCCAAAAATTAACCAAATAAACTCCCTTACTAAAATCTCTTAAAGCCAAACAAATTCTATAAAGATGAAGGAAGATACCTTAATAATATTCCGCACAAAGAACTTTCACACGAAGCTTAACCTTCTAACATCATTTTATTTTGGCGGGTCCATGATTGGCCATGGGTCCCAAATAGGGTACACTTCCAAAAATTTGTTCATATTTACTGTGGTGTAGGGTATCATATGGTGTGGCTTGGCCGTCTATACTTTATTACTCGCAATATTTTAGGACAATATTTAAAGATGAAGAAAGATGTTGATTTTAAGCCCTATACAATTCTTATGGGAAGATGTTATCATCTTTGCGATAAGATGAAAGATGTAACATGTGAGCAAGTGTAAAAAGCCTATAAGGAAAACGGAACAGCTGATCCGCAAAGTATTCGTATATGTTTCCGTAAGAGTAACGAGCCCTTACCTTTTAACCACAGTTAGCAACTCTGTAAATCCAAACGCAAATATTAAAGAACATTTTAAAGTACAAAAAACAGAAGTAAGGAAGAACATGTAAATCAATTAAAATAAATAATCATTCAAAGCAAATCTCGATCTACCAAAGGTTAAATACAATTTGGTTTAAAGATTGCTGTTTGACTATTGACTGCTAGCAGTCGTCAATGGCTGTAAGTGTTAAACGGCAAAAGCCTCGGAAGAGATGGAGTGGTTACAATTGAAATATGTAAAAGTAACCTGTCCGTGAAAGCCTGGGGTCGAGACCTGCGGCAGCCAAAAATGAAAAATTTTAATTAATTTCATATTGTAAAATTCCTTTTTTCATAAAAATAATTTACTGAAATTTGAATTTGATGAACTTTAGCCTAATTAAAAATATCAAAAAATTTTTTTCAGGTGAATATATTTTTGCTCAGTGTGCATGTGTGGATGTGTGTATGTGTTACAGAGTATTATGTTTGAGTTAAAAATGATTACATTTTAATTATTGTTCAATTGTTATTCCGATAAGATATCGACGAACTTCGTATAGAGGAGGAGTAGTATTGAGTGTGCATGTTCATACGTGATTATTTTATGGATTTGTCAAATGCTTGAGTTAGAACTTATAGATTTTTTTTAAATCAAATACGAGTACTGAAAAAACATTTTTAAATTAATTGAAGTGTTTTTGATGTAAGTAATAAGAAAGAAATACGATTGTTGTTGTTTCGTTGATTCGACGAACTTTTGCAATTGAAATAACTTATCAGTTTTTATGGGTCTTGAATTTAAAAATAACCCAAACAAATAAATTTTCCAATTAAAGCTGATTAGTAACTCAAATTAGTTTCTTATTACTTTTTTTTCTAAATTTTTAATCAAAAAAGTTGCTGTCAACAAAAAAAAAAAAATATTAATTTATTTAATAATTTAAATTTAAAGCAAAATAAATGCGTTTGTTTTCTAATCTTTTTTAGTAAAACCCAGAATAAATTTCCATTTAAAACTAATTAGAAAAGCAATAATCAATTATTATCATTTCTAGATACCGCTGCTGGAGTCATAAAAACAGACGACTAGAATTAATAGAATATCGAATTATAATTAAATACCAAATATGTAACTTGTTTAATTCATTCAGATAATTTTAATGACTCGGAATAGAGAAATAAATTAGAATTTTTCTTTTACATCCCAAAACAAAAACAAAATTTTTATCATTTATGAAATTATGACCCACTTTCATTTCATTTGAATGAATTATTATCGAAAATAAATTAGGAATTCATAAAATACTACTGTGGTAGCTGAACAAAAATTTATAACTTTTTCATAGTTCTTTCATAGATTATAGAAAACGGTGTTTTAGAACTTATGGAAGGGCAAGCTGTCAAACGTACAGCGCTTACATCTGTAAATTCTTGATCATTATTCTTTAGCAAACGATACCAAATTATGAATTCATACATTGAAAACTAGTCATTCTTTCGTGCAACTTAAAGGCGACAAAAGTGTGTGGATTAACTAAAGCCTAAATCAGGCGACAAGTTGATTTTGAGAAATAGACCATTCAATTGTTTTCCAATGATCGTGCGATTGGACACCTATCGAATATTTTCGCTGATAAACCAGCATAAGTTGACGCCTTGAAGGCCAATAATGTTTGTGTTATTCACATCTAATAAACAGGCCTGGACGTTCAGAATGGGCTACTGCCCGATATAATTTTCGAATGTTACTCCTTGTATTAAATTTTTGAATAAATTTTTTTTATTTAAATTTATTTTCTTGTGTTATTTTTTTTTACAATTTCAAGTTCTATTGAGTTTAAAAAACACCCTTTGATCAGGTAATGAAAAATAAATGTAATGAATTTTTTCTTTTTATAATGAATGAGGTTTTAAACATAAAGAAAGGCGTTGCAACGATCTATTTTGTAGTTCTTTTAATGGATGTGTTGATTAAGCGTGTCTTAAGTTCCACAATGAGAAGAAAAAGGAGTTCGTAAGATTCAAAATTTAGATTTGATTTTCTGTCTGGCTTACGGCCATTTTCACCAAGTTCGGTTAAAACTAACTTTCAATTAAAGTTCCGGTTACCAATACGTTTTGACAGCTATAACCGATGGTTAATTGTAACCGAACTTGGTGAAAATGGTCGTTAATAACATGTACATTAGCGTGGCCGTTAGTGGTATGGAGAACTTTTTTTTTTGATTTCTTATATTCTCCCCCCCCCAAATCGGTTCAGTTTTATATAAAAATACAAAAAAATTTCGTTGCGATAAGTTGTGTTTTAAGGGGGGCGTCCGCCCCTCAAAGTTTGCCTTCAAGCCATTTATTCAAATGTTATTTGTTTACATATGACTATCTCTTAAAAACAATATTTTACAAAAATATGATATATGGCAATATTTTAGCTCTTCTAGTCAACAACATTAGCCTCGAAGAAAGTTTTTTGCCAAAATTAATATTTAAGAAAATAATTAAGAAAATAACAACAAAATACCAAACATTTTATATACGTTTTATATATATAAAAGGGGGATTTAATGTGACCCAACTTTGAAATCGATGTCTTCCGATTTGGATGAAATTTGCACCAACGTATAGACACAAATTTTCAACAAGATCGGTCAAAAAGCTTCAGAGTTAGAGGGGGACAAGGTTTGCCATACAGGTGTTCTATCTCATCCATGTAACTTATTACCTATTGGTATTAGCAAAATTTGTCCCAAGTAGCTAAGATAGCTATTTAATCAATCTTTTTAAAAAACAATTTTTTGTTTTTTTAAATTTAAAACTTTTTTTTTTACTTTTTTTGCCATGGTGTAAAATTTATCCAAATCGAAAGACATCGATTTCAAAATTGGGTCACTTGACATTAAATCCCACTTTTATTGCTATAAAACTTATATAAAATGTTTGGTATTTTGTTGTTATTTTCTTAACTATTTTCTTAAATATTAATTTTAGCAAAAAACTTTCTTCGAGGCTAATGTTGTTGACTAGAAGAGCTAAAATATTGCCATATATCATATATTTGTAAAATATTGTTTTTAAGAGATAGTCATATGTAAACAAATAACATTTGAATAAATGGCTTGAAGGCAAACTTTGAGGGGCGGACGCCCCCCTTAAAACAACTTATCGCTACGAAATTTTTTTGTATTTTTTTTTTATATAAAACTGAACCAATTTGGGGATGGGGGGGGGAGAATATAAGAAATCAAAAAAAAAAAAAAAAAAATAACGGCCACCCTAATGTACATATTTAATTTGGCCAACACTTTTAGCAAAAATTTATTTTTGCAAAATTGTAACTCGTTAGTAATATTTAAAAAAAAAATGTTGTGAGTAAATGTTGCTTTCGGAAGAAGGCTTTTAAACTAAGTTTGAGCAACAATATAGTTAAAAGTAGGGCTTGCACGATTTTTATAATCATAATCGTGAGCGCGATTAATCGCACCGTTTAATAGTAATCGTAACGTTATAATATTTCACGCGACTCACTGTACTTTGTTTCATGTACAAAAATGAGGTGAAACAATATTTTTTCAATGTTTAAAAAAATTACTGTACTTTATTCGTATCTACACACAGAAAACAAATTGGTTGGAAAACGGTTGCAGTAATAAAATATTGATCAAGAAATACAATTTACTATTGCAACTATTAAAAATGTATAGTTCTAACTGATTTGTAATTCTCTTGATCATTAAAACGTTATGCTAACTGAAATATGATTCCTTCAATTCTTTTATTAGTTATGATAACTAATTTAATTTAGTTTTAAAAATTAGTACAAATGGTTATAATCACAACCGAATTTAATACAGGGCAATACTGAATATTGGTCTTTGCAATTAATAATTTGATTTCGTCAATAAATTTTGTAATATAAATGTTAATTCATTTATTGCAGCTAATAATCGATTGCTAGTATAGTTTCAATTCGATTACAACAACTGAAAATATAATTATTTGGTATTCACAACCAAAAAAAAAGTTATATGTCCCAATTGTTTACTAAATTTTCTGTCAAAACTTTAAATATAATAAAATAATTTTAATTTTATATTAAAATAAATAAGTTTGTGTTAAAAAATTGAAAATGTGCAAAAACTTAATAAATAGGGGTAAGTTATTTACGTATTTTTATAATTATCTACATTTGCACGTACATATGTGTGTATGTATTATATTTCTTACAAATACACACATATATGTACCCACCTAGCATTTTCAATCAAAAGAATCAAATGGGAATCTCATGAAGAGCATTCATCGTCGACGAGCGCAATTTTTAATCGTAAAAGATTCCTCGCACGGGAGAAACTTTTACACAAGCTGATTCCTCTGCGAGATACTTCTACAACACAGCGAAAGACGCTTTTATCACAGTGCAAAACAATTTGGGACATTGCCGCCAGCCTCAACACTTGCAACGCTAAATGAAACTAGAATGTACTTGAGCTTAAAAATAATTTCAGATGTCTTCTTTTCTTAGAATATATTATCCCTCTAACACTCATTTTAAGGAGTAATTTTTGTCCTTTTTTAACTTCCCAACAAAAGTATACTAAAACGACACTTTAGAGGTTTAAAAAGTTCCACGAATATTTCCTGCATCAAATTTTACTAGGGGTCTTCTAAGAACAAAACATCGTGCAATGTATGTAAAACGGGTTTTCGATATTCCTGGCCTTGAAATTTTTGAATTTCTTGAAAACCCATTTTACATAAAGTGCATGAACTTTTTGTCTTAAAATTTGATGCAAAAAATATTCGTGGAACATTTTAACCCTCTAAAGTGCCGTTTTAGAATACTTTTGTTGGGAAGTTAAAAAAAGGGCAAAAATTACCCCTTAAAATGAGTTATAGAGAATTAATATATCCTAAGAAAAGAATCGCAATACGATTTTACTGAAGACATCTGAAATTATTTTTTAGCTCAGAAGTACATTAAGTATATTTTTTTTGACTTATACCAAACGCCTATTCAAAAAATTCAAAAACTTTAAAGGCCCATATTTCGGGAACTAAAGCTAACTTTTCAAAACCCTTTGGCAGATTTGCTCTAATAATGTTCTAGTTTCATTTTGCGTTGCAAGTATTGATGCTGGTTTTTTTGTTGCACAGTGCATTGATCGTAGGCGAATTCGTTTGAGATTTCTGTAAAGATTTTCTAATGAGTGAATGAATGAATCTTATGAGACTATTGGAGGAATTCCCTTACAACTTGTAGAATGCTTACACAAATAACTGAGCCACCTAAACAAGAGCATCAAGCTTCTTTTTCATACAATTTATACGAAACAAACCTTAAGATAAGGAATTCAACAACAATCCTGTTGGAAAATCTCATTTGGCAGATCCTTACGTCGGCTTGTTTAAATAAAATTGTATTAACAAGTGAATTTTCATGTTTTAAAAACGCCCTTATTTAGGTAGCTCAGTAATTGTTATATGACTCATAAGGAGATCCGCAAAAGGTTCATTCCAAGTTTAAAAGACAAGCGTGTCAGAAAATGTATGAAAAAGGAATAAATAAAAAATTTTGATCATCAGAAGATTCTTTGAGGAGTTAGACAATCGTCTTACAAACATCTTATGCTATCTGGGCAATATCTTAGACCTACATGTACATATTGTTTATATTTTGCTCCGCGTGTACATTGGTCAAACAAATATGTTATAAGTACATTAGATGAAAATCGCTGTTTTTTTTAGTGATTTTCATATTAATTTACAGCTTCAATCCTGTTCGTATTGTAAAAACCACATGTTAATTATTCTGTTTAACTTCAGACACTAGAACAAGACGACATTGAAGCCAAAGATTGCTTTTGTTGGTACATTAAGGTATAAGCTGTACAACTTTGGAAATCCGTTGGATGATGTGGAAAGCTGCATGTAGGTGTTTGTATAAAATCAAATAATTTGTTAACTATGTATACATAAAAATATTAATAAATAAATAGTTTTAACAAAAAATGGAGATTATGGGAATAATTTTGACTTTCTTTCTAATAAATCGGGAAAATGGTTCATGTAACCGGTTAAAAGAATATATTGATAACGACATTCAAATCTCTTGTTATGAACACCAATTATGTGTTAATTCAGTTGCACCTATCATTTATTCGGGTATAAGCACAATTTTGTTTCTAATAATCATAATTACAACTAACAATTTCTGTTGTTATGACTGATTGTGTACTAAAATTCAAATGTTGCTATCAAAAATATTATGCCAAGCAACGAAATTTTCAGTAATTGTAACCGAATTGTGTGATAGTACATGCAACCGACGAAATTCGATTGGCGCCAAATTCGGTTGTGATGACGAATCTGTTTTCTCTGTGTAAATAAATAAGATGTATGAAGAACATTTGTTAATGTTTAATGCGTTTCGCCGCTGCTAGAAGGCCCTTAGCCAGTCATAATTTTTAATTTTACAAGTGAAATTAAACTTAATACATACATGTACTAGGAAAAAATATAATTTTAAGAAATACCACAATTTTTGAGTGTTTGGTAAAAAATACATTCTTCTTTGATATGAGCCCACACTTTATTTAAAGTATGTGTAAGTACCCAGGAAAAACTTTTTGAATTTTGGTAATAGGTGGTAATTATTTCATACGTTACCTGGTAAGTTGTTGTCATTACAATTGCCATTATTCGGAAAACTTCAATAAGTACTTACTAGTAATGACCTTAGCAACTACTTATTACTTCTATTATTTTCACTACTGAATATTTGCTAACTAATAATCAGCTCAATAACTACTTATTAGATCTATTAACTAGTGATTTTTTGACTTCTAGTAAGTATATTGTAAGTTCTTACAACTCAGCTTACTCGTAGTTAAATAATAACTACACAGAAAACAAATTGGTTGGGAAACGGTTGCAGTAATAAAATATTGATCAAGTAACATGATTTATTATTGCAACTATTAAAAATGTATAGTTCTAACTGATTTTTAATTCTCTTGATTATAAAAATGATGTTCCAACTGAAATATAATTCCTTCAATTCTTTTATTAGTAATGATAACTAATTTAATTAAGTTCTAAAAAGTAGTACAAATGGTTAGAATCACAACCGAATTTAATATAGGGCAATACTGAATATTGGTCATTGCAATCAATAATTTGCTTTCGTCAATAAATTTTGTAATATAAATGTTTATTCATTTATTGCAGCTAATTATTGATTGTTGGAATAGATTCAATTCGAGTACAACAAATGAACATATAATTATTCGGAATTCACAACCAAAAAATAGTTAAAAGCCCCAATTGCTTACTAAATTTTCTGTCAAAACATTTTATAGATTAAATTAATTTTAAATATTTTATTTAATAAATATCTTTGCGGTCAAAAATGGAAAATGTGAAAAACTTAATAAATAGGGGTAAGTAATTTACGTATTCTTATAGGTATGAACATATACACGTACATATGTATGTATGAATGTTTGTATTATTTTTTTTATACCCTGCAAATTATATTGGACTTCTTGATCCATTTTTATCCTGGACTTGTCCAATGTAGTGCAAGTATGGACCATGTCATTATTAAAAAGAGTTTGCAGTGAAACGACATGTCTTCGTTTTTTAACGACATGTTTTCGTTTTGAAACGATTTCAAAGCTAATCCTCCGGAGTATACCATGGAGTAGTTTTAAGACTTCTGCTTTGTAATGCAAGCTGGGTTATATCCTCCGGAGTATACCATGGAGTAGTTTTAAGACTTCTGCTTTGTAATGCAAGCTGGGTTATATGGTCCTGCCCTAGGACATCGTACTGTAAAATAAGCCACTTCTTCCATTCATTGGGATAACCTTTGGTCAAGTCCTTGCCCCTTATGGGCTACATTTTACCGGTTAAAAAAAATATATTGATAACGACAATCAAATCTCTTGTTATGAACACCAATTATGTGTTAATTCAGTTGCAGCTATCATTTATTCGGGTATAAGCACAATTTTGTTTCTAATTATCATACTAACAACTAACAATATCTGTTGTTATGACTGATAGTGTACTAAAATTCAAATGTTGCTATCAAAACTATTATGCTTAGCAACGAAATTTTCAGTAATTGGAACCGAATTGTGTGGTAGTACATGCAACCGACGAAATTCGATTGGCGCCAAATTCGGTTGTGATCACGAATCTGTTTTCTCTGTGTGGGTACTTCTGTCATCTCACTAATACTAATAAGCATCAATACAAGCACAGTTTTAGTTGTGCCCACTTCTGATATAGATAGAAGAAAGATTAAAAAAAAACTGAGTGCACCGTTTTTTCAGTTTTTTTTAAAGAATATATGCTCCGTTGCCCTTATTTTTCTATTGATGTAAAGAAAAAAATTTACCACGTTTTGAGTTAAAGTGTAATTTTTTTTTGCTTTTTCCGGAACACCAAATTGCAGCTTTTTTTAAATTTTTGTATGAAATATTTTAATTATGAACATTAAATAAATATCAAATATTTTCCCTTTATGCATACATCCCTTAAAAGGACATACATATGTACGTGTATAAGAAATGCATATCCTTCAGTTCGCTTGGCACTAAACTCTTTTATATAGTTATTATTATATAATTTAGCGTAGTGATTTTATATTTTTGTGATCTTTTAAACAAAAGGATATTTTAAAATACAAAAATCCTTGCTAGAATTTATAAAAAATTAAGTACATCAATTTTAACATTATATTAAGATAGATTTGGTAATTTTCAACATAAAAAGTGTTGAATACAATTTTTTTAAAAAAGGATATATGGGAGGTACACAAATCCTTTGACGGAATTTTTAAAATTTGAAATTTCATTTATTATTATCATATATACCACCTTGCAAAATATTATTAGTTTGGGTCAACTCCTTCTATTTTTGCACAATTTTGTTTTACATTAAAGTTTTGTGCGACTGCGTTTAAAAATTTTTTTATATATGGGGGATTTCATGTCAAGTGACCCAACTTTTAAATCGATGTCGTCCGATTTGGGTGAAATTAGCACCAAGCTTAGTCCTATTAAATAGTAGTTTAGACACAAATTTTCAACAACATCGGTCAAAAAGTTTCTGAGTTAGAGGGGGCCAAATTTTGGCATTTTGTCTATACAGGTGTAGTTTCTCATCCATGTAACTTATTACCTATTGGTATTAGACAAATTTGTCCCAAGTAGCTTAGATAGCTATTTGATCAATCTTTTTAAAAAAAATATTTTAATAGGACTAAGCTTGGTGCTAATTTCACCCAAATCGGAAGACATCGATTTAAAAATTGGGTAACTTGACATGAAATCCCCCATATGTAATGCATTTTCTGTTTTAAGTTTAAGTATATATTTAAATATATAAATGCACCACTTTATTTAAAAAAATTTTCTATAACACTATGAATGAGTGACTCAGGAGGAGATATTTTAATTAACAAGATAGTAAAAAAAAACAGAAAAAGGAGCCTGTGTTATGATTAGATACAAAAATGCGCAGAAATTCTATTATTCTAAGCTGGAAAGAATAATTCTATTTAAAGACCGCATTAAAGAAAACTGAGATCAGGTATCATCCTCTAATCAGTTGAACAATACTGATTTAGCAACGTATTTTTGCCAGTTGAACTCATAAATGAACTTTTTTGCAGATCAGATTTAAATACGTTTTCATTTTTACATACAAAGTTGGAACATCAAAATACAGTAGCCATGTTCTGTAACTTTAGTGAGAACTTCTCGCATCGAAAAGATGTAAAACAAAATATTCCATGGTTTCTCGAAAAGTCAGAAAAAACTGTGTCTGTAACTCATGTCGAAAACTATCAAAAGAGATATGAATTATATTTTTCATTTTTGAGTTAAGCGAATATATGTTATGCATCCCCCTCCATTTTCGAAGTAAAAGCTAACAAAAAACAAAAAAAAAAACGGTTAGCAGCACTGGATTCAGCGTACTCAAATTAGGTTAATCAGCCGGGTGCCCCGCTTGACAGAAAATAGTTTCAAATTCTGACACAGTATTATTATTATAATTTACTTTCTTTTTATTGAAACTAATTATGGTTGCATTCTCGCTTGTTCACTTTTCAAATTGTTTAAAAATTTATGAGAAGTCCGATGTTTATTAGAGCAATATGTAAATAGTTTTTGATTAACCCGCCCAAAAAAAATAAATAAAATATTGTTTTAGTAAGGAAACACATTTTTTTTCAGTGTACAACATAATGTAAGTGTATGTATAGCATAAGAGACATTATTAACCTTTTATCAGTGGCGTTATTTATCATTACCCCAGCTGCAAAAAGTGTTACTTGTTTTGTAACAAACATTTGAGAGGGTTGAGTTCCTGCTTAATTTGTTTGTGTAACAAGAACACGGCGCTCAACTCAGTATTTGAATGGAGTAAATGACATTATGTTGGGTTCATTATTATCTGGTTAATTCACGGCACAGGAACAAAATTGGAACACATAACAAAAAACAAAACAACAATATATTCTAGTTAATTGTGTACTAAAACATGTATTTGTTGGATATTAAACAAATCATTAATTAACGCTAAATTTTATCTTTGTACTATTTTGCTGAAGTTTTTTCTGTGTTTTACACCTTTTATGACTGCAATTTCAAGATAAAGTCATTTAAAATGTTGGTGTGTTGTTGTTGCTGCTTTTTTATTTAATTGTTATTGTTTTTTTTTGTCTTATTGTTATTTTTCATGTATTGATTTCACGTTAAAATCCTTTTTTATTTAAAAAAAAAAAGTAAATCTCCCCTCATATTTACATAGTCATCATCAATCATTGGTAACAATCATTGTATTCAAATGATGATACTGAAAACAAAATATAAATCCCATTTTGTTTTTAAACACCCTACGGGTAATAATTGTAAAGTAAGCATCTGATATATTGGTGTATGTCCTGAAAATCTAAAAAACATTTAAATTTTTTTTAAATTGAAAAATAATTTACAACTTTTAAAATTTTTCTATTACCGAAAGAACGTTTAAATTTTTTTTGTTTCCTTCCGAAAATTTTTACATATTTTTTTTAAATTTACGCGAAAAAATTACCATTTTAGGGCCTCGTTTCTCATTCGAAAATGTTGGGGACACGTTTGCTAACAGAAACGTGTTCAAATGAGTTAAAAAGAAAATGCAAAATTTATCATTTTATATTATTTATAAATTATAGCTTTAGTAATATGTGTGTTGCGTATAAAATTATAAAACGGCAAAGTGTTCGTCGATGGAATATTCGCTCCTTAAAAATTGATAAGAAAACATAAAATTCTTTAACAGCTGATTCGTAAAAACGAAGAAAAATTTTAATTTATCAGGCTTATTCGCAATGCAAAGTCACATTTACGTTAGAGTATTTAAGGCTCAGTTAGCGGGCAGTAACAGAAACGTTGCAAATCAGCTGCTTCATTTTGTTGTATGTAAAGCAATTAGAACGATTTAGTTACCAGTAAGATGTTACGTCTCCATCTGTAAGAAATAGATTTGTCTTACTTTTTTACGTTAAGGTTAAGTTACAGCTACTCCCGGCTAACTGAGCCTTTAGATTTTCCTATTATGCCGCTGTTGGCAAATTTTTTAAAATTTTTTCTATTTTTGCGAAATTTTCGCCCTTCCTAAAAGTATATGGGAATTTCAATAAATTGAATGGATTGTTTGAAATATTAAAAATGTTCGCTATTTTTGCAAACTTTACCGAATATTTGCAATTTTGGAGGAGCTTTGTTGCTCTTTAAGGCAATCGTCGCCGTTTTAAAAAAAAACTATCAGCTATTTTACAGGGCACTATAAACACTGTCGATTTATTCGAGGCCTAATGCCATAAATAAGGGCAAAAATATTTAAGAAACAAACACTATTAATACGATTTTTGTTAAAAAGATAAGGCATTTTCAACTTTTGCGGACATCTTTCATGTTCTGCTTTTAAATGTGTTATTTATCTCAGTCGTTCTGCTAAAAATAAGCATTGAGAACTTAGTTGTTTTTTCAAAAAAGCTCTAAAAAAAGTATCGGCGCATCGATAGTAAAATATCGCCGATACAGATATATAGGCAAAGCTGAAGTATTGCTGATATAAAGGTATGCCTAATAATAAGAGATGTTATCTGACAATAATAATAATAAGCCGAAATTTGATTTTTTTGTAAGAATACTGAATTTTTTTATTTCAAAAACAGTTTTGGTTTGTATTGCATTCTGTTTAGTTACACAAATAATGGCTATCAGGCCTGTCATGGAATTCCATTCCGATCGAAAGTGGTTTTAATTCCGTATTTTGCTTCTTCAGAAAACGAAAAACGAAAAATTTTTTCGGAATGAAACCACTTTTGGTTTTCTAAGTGGAATTGATTGTTTCAGTATTTTATAACCGAAAAAACTACTTAAAACTAATTTTTATGGATAAATAAATGTTTTTTATGATATAGATTGAAGAAATAACACACCTTTGATTTATTTATTTTACTTTATATTGATTTAATTAAAAACATAATAAATTCTTTGCCGTTGCGTTGCTACCTTTTTTTTCCTCACAAACCACTTTTTTCATTTCTACGCTGAACATTGCCATACTTAACACAAAAATCATATGGTTTTTATGTAAAGTTGCCATATCCAATTGTAAAACCAGAAGTGTTATAAAAAAAAAAACATTTAGTAAAATCGATCGGAGTCTGAAGAAGCTAAAACTAAATCGATCGGAATCGAACATACGGAATTAAAACCATTCCGATCGGAGTTTGTGACATGCCTGTATATTCAACTTTTAAAAGTACTCAATCCGAAATGAAGATCCTTTCCGTAAAACGAGTTTAATAGACATTAGCAGCCTGGCAAACGTTGTCGACCTTTATCTTTCGTTTGAATTTTCAACGTGAACAAGTTGATTTGCGGCCCACTAAGCTTTTTAGCTTGACATGTCGATCGACAATGTAAGTGACCGATAACGTAACAGTTTTCATACCAATTTCGGAACCACCTAGAAATATTATACGATCACAAATGTCAACATCAGTAAATTGTGTTGGAAAAACTGCCATTTCTTCCACTCTTTCATTTGTCATTGGCCAAAAACAAACTGTTGCTTTTACTTCTGTTTCATTAAATGAAAACAGTAGCGTGGCCGTTAGTTGTATGGAGAACTTTTTTTTTTTGATTTCTTATGTTCTCCCCCCTCAAATCGGTTCAGTTTTATGTAAAAAAAATACAAAAAAATTTCGTAGCGATAAGTTGTGTTTTAAGGGGGGCGTCCGCTCCTTAAAGTTTGCCATCAAGCCTTTTATTCAAACGTAATTTGTTTGCATATTTCTATCTCCTTAAAACAACATTTTACAAGAATATGATATATGACAATATTTTAGCTCTTCTAGTCAACAACATTAGCCTCCAAGAAAGTTTTTTGCTAAAATTAATATTTTAGAAAATAATTAAGAAAATAACAACAAAATACCAAACATTTTATATACGTTTTATATATATAAAAGGGGGATTTAATGTCAAGTGACCCAATTTTGAAATCGATGTCTTCCGATTTGGATGAAATTTGCACCAATGTTAGTCTTATTGGATAGTAGCTTAGACACAAATTTCAAACAAGATCGGTCAAAAAGTTTCTGAGTTTGAGGGGCGGACGCCCACCCTAAAATACAACTTATCGCTACGAAATTTTTTTGTATTTCTTTTTACATAAAACTGAACCGATTTGATGGCGAGAATATAAGAAATCAAAAAAAAATTAATAACGGCCACCCTAGTAAACAGTCACTGTCATTCCAACTATAAAAGCGAAAAGTTGTACACAAATTTTCGTTTTTTTCGACAGTTTTTGGTTTCGACTGCAGTTTTTTAAACCCTGTTAAGACAACACCACTAAGAAAATTATAAGGCTTTATAAAATATTTTTCACAAAATTATATTCTATAATTTTTGTTTACTGCTTTGTTTATTTTTTTGTTCCCTCCTTTGTTTAGTTTTCTGTTTTTTTTTTTTTGTATCACAGAGTTGTATTTTAATGTCTTAATTAACATGCTTTGCCGATTTTTATTTACAAACTATCGTTTATTTTGTGGAATAGTTCATTGTCATTTGGTAAAAAATAAATTTATAACGTTCCCTGCAAATGATATTGGACTACCTGATCCATTTTGATCAAATAGACTACTACCTGGACTGGTCCAATGTAATGCAAGCATGGACCATGCCATTGTTTACAAGAGTTTGTAGTAATACGACATGTCTTCGTTTTTTAACGACATGTTTTCGTGCTTAAAATATTTCAAAGCAAATCCTCTGGAGTATACCATGGAGTAGTTTGAAGACTACTTCTTTGTAATCTAAAGATGGGTTATATGGTCCTGCCCTAGGACATCGTAATGTTAAATAAAACATGTTTTTCCATACATTAGGGCTACCTTTGGACTAGTCCTAGTCCCTTATGGGCTACATATTACATGCGTGTATGGAGTAGTCGTAATATTTGCAGATTTAGATACGGAAGTCCTGATGACTAACAAGCCGATTGTTACTGAGTCGTTTAAGAGCACAATAAGGAGTGGCATGCTGTAGATCGCATAAGTACTCGATCGACGTCGTGGGCCGATAGGCGGTAATTTTACAAAAAATTCCCTTCAAAAAAATATTTTTTCGGAAAATGAAATCCTCATCTGGAGTTACTTTTTTAAATGATTCTTATACAATCTTTCTTATGCAGGCCTAGTAATAAGTGGTGAAATCTTAAAATTAGAAGTTACTTTCACTTTAGAAGAACACGAATGATCAGAAGGAATTTGTTCTATCGGGATGGAAGATTGGCGATTCGCCGCCTTGTTTTACGTTTGAAGTTGAGGAAGGTGGTATGCAAGAGTATTTCGAGGGTTGTTCATTATATTTTTCGTGGACCATACAAATTAATTCTTTGCTTGAGGAAACTCTAAGTCCTTAAAGATGTCCTTATATATCGCAGAGCTCCGGCACGGTTTCAAAATAGCATTCAAAAAATCGTTTTTAACCAACACAAAAAATACAACTTTTTTTAAATCTTATCTTTTATACTTTTTATGCACATATTTTAACATCATTTGCAATCGATTTCAACCCTTTTATACCATTTTGCTTCCCTTTTTTTGTTTTTGGAGGGTAAATATATGAAAAATTGTTATACACTTGTAATTTTTTTTATTAGTATGAGTCTTAAATGGCTGGCAGAAGGCTTAAAGATGGTGATTTAAATTGAGGGTGTCTATTGAAATTGTTAATATTTATTACAATTTCCTTGTTTTTTTCGATCTGCTAAATTTACAAACGACTGTGATTTTATTTTACAATATTGCTTTTTATCTGTTTTTATTTACAAAATTTAACAATAAAGCATTCGATTACTTTTAATGATATTTATTTTTTGCACCCAAAAATTCATCAATTTCTTATGATTTGAATATAAAAATTAAGTAAATACGAAGGCCTTTAACATCTTTTTGGTGAGATATTTAGAGTTGAGGTAATAAATGAAATGGAGGTTAGAGATTTATGGTAATGATGAGTATTTTTATATGTTTTAGGCGAAATAGGGTTAACAAAGATTTAGTTTTAATAGAAAATCATTTATTAGGGTTTGGAATTTAGAGATGTTTGCATTCGGTCACATGATTTTACAAACGATCAGACGCGTCAAGTATATTTTATCTGCTAAAAATGATCTTGCTTATAAAAAAATAATTAAGCAAGCCCAAATGTCGCGGCGTCATCGCTATGAACCGATAAACATTAAGCGTGATGTTGCTGCGACAATGCTGACGTACTCTTTTGGAATCCATTCTTAAATCCAAGAGCATTTACATAAACACTTTTTGTGCAACACTCAGGGGACTTTTTGATCAATTTGATCGATGAATCAACGCTTCTTTCTCGTTCATTCGTAGCAGTATTGCAATTACGTAAATACTTAACCATGAAAGAAGTTACTGAAGAAATTTTAAACCTTACTGGACTAGCTGTCTATAATTAAGATTCAGATGATGCTGAAAATATTCTAACTGGCAGCACTGCTTATACACAACATAAAAAAACTACGAGAGAATGAAATATGTAAAAGAGAATTGTCAAAATTGCCGCTACAACTCTCATGACGTGCGACTTTTACTACCCCGCAAGCTTCTCTACACTTGCCGCCAACAAACACGAGTAGCTGGAGATATGTCGCTGCGATATCGCCCTTAATGTAAACAGCCTCTGCGATTGAAAAATCCGATTTTGACAGCGCGTTAAGTAGTGAAGTTGGCTGCTATTGTTAAAGTAAAGTCAATTAAGCGTTTTTAAGTCATCCTGGCAGTCTTACCTCCATTTCTACTTTGTGGTTTTCATAAAATTATATAATTAAACATTATTTCATATCAACGTTAAAGCAAATAAAATGCTTGACGCGCTTGGTCTGTAAGGTTGAATAATTTTTCGTTAAAAAATTGTTGAGTGCCCAGGTAGGCTAGCTGGTAGTGAGCTAGTCTATCAGCGCCGGGGTTGCGAGTTCGATTCCCACAAAAGACTCTGGTTTCTTTCCTGCAGATAAGCGCAGAGCTTCGCGGGGTTTAGCTTAGGGAATTAAAATAAAATGTATTATTGATTTATTTATTTATTATTATTAGCATAGGGAATTACAAAATTAAAAAAAAAGCTTAAAATTCTTATTTTTATCTAAATATAAGTCGGCAAAGGCAAATCATTTAAGAACACATTCCTCATCTGTTTGTCAACCGATTTGAAAAAACACCGTTTGAACAGTATTTACTTTCAGAAGGGGTTTCTGAGGGTGAACAAACGGCTAAACTCGGTACATTCATATCACCAAAACTAAAAGCGATGAAAAAATTAATCCTTATGTTGTTCGTTAGAAAAATAAGCGTACAGGTGTCTCGTACTTTTTATACCTTTCACCACAGGTGGTGAATAGGGTTTATATAAGTTTGTCATTCCATTTGTAATTTCTATAATATTGATGGTAGACCCTATAAAGAATATGTATATATTCTGGGTCTTTATGAGGAGCGAAGTTAATTTAAAGATGTCCGTCTGTCCGTTGAAATGGGTTTTCCGAAGACCCCATATATGATGGGGGCCAGGTTATTATACATTTATGTCATGTATTGTCCGGAATTGTTTGCTATTAAAATTCAGCAAGATCGGTCCACAAATGGCTTAGATATGAGTAAAAAACCACGACTACCTCAGTTTTTTTCCTTTAAAGGTTCCAATTAGACGTGACATTACCATACCTACACTGTATTACCAAAACGACATAAACATACCATACAAACCAATTCAATTTTGGTTTCTACGGTCATACAGTGGCTATGGTAATACAGTGTTGGTTATGTGTTTTGTTTGTTGTTTTTTTTATACCCTTCACTACAAGTAGTGGATTTTATTTGTAATGTGTTAAATTCTACGCATACACATACAGATTAATGCATGTTTATGATATGCCGTTCAAATAAAGAAACAAACTCATAGACTCAATATATTTTAATTTAACGCTTCTTCAGTAAAAGCATTCGTAGCCGAGTTGTTAAGTTCTCTCCGAAAAACAATTTTTTAAATTTTTTTTATTTAATTTTTCTATGTTCTAAACAACGATTTTTAGATTATAAAACGAATTTAAAACATCAACTTTGGCAAAAGAGGAAACTGGCTTAGGTACATATATAAATTTTTTGTTTTTTTATATCCTTCGGTATGACGAAATGAAAAGTTGGCGTGGCTAAATTAATATTTATTTATACCTATCTAAAGAACGTTCTTTATGTATATAACTGTTTGTTCTTATCTCATCATGGTGAATGGTATATAAGATTCGGCATAGCCGAATATAGCACTCTTTCTTGTTTAATATATGGCTCTTTTGGGGATTCGATGGGATAATAGATATTTTGAAACTTCTTTGTTACCCCATTTATCTTTTAAACCAAAAAACATAGAAATACAGATTATACCAAATTTGTAACTTTTCTAAAAAATATAAATATAAATTTGGTACTTTTTCGAAAGGGGGCAAAATCGTCCCGTTTTTGGTACATTTTTCTCCATGTGTTGCCATATACGTATTAAATTATAAGCTCCCACTACAATATTGAAACTATTGATACTTCAATGTGGAGAAAAAAGTATTAATAAGGGGAAATACAGGATATTTAATTTCTTTCTTTTACTTTTCCGTGCTGCATGTGGTAATTTTTGAATTTTCTCTAATAGTGAACTTACAAACATAAAATGATAGGCGCAGAGTCCTGAGTGAATGAAGACCTTAAATATGAAAAATGTTGGCACTTTTTTTCTCAAACTGGTACATTTTTAATCTTCTTTAATATTAGACCTAGAAACATAAAATTAAATATGCAATGTCCTCAGTAAATGAAGATCTATAAGAGATAACTTGTTGGTACTTTTTTCCTCAACTGGTACTTTTTTAATTTTTGTTAATATTGCTACTAGACACATAAAATGTAACATGCAATGTGCTGAGTGAGTGAGAATTTATAAGAGGGAACTTTTTGGTATTTTTTTGTTCTTCAACTGGTACTTTTTAAATTTTCGTTAATTTTGGACCCAGAAACGTAATGAGAAAATGAGAATCTCTCGTTGTTTAATTTTGTTATTGTTTTCAATACCAAAAAAGCACATGTCGTCAACATGACATGAATCATTTGAACGCCAATTCATGTGCAAAGAAGAAAAAGGAAGAATCTTGTCAATAAGACATGAGCCGTATGAACTCAGACATAGCGTTAAAAAGTGAGTGAAGAACAAAAATAAAAAAAATAAACAATTGGAGATGGGATTTTTTTTGTCAAATTTTCGAAAACTAGTCGACTTCGACACAACATTCTTATAAAATACCAAATTAACGGGGAAGTGATGTAGTCGTCGCCTTGATGTGACAACAATTAAAAATTAATGTCGACGTCGACAACGCCTTACATAATAGGGGTGAATGAGAAAATGAGAATCTCTAAGAGGAATCTCTTTGGTACTTTTTCGTTCTTTAACTGGTACTTTTTGAATATTAAATTATACTGAAACTGGAAACATAAAATTTAACATGCATAGTCCTAGGTAATTGAGAAACTATATCAAAGAGGAGACCGTTTGGTACTTTTTTGTTTTTCAATTGGTACCTTTTGATTTTTTTCCACTCGAGTAGAAGTAAACATATGGCCAAATCGATCCTTAAGAGGAATGCTTAAAACTTGCAAATTCATTTATACTTATATGTATGGTTTCTTCATATTTGCATAAAGAATTATGGTCGAATTTCGGCCACTGGGCAAACAAGATGTAAGTATATTTTTGTATTTAAGAAAATTTAAGAATTCAAGAACTATAGACAAATATATTTCTTTTTATTGCCAACATTGCTCTAAATATACGCAACGAAATAAAATTCGTGAACATTATAATTAATATATATTTTGGAACAGACGATCTAGGGTTGTCCGTCCATATCTCGAAAGTACGATAAGACTTGCAAAAGTGTAGCTAAAGAGACGCAATTTGGCTGGTAGTCAAGTAAATCTTTGCTATTCATATATCGTGGAATGGGTTCTATAAAATTCAAGTCTCAAAATCTATAAATTTTATACATTAAAAATAATATTTTTTATTAAAATCACTTTGTAATATTAATAAAAATAAATTATTTAACAATACAATTACAATTTACTACCACTTATGCGTACGCACATAAAAACCATAAAAATAATTTTTCTAAATCTGATCATGTTTTTCCATACAAATTGCAGACGTTATTACAAAACTCACATTCATTTAAGAACATTTTGAAATATTTGTAAATTTGTTAACAGTTTTTTATTTGTTGTTGTTGTTGCTGCTATTACTTTTACTACTAATACAAATTGTAAAGTGATTTACGACAAGACAAGCCATTTATAAGCATTTGAATAAGAATAGAAAATATACGAAACAAAAGTAAAATAAGAAAACAAACACATTTAACAAATTGTTGCAATATTATATCAGATTATATATCCATATACAATATTTTATCAACAAATCCTTAAACACTAAGTATACATAATCACACACTTACATGAAGTATCTACACCCAGTTGACCAAACCACATTTATGCAGGAGCAGCAGTGTTTGTTAAATAGAATGGCAAAGTCTTCATATAAATTACAAACACATTTTTTCCGGTAGTTGCTCCATATTTGATCACTTCTCACATAGGTATAAAGGTGGAAGTACATAACACGCGTTAGTTCGTCAACGATTATCATGCGTTTAGAAACTTTAGCGAGTAAAAAATTGCAAGTTACACAACACGCGTTTCAAAGCCATTCCTGTCAGCCGTTTTTCATTTGATTACTTATTTGTGCATTAAAACCGGGTTCGAAAGTATGTATATCAAGATTTTGTTATTTTATTGAATTTATTCTTTTTATATAAATATTGTATGTTTTTTAAGCTCTTCAATACGTTTTTCTTTCATGATTCACAAATTTGTTAAATTATTCGTTTTATTGTCAGCTGACTACTTGTCAAAAATACACAACGCGTTAAAAAGTTCAAAGTTAACCAACTTTCTGGCGCAAACGCGTCAAAAAATTTTGCATGTAGCTTGTTCTATGAAAATACACTAGTTTAACTGTTTTTGACAGAAGACGACAGAGCGCGAGCGAACTAACGCGTGTTATGTACTTCTACCTTAAGGCCTACCCGTTGCAATTGATCGTACAACTAAAAAAAACAAGTTGGATGTTGGCTTAATTTTTTCAAACATCTTTTAATAAGAGTTTGTTAAGAACTTGTTTTTGTAGAGATAACGAAACCTTGTTAATTAATTTTTTGACCAAGAAAAACTTTAATAACTAATATGCCAGTGGCAGTGTAAATAAAACTGAACTGGCAAAATAAAATAAACTAATTTGTTTTTATTTATGTTTTTTCTTTACTCACTTACTTTAATATAAAAAATTAAAGTTAGCTGCACTTTGACGTTACTTCTCAAAATACATTATCACTGTAAATATTCTTCAAAATCCTGATTTACATGCCTTTTGTATACCTGCATATTAATCATATATTTGGGCGGCTTTAAAATATTTTCATATAAAACATCAAAGCTGCACACATGAAAAATTATGGTGGCCACTTTAACATATAAATATAAACTTTTAATAAAATGTCAATTTATTAATAAAAATGTTTTTTAAACTTCATTGAGGCAGATAAATACATTTAAGATAACAGCACTTTTGATTAATGTTTTGATTAAAAATCTCAATCTCAAAAACTGTAATTTTTAGAGGGCCGTACGATAATGAAAAAATAAAAGTTAGCATCACTGTACTACTCAGTACCTCCCCATCATATCTGTGATCTTGGGAACCCCATTTCAACGGACACACACACGGACATCGTTAAAGCTTCTTATAAGTATATATACTTTATAGGGTCTAAAATCGATATTGTAGAAATTCCAAACTGAATGATAAACTTATGTAAACGCTTTCTGTGGTGAAGGGTATACAAATTGCTCTCAGACTTATCAATTTGGTTATTAAGTTAATCCTGTGTTGGTTGGAAAATGCAGAGAACTACTAAGATTATTCGTTAAAATTGTCAACGATGGCCCTTTTCTGGTATCGTAAGCGGCTTGCTGTTCAAAGTTGTTATAAATTGTATTACCCGCAATTCGCCACAACATTAATAAAAGAAATATTATTATAAAATTATCTTCTTATATGAGCGACAATATCAGGACAAAATGATCATTGACGGATATTATCGTCCATATTATTAGCAAGAAAAGTTATCTACTCTTACGTCGCACATACATAAATGATAGATGAAGTTACGTTTTGGGATAGTCATGTAACTAGTTGTAGCAATACTAGTGAACATTCCAAATGTTTGATATTATTTAATGTGCTGTTTTCACAACGTGTTGAGCGTGTAGTAAAAATTTATATGAGAAACACTTACACATCTGAGTACTTTTCATATAAATTTTACTACATGTACAATCACTCGTGTTATGAAAACAACACATAAATCAGGTTCAAGTTCATCAAGTTCAATTTTCATTAAATTATTTTTAACGAATGAAGGAATTTTAAAACATGAAATGAATTAAAACTTATTGACAATTTCCATTCTTGACTGAACCAGGGCTCTTGAACGAACTCAGGTCGAATTTACATGTTTCGAGAACAACCACTTTCTCATCATCAGAAACCTTTACAGTTTTAACTTTTCCAGTACTGGTTCAGTGAAGCACGAAAATTGTCAATAAATTTTATTTGTTGTCATGTTGTAAAATTCCCTCATTCACTTAAAAGAATTAAATAACAATTAAATATGATGAACTTAAGCCTGATTTGAAAAATATCAAAAATGTAAATTAAAACTTTGTACAGTTCAATAAAAACACATAAACTAATTTTATTTTATTCTATTTTATTGATTCTTTTAAAAATAAACAAAATACTTTAAATATCGGAAACAAGGCGAATTCACGTAACGGTGGTGGCGATAGTACAACAAGTACAACACCAAAAACACAACATTGTAGATTATTTGTTGCTTTCGTCGGTCGATATGTCAAAAAAACAAGCAACGTTTGACATTCCTCTCTCTAAATACGAAAAAAGTAACGCAGCGTGCTTTCAATGCCATCTGAAAAATTAATTCGCCCTGATCGGATACTTAAAATAACAAAACTTCAAATAAATCAACAAAAAAATTTAAATGGAATGATCCCAAATCGGATCTGATGATTCATTCTATCCGTACTTAATTCATGCTAAAGCGGTGCTAGAAAAAAAACGGTAAGTAAGGATTTCGTTAATTAAGAACAGAATGCTTGATTCAAGTACAGATTATTGTGGTGCCCCATACTTAAAGTAATCTGAAAACAGAATTTACTTAAGTTAAAGTGAGATAAAAGATAATCTCAAAAAGAATCGCTAAGGGCCATTATTACAACTTGAAGTTAGCTTAAATTGACAGATAATAATGTGTTATCTGTCAAAAAGCGTCTGTTAACTGTCGGATAACAGCTAACGCCAAGTTATAATAATGGCCCTAAGTTTGTTTAATTCTGAGTTTGTACTTGAAATAATCCGTAAGTGAGATTAGATTGATTTATTCCAGAAAACCAGATAAAAGAGAAAATTATTATTTTATTAAGTTACCCGTTACACATGAATGTTAAATTTTTGTTGTATTCCGCCATTTGTTTATAGAAGAACTCTGAATTATAAGACACCATCAACATTCCCAATATGATTTTCGTAATCGACCCACTTTGAAAATTTGACGTATTTAACATATAGAATATGGAAACTTTTTCTTCTCATTTTACTTTTTAAACATGATAATAATGTATGTTTTTTTCTTGTTGTGTTGTAGTTTCTTCAACAAACTTTTACAATCACTTGCGTATGCGCAAATATTGGTTTCTCATTTTGGATTTTTTTTAAGTACTTTTTGGTTTTACTTCAAATTTTAAGTACGACCCGTACTAAATGTTAGAACTAAAAACTTACTGCCTGTTTTTAGAAAACGTAAGCAAGTGAGTGAGTGAGTGAGTGAGAAATTATATTGAAAACACCAATAAAAAACGAAAATTTCTTGTTGTTTTTAATATAATTTCTCACTCACTCACTTGTTTACGTTTTCTAAAAACAGACAGTTAAATGGAGTACGAGTTTTTCTTCCTGTCTGAGTGAGAAAATAATCGTTATACGGAGACTAGGGATGCCAATCGGGATTGATTTTAGAAAATCCCGGGATTCGGGATTTCTGGATCCCGGGATTTTTTTTTAATAAAAACAACACTTTTTATTTATTTATGAATTTTCAAAAGGTATTAAATATAAAACATATATATAAAAAAAAGAAAAATAAGTATTATGAAAATAAAAAATACAACTGAAATATAATTCTTAATAATTTTTTTTTTTGTATAGAGTATAAAAATTCAATAAAAACGAAAATTTTTGTACACAAAAGTTGATATATTTAAAATCCCGAAAAATCCCGGGATTTCGGGATTTCCCGTTTGGCATTCCTAACGGAGACATGTGTCGGTGGCAATGCTGTGGCGAACAGAATCCTGAATAATGTCGGGTAACTTTGGAATTGTGATTTTTTTTTTTGCTAAATGCGAAGAACGGTACGATTTCTCTACTTCAATTAAAGCCTGCTAAAAGTCTATTTTAAATTTAGCTAAGACTGTTGGTGTTTTCGCGTCTACGCTAATTTCTACTATATTGAAGCGACAATGCTTGGACTGCTCCTGCTCGTCTTAAAATTTTTCATAATCATCTTCTTCACCTGCTACAGGGATTCTATTTGATGAAGAGTTGTCGCTAATTAATTTAACCTCAAGTGAATTTACCAGTTCTGCTAGTGCAATTAAGACTCTTGCCCGCACTTATAAATAAAATACCAAAAACTGTAAATTGTACACACTTTTATATTTATTAATTAAATTACTAGATGCAGCTTAAGTAAAACATGTAACAGGAAGATACAACATCTGCTAATGTCTAGAGTTATTTCAAAATATAGCAAAAATTTATATGTCTGAACTCTAAGCTTTCTTCTCTGTTAACCTAAAGTTGGCTTTAAGGCAACTTACCTTTAATTAATTTGACCCCTTTCACACTAGTATAAGTAACTTGCCAACAACAACAAAGTGTGTACAAAATTTTTTTCCTTACCCCGGCCTTACCGCTGACGACTACAAACTAAGAGTTGCGCAAGTAACTTGCCGAGTGTTAAAGGGGTCTTTCTATTTTTTGTTTTTATACTTTAAATAAAACAACAAGTTTAAAACTCTTATGACAACCCAACTTTAGAATCAATGTATGAAAATAAAAGAGCTGTGCAAATAGTCTGAAGTAAATAGCAACTAGTATATTTCTAACTATATACAGTCAAATCCCGATAATTCGTACCCCGATAAATCGTAATTCCCGATAATTCGTAATAAACTGTCGGTCCCTTGAAAAAATTTCGTTAATTCGTAAAATTTATATACATTTTGGTCCCCTCGCTAATTCGTAATTTTTTTTGTCAAATAAAATCTTCTTTACTTCTTATAAATCGTAATTGTTCGCTTACTACCACTTATAATTCGTAATAAAAACAAGTTAGAGTGCTATATTCGGCCGTGCCGAATCTTTGATACCCTCCACCGACAGTTCGAATGTTTAAGGAGTAAATCTGTATGATGTTATTATTATCTTAAACTGTAACGATTTTTTATTAATTATGGTTCCGGTAGTAGGGTTTCTATGGGGCCTAGGGTAAATTATGTACCGATCTTCACGAAATTTCACAGTATCATTTATAGTCCTATAAAACTGTGACGAGCCAAACTATGTTATGATTGCATTTTTTTACGGTTTTAGGCGTACTAAACTGTTTTCCGGTAGTAGTGTTTATATGGGGCCTAAGGTAAATTATGGACCGATCGTAACGAAATTTCACAGTGTTATTTCTAGTCCTTAAAAACTGTGACGTACCAAATCTTGTTACGCTAGCGGGTTTTTACGGTTTTAGACGTACTAAACTGTTTTCCGGGAGTATTGTTTATATGGGGCTTAGGGTAAATTATGGACGGATCATCACGAAATTTAACAGCGTGATTTCCAGTCAAATAAAACAAATTTTTGCAAAATCTTATCTCATTCCGTGCCTTGTTCCAGCATTTATGTTATGTTTTGTAACAAAATTATCAATTTTTTTAGGTGGTGGTTCCACATTTTGGTTCATAGCTCTGTTCCTACTAAGCCGATTTTGCTGGATTTCAATCCCAAACTGCTTAACTACAAGCAATTTGGCACCAAGTTTGTTCATTTCTTTTGAGTTGTTCGAAAGTGAGCGTGTTTTCAACAGACGGGCAGACAGACGGACATGGCTAAATCGACTTAGAATTACTCAAGGACCCAGAATATATATACTTTATGGGGTCTGAAATGAATAATAAAAAAGTTTCACAAGGAATGACAAACTTAATATACCCTCTTCACAACTAATTGTGGTGGAGGGTATAATAACAGAAACATGAAAAGAATGATTTTTTGTTTACCACTATTTTATTTTTGCGTGGTGTTTTGCTTGTGTGTGGGTTTATTTTCTTAAGATCAGTTTGTTATATAAATAATTTTAATGTATAATTTTTATAAATTTTATTTTTAACAATTGTTTTTTATATTTTTTTATTGTTTTAGTAAATAAATTCAAAAACCCCGCTTATTCGTACGTATTTTATTTTAACCCCTTTAAATCGAAACTCCGCTAAATCGAAAACCCCTATAATTCGTAAGAAATGGGCGGTCCCTTGCGATTACGAATTATCGGGATTCTACTGTACTAGTTACTTTGTCTTAGCCTTTGAAGGCATTGTCGCTCTTGTAGTCGCCTTTGAAGTTGATGGTTTTTGCAGCTATTTCTTATTTATCCCCTTGAATCCTAGTTTCACTTGCACTTATCTTCGATGTTGTCTTGAAGACATGGCCAACTGGGTGTGTGTTATTCAAATAAGTATAAATACTTTATATGTATTTACAGATTTAGATAAGTAGCATTCAACATGCAAAGAAAGCAACGACCCACAAAATGATAAGAGCAATTGTAAATGGGGTTGTGACTGAAGTTTTGTTTTTTAAGAAGTTATTTAAGCGCTGCCAGATAGAGGAATTGATAAAATCGAGATTATCTTGCAATTTTTGTAAGAGGTTTACTTTGTAAAACCAATCACCTTGAAAAATTGTTGAATTTAATTTTTTTGAAATTTATACTTTTCGCTTATAGTCACATCCTTTAGTTGCAAGCATAACGTGGATTATATCGCTAATGTGACTATAAGGCTAATTCACATGTATGCCACTATGGCGCATATAACCGAATTCGAATATAATCATATTATGTGAATTAATTAAATAAGAAATTCATTTAAATTACACCGACATTAGGCGTATGGTTTTACAACAGAGTTGCATACTGTATAAAAAATAGTTAAAATAATATTAAGCTGATACCAACAGCAAAATCTAATGTTTTACGAGTAGAGAGTTGATGACAAAAATTAAATGATTTAATTCATTCATTCTTTGGATAGATTTTTGATTCGAAAACTAAAAAGAACTTAGTAAATTTTGCTAATGTGACTATAACGCCATTAATTTGCTTTACTTTTCCCTTTGATGACTCTTGATAGAGGGCATATATGGCAAATGTGCTTATATCGCTAAATGGACTATAACGTTAATACTTTATATAAAATTTACTTATAGCGGCAAAATAAACAGATAAAATGGACTTTATCGCTAATGTGACTATAAGCGTAGTGACTATAAACGAAAAGTACTGTACCACTTGTTTAAGAAATTAAATGGGAAACATTTTTTTTAAATACAGGGTGGCGCATAAGTAAAGTTAAATTTTTTGGTGATTTTAGAATTAACTTAGAGAAGCTTGGGAATTTTATGATGGAAAGACTCGGCATAGAACAAAGTACTAAAGTTGTTCAGTTTTATTTTAAAAGTCAGTATTCGTTTTTTCAGACACACAGATCATCAACATCGAATAGTGTTTTTTTATTTTAATTCCCTAAGCTAATCCCTGCGAAACTCTACGATTGTTTGCAGGAAATAAACCAGGTCTCTGGCGGGAATCGAACCCGCAACCCCGGCGCTAATAGACAAGCTCACTACCAGCAAGCCTACCGGGGCACTCTAATTTTTTAAGACCCGAGGTAGAGAAAAATCCAGAATTGTGGTTCTAACAAAACAAGGCCACAGCGCAAACAGCTCTTACAACTATGCCTCACCTGCGTGAAAGTTTTAACGATTGAATAAAATCGCGTTTTTCTGATTTTTGAATGATATTATCTTCAAATCCAAAATCAATGATTTCGATTGAACAATTTGTGAGGTTAACGTAAACGCTCGAGTGACATTGTGAATTAGGCAGTAATTAAAAAATAATTTTTAACTTTCACCAGTATACAAATTAAAAGTATAAATAAAACGTTTAATTCACTTGATTAGACGTTTAATTCACTTGATTCAACGTTAAATTCACTTGATTAAACGTTTAATTCACTTGGTTACATTTTTAATTAAAAGAGAAAAGAAAATAAAAAAGTTGTAGATGTTGATTTCTCAAATATATAAGGGTATGTGTTAGATGATTTCAGAAAATTTATAATTTTTCCTATATTTTCGTGGGAGGGAATAGCCAAAATTTCAACTGGGTCAATGCCGTCAAAGATGTTAAGTCTTTCAGTAGCGAATCTGGGGCAGTGTATAAGAATATTTGAGGGATCCCGGATGGGAGATGCACAGTTGCAGATGTTGTTAGTCGGCAGTTGAACAATTTTCTGTTTAGTTGGAACATATTTCCAAACTATAACCTAAATTTTAACAAATCCCAGCGTTTAATAAAATTCGAAAGAAAAAAGTTATTCATTCAATAAATCATAGCTGTATAAGCGAAATTCCAGAAATAGAGGTTTAGTGTAAACTTCAACAAAAACTTTAGTAGGATCCCAATACTTATCAAACTGGCATTTACTTTTAACAAATCTAAAACAGTTTTTTTCATGTCTGGAAACTTTGTTTAAATTAACGAAAGAAATTGAGAACCATAATAAAGTTGTGACTTCCTTATAATTGACTTATTAAACTATAATAGGGTGGCTTATGACAATAATATGGCTTAACTAATAATAAAATGTTTTAAAATTTTTCGTTAAAAGCACTTTTGTTGGAGGTGACCGACTATATGGAAAATTATCAGCCATAGCGTGACAATTTTCTTCGAAGTTTGTTCCCTTTTCAAAAAAAAAAAATTTTTTTTTAGCAAAAAGCTAAATTTCAAGGGAAAACTGATTGCTTTTAACTCACGTAGGCTTTCGTTGTAAATTTGTAAATTTTAAATTAAAAAATATATCGTCGGCTTAATATGCAAACCTGCTAACTCCCTTTCAGCTTGAGAGGAAAACTAAAAATCTAGTTGCTTTTACACACTTCAAGACTCAAATTAAAGAAAAACTACGTGCTGGTCGACGCCCAATGGTCAATTTAGGGCATTTTCGCATCAAATGTCTGCAACTTTCGTGTTTGATGAGTAAATTTGTAAATAACACTGCTTTACAAATTTTTAATTTGGAAAAGTACCAAGAACGCCACAAGCCTAGATAAGTTAATTGGTACCTCCTGAACACGAAAACCGCTGTATTTTTTTTTTCCTAAGTACCGTTTTTTAGATAACGGTATTTTTGTGTTTTTCGGTGTATGGTCCCACTCAAACCCTTAAGAAGCCCAACCAAAAAGTCCGATCGAAATAAATGGCATATCGTTGGAAAGCTAATTAAATGCCTTTTCCATCGATTTGAAAAAAATCCGATGAAAAATAAAGTTTTTATTAAGGATTTTGTGGAACGACAATATTTTCATCTCATATAAAATTCCGTGTTTTTTAAATACGTTAAAACTGATGGATTTAAAAAACACGGAATTTTATAAAATCCTTAATAAAAACTTTATTTTTCATCCGATTTTTTCAGATTACGCTTAAAATGTTGGTAATTAAATCGAGCCCTAACAGCGAAAATAACGTAAGCGACATGATTTTCAATTTTCGTTTTTTTTAATAAATGACTTTATTGGCACCACTTGCATCATCTCCCAAAATATCATGGTCACATAATGTACCGTTACGATTTTATAGCAAAAACAATTTTAGTGCAAGCGACAAATTTCATACAAAATTAATATGAAACAAAACAAAAAAGCTCTCTCCTGTAAAATTTGATTTTTGGCGCTTACATTATTTTCGCGGTTAGGGGTCGAAATATTCTATTTGGTTAAAAAATAAAACATTCCAGATATTTAATATTTAAACGTAGTAAAAAAACGAAATAAAAATTAAAAATTTTGAAAAAAACGTAAAAAATAGACATTTTTTGAACTTTGAGGTGCCATTACTCAGCCATTTCTTATCAGATAGAAATTTGTAGCATATCGATGGAAAAGGCATTTAATTAGCTTTCCAACGATATGCCATTTATTTCGGGTTGGGCTCCTCAAGGGTTTGAGTGGGACCATACACCGAAAAACACAAAAGTACCGTTATCTATAAAACGGTACTTAGGAAAAAAAATTACAGCGTTTTTCGAGTTCAGGAGGTCCCAATTAACTTATCTAGGCATGTGGTGTTCTTGGTATTTTTTGGCTGTAAACCAGTGTAATAAAGCGTTCACTGAAATGATTATGTAAATATATATAATTAAACTTGAGTTTTATTTCCTTTTTGTAGTTATGACTTGCACTTGTATTTACAACTAAAAGTTTTGTATTTACAACAACTGAAAATAATAATACCATGACAGTATTTTATTGCATAATGAATTAAATTTGCATATTCTTTGTGTAGGTGATATAAAAAAGCGTTACAATAAAAAAGCTAGTTAAAAATATTTCAATAAGGAACTTAAAAATATTTTTTTAAATTTATCTTTTATATGAAAAAATTAAATGAATTTTAATAACCATGATATTTTCACTTTTCAGTATGAATATGTCGTGATAACTTCATAAGACTTAGGACGTCTTCATCTAGACCTTTTGCAAGTTTGGCGTATGGTTTTCGAAAACTTGTCACCTATGGATCGGAGGTGTATAAATGTCTGTTAAAAATATCCTCTTTGTGCACTCAAAATATTATGTAGTTAAATTCAAACGAAAATTCATTTGAAACAAATTAAAATTCATTTAAAAAACGGATCATTTACATTTCATTTAAAACAAATGATTTTTTCAGTAATTTCTAAGTTTTTTATTTATTGAACATCATATTCGTTAAAATTGAATAGTTTTTACTTTTAAAAAATATATGTTAACCGATAAAAATCAAACAAATTAACAAAAAAAAATACGGAAAACATTATTTTTTGGTAGTTTGTTTTTTTAATAACAAACATAAATGTTAAAAAATAAATTTATTCGTAAAATAACTATATTTTTATTCAATTTTAACAGCACCGAAAACGAATTTAATAACCTACAATCAGTTACTGTAATAATTTTATGAGTGTGGCTAATCGTGAACACTTTTTGTAATCTTTTTTCGCAATTCTTGGGCATCCTCTGACAGCTGACCAATAGTCAATACTGCAAAGTATTTTATACTACTTTCACCATTTATAAGTACTTTGTGGACAGATTATTGCATAAAATACCCATTGTATTTTTCTACATACCATTTTGCCGTTTCTAGTACATATTTGACAAATTTTGTTGGGTCTATTTTCAAACCAGACGACAAAGCTTGGAGAATGGTATAAAACCTTTTGACTAATGTTTCATCAACTTCAGTTATCTCCGCAAGGAAAGAAGAATTAAAGAAAATTCTTCTTGGTTTATCGATAACACAGTGCTAGTTGAAAAAATAGACAAGCCGGGCACATGGCGTTTTAGCATAATTCGGGTACGCTGAATCCAATGGTGCTAACAGTGTTTTTAGGTTAGCTCTTGTTTTCGAGATATACCGTTATTTCGAAAATGGAGGATGTTGCACAAATTAAAATTGTAAAAAAAACGAAACTCCGCAATAAAATTTCCTTAAAGAAAGGTAAACCTTTTTTCTAATATGCGCAGTTGTTTTAGATCATTTTTTTTTGGAAATAAAAATTATTTTTTATATCAAAATTTCGAAATTTTTGTTTTTTAAAAATTCATAATTTATAAGAAGCTAGGCTTCTAATTTTTCGCCGACATATAAAAAACGAAGCTGCAAACAAAACAAGCCATAAATGACTAAAATCTGTTAGCAACTTTTGATTTTATTCACAAAAGTCGAATTAATTTAAGAATTTCATAAAACCCAATATTTGTGTGGGAGCACCCCTAAGAACTGGTGATAAGGGACAAGTATGTCTCGAGAAAATGTTAAGAACAAAAAACTAATTGAGGTCGGTCATACATTTTAGCCCTCTAGGGGCAACTGCTGGGCATTTATGGGACTTATTCTTCAATATGTATATTTCTAGTCTTCATTGAACATTTTGTATGGGAGCCCCCGTAAGGAATGGAGATAGCGGGTAGGTAATTGAGATGAAAAATAAAGTTGTGTTGGTCATACATTTGACCAATCATAAAATTCTTCATTAAATTCTTCTTTTTCAAATAGGTATAACACTTCTATATTAGAAAGTAAAATATATTTAATATATTCTTTTGAATATGATGTATTTTCATTTCTATAAATCATTGTAGTCAAAAGAAGTGAATTCGATCGTAATTTTCGATTATTTCTATTAACAAAATATCAAAACAAGTTTAAATTTTTATTTTTATCCCAGTAAAAGCTTTGCCTACTTTTTTAAAATGAATAGCTTCGTTCACTCATTATTTAGTAGCTTTCTTCAATAATTACTTCTATAACTACTTATTTTTGAGATGTTTGTAGGGGAAAAATAATGACCTACATAAAAATGCGTTCATTTTGGGACATCCCTTGTAAAATTCATTGGTTCTTTCAGTAGAATTGGAAGTAGTATTTTAACTTTTTCCTGATAATACGATAGACCATAGTGGGACGAGGCGTAACTTTTTCTACGATACGGCATCAAAATATCAATTAACTTGAAAAGTGGATTTAGCAGGTTTGCATATCAAGCCGACGATATGAAAGCTTGAATTTAATACATTCTATTTAACGGTATTCACCTACCATTTTTGCTTTTATATGGATTTAAAAAGAAACTTGAAAAACTGTTGCTTTTTTTCTTAAAGGTGGCATCTCTTTTCCTCTAACACCTATTGTTATCCATTTACTATGATTTTATAAATTTAGAAAAATTTAAGGGGAGGGCGAATTGAGCAAAATTGATTTAAGTGGGTGTTTACAGTTAACAATAAACGTTACAAAAACAAAATTCCAGAAAAAAACATCCTTAAAAACTCTTCAAGGAAATCTAACCTTTTAGCAATTGTGTATTCGTGTCTTTTAACGAATGCGTGTAAGAGGGCAAATGCTAAAAAACCCTCAAAAAGAATGGCAAATGGCAGCATTTAAAAGGATGATAATGATGATGATGGTAATAATCGCCATCAATACAATGACTTAAAAAAAAGATGAACACAAAAAATGCCGAAAACAACAATGAAATCTAATCTGCACAAAAAATGATGATGTGGTTGTAAATGGAAGATGCGTATGAACAAAGTCGAGTTATCGGTAAAAGATATAACCCTGCTGTTAAACGAAGAATAGGAAAAGAGCATTTTGGCACCAGGCAAAAGACAAAGAAAATTAAGAGTAATAAACTGCCCGAAAAAAATGTAAGATTCTTTTGTTTATGCATATCTTTTATAAAGGTCAGCTACTATAGGTTAGTCGTAAAGATGTGTAAACGACCTTAGCAAGCAAATACCAAATTAAAAATATGGATTTGTTGATAAAAATCAGAAAATGGCTATGTAATAACCTTCCGAAAATTTATGTATATACAAATTTGAATTTTGAATTATTTTACTGCATTTACTGACGCCGCAAATAGATGTCATACCGTAAGAAAGCCCAGGGGCCAAATTACGGCATTCAATATCGATCGAAATTACAATACAATTTAAATGGGAATTTCAATCCATATCGAATGCCATAATCCATATCGAATGGCCCCAGGATATTGCACGCCCTGCTTTCAATTTAAATCCGCAGGGTTGTCGCAAAAGAGCAAGAGAGCAAGTTCTCGAAATATACTGAAATCGATGATAGTCAAACTATTTGCTTTAAATTTGGAAACTTTTACACTCAAAAGAAAAATCAATCCATCTGTACTCAAATCAATTCGAAGCGTTCTTTATAGTACGGTGAGTACGGATTTTTTGAATCAAGTGCAGAAAGATTGGTTCAAGTACGGATTTTAAATCGCAAAATACTTAACTTATCCATGGATAAAAAAATATCTCAAGAAAATTTTTAACAACACAGTTTGTTGAAAATAAACTTTTAGGTCAATAAACTTTTTGTTTGATTCAATGAAAAAATTTATCAAATTTACACTAGGGAATGGTAAATCGATTTCGATTCCAATCGATTTCGATTCCAATCGAAAATCGATTTTTTGCAATCGAATTTACGTATGCGATTTTATACTGATATCGATTATTGGGCTTTTAAAATCGATTTTTTAATTTTTATCAAAATTTTGGCAATTTTTAATTTAAATCACAATAAAACTTGAGATTTTTTTGTGTGTACATTAAGGGTGTTCTTATTTTCAAATGTCAGATTTTTGTAAACCGCCGGGCAGTTTCTCGTTCCTTTGTATTAAAAATGTAAATATGTAAAGTTTGGACCGAATCCGATAACGTTTTACGGACCCGGAAACGACTTCAAATATTTAGAAAGTGTATATGGGCAAAACATCAATTTTTATACATATTTCACTTTTTAATCGCGTCTATTCATTATTTTCTTCAATAAATACTGGAAGAACAAATCTATTTTAATTTTCTTCTTCTTCTTTACATTATTCAATATTATCTAGGGTAGAGTGGGACATGGGGTAAAGTGGGACACTCCAATTTTTGACCATGTTTTTTTACATTTTTAGGAAAAAAAACCATTTTTAGGTGTTGCTTATAAGTACTATAGTAATTATGTTATCAAGTATTGATCTGAGTGAAGGTCTTAACAGTGAAATTAAAGTATTTGTGATTCATGTGTTAAGTGTTCTAAAGTTAAATAACATCTTAATTGTTAATGTAAGATGTCAAAAATATTGCGGATGCAGTTTATGAATGATAACCTAAATGGAATATTGTGGACCAAGTAAACGGCTTGTCAATTAAATTATATTAAATTCCAGCTGATACGGCCTAAAGTTCTTTATGTAAATCAATCTATCATTAGTACAAAATTTTAATGCGCAGCGTTTTCGAAACTATGTTATATTTAACATCTGCTCCAAAAGTTTCAATATTTGAAATATTTGCTTAATCATGGCCAACTTTAGCAAAGAATTATTTAGAAGTGGCCAAAGTATATTTATACCAAGTACTTTCAAGTCTACAACAAATCAACAATAACAAAAAACAACATTCATTTTCTTTGTGTAAAAACTCTTGATACTGTCAAACAGCCAAACATAAACAAACAAAAATCATGGCGCACTAAAAATGTAACCAAATTTTGACACTATCGAGAAAATAAACAATTAAACAGCTGATCACTTGCATGTACTTGTTATAAATATACTTTGGAAGTGGCAATGAAGATGCAACTGTTTCTTTACATATAAGTCTCACTTATGAAAAATGAATCAAACGAATTACGCGATATTTGCATTTCTAGTCGTTCAGATATATTAATGTCTAGACGCACCGCTTCAAGATTTGACTTTTATTCAAATATAAGTTTTGAAGAGAAACGTAAAATGGTTGAATAACTTAATTTAAAAGAACCAATGGTCAAATTAAAAAATGGCCGAAACTATTCAAATTTAACAGACTTGTGTGACTTTGTTTCAAAAAAAAAAAAAACAAAGTATATTTTCAGTCGGTTTCGTTTATCCCTAGAATTTCTAGAGTTTGATCCTTCAACTTCGTTTGAATTTGAGGAAAGTTGGACATTCTTCAAGGACTTATTTGTTGTTAATGATACTGCTGAGAGAGGTGTTAAATTTATTCCAGACTTTAACAGAATTTTAACTAATGATGAAGAGTGGAAACAATTGTTGCTTCAGGTTGTTGAGGTTTATCGACAAAAATATCCATCGTAAAAAAAATCTGATCGTATATTACATGTATCCATAATATTAGGAAATAAAGATTCAAAAACCAAATATTTTTTTCAATGTTATTGTTTTTACTCAAACCATTAAAAAAAATTATTATATTTTTCAAAATAAAAATTGTTCATTTTAATCTATTTATTCGTATAGAGGAATATTGAAGTCGTTTCCGGGCCCACTAAACGTTATCGGATTCGCTCCAAATTTTACTTCTTTACTTTTTTAATATAAAGGAACACAAATTTGCCCGGCGAACTGGAATCAAAACACTTTTAAATTTGGCCATACAAATAAGAACACCCTTAGTGTACATACGTGTGTAGGTGGTATGTTTATGCAGTTTTCTGAATTTCAAGTTGAAGTTTTACGTATTTACCTATTAGTGCCATTGGTATTCTTTCAACTTTAATATAGGGGCTCTTGTTCTTCAGAAATTAAAGTAGTCAATTGACAGTGAAAAAAGAGTCCAAACATATTGTACCGAACCAAACATTGAAAGTCAGCTTTGTGAACATTAACATATTACAGAAACACAACAGGTGAATTAAGCCATGACATTTCTGTGGAAATAAGCTAATATTCAAAAAGACCAGTGAGTGAGCGATATTTAAATCTAGTTATAAGCAGAGTGAAAAACAAAAAGTATGTATTTTATCCTAACAAATACGAAATTGAAAGGAAATAAATCTGCATATTTCCGACATCAATGACATGCAAACGTTTGTTTTCTAAATTAACTTAATAGTAACTTTGCGAAGAAACAGTCGCCACTGATCAGGAACTACTGTCAAAATCCTTTGAAATATTATCCATACATTTAGGCTTGTCACAGAAATAAATTCCGATCAAAAGTGATTTCGTTTTTTGTGAAGCAAGATTCGAAATCACTTTCGATCGGAATTGAATTATGTGACAGTTCTGATTGACTACACAAGAACACAATTTTAATGTGAAATGTACATACATATCGCACTTGTTCCTCTAAAGGCCATCTCTAAATTAAAACATTTTCACTATCTACAAGCTGTAAAAATCTTAGTTCAATTTCTCTAGTAGTTTGCCAAAAAAAATGCTGGTGCATCTCCTTTGTGATATAAGGAATAAGTTTGCAAATTAATCTTAAACGATTTTGAAATCGATTTTAGAATCGATTTTGAGGTTCGATTAATCGATTTCAAAAACCGAAATGCAAAAAGTCGAACGAAAAATCGAAAATCGATTTTGGAATCCATTTACCATTCCCTAATTTACACTTTGCGAAATAGCATTTAATAAAACATATTTAATAATAAAATAATTAAATATTTCTACATATTCAATAAACAAATATTTGAATCAAAGTAAATACAATATTTTAACAACTGATGATCTGGCCTAAGCAGCCAGTGAAATGCACACAGGAACTAGCTTATCCCCCCATAAAAAATTTTAGTGTATTTATTTAAAAAGAGAAAAAAAAAAAAAATTGGAAATCAAGCACATCATCATTACTATATAAATAAATCCAGATTCGATAAAATTTTGTTTGATTTATTCAACATTTTCAACAATTTATTTTAACAAATCACGTAAACATTTTGTTGAACAAAATTATTTTGGGCAACAACTTTTTTTATTGACTCAATAAACTTGGTTGTTGACTAAAAATTCAATAACTAACTATACCTGCAAATATTTTTATCAATACCGCAAAAATCGTCATCGCAGAAAATTTAAAATTTTTTTTTATCAAATATGCGATTTTCGTATTCAAATATGAAAATTATTTTTTTCTGTGCATATTCAATCCCGATTTCCTTCTTGAAATAATCTGAAAATGAGATTGATTTAAGCAAAATTAAGATTGAATCAATCTCAAAATGCGTTTAATTTATGAATTATAAAGTTGATTTAATCCCGAATTCATACTTGAAGTAAACCAAAAGTGAAATTCGAAGGAGAATTTTACCATGATTAATTTACTTACCCGTTTTACACCATACAGAATTTCAATTATAAAACACCAGCATTATTCCCGATATGGTTTTTACTTAAAAAACTTAATGTTCATATATAACTGAAAATTTAAACTAAATGAGAAGCAAGAGCTCTCAATTTTACTTTTTAAACATGAAAATAATGTGTTTTCGTCTTGTTCTGTTGTTTTTGTTGTTTCTATACACAACAAGCAAATCATGTTGTTGAAGTGTCTGCAACAAACTTTGATAAGTTAAATTAGATTTAAACGCTTACTTTGTAATTTAACTCTCAGAGCGGCACTACTTGGTTTAAGAATTGTACCTTGTACTTATTTTAAGAATTTACGAAAGTAAACCCATTTTGGATTGTTTTAAGTGCGTTTTAGTGTTATTCATACTTGAATTTTTGAGTACGACTCGTATTTAAAGTAAGTATGTATAACAAACTTAATTCATCTCGAGTGTTTTTCTTTCTGTGTACTATATCCGTTATGCAGATATACTATAATTTATTTTATTTTTGGTTGGGAAGCACCACGCCCACTTTTCCCATTAAGCATAGTTTTTGACAGATGTTGTCTATTAATAACCAAGTTATTTGTTTCAAATTTAAAAAAAATTAACTGTAACTAAAAGTAATTTATATAGTCTTTATAAGGGATGTGCCACGCCCACATGGAATTTTACAAATACTTATTGCATATGTTAAGCTCCGGCTTTAGGAATCTAATGAGAATAAACCAACACATTTTCATTTTATATGTGAAGTTTGGCAAGAAATGATTTTTGGTCAAAGTTCGGAGTGCATCAAAATTTTTACCGATATTTACCGAACAACAAACTTTTTTTGGAAAAAAATTACTTATATGGGATTTCACGTCAAATACCCATTAAAAAATTGAAAAAAGTATTAAATTTAAAAAACAATATTGAAAAAAAGTTTTAAAAAAAACAAAACAAAAAAAATATTTCGAAAGATAGAAGAAAAAGATAGTTTTTTTTTTACTAATACCAATAGGTAATAAGTTACATGGATGAGAAAGAACACCTGTTTAACCAAAATGTAAAATTTTGATCCCCTTTAACTCAGAAACTTTTTGACCGATCTTGTTGAAAATTTGTGTCTAAACTACTATCCTAACTAACTTTAGTGCAAATTTTATCCAAATCGGAAGACATCGACGTCAAAATTGGGTCACTTGACATGAAATCCCCCATACACAGAAAAAAGTAAAAAACGGTTTTAATCACCAAAATAATTGAAACAAGCAAAATATTGTTTAATTTTGCACCTATCACCGAAATGATTATACCAATTACTCAAATTTGCAAAAATTGCAAAACAAGGATTTTTTTTCCAATTAAAAAGTTTTTACATTTTAATTACAAAAATAATTGAAAAAATTATTAATATTAAACAGTATTTTAATTGAATGAATTAACAAATTAAATAAAAAAAATCAATATTTTAATTGAATGAATTACTATAGTAATTGATTACAATACAAAAAATTAATTATTTTAATAATTGTATTGATTAAAACAGTGATTGAATTTTTGCATTAAATCAATTAAATTTTTAATTGAATAAATTAAACAGTGTATTTGAAATACACTCTAAATTCGATTACGCAAATTATTCAATCAAACAATTTGTTAATTGAATAAGTTTGTTAAATCAATTCAGTTGATGGTTAAATGAAGCAAAATAATAATATTTAAAATATATGTTTTATTTAAATATGGTTTAAAAATAACTTGTTTTATTTGTTTAATTGTAATAGCTCATGCTTAATTGTACAAATTTTGGAAGATTTTTTGACAGAGGAATTTCATACATACAGCTTTGTATAAAATTGTAGAATAACTCTGATTCTTCAGGGTATTAAAGATTGAAAACAAAAAACTGTTTTTGTTGTGTAATTTGGCTGTACTTTTTTTACCTATTCACTTTAAACGCACAACATTAAATGACGCCAAAAATAATTTAAGAATGAACAAACAAAGAAAATAAACACCAAATTTCGATAGCGACCACAACCACCGTCAACATTGTGGTCAGCCACAAGGCGATTTTTTATTTTACGCATAATATACATACATATGTATGTAGGCTCATTATTGACATTGTTGGTGGTCATAATTGTATTTCGTCTATAACAAATTTCAGTTCATTTTTTACTAGTTGATAGTTTTTTTTTGCACGCGACGCTTACTGTTCTTTTTGATGACAAAAACATGTGTGTATGTACATGTAAGGGCAAAGTCAATAAATTTATAAAGATGTTGGTTGCACTTGTAACATTTGTCGCAAACTGTTGATGAGGGAGGAAAGCAACAAGGAGAAAGCAACAAAGTGTTCAATTCAAACAACCGAGTTGATTGATTCAATTAAACTTTTAATTAAAATTAAGCTTAAAATCAAGTAAAATTTTAATTGAAAAAAATATATTTTTTTAATTCAATCAATTAAGAACGTAATCGAATTTATTTTAAAATTCAAAAATCACTATTAATTGAAAAAAAAACTGCCAATAATTTTTTCTGTGTATTTATACATAAAAATGACACAAAAACACCAAATCTATTTCAAAATGCTAGAAAAACTGTATTTTGTTGGATTTGTAAGCATGAGACATGAAAAATTGGTCCAGCGTATTCAATAGTATCACCGCTATCGCGGTGGCATTTGTAATTTCATTTGAAATACAAATAATTAAAAAATAAGCCATGTCTATATGTACTTATGTATATCAATTAAAAAAAACAAGAAGGGATGCTTGTCATTAAAAAAGATTTACGATTACGACAAAAATTTACGAAAGCGTTAATTTTTTAAAAAACTTTTAAATTTCCTTGCAATACAAAGTTTCAAAAATCAAAATTTTCTAAAGTCACCACCGCCGCACTTCTTATTGAAAACCTACCAAAGTCTACATTTCTCTCTCAGACATGATTTAAAATGTTTCCCAGGGTAAAAGCAGTGAAAAGTGACTGTAAGATGAGGTGGATGGATGGCTGGTTGGCTGTACGTTGTTAAAATGTGGTTGAAAAATAAAAAGTCCAATTCTTTGTAATCAAGTGCGTTTTTTTTTTTTCTTAAAAGACTCCCCAAGAAGTTTTTTTTATTAGATAATGTAGTACATTATGAAGTTTTATGGTATTTTTATGATAATTTTAGTTTTCTCTTTTGGCTCTTGCGAAAAAAACAGACAAAGTGGAAAATTTACTTTCAACTTTGATTCGGAAAATAAAATTATTTTGCAAAAATATAATTTGCTTAATTTAACAAATAATTAGATGATGTTTGATATGTTGTAAGTAGTGTTGTAAGAAAAATAGATTTTTGCAATAATTAAAGAAAAATATTGTTGTTGAACGAAAAATTTAAATTTGTTTTCGGATTGAAAGTGAATAGCAAACACAAGAGGGTTGAAAAGATTAAAAACATTTTGGTGGATTTTTTTTTAACTTAGTCTACTGAAAAACAAAGAATAAATTAGCACGTTCTTTATAGTTAAGACTTTGTATATTCCGGTGAATTTTCTACCAATATTTGATTTAAATAAATTATTTGTGTTCGATACAGTTTCCCTGTAATCGTCTGGACCGATTTAAGCAGGTCATAAAAAAGGGTGGTCCAACCAAAGCGCACGATGATAATCTATATACATATATAAAAGAGTTGAGTGAGTGAATGACTGACTGACTGACTCATTCATCATCGCCCAGCCCAAACCGCTGACCCTACAAGCTTGAAATTTGGACTAGCGATTGGTCACTCCCCAAATCGATCCACTTAGACGGGATTTAACGAAATTCGAATGTTTGGAGGGTAAAAAAGGTTAAAACGGGGAAATTCGATAACCTTATATCTCCAAAACTAAAAGAGATGCAAAATAAATATTATACTTATCATTGTTCTTTAGAAAAATAAGCGGACACGTGTCTGGTACTTTTTTGAAATTCGGCCCTAGTAGGGAGTAAACGGGTAAAATCTGAATTTTAGTACTTTTTTGCCACCCCATCTATCTTTTGAACCAATAAACATAGAAACAAAGTAATACCACATTCGAAACTTATAACAAAAAAAAAAAATATATATGTATATAAATTGGGTATTTTTTCGAAATTCAAACATTTAAGGGGTAAAAATCGTAACTATTTTTGGTACATAAGGGGTAAAAATCGCAACTATTTTTGGTACTTAAGGGGTAAAAATCGTAACTATTTTTGGTACTTTTTTACAAAACATTTTCCTCCATGCATTGACATATTTGTACTAAATTATGGGCTGCCACTACAATACTGAAATTTTTGATACTTTAATGGGGGGAAAATATAGTACCCAAGAAAGGAAATACGGGAAATTTGATATTTTTCTTTAGCTTTTTCGTTCTACTAAAGTTGCGGGTTAAATGCTTGAATTTAAACAAGTTTCAATCTAGAAAAATTAACTTTGGCATAAAAATATGCCCACGAAGAAAAAGGAGACGCTAACGAATAAAACAAAAAGTTTTCAGAGAATTATCTTAATATTTTTTTATTATTATAGAAGGAGGAATCTTTGACAATTATGTGTGAAACAAAATGTCGGCCAAATGCTCGCCACGGCTTCGGTGGCATACCTTTATGCGATGGTCCATATTTTCAATGACTATGAGATAAAATTGAGGTTCGTTAATGTGCCGAATTATTTCATCCTTTGCTTTCTGACGTACACTTTTTCTTTTTAATATCCCCAAAGAAAGAAGTCCAACGGTGTCAAATCAAATGATCGTGACGGCCAATCCACATGGCCACCACGTGAAATACAACGGCCAATGAATTTCTCGCGCAAAAGAGCCACTGTTTCCAGGTCTATATGCTCAATTTCTGGCCACAAGAAGTCCGTTGTCATCTCGCGATAGCAAACACCATTCACAACAACTGCTTGGCCGAGCTTATGTTCGAAGAAGTACGGCTCGACGACGCCACCAGCCCATAAACCGCACCAAACAGTCACTCTTTATGGATGCATCGGCATTTTAACAATCACTTGTGGATCCTCATTTGCCCAAATGCGGCAATTTTGCTTGTTAACGAATCCACTAAGGTGAAAGTGTGCTTCGTTGCTGAAGATTATTTTCTTTGTAAAGTCACTATTCACTTCGTAAAAGGCTTCAACAGTCGTAACGCGCTGCTCAATGGTTAAATTTGTCAATTACTGAGAAACGTCAAATAAGGTTGGGAAAAAAACTTGATGTTAAGATGTGACTCACAATTAACATTAGGTCTGTCTGGGTACTTTTCCAGTAGCAAATACTCAGTAAATTTATTTGGGATAGTAAGACCAATATTACTCTATCGGCTGAAAAAATCTCAAAAAGTACGCAGACAGTATCCAGTGATATCTTGCAAGAAAATAGCTGATCGGTGTGTAAACAATTGAAATAAGAAAGCAAAAGAATTTAAGCATATGTATGTCTACGCAAAATTTAATTCTCGAGATAAATTAAAAAATTATTAATTAAAGTGAAGCTTAAAAAGTGTTGTTAATTAAAAAACTTGTTTATTACACTGTTATTAATTCAATTTCTTCTTAGTTTTTAGTTTTATTTGTCAGGTTTTTTATAAAACTTCTTTTGCTTAAGGCGCCCGTACACGACATGTATTTGTCATCTGACATGTAAAATTTTCAAGTCACATGTAATAGTTCATGTCTGTCAAAATTGCTGTTTTACATAAGGTTTATAATATGCGGTCACAAACGTACATGTAATTTGCTTCTGACATTGTGTCTGTTTTTTTTCGCATTGTTATTGCAGAAACCAAAGTAGTTCTCGGTTTCAAAATAGCTTGCTGCCGCCACGAAAATATTTATTTGCGCCGTAAAATAATTTAGCCATCTTAACATTTTTTCTTTTATTTTAAAGATACCAATTTAGAATTTTATAATTAAACGGTTTTTATGTATATATTTACATAAATTCTATTCAATGGTGAGATGAGCATGCATATCTTGGTATTGTAAAATATTAACTTCAGCCGGCTAATGATTCCGTCAATAGTTGACGCCGCTGCCAGTTTCTTCCCGACATAGATTTCTGATGTCAGATGGTTTGTCAGAAGAAAATAGAGCACGCGCTAATTGAAATTTTGTCAGATGACTTTGCGTCTGACTTTTACAGAAGCAAAGTTAAAAAGGTAACACACGACATGTATGTGTTTTGCAGTAGGAAATTTGACATGTCAGATGACAAAAACATGTCGTCTATACGCTCCTTAACATTGCCTAACATTGTGCCGGCTTACAATGGAAAAAAATAATGAAATGCCCAATACAGTGCCCTTCAACAGCTTGACAACGGAGAAAAATAATTTGGATGTGAAGTGCTCGCCAGGAACACAATTCTAAATATTCGCCTCTTCAATTGCAAAGTATTTGGACGTTTCTAGCATGAAGTAAAATGCTTTGTTTATTATAATTTATTATAAACGTTAAAAATCAACACAATTCTAACTACTTACCTCTGCCATTGTTAAATTTCAATTTTTATTTTCATTTCACAAAAACTATTTCATTCAAACAGCTGTTCAAACTAATTGCAAAATCTTGCAAGCGGAAATTTCTCCAGTAACATTTTGCAAGTTCTCTAACTTCCAACTGTCAAAAAATTCTCTTTTTGGCTCTCTCGCTGCAAGAAATTTGGAGTACGCAGACAACATTTTGCAAGATTTTGCAACATTTTGCGCAAAATATGTGTACGCAGACAGACCTATTGTGCATTATGAATGGGCCACTCTTGAGATCGAACCCTCTAGTCCCAATAATTACTTATCAAAACGTTGATTCAGCTGGCTTGTTGGGACCCATTTCTTAGGTTGACCCAATGGATAAATTTTTATCGCATATAAGGACTTAATGCCAATATGACTTTTTTTTTGACGTTCTATCAGCTTTTTGGACATGCGAAATCGCCAATTGCTTTTGGTTGAATTCTGCTGCAAACAAGCTTCTTGAAATTCAACTGATTATGTTAGATTGTCGTGTATTTTACTATATTTTTAGAGTGATACCTTCAATTCAACATCTTCAAACGGCTTTGGCTGACCTGGCTGATCAAAATCCATTCTTCTAATCCCACAAAACATCCCTTGCACATTGAAATCGTTAGAGCATATGCAGGATAAGCTTCGGTTAGCTATTGATCTGTTTATCCTCCAAAATGCCATATTTAAGACTCAAACCATTTGTTAATGATATGCCGTGTGTTTTGGAACCCGCGTTTTGATGTTATAGTGCTTTGGAAACTGTAATCAAGTGTATTGTAAAATTATTCACATAATTTTAATTCCAAATGTTTAAGATTTTTTTTTTCAATATTACTGCCCCTAAATGTTTCAAATACCCAAAAAAAAAAATAAAAAAAAAATAAAACATTTATGTTGATTGCAACCTAATTGTTGGGTTTCCATTACGTCTCGACTTTTAAAAATCAAATAAAGAGCAACTTCTTTTGTTGTTTATAAGGAGAAGGAGAAAACAATGTCTAAACCAAAACTTTTTCAAAGTTTGTTAACAAAATAAAACATAAAAAAAGTAGATTGTATTGTTTTTTACATGAAACATTACAGAACTGGCAAAGAATGTATTGTAGCTTACTAAATTTTGAAAGCTTTTTACGAAACATAAAATACAATCCCATTAGAAACTATGATTAGTAGACATTTCAAGTTATTCAGTTCTCATTTTTAATTTCAAAAAGCAAACCACTTTAACCAGACTTTAAATATAAAGATTTTGTAATTGCAGTTTTACAATCGATAATTTATCGATAAACTAATAAAGTATGAATTTTGGAATCTTTTAAGAGTCAATTTAACAGAGATATATGTATGAGTACATTAATTTGTAATTCTGTGAAAAACTTTTTTTACTTTTCATCTAAGAACCCTTAAAGTATATAAATTCTGCATTCTTGTGCCATTCTGATTAGATTTAGCCGTGCCCGTCTGTTAAAACACGATCATTTCCAAAGAACTCAATAGAAAATAACAGTTTTGGTATCACATTGTTTCTAGTTCTCCTAAGCAGTTTGGGATTGAAGTCCAGCAAAGATCCAAATGTAAAACAACCACCCAAAAAACTGATATTTCTCTTAGAAAAAGAAACATAAACTGTAGGCGGAATGCAACTCTTGTCATAAAATTTTGCAAAAATTCGTTTTATATGACTTCAATAAAAATTAATAAGTTTTCTAGAGATCGGTCCCTAATTTATTATAGATCACATTTAAAACTGCAGTCGAAACAAAAAACTGTCGAACAAAAAACGAAAATTTGTATACAACTTTTCCCTTTTTGAGTTGGTTTGACAGCGACTGTTTAAATTTAAGGAATCAGAAGTTAAAGCAACAGTTTTTTGTTGGCCAATGTCAAACGAAGAAGTGGAAGAATTGGCAGTTTTCTATTTTGACTGCAGTTTTTTTTTAAACGCTGCTACTTTCTGTTTAAAAATAAACGACCAAGACATTATAAATAATTTTGCAATATATTTAAAGAAAAAACATTTATCCTCTGAAATTTTTTATGTTTCGTCTTCTCCTACTTTACTCTTCAAAATTTTAATTTAAATAATTAAATTAAGCACTAAACAGCGCAGCAGTTTGAAAAATATTCAAGATTTCACTTTTCTACAAACATCACAGTAAAAACTTCGCCTACAAAATAGTATGTTTAGTAATCAGAAAAAACAAAATGAACGCATTTAAATGTAAGTCATTATTCTTCTACATACATACATCCAGAAAGAAGTAGTTATGAAGTAACTATAGAAGTAGTTATAGAAGAAAGCTACTAAATAATGAGTAAAGGAAGTTATTCATTTTGAAGAAGTAAGCGAAGTTTTTACTATGATGTTTGAATCGTATGTCAAATGGCCCAATTAACAGAACAAACTGTTTGTACAAGCGTACACCTTTGACATGTCCCTGCTTAAATAGTGTAATTTTTATCCCTATTATTTTTAAAATTTGCATTTGAGTTAAGTTGTGAAATTTTTTTGCGGCAGTTTTTTATAAATGTACACTTGACAGATAACAAATTTGCATTTAAACTAAGCTAAATTATGTGTTAAATGAGGAAACAAAACATAATGCAAGTGTACATGCACTCACTTGTGTACCCCTCCTTATTCCACTCTCTCATTTAGCCTACAATAGAACGATTTTCGTTAGTAACATCATATCCCAGCAACAACTTATATTGCAAAGTAATGAGTTAAAAAGCTAATATAACTTTTCTAACTACTAATACATTGGCATTTTAACTCATGATTTTAACACGGTGATGTCATTGGACACCCTCGCTTAAAAATAGGGATTTAAATAATAAGTCATTAATTACCACATTCGCTTACGAATATGGAGTTTGGTAAGTCATGACCACATTCCCTTACAAATAGGTACTTCACACTTTTTGTTTAAACTTTAATATTGTTACAAGTAGAATTGTTGCTTATAAGTCTAACACGTTTAAAGTTTTATTTGGTTTAATATGGGTAATTCCAAAGTGTTGAACGTGACAGTCGTACGCATAAAAAATGCAATAACATTTAAAAAAAACATTTTTACGTTCTCTAAACCCTTAAATTAAAGTACTCAGAAAGCACTGTTATCTATGCTAAAGTTTATCAAGGGCGCGATTCTAGGTCAAAGATAATGGCAAAAGAAGTAGCGGTTCGAACGTGAAAAAAACAGAAATAGTTTTTGTGGCCGTGTATAAAAAGGCGTAGTTCAGCGAAACCTGGCACAATTTTTTAGTCAAACTACTTTCAGAATTTTACGTAGCAATGTAACATTAAAATGTCTTGGTTTGATTCCAAAATCTTCTGTATTTTCTTTTTTTTAAGACAAAATCTGGGTCGATACGTGACATTTCGAACGTGAAATTTTTTCCGTAATAATTTAACTGAATAATGATTAAAATAAAATGAAAATGTACCGTTAATCCGGATAACATATTTCTCTTTGAACTCTTCCTTAGATTACAGAATATGTAAGAAAATTTTTTTGGAATAATTTTTATCAAATATCATCTCTTTTAAGGAAGATAATTTTAAAGAAAACATACAATAAAACATTCTCACAAATAAGAAATTACGTTTGCACAAATTTGCAGTCTGATTGTTCATCTAAGTGGACAAATTTATGGGTAAATTTATAAAATTAGTAAAATCTAAATATTTCTCTATAACAATATCGTAAAATTATCAGCTTTTAATAACTTTTAAGTTTTCGGCCACGGTGGACCTTTTGACGGAAATGCCCATATCTTTAGTTTTTCTAAAATCTTTGTGGATGAAGTTTCCTGACCACCTGGCCTTAGAAACCAATAAATTTCAGTGTTTTTATCAATAATAAAAATTGGGTATTCGTGCTTAGAATAACAAAATCTTTTAAAATAATATATTTTTATCTATGTTCCACATTGTATTATAATACACATTTGAAAAACATTTGAAAATTACGTTTGAAAGCAAGTTAAAAATAAAGTCATTTTTCAATTTGATAATGATTTTCCCTTTTTGTTGAGAATGCTATGATTTCCAAAAGATTTTCAAATCATTGTCAAACATTTCATCAGCTCATTACTGGTTTGACCTACCGACCATTTAAAAAAAAATGAGTAAGGTATGAGGAATATATTTTTTTAATACCCTCTCTCTAAATCAAAAACCTGTTTCGCGAAAATTTTTATGGTTTCTGAGATATAAAGCATTAATTTTGCTGCATATCAACTGTTTCAAAATTTTGTAAGTACTGTTTTGCTCTACAAGCCATTGTTTGGCGATTGCAGCAAATTCTTCATATAAAAACGTACAAAATAAATTTTACTGTTGCTTTGCTGCATTGCCGTAAGAAAAAAAAGTAGTTAAAGCAAAAGCAAAGTAAAATGACAACAAGAAAATAAATTTGTGAAAAATTGTTTTATAATGGACCCAACCAAGTGTACGGTTTGCTATTATTTGTGTTTTTAGCCTACCTAAGGGAAATGCTTCAAAATTTTACTACAAACGAAAATTAAATATGTACAATCTTACAGCAACCATTATTATGCCAAATATACCAACTTTTACTTAATGTGCTTTGTGGACGGAAGCTCATAGCGGTCGGAGTGGTAACGATATTGCTAGTGCTTTTATTAAAATTTTAAATGAATTAATAAAAGATTGTCCACTTATTAAAACTTTGACATTATGGAGAGATTCTTGCGTACCTCAAAATAAGAATCAATTAACGCAACCGCAATCAAAATGTTCTTTAAACAAAATAATATTGATGCCGTAATACAAAAGTCTTCAGAACCAGAACATTCTTTAATTCAAGAAGTGGACTTTGTCCATGGTGTTATTGGCCGGTACTTAAAGAATATTGAAATTCATAGTCCTCTTCATTTACTAAATTTTCTTAAAACAATGTCAAATAATAAAACAAAACTTAAAGTTATGGAAATGCTTCCGGAAAATTTTCGCACATACTCGTTGGAAGCAAATAAAATGGACTTTCGAAAAGTCCCTTTTGCTCAAATTAAAGTACTTCTATACAGTTAAAATAATGATTTATGTATATATTATAAAACTTCTACCAGAGAGGAAAAATATAAAAATGCAATTTTGGTTAAGTCTGCATCAAGAAATTGTTTGAAAACTCCTGAGAATTTGTTGACGAATGTTTTGAAAATATCGAAGCCATCATTTATTTCCAGCGATAAAAATAAAGGGTGGTTAAATTTCAAGGGCCGATGTTGATTTTGAATACAACACAAACTATTTAGGAAATTATTGTAATTTTATTTTATTATGATAAATTGGTATTACTCAATTATGTATGGAACAAAATATCGGCCAAATGGGCGCCGCGACCACGGCAGCACACCTCCATCCGATGGTCCAAATTTTCGATGACCCTGAGGCATAATGGAGGTTCTATGCCGTTAATGTGCCGAATTATCTCATCCTTTAGCTCTTGAATTGTTGCTGGCTTATCGAAGTACACCTTTTCTTTCAAATAGCCCCAAAGAAAAAAGTCCAACGGTGTCAAATCACATGATCTTGGCGGCCAATTGACATCGCCATTACGTGAGATAACACGGCCATTGAATTTGTTGCGCAAAAGAGCCATTGTTTCGTTAGCTGTGTGGCAAGTGGCACCGTCCTGCTGCAACCACATATCGTCCACATCCATATCTTCCAATTCAGGCATAAAAAGTTCGTTATCATCTCACGATAGCGAACACCATTCACAGTAACTGCCTGACCGGCCTCATTTTGGAAAAAATACGGCCCGATGATGCCGCCAGCCCATAAACCGCACCAAACAGTCACTCTTTGTGGGTGCATTGGTTTTTCGACAATCACTCTTGGATTCTCATTCGCCCAAATGCGGCAATTCTGCTTATTGACGAATACACTGAGGGGAAAATGTGCCTCACACTGAATAACGAAGTGCACGATATGCATTTTGATTTGAACGCCCATTTTCATAATAAGTCTGGATAACTTTAACACGTTGTTGGATTGTGTATCTCTCTATGGTTCAAATTGAGTAAGTCTGAAATAGAGAAATGTCAAATAAAATTTGGAAAAAAAAACTTGGCGTTTAGGTGTGGTTCACATTCAACATCGGCCCTTACAATTTAACCACCCTTTAGAAACATAAAATACTTGCTTATATTTCTTCCACGTGTTGATAAAGCTTATTATAAAAATTTACTCAATATTAAGTTTATATTTTCTTTTTACTTTTGCATTTTTTAAGTTGTTTAATTTGTGGCTTTTTATGTAACTTTTCATAACAGTATAACTGTTTTTTCTGTTTTTGTAAAGTAAAATCAAATAAAAAAACTATAAAAAAAAATTCATCTCAACAACAAGTTACTCAATACACAGCAATAAGTATACGTATGCAGCACAAAAAGCCACTTTTTTAATTTTTTTTTAGAAAAGTGGCGTATGCGGCACAAAACAAAATTTTTCATTTTCAAAAAAGTGCGCAAAAATTTGCATTTTTCTTCAAAACATATACCGGAAGCAGTGGCAAAAATATAAATAAATAAATAAATAATATAAATATATCTATCGGGTACAATTTGAGAAATCTTCATGTAAATCTTCTTTGTCGTTTTTCTCCACTCCGACTTTTTGGCATATGCGCCAAACCAATTCTGAGCTGACGATTTGTCGTTTGAGAAAACGTTTGATTTTAATTAATTTTCAATTTGAAATCACACCTCCGTGTTTATTGGGTAATGAAAAAATGGACTAACCTGCGTTATGGACATATTCATAACCAATAAATTAGAGCACGATATGATTGCAAAAATGGTACAATTTAAATACTATTGTTTAAAATCGATATCATATATTATCATTTATATTACCTAGACGATATCGGTATAATATCGTTTGATTGATTGGGTAGTGTAGTTTTTATTTAAACTGTTAATTTTAAAATACAAATAAAAATCAATGAAGTATTTAAATTTTTTATTTTCGAATCTATAACAAACTGTTCTTCATTTATTCTATATAATAAAAATGAAATGTTGCGTGTTGCTGATCGCATAACTTGAGAATGGCTTGACCGATTTGGACGATTTTTTCTTTAAAATGATCGCCATGGTCCAACTTAGGATTTTACGGGGGAAAAAATAAAAATAATACGGAATAAAAATTATGCCCCGCCCACTTTTAGGCCCACTTTTTTCGAAAACGGCTGCATCGATCATTAGTAATCAGCTACCGAGGGAATCTGGGTTGGCCAGCTAGTAACAAATAAAGAAAAAAACAAATTGTAAGAAGAAATATTTAAAATCAACTTGTATTAGATTTGAATATCAAACATCAATCTTTAACTCTTGGCATAACGGGCACCGCAGTGGTGCAGTGGGTAGAACTCAAAAATCTTCCGACGATAGAATGTGGTGATTCTTGAAACATGTAAAGATCAACCCGGTTCGAATCCCAGCTCAGCCAGGAAAAATTATCAATAAATTTTAATAAAAATTACAAGTTGTAAAAATTCCTTCCCTCAAGTGAAAAAAATTTAATGAAAATTAAATTTGATGAACTCAAGCCTAATTAAAAGAATATCAGAAACTAAAAATTAACAGTTCAACTAAAAATCAAAATTGTTATTAAATAAATTTTATATATTTTTGTCTACTTTTGAGCTTTTTTAAAGTTAAAATTTGTTTTTGCTTAATATGCAGTTTTTTTTTAAATAATGCGATGCCGTTGTTGTGTTGTTGTTGTGAAAATATTTACCCAATCATTTGAGTCCAAATCTTCAATAAAAAAGATAAAAAATATTTTATTGTAATGATAAAAATAAACTCACTGTTTATTATTGGTGTTTTGTTTAAGCTTTGATATTGTTACAAGTAAGACTTTGAGTGTTTAAAATTCTTATTCGCTTTAGGGTTTTATTTGTATAATTTTTTTAGCTTTTGTAAAATCTTTGGAAAAGGTTTCCTGATGATCTGGCCTAAGCAACCAGTGAAATGCGCATAGAGGCTAGCTTTCCCTCAACAATAAATTTCAGTGTATTTATCAAATATAAAAAATTGGGAATTTAGCACGTCTTACAAAAATCTTAATAGTAAATTTTGTATTCCCGTAAATAACTTTGATAATATACTTGCATGTGCCCGTGCAGAAAACTGAATTGCCAAATTGGTTTGTTTTTGTTGTTTTCTTGCGAAGACAATAGAATGAAACAATTTGTTTTTTAATTTTGTTTTTTCTTTTTACCCACTTACAACTACAATTCGAGTCGGAAAGAACCCAATCAATTGTAGGGGGATGTAAAAAAAGATAAACTCACTGTTTATTGTTGGTGTTTTGTTTGAGCTTTGATATTGTTACAAGTAAGACTTTGAGTGTTTAAAATTCTTATTCGCTTTAGGGTTTTATTTGTATAATTTTTTTAGCTTTTGTAAAATCTTTGGAAAAGGTTTCCTGATGATCTGGCCTAAGCAACCAGTGAAATGCGCATAGAGGCTAGCTTTCCCTCAACAATAAAGTTCAGTGTATTTATCAAATATAAAAAATTGGGAATTTAGCACGTCATACAAAAATCTTAATAGTAAATTTTGTATTCCCGTAAATAACTTTGATAAAATTAACTGTTGCTAAATGCAAACTATTTCTCGAATTACCTTCACCGATGTTTACTTGGCTAAATACCCTCTCTGCTTTAGCATAAGACCATGGTATTGAGAGCAACTTTTTAGTTATTTCTTGAATTTCTAAAAGCTTTTTGTTGCCGCCTGCATCTCTATATTGAAATACTTCCGAACAGAAAGAAACAGTGTTGTTTGTATTGAGCCATTTTATAAATTTAATATTGGAATACTGTTCCTTAATTTTGATCAACATCATTTATAGCAATTTTCCACATTTGCAAAACTTGTGATTAAAATTAAATGCATTTTAATTGTTTAATTGTGGGTGTTAAACGGCAAGTCCTCTGAGGAGATTGAGTGGTTGCAATCGAAACATGTAAAGCTGAAGGTCCACAGCATGCGTTAATGCGTAGATACGTATGATACTTTTTGTGCATTTTATGCGTTTCTAAATTCAAGTTACATACATTGCGTTTTATGCGCCAAATTTTGTTTTTTTTTTTATCAGCTGTTGTGCAAATATGTTTAACAATTAAAAACATTTTTGCAAGAAATTGAGAGTGTAATTGATATTTTAATAGAATTTATTTAATAGAATTCATAGGTTAGTAAGCTTTTATTATAAAAATATTGATTTTTCACGGTATCAATAAGTTTCCAATTCATGGCATTTGTTACAAAAAATAATAAACACAACAAAGATGACACTCAGAAGATAAAAGTAATCGATAACTAGAATGGCAAATTTTGTTCTTGTTAAATTGTGCTAAAAATTTATTTTAATGTATTTTATTCATTAAAGTTTATACAATCTTTATTACGAAAGCTTTTTCTCTTATTCAAACCTTTTTTTAGTGCAAAAACATATGGGGGATTCACAAGGTGTGCTATTAAGTCATATCGTCATAATGTCCTAAATAATATTTTACAATTATTTAAAAAAAATACTGTTGCGTTTCAAACAAAATTAAAATTTTAATGCTGTGTTCATTAATTCGTCATAACTGTACAGTAGTAACCTTATTTATAAGCGGTTGACCACAGCAGTCATATATATTTCTTTTAATTATTTTAAGACATGTGACTTTACAACTTTATGACTACCTTGTGAATCCCCCAATAGTAAAAAGTAATCCACCACACAAACATAATTATCGATAACATTGAAAATAAAATATGAATTGCCACCATGGCCATCAATAACAGCTGACTTTTTTTCACCACACATGCGACGGATACAAAAGTAAAAAGTAAACCTACTTTCATGCGTTAATGCGTCTATGCATTCTCTGTGTAAAGGAGCATATATACGACATGTTTTTGTCATCTGACATGTCAAATTTCCCACTGCAAAACACATACATGTCGTGTGTTAAGCGGCCCATACACTTTCCATATTATAGTTTATGATATTCGCCATATTATTTCCATTTTGTCCTATATTATGCAATAGGTCGCACAATGGTTTCATTCATTCAATAGAAAGGTGAACATAACCTATAGGAATAACATAAACAACATTGTATAATGTTGCAAACACATTTCACTTTCTATTTGTTGTGCAATAAAAATCAAAAGTCTTTTGATTGCTGCCAATATATTGTGCCACCTTCGAATATCACATACACATTGGCGATATAATTATACAATACGAAAAATTTAACAATTTTATTGCAAGTGTATGAGCCGCTTTACCTTTTTAACTTTGCTTCTGTAAAAGTCAGACGCAAAGTCATCTGACAAAATTTCAATTAGAGCGTGCTCTATTTTCTTCTGACAAACCATCTGACATCAGAAATCTATGCCGGGAAGAAACTGGCAGCGGCGTCAACTATCGACGGAATCATTAGCCGGCTGAAGTTAATATTTTACAATACCAAGATATGTATGCTCATCTCACCATTGAATAGAATTTATGTAAATATATACATAAAAACCGTTTAATTATAAAATTCTAAATTGGTATCATTAAAATAAAAGAAAAAATTTTAAGATGGCTAAATTATTTTACGGCGCAAATAAATATTTTCGTGGCGGCAGCAAGCAATTTCGAAACCGAGAACTACTTTGGTTTCTGCAATAACAATGCGAAAAAAAACAGATACAATGTCAGAAGCAAATTACATGTACGTTTGTGACCGAATATTTTAAACCTTATGTAAAACAGCAATTTTGACAGACATGAACAATTACATGTGACTTGAAAATTTGACATGTCAGATGACAAATACATGTCGTGTACGGGCGCCTTAACTTGTCATATACAATTACACTGATTCAACTTTTTTGTCAAATGCATAAAAAGGACAGACGCATAAACGCATGGTGTGGACCTTCAGCTTAAGGGTAACCTGTCCGTAAAAACGCCTGGGTTCGAGCCCAGCTTCAGTCAAGAATGAAAAATTACCAATAAATAAATTTTAATTAATTTCATGTTGTAAAATTCCTTTCTTCATAAAAATAATTTAATGAAAATTAAATTTGATGAACTTTAGCCTAATTAAGAATATTAAAAAATTTGGATTAAAAACTATAGATAGTTCAACAAAATAACCACAATACCGATTATTGTTTAAAATGTTTAAAAATAACTTTATTGAATTTTAATGGCTTAACAAGGTGAAAAATGGCTCAATCTGCCACTAAATGGCTAAATTGGCAACATTGTAGAGCACTGACATTATTATAAAATAAATATGTACTGATGTGTTTGCCTATCGCTGCTTTATATAGACTTTGCATGACTTTTTGGAATAGACTTTGGCTAAATTCACAACAACTTATAATACTGTGGCGTTAGTTGTATAAAGATTGGTTTAAAGTTTTCAGACTCCATATTAAGCCCACTCCTAAAATATTCCAACTATTGGTGGGGGTATCAAAGTTTCGGTTGTTGTTGTCCTGGCTTATTCCGTCTTCTCAGAGAAATTACATTTTTAAAACTCTGATAATATGAATGTGGTTTCATGGTTTAAGGGCTACAATTTCATAATGAAAACAACCAAAATAAAAATGGAAACAAAACAATTTGCCAAAGGTAAATAGAAAACATGTAAAATACTTAAGGAACAAGTTTTTCTTTGTGTGCTTTTCAAGGAAATAAATGTTTATTTCCTTCCTTTCTTCCTTCCGGCTGGTAAGCCAATTAGCGGCAAACTAATAATAAATTGAAATTTACGCATTTCAAACCTCAAGGGTATTAACCGACACTTTGCCAGGGTACGTACTGGCACTACAGACGGGTATGAATTGGATTTGACTGCTCGTTCATTTATGGTTGAATGGTGCAATGTTTTGACAGCGTTAGAGTGAACAATGGAATAATGTAAGTGTGATAATTTTAACCATAAGGCAGGAAAACAAAAGTTCCTTTTATTTCTTTTAATTTCGAACAATTTCACAGATTAAATGAATGAAAACAATAACAAATAACCCGAAGGTATGAAACAAAACTTAACCTCATTTAAGGGTTGATTAGACACGTCCAATTTTTATTAAATTCCACCTTTAATTTAATTTGGTTCTTACACTTTTTTTTTTTTTGAGTAACATTCAATTTCACATCATAATTGTTTGGGAAATAGACCTCTAAGAGTCTGTCTGTAAGTCGGACGGTCGCTCGATATCTCTCTCTCTCTCTCACACACTCATTTAGCATTAAATGAATGTTAATTATGCAAATTTACAAACATTTAATATTGTCATCACGTTTAAATTGTTTGTGTTTTTTGCATTTCAGTTTTTAATTTAATTTTTCCTGGTACAATTTTAATTTTCATGTGATTTCAACTTTGTTGCTGTTTTTATTTTCAAAACCAGGGTGGTATTTTGTTTTTTTTTTTTCGTTTGTTAATTTGTAATTGTCCTCTTAGCGTAAACATATTCAAATGTTTTCAAAATTGTTACGAATATTTTTTCCACATTCAGGGGTTTTTATTATCGTTGTCCTTGTCTTTTTAGTTGGCAAACATTTTTAAATGTTCGGTTGTATATGAATATGGTCTGTTGGTATTTGAAACAATTATGTAAATTAGCTCTAATTCGTTTTAATTTAAGCGGATTACAATTTAATATTTTTTCGTGTTTTGTATTTGTGTTATTTCCATGTATTTTTTGTTGTAGAATATTTGTACTTGCGCTTGTTTGTTTATCTTATGTTTTATGTTGTATTTATTTAATTCATTTACATGTTGTTTAACAATTTTACAATCATTTGTATTGTATTAGCGAAAAACCATGTTCTACATTTAGAATATTAAATCTAAAATAAGGACGTAAGTAAAATGTAATAAATATAATTGCACTTTGTTGGAAAAAAGTTTTATGCAAATATTTTGTTTTATTAAAACTATCCTTAAGACAATGAAATCTTGTTAGAAAAAACTCGAACATACATACATACTTTCTTTTTGAAAATTTTCAAAATGTGAAATACTTTAAATGAAAATCTAAAGTTAATAATTTACATAATATGTTTATGTCTTGTTTTATGTATACGCAGAAGAAAATATGGTTGGATGTAACTATAATCTAAGAGCAGCATACTATGGCTATATTTTAACAATGTTTATGTTTTCAAGTAATCATATTATGTCAAATATGACAATAATATGTTTAAAATTAATAACATTGTTAAAATTAATCATCGTTTGGTCAGAATTTACAATAATATGGTCAATTGTTAAACATATGATAATTATATATTTCATTATTTTTTCAATTTCCTTACGTAGGCCGGGATTTTGAGATGTGGATTATATTTAAAATTAGTTTAACGTAGTCTGAATTTAGGATTTTTCCGGCGAAATGAGATTTTTTTTTATTATTATTTTATTAAAGACCATTTTAGCTGTTCCGTCAAAATTTTATTTACAAACAAGGCAGCGAAAATCTGTTTTCAGATTAACTAAACCTAGTTTAACTGAGATCGAAAAAAGTTATAATTTAGTTTTAACTTATAATTTTTATACCCTCCACCACAATTAGTTGTAAAGAGGGTATATTAAGTTTGTCATTCCGTGTGAAACTTTTTTATTATTCATCTCAGACCCCATAAAGTATATATATTCTGGGTCCTTGAGTAATTCTAAGTCGATTTAGCCATGTCCGTCTGTCTGTCCGTCTGTTGAAAACACGCTCACTTTCGAACAACTCAAAAGAATTGAACAAACTTGATGCCAAATTGCTTGTAGTTATCCTAAGCAGTTTGGGATTGAAATCCAGCAAAATCGGTTCAGCAGGACCAGAGCTATGAATCAAAATGTGGAACCACCACCTAAAAAAATTGATAATTTTGTTACAAAAAATAACATAAATGCTGGAACAAGGTACGGAATGAGATAAGATTTTGCAAAAATTTGTTTTATTTGACTGGAAATCACGCTGTTAAATTTTGTGAAGACCCGTCCATAATTTACCCTAAGCCCCATATAAACACTACTCCCGGAAACAGTTTAGTACGCCTAAAACCGTAAAAAATAACGGTAGCGTAACAAAATGTGGTACGTCACAGTTTTTTAGGACTAGAAATAACACTGTGAAATTTCGTGACGATCCATCCATAAGTTACCTTAGGCCCCATATAAACCCTACTACCGGAAAACAGTTTAGTACGCCTAAAACTGTAAAAAATAATGCAATCATAACAAATTCTGGCTCGTCACAGGTTTATAGGACTAAATATGATACTGTGAAATTTCGTGAAGATCGGTCCATAATTTACCCTTGGCCCCATAGTAACCCTACTCCCGGAAAACAGTTTAGTACACCTAAAACCATAATTAATAATGCTATCATAACAGAAATTGGTACGTCACAGTTTTAAAGGACTAGAAATGACGCTGTGAAATTTCGTGATGATCGGTCCATAATTTAACCTAGGCCCCATATAAACCCTACTACCGGAAAACAGTTTAGTCGCCTAAAACCATAATTAATAACAAATCGTCACAGTTGAAGATAATAATAACATCATACAAATATTACTCCTTAAACATTCGTACTGTCGGTGGAGGGTATCAAAGATTCGGCACAGCCGAATATACCACTCTAACTTGTTTATCTTATTTTTAAACTTCTAAACAAGACAAAATTAATATTATTCGATTAACCGAATAATATTGAATTGTTCGATTAATAATCGATTAAGTTTTTACCTCGAATAATAAATCAACTAATTAATACAAGACATCGATTAATTGAATACCCTACTGTATACCCAACGTGTTGCTTCAATTTCGCCACTTGTGTATAATTTTTACACTAAAATTGCTATAATTGTAGGACAAAGGAGGTTGTCATTAAAGATAAATGTGTGTTTCAACTTTCAAATTTAATATAAAAGCAAAAATTAAGGAAATAGCAATTATATATCTGTGGGATTTTGACAAAACATCTTAAGTCGAGATAAAGATAGCAAAAACGTTAAAAAAAAAAAAACTCGTTGAAAAAATAATTTTTATCAAATAATAAAATAAACCAAAATTAAAGAAAAATTTCGTTTTTAATACAAAATTTTAAAAACGAAAGCAAAAATGTTTTTTGAATGAAAATTCGTACGATTAACAACATTTTTTTCAACTTTTTAAATTTGACTTATGATGTTTTGTCAAAATGGCACAGATACACAAATCTGTCTGCACTTGGACTCGTATATAAAGTGCTTTCCCTTCCTTATGGTTTACTTTAATCTCTACGTTTTTATTTTAATTTAACAAGTGTACAAGTTTTTTTTGGCTCACTGTATGTTTTTGATAATATGTGTAATACATAAAAAATTTGTAACAAACGTTTAGTATACCGATCGTCTCAGAATCACTTTTTAAAGTGATCTAAACGATGTCCACCCGTCCGTCTGGCTAGTTTTCTTTTCTTATTAACCTGGTGCGTAAAGTACAAGTTGCAGCAATCTTGTAGATAATTTCAACAAATTGGCCTATCATTTTACATATTCCGCATAAAAACTGCTTTCCAAATTAGACTTTAAGTGTCTGTAAACCATAAAGCTACGTTGGTATTTAGATTAAATAAAAATATTTTACTGCAAATAATTTTTTTTTTCGAATCGGTTTACATTTGCCCAAAGCTCCCATTCTTTAATAATAGTTTTAACTTTCTTTTAATTGCTAACATTAATAAACATTTTAGCAACCGTCCCTAAAATCGCTTTAAGCCACAAAAATCTCTTACGGGTGTAAATATCTAGATAACATTCATAAATTTCTTATATGAATTTTAACCTCTTAACATAACTTTTTTTTGTGAGTTTATGACTGCCCATCTATTCCAAATAGGGTTAAATCTCGAAAATATTTTGTTTTCAAATGAGCAATTTTTGATTTTTTTGGTGGATATTTTTAAAATTTGTTGGGCATATTTCTTTTATATATTTTTAGAAAACATTTCTGGTTTCCCTGGTTATAAATTTTAAGTTACAACTTTTTTTATTCCTGTTTCATGTTATTTTCTACTTTTATTCACTATCCTTTAATTCATATTCCAGCCTGCGACGACCTTCAGCAGCATTATTTTCATTTGACTGGTTTGTACTAGAACGTTAATTTATGTACTTAAATCAGTAATTAAAGAAAAATCAAACCAAGCAAGTAATTGAAAAGCATTCAACTACTGTCGAGAGCAAAACTACCATAATGTTGTTTCTTTAACACTTTAATACACGATCAAGTTTTGCCTATCAAGTTTTAATACACTCACACTTTTTTACCAATACACTCATACTTTTAAAAATTGATACGAACTTGCCTTTAAAATTCTCTTGCCAGTGAGTGTTTCAATTTACGTTCAAGAAAACAGCTGATTTCTAGGTTAGTGAGCAAGTTTTTCCTTTATCTTTATAAATTGTTTTCTTGATGACATGTTGAAAGTAAATTGGTCAAAAATTGAATGCAGCCTACGTCACAGCTTTCAATTTATGTAAATTTTGACAAGCAGTATTTGTAAAAGGCTTTCTAGAACAACTTGACCGTGTGGCCGCAGGGTAAAACATATTAATTTAACATCATGCTCGTAAGTGCCGGTTCACACACGTCAAGTTTGATTCGTCAAGTCTTGAGTTTTTAGGAGAGAAGGGAAAAGAGAATGCCATTTCTTTTCCCCTCTCTCCTAAAAGATCCAGACTTGAAGAGTCAAACTTGACGTGTGTGAACCAGCACTAATTATAAAAATATTTTAAATTTAATAAAGGTTTACAAAACAAATTTTCTATGAAAATTTTCCTTAAGAAACTTTTGATGAACTTAATAATCGTTTATTTATACAGAGGACAATATTTTACAAGATAATAATATTTTCAAACATATTATTGTTATTATTAACCATAACATGTGTGAAGACAACCTTAATACGGTTCTAGCTTTTGGATGGATGAATTTAACTATTATATGGTTGCCCATGACAATAATGTTGTTAAAGTAACCATAATCTGTTTATGTGCATGGTTTTAGCTAAATCTTATTAAAACATTGTATTGTTAAAACCAACCATATTTCTGTGGCCGTATGGAAAAACTAATTAACTCCACTTTTTGCGAAAATTAAGATAACACCAAAAATAGAAAGCGAGTTTCATTTACTATCACTCTGTCAGATCGAAATTTTGATATAGTTTCTCATTTAATAGTTATTTGAAAAACAAAAATCAGAAAAATATCAATTAGAAGGGTAAACCTTTTAATTATGTTTATGCATAAAAACAGACATAAACTCAGGTTATTTTTTGATGTACGAGTAAGCATAAAGAGAAAAAAATATTTTTTGGAAAAATTGGATAACTCCATTTGTTCGTGGTTAAAACGGGTGAATTAACGTGTTGAGTCAAAAAGTTAATGTTTTTCCAAAAATCATTACTTAAGTTGCCTTAATTCCGTAATATACTAATATAATTAAAGAAAAAAAAAAATTAATTAGTATTGTGGTTATTTTGTTGAACTATTTATGGTTTCCAATCCAAATTTTTAATATTTTTAATTAGGCTTAAGTTCATGAAATTTAATTTTTATTAAATTATTTTTATGAAGAAAGGAATTTTACAACATGAAAATCAATTAAAATTGTTATTGATAATCTTTCATTCTTGACGTGGCTCGGGCTCGAAAGTACGAAAAACAGAAGTAAAGGAAAAAACATGTAAAATCAATTAAAATGGATAATCATTCAGGAAAGCAAATTTCGATCTACCAAATGTTAAAATACAATTTGGTTTAAGGATTGATGTTTGACTAGTGACGTCAGCAGTCGTCGACGGCTGCGAGTGTAAGACGGCAAATCCATCTGAGGAGATCGAGTGTTTGCGATCGAAACATGTCATGGTAACCTGCCGGCCAGGGTTCGAGCCCGAGCCACGTCAAGAATGAAAGATTATCAATAACAATTTTAATTGATTTTCATGTTGTAAAATTCCTTTCTTCATAAAAATAATTTAATAAAAATTAAATTTCATGAACTTAAGCCTAATTAAAAATATTAAAAATTTGGATTGAAAAAAAAATTTTTTTCGGAAAAACTAGATAACTCCATTTTTCGAAAAAACAAAATAAGTGACATTGATTTGCGGTTTTAATGTCCAAAAATCAGTTTAATCATACCAGAAATCTTTAACTGAATCTAAAATATTGTTTTGTTTAATGCGCATGCATAATAACATAAATTCATATGAAATAATTAGCGAAATATGTTTAAAACTTTAAGGCCCGTTTTCACAACTTAACGATAGCTTAAAGTAGACTTTAAATGGCCTTATAAAAAGTGTTCCATTATTAAAACTTTACTTTAACCTAAAGTGAACGATAAAGTAGATTAAGGATAATCTTACCTGGCAGGTTAAAGTAAAGTTGTAATAATGGAACACTTTTTATACGGCCGATAAAATCTTACCTTTAGCTATCAGTAAGTTGTGAAAACGGACCTAAGTATGTTTTTCTCGAGTTTTCAAAAAATGGAGTTATCTAGTTTTTCCATACGGCCACAGATTTATGGCCATTTTCTCATTAGGCGATTATCTTTTTTCCCAACGAAAAACTGCACATTAAAGAAATTTGGTTTTCTCAATGTCCATTTCCTTCGTCTTAATCGCAAAGCTAACCGGAAGTCATCTGCCAATTATTTATTTTCCTTTTATTTGCCGTACAGATAAATTCAATCAGCTGATTCCCATCTTTTACATGTATTTTGAGTGGCGTTGCCAGCTGAAAACTTTGTTTTTTTGTCGGTATATTGAGAAACCCAAAATCGTTAACGGACAGTTTATCGGTCCAATAAATTTATGTTGACATTAAGTAACAGACAGTTTGTCGATATATTGAGAAAATGGCCATTAAAGTTTCAATGGAGGTAAACATTTTATTGTTTTCTTTTCTATATCAGCTTATTAAGGTTTTTTAAGAGCAATTACATTTATAACTTGAATCCAGCAGTCTTTAACTTGGGGATGTAAGCAACAACTAAATTACAAAATATTTATGACTTTGTTTTTGCTTTCAATGTAATTCTTTGGCGTTGTGTTGCGTTTTATATAATAAGGGCCTTAGTGTATAGAATTAAGTGTGTAGGTAGTGTATAACACTACCAGAATATCTTCCTGTTACATGACTCACTTTAGCTATCTGTTGGTTAGCATTGAAGTAAGTTTTGTGTGTACAGCATTTTTTTTACAATTATCAGACACCAGGGCCCTATTCCACAAACCAACTTATTAACTTTTCACTTTGCACTTATCAAATTTTTCGTCAATTTGCAAAACTTTATGTTCCACAGAACTATTAAAATTGATAGGTGATAAGTTGAAATTGAAATTGATAAGTGAAATTTGCAAAGTCTTTGCAATTTTTATATTCTCTTTTTAATTTCTGTTCCACGTACGTTCCCTTGTGCAAAGCAAAGTTAATTTTGTAAAGCGTAATTTGCAAAGACTTTGCAAATAATTTTGCTGTTTCGGTCCACAAAAACTGTAAATTCTATTTTTGCAAAGCAAATTTTGATAAGTTTGTCAAAAATTTGCAAGGTAAACGATCTCTTTGCAAATTCATAATGTTGATAAGTTGTTTTGTGGACTAAGGCCCAGGAGGACGTAACTTGGGGTCTTCACCTGATAATTTTTTGTCGTAATAAACGTCAAACTGTATATAAAAAAAATGCTCACAAAAAAATTAGAGTTTTTATACAGACTTTGACGTTTGGTATAACAAAAAATTGTCAGGTGAACCCCTTGTGATGGCCCGCTATGGCCTTCGTTAGCATTCTTAAGGCCCAACTATAATATACATAAGCTGGCTTAACCCTTTCGACCCGGTCGGTACAATATATCCCAAAAAAGTTTTAAAACACCTCTTGGTAATATTTGATGAAGAATGTGAATGCAAATGTATTTTTTTCGTTTTTTATGACATTCAACACATCTTGTCGATGCTTGCTTGAAATTTGGAAGCTGCAGTTGCTTGTAGTTAGTGAAGAAGTGAACACGTGTTGGAAAATTTTGCAAAAAAGCATACGAATTACAACGAAAAAAGCAGTAAGTGTTAAATATTTTTTTCTTTCCCGTGTATTTATATAGTGTTTGTGCTATGTGTTTTCAATTCAAGTTTAGAAATTCGCTAATTCGTGATATAACTAAGGTTTAGTGTTCTTGGGATTATATGTCCCAGTAGTATTTTTACTTGGGACTATATATCCCAGGAGTATATTAACTGCATATCAGTTCAATAATGATAAATTTAAATTTCTATACCCAATAGGCATAATGACCAGCAAGAGAGCTGGACTTACTGACGATGACATCGAAAATGTGCTCTACGATTCCTCAGGTGAGTCGGAGCCATTTGAAAATAGCGGATCTGAATATATAGCGTCGGAGGACAACGATTCATCTACAACTGAAAAACAGTGTTTAGGCGATATGGAGTCCAGTTCTGATGACGATATCGGTCCTGACGACGTGGAAGAAGATTGCCTTATTGCAGTAACACCTGCTACTGAGAATATATGGACGGTTGACGGCAGTTCCCAGCCACGAAAAGAATTACCTCCCGAATACAATCCGTCTGTGCTTTGCGATATAAATCGAGGCTCCAGTGAATTGGAAACTTTTTTGAAATTGTTTCCTCGAAGTTCCACTATGTTTTAAGTGTTTTACACCCTATCATATGTAAATCTTTTTTTAAATCAATAAAATTGATAAACTTTTTCTAGTGAGTTTTTTTAATATGTGCACTGCTGGGACATTATATCCCAAATTTTAATTTAAAAACACCGACTGGGATTATATATCCCAGCGCCCCCAGCGCCTCTGGTGACGAAATCTGAAATTCTGGCGTGGTAAAGTTATTAACTTTTTTCTATTCTTTAAGGTTCACCTAGTGCCAATATTGCATTTCCAGCAATTTTTTGTCGGTTCGAAAGGGTTAAGCTAATGTAAAAAATCAACAAAAAGCCTCTCAAAAGCATTTAAAAATCAAAATAAAAAACAAAAAATATATAATTCCGTACGGAAAGTGCGATTTGTTTCGCACTTTGCTTAAGCAAATTCCAGTTTCATAAAATTTACCAAAAAGTTTTCTCAAGTTTAATATGGTTCGACACATATGAATCACATTTATTCGCACAATTGCTTAAGCGAACTTAAGCATATTATAGCTGAGCTTTTACGTCTAACAAATGAGAGCAAGTTTAACTCTCGTTTTGGTTTAAAATGTGTTTAAACCAACCAATTCATAAATCAGTAAACATATAAACCATCTTTATGAATTTGACAACATATATCGTAGTGCTGCCACATGTTATTTTTTAAACTACATATAAATATAATACATGGGACACTGATTTTCAGCTGTTGAGTTTAAACTGCATATAAACTTAAGTTTAGTTCAACTGCGAAACAGATCGCACTATCCGTACGGAATGAAATATTTTTTGATTTTATTTTTGTTTTTTAAAATGCTTTTTCTAATTTTTTTTTGTTAATTTTTGACAGTATCTCAAGCCAGCTTAAGCAGATTATTGTTGGGCCTTGAGTCTTCCGAAAGTGAAGGCATGAATTAAAGACGCGGACATGGCTTAATCGACTTAGAAAATGTACAGCAGAATTTCTTTTAAATTTTTTTATTACTGCATATATTTTTTTCTAATTTTTGTATCACAGTGTAACTAATGTCACCTGTCATTTTCTCCTGAACTTAAGTATGTTATATGACGATTATGATGATTATTTATGAGCTTCAACCTGAATAATCTTAATCGATGCAACAAAAAGAGCAACAACAAACACTATTGTCTAATATGCACACAACACCCACCCCCTCCATTAGTGTAACGACAATCCGGGCAATTGTTTGAATTCCTATTTTAGTTGTGTCCTTTGTCCAATGAATTATTGCGTGTTGACGCATATGGTGACAATTTACGCTTTCTTTCACTCATTCAATGCAGCGTTCAACTGTCAATTCTTGGTGTTGCAAGTTTGGTGACTGTTTAGTACAACAACAACAACAACAAAAAGTCGTAATGCTCTTAGTTAGAAAAACACCAGCTTCATCTATAATAATCATCGCCAGTACCAGCACCACCACCGCCAGCACGAACATTTTATAGTTTGTTTACATTTGACATTCGTCTGGCTAATAGAAAAAGGGTGCTGGTGTATCTAGATACATGTACAGTAGGGTCATAACATTTCTTTGAGTGCAAAATACCACTCCAGCACCATGTGGGGAATTTTGTTCTGATAATAAAAAACTGTTTTTTAAGCTGATTCGGTGAAAAAAGTTTCCGCACCGTAAGCGATTCCTAACACTCCATATTATGTGTGCAATTTTTTTTTAGAAATTGAAACCCATTTAATTTTGCATTAGACTTATAAAAAATGCTTTAATGTTGAAGATTATATATGAATTTAAACAAAAACGGACTTATTTAAGACAAGAGTAACTGATTAAATGATGAAAAGAAATAAATAAAAACAAAACTCCAACGCTTTCGGTGCGGAAACTTTTTTCACGAAAGAGAAAAAGTGACACCAAATTTTTTTATATTTTTTATGCCCCACACGGCTATGAGGTGGTATTTTTGATATTTGCAAAAATTGCAAAAAGTTATAGCCCTAATGTACAGATTACAATATGATAGATATAAGCAAAGTCAGCATTGTAAAAATTTTATTTTCTGCCGTTTATCGTATGTCACATTAAAAGCAATTAGCGCAGAAATTAGGGAAATAAAATTTTTCAATTGTGCAAAAATTGTCCAACGATTAAATCGAAATCACAGATAAATTTCATACATTAATTTATTTCATTATGCGTGTGTTTTTTGTCTATTTTATAGATGTGCTGCACACACATTCATATTTTTCGATACGAGGACACTTTGTCTAGATTAGAGTAAAATTGCTTTGCGTTTGTTTCTGTGGGTAGTTTGAAGATTAAAATTTTTGTGATTTTGTTTAAAAATTTGAACAGATGGATTGTGTAAACATTTCATATTTGGTTTTATTTAGAGATAATTATACAAAATGATAAATTACGATAAAATCAATACAATGGGGCAATTAGCCAATTTGTATAAATACTTTTATAAAATTAAAATTTTTTGGGAAATTTAGAAGATGGTGTTAAAAAGAAATTATTTGTAAATTTTGATCACATAAAAAGAACAAAAAGATCTTTCCTTGCAATACCTAACTCTTGCATAATTTTGGTCCGAAATATGTTTTTAGGCTCAAACTAAAGAATATTTAAAATGGTAAGAGTTGGTTTAATATTAACATGGGTACCGAAGCGCAGATAGCGGCAGAAAAGCCGGAGACATCCTTAATTGCAGCTCTGATGTTTTTGATGACGACAGGAGTATCTTAGAGACCGATAAACAAGAACAACTAAATGTTTGGAAAAAACGCTGACTTTTATACATTATGAAGTTGATAGCCTCGTCATAAGAAGAAGATTGAACCCCGACAAATGAATCAATGTTAACACTCCCGATGTAAATGAGATCTGTGTGGCAATAAAGAGCATGAAATGTGGTAAGGCTGCAGGAAACGACGGTCTACCCATAGAGTGTTTCAAGGCTGAGCCATGCACAATGTCAAGCATCTTTTATCCTCTCTTCTGCCGAATCTGTAGAAGCGAGAGTTTTATTTTTTTTTTTTTTAATTCCCTATGCTAATCCCCGCGAAGCTTGACGCTTGTCTGCAGGAAAGAAACCAGAGTCTCTGGCGGGAATCGAACCCGCAACCCCGGGGTTGATAGACTAGCTCACTACTAGCTAGCCTACCGGAAAGAATCAATAATTATTAAGCTCCCAAAAAGGGGATACAAAGAAATACAACAACTGGCAGGGAATCTACCTGCTGTCTTTAGGATATTTAATAAGGTTATTTTGGATGGATTAGTGAAACATTCAGCGATAATATACGCCTGAATGGCCGGATTCCGCCCGGGCAGATCGTCATTGAGCAAATAAGCACTGTGCGGATATTGATCGAACAAGCAACAGAATATAACTCAACCACACTGAAAGAATTTTCTTCGCAATACTAACGAATTTTGACATTAATCCCATGAAAAATTGCATTATAAAGGAACCTATGCAGCGCTTCGTTGGATCAATGAAACCTGTTTCATTAAAAGGACTTAATGAAACATTACATTAGATCCATGAATATTATTCATTGGATGAATACTTTCAATAAAGTAAAATTTTATTTTTTTTTTATTTTTTTTTTCTTTTTTCTTATTTTCTTTTACTTAATTTTTTTTTTTATTTTTTTTCTGTCTCTGGTGGGATTCGAACATGTAACCTCGGTGCTGATAGACTAGCTCACTACCAGCTAGTCTACCGGGGCAGTGTAGTTTTTGTATAAAAAAACTATGTTTTTTTCTCAATTAAGACCGTAAATATGAGATTAAATTGTCCATAATAACAATAACAACGTTGATTGAAAGTGGATTGAAAGTTTTTGTTTCATTACTATAATGACATTTTTATTGTCATAATGAAAATTTAAATTTATGAAGGCAATTATTGAAATATGTTGCTTATATAAAAAAATTTTTTGGTTTCATAAATTTAATGGCATACATGTAACATTAGATGTATGAAGTTATTAAATCTAACATTTTTTAAATAACAATTAAACATTTTTTTAAGGAAACTATAATTTTGTATTCATTTATGAATATAGTTATGTTTGTATATTGTTTTTTTAAGTTCCCAATTCAAATTTTTTGTTTAACTTGGACAACCTTAAGTTTTCATATATCCAATGAAAATTTTTAACGTAATTACGAAATCTAATGAAGCGATTTTAACGAAAATACTTCATCAAACCTATGAAATTCCATTTAGACAATGAAAATTTTCATTTACCCAAGGAAAACTTTTTTATGAAAATGATTCATTAAATATATGAAGCATTTTTCTTTCAGTGCAGTGAGGTACACCTTCGTAGATTACGAGAGGCCTTTGATGCTCTTAAACGAGAAAACATTTGTTTGGCAATCGACGCAAGGGGAACTTAAATGCTAATATTTATAAAATTTTACTTACATATATAGTCCTTTTCCGGCTGTATATTTAGAAAGGGTATTTTTTTTTAATTGTTTAACCACCCACTTACAAATTATTTGAAAGGCATATTTAAAACAAACGACACAACTAGAGTTTTTCTTTTCCGGTAATTCACGCTCAATACAAAACGATGCAAAATATTATTTAATTTGCATTGAGATCACTTAAATAAGTTTATAAATGCATTCAACTATTTTATTTTTGTGGTAGAAAGGAAAAAGTGCTTAATGGCACCTTAAGAACTTCATGTTTAAAAGTACACATGCTTAAAATTTTAATTATTTTGTGGGATTTTTGAGGAAGTTATAGCAAAATTACGTTTTGGTTATCTTTTTTTTAATGCGCAATAACATTTGAAATAATGAAAACTTCCGATCTATGACATGAGGAGTCTTTAGGAATAAAATCTAAAAAAATTATAACCGCAGAGAACTGATGATAATATAACCGATAAAGTTTTAAATTGTTCTCCCATAAATCTAAATAAATAGACTTAAGCACTTATTGCCACAGAATTTATTTAAAGCAAACAGCATTTATGTACTTAAGACCAAAAAAGGTAAATTAGGGAAGTTCGCCATTATAGTCAAATGAACGCTGGCATGTCATAACGTGACAAAGTGTCCATGGACTTTATGACTCTTTTAAAAGTGGCATAATGTCCATCAGTGCAGTGTCATAAAGTCCGTGGACGTTATGAGACTTTTTAGAGTGTCATAATGTCCACAACCTGCTTACAAACTCGAAAGCATAGCAGGCCTTGCCGGCCGCAAGGATTTTCTCCTCTTTGATAAAACAAGTACCGGATTTGCTAACTAAAGCTTCTCTGCACAGCCGACCTTTGGCCGGGCGCAAGGCTTTTATCCTCTATGGTATAACAAACACCGGCTTCGCTAACTAAAGCTTCTCTGTATAGAAAATCCTTGCGCCCGGCCGAAGGCCGGCTGTGCAGAAAAGCTTTAGTTAGCGAAGCCGGTCTTTGTTATACCATAGAGTAAAAAATCCTTGCGCCGGACCAAAGGCCGGCTATGCCGGTATTTGTTACACCATAGGGGAGGAAATCCTTGCGCCCAAAAGTGTTTCTGTTATATATTTAATATATGCACCCAGAGAAAAAAAAACAACAAAACCATTTTTAAATTTTTTTAACCATATTATGTTTAATTTAACCAAATCATTGTCACCGACAACCATATTATGGTTAAATAAGTTTTTTTAGAAATAAATTTGTTGGTTGAGGGTATAATAAAACATGTTTTTCTCTGCGTGTATGTAGATCTTTTTTTTGTATTTAACGTCTTTAGTACACTGAAAGAATTTTCTTCGCAATACTAAAGAATTTTGACATTAATCCCATGAAAAATTGCATTATAAAGGAACCTATGCTGCGCTTCGTTGGATCAATGAAATCTGTTTCATTAAAAGGACTTAATGAAACATTACATTAGATCCATGAATATTATTCATTGGATGAATACTTTCAATAAAGTAAAATTTTATTTTTTTTTTTATTTTTTTTTTATTTATTTTTTTTTCTTTTTTCTTATTTTATTTTACTTTATTTTATTTTTTATTTTTTTTTCTGTCTCTGGTGGGATTCGAACATGTAACCTCGGTGCTGATAGACTAGGTCACTACCAGCTAGTCTACCGGGGCAGTGTAGTTTTTGTATAAAAAAACTATGTTTTTTTTCTCAATTAAGACCGTAAATATGAGATTAAATTGTCCATAATAACAATAACAACGTTGATTGAAAGTGGATTGAAAGTTTTTGTTTCATTACTATAATGACATTTTTATTGTCATAATGAAAATTTAAATTTATGAAGGCAATTATTGAAATATGTTGCTTATATAAAAAAATTTTTTGATTTCATAAATTTAATGGCATACATGTAACATTAGATGTATGAAGTTATTAAATCTTACATTTTTTAAATAACAATTAAACATTTTTTTAAGGAAACTATAATTTTGTATTAATTTATGAATATAGTTATGTTTGTATATTGTTTTTTTAAGTTCCCACCCAGCGGTAAATATTGGAAGGAACGCAAGTGGCAGGCCTTTTTGAAGGCCTCTATACTCCTTTCTAAAAGATTCGCTTTGCATGATATCCTGCCTTCAGAAGCATGCCTTCTAGAAGGTATAAACTTCTTTTTAAAAGACCTTCTGAAATATTCAGTACACATTCGCTACTCCCTTCTTTGAGAAGGGAGAAAGGAAGGTGTTCAGTTTTATTTACTTTTTATTTTTTGTGACCTTCCTTACTCCCTTCTTTGGGAAGGGATCGAAGTTGTTTTTAAAGGAAGTGTGGAAGGCCTTGCGCCCAATGACAACCTGTGTAAAAAATAAATAAGTATGGAATGCGGCGAGAAGGGCTTCTGACTGCTTGTGACTGCTAAATAAGGCCTTCCATTAGGCCTCATTACTCATTCTAGTTACCGCTGGGCAATTAAAATTTTTTGTTTAACTTGGACAAACTTAAGTTTTCATATATCCAATGAAAATTTTTAACGTAATTACGAAATCTAATGAAGCGATTTTAACGAAAATACTTCATCAAACCTTTGAAATTCCATTTAGACAATGAAAATTTTCATTTACCCAAGGAAAACTTTTTTATGAAAATGATTCATTAAATATATGAAGCATTTTTCTTTCAGTGTAGTTATGGACCTTATGACATTTTTAAAAATGACATAATGTCCATTTGCAAAGTGTCTTAATGCCCACGGACATTATGACATTTTCAAAAGTGACACAATGTCCATGGACACTGTGACACTTTTTGGAGTGTCATAGTGTCCATGGACACTAGGGCATTGGACGTTATGACATGCCAACAAATGAACATAATTTAATCTCAAGACACTTCCTTCAAAACTTGTAATTCCTGGAAAAAATCATTTTCTTTGAATCGAATAAGAGTTTTCTTTCTTAATAACTTTTGTCGTCATCTCTTACAGAATCTAGTCCGAAAAATCATTTATGCAGCTGCTGTGGATTTAATTTTTTATGCAATTGGGAAAAACTTTCTGGATCTTTAAATAAATTAAATATTCTGTACATTTTTACTCTTCTTCTATCAAAACTTTAAAGCATTAAACATTGCCTAAATTTTACTGATTTGAATTGACATCTCTTTGGTGTTTGGCAAAACTGTCTTAAGTCAGAAACTATAGTTTTTCGTTATGTTAAATTGAAAAATATTTCTTTGGTTTACTTCATAGACTTTTTTCCTAAGAGCAGATGATAACGATTGTAAGCAGTTGTGCTAGGCTAAAAAGATTTAAACTAAGCAAAAGAGAAACAAAATTGAATTGAAGCCAATTAAAAACTCAAAATGTATTTTTTGGACTTAAGAACATTTTGCCTAACGAATAAGAATAAGATCTTTTTCACGACACAACTTATTAACAATTGTATCAGCAGTAAAGTTGCCTTGATTAAATACAAAAAATCCCGGGAATTCCCGCACAAGTTTCCCGAAAAATATGCGGGAAATCCCGTATGAAAAACACTAGACACAATAGATGCAAAATTATTTTACAAATGGCGATAACAAAATATTATTGTGTAAAGATATTTTGTTTGCATTTTAAAACATATTATGAGTACACGCAGAGAAAAAACATGTTTTAATATGGTCACCTCCAACAATACTTTGGTATGTTAAATTTAATCATAGTTTTGTCACCGACAACCATACTATAGTTAAATTAGTCCTCTATCAAGAAGCCACAACCATTTTGTGGTTGCCTCTAAACATGTTATGGTTAAATATGATAATAATTTGTTTTTAAATTAACAATAGTATTTTCCTCTTTTCCAAGAGCAACATGCTATGTTTGAAAACCAACCATGCTATTATAAGTGTTAAAGATATTTTAGTTATTATTAACCATAATATGTTCGGATGCAGCCATAATATGGTTTTGGCTTCTTGATGGGGGTCTATTTTTACCAGAATATGGTTGTAGTTGACAATAACATGGTTAAATTTAACATAATATGGTTAACATTTTCTTTAAACATAGTATTGTTGGAGGTGACCATATTTAAACATGTTTTTCTCTGGGTGTACACGTATAGAAAGTAATGATGTTATGGCTTTTAAATATCATTAAATGGTTGTGAGTAAAATATAATATCTTTGCAAAGTTATCATTACTATGATCGCCCGGTGGCCGAAATTCGACCACTTGAATTTTACTTTCGTTAAATTCGATAAATAATTAATTTATCTATTCACCCATCTTTGTCAGGTAAAAAAACATAACTCACTTTCTTTGTAAAATTCATTGGTTCTTTCAGTATAATTGTTAGTAGTGCTTTTAGGTTTTTCTGATTGATCAACACATTATTTTGTTGGCGAAGTTTTTACTGGGAGACACATAACTTGCACATGAAAATATTGCTTCTAGATCCACCTTTGAATATTCTTATCGACTCAGAATCACTTTTTGAGTCGATCCAACCATGACCGTCCCTTAGCTAATCCCGCGAAGCTCTACGCTTGTCTGCAGGAAAGAAACCAGATTCTCTGGCGGGAATCGAACCCGCAACGCTCACTACCAGCTATGAAAGTTGCTAAATATCTTAATTGTTTAAGACTCAGTCCATGACTTCACATGGCTCCATTTGTGTCCACAGGCTATACTATTATGTTGGTATTTAGAGTTATATATGGTCCATATTTGACAACACCCCCGAAAATAGCTTTAAATGTCATAATTTCTTGATAAATGTTGGGTCTTGATATAAAATTTATTTTTTTTTTTTTTTTTTGCACGCCAATGCTACAAGACCAAGTCTCTTTAACAGCATTGGGAAAATATTGTTAATAAATACATAGTTTCAATTAAATAAAAAATAATTATAGAGAATAAATTAAACAATTAATGACAGAAATAACAAATCAAATTTTTAACAAAAAATAAATTTAAATTTGCACAGGCATATTTATCATTAGTTAGAAAGTGTCAATTAAGTTTAATATTTAAATAAAATTAAATCATCTTTGTTACGAAAAATACTTGAAAATCTCACATTTAAAGTGCTTTGCATTGCTTGTTGTTTGAAAGTTATGAGGTAAATGGTTCCAGAGACTAATAGTGTGAATTAAAAATTGTTTCTTAGATTGCTCATCGCGATGTTGGATACTGGTTATCTTCTTCCCCCTATTTGATCTAAAGAAATTTAGTTTACGATACAAGTAATTAGGCTGCTTTGTGTATATAATCTTGTGTAGTAAAATTAACGAACGGCACTTTAACAGGTTATCAAATGATATATTGTATATTATCTTTGAATAGCGTGAGATTCTAGAAAAACGTTTCAATCCAAAAACATATCTGACAATATTGTTAACGACGCTTATTCTTGTTCTTTCTGAAATAATGGTTTTTGCCACAATAGCGCCCATACAATATGAGCTAGAAGAACCAAATTTGTGAAAGATATTTCTTATTTATAAGAAGTATTTAAAAGTGAAAATAAGCCAAATTGGTTCATTATTTTACCTGGCCCCAATACAAATATTGTCTCGAATTTATCTTTTTAATACAATAGCGTCTATACAAAACAAGCTCGATTAATGAAATTGAGTCTCCCAAAATAAAGGCCTAGGGCACAATACTGACTGAAAGAATAGAAAAGAAATGCTCAAATTTTACTTAAATATTTTCCATTTACAAAGTTTTCTACACCCAAAGAAAGCACACGATTAAATATGGTCACCTCCAACAAAATTTTAAGCGCAGTGGTGCAGTGGTTAGAACTCAAAGATTTTCTGAAGATATAATGTGGTGATTATTGAAACATATAAAACCCGGGTTCAAATTCCAGCTCAGCCGAAGAAAAATTATCAATAAATTTTAATAAAAATTCCAAAGTTGTAAAATTCCTTCTTCAGTGAAAATAATTTAATGAAAATTAAATTTGACGAACTCAAGCCTAATTAAATAATATCAAAAATTTAAAATTGACAGTTCAACTAAAAATCAAAATTGTTCAACCGACAGCCATATTATGCTTATGTTAGTCCTCCATCAAGAAGCCACAACCATATTATGGCTCACTCCGAACATGTAATGGCTAATTATAACTAAAATATGTTTAATACTTATAATAGCATGGTTGTTTTTCAACCATAATATGTTGCTCTTGAAAAAGAGAAAAATACTATTGTTAATTTAAAAAAAATTATTGTCATATTAAACCATAACATGTTTAGAGGCAACCATAATATGGTTGTGGCTTCTTAATAAAAAAAAAAGTAAATAAAGTATAATATCGTTAAAGTTAACATAATGTGTTAATAATTTTCTTTAAAAATAGTTTTGTTGGAGGTGACCATATTTAAACATTTCTATTCTCTGCGTTTAGGATTGCAAATACTTGTAATGGACCTATGAATTACTTTAGTGCTGGTTCACACACGTCAAGTTTTACTGGTCAAGTCTTAAGCGTTTAGAAGAGAAGGGCAAATAAATGGCATTCTCTTTTCCCCTCTCTCCTAAAAACTCAAGACTTGACGAGTCAAACTTGACTTGTGTGAACCGGCACTTATCTCCGCTCCACTCAAATCTAACAAAAGAAGAAGTTGAATGATTTATTCAAGGTTCTCTTTTTATACCGTTAATTTAATAATTACAATGGCTTCAAGAGTTCCATTATTTTACCTCACCGCCATATAAATGTCCTCTGAAATACGGAAGCGTAGCAAAAACCAACGAACAATAATTGTTTCATCTCTATTAATACAACATTAAGTAGCAAAAAATATAAATAATTTTCAAGTTAAATACTCTGCTAATAAAGACATTATCACTATAATTATGAACACATGACACGATATGAAAACTTGGGCATAAAGGACTTTTTAATTTATTCATATGTCATGAAATAAATTGCCGACAAATTATAAATCTCTTAAATCAACAATGAAACTTTTTCTTTCTTTCGAATACAATAAAAAGGAGCAAAAATGTGATCATCTGTGTTGACATAGAGATCAACACTTAAATGGAAATAAATTTCTAAAATTCATAGTTTTCAGACAAGTAAAAATTGAAATTACGGTAACAATTATTACACTTAATATGTATAAGCAGGATCTTAAAAAGTGCTGCATATGTTTGGAAAAACAACAAGAGCATAAAGAAAAAAATCCCTTAAATTATACGAATATTTGTGTTTGCGTGTGTTTTAAATGCCCAAAGTGTAGCAACCACAGCAGCAAAATATTCATTCATTGTATTTGAAATGAAAAGGGAACTCTTACCCCTCCTCATTATTTACAGCTATTAGAACAGGATCATCAATTAATCCTGTTTCCTTATTACTGTTGTTTGTGTGTTGGGTCGACTGCAGTTCGTTTCGCTATTTATTATTTCTGTCGTGTTGAAAGTCGCGAATTTACGTGCTCGAGAGTACGAGAGTGTTTAAACTCAATTCATTTCTAATTTGTAGGGTGTTTTCGACTGACGCCCCTTTTACGGTTTTAATTGTTTGACGACAATTTAACGCTTCGGTTTCATTGTTTAAGATTTATTAGCAGAGTATTTATAACTTGAATTTTATTTGTAACAGATGCGGCAAATAACATTTATCATTTGTATATTCTTTGCCGGTATTTGCTAAAGGGACGATAAATTAATTCATCATTATATTTACAAGCGAATTTGAATTAAACTCTTTTTGTTTGCGTAAATGTAAGACGAGATTTTCATTGATGGCAAACAAATCGTAATAATTTCAAAGGAAGGGAATTTAATGCAACCGCAGAAGATTATTGATTTTCTTAAAATGGGGTTATTAGTCAGAAAATATGTTTTTTAATTGAAAAATGTTTGAGCGAATTAGCATTAGTTAAGATAGTGAAGGCGGTCAGAATTAAATCTGGTACGCTGAATTACATGTTTAAAAGTCCAACTCGAGAAAAAACTTGTATCGTTTCGTAGTTCCACATTCGATTATCTGATCAAATAAATATTATTTTGTTAATTTAATACTTGAGTCAAATAAATAATTTGAATGAACATTTAAACTTTTTTTTATTATTTCTTTTATTTAATCAGCGCCATAAAGGCTGTGTAGAGGCCTAAAGGCAACTCTGTCTGTATTACATATAGAAGATTTCATTATCTTATCTATATATATAAAATTGTAACGTTACTGACTCACTGACTGACTCACTGATTCATCATCGCACAGCCTAAACGCCTGAAGCTAGACACTTGAAATTTGGACCAGAGATTGGTCACTCCCCAAATCGATCCACTAAGACGGGATTTTTGGAAATTCGAATGTTTAGGGGGTAAAAAAGGGTAAAAACGGGAAAATTCGGTAACCTTATATCTTCAAAACTAAAAGAGATACAAAAAAAATTTAATACCTACCGTTGTTCTTTAGAAAAATAAGCGGATAGGTGTCTGGTACTTTTTTGAAATTCGGCCCCATTTGGGAGTAAACGTGTAAAATCTGAATTTTAGTACTTTTTTGACACCCCATCTATCTTTTGAACCAATAAACATAGAAACAAAGTTAATACCACATTCGAAACCTAACAAAAATATACGAATTCAAATTTGGTACTTTTTCGAAATTTGAACATTTAAGGGGTAAAAATCGTAACTATTTTTGGTACTTTTTTTAAAAAACATTTTTCTCCATTTATTGAAATATTCGTACTAAATTATGGGCTGCCACTATTTTACTGAAATTTTTTATACTTTAATGGGGGGAAAATAGTACCAAAAAGGGGAAATACAAGAAATTTGATATTTTACTTAAATTTTTGGTTCTACAACTGGTATTTTTTAAATTATCGTTTATGTTGGACCTAAAAACATAAGATTCATCATGCAATGTCCGGAATGGATAAGAATCCATAAGGGGCAGTTTTTGGTACTTTTCTGTTAATTAACTGGTACTTTTTGAATTTCCGTTAGTATTGGACCTATAAAAATAAAATTAAACATGCAATGTCCCGAATGGATGAGAATCTATAAGAGGGAACTTTTTGGTACTTTTTTGTTCATTAACTGGTACTTTTTGAATTTCTGTTAGTATTGGACCTTGAAACATACAATTCAATATGCAATGCCCTGGATGGATGAGAATCTATAAGAGTGAACTTTTTGGTACTTTTTTAATCTTGGACTGGTACTTTTTGAATTTCCGTTGGTATTGGACATAGACAGATAAAATTAAACATGCAAGGTCCTGGGTGGATAAGAATCTAAGAGGAAAGTTTTTGGTACTTTTTTGTTCATTTACTGGTACTTTTTGAATTTCCGTCAGTATTGGACCTAGAAACATAAAATTAAACATGCACGATACTGTGTAAATGAGAATCTTTAAGTGGGATCTTATTGGTACTTTTTTATTCGTTAGCTGGTACTTTTTGAATTTCCGTTGGTATTGGACCCAGAAACATGCAATTAAACATGGAAGGTCTTGAGTGAATGACAATCTGTTAGAGAGATCTTTTTGGTGCTTTTTCGTTTTTTAACTGGTCCTTTTTTTAAATTTTCGCTAATGTTGGTCTAATGAAAATAAAATTAAACGTGCATGGTCCTGAGTGAATGAGAATCTCTAAAAGCGCTTATAGGTACTTTTTAGTTATTAAACTGGTACTTTTTGAATATCCGTTATTATTGGACTTAGAAACATAAAATTCAAGATGCAATGCCCTAAGTGGATAAGAATATATAAGAGGGAAGTTTTTGGTACTTCTTTGTTCTTTAACTGGTACTTTTTGAATTTCCGTTAGTATTGGACCTAGAAACATAAAATTAAACATGCAAGGTCCTGAGTGAATGAAAATCTGTAAGAGGGCTTTTTGGTACTATTTTGTTCTTTAACTGGTACCTTTTATATATCCGTATTTATTGGATCTAGAAACATTAAATTAAACATGCAAGCTCCTGAGTGAATGCTACTTTTTCGTTCTCTAACTGGAATTTTTTTAAAATAAACTGGTAATTTTTTTAATTTAATATTTATTTTTGTGCATTAAATAAAAAAGCAAATTGGTGTCTGGTACTTTTACAAAATTCGGTCGTTTTAGGTAGTAAATCTAGCTTTTAAGCCAATACGTATAGATATAAAAATTAAATAACCTTTTTTACTTATCTAAAAAATACAAATGCGAATTTGGTACTTTTTCGAAATTCGAACGTTTCAGGGGTGAAAATTGTACCTATGTATATCGATCCCGCGAACCTCATACCTCCTAAACTAAAAGAGATAAAAAACATCAGCAATTCGCTAACCGTATATTTCCTAAACAAAAAGAGATACAAAAAATGTAATACTAATTATTGTTCATTAAAAAAAATAAACGGAGAGGTGTCTGGTACTTTTTTGAAGGAAGACCTTTTTGGGGTGTAAAAGGGTAAATAAATATTGTATCACATTTTTAGCTTATCTAAAAAATACAAAACATGTTTGCCCCTTTTTTGAAATTCAAACGTTTAAGGTGTGAAAATCGTTCCTAATTTTGTTACTGTTTTCTCAACATTTTTCTCCATCTCTATATAATATAAATTTGTAAAGTAACTGACGGATTCATCATCGCACATCCTAAACTCTTGAAGCTAAAAAGCTGACTTTTGGACCGAAGGTTGTCCTCTCGCCAAATCGATTCCGCTAACCAAAAAAATCCAAAATTAAAGAGATCCAAAAAATTTAACACTTATTGTTGTTCGTTAAAAAAAATAAGGGGACAGGTGCCTGGTACTTTTTTGAAAATAAACTTTGGCATAAAAATATGTCCACGAAGAAAAAGGAGACGCTAACGAAGTAGCGGGTTAAATGCTAGTATAATATAAATTTGTAAAGTAACTGACTGATTCATCATCGCACATCCTAAACTCCTGAGGTTTGCCTCTCGCCAAATCGATCCCGCTAACCTCAAAAATTAAAGAGATCCAAAAAATTTAACACTAATTGTTGTTCATAAAAAAAATAAGGGGACAGGTGCCTGGGACCTGTACATATTTTGGAACCTTTTTGTCATTCCATCTATCTTTTAAACCAAAACATTTTCTTAATTTTATGACACAAATGTAATAAATTATTGGATCCCATAACAACACTGAAATTTTTGATACATGAATGGGGAGAAAAAGTATCAAAAAGGATAATACCGGAAAATAACTTTCTTTCTATGCTTTTGTGTCCTACGTGTGGTACTTTTTGAAATTTCTATAATATTGAACTTAGAAACACAATATTATAGGTACAAAGTTCTGTGTGAATATCAACCTATGAGAAAAAAAAAATGTTGGAATTTTTTCGCTAACACCTAGATAAATATACTTTGGCATATAAATATGTTCATCAAAGGAAAGGCCCGACTACAAAGTAGTGAAATAAATGCTAGAATTTAAGCAAGTTTAAACCTAGAAAAATAAACTTTGGCATAAAAATATCTCCACGAAGAAAAAGGAGACGCTAACGAAGTTGCGGGTTAAATGCTAGTCTTATATATATATAAAAAAAAGTGTACACTTTGATGTCACTACAAACTGTGGAAACAGGACGACCGATTTCAACCAAAGTTTCAGGGTACGTTGGGGATAGTCTGTAGATGGTTTAGGTTAATGTTAAGGCCCAGGGTTCCCTGAGATATGGCATTTAGATTATCCCATATTTTCCCATATAAATATCAACAAAATTCTCTTCCCCGGAACGGCTTTTATGAAAGTAGGTCGTAAAGTATGTATATTTTATATCGCTAGAGGGCGTAAAATAGGATAAGAGGGACAAAAGCTCCCCTTCCTTATATCTTATTAACTAATCAACCGGTTTTCTTAAAATTTGTCATGCAGGCACTGTACCATCTGAAAGGAAATAGGGTGTGAAACAGGACAAGAGGGGAAAAATTTCCCCCTTCCTATAACTTTTTAACTAATCAACCGCTTTTCTTAAAATTTGGCAGGCAAATAGCTTAAAAGGAACTATAGCCTATAATTTTTATTATCTTTCAAACAAATTAACCGGTTTTCCTAAAATTTGGCATGCGGACACTGTAAAATCTGAAAGAAATAAGTGATATGGCAAAACAACGTTTGTCGGGTCGGCTAGTATTTTATAAATATTTTTGAAATTTACATTATTAACAACACAGTAGCACATTTTTGAACTTCATAATCTTGAACCAATTGAGACCCCCAAAATCTGAAAGCTTATGATGGTAGTAGAAAAACTCTAGGTGGGTTTTGCATTATTAGCTAAGGTTTTTTTTAATTCATGTTTGAAGTTTTCGACTGGGGGTGTATTTTAGTACAATTTTCAAAAACATGTACTGATTCTTAAGTCTATATCTCGTGAACTATTCGAGTTATCGCTTGTCTCTCTTCGGCAAATTTTAAGCTCTTCATCAGATCTAAAAATTTCACGTTAAGATAAAATCGAAAAAAAACAACAACATCTTACTCAAAACAGCAAAACTGTTAAAAAACTTGCTCAGGCTTGCTGATTGTTTCTTCGGGCTCGAACGGTGGATCAGCCGGCACATTGTCAAACGTTTTAGCAGTCCATACAGTTGCTCTATCTGGACTCGATAGTCTTCCTGGTGGGTTGGCTTCAGAATGTTCTTGAGGGAGAGATGCATGAGGACCAGGAATGTACACTACATTTGACATTTTTTCGATTCATTTTATTTTTAAAATTCATACATCCGTAGCATCGTGTCCTTTTGGTTCCGTCCATATTACTGGTGTTCCATAAGGCAGTGGGCTTGGTTTTCTGTTTATCCAGTTGAATATGTAGCAAAAGCAACGTCTGCATACTACATCTGGTGTCCACGAACAATCGAATAAGTCCAACTGGTCAGAATAATATAAGAGGTACCCATTTCTAAATTCAGCAGTAAAATTCGTTTTTTGTGTTTTCATTGACCCCCAGTCGAAAACTTCAAACATGAATTAAAAAAAAACCTTAGCTAATAATGCAAAACCCAGCTAGGGGTTTTCTTCTTCCATCATAAGCTTTCAGATTTTGGGGGTCTCAATTGGTTCAAGATTTTAGTGCTGCACTGTGCAATAAATTGAGAGTTTTTAAAAAAGAAAGAACCCAGTAAAAAGTTCGCCTACAAAATAATGTGTTGAGTAATCAGAAATATGAACCTATGAATTTTACAAGGGAAGTCCCAAAATTAACGCATTCAAAAGTAAGTCATTATTTTTATACCCACACCACAATAGTGGAGAGGGTATTATGTATTTGTGCTGATGTGTGTAACGCCTTAAAATATTGGTCCTAGACCCACCTTAAAGTGTACCGATCGTCTTAGAATCACTTTCTGTATCGAACTAAATATGTCCGTCCGGCTGGCTGGCTGGCTGCCCATGTAACCTTGTGCGCAAAATACAGGTCGCAGTTTTGGAGATAATTTGACAAAATTTGGGACATAAGTTCTTATTGGCACAAGGACGAAACCTATTGAAATGGGCCGAATCGTAGGACCATGAGAAAAGACAGGGGGAAATTTCTTCCTCTCAGAAACTATCAAACCGATTTTAACGAAATTTAAAACATCGATAGAAACATACTTTTATGGACACATAAGCTATACAGTTTTTCAAAAAGAGGACCACAAGGGGAGGTAGGGCGCAATTTCTGCCTCTCACACACTTTCAAACCGATTTTAATGAAGTTATAAACATAGATAAATCCATATTAATATGGACATAAAAACATAATGTGTTTTAAAATACTGTGGTGTAGGGTATCATATGGTCGGGCTTGACCGACTATACTTTCTTACTTGTTTTTACTTAAATACATCCAGAAAAAAGTAGTTGTAGAACTTGTTATAGAAGAAAGCTACTACATAATGAGTTAAAGAAGCTATTAATTTTGAAAAGGTAAGCGAAGTTTTTACTGGGAAAATAATAATAATAAAATTATATTTTTTACTAGAAGTGTTTCAACATTACGAAGTAAAAGATATTTAATGGCTTTTTTTAAGGTGGACAAAAAGAATAATCATTGGCAATTAATTATACATACTAACTTGGTCCAACATAAGAAATGCGTTGTTTTGTTAAATTTAAACGATATGTAACAGTATTCAAATTAAGAGCCTGCCTAGTATTTCTTTGACTGTGTAAAATATTTTGGGTAAACTGCGTAGAACCACGAACATCTCCTCCTCTAATTGTTTTAAAAACGTATGTATGTTAAAACCTTTTGTTTATATCTATAAGTCTCTTACTGATAGAACCGTTTTAGCATATTTTTAAAAAAGTTTTAAAGTCTGAGTTCAGACGGCTCATGTCTTATTGACAAGATTCTTCCTTTTTCTTCTTTGAACATGAATTGGCGATCAAATGAATCATGTCACGTTGACGACAGGTATTTTTGATTTTGTTTTATTTAATATTGAAAACAAAATTAAATAACGAATGAAAAAGCAAAACGTAAATACAGTACATGCATCTGTGTACTCGTTTATTTTCCCCTTGTCTCTCTCGCCAATAAAGTGGCAATCTTGTCAATAAGACATGAGCCGTATGAACACAAACTAAGATTAAAAACTAACTTAAGTGCTTTATTTTGAGCAGATTGAAGGGATTTTAGTGAACTGTTTACTTTGCAGCCATAGATAATAGGAGGATAAGTTAATTGAGAATATATAAGTGATTGATATATAAGAATTTAAACATCAGAGTTAAGTTTATTTTTGAATTTGTACAAAATACCAATTCCAGATGTTTATGTGCTCATCCCATTATGATTATATGATTGGAGTTCCATCAATATGAATAACCATCTCCCCATCATTCCTTGTTCGGTATGGCTTAAATCTAACGAATTTAGTTTTCTTTGGATTCAAAACAAGCCGCATCATATTCAATTTGAGTTTGTAAAACTTGTTGGTATTTATATTGGTAAATATACATACATGCATCGTTAGCATACATATACAATTTTCCATTTATGTTTTTAATATCGTTGATAAAAATATTGAATAATAAGAATCTAAGGACACTTCCCTGTGGGACTCCACATTTGACTGGACTGGACCTAGAGCTGCTGTAGTCACCAATTTAAACAAACTGCATGCGGTTTATGAAATACTAGATGACCCGTGCGAATATTTCGCACCGTTAGTTGTCATTTTTGTAACATAAAATGAATATAATTAATAGAAATTTTAGTAACTTCAATACATTTTAAAATATAATTTTTATCAATGAAAATATCAATTTTTCAATTTCTAATTATTTTTCGTCATTAGTGTAAGAAATAAGCTTTAAAATGAGATATCATTCATTAAATTTGATGCGGTGGTATGGGTGATATTTGCAACCGACAAAAAAAAGTGCTTTAGAAATAATATATATGATTGACGAAATATTTCCAGGGTTTTGTTTATTGAACCTAAAATTGCACGCTTTTTAACCAAAATGTCATGACGTACGAGATCAAATGCTTTTGAATAGTCAAAAAATACACCTGCAACACCACTGTACCCAGAATCAAGCTCTCCAAAAATGTAATCAATAACATTTACTTATGCTTCTTCGGTTCCTGCTCCTTTTTATGCCTTCCACCACAATTAGTTGTGAAGAGGGTATACTAAGCTTGTCATTCCGTGTGAAACTTTTTTATTATTCATCTCAGACCCCATAAAATATATATATATATATATATATATATATATATATACATTCTGGGTCCTTGAGTACTTCTAAGTCGATTTGGCCATGCCCGTCTGTCTGTCCGTCTGCCCGTCTGTCCGTCTGTCCGTCTGTTGAAAACACACTCACTTTCGAAAAACTCAAAAGAAAAAAACAAATTGCTTGTAGTTTTCGTAAGCAGTTTGGGATTAAAATCCAGCAAAATCAGCTCAGTAGATTCAGAGCTATGAATCAAAATGTGGAACCACCACCTAAAAACAATTGATAATTTTGTTATAAAAACTAACATTAATGGTGAAATAATGCACAGAATTAAATAAGATTTTGCAAAAATTCGTTTTGTACGACTGGAAATCGTGATTAAATTAAATTTCGTGAAGATCCGTCCATAATTTAGAAATCTGGGGCTGAAAGGGTTAAAATTGTCGCAAAGGAATATTATATTAAAACCGCCAATTGAATTTTACAGTGTCCTTTATTGAATAACAATATTGCAAATGTATGGGTACCTTAAACAATTGCAACCATATTTTTGAAGCCTGTTTTCTACCTCACATTTACATCTCTGAATTTTTGATATATGTGTAAAGTAAGTAATATTAATAATATTTAATATTGTTAAACAGAACAAATATGTGACAGACAAAATTCGAAAACCCCTTTCAGTCACACATTATGAGCTAATTGAAATTTTGTCGATAATTCGAGAGCAAGTAGCAGATGTAAACAGAACAGACATCATTTCTTTTGTGCAAATTAAATTATAATCAATGTAATGAAATACAATATATTTTTATAATAAATGAACCTAAAATACAACAACAATAATAATATTAACAATATTACTTAACGACAACAACTGCAAAACAACAAAATAATCACGAATGTATAAAGAACGTAAATATAACAACAGTTGATAGAAACGAGTGTTTAAAAGGATGGATCATTTGGTTGAAATAAAATCAACAACAAAAGCAAATAACAATAATAATACTAATACCAACACTAACAATAATAAGAACACCAAAAAGAATAATAACAATTAAAGAAACATAAGAACGCTGTTCACATTAAACAACAACAATCAAAACAAACCCATATTCACACTCTTTCTTCGATAAAAACCACTTTAACACGTTATATGAATTCCACTTTGGACGGATAGGATGGATAGTTGGATCGAAAGAATGAATGAAACGAATTTAATGAATAAATAAATAGTGACGTATGTTTCGTTAAATGAATGAATAGTTGAATAGATGGATGGATGTCTTCAAACGCAACAAATTTTCAAGTGTCATTATTGTTTAACTGACGACTATTGTTGGATTGAAGGAATATATGGATGATGCGTTGAAGTGGTAAAGTGAGGAAGTGTCAAAAGTGGTAAAACGTGTATGAGAACAAAAGACGCACACTATTACAGAATCCAAATAAATATTGTTTTCCTGATGGGTCCAAAAGACAATTGTTGATACAATGAAATCCCTTTAAAAAAGGGTGTAGTTAGAAAACATGTTAATTTTAAATACAGCTACCTTAAATTTAAGAAATCGGTGTTTAATTTATTGTACTACACTTTTTCCAATTGCAAGTTAGAAATCGTCAAATATAGTTAATCAGGAAAGCGTAAATAAATGGAAAGTCTCAATTGTAAATCAGAGAGTGTTTTTTGTAATTCAGAATGCAAACAAGTTTTATTTAATATTTATTTTTATTTTATTATAAAGAAAAGTGCAATGAAGAAGAAGTTTTTCGTTGTATTTTTTTTAACCAGTTCGTTGGATGAATATTGGACCAAACTTCATTTACTTCATTACCAAGGCAGCAGCTTGGTAAAGGGAACAGTGCTGCACAGCACGAGAGAAATCAGTTATGGCGTTCGTTGCATGGCATGCCATATAGATAAATTTTTGCAAAAAAAATAAAGAAAGAACCCAACCAATTGTAGGGGGATGTAAGAAAAGATAAACTCACTGTTTATTTTTTCTAAAATCTTTGGAAAAGGTTTCCTGATGATCTGGCCTAAGCAACCAGTGAAATGCGCAAATAGGCTAGATTTCCCTCAACAATAAATTTCAGTGTATTTATCAAATATGGAAAATTGGGAATTTAGCACGTCATACAAAAATCTTAATAGTAAATTTTGTATTCCCGTAAATAACTTGGATAATATACTTGCATGTGCCCGTGCAGGAAACTGAATTGAATTCTTTCCAGTTTAGTTTTTTGAACGGGCACATAAAGGTGGTTCGCCATCTCGGATCCTTCCCCCCCTTATGAACAATTTTTTGCACGTGGTTTGTCTAGGTTTTTATTTGGTCACTTTTTTGCCACGCCCCAAAAGTACGCCCAATTTTTTCTTTTGCACATAAACATTATAATAAACGAGGTAGATCAACAAATAATAACATGAAAATTGCATCAGTCAAAATGAAATTTTATATTAATTAAAAGTCCGTATCGCATATTGTTGTGTATGGCTTGAATGCTACTTAATATTTGGTTCTGCAAGAATTCTGCGAAATTAAGTGAATTTCATTGAGTTGTTATAAGTGGCGCCCAGAATTCGATGTCGGACTAAAAAGTCACCAAACACAAGAATGTAGCCATAGTGATGCCATTAATACTGATATGCGATACAATAAAATTGGGCTTTAAACGGTTCCGTTATATATAAAAAACAAAAAGTTCAAAGTAATATATATATATATATATATATATAAGTGCGCCTTTATTTTGGGCCGTTGCACAAAAGTGAGTAAATTAAAAGCCAGAAGTACAAAGTTTAAGAAGTGCTTTCTTGCCATGTGAAAAAAATTGGACATTAGGGGGTACGTTTCGAGAATTGATGTTGGATTAAAATGTCACCAAAGGCAAAAATTAACCATAGACGAGCCATGAATAACGATAGGCAATATGTAATGATCGGACTTTAAATAGCGACGCAGTATACACAAAACTAAAAGGGCGGTATTCAGAGGCGTGGCAGAAAAAATATTAAAAATTTTTTTTGGAATTCTTTTCAACATATTTTTTTTTGTATGGGCACCGAACCGCTCTAGGGCACATGCAAGTATGTTATTAAAATAAAAAATGTTTTTTTCGAAACCTCCTTGCAAAAATACTTTATATTAGAGGGTGTAAGGGTAAACTTTTATAATGTATCTTCTGGGTGCGTGAGTACTTTTAGGTCGATTTAACCATGTCTGGACGTCAATTCCCAACACGCTCACTTTCAAAAAACCTAAGAAAAGAGAACAACTATGGTGTCAAATTGTTTCTAGTTATTTTAAGCAGTTTGTGATTGAAATCCAGCTAAATCGGCTTAGTAGGATAATAGTTATGAAACAAAATGTGGAACAACCACAATCTAATGATATCAATAGTGGCGGAATGAATGCGCGGAATGATTAAAGACTTTGAACAAATTCGTTCTATATGCACAGAAAAAAATTTTGGCGCCAGTAAAAGAATTAATCAAAAATAAAATCAGTTTTAATTAAATATTTAATCAGGTGAATTAACATTTTTATCAAGTGTATTAAATGTTTAATTGACAATATTTCAATTAAACATTTAATACACTTGATTAAAATTTTAATTCACTTGATTAAATATTTAATTAAAACTGATTTTATTTTTGACTAATTCTTTTACTGGCGCAAAAAATTTTTTCTTTGTGACTAGAAATTTCGTGAAGATCGGTCCATAATTTACCAGAGGCCCCATTTAAACGATACTCTGGGAAGACGTGTGAAATCGTGATCTGTCACTGTTTTATATGATTAGAGATCACACTGTCAAATTTCGTATAGATCGGTCCATGATTTATCATATGTCCTATATATAGCCCGCACCTGAAATATTTTAACTGTCGCTGAAGGGTATTAAAGATTTGCCACAGCCGAATTTATCACTCGGTTTTTATGAAATATTTGTTAAGTATGAACATGCCTAAACATGTATATTACAGAGGTTCAAGCTTTTCTAAGATTAGCTTGATAAGTTACTTAAGGAGTACCAAATTATTAAGGTTGTTGATATAAAAACATTTCCCATCGAAACACCCTTTATTTTGAACAGTTATTTGCTGCTGTCGGAGTGGTCTATGAAAGATGAATTGTATTTTAAAGTACTTGTGATGTTCTTGTGATCTTTTTGATGTTGTTGGTTTAGATGAAATTAAAGGCTAATAAAACTCATCACCAACCTCATTTATAATTCCCTTTTAAAAGTGCGAATGTCATATGAAAATATTTGCTACAGACTATTTTGTTAAGTATTGTTGAAATTCTTTTATAAATAAGATAAAAGGTTTGAGCTCATCAAATGCTAAAACATTTGTTGCATAAAATATTTAATAGATAATATTTTGGTTTGAAAAAAAATTATTTTTTTGTGTTCTAGAAACAACTGGTTGATTATTGAATTTTATGCTGTGAAATTGAGCGTAAATTTGATTTGAAAATTTTAAATGAAAAAAATTTCTGTTAATATTTTTTAAATACATCTGGTTAATTTGTTTAGATGGGATGTTTAAGGCAGATGGTTAAAACATGAATAACAAAAATACAAAATGACACTTAAGCTTTAAGTATTTTTTATATGAACAATCGATGCTCTCAATTTTTAATAGACTTAAGATCTATCCATAATGTACATATGCTGGCTTACGCAACTGTGCGAATACTTGAAAATCAAAGCCATATTGAACTTAAGGAAACTTTTCGTTAAGTTTTTTGAAACTGTCATTTGCTAAAGCAAAGTGCGAAATTGTTCGCACATTCCGAGCGAATCAGATGTTTTTTGATTTTGTTTTTTTTTTAATGCATTTAAAAGATCAAACTAGTTATGTTCAGAAATTGCTAGACAGCAGAACAAAATATAATTGAGCACACTGTCTGCCATTGCTCCACTCCAATAAAAAAAAATGTAGCTCCAACGAAGCAGGTTTGAAAGGGAGAAAGGTAAAGGTTTCGCTTACCATATCCCTTACGAAAGACATGACTTTTAAATGGCGAGTTCCCACTTTGAAGCAATACATTTTTGACACAGAAAGCGCATTATTCATCGCATATAAAAAGAGTTGAATGTAATGGTTAGCTTTGCCCATTGAATTTTTGTTGTTATCAATATTCTTTAATATGCTCCCTTACAAAGCTGCTTCGTTGTAAGGGAATCTCTTCAAATGTAAGGTATTTTGTTTTGAATTTGTTAAGCACTACGCTTATGTTAAATTAGATTTTTTTGACAGTCACAACAAAACTCATTAGATTTCTATCTCACAAAGTATTATGGAATACGTAAGACTTGTGAGATAGTGTAAACTGCTTAGGAAACACTTTTTGATTTTTAGTAATAGGTGGTAGTTATTTCATACATTACCTGGTAAGTAGTTGTCATTATTCTGAAAACTTCACTACTGAATATTTGCTTACTGGTAGCTTACTCAACAACTACTTATTAGGTCTATTAACTAGTGATTTTTTGGCTTCTGGTAAGTTTATTGTCAGTACTTACAATTCAACTTACTAGTAGTTAAATAATAACTAGGTATTTTTTGACTTCTAGTAAGTGTATTTTGTAAGTACTGAATTCTTTGGACACCTCGAACAAAAATATGTAGTTATTGGACCGAAAAATAAGTAGTGTTTATTTTCTCCAACATTATTTGCTAATTTGCCAGGTAAGTAAAGTTTTTGCTGGGTAGCTTTAAGTAAATCGAATTTACTATTTAAAATGATTTTAATGCTTTTTTTAAATGTCTTTACCTGTAAAGTTTTCGCTGAAATGAATATATTTAGCAAAAAAGTTCGACACATATCCAACACATCTGCCAAATATTAAGAAGTTTTTACATTTCAAACAGAAAACACCCCCCATTAACAACAAAATATTTGTGCACATGTAAAATTTTGACATGTTTGGCAAGCAATTTGTGTGGTTTATTTTGCTCTTTAGGCATCTTTCTACGACGATCTAAGAAATGTCTCATGGTGCAAACTTCAAGACATCATCAGTTTCATCTTGGGCATAAGATGTTTGATCGACTTGGAATTCGTAACGGTTGGGGCTTTCTAAAGTTTTTGTTTTGCAATGTGATTAGAGATATCTTCCCGAACATTTTCACTAATTAGAAATATGAAAAATAGTTTGGATTTTTACCAGGATCCCGCTATTCCACCTTTGCACAAAAATAATTAAAAAACGTTGATAAGCAAAGAAATCCGATAAGAGTTTCGTTGCGGAGATTCAGAGCTCAAAAATCCTGTGTAGATCACATAAACAGCCTCCGCATAATAATTGAGCAACCAGTGGAATGGAGCTCCCCTATATCTGGTTTTTATTAACTTTGAAGAAGCTTTCGACACAATTTATAAAGCACTTACATGTAAAGGCGTACCTAGGAAAATAATAGGCATTTTCCAAGAGCTATACCGAAACCCAAATTCTCGTCCCAGAACTCGGTTATCGAGGTTTCTGCTAAAGCTGGTGTACGACAAGGGTGTATCTTGCAACAACAGAGGCATAGCATGGGGTTAAGGCGGCCGCCTGGCCGATCATGACTATGCCGACGACAAATGACTTCTTATACAAAGTCCCTCTGACATAGTGCAAAGCCTTCAAATTGTTGAGACGAAAGCTGCAAAGGCAGGACTCAGAATAAATATAAACAAGACAATGCAACATTTAACCGGCCATTCTCTATCCAAAACATCCAACTGCAGAACGTGCAACTCTTTTGCTACTTGGGTAGCATCTTAACATCGACTACAGAATTTTCTGATAATGTCTCAAAACGCACCATGAGAGCTCCGCATGCTTTCGGCCAACATAACACCGCGTGGAAATCAAGAAGAAAACAATTTTCAATTCGTGTGTAAAGTATGGGCTTCTCTATGGTTGTGAAACGTGGAATATCTGCTACACAGAAAAAATTATTTTTCCAATTCAAACAAAAAATTTGTAGAATCAAAAAATTTTTTGTCTGAAATCGGTCCTGTAAACAAATTCGCATATTCAAACAATTTATTTGCATTTTGTTTTTTGAAAAAACACACTGATTTTTTCAAACAAAAAATTTAACTGAATCAAACAAAAAGTTTACTGAAATTCATATACTAAATTTCAAAAAAAAAAAAAAAAAAAGGTTTTTTGCACAAGCAATGATGCGCACACAAGCAGGCACTGTATTAGAAGATGATGGCAGAGAGAGCAGAGCGGCCGGCTGGCTTTGAGACACATTTTTTTTGTTGGAATAATTTTTGAACGAAGTCTTTTTTTGTACACACAATGTTTTTCGTCATCACTCACTGTTGCTGTATCCTTTCCTTTGCTAATGAAGAAGAAATGTAACCCAAAAACGGCGACAGACCGACTCGATATGTTTTGCGTCATCATTATATTTTTGTATTTGATGTAGGTATTTAAGCAAACAGTTTGAAAAAATTGAATACGGGATTTTAGTTTTTTTTTAACCAACTTTGAAACAAACCAAAAATTTATTTTGTTTCTTACAACGTTGTTGTTGTTTCTGTTGTTTAAAAAAGAGTGAAACGTTTTTTTACCTACTCTTTTTTTTTACTTCAAACCTCTTCATCTTTCTTACTGTTGTACTTTTTTAAAGTGTCCAAAAATAGACTGTATGTGTTTTTTGTTGTAGTTCTTATATTTCACATTAGGAAGTGTTGCTTACGATCAAATAAAAATATGCAAAAAGACGACAACATTAAAAAGCGTTAAATATTTCATACAAAATTATGAAAACTTGAAACCAATAACGCGTGTATTATATTTTTGAATGGTTGTCAACATTTTTGTTGGTTAAATAAAAATCAAACAAAAATTTTATTTGAATCAGTAAAAAATTTTGTAGAAATTAAAAAAATTTTCAAACAAGCGTTTGTTTGAAAATAATTCGGCAATAATTTTTTCTGTGTAGAGACAAAAACACTTTGCAAGTTTACAGCAACAAATGCCTAAGAAGAGTACAAAAAATCTACTGGCCCAACACGATACCGAAGACACACCTCTGGGCAATCACACTGCAAAGCCAAATACATTCCGAAGTTTTGAGAAGGAAATGACAATGAAATGGCCACGTATTAAAAAGACCACCTTGAGATGTAACCCGTTATGTAATTGACTGTAATTCGCAAGGAAGTAGAAGGAGAGGACAGCCTGACCCCACTTGGCGAGGACAGTTAGACATAGAGGCTTCTCGAGCAGGAATAAGATGTAATGAAGTCAAGAAGCTTGCACCAAACAGAAACGATTGGAAGTCTTTTGTTAAGGTCCTATGGTCCTTATAGGATCTGAAGGAATTAATAAAAGTACATTAGGGTAGTCGTTAACTGTAAAGAGCATATTTGTTTTCTATTTTCCATGCTCTCGCCCTCCCCCACCCCCCCATTCGGTGGGTATTGATAAAAAACGACGCCAAGAAAATTTTAGGACAATCGGCGAAGGTTAAGCCGTCCCTCACGTCCGCCAAAGTTTGAGAAAAATCGTAAAGTACGCCTTTTATACCTCATAACTTGGAAAATATTAATTTTACATAAAAATTATTTACTAAGAAATTGTTATTAGTGAAGTTTGTCTTAACAATTTTTCTCTGAATCTCATATTTAATAAAAACCTAACTAAAATAAAAAGCAAACAGCAGCATTTATGCGAATTTTTTCTTTCACACGTCAATTCAGATTCAATGTTTGTGTGCGTTTGCTAACAAAAAAAAAAAAAAAAAAATAGTCAAACGCATATCATTTGTTTCCAACATACCTACCCGCTTACTCCATTCCTTAAGGGTACTCCCATACAAAATTTTCGATACAGACTAGAAATATTTTGAAGAAAAAGCTCCGTAACTACCCTGGAGTCGCCCCTAGGAGGATAAAATGTATGACCGACCTCAATTAGTTTTTTGTCCTCAACAATTTCTCAAAACATACTTACCCTTGATCTCCACCCCACTTTATTTGTCATACCCATCATTTCTTTCTAACATACCTACCCGCTATCTCTATTCCTTAAGGGGGCAAAATTTACAATACCGACTAAAAATATATTGAAGAAAAAGACACATAACTGCATAGGAGTCGGCTCTAGGGGGATAAAATGTATGTATGACCTCAATTAGTTTTTTTGTCCTCAACATTTTCTCAAAACATACTTACCCTTGATCTCCACCCCTTAGGGAGGCTCCCATACAAATATTGCGTTTTATGAAATTTTAAAATTTAAGGGGAATTTTTCGTCTTTTGTGAAGAAAATCAAAAGTTATAAACAGATTTTAATGATTTATGGCTTTTTTGTTTGCAACTTCCAATTTTTTATGATTTTTTAAAGAACAAAAATTTTGAAATTTGGCAAAAAAAACGACTACCCCTAATAGAAAATTATAGAAAACCGTTTTTGAGTTACAAAACAAAGTTCTTTTTATATTTTTTAATAAAATTTTTATTATATTTAGGGTGTTTTACTGTTCAAATGTCAATAAATTGTTTCTAATCGTACACGTATAATACAGAAATTATTTTATATTTTACAATAAATATTTACATGAAATTTACAATGACAATTTGCAAATAATTTAAAGTATTTTCTTAAGAAATAAAACAAAATATTTTTTTAATTTGTTTATCACATAAAGCGAATTTGCATCAAATTAAATACCAAAAAAATAATCATAATAATAAAAAAAAACAGCAGTCGTATTACCCTTATAAAATCATTTAATTGAGCCAATTATAATTTTTAATTAAACTCATTAAAAACTGCTGTAATAAATTCTTGGTAATACAAAGTACATACTAAATACAACAAGCAAATTAATAAACAAAAAACAAAAAAATAAATATACATGTTTAGGCATAAAACTGTCTGATTAACCATTCTTTGATTTGTTCCTTGCGTCACAGGACGGATACAAAATTTAGTATGTTGCATGTTATTACCCAATGTTTGTGCAACACAGCACTTCTAATACTTATCTTATGCACACATTGTCTTTTTGGTGTTGGCCAAACTAACAGTTTGATTAGCCAGCTGACTAGCATTCTTAATTAGCAGCCTCAATGTCATCATCATCATCATCAGCATCGTCATCATAATCATCGTCATCAGTTTTCGTCATTGCTCATCAGTATGTTTCATTAATACTGGGTGTCTGTGTGGCAAATTGTTGGAAATCGAGTGCAGCAATCACTCTCCCAATCGCATCTGTGATATACATACATACACATGCTTATATTTAAATTAAAATCCTTGCAGCTTCATACAACTGCTGCAATTATGAAGTGGTGAAGTTTGTTGTTGCTGTCGCTGTTGTTGTAACTAAATGTTGTAGTTGTGTGTGTGTGTTTTTTTTAAAGGGTGTGCTACTAATAAAAACCCCTGCTTTCTTTGGCCAAAAACTAACTGACCGTTGATGGTGCTGTATTCTGTTGCTGAGATTGTTGCTGCTGCTTAATCCTCTCCTTGGCCTCCTGTTGTGCTTTTTTGGATCGTTTCCATTTCATGCGACGATTTTGAAACCATATTTTCACTTGGGTCTCCGATAACATTAGACCACTGGCCACTTCAAAACGTTTAGGGCGGGATAAATATTTATTTTGCTTAAATTGTTTTTCCAATTCCAGCAGTTGTTGGGAGGTGAAGGCTGTCCGGGGACGGCGAGTTTTTCCCAAAATGGCATGATGTGGATAGGCAGCAAGTTCGGGTATACGATGATGTAACATACCGGCACGAGCCAAAAACTCGAATTGCAAGTGTGAAGGCATAAAATGTTGACCCATGGGAATCTGATGAGTTAGAAAAGAAGAAGTTTGTGGCTTAAGAAATATTTCTTTAAATAAATAAAAATGGGGTTATAAAATAGGGAAAACGAGGAACAAATTAAGACCTAAAAGTGAGTTTAAATAGACCTTAAAGATTTATGCCCGTATTCATACAAATTTAATTTAATAAAGGTTTAAAGAAAAAATTAACTATGAAAATTATCCTTAATAAACGTTTGTTGAATTTAATAATCGTTTATGAATACGGGGGATAATATTTAGCTACTAAAAGAATAGTTTTCTAAACTTAAACAGAAAAAAATTTTGCACCAGTAAAAGCATTAATCAAAAATAAAATCGGTTTTAATTAAAAATTTAATCAAGTGAATTAAACATTTAATCAAGTAAATTAAACTTTTAATCAACTGAATTAAACGTTTAATTGATATTATTAATTTGTTTACTGGTGCAAATTAATATTGTCAATTAAAATAATCGCTTAATTCATTTGATTAAATTTTTAATTAAAAGTGATTTTTTTTTTTTTTGATTAATCCCAATAAAAAATGGAGCTTCCAACGAAGAAGGTTTGTAAGGGAGAAACATAAAATTTTCGCTTACCATAGCGCTTACGGAAGACATGAATTTTATATGGCGAGTTCCCACTTTGAAGCAATACATTTTTGACACAATAAGCACATTATTCAGCGCACATACAAATTGTTGAATGTAACGATCAGCTTAATACACTGAATGTTTTTTTACAGTTATTTTTGATGCTCTCCCTTACAAACCTGCTCTTTCACTTACTTTACTGCATTTCTGTATGTCTTATTGCGTAGCGAATAATTGTGCGCTTATTTTTTTAAATGTACCTAAAGTGCATCGCAAAATGATAAAATTTTTTATTGGGATGCTTTTACTGGTGCAAATTTTTTTTCTATGTATGTTTTAAAAGAATCCAAATTAGAAATTCTTTTTGTCGAATATAATAAATATTTTTTACCGCAATAAATTAATTAGAGTACTAGGGCAAAGTTTATAAAGATATTTATTTAAGGGCAACCATTTGAGATTTATGGGTAAAAATTAGAGGCAGTCGTAGTTTTATCTTTCTATCTATCTCAGCCACTTGTGGACCGATCTTTCGGAATTTCAATAGAAATCTATTGCGGAATATATGTTTATAACACAAGCAAGTTTTCATCATATCTCAAATATGCTTCGCTACTCATAAGGATCCGGAATAAATACACTTTATTGGGTCTGAGAGATGATCTGTAGTATTGTAGAGGCTACAAATGGAATGGCAAACGTATACATACCCCTCCCACCTGTGGTCAAGAGTATAAAAAAGGCACTCATTTCATATTAAAACTCAACTTACCGGAATTGGTTTCCCCGATGGATCTAAAGGGCGGTGAAAAGCTGAACCTCCTTGAGCTAACAAATGATAAGGATGGCCGCCGGCATATAAAGGAAAATCTTGTGGACGTATGGGACTGTGTGGAGGTACAGGTTTCTTAAATTCATCACCCAAATCCATGTGCATGCCGAGATGTTGTTGATCTTCACAGCCGGGACTGATGGGAGGACTAGAACGATGAGAGGATGTCGGAGATTCTGATCTAAAAATATAAAGTAAAAAACAATTAAAAAATTAATAAATGTAAAGATAGGTGCAAAGTTACACTCAATTCACATGAGGACTTTTACGACGTCGTTTTATCTTGATTCCCTTTTAAAGCAACTTCCAAAATCCCTTTGCGTTCATACGATGATTTTTGGTTGCATGTCTTTTTTTTATTTACAGTATGGCCTTGATTACCCGTCATTCGATTAACCGGCAGCTTCAATAAAATGGAAAACAAACATTTTTTTGCACTGATTTAATTGCCTCTATTATCCGAAATTATAAACAAATTATCTTTTTTTCGTTAAATTTTGAACAATCAAAAGAAATTTAAATAAACGAAGAAAGAGAATATCTTAACGGTGTGAAAGCATGTTCTGCCAAATTTACTTTTTTCCTCATGTTTACATAATAAAACGTTATATATTTACATAAAATAAGAAACACACCAAAAAAAATAAATAATCAAGAATTCTGCCGATCCCGTCTATTATCGATAATCGAGGTCTCACTGTATTTTCAACCACACACTTCAAAGTAAGAAAAAGAATAAAACGTAAACAGAAAAAGTTAAAATAAAAAGTAAAAAACGACATGCAAAATACAAAACGAGGCATTTTGTTAACCCCTCTTTCTTTTCTACACCGCTCACCAACAAACCAAAAGAGACGTCGACAAAGCGACGTCGTAAAAGCCCTCATCTAAACTGAGTGTTATTGTTTTCAAATAAATTGTTTGACCCCTTGTAGACTCGATAAGTAACTTGCGCTACTCTTGGTTTGTGGATGTAGCGGTAAGGTCGGGTTAAGAGTGAAGAATTGAGAACAGACTTTGTTGTACTCGGCAAGTGACTTGCGCAACTAACTTGCCGAGTATGAAAGGGGTCTATTAAATGAGCAGTGAAGTAAAAATCGTTGCAACAATGAATTCGTTTTTAATACGAAATTTAATAAATTTCAACACTTTATAAACTGGCCAAAATACAAAAACACTTTGGAAACGTAAACGGTTGTTATTAAAAAACAATAATTTCGATTTTCTAATATTTGTTTTTGCGCGATTTATCAATATGTTAATGCGTAAAGCTTTTTGTTTGAAGCGAAAACTGCAGTCAAATTAGAAAGAAAAACTGTCATATTTTCCACTTCTTCATTTGTCATTGACAAAAAAAACCTTGCTTTTACATCTGATTCATTAAATCTAAACATTTGATATCAAACCAACCCAAAAGAGGAAAAGTTGTACACAAATTTTCGTTTTTTGTTCGACATTTTTTTGTTTCGACTGCAGTTTTTTAAACCCTGGTTTGAAAGCTTCGAATAAGCTCTTAATAATTATCATTATCGAAATTATGTTTTTTGAAATTCTCCTAGTGTTTATATGTTTTTTTTTTTTTTTTTGATTAAGCATTACGTCAATATGAACACTACCTGGTCGCATCTTGTATGGGATTTTTTTTTTTTAATTTAATTGTTTGCGCTGCTTAAAATATGAGGTTTGGTGTAAGAAATCATGATCTAATTTTTCAGGTCAATCCGACGGTGCCTAGCCGTGCCGGGTGGGGCCCAAAGTTCCCCATATTATAAAAAACATCTTTTCTATCAGATCTTTAAAGTTATACTAGTTGAAAAGCCGAAAATAAAAAATATGGCTTCGTTACGATCTTCCGCAGTGATAGTACTTCAAGTGTGCCAAATTTCAGCTTCCTATGTCATCAGATGGCTTCAGAAAGTTGCGGAAAGAATAGGACATACATGCAAACATCCTGTCATACTAAGAAATTATATATTGTATAGATAGATTAAAGTTTTTGCTGTTTAATATTTTAGTATGATACGAACGAAAGATTTTTAACTAATTTTAACTAATTCGGGGTCGCTGAATCCAGTGGTGCTAGCCGTTTTTTTAGGTTAGCTTTAGTTTTCGAGATATACCGTTATTTCGAAAATTAAGGATGTTGCACAACATATGTTCGCGCAACTCAAAAACTCTTTAGGTTATTGAAAAACTAAAAAAAACGAAATTCCGCAATAAAATTTACTTTAAGAAAGTTGAAACTTTTTTCTTTATGTTGGCTTTGGTTTTCGAGATATACCGTTATTTCGAAAATTAAGGAGGTTGCACAACACGTGTTCGCGTAACTCAAAAACGCTTTATTAGCATATTGAAAAAACTAAAAAAAACGAAATTCCACAATAAAATTTACTTTAAGAAAGGTAAAACGTTTTTCTTATATGCGCAGTCGTTTTAGAAACATAATTTTTTTTTTCTGGAAACAAAATAATTTGTTTATTAAAATTTCGGCATTTTTGTTTTTAACAATTCATAAAAAATTGAAAAATGCAGCTATGCTTCTAATTTTATACAGTCATATAAAAAATAACATTGCAAACAAAACAAGCTTTAAATGATTAAAATCTGTTAACAACTTTTGATTTTATGTATGCACAAAGACGAAAAATTTTAATTAATTTAAGAATTTTATTAAACCGCCATATAAATTTTTCGTCTTTTGTGAATACATAAAATCAAAAGTTGTTAAGTTGTTGAATGTGGGGATTTTTTGTGACTTGTAAAAATAGTATTTAGAATGGAGCATCAATTTGACCTAAGCGTACAGTAAATTCGAGCTCTGCATGAAATTCTAATACAAAATTCCGAAAAAACTGTACATCGGAACGCGGATGGTCAGCGTTTTGTAAAAAAAAGTACATATGGGGCGTTTCATCTCAAGTGAACCAACTTTTTGAGTATTTCATCGACAAGCTGTAAAAAATCATGGTATTGAGCGGTGACATCGGTTGTTACCGCAGCATAAAATCTGCTCTTCAGCGATTTTAATGTTTCCTCATCATCCTTTTTGCTACTTAAAACTATTTATTTATATTATAGGATAAAAATGCCACTCAACGGACAAATATTTTTTTTTCGTTTTCAAAAGATTGAGGAAATAGCTATCTAAACTATTTGGGATCGATTATGCTAAGAGCAATAAGTAATAAGTTACATGGATGAAAAAAAGCACCGGTTTGGCCGATTTGTATTCCCTTTAATTCAGGGAGTTCTTCACCGATCTTGCTGAAAATTGTGTCAAAACTACTTTCCGATAGAACTAGACTTAATTAAAATTGCATTCCGATCGATAGACATCGGTTTCAAAAATTGGGTTACTTGAGATGAAACGCCCCATATTTTTAATTAAATAGTACGTGATCAATTTTATTTAACCCAAAGTGCATATCTTTTGTTTGTTCATCACTTTAGCATATAAATTTATAAAAAATTTTAATTTTTCTTAACACTTTGGTTAGAATTTTTACACCGAATAACTTAAGAGTAAAATTTTCAAATTGAACCTGCTTCCAGTATGCATGACTTAATTACATAACTGCTGCTTTCTGCATTACCCTCAAAACAGGCTTAATTATGTTCAATTTAAAATTAAACTTTAATTGAACTTTTTGCGGTATAATAAAACTGCGCTTCTCTATGCGTTATCTTTTAAATTAGCTCAAAAACATTTTTTTTCCACGAAAACTTTCAGTATTGTTTGTAACCACTTCCAATCTACATTAGATTTTGGCTTAACCCGATTCTTTCTGCGTTATTTATCCTTCCTCTATGTATTACTCTAAATTACCTTTCAAACAGGACTATTTATGTAAAATTTCAAATTAAACTTCCATTTTTTATTAAACTGCTTCTATGCGTTGCCTCTACAAAAAGCTTCAAAGTATTTTTTTCAAATAAAACTTGCAGTTTTAATTGTGATGGTGTTCGGTCTTCATTACTTTTTGACTACACCTGTTTCTTTCTCCGCCATTATGCAGTTTGCCCAGGAAAAACATAAAAATGTATAGAATATTTTTCTAAAATAGTTTTTACTGATGAACAATTAAGGGTCATTATCACAACTTGCCGTGAGTTAAAGGTAGGATTTTGTCGGACGTATAATAAGTGATTTATCATATCAACTCAACTTTAATCTACCCGGTAGGATGAACTTGCCTTTAACATATTGCTCACTTTAGTTTTAAAAGAAAAGATGTAATAGTTATAGTATACCCTCCGCCGAGAGTGAAAAAAAATATCTCAAGAAAATTTTTAACAACACAGTTTGTTAAAGATAAAATTTTAGGTCAACATACTTTTTATATGATTCAATAAAAAAATTTATTAAAATTACACTTTGCCAAAATAGCACACAATAAAACATATTTAATAATGAAATAATTAAATATTTCATAATTTTCAATGAAAAAAAAATATTTGAATCAAAGTAAAGACAGTATTTTTACAACTCTGGTCCATTTTTTAATGTGTGTGAGTGTAATTCTCATTCGCTATACAGTTTTATTAGTATAATATCTTTAGTTTTTCAAAAATCTTTGGAAAAAGTTTCCTGATGATCTGGCCTAAGCAACCAGCGATATGCGCATAATTTATCCCCCCATAATAAATTTTAGTGTATTTACCAAAGAATAAAAATTAGGAGTTTAGCACATCAAATTTAATAAATAAATAAACAAAAATTCAATAAACATTTTGTTTGATTTATTCGACATTTCCAACAATTTATTTTAACAACAACAACTTTTTTTTGTTCACTCAATAAACTTGGTTGTTGACTAAAAATTTAATAACTATACCTACAAACTTTTTTATCAATACCGCAAAAATCCTCATCGCAGAAAATTCAAAAAATTTTTTAATAAATATGAGGTTTTCGTATTCAAGTATTGAAATTATTTCTTCTGCGAATATTTAAGAAGTATGGTTTAAATGGGGCCTATCGTTAATTATGCCCCGTTCTTCACAAACTTAAATTGTCATATTAAACTATGACAATTTGAGGTATACCAAAGTGTTATTCGAGAATGGGTTTTATATGGAGCCTTAGGTAAATTATGGACTGATCATCATAACATTTGGGTAGTATGTAGTAGTAGCTAGTCATAAGGAACGAGTTTTGAGCAAAATTCATTAACAATCCTTACATTCCGCCCCCAATTAACGTTAGATTTTCTAACAGAAATATACATTTTTTAGGGTAGTTGGCCTACATTTGGATTCTTAACTCTAAATAAGCTGACTGCGCTAGATTTCAATTGCAAACTGTGCCCATGTTCTGTAACTCTCGCGTCTAGAAACTCTTTCGATTGAAACGTGTGAAATGAAACAAAAATGCCATATATTGAAACAAACAGCGGTTTTTCTCACTTAACTGTGTCTGTAACTTTTTTTGGCGAGTAAAAGCTTCCACGTAAGGAAATTTCTCGCCAATTCACAGAAAGGGTGTGTCTGTAGAATTTTTGGGAGAAAAGTTCCCGCTTTTAACTGTCAAAAAAACTCATGAATAAAAATGGGGACAGCAAAAATTTCAATACTAAAAAACAATTTAAATGCAAAATAAAAAGAATAATAATAATAATATATTGTTCTTCGCACATTTTTTTTATTGTTTAATTATTTTGCTTTTAACAGTTTTATAAAATATACGAATGTGTTCAAAGCTCGTTTGCAAACAACAAACATTAAAGTCGCACTTGTCATTATTTGGTATAGCCGACGGTTGTATATTCGCCGCCGTCGTTGAAAATTTTTTAAGTTTGGTAAATTTTGGTCGCCTTCAACGATATGTGTTACTGGCGGTCTCAATGTCGCATCGGCTTCGAGTGCATGTTATGAAATTTATAACGTAACGACGTAAACTCTTCTGATAGTTTTCGACATGAGTTACAGACGCACTTTTTTTCTCACTTTTCGAGAAACGATGGAATATTTTGTTTCACATCTTTTCGATGCAAGAAGTTCTCACTAAAGTGACGGAACATGGGTACTGGTTAGGAGAAATAAAGATAATATGCCACCGATACCGTCCTTTTCTTTTGAGTCGTTCTAACGGATGGCTAAATCGATTTAGAATAACTCAAAGGCTCAGAATATATCGTCACCTAAAATGCAAAACAACGTATCATCAAAAGATTCGGACAAACCAAAATCAGCGCGTAAGGCGAAAAATCTTCTAGCGCATAGCTTTAACGCAGCAATAACAAACTTAAATTAGAGTGTCAACGCTGTGTCATGAATAGTAACTATCTCGTTTAAGCCTAGATTACACTATCTCACAAGTCTTACGTATTCCATAATACTTTGTGAGATAGAAATCTAATGAGTTTTGTTGCGACTGTCAAAAAATCTAATGTAACATGACAGTTTGTGTTCACACCATCACACAAAGTATAAACACTCACACATGAAATAAAATGCAACCCTGATCCAATGAAAAGTATTATTATCAAAGTTATTTACGGGAATACAAAATTTATTATCAAGATTTTTGTATGACGTGCTAAATTCCCAATTTTTCATATTTGATAAATACACTGAAATTTATTGTTGAGGGAAAGCTAGCCTCTATGCGCATTTCACTGGTTGCTTAGGCCAGATCATCAGGAAACCTTTTCCAAAGATTTTAGAAAAGCTAAAAATATTATACAAATAAAACCCTAAAGCGAATAAGAATTTCAAACACTCAAAGTCGTACCTGTAACAATATCAAAGCTTTAACAAAACACCAACAATAAACAGTGAGTTTATCTTTTCTTACATCCCCCTACAATTGGTTGGGTTCTTTCCGACTCGAATTGTTGTTGTAAGTGGGTAAAAAGAAAAAACAAAATTAAAAAACAAATAGTTTCATTCTATTGTCTTCGCAAGAAACAACAAAAAAAAAAAAACAATTTGGCATTTCAGTTTTCTGCACGGGCACATGCAAGTATATTATCAAAGTTATTTACGGGAATACAAAATTTATTATTAAGATTTTTGTATGACGTGCTAAATTCCCAATTTTTTATATTTGATAAATACACTGAAATTTATTGTTGAGGGAAAGCAAGCCTATATGCGCATTTCGCCGGTTGCTTACACCAGCTCATCAGGAAACCTTTTCCAAAGATTTTAGAAAAGCCAAAAATATTAAACAAATAAAACCTAAAGCGAATAAGAGTTATAAAAACTCTAAGTCTTACTTGTAACAATATCAATACTTAAACAAAACACCAACAATAAACAGTGAGTTTATCTTTTCTTACATCCCCCTATTGTCAAACTTTTTTCTTAATACTTCTCATTTTCGTGACACATTGCATTCAGACGATCACACTTTGTCATATAACTTGAGTTTTTGACATGTTTTAATACAAATTATAATAGTGTAATCTAGCCTTTAATTAAACCCACAAAATAGAAATAAAAATGGAGATACAATATCTAGATTGACCAAAAATAGCCATTACTTTATAACAATTTAATTGTTTAGCGTTAAAGGCATGCTATTTATTTAGCTTTATACATTTTGTATGAGCGCTGATGTAGGTTGTTCTATTAGTGATTAAAAAAAATTATTTCAGAAGTAAAAATAAAAAAATCTGAAAAATATATGATCGGGTTTTCCAAAATATGAAAATGATAATAAAAGAAAAAACTCTCTGTGATAACAACAATCGCTCGTGTTCGACAGTAGTATTTTATTATAAATCTATATATATATATATATATATATAAATGAATGTGTGTTTGTATGTTTGTTTAAAGTCTATAGACGGCTAAACGGCTGTAAAGATTTTCTTGAAATATTCACATAGTCTTCCTGTATGTCGGAAAGGAAACATAGCTACATTTTGTATCGATATTGCAAGTAGGCGAGAAGCCATGCCCAATTAAAGGATAAGTATTCAAAATAGTGTATCATGAAAACTGATATGTACAGATACAGTCTTCAAATTAAGTACGGTCAACTTTGAAATCCACACGAATATTGAGTAGAAATTGGGCGGACTTGAAATAGTAGGCGTGGTATCTATAAATTTATTTGGATAAGAAATGGATGCATTAGTAATGGTGGGCGTGACACCTCCCTTATAAATTACATACAAAAAATCATACATGTGGGAAACGATAACAGTAAGACTACTAAAATTTTGCAGGAACAACGTTGACATCTATATGAATATTTGGATACAAAATTGTGGGCCTGGCACCTCCCATATGCATTAAATATTATATTATATAACAGCATAAGTCATTAAATTTTGCACAGGCAATTTCGACATCCATATGAATATTTAGGGAAGAAATGGGTGTGATAACAAAAGTGAGCGTTTGCACTTCCCTTATGAATTAAATACCACTATGTGTATATTTAAAAAACTATAACAGCAACTTTAGTATCAATTTAAATATTTTGGACGCAAATGGGCGCACTACCAATAGTGGGCGTGGCAGTTCCTATATGAAGTAAATCTTTAAACAAGAGCCACCAAGTTTTGAACGAGTAACTTTAATATCAATATGAATATTTAAGGCAAAAAATGGGCGAATCACTAACTGTGGGCGTGGTACCGCCTGTATGAAGTAAATACGAATATTCTTATATCTAGGAAACTAACAGTCTGCAAAATTTGCAAATCGATGAGTTAAATACTAAATACTAATATAAATATTTGGAGAATAAATTATGCCAAAAGTGTGCCCAGAACTGTAACAGCTAAGATTTTCCAAATTTGGGACATTAAATAGCTTCGTGATGAATGCACAATATCTGTAAAAAGTGGGCATTATTGTAGACGTCGGCGGGGCAACTTCAGTACAAATACCATATAGATTTGTTTGCAACAGTGAATGGTAACAATAATAGTATTCAAACAAATAGCTACATAAATAATGCACGTGATCTGTACAAATAAAAAATTTCTTGTTTTATTTTAATGAGGACAGCGAAGCGCACTTGGTTAGGCTAGTATTTAATCAAGTTGAAGAAGAATTAGCAAAACCAAAATATTGCCAAGCAAATTGGGATTCTTCCAGGAACTTTATCAAATATTTAGAAAAATAATGCAAATATTTTAAAAATATAGAAGACAAAAATGACCGCAAGACGCTTTGAACTTAAATTATTAAGGCTATTGATAAAAAAAATTATCTTATTAATACCCACAACACGCCGAACAGTATAATTTAAACTAAATCCAGGGTGCAATTTCATTTCTAATTCTTTCAGTCGATATTTAACGAATCGAAATAATTATAATCAGTGTTTTAAAGAATGTAATTGAGTTTTCACAACACTTAAACATACTCTTGATTCGTTCAGTATAAACTGAAAAAAAATTAGAAATAAAAATGCTTTAAAATCGAAAAAGTTGTTGATCACGACTGCCAGAATTAGCCCCTAGCAGAACCTTCGATTAAATGGTCTAAAAATTTATCGGAGAAACAAAATTTGGATTTAGATAATAATATAGAATATTTCGGAACGATTCTACAGAGGAATGGACATTTTATAATTTAATACACATAAAGAGTTTAAAAAATAATGTTAAAAAAAAAAAACAGAAGAGTATTTTTAAATATGCTCTTTGAATAAAAAGAGCCCATGGAGCGAGCCCATGTGTAATTAGAATTCTTATTTTCTATTTTTTCATGACAGTCAAGTTTTTCTTTTCAAACATTTATTTTTTGTTTCGTTCAAAAGTTGCCTGAGAAAATAAAGTTTGAAAAGTTTGGTTTGACGCATATGCCAGAAAGTAGTTATGAAGAAAAATGAAGGTTTCCATGAAGTTTTCTGAAAATATACCCGAAAGAATTTTTTTATTTTAAATTTTTGTGAACGTTCATGAACGAACTTAGAAGTAAATAGTATTTTATTCTTAGTGAAATAGTGGTTTTGTGCCGCATACGCCACTTTACTTAATTAATTTTTAAAAAGTTGCTTTTGCGCTGCATACGTAGACTAACTGCTGTGTTTTGAGTTGTTAAATTTGACTTATTTTTACTTGTGGAATGAACTACTTTTTTCCTTACGGCAATGAAGCAAAGCAAAAGTGAAATATATTTCGTACGTTTTTGTATGAAGTATTTTCTGCATTCCCAAAACACTTTAAAATAGTTGATATGGATTAATATCGCTGAAATTAAAATTTTTTTCGATTCAATAGTCTGTTTCAATTTCGCCAAGTGAAATTGGCTAAACACAACAAAATTTATGTTTTGAACTGGCATTTCTACACAAATGTAAAAATCTTTACTCTCCTCTACTACACAATATTAAAGAAAAATCTTCCAACATACCTTGACATGCCGTCGGGACTGGGCGAATCATATTCACGTGACTCGTGAAGCCTCTGCAAAGCTTCCTGCTCTGTCATACCAATCGCGGACATTTCACGGGCATACTGCAAACCCAACGTTAAACGATCATCCATGGGTGCCGCCTTAACGCCTATCACTTCGGGCGATTGGCCCTCCGAGCCGTTTTGATTTTTCGCCAATAAGGCATCAATGCAAAATGATTTCTTGGGTTGACTCTGTTGCAAGATGGGAGGTGATCGTGAAGCCGACGGTGAAGTTGATGTTGGTGGTGGTTGGGGTAGTTGTGTAAGAGGATTCGGGGGATTTTGTGGACCCATCATAAGAGGTAAACGAGGCAAAGGATAGACACCATGTCCCACGGATGTTGGTGGTAGAGAGTCATAAAGTCTTTGCTGTTGAGCCACTAGAGGAGAGTTGAAAATCCGTTGATCTCTTAGACTAGCAGCAGCTGCCGCAGCGGCTGGGGGCATTTGTGCCATATTGTGCATATTTGTGGCTAGAGGGACAGGTTGCACTAAAGGAGGTAGTGATGAAGTTGTAGGGTTTTGCGGAGTTGGAGTAACGTTGGAAGTTTGTTGTGGATTTCTCTCCTCACTGGCTGTATTTGAGGCAGGCTTGGGAGAATTGCTATTGGAGTGTGGTGATCCTGTAGAACGTATGGGACTTAATTGAGATTGAGGGGATCTTGGAGAGAGGGTAGAGCGTGTATTGGAGTCCTGTTGATAATCACTGTGGTGAGGTGATAAGTTGTGGTGTTCCTGCTGATGTTGTTGTTGTTGTTGATGATGCTGTTGAGCTGCCGCTATATGGTTAAGGAACTGTGATAGATGTTGCTGTTGTTGTTGCTGCTGTTGTTGTTGTTGATGTTGCAGTTGTTGCAATGTGGGCGGCTGTGATACTTGTGCACTAGACATATTGTTTTTTTTTCAATATCCAAAATGACACACTTTTCACTTATAATTTTTTATTTACTTAATTAAAAACTATTTAAATAGATTTTTTTTTTTAACAGTAAATATAATCTTAAGTTTATATTGTTTTAACTTAATGACAAATTTTATTTGTATTGCTTTAAAATATTTAATTAAACACTTTTTGTATTTTCTTGTTAAGTTTTCTTCTTTAACAATATTTGTTTGTTTTTTTTTTTTGTTTCTCAAAATTATTATTTTCTTATCAAAGTTTGATTAAACGAAACCCGCGTACGTTGTTACGGTGCTAACGCGTTTCAACGACTGTAATAAAATTGTGAAGAGTTCTCAATCATATACCTCTTCTAAACACTTCCATGTCATTCGCACTTATCGTGGTACCCGTTTGTTCCGCAACCACCTTTTCAGTTAAACAATTTCTTCAAAAGTTTTTACAACTACCACCACCAACTCTTCAGAAGTTAAACCTGATTTTTAACACACTCTCTCTCTCGTATGCTCTCCCTTTGCTCAATTTCTCGTTGGTTTCTTGTTTTTCAACAGTTATTTTACTCTCATTTGCGCATTCTCATACCGTTATTATCAAAGATGGAGTAACTTACAATAAGTAATTCTAGTTGTCTCTTTCCTGTTACCAAAAGAGGAAAGAGTTTCGTTGCATAAAGAAAGGGGCGTTGTTAAATGGAATTCATAGTATAATAGAGCCATGATTAGAATTAAATTGATAATTGGAAAGGTGTGGCATTTATTTGGGCAAAACAAACAAAATGTACTACAACAAAAAACAAAACAAAACAAAAAAAAAAAAACTCATACTGTTAACAGTTTGTTTGTATGTAAGACTCCATTTTTAGCCTAAAATTGCTAGCAAAACGAGATATAATTACCATCATTATGGAGTGTTGCTGCTTCCACTAGTGATACATAAAAAGTCCGTCATTAAGCATGAAACACACACACTCATACTTGAAGAAAACGTTTTTTCTTTTTGGTATTCGTTAGAATGAAAACCCGCTTGATGTTCAGTTTTTATCATGATTATTTTATTAGCTCTTGTGTGTTTTTATTAAAATATTCTACTCATGCCCCTGACCCTCCATCTTAGTTTTGCTCCATTAGCCTTTTGTCATTTTTATTTCGTCTTCTGTTAGACAGTAATGCTTTCTCTTTCTCAATTTTTTTTTATTTTTTTGCGCTTTAGTAATTAAGCAAAATAAATATTTTAAGAATGAAATGTGTCTTTAAGTACTACAATTTGTTGGCAATTTAATATTTTCAAATATGATATACAGAATGTGGACGTGTGTGTTTATATAGAATACCCTTTCCCAGATTATCTTTATTTTATTTGTTTTTTAATTAGTGAAAATTGTATTTTAGAATTTTGTTTGGACTCTACTTAAACTTGAATATGCACAGAAAAAAATTTACCGTAACTTTATCTATTTATTTTTTAATGGCCAATTTCACCAATTCTATCAGCGCCGGCGTTGCGGGTTCGATTCCCGCCAGAGGCTGTGGTTTCTTTTCTGCAGACAAGCATAGAGCTTCGCGGTATTAGCTTAGGAAAATTAAAAGGTCCCTTAAAAATTATATTCTAACATAGCCAGCCAAGCAATGGTAACGTAGACTATCAGCTTGTTGTAGTGAAGCAGAGCAGAGTCTCTCGAACCCGCAACTGTCGCATTGATTCCCTAGCTCTCTTCAAAGCGGGATACGCACCATAAATTATACATATTGCTTTCATTGAATTGAATTTTTAATTTTTAAAAGTAAATTAGTAAAGGGTGGTCCAAGTTTTACGAAAATTGGAGTTCAAATTAAAATTTATTTCGTGAACTTCGTGATTTATTTTTTTTTTTTTTTTTTGGTCAGCATAATCGACCAAATGTGTCCACAATCGAGAGAAATGTGCTCAAATTTCAGCAAATCGGGTAAGAAGGAAATATGGAAACACCTGTAAAGTGAGGTTTTCGTGCTGGCGGCGTCATCAGGCCGTACTTCTTTAAAAATGAGGTCGGCCAAGCAGTTACTGTGAATAGTCTGCGCTATCGCGAAATGTTTACAGACTTCTTGTGGCCAGAAATTGAGGATATGGACCAAGATGATATTTGGTTCCAACAGGATGGTGCCACTTGCCAACGAAACAATGGCTTTTTTGCGCGAGAAATTCAATGGCCTTGTTATCTTATAATTTTAGGAAGTTAATTGGAGATGCATGTACTACAAGTGTGCTAAAGGCTTTTTAAGGGATATACAGTGAGCCAAAAAAAAACTTGTACACTTGTTAAATTAAAATAAAAGAAAACACAGAGATTAAAGTAAAACCATATTATAACTTTTATTTAACATTAATTAAATTTTAAGATCTATATTTTAATTTAAATAAAACTTCTTTTTCCTTTTGTATATTTTAACGTTAAAAAAAACAACAAAAACATAAATATGCTAAAACTCATAAACAAAAAAACAAAAAACTTAACGTAACTCTATAAAAGCTTAAAATATTTAAGTTTTCAGTATTGTGTATTGTGTCCTTTATCTTCTTTAACAGAAAGAAGTCTTCTTGGCATCGAATGGACTAGATTTTTTGTAACTTCTTGGGGAATAGAACTCCAGATATCTTTGAGAGCGTTTCTTAAGGATTATTTTCCGGATATGTGGTAATCTCTTAATTTTGTTTTCATATGAGCCCACAAATGATTAATCGGACTTAAATCCGGGCTCTGGGGAGGATGAGGCAAAACTTTTTTTGTGTTATAAAGCAACCATTCCCTTACGATAACTGCCGAATGCTTTGGATCATTTTCTTGCATGAAAACAAAATCAATCCCTGAAACCCATTTTTTGGGCGGATTATGGCAAATAATTTTTCAGGATATTTAAATAATCTATTTTATTCATGATTCCCTCGATACACACAAGGTTACATACTCCATTAGCACTCATACACCCCCAAACCATAACATTGCCGCCACCGTGCTTAACAGTATGAAAAATATTTCGTGAATTAAGAGCTTCCCCTTACTTTCTCCATACAGACTTACGTCCAGCACTTCAAAATACATATTTGGAAGTGATGGACGTAAATCTGTCTGCACTTGGATTCGTAGATTAAGTGCTTCCCCTTCCTTATGGTTTACTTTAATCACTGTGTTGTTATTTAAATTTAACAAGTGTACAAGATTTTTTTGCTCACTGTATTCGACAAACAAATGATGTCGCCTACAAGCGATTTTAACTGGCCTTCGCGTTTAAAGAATTTAAGAGCACCTGCTAGTTTTATTTGGGGATATTGGAATGAAAGAGTAATAGTTAACAATCCAAGAACCATCCGCCAACTAAAAACCGGTATTCCAAATTAAGTTAAGGCCATTACATCCGAAGTTTTGGGAAAAGTTGTGGAAAATATGTTAAAAATAGTCGCGCGATAAAGATCATGATTGGATCTTCGGCCATGTGTTAGGATTTTCTTCTATATGGTATAATAAACACGGGTTTTGTTGCGTAGCCGGCCTTCGGCCGAGCGAATGTATTTTCGCCTCTTTGTTATAACAAACACCGGCTTCGCTAATGAAAGCTTCGTAGCATAACCAGCCTTCGGCCGTGCGCAAAGATTTTCTCTTTGCGGCATATCAGTCAATGGCTTCGCTGGTTAAATCTTCTAAGTTCGGGATTTTTTAATTTAGGATTTACAAATACGGGATTAAAAAGAAGTTCAGGACTTTGATAATATCCCTTTTTTATTTTTTACTTTTTTGGTGTAAATATTCATTAAAAGAATTGGAGGTGATTTTACATAATGAAGAATTAACCTTAAGTAAAGGGCATATTTAATTTAATTTTTAGGATTTTTTAAAATTATTTAAGAGCGACATTTCATTAAAAAAAAACTGGGTTACATTGCATAAAATTTTCATTTGCATTTTGGGGCCTGTAGTGGCGATTATATTTTATATTGACCAAATTTCCTGAATATATTTTTTGCTACCTTATGTGTACATGAGTTTTATAATTGTTATTTACTAAACCCCTCCCCTTCCCTCGCCAATTTCATTTCATTTTTTTCTTATTTTTTTTTTTTAAATTATGAGCTGATTTTATTGTTGAACATTTCGTTTTTTGTTAATCAGTGTTTGCCATGCTAATTACTTTTCAAATTACTACAATTTTGTTTAGATTTGAATGCTTTCCTGTTTCCGTTTCGTTTGTTTGATTGTATTAGAGCCACTTTCCCAACAAACACGAAGGTCCGATTTCAAACTGAAAGTGTTTTGAAACAGATTTGAAAATAATTAAAAAAACGTAGCACTCAACAAAAAGGGGAAATTATTTTCAAATTGTGAAATTAATTTTTTTTAAATTTGGTTCAAACATTTTTCTCAAATGTGTTTTAAATGTGAATTGTAATAACAATATGGAACTTAAATCTATATAAATAAAAATGAAATGCTGTCCGTTGCTAAGCGCATTACTTGAGAAAAGCTGGACCCGATTTGGACGATTTCTAAAGATTGCCATTATCCAACTTACTTTTACGCCTACTTTTTTCAGAAAACGGCTCCATCGATCATTAGTAATCAGCAGGGAACCCAATAACATGCAATTGCATGTTTTTCCTTGTGCGACCAAAGAAGGCAGAAACAATATTTTTATACGTTTTAGAGCTTTTAATGAATTTTGGCATCGATTTGTTAGTGCATATTTTGGCATATTTTACCGTTTGCAGCTTTTTTTTTTTGCATAATTTAGTTAAAAGAGCCTTTTTGCAGCATTATTTAAGTGTATAGCGCATATTTTGCCTTATTAAGGCATATTTTGATACATATTCAATTTTTGTAGAAGACTCAAGAGCTTTCGCAGCAACTAAAATTTTTTTTTTTCGAAAATCTGTTACTTTAATTTCGACATCTACATTTAATTTTTACTCTTCAATTGTAAGACAAAGCAGGTTGTCATTAAGAACAAATGTTATGCGATGAAGATCTTTTTAAAGTGATCCAATGATGGCCATCCGCCCGTCCGGCCGGCTGTCTCTCCATGTTAGCCTTGTGCACAAAGTACAAGTTCCAAAATTGTTGAATATTGTGTCTTCAAATTTAAATTTTTAGGGCATATTTTCAATTTCCATTTTTAACTGCATATTTATTGCACATAAAAAAGAGAATATATCTGGTTTCCCTGGTAATCAGCCACCGAGCAAAGCCGGGGCGGCCAGCTAGTTAATAATAAATGTGGTTTTGTAAATTAATTTTTCTTTTAATTTATAATAGAAATTATTTATTTACTAAAATAAACTTAAGGCAACACATTTGGCACTATCGCTGCTGCCGAAAGATGAAAAAGAGTTCTTTCCATTCTCAAATTCGTGGAAAGACAAAATCCTTCTCTTTATTTTCAGGATTGTCTTCGCTCTGACTTGCATCTAGATCATATAACAAACTAATAATTTCTTTTCTTTCCCGCAAACAATCAAACCGTTTTTATGTCATATATTTGACTTTAATCGCCATGTTTAACTGCCTTTTTCACGGTGGCGAAAGAGTTCTTGCTTTCACAAAACTATATTTAAGACAAATACCAATTCTAAAACTTTGTTTTTGTTTCAAATGTTGTTGTACGAAAGAAAGAATCCTTTCGACATCGGGAAAAAGGCAGTAAATGTTTATATTTGTTTTTAGCTTCAGTGTTGGCAAGATTAATTTCAATGTAAGAATAACACACTTGATAACAAAATCATATCGTCGGCTTAATATGCAAACAACCAAAAATATAGTTGGTATTACACACTTTAAGACTCAAATTGAAGAAAAAATACATGCTGGTTGACGAGGCATCAAAATCTCAATTTACTTAAGAAGTGGATTAATCAGTTTAATCAGTGAATCAAATGTTGATATTCAAACCCGTATTTACTCGAATTTAAATGTTAAAATCAAACCATTAAAAAAGTTTTGAAAGTTACGCTTAATATCAAATGATAAAGTCATTTTATATCAAATGTTTGGCCTCGTGTTTGCTGGGCTTTGTCAGTTTGCATATGTGTTTGTGTGTATATGTATGTGTTTATTCACTGTTTGTTTTAGTTGGTAATTAAAAGATTTTAAATGGGTTGTTAAATTTTTAATTGTAACTTTTGTTTAAGGATAATGAGAAAAAGGGAAATGTGGAAAATTATGTTAATTACGATTGTGTATTTCTGTGTAGAATTTTTTCAAATTTGGGTACTTTTCAGTACAAGTTTCGTAGATAAAATAAACAAAGAAATATTTAATGTAAAAGTTGATAAAATAAACAGATTTTTTATTCATAAATACGCCGACTAATTTTATTTTAATAAAAAAAATCTGCGTACTTAATGTAGTAATGAATTGGCGGACAACGTTCCAAACAAAAGAAATAACTTGGGTCCTTCAAAGTTGATTGAAGGACCTGGACTATGCTAATGACATTTGTATCCTTACCACAACATTTTAGACATCAAATCTGAATTATCGCTTGTTCAGGAATCTGCATCACATATTACTTAAAAATAACTTTCAAGAAAACTAAAATAATGAGATTAATGTAAATCATAAGCAAACATTAGTCGTTGATAATCAATATATGAATAAGGTAGAATAACGAATTGCATCTTTAGCTTTTACGAAGCCAAATCTTGGTTTTGAAACATTATTTAAAGCAATTTCACTGATAATAAAATTGTAAGCAGCAACAGTTTTTTCCTTTTTATTTTTTCGCAAATCCGAACATTTTTCAAAAAAATATTTTAAATTTGATAAAGGCTTACAAATCAAATTTTCTATAAAATGTTTCCTTAATAAACGTTAAAGTTAATAAACGTTTACTGTGCAACAAAATTCGTGTCATCGCCGCCAGCCTCAACACTTGCAACTCGAAAATAAAGTAGACTACTAGTAGAGCAAATCCGCCAAAGGGTTTAGAAAAGTGAGCTCGGGCTCCCGAAATATGGGCCACTAAAGTTTTTAAGTTTTTTGAAAAAGCGTTTGGTATAAGTCAAAAAAAAAATATACTAAATGTACTTCTGAGCTAAAAAATAATTTCAGATGTCTTCAGTAGAATCGTAAGGCGATTATTTTCTTAGAGTTTATTAACGCTCTGACTCTCATTTTAAGGGGTCCTTTTTGTCCTTTTTCCCAACTCTTACACAAAAGTTTACTAAAACGGCACTTTTAAGGGTTAAAATGTTCTACGAATATTTTTTGCATCAAATTTCACTAGGGGTCTTCAAAGACCAAAAGTTCGTTTAATGTATCTAAAGCGAATTCTCGAAATTTCGGTCATTGAAATTTTGAATTTCTTAAAAAGGCGTTTGGTGCAAGTCAAAAAAATATACTTAATGTACTTCTGACCTAAAAGACTATTTCAGATGTCTTCAGTAGAATTGTATCGCGATTCTTTTCATATAATAAATTAACCCTCTAACACTAATTTTAAGGGGTAATTTTTGTCCTTTGTTTAACTTCTACACTAAAACGGCACTTTAGAGGTTTAAAATCTTAGACGAATATTTTCTGCATTTAATTTCACTAGGGGTATTCTAAGACTAAAAAATCGTGCAATGTATTTAAAACGGGTTTTCGAAATATTAAAAAATTCAAGGCCCGGAATTTCGAAAACCCGTTTTACATACATTGCACTATTTTTTGGCCTTAGAATACCCCTAGTGAAATTTAATGCAGAAAATATTCGTCAATCATTTTAAAGTTGCACAGTGTTATAAGCTGATTCTGTCTGAAAGAAAATGATATAAATCCAAAACGAAACGAAAAATAACAAAAAAAAAACATATCAGAATTAACACTTTCCATCAATGAAAATCACGGCCGACATTATCAAAAGCTTTTTTGAAGTTTATATACATAAATGGAAAAAGTCTTTTATTTGATGTAAAGTTTAAATTACACGTTTTGTTAACAAAAGCAAAAGCGTCCACCGAAATGTTTTGGTTTCTTTTAATTACTTGCTATCCCCTTTGTTCTCCATATTATGCACGATTTCCTTCTTTTTTTTTTTTTTGTTTACTATCTGATAAAGGTGGCCTTTGTTCCTTATAGGAACCACAGGACATAATAATAATATCTGATAAAGCGTGTTTCTTTAGAGTGTCACAACTTTGAGTTGGCAATCACTGCTTTATTTGACCACCCATTTAACAGTAGATAGTTGCTTTGAAATTTCATTATAAATCGACTTACACCAGAGTAATGCGTGCAAATTGTTGATATTTTTTATCAAAGTAACTGTTTTAATTCGTCAATTCATCGTGCACTTCTTCCATTTTATGGCTTACATATCGTCCTTCAGAGTGGCTAAAAGTGGCGAAGAGCAATAGACGTGAGAAGCCGAACAGTGCGCACTGAAGAAGCTGTAACCGCTGTACAGGAAAGCATTGAAGATGATCCTAATCAATCAATTCGTCGCCGTTCTCAGCAACTGGGGTTGTCTCCTTCCACTTTATGGAAGATTGTATGAAAGGATCTTGGCTAAAAAGCTTTCACGATTCAACTTGTGCCGAAATTAAAGCCAAACGACCATTGTATGCGCCACTACAATTGATTTACTCAAAAAAACTTTTGAGCAAAAAATAATTTTCCGTAATGGCCCAATTAATTGGCCACCAAGATCGTGTGATTTAACTCTATTGAATTATTTTCTTTGGGGTTATGTTAAGTCACTTGTCTACGTCGATAAACCACACCTAGAAATCAACATAACTCTTGAATGTTGATTTCCAGGTTGCAGCGAGATACGGCCGCAAATGCTGCGAGTTGTTGAAAATGGTTATGCAGAGATCGTTTGTAGTTCGTGTGACTAGATTGTGGAATTCAATATTACAATATAAAAATAGGAATTTTTCTTATACTTTTAAACAGTTTTGAAGGTTTTTTTTTACAGAATGTTACAGTATTTTGGTTACCACTTTCATAACGGTTGGCACCCATATTCATGATAGGGATAGTAAAACATACATTAAAAATGTATTATTAAAATAAATTAAATAAATATTTTATAATTGAATTGTCAAATAACGTTTAGTTTTTCTAAAATCTTTGCATGAAGTTTCCTGACGATCTGGCCTAAGCAACCAGTGAAATGCGCAAATGAGCTTATTCCATCAACAATAAATTTCAGTTTGTCAATAGTATGAATTGGGAATTTAGCACATTTAAATGAAACCTTGTTAATTAGTTTATTGAATCCCAACAAAAACTTTGGTAACTTAATCAATTTGGATTTACTTTATAATGATTTAAAAACACCCTTAACAAAAACGTTTTAATTTAAACCAAAATTACACTTTTTACGACTGCCCATTAATCAGCTGTTTTAATTTTTTTTTTCAAAGTTATTTACGGGAATACAAAATTTACTATTAAGATTTTTGTATGACGTGCTAAATTCCCAATTTTTTATATTTGATAAATACACCGAAATTTATTGTTGAGGGAAAGCTAGCTTCTATGCGCATTTCACTGGTTGCTTAGGCCGGATCATCAGGAAACCTTTTCCAAAGATTTTAGAAAAGCTAAAAATATTATACAAATAAAACCCTAAAGCGAATAAGAATTTTAAACACTCAAAGTCTTACCTGTAACAATATCAAAGCTTAAACAAAACACTAACAATAAACAGTGAGTTTATCTTTTCTTACATCCCCCTACAATTGGCTGGGTTCTTTCTGACTCGAATTGTAGTTGTAAGTGGGTTAAAAGAAAAAACAAAATTAAAAAAAAAACCGCTTCATTCTATTGTCTTCGTAAGAAAACAACGAACTAAACCAATTTGCCAATTCAGTTTTATGCACGGGCACATGCAATTATATTATCAAAGTTATTTTCGGGAATACAAAGTTTATTATCAATACGATCTTCGTATGACGTGCTAAATTCCCAGTTTTTCATATTTGATAAATACACTGAAATTTATTGTTGAGGGAAAGCAAGCCTCTATGCGCATTTCGCCGGTTGCTTACACCAGCTCATCAGGAAACCTTTTCCAAAGATTTTAGAAAAGCCAAAAATATTAAACAAATAAAACCTTAAGCGAATAAGAGTTATAAACACTCTAAGTCTTACCTGTAACAATATCAAAGCTTAAACAAAACACTAACAATAAACAGTGAGTTTATCTTTTCTTACATCCCCCTACAATTGGCTGGGTTCTTTCCGACTCGAATTGTAGTTGTAAGTGGGTTAAAAGAAAAAACAAAATTAAAAAAAAAACCGCTTCATTCTATTGTCTTCGTAAGAAAACAACGAACTAAACCAATTTGCCAATTCAGTTTTATGCACGGGCACATGCAATTATATTATCAAAGTTATTTTCGGGAATACAAAGTTTATTATCAATACGATCTTCGTATGACGTGCTAAATTCCCAGTTTTTCATATTTGATAAATACACTGAAATTTATTGTTGAGGGAAAGCAAGCCTCTATGCGCATTTCGCCGGTTGCTTACACCAGCTCATCAGGAAACCTTTTCCAAAGATTTTAGAAAAGCCAAAAATATTAAACAAATAAAACCTTAAGCGAATAAGAGTTATAAACACTCTAAGTCTTACCTGTAACAATATCAAAGCTTAAACAAAACACCAACAATAAACAGTGAGTTTATCTTTTCTTACATCCCCCTACAATTGTTTTTTTTTTTTTTTTTTTTTGCAAAAACAGTTATTTGCTTTGATATATTCTTAATCGAACGTTATTACCAAAACATTATTATTGATAGTGCAAAAAAGTATTTTTGGCTAAAATTTCGGATCGAATTACCTACTGTGCAGGGGTATGTAGGGAGAGTGTTAAGGATATTTCACCTTCTGGTGTTCAATCCTCTAGGGAAATCGGGTGCAGCCTAGATGCTGTTGCTATTCCACAGATAGCAGCAGGTTATTTCTAAGGCAAGGGAGGCTAGATTCATCCAGCTTCTAAGCAATGGGATACCAAATTGCTACCTTTGTGAATTTGTTGCGCTCTCACACAAGGGAGTTGGATTAAATCATTGTATGTAACCCGTGGGCTAAGAACACCTTGAGATTAGGCCAACGCAACCGATGTTGAAGTAAATGTTATTCATATCTAACACGTAAAATGGGTTGAAATTAAACAATTTGGTCGATGTTTTTAGAATAATCTTGTGACAGATCAATGCCATTTGCAGGAGGAAAAGGAACAAATATATTTAGGAATATAAGAAACCCCTATTTCGAGGACTTATATGGTAAAAGGTAAGCCTTTATTGAAGCTTTTCAAGTGACATGCGATTGATTGTTTAGTATAATTTATATGAAAACATAGATTTTTTTGAGAGTTTTTCATGTAAATTTTACTACATGATCGATGGCCTTTCATTTGGAAAAATCACATTAGTTTATGAAGGAATCATCTACACATTTTATACACATAGGCAAGGTTTAGGTTAACATGGTGATTTGTTCAGAATTTCTACTCATTTCCAACTTTTATTCAAAAATGTTTTGGGTGATTAAGATTTTTGGGAGTGTTCTCTATATGCGTCAATAGTCAATGAGGTATCCATATTCTTAGATACATTTTTTTTCTTTGGGTTAATAATTCAAATTCTACTTTTTAGATAGGCTTTTTCATTTTTCCCGAAAACATTTCATATGCCAAATTTTATAAAACTTTTTCTAAAAGTTGTACTTTGTGTTCAAAGTTTCTATAAAAAGAGAGGTGGTACTCTCGCAAAAAAAAAAAAAAAAATATTAAGGAGGCCACAATATTGAGCAAGATGTAGGAAAGTATTTACCCAATTCCAAGTAAATTATCTGTTTTGGGATAATTATCCTAAAATATCTAAAACAAAAACATAACAAAACTTAAAATCCATTTAATTTAATGACTTTAAATTTGTCAACAATAAACAATAATAACAACGGCCTTACACCAGTAAATGACGACAATTTAAAAAAGATCAACAATCAATTCACAAATTTTCACCCCACTAACGCATAGAAAAAAAAGGAAATTGTACAAAATCAAGGATTAGTTACATTTTAAATTCAATCAAGCTAAAGTTCACCCCAAACAGTGACACTCACTACTGACATGTACAACGGCTTAAATATTTGTTTAACTAATAATCTCATTTGGGCAAACGAAAAGTGGAAATTGGAATAATAAAAAAAAATTGCACAACCAGCAAAAGTGTTAAATTGTTTTAATTTTATGTGCATTTTAGGAAAATGAATTAGAATTAGAATTAGAAATAGTCGTAAGGGGTGGCAAAATACACGATGGTGGCTGTTTTCATAGGATAAATATTGAAAAGAGAATACAACAAGTTGGGATGGAAAAGGTTGGGTAAAATGAAATAAAATATACCCTGCACACAGTTGGAAGTCGAAATAGAACATGTGGTAGATGAAATGATAAGCAAAGTTACAGTTTCATATTTGTGAATCATTCATAATTATATCGAAATGTTGATAAGATTTTCGTAATAATATTTATTAAAGGAAAGAGGACTTTATTATTCAAAATCCATTCCAATTGTTTCTTTTCTATTCAAAATTTTAAGAATTATTGTGTAGTTTATAGAACACGAGCGCCTCACTCGTCCGTTCAACTTACAATTAAAACAAAAACAAATTTCGAAATTTTGTTTTAATTGTAAGTTAAACGGACGAGTAAGGCGCTCGTGTTCTATAAACACCACATAAATTTAAGAATTGCTACCGAATAAAATATATTTCTCAAAAAATAAAAGTTCTGAACACAAAAGTTAAACTTAGATCAAACCACTATTTTCATTCGAAGGATCATTCATATTTGAAAAAGATTTCCGGCATATTGGCAGAGCGTATGTTCTTGACGGCGGACATTCTGGACATTCAATTTCGGCCACTTTTTTGAGCATTACTGGCCGTATGTCTCAAATAAAAAAAAGGCTTCAATTGTTGCTGGTTTATAGTTATAGCCACAGGAAATAATAGAGAGGCGGCAAATCACACGACCTTAGAGGCGAATTGACAGGTGTATTTTTCGATATCAAATTATCGCCAAATTTGTATTTCAATAAGTCGATAGTTGTGTTCGCCGTATGAAACGTAGCGCCATCCTGTTGAAACCCCATCTCGCCTGGATTAATGTTAATTATTGAACGTTACACGAGCTCTGGCTTAATTTTTAAAGAAATAGGGTCCGATGATGCCACCAGAATCAGAAATAAACGATTAATTTTTTTTTGATGTAATGGTGTTTGTAGGGTTAACAAAGCGTTAGGCAAATAATGAGCTTAATCTCTGAAACTTATTTTGCGTCTAGAATCGAGTCATATTGATTTGCCAGAGTATACTAATCATAAATTAAAAAAATTATCGCAGTAAGGCAATTTATTTGACAGATAATTCTTTCATAGATTCTATCGGTCTTAAAAAACACCTTTTATAAATTATTTCCTTTTTTATTAAAACCTTTCTGGGGTTTTTAGGAACTTTTTAAAATCCATTTTCTGGCAACACTGCACGTAATGAAAAAGTTTAGATACCACCCGTTAAATATGGGTAATGCATCTACCAAACTATGTAGATTTTTGTGAGATGGATCACGATACGTCGGAACATCTGCTCTGCTACTGTCTCGCCTTGGGAACTTCTAGGCGGACATTTATCGGGGGGCAAAAAGTGAGCCCAACTGATATCTATGATATTTCACCAGGCGGGGTAATGGGCTTTATACAAAGCCTGAACCTGACATGGTCAGGCACATGGGCTGCACAAAAGATCCTCCGGGTTGTGGTGCTAATGGTGTCTGAATACATACATACAAGTGCTAGGCCTGAAACATAATAAAGCAGTTTTAGTTGAGGGGCTTAAAGCACAAGGGGCTCAAGTGACTTATGTTAAATAATGAGACAAAAGCGGTTGTTTCGCTTGAGCTCCAAGCGAAGCAGGTATTTTAATGTCAAGTGCTTGAATTGTTCACCATATTTAGCGTCCGGATGAGAATCCTACGTTCACCTCTTGTCCTCTGAACAGCTTCTCCGAACTTCACCTATAATTCCATATGTAAACTCAATTTCAGAAAAAGGCACTTAAGCCCCTTGTGCTTTAAGCTGACGGATGGTCTGTTGCACAATAGAGTTCAAAATTTTTAATGTTGCGCTTCAACTGCAAGGACTACTACAACTACGTATTCTGTTGACACTTCTTTGAAACTGCCGTTTTTAACTTTGGACAGCTCGCAGCGCTAAGTATTTGTAAAGTTGTACTAAGATCTCTTTAGTCATACCATTTTTTGCTGCATCCATTTAATGATTGAATCAGTCTACGTCATGTCTCATATTTTGGTTGCATTACCATCCGAATTGTTATTGTGACTATTAATATGTTTAAAATTAAACAATAGAAAACATATGAATATTATTATTAGCCATAGCATAACTGTATACAACCATAATATGGTTATGGTTGCTTCATCGAACTCAATGTAATCAGTCTAATCAAAGTTTTAATAAAAATTTTTATATTTTACCGTTTCGCTATCCGTGACTAGAGGAGAACATATGTATCTTTCCTCTGTGTGTACAGTGGATAGAATCGAAAATATTTTCTATATGCAAATTTATGGTCCGAATCAAACGAAATTCAACATGAGTATAGAGAAGACATATAGGCATTTCCCCAGAATTGTCAACCATGATGAAAAAATAAAATGTTGATTATCATCGTCTTTTATTGTTTACTAGCTGACCCGGTCCGCGTTGCTGGCCCCAAGCAAACATTAGTGTTGTATTACCAGACGATTTAAGTTGAGCTTTAAACGAAATTTACAGCCTTTAAAATTTTCCTTCCGTAAAAACCTAAATCGGTCAAGCCGTTCTCAAGTTATGCGCTTAATAGAAAAAGTGGGCGTAGAAGTAGGCGTGATACATTTTTCTTTCGATGAAAACGTAAAATGGAATAATACGAACATTTAAAAGAAAAATTAGTCAAATCGAAGGAGCCGTTTTTTGATTTTAGGTAAATCGAACAAAGTGGGCGGGGCAAAATTTTCTTTCCGTAAAAACCTAAGTTTGACCATGGCAATCATTTTAAAGAAAAAATCGTTTGAATCGGTCAAGCCGTTCTCAACTTATGCGCTTAATAAAAAAAATGGGCGTAAAAGTAGGCGTGTTAAATTTCTCTTTCGATGAAAACTTAAAATGGATTAGTACAAATATTTGAAAGAAAAATTTGTTAAATCGATGGAGCCGTTTTCTGATTTTAGGTAATTCGAAAAAAGTGGGCGTAAAAGTGGGCGGGGCAACATTTTCTTTCCGCAAAACCTAAGTTAGCCCATGGCGATCATTTTAAAGAAAAAATCGTCCAAATCGGTCAAGCCGTTCTTCAGTTATGCGCTTAATAGAAAAAGTGGGCGTAAAATTGGCGTGGTAAATTTTTCTTTCGATGAAAACTTAAAGTTGATTAATACGAACATTTGAAAGAAAAATTAGTCAACTCGATGGAGCCGTTTTCTGATTTTAGGTAAATCGAAAAAAGTGGGCGTAAAAGTGGGCGGGGAAAATTTTTTTCCGTAAAAACCTAAGGTGGACCATGGCGATCATTTTAAAGAAAAAATCGTTCAAATCGGTCAAGCCGTTCTTAAGTTATGGTTTTTGCCACGCCCCTCCGCCCCCAGACCGAAAATCAAAAATCAGACTTCACAGTGTCACCCGCCTGAATATTCTGAAGATTCCCTGAAAATTTCATCAAAATCGGCCCAGCCGTTTTGGAGTCCATACGTTACATACATACACACACACATCCAATTTTATATATATAGATATAGATTTCTTTGTTCTTATAAAAGAATGGTTTCATAGCATATCTCAGCTGTTTTACTTGAGGAAATTGGGCTGGAAACTGTATTTTCTACTTCTAAAGACATTTTTATATACATATTTTACATGCAAGAAATATGTTATGTTTACACTCTTTCTACATATTATCTCCATTACAATCAATTGTAAGAGGAGTATTAAGTTTTTATTTGTTAAGGAAATTTGAAGACATTTATGGGAAAATGTGTGGAGATAATAATAAAAAAAACATATGGAAAAATCGTACATTCGCGACCGCTAAATAAGCCAAATTAACAAAAACCAAGAGAGATATTTTATTTTGTAAATACTGGATGGGGACCTACATTAATACACTTTTAAAATAAATTAATCACTTTTTAATTTTCCGTTCCATTGCGCAGATTTTTACATTTCACTCACTACTTTCAGCCAAAGTTGACTTCTATTTGGCGTACGTTCGTGACCACATGTTTATAACTATCAATATGAAAACTTAAACTCGATGCACTAAACATAGAGCTACCCAAATGCTATCGAATTGAAAAAAAATGCTAGGAAAAGTTTTGTTTTCTATATTATTTGTACATCAAAATTGTACGAACTTACGTTCGTGACCCCAGGAAATGCCCATATTTGCTCATAAATTTTGTTCAAAAACTTAACCTTAAGTGTCTCCTTAGAAGAGTTAGAATTTTATTGCCATACCATTATTTGTAAGCGATTTGTTAAAATGATAATCGTTTCTGAAAGACCCTTTAAGGTAATATAAAAGGTCTGTTCAATGGCGGACCAATTAGGATTACGAAACGTATTGTGATTTTCAAGAGTGGGCCTCATTTTATGGCCCAACCTACCGAAAAAAACAGTCATGAATACATGGATATTTAGATAAAAGTTTTGCCTGAGAAAATTAAAAAAAACAATTTTTTCGGAGCCGATCTAATAATGAACATATCGTTATCTGCTTATCAATGGAAGCTTTTGTGCTAACAGCGAGAATCGGGAAGCTCCTATGTATGTAAATAATGTATCCCTAAAAAGCGCGGCGTCAATGCTTTGCAATAGGAAACCCCGATTTTGATAGCGCGTTTAATAGTGAAGTTGGCCGCTATTGCCAATAAACAATGACAATTTAGCTATTTTTGGTCAACCTAGTTTTTTTTAAAAAAGAAAGTTAACACTACTTTTCGTGAAACAACGTTGACGCTCTTGTTTAGATTAGTGATAAAATCGTAAAAGCTAAGCGGAAGAAAATATGCCATACATTTAAAACAATATTGAAAATAATATACTTCAAGTAGCAGTAGCAGCGATAATTAACTAAATAGTCCAGTTAAAAAATATAAAGAACTAAGAACCATATTTTTGTTAACTTCACAGTTTCGGAGCAAAGTTTTAGTCGTAGCTGAAAAATTTAATGTTAAGATTAGCAGAGCTTTTAAAATTCGTTTGCTACTGTTATTTCTACAACAAAGAAGCAGTAGTTAATGAAATAATCTAATAAGAAGAAGCTAATTACGTAGCATTTGATGTACATAGCATTAAAGAAACATATGAAAAATAATATTTGCTATCAATTAAGAAACCGCGATTATTTTAAGTTACTTTTTTACATATAAAAGCCGAAGCAGAAACAAAAACCACCAGCTCTGAAAACATTTTTGTTTTTTTGACTACTTTATTGCTTGTTTTCTGACTACTTACTTGCTACTTAGATAACATTTTTGAACTAGAAATAAAAAGAACGACAAATTAAAAGTTTTGCTTTTTAAATAATTAAGCTATGGGTTGTTTAAGATTTATTTTTATTATCGCTCCATTTTTACTCTCATCTTTTAATATTCAGCAATAGTGCTAATTTTCATTTTAATAACTAAAAAAAACGCTGCTCTGATAGCAGTAGTTATAGGTAATAGCTTTATAGTTGGCTACAATAACTATAGCAATTTTTATACTATTTAAATATACAAAAGAAAATTTATAATAAAGAAAAACATGTATAAAAACTCTTGTTATTTCTTTATCCAGTTTAACCGATTTTATTTCTAATTCGTTTTAAGACCGTTACAAAATATTTTACCGACAAATTATGCCGTTCTGTAGCTCATAATCAAAAACCTGTCTTTTCTATACAATTGCACAACCATTTCATGTATTTTATTTAACCGCATTTATAAAATTTTATGACATTTTGTATTTGTTTCCACGCTAAGGGTTACAATTAAATCTGGCAGGATGGACGAATAAATAGTTGTTGGTTGGCATTTTTTTTTTTTTGTCAAAAATCAAAGGGGCGTTTTAATATTGTGATTATGTTAAGTTGTTTTGTGAATGCCTGACTGACAGAGTGACTGACTAAATAACTGACTGGGTAAAAATGATGACAACCCTTGTATTTACGGTATTTCCTGGGTGTCAGCGTTTGTCTCTGTGTATTTATTTGTGTTCGGATGGAGAACGATCTAATGAAAATTAATCTAAATTGCTAAAACATATGTGACATTTTTTCGTCCTTGTTGCTGCTGTTGTTGTTTGTGTATTTGTATTTAGTTTCCAGTTTTATTGTACTTGTATTTATTTGTAGTTTTTTGGTATTTATTATTGTTCTTTGTTGTAGTTTTTTTCTTCGTCTGTTCTCTGGTGTTTGTTGTATGATGTTGATTTTTCGATTTAATTTTTGGAAATGTGTAATTTAACGCATGATTAGAGATGATTTTTTCCATGCTTTCGTAAATTTGTCGTCCGTTTGAAAAGAGCATAAATAAATAGTTAAACACATATTGTTGACATTTGGGATAATAAAATTATGGCAACATTTTTAGTGAAAACGGAATATTATTCAATTAATAATATTGGCTAAAAATTAGTAGAACTTATGACAGTCAATTGAATTAAAATGGATAAATTAGGACTCAGAATAAATTAGGAATTACATAGTTTTAGCAAAAAAGTTTTCCGATAAAAAAAATGCAATTTCCTTGTTGAAGAAAATACTCTCGAAACGTGAAGGACAAAAATAATTCATATTATGAATTAAGAAAGAAATTTTATTTTTATAGAAAGTTTTTTGACTGTAATTTTTCTTTATTTTTCTTTTCTTCCTGATTGCAAAGGCAACTTTTACTTCTATAGAAAACTTATCCAGTACAGAGAGAGAGGCAGATATTCTATCTCCATGAAAAATTTTGGTTACAGCTAAGTTTTATCTCTATAAAAACTTAAATTTCTCGATTAAAAAGTAAAATTTTATTTGTACACAAAAATTTTCGCCATTTTTTTTTTTTTAATTAAAACATTAATAAAGTGTACTGCTTCAAACGAATAAGTTACAACGAGTTAAATTTCCTTCTAAATAATACAAAATGGCTTGAGAAGTTATCTATTTCAAATGGCACAGCATCTTCCTTCGATACTTTGATTGATACTTTCTTTAAAACTATTTTTGAATATTTAGACGAATGTGTTCCGAAAATCACTGTGTTTAAGCAGTACAAAAAAATAAAGAATCCGGATCATTTTGTGCTTATGGTAAATATTCTGTATCTCGTGCTGAATATAATTTACTAAACATGAATCTATATAAAAATTACTTAAATGTAATGAAAGTTAAATTTAAACATGATCCTAAATCATTTTATAAATTCGTAAACTCTAAACGTAAATCAACAGGCTATACAACTATAATGAAGTACTTAAATAAGGAGTCTAGTGATGATTTGACAATAAGTAACATGTTTGCTGACTTTTTTGCAACTACATATTCTGATGCTCAATACAACAACTCCAATAATTACCCTTACGTGATTGATGAACACCAGTCAATATCGTTTTCTCCAATCATAACTTCCCAAATAGTAACCAGTCTAAAAAGCGTAAAATCAACTTTCTTTAGTAGACCTGATGGTATTCCAAGCTTTTGCCACACCTTTATCAATAATATTTAACCATTCAATTACATATGGCTACTTTCCTTAACTTTGGAAAGAATCTTATATAATTCCGCTATTTAATTCTGGAAACAAATCAAATGTAGCAAATTATAGAGGTATAGCCAAACTAAGTGCTATCCCTAAACTCTTTGAAAATTGCATAACCGATTCTTTCTCTCGTCAAGGATCTTCATTACTATCACCTTTCCAGCATGGTTTTAGAAAAGGTTGCTCAGCAGTTACCAACCAATTACATCTAACCACTATTATTCATAAAGGATTCAATAATACCCAAATAACAGACGGTTTATACACAGACTTCAGTAAAGCTTTTGATAAATACATCCTTAGCCTTCTTATTAAAAAACTCTCCATAATTGGTTTTACTAACAACAGTCTTCGCAGGCTTACTTATAGGAAACAAAGTGTTCGTTTTAATAATACAACATAAAAGAGCATCATCGTCAATTCTGGAGTACCGCAAAGAAGCCACCTTGTTCCAATCTTATTTTCACTTTTTATAAATGATCTGCCAAGTGCAATACACAATTGTAATGTGTTAATGTATGCCGATGATGTAAAAATCTTTTTAAGCTACAAAAAATCATCGGAAATGCTCAATCTTCAACATGATTAAGATAAATTCTACAACTGGTGCAATATGAATCTCAATTTAACAAAATGTAAGCATATGCGCTTTTGTAGAAAATGGAATCCTCTGGGTATCTATACTTTGGGTGACTGTCAACTTGAATTAGTAAAGGAGATTTTGGATCTTGAAGTTGTACTTGATCCAAAATTAGATTTTATAAAACATATTACATCAACGATAAATAAAGCTCGTGGTGTACTTGCCTTTATAAAACGTTGGGCTAAGGAGTTCACTGATCCTATGATAACAAAGCTGTTATATACATCTTTGGCAAGACCTATCATTGAATATGGCTCTATTATCTGGGATCCTGATTATGAGGTTCACATAAGCCGAATAGAATCTGTCCAAAAACAATTTTTATTGTTCTGCTTAGGAAACTCAACTTGGAATCCTTCTGAAGTACTTCCATCTTACTCTGTAAGACTTGCTCGCGTTAAATTACCATCACTAGCAAGCCGAAGAAAAATGCTTAACATTGCGTTTTTAGTTAATTTGCTTAATGGTAACGTTAGTTCTGAATTCCTGCTTAATAATGTTAAACTCAACGTTTCTCAGCGATCAACTCGCAATTATATACAATTATATACCAAATTCTGATCCTTTTCGGAAAATATGTAAAGATTTTAACGAAATGTATATTTAGTTGACTTTTCTTTAAGTATCAAGGCTCAGTTAGTCTTTACTTTCTGTTCTGTTACGAATCAGCTGATTTGTTTTTGTTATTAAAAAACCTGTGAAATTGATTAGATTTTCTGTTCTGTTGCGGTTCAGTTTGTTAAAATCAAAAAATTGTTAAGTAATTTTAAGTGACAGCAAAATAAATAATTTAAAATACATATTTATATTGAAATAAACTATTTTTTGATTTTAAGAATTCATAAAATTTAATTTCTTAAAATTTATGTGCACTTAAGTTATTGAAATAAAACAATGGACGGTGCAAAACTTATAAATTTGTTATAAATGCCTGATAAGTTGCTACAGAAAAAGTAACTATTACAATTTCGAAACAGAACGGCACGGAACAGAACAGGAACAGAAAGTAAAGACTAATTCTGCCTTCAGTCTCATTAAACGTAGTATTATCTTGTTTTTAAATACATAAATTAATAATATTGTTTGTAATTTAATTATAGTCTGTACGGATTTAAATCCATAGACTTATGTGCTGTTTTCACAACACAAGTGCCTGCACGTGTACTGAAATTTATATGAAAAGCACTCAGTTTTTTGAGTGTTTTCCATTCAAATTTTACTACACGTTCAGTCACTTGTGTTGTGAAAACAGCACATTAAATAAATAAATAAATAAATTAATCAAACATTTAATCAATTTTAATTTTAAACATTTTTACTTATTAAATGAATTCTATGAATGAATTCTATGAGGTATATATAAAAAGAAATAATTCTCAGACTCTATTTTAAGTTATTGTACCAACAATATTTCACTGCAAAAAACGTTGTAAATATCAAACATATTTAATCAATACTATTTATTCGTTTACTGGTGCAAATTTCAAGGCCGATGTTGATTTTGAATAAAACACAAACTATTTAGGAAATTATTGTAATTTTATTTTATTATGATATATTGGTATTATTCAATTATGTATGGAACAAAATATCGGCCAAATGGGCGCCTCGACCACGGCGGCACACCTCCATCCGATGGTCCAAATTTTCGATGACCCTGAGGCATAATGGAGGTTCTATGCCGTTAATGTGCCGAATTATCTCATCCTTTAGCTCTTGAGTTGTTGCTGGCTTATCGACGTACACCTTTTCTTTCAAATAACCCCAAAGAAAAAAGTCCAACGGTGTCAAATCACATGATCTTGGCGGCCAATTGACATCGCCATTACGTGAGATAACACGGCCATTGAATTTGTTGCGCAAAAGAGCCATTGTTTCGTTAGCTGTGTGGCAAGTGGCACCGTCCTTCTGAAACCACATATCGTCCACATCCATATCTTCCAATTCGGGCCATAAAAAGTTCGTTATCATCTCACGATAGCGAACACCATTCAACTGCCTGACCGGCCTCATTTTGGAAAAAATACGGCCCGATGATGCCGCCAGCCCATAAACCGCACCAAACAGTCACTCTTTGTGGGTGCATTGGTTTTTCGACAATCACTCTTGGATACTCATTCGCCCAAATGCGGCAATTCTGTTTATTGACGAATCCACTGAGGTGAAAATGTGCCTCATCACTGAAGATGATTTTCTTCGAAAATTGATCATCCACTGTTGCCATTTCTTGCCACCATCCTGCCCATTCACGACGTTTGGAATGGTCAAGAGGCTTTAGTTCTTGAGCCAATTGCACCTTGTAAGCGTGTAAATGCAAGTCTTTATGCATAATGTTCATCAACGACGAGCGTGAGAGTTGCAATTGTTGGGCACGACGACGAGTTGAGGTGGACGGCTCTTCAGCCACACTATCGCGAACAGCAGCAATATTTTCTGCAGTACGAGCTGTACGAGCATGCACTGGTGTTCTCACATCTTCTACAGACCCGGTTTGCTCGAAAATTGACCAAAAAAATCACGAAGTGCACGATATGCATTTTGATTTGAACGCCCATTTTCATAATAAGTCTGGATAACTTTAACACGTTGTTGGATTGTGTATCTCTCCATGGTTCAAATTGAGTAAGTCTGAAATAGAGAAATGTCAAATAAAATTCGGAAAAAACTTGGCGTTTAGGTGTGGTTCACATTCAACATCGGCCCTTACAATTTAACCATTAAATATCACAATCTTTTTAATTGAAATCAAGTTTAATTTTTTTCTGTGTAGAGAAAACTTTTCGCTTGCAGGGGATATCAAGTAAGAACGTAAAGTTGGCCAAGCACGACCATTTGAAATCCTGCACTATAATACATTTTCGAAAAATAGTTATTTTATGAGGTATAGATTCATATCAGAGTTCTTTGTGCTGAATATTATTTAAATAGCAACATCTATGTATATAAGATTTTTTCTTCCTAAAGGTATTTTTGAAAGGGGGTTTTTATGGGATCCATGGCCAATTATGGACCTGTCAAAAAAATTATTTTATGAGGTTTATGTGCGACTAATGAAGGCAGAAACAATATATTTAGCCGTTTAAGAGCTTTTAATGAATTTTGGCATATATTTGTTGGTGCATATTTTTCAATATTTTAACATTTGCAGCATTTTTTGGCATATTTTAGTTTAAAGAGCGTTTTTGCAGCATTTTTTAGGTTTATAGCGCATATTTTGCCTTATTAAGGCATATTTTGATACATATTAAATTTTTGTAGATGACTCAAGAGCTTTCGCAGCAAATAAAAAAAAATATTTTTTTTTTCAAAAATCTGTTACTTTAATTTCGACATCTACATTTAATTTTTACTCTTAAATTGTAAGACAAAGCTGGTTGTCATTAAGAATAAATGTTATGCGATTTGAATCTAGACCAATCTTTTAGTATTCCGATTAAGAATCACTTTTAAAGTGATCTAACGATGTCCATCCATTCGCCTGGCTGGTTGTCTGTCCATGTTAGCCTTGTGCGCAGAGTACAAGTTCCAATTTTGTAGATAATTTTTTCAAATATGGACGAAGTCTAAGCAAATAGTGAGAATCGGTCGATAATTTCACATCCAAATTAGACTCTTTGTGTCCGCAAGCTATCTAATTAGGATGGTATTTAAATTAAATTCGTGCCAAAAATATTTTACTACCAATTAAATTTTTTTCGAATCGGTTCACATTTGCTCAAAGCTCCCGTCCTTAACTAGCTTTAAATTCATTTTAAATGTTAACATTTGTTAACAATTTAGCGACCGTACCTAATATCCCTTTAAGACAAAAACCCATATGGATCTCCTTTATGAATTTTAACCTTTTTTATGTTTTTTTTTAGATTTTGTTATTAAATTGTTGAATATTGTGTCTTCAAATCAGCAATTTTAATTTTTAGAGCATATTTTTAACATTTTTCAGGGCATATTTTCCAGTTTTTACTGCATATTTAACGTGTTTTTAGAGCATATTTCTGGTTTCCCTGCTTATAACATACGAGTTCTTTGTGCTGAATATTATTAAAAAATTAACATCCATATGAGATTTTTTCTTCTTAAAAGTATTTTTGAAAGGTGGTTTTTTATGGGACCTATGGCCAATTCTGGAAGCGGTTCGACCCATGATATAGTGGTTTCGCTCCCAAGGAGTAATCAACTTATTGAACACAAATTTCATCTTATTGCCAATCAGAGGTGGTTTTATGAAATTACATGTAGGGGAAACGAGAAAAATTTGGCCCATCAAAGATAAAAAAAAGAAATGTAGCGCATTAAGGCTGACCCATTGGGAAACACGCCCAAAGATTGCGGCTCCCTTACAATGACCTATGTAGGAATGGCGGCGACGAGGAGAGGGAAGAGTCAATGGATCATCTTATGTATCACTGCCCGGCATTTAGAAACCTAAACTTAAACAGGATACATTCCTTTATTGAATCAACCAGATAGCTAGGTGCAAATGTTAACAGCTAGTAACGGAGGATCATTGGGACACGCTGTAACACGGTAACAAAACTATCAGCGCCGGGGTTGCTGGTTCGATTCCCGCCAGAGAGTCTGGTTTCTTTCCTGCAGACAAGCGTAGAGCTTCGCCGGATTAGCTTAGGGAATTAAAATTTAAAAAAAGGAACTAATTGCTAGACCGACGTGAGCTGTGCTTAATTGCGGCTGCGATTGGAACCTAACCTAAGATAGATGAGGGAGAACATCGACCACTGGAAAATTTCTTCAAAAGAACCGGACTTTACACAGAAAAAATTCTCCAAAATTTGGCACCAATTAAAGCATTAATCAAAAATAAAATCAGTTTTAATTAAAAATTTAATCAGCCGAATTAAACGTTTAATGAAGTGAATTAAATGTTTTATCAAGTAAATTAAACGTTTAATTGATACTATTTATTTGTTTAAATCTTTAATAAAATAAAGAGTGGAGAACAATTTGTAAATTAATGCTAGGAACACAATTGAGTCGTACGTCGGATGAACGTAGGACGTAACGCCACAAATTTTTAGAAACACGCTATACTTACCCACAATGCCGTCGTAAACGTATTTTGTTTTCTTTTGAAACTATTATTGAAAAATTCATTATGGTTTATTTTTCTTTCCTTTAATTTTGCTATCAAATATTCAATTTGAAAACATACAAAAATAATTTCATTTTATATTTTAAATATTTCTTTTTTTATGACAATACGGTCGTAGCCGCCGTACGATATAGAATTAGATCTAAATAGTTTACGCCGTCTATTTTGTGCCTTTGTATAAAATATTATTCGTTTCAATTTGACAAAGTATTTACGTTGTACGTTACTACGTTTACACGGTTAAATTGTGTTCCTACGGTAATAATTTTTTGTTTTGAGAGAGAGAGAGAGAGATCAAATTATTTGTGTTTTTTTTCTTTGAATTTCCTGTTTAAATCACTTCAAATTGTCTGAAATGAAAATAATTTTTAAATCTTTTTTAAAAGCATTTCATTTGCTATTAGTTTAACAATTTCTATCGAATTCCAACTTAATTTTGTTTTGGCTTGCTTTTGTTGTTCGCTTGTTAAAATATTTACAAATGCATTTAAAATTTGGAATAGAATTTCACAGAGCAATCAGAGTAGTAAATGTTTGTTAAATGCACGTGGATGAGTAGACAAATATGGATTCGTCTATTTCAATACTCTTTTTCTTGTTCAATGTACTTGTTTCACAATTTTTTTTCTAACTTTTGTCCAAATAATGAAAGCAAATCACCAGTCAAAAACCAACAAATGATGAAAGCATTAGAACAAGTAGACGGATGAGATGATACTTAAAAAAAAAAAAAAAACAACAAATGTAGAAAATAAACTAAAATAATAAAATCAAAATAAAGAACAAATCAAAATATACTTCGGCACGTACAGATGTAATATAGACATATATAGACAAGGGCGGATCCAGCCAACAGCTAAGAGGGGGGTTACGTAATGGAAATATAGTCGGGGTAGGCTCCAGACCCTATTTCTTATTTTAAAATACCAGTGCTCAATTAGCCCATGCGGGTCCCGACCCCCATGACTCCCCTTGGATCCGCGCCTGCATATTAATACAAACATTAACATACACAAGGACTTTACAATACAATTATTGAAAACTTCCCATACTTACAAAATGTAATCTTTTATAAAAAAAAAAAAACATATTAAGCTTTCAACAAAAAGGGGAATATTTTGTTCCTTTTAAGACAATTTCCCATCAGCAGTATTATTATTTTATATTCTTTAAGTATATACGATTTTTGTCTTCATAAGCATAAAAAGTAATCTTTTCTCCTTTTAAAGCTTTCACTGACATTTAATCGATTTAATAGGAGAATTACGAGTTCCTTGACCATCTCATTGATTGTAAAAATCTCATTATGTTCTCGTTACTTCGATTAAATGTTACTGGCTTCTATTAACATTTTTAGTATATTTTAGGTGGCGCAATCACATCCTCGTAAATTTCATAAAAATCTATTTTTATTGTTGACAACAATTGTGGCTGCCATAAAAAAAAAATCATTTATTTGTCCATTTAAAATCAATTGTCAGTAATAAAAGTGGTGACTGGCCATCACAGCAATTGAATAAAATTTCATTTAGGAGGGTTGAAAAGTTTTCAAAACACATATAAAAGAATATTAGGGAATTAAACTAAAGGTCCCTATAAATTAGTATTGTAATGGTTTTTACATGCACAAAAAATTTATAAAATAAGTAAACGCTACCAAAAGACAGAAATATGCAAAAAAGCATATACAGTACTTTTCGCTTATAGTCCACTACTATAGTTGCACAACTTTTGTGGACTATAAGCGAATTTAGACTATAACCGATTTTTTTTTATAAGCCATTTTATGGATAATAAGTGAAACCTTGTATAATCCACATTTTGGACTATATAAATATTATTTTCTTCAATAAATCCACTCTTTTTAAACCAAAGAAAAGTTTATTTAAAACATAACCAAATATTGATTTATTTTAAATAAATAGTTAAAACAAAAATCTTTTTAATTAATTAATTCAAATGCTTTAAAAGATTTCAATAAAAACAAATGCGTATGAGATTCATTTTAATTCTTTGGATGACGAAATCAAACACAACATAAATATCAATTTCATAGGATCTTTACATGGGGTCTTCACCTGACAGTTTTTTGTTATACCAAACGTCAAAGTCTATATAAAAAAACTCTAATATTTTTATTAGCGTTTTTTTATGAAGTTGGACGTTTATTTAACAAAAAATTGTCAGACGAAGACACCATGTCATGAAATATAAATTGCGAAATTTGGCATTTATAATACAGTAGACGCTCAGAAATTCGAACTCTCAGAGTCAACTTGATGTTGTTAGAGTTTAAAACTCAGTTTTTTTGGTGTTTGTATTACACATACTAAATAAAGTCAAATGAACTGAATTGTTATTTTTTATATTTCTTTAAGGTTTTTATAGTTTTTATGTTAAATAAACTAAAATTAAAAAAAAGTATAGTTTTGTATATCTTTATGGTCAAATTTATCTAAATTTTTGTAAAAAAAAACCGTCCAGAAATTCGAATAATTCGGAAATTCGTATCGCCCTAAAAACAAAGTGGATCGAATTTCCGAGCGTGTGCTGTAATTGCCAGAAAGGTAAATTAAAACATGTTGCCAGTTGATTAAAAATATATAAAAAACAGAGTGGACTATAAACGAACATTTTAGCATGAAGAATTATATACGCATGCTAAGAAAATGTGGCTTTCAAACGAAAATGGACTGCAAGCGAAATGGACCTTAGAACAAATAATTTGTATGAAATTCGAAAAAATCTGCATGTGAATATGACAGTTTTGGCTTATATCCGTTTTTGGCCTTTAAGCGGAATGGACTATAAGCGAAAAGTACTGTATAAAAAGCAGGATTACTATAACTAATATACGACTGTGCCAAATCTTTGATACACTACTTCGAGATTTAGAATATTGCACAAGGCTTTGTATGGAGTCTGTTATAAATTATCAGCTATTTCACAGAGTACAATTCCATTCGAAATGATTTCGTACGAAATCGGAGAAAACATATATGTTTGTTAATAGAATGTGCATTTTGATACTTTTTTGGCCTTTCAGATACAGAAAACTCCCATTCCGTTCTTGAGAACACAAATGGTTTCATTCCGAAACATTTTTTCGTAATTTTCTTAACCCATCTTATGCCACCGGTCGATTTTTCGACCTATACCTTTCTATAATTTTTTTGATCTGTTTTCACAAAAAAAAAAACCGAAATGGTTTTCAATAAACATATTAGTAATAAATTGATTTTTAAAGACTTTATAAAATATTTTGGTAAAAGGATTAAAAAAGCCCTTTTTTGACACATTTTTCCATTTAAAAAATTTATTAAAAAATATAAAATTAAATTTTTTTGTTTTTCATTATTTTTAAAGCATAAATAAAATATTATAAGAATCGACAAAAATCAATTCGAAGTTGACAAGTTTTCTGACTTATAAATGCCCATAATCTTTGGTGGTCGGAAAATCGACCACTGGCCGGAAGCACTACAAGAGCATTATCACTAATTGGCAATCGGTGCAGATCATCTAAAAGGTATTATCATCTATCAGATAATAGTCGCTAAGCTACAACATATTGTTTTGTCAAAGTTCGCCAACTTGTTGATGTTCCCAATAACAATTGAATGCAGTTTATGCAAATTCGTTAAGAGAAAACCAATCCGTATTGAATATGCTGCGAAAGTGAAGATTTATTCTTCAGTATTTTATATGGTGGCTCAAACTGTTCTGTAGTTACTGGATAATGAACGTACCTTGACAATTTTTTCTTATCATCTCATCTATTTATTGAATAAGCGCGGAAAGGACAGCGCTGTAGCCAATGTAATAATCAATAACTCCTCAGTCGAACCAATGGCAAATGTTAAGCGGTATTTCACAGCCGAAAGCAATTCAGGAGTATAATCATGTTATGGATGGTGTCAGCTTTCATGACAATGGCGCTCTTTCGCAAATTGATTTTCGACCTGAATTCACAATACAGTTAAACATTTCGCATTTTTATATGTTCCTAAATCCCCAAAGGGTATGTGAAAACATTTGAAGGATATGCCATCTTGTTGTGTTACTTTCTCTGGGCAACCCGGGTAGTCGGCATAGTTCAACGTTGTCATATTTCATCAGATCGCGGCTGACCAGAGACCTACCTGGTACCAGGGTAGTCATTAGCCCCTGGAATTAAGACTCTGGTCTGACCATTGGTTTATACTCAAAGTCACGGGAAGGGAGATCTAAAAAGTTGGCTTCAGAGGCTGGTAAATTCACTATTTGTCGCATAGTGGTGCTTATTAAAGTCTTGTTAACTCATACTCCTTAATCCGCCATAATAAACTCAATTATTAGAGATATACTTTGTATATTTACATGCAAAAATACATATATTTGAGGCTATCAGCGCAGAATGTAATTTGGTTACTGGTTACTGATATGTTCTTTGCACTGTTCTTTATAGTGCAATCGTCGAGTAAGCCAACTGTTTGTATACAAAACAGATGGCGCACAAGTACTATTGTGCAAGAGAAGTGTTAACTCCTCATTATCTCATATTAACTGGGGTTATATAACTTGGACTCAGGAAGACCTCTGGTTCCCGAAAATGATAATTTTTTCAAAAAAAATTTATGTTTTGGTCATAACTTTTTTGTAAGGCGTATCCATAGGTCCAAATTCAAGTATTTTTAAAATTTTTCATGTTTTCTGTACGGGATGTACCACGCCCAATTCTTCCATCCCGACCACATTTTTTGGGATGCTGTGTATTGATAACCTTAATTTGGAAATTTTGGCTCTTGCCGTTCTCGAGATATACAGAAAAAATAAATAAAAAATAAAAACAACAACAACAACAAGGGATTTTTTGGACTACTTAGAGGTAGTCGTGGTTTTTTGCTCATATCTCAGCCAGTTGTGGACCGATCTTGCTGAATTTCATTAGCAAGAAATTGTGGACTATATGTGACATAAATGTAAAACAATCTAGCCCCTATCATGTCTGGGGTATTCGGTAAACACATATCAAACGTAAGACGGACAGACGGACATCGTTAAATCAACTTCGCTTTTCATAAGGACCCAGAATATATATACTTTATAGGGTCTAAGATCAATTTTATAGAAATTGCAAAGGGAATGACAAACTTTTATATACCCTTTTCCACCTGTGGTGAAGGGTATAAAAAAACATTGACTTTTTTTGTTCTTTTCTGTTTTCTATTACTGCTGCAATCATTGGAGCACCGAGTATATTGATATTTAGCAATTTTTAAAGGATACATTTAGTTCTTAATAAGTTTTTTGCCAACAATCAAATTCAACAATTCATCGAAATTGGACTAAATAGTACACATATACAAAATAAATGAATTGTGGTTGCCGGAAGGTGGAAGGCCATCATCAAAAGTTTAATTTCGATTTTGATGTATTTTCCTTAAAACACTAACAAATCGCTTGAGAAGTATTACAAAATTAAAACTGCAATATCGGTTGATTATTACGTATTCTACGGCCCAAAATTAAGTTGGGGTGCCTCGGCGTTTTTCTGTGTAATTTGGAAAGTTAAAATTTTACTTACAGTGTACTTACTGCCTGTGCATCTATTTGCGAACGAAGACTTTGATTGCTTAACTTACATTTAAAACAAAAACAAATAATTAAATATTGTTCTTGTTTAGCATGTTAGTTAAGCGAACGAAGTCTTTGGTTGAAATTTATTTTAAAGAATAATATACATTTGCTTTACTTAATAAATTTTTATTTTGTTATATTGACTAAAAATTTAAATAGCGTAATATTATGAATGATTTCTGTGGCATTTTGACAAAACATCTTAACCCTTTCGCTACATTATATCCATATTGATACACTCAACTGTGGAGACATCAGACAATCTCCAGGTCAAAGAATTGGCTTAGATTGTGGCACGTTATTGTTTTTTAAGATCTTATGAATTATTTTTAATGAAAAACTCTTGGATTTTTGCAAAATTGAGAAAAATATAGCATTAAAAAAAAAAAAACGTTTTTTTATATAAAATTTTTTTTGAAAAATAAATTTTTTTTATTTCAAATAACATATGGGCACTTCCACAGAAAATCTCTCTTTTTGTCACGTCACGTCACCTATCAATTATTCTTGTATTTTAGAACCACGTTGTTCAAATTTTTCCTCTCTTTCACTAAATGAAAACCTAGTTGCGCTCTATACCCAAATGCAAAAAAAGTAAATAATATTTTCATTATACTTTGAGAAACGATTAAAAATGGTTGGTGACGTTACGTGACAAAAAGTAGACATTTCTGTGGAAATACCAATATATATATATGACCATGTTTAAAAAAAAAAACACATCCAACATAAAGAAAAAGGTTTATTTTTACTTTTTGCATCAATAGTTCTTTGTTTTAAGCCGGAAAAAAGCTGTGCAGATTTTTTAAACATAGTATGTATCCATATGGATACAAACGCAAGTTATGGTGTTGAATTATATACACACAACGGATATAAAATAATTTTAAGTTTGATGCTGCTGAGTGGTTTTTATATGGGGCCTTTTGCAAATTATGGACCGATCATCACGAAATTTATTAGTGTGGTTTCTAGTCTTATAAAACTGTGAAGTAATAAGTTTTATTCTGATAGCATTATTTATTAAGGTTTTATGCGTTATATACTGTTTTCCGGGATTATGGCTTATATGGGTCTAAAAGTAAATTATGGTCCGATCTTCGCGAAATTTTACAGCATGGTTTCCGCTCGAATAGATCGAGTTTTTTAGAATTCCGTGCATTATTCCGTTATTTATGTTAGTTTTTTTAACAAAATTTCTTAACCATAACCGAAAGATGTATCCATATGGATACAGTCCAAAAAACACATTTAGGGAGCATTTTTTTCAAAAGTGAGTATTGATTGTTGTTATTAGGGCCAATTATAATTCAAATCCAAAAAATTGGATTTTTTTAGTAACCCAGTAAAAACTTGTAGCGAAAGGGTTAAGTCAAATTTAATTAGTTGATAAAATGTCCCAATAAAAAAATGGAGCTTCCAACGAAGCAGGTTTGTAAGGGAGCAACATAAGGGCTTCGCTTACCATTGCGCTTACGGAAGACATGAATTTTATATGGCGAGTTCCCACTTTGAAGCAATACATTTTTGACACATAAAGCGCATTATTCAGCGCACATAAATATTGCCGGATGTAACGATCATCTTTACACACTGAAGGTTTTGATACAGTTATTTTTTTAGTATTCTCCCTTACAAACCTGCTTCGTAGTAAGGGAATGCTATAGCACTTGAAATGTTATTTTTTTTATAAAAGTTGTTGAGAGTTTTTTCACTTACTTTACTGCATTTCTGTATGTCTTATTGCGTAGCGCATAATTGTGCGCTTATTTTTTAAATGTACCTAAAGTGCATCGCAAAATGATAAAATTTTTTATTGGGGTTGTTAATCATATGGTTTTATGTTTTGAAAATTTTGTATTATATACGAAATTTTTCTTTAATTATTCTTTAATTATTTGATAGAGATGATTTTTTTCACCGAGTTTTTTTTAAAAAAACTTTTTTGCTATCTTATCTCGACATAAGATGTTTGGGAAAATGCCACAGATTTGATTTGAAACAGACATAGCTGCAAACATACATGTCAGGACATATCCTTTCGTTGGTAATACAATGAGAAAAAGACACTTTAACGACGAGTGTTGGCGATAATGAATATTGATTTGTATTTAACAGATTATAAGCAAAATTTTTTACAAATAACGATACAAACTATATGTTAAACAAATAAATACTTAAAATACTATTTTTTAGTTTTTTTTATTTTATTTTACTTTTTTGGTGAGAAAATTATTGCCGAGAGATAAAAATTGAGGTAAATAATGAAAGAAAATCAGTATTAAGTTATTTGTTTGCGGTATTAAAAATAAACATTATACGTTTAAAAGCAAACATTAAAATGATATGAGACCCAGCACCACTGTATTTAAAAACAAATTTTCGAGAGTGTATGGCTGTATGAATAGGGATCTATCTATGTTTTTAATTTCATTAAAGTCGGTTTGATAGTTTCTGAGAGGCAGAAATTACCCCCTATCTCCCTTCGTGGTCCTACGATTTGGCCCATTTTAGGCTTGGTCCTTGTGCCAATAAGAACTTATGTACCAAATTTTATTAAATTATCTTCAAAATTGCGACCTGTACTTTGCGCACAAAGTTACATGGACAGCCATCCAACCGGACGGACATCGTTAGATCAACTCACCCACTGTAAGGTGGATCTAGAACCAATATTTTAAGGTGTTACACACATCAGCACTAATGCATAATACCCTCTCCACTATTGTGGTGTGGGTATCAAAATATATTTACAAACCATATATCGTTACCTAAAGCGCAAAATGCCCTATCTAATATTTCGAAAACTATTTAAAATGATATACAGTATTTATCGGATATAAGAACATCTCATATAAGAACAAAACGCTTATAAGAAAAATTTTCAAAAACACCATGTCTTTTTTGCGATTTTTCTAACAAAAAAGGTTTCATATAAGAAAAACACTTATAAGAAAAAAACTGATAAAAGAACATTTTTCTTAAACACCAAAATCACAAAATGTATAGAAAAAGAATTTATATAAGAAACTTCCAACGGCAACACAGAATTTATGTAGTTTGCATGGACAACTTTGTTTTCTGACAGTTTTACAACAAGAACAAAGTTTTTTTTTTTACTTTAAGTTTTAGATGAGCGACTGGTACTCATTAAGCTTTGTGTTTTTTGACAATAAAAACAAAAGTTAAAATTTTAAAAGAAATACAAAACGGGATAAAAAGAAGCGAAATTGCAAAAAAATATGGAGGGTTCAAAGCTGAACCGAACCAAGTCATAAAATAAAATTAATACATATACATATGTATTTTAAAACTGTTGTGAAATTCTTCGCAAAGTTTAACTCTATCGAGTTCTGTAACGGACTAAATCAAAGAGTTTTTCGTTCCAAAGGTAACGGTAATAAACCCATGTCAATGGCTCCAGAAATTCACTTACTCAAACTCAAAATATTATCGAATTTTCATTTTTGACTTGGTTCGCTTCAGCTCTGAGCCCTCCATATAATATTGGACTTTCAACGTTATCTAAAATAGTGAAAAACTCAAAAGACATATACTACGTTTATACGCACCACTTATTCGCAAAAAAATATATTGCAAGTAGAGAATATTGCCGCATAAACAATGAATTAAATTTTTATTTGCGAATAGCTTACTCATGAAAACAATTCCTGATTAACGACACTATTTGCAAATAAGATTTTAAGCATTGCCACACTTTTAACCGTTTTACGTTTCTATTTCGTTGTGGCACATTCATATGACAAAAAAAGTAAAATTAAATCAAAAATGTGCAAATAAATTTAAAAATACACAATAATTTTTGATCTTTTTCATTTAAAAAATAAATAGTTTATATACATACAGTGCTACTAAATGAATAATTTTCCATCTGGCATCACTTAAAAATAAGAATTTTCATTTAGAAATAGACATATAAACAGTAAGTTAGTTAATAGCAAATAATTTTTATTTGCGAATAGGCTACGTATAAACGTAGTAATAGACAATAATTATTTAAAAGTAAGAAACGTTAACATGGGGTCTTCACCTGACAATTTTTTGTCATACCTACCAAACGTCAAAGTCCATATAAAAATAACTTTAAAATTTTTGTCAGCGTTTTTTTTTTTTTATATGAAGTTTGACGTTTATTATAACAAAAAATTGTCAGGTGAAGACCCTATGTAACAAAAAAAGAGACAGAAAACCAAAATATGAAAGTCTTATGGCCATAGCTACTTTTATAAGAAATAAGTTTCTTATATAAAATAGTTGTATATAAGAAAGAAACGCTTATAAGAAACTTTTTTCCTGGATTTTTAAAGTTTCTTATATCCGATAAATACTGTATTGCATTAAACTGTTTATCAATTATTTTTCTTGTAAAACCTACCAGTTGTTCTGACAATTGACAATTTTGCATATTGTGCAAACTGCACTCAAAAGAAAAATCAATCTATCCGTACTTAAAGCAACCCGAAGAGGTATTAAAAATACAGATTTTCTTTAATCAAGTTCAGAAAGATTGATTCAAGTACGGATTATTCAAGTGCGAAATACATAACTAATCCATATTTATTGCCGAATTCGTACTTGAAAAAATCCGAAAATGGGATATGAGGTAAAATTTGGGTTTATAATTCTTATTTGCTTAACAGTTTTATTTGTTTAATATCTTTATTATTACTTAAATCTTTAGATGAAGTTTCCTGACGATCTGGTCTAAGTGACCAGTGAAATGCGCATGGGAATAGCTTATCCCATCAACAATAAATTTCAGTTTATCAATGGTACACACAGAAAAAAATACCAATGTTAAAATAACATTGCGAAATGTTGATTGAGAATCATGGTAAATTTCTGCAAAAGTATGCCCTTTATTTAAATTTATCATTATTTCATATTAATTTTAAATGAAAAATATTAAAATAATCTTAAATCACGTTTATTTAATATTATTCACTGTTAAAATAACATTCTTCAATATTGAATCCATAAAAACCTGTTTTATATTCAAATCAAAAGTTTATCTTGTTAAATTAACATGCATACACACTTAAGTATGTACATCTTTTTATTTTCATGTTTAAAATATGTTATAAAAATAAGACAATTCCCGTATTCTTTTAATTAAAATTATTTAGTTAAATGGTACATCAAGTTTTCAAAGTAGAATGATGACGAAAAAGATATCGGGCCATTCTGCTGATGCTTCTGTTAACAAAGGAGATACAAAATAAGTGAAACATGTGTTACAGGGGTAAGTGTTTTAAATTATTCTTAAATAAATGCATATGTTGTCTTCACACTGTTATATCAACTCCAACCAATTTGATTCTACATGAAATTCACGTTGTTTCGACTTTAAATAACTTTCATTCAACGTGATTCGGATTGTTATTTCAATATTAATTACATTTTGGTCTAACTTTACTGCAATGTTAAATTAACATGAATTATAGTTATTTTAAAAGAAAAAAATGTTGTTCGCAAGTTATTGTAAAATCATGTTAAATTAACATGAAACAACAATGAAGCAAAATCACTACTGAAAAATGTAAAATCAACCTTGTTTTGAACGAATTTACATTGATTTTTTTCTGTGTGTATGAAATGGGAATTTAGCATATTTAAACGAAACCTTGAGATTGATTTAAGTAAAACTAAGATTCAATCAATCTCAAAATGCGCTTGATTCAAGTATTATTAAGTTGAGTTAATCCTGAATTCGTTCTTGAAATAGTCCGAAAGTGTAATTAAATTTATCGTAAAACAATAGGAGAATATTTTTATAATTGATTTACAAAAAAAAAAAATTAGAAAAGCCAAAGCTATTAGCGAATAAAACTGCAGAGTGAATGAGAATTGCAAACACTCAAAAAGTCTTATTTGCTACGATATCAAAGCTTAAGCAAAATACCATAATAAAAACACCTCGCCAGTTCAGTTTTTTATGCCGTGCACTTGCACATGTATTATGAATGTAATTTTTGGGAATACGAAGGTTTTAATTAATAAGATTTCCGATTTTAAAAGATTATTTACGTTAACTTAACCCCTAAAAAATTGCTAAAACTCAAAGGGTGTTTTAAATGAAAACTGATGACGTTTCCTGACAATCTGGCCTAAGCAACCAGTGAAATGCGCAATAGCTTATACCATCAATAATAAATTTCAGTTTATCAATAGTAGGAAATGAAAATTTTAACGAAACCTTGTGAAAACTTGAGTAGTTCACCATCGCAAATTGCGGAAAAGACGTGTAGAGTTTAGCCAAATAATGTTGTTTTTTAAATATTTTTGATATTAATCAATATTGTGGTTATTTTGTTGAACCATTTATGGTTTTTAATCCAAATTTTTAATATTTTTAATTAGGCTTAAGTTCATCAAATTTAATTTTCATTAAATTATTTTTTTTTTATGAAGAAAGGAATTTTACAAACATGAAAATCAATTAAAATTGTTATTGATAATCTTTCATTCTTGACGTGGCTGGGGCTCGAACCCCGGCCGGCAGGTTACCATGACATGTTTCGATCGCAACCACTCGATCTCCTCAGATGGATTTGCCGTCTTACACTCGCAGCCATCGACGACCGCTGACGTCAATAGTCAAACATCAATCCTTAAACCAAATTGTATTTTTTAACCTTTGGTAGATCGAAATTTGCTTTTCTGAATGATTATCCATTTTTAATTGATTTTACGTGTTTTTTTTTCCTTTACTTCTGTTTTCTCGTACTTTTGTCAAGAATTCTTCTTGAAGTCGAAAGTACATTTGTTTTGTTTTTTCATTTTTGTCGTTCTTTTTTCTGTTGACCTTTTTCAGCACAACTTGAAGGACAAATGAATACATAGAGCTCGTGCCTTAGCTTTAACAATAATCAGTATTGTGGTTATTTTGTTGAACTATGTATGGTTTTTAATCCAAATTTTTATATCATTAAATTATTTTTTTTTATGAAGACATTCATATGATATTCATAAACAGTTTGACATATGTATATTAATGTTAGTTTAGTCAAACAAAGCTAAAAATTCAATTAAACCATGAAAAGTTCAATAAACCAAAGACAAATTGTTGTAAACATCGCTATGGCACAAGCTCCATGTTTACATTGGTCCTTCAAGTTGTGAAAAAATGTCAACGAAAAAAGAAAGACAAAAAATAAAACATAAAAACAAAATTTACAATGAAGAAATTTAGGCCCTATTAGCTTGACAAAATAAGGCTGACTTCCAAAACGTCAAATGCTTTGTATAAGAACAAAGTATAATGTTTCATTACGCCGCAGTACAATATATATGCAATGCAAACCCTTCCAAAACATCAATGGTAAGTATTAGTAACGCAGCAAAAAGCAATCAGAGCATCGGTTTTAAAGTTGATGCTTTGTGATATTTGACATTTAATTTGTAAGCAATACAGATTTATTTTAATATTATGCATTGCATCACTTACATTTCAAAACGTTTTAATAAACAGAACACATAGTTGCATTGTTTCGGTACTTTGTACATGTGCATGGTTGAAAGACAGTATTAAAACTGTATACAAACTTTGTTTTAGTACGTTTTGGAAGTCAGCCTAACTTTCATAAATGTATTTTGTTATACAAGAAGAACTCTAAACATGTTAAAAAAATTAATATATGTAATCAATACCAGCAAATTTCGATCCACCAATATCATTTGTTAAAAGATTGATGTATGACTTTAGACTGCCAGCCGTCGCAGTGGCGGAAAGTGTAGAACTGCAAAGAATTCTGAAGATGAGAATGTGGCTGTTCTCGAAACATGTACATTATACCTGAGTTCCACCCCTAGTTAAGTCGAGAACTTAAAGTTATAAATAAAAATTTTAATAATTTTCCTGTTGTAAAATTCCTCGCGTTATTAAAATAATTTAATTAAAATTAAATTTGATGAACCCAAGCCTGAATTAAAAATATCAACAACTAAAATTTATATAGAAAACTTTGGGAGGAAATTTCCGAATTTTCACTCATGTTGAAAGTATTTTTCCTAATTTGTATTTTTATCTTGTTTCTTCTCTTCTCATTTTAATATTTCAAATTTAAATACAAATGCTTCTAGTTGAAAAGTGTGAGAATTATTAAACAATACCCCTCCCCATTCTTCTCACCTCTCTTACCGCACTTATAAATTCAAGAATTCCTGGAAGTCTGGACTCTTTTAAGTTTAAGTTTCGACTGTTTTTGTAGTCAGGAGACAATTACACAATAAAAAAAATATTGTGGTTATCAAAGGTCATGAGGAAAGTTCAAAGAAAGATTTAACTATCTTTAATCTAGTTTATTTGTCATACACTCACAATATTATTACAGTAACGGACTGTAGTTTATTTAAGAAATATTCCGTTCAGTCATTTTTAAATAAATAAACATTTAAAATTCCAAGCAAATTTATTTTTAACTTTCAAAAAACTAAGTACGTATTAATACGGATTTTAAGTTGCAGTTAATATTGTCCGTTGATTTAGTTAAATTATTCTTTATGTTAAATTAAATAAAAATGTAATTTAAAGCAACGAAAAGTTCATTTAATTTTTACTGTCAAAAATTCAACCACGAATTCCGTTAAACCAAATGAATTTTCAGGTATCTTATATACATAAATTAATTGTCAAAAAATTAACTACATATTCCGTAAATACAAATAAATATGCAGTTATTTTATAAAATTTTACTGTCAAAAATTCAACGACATATTCAGTAAAAACAATTAAATATTCAGTTATTTTATATAATTGTACACCAAAAATTAATTTTTACTTATCTATAAAAAATGAATTGCTTGTTTTGTGTAAGCAATACCCATTTTCTATTTGTTAATATAATTTAGATAAATATGTACATCAAATTTTAAAAGTCAAATAATTGCGAAGCCATGTCGGTCATGCTGATGGTGTCTTATCAGTACAACAAAAGTAAAACAAACTTGTGTATCAGGCTAACGGCTCAGTTAGGCGAACTTTGCTGTACCGTATCTGTACTGTATCAATCAGCTGTTCGCTTTTTGTTATATGAAAACCAATACAAAAGCTTACCGAAATGCAATGTATCGTAGTTGCAACGTACCAATCTGTATAAAATAGAATTTCATGCCGTTGTTACGTGACATTTGTAAGACAGTGATGGGCGGCTTGTATGTTACATTGAATGCGGGTAATTTTGCTCTTTTTTTTTGGTACTTTTTTTAGTATATCTATAGAATTGCGACAAAAGAACTTACAATACAACATATTTCTAAATATACATATGTTTAGATGTTTAAAATAAACAAATGCATATACACATACAATGGAAATGTGAAACATATAAAAGACTTTAAATGGTATCAAAACCTTGTTTGGTGTATGCACATTTACAATATATGTATGCTAAAAATATATATATGCTAAAATACAAATTTATTTATTGTAAATCTATAATATACATATTAAATTACTAACATTTTTTAAAAATACACAAAATACTGTTTTAATACCATTTAAATCACGTGGTACCTTTTCTGCACAACGGTCACCATTTGAACATTTTTGATTCTCATCACTGTTTGTTTTATTTTATGTAATACTATTGCTTTTTGTTTATATATGGGAAAACATATGACACGTTTTTAAACGTTCTATAAGTGCACCAACGTGCTTACAGTACGGTGCGTTACATTACGGGTACAGCAACGTTCTCCTAACTGAGCCTTAAGTAAATAATAATATTCTCCCTCTCTTGCTTATAAGAAAAACAAGCGGACAGGTGTCTGTCTGGTATTTTTTAGAAATTCGGCTCTTTTGTGGAGTAAACGAAAATGTAATGAAATAACTGAATATTTTATTGTTTTTACTGAATATGGTGTTGAATTTTTGACAGTAAAAATTAAATGAACTTTTTGTTAAAAATAAATGAAAAATAAGTAGACCGGTTTTTAATTGAAGTTTCATTTATTTTATATTACAATTTCAGTTAATTTTACGTACAGAATATTGTGAGTGTACAAATGCATACATACATAGAGACATCCTTTTTTTATATTATTTAGGACTAATAAAATTTCTATCGAATGAAATGAATAATACGCATTTAAGATAATTTGGTACCAATTTCCTCGTTTATCATGACGAAATCGTTTTTTTTTCTTTGTTTTGTTGTAGTTGTTGTTCATGTTGTCAGCAGTCATTATCAACAATTGATTTTACAAAACAAATAATTACATTTGGAAAACAAACAATTAAAAACATTGAAAACAACATGACATTTGAATGTACGTATTCGTATGTTTGTATGTGTGTTAAGTGTGTGCACATGTGTGCGAGTATTTGTTATCCCTGCATTTGGGTATGAGCTCTTTTCAAAATACTGATCAAATACAAATCAAAAGACGATTTTCGCGTTGTACACATTAACGTGCAATCAAAATCAACAACAACAACAAAAAAAAACACTAAAAGAAAAAACAGTAAACAAAATTTTATTCAACGAAATCCTCATCATCGAGAGCAGCCTCGTCGTTGGGCTTATCATTATCCATTAAAAAAATAACAACAAAAGCAATAACGTGCAGATAAAACACACATGCATTACGTTACGCAAATATGTAACAGGCTAAAGCAGGGTGCATATCTGTCTGTCTGTCCGTCCGTCCGCTGACTGACTACCTTTACTTCCTCAATCAGACTTACTCATTTGGATTTATACGCTTAACGAAGAATCCAGCGATATGCGACAATCTTAAGAATTTTTTATTTCGCATATGGCGCTTCTTAACTTACTGTTGCATACAACATAACCCAACAAACACGTGCATACTGATAAATACAAATCAGATTACAACACATACAAACGTTTTTATACATATAGATAGACCTTTTTTTAGTTTGTTGTTTATTTATTTGGTTGTTTGTTTGTTTGTTTGTTTCCAATCCTTAAGAAAACAAAATTAAATATTTCTTATTTCTACATACAGACAATTCAATACTAAATTGACTGACTGACTGACTGATTTAAGTGATACGAATACAAGAGTTTACTTTCCATACAGTGTTGTCGTATTTTATGCGACATCATAAATAAACACAAAAAGGAATAAAAACAGTAACATTAAGTAAAATATTTACTTTTCCACACCTAATGAGGCAACCAAATAGCTAATGTTGCATAAAACGACGACGATAAAAAAAGAGACCAGTGTTACCACCAGCAAGTTTAAAAATTACACTTGCGATGAAGCAAAATTATCCGATTTAAATTAAATTACACCTGATATAAAACTGAAGTTTTCTTTTATAAAAAAAACATTTACAAAAAAGCAAAAACACAACAAACTCATTAAAACAGGATCAATATTAGTCAAACTGTCAATTTTATTTAAATTAACAAAAATAACATTAAAGACTTAAAAAAAATTAATCTGTATAAATAAAAGAGTTGCGTGAGTGACTGACTCATTTATCATCGCCCAGCCCAAACCGCTGACACAGAAACTTAAAATTTGGACTAGCGATTGGTCACTCCCCAAATCGATCCACTAAGACGGGATGTTTCGAAATTCGAATGTTTAAGGGGTGAAAACGGAAAAATTCAGTAACCTTATATCTCCAAAACTAAAAGAGATGCAAAATAAAGGTAATACTTATCGTTGTTCTTTAGAAAAATAAGCGGACAGGTGTCTGGTACTTTTTTGAAATTCGGCCCTATTAGGGAATAAACGGGTAAAATCTGAATTTTAGTACTTTTTTGCCATCTTTTGAACCAATAAACATAGAAACAAATTTAATACCACATTCGAAACTTATCAAAAAAAAAAAAAAAAACGTATATTTTGGTACTTTTTCGAAATTCGAACATTTAAGGGCTGAAAATCGTAACTATTTTCGGTACTTTTTTTTACAAAACATTTTCCTCCATTCATTGACATATTCGTACTAAATTATCGGCTACCACTAAAATACTGAAATTTTTGATACTTTAATGGGGGAAAAATATTGTACCCAAGAAAAGAAAATACGGAAAATTTTACATTTTTCTCTAGCTTTTTGGTTCTACTAAAGTAGCGGGTTAAATGGTAAAATTTAAACATGTTTAAACCTAGAAAAATAAACTTTGGCATAAAAATATGCCCACGAAGATAAAGGAGAATCTACCGAAGTAGCGGGTGTATGCTAGTAAAACATAAAATAAAACTGCTAAAATAATGAGTTTAACTTCCACATTTGGTTGATATACTAATCTTGGGAATGTTTAAAATGCTCATTGTTATTGCTTTATAATGGATGCTTTTTAACCCCATAGAGCTTACGAAAGGTTAGCTGTCAAACGAACTGTCATACTGTTTTCACTTTTTGTTCAGGCACATCATCATGAATAGATTCATGCTTGAACAACGCCACCAAATTATCCAAATATGTACTTTGAAAATCAGCCATCGATTTTCGCAACTTAAAGGTGACTTCATTATTTAAATGACACAACTTTTTTCACAAATGAAGGCGATGTGTTGATTTAGAGAAAATAAACTGTCAATTAGACTTCAAGGCCGTGCGATGTGACATTTATTGATTGTTTTCCGTAAGGCTGTGAAGTCAGTGGTTAATGCTGATAAGCCAGCAACAATCGGTGTCTTGGAGGTCAACATTGTTCATTGTATTCGAAAAAGAGAAACAAAATTGGACGTATGCAATGCGTTTCGTCAAGGACAGGCGCGGTGTCTATTTGTTTTATATCAGTTTCAAATGGTAATGCCGTGTATCAATCTGCGATTAAAATTTATTTTTTTTTGTGCTGTCTATCATTTTAAGTTTCATGGTCTTAAAAAATACCCTTTATACCTTTTTTAGTAAACAAAACGCCTGCAGAGTTTTGTACAACTGTCCCTTTCGTAATTCAGTTTTACAACTGTAAAGGGCGTTAAATATTTTTTAAACTAAAACATTAAAAAGAAGCAAAATAGAAATAAAATTAATTATATGTTGCAATATTGAAAATATCTTCCCCCAGGTAAGTTTTTAGTTTGAATAACTTTTTTCAATAAACTTCAGGTTCTAAATCACTATGATAGGCATCTTTATCCAAATCTAAGGGTCCATCTTGCGACATTCATTACCAAACATTTGAAAATATATGTATGTATACTGATTGAAGTCGTTTCTTAAAAAGAAACCGAGAATTTGGTTCAGAAGGCTGTGCATTTCTAAGTCTGTGTTCATACGGCTCATGTCTTATTGACAAGATTGTTACTTTATAGGCGACAGGGACGAGGGGAAAAGAATCGAGTACACAGATGCATGTACTGTCTTTACGTTTTGCTTTCTTATTCGTTGTTTAATTTTGTTTTTGTTTTCAATATCAAATAAAACAAAATAAACAAGTTAGAGTGCTATATTCGGCTGTGCCGAATCTTTGATACCCTCCACCGACAGTTCGAATGTTTAAGGAGTAATATTTGTATGATGTTATTATAATCTTAAACTGTGACGATTTGTTATTAATTATGGTTTAAGTCAACCAAACTGTTTTCCGGTAGAATGGTTTATAAGGGGCCTTGGGTAAATTATGGACCTATCATCACGAAATTTCACAGCGTCATTTCTAGTCCTTTAAAACTGTGACGTACCAATTTCTGTTATGATAGCATTATTAATTATGGTTTTAGGTGTACTGAACTGTTTTCCGGGAGTAGGGTTTCTATGGGGCCTAGAGTAAATTATGTACCGATCTTCACGAAATTTCACAGTATCATTTCTTGTCCTAAAAAACTGTGACGTACCAAATTTTGTTACGCTCGCGTTATTTTTTACGGTTTTAGGCGTACTAAACTGTTTTCCGGGAGTAGGGTTTATATGGGGCCCAGGGTAAATTATGGACCGATCTTCACGAAATTACACAGTTTTATTTCTTGTCCTATAAAACTTTGATGTACCAAATTTTGTTATGATAGCATTATTTTTTACGGATTTAGGCGTACTAAACTGTTTTCCGGGAGTAAGGTTTATATGGGGCCCAGGGTAAGTTATGGACCGATCTTCACGAAATAACACAATTTTATTTCTTGTCCAATAAAACTTTGATGTACCAAATTTTGTTATGATAGCATTATTTTTTACGTTTTTAGGCGTACTAAGTTGTTTTCCGGAAGTAGGTTTTATATGGGGCCTATGGTAAATTATGGACCGATCTTCACGAAACTTAACAGTTTAATTTCTAGTCATATGTAACTGTGACTTGCCAAAATTTGTAATGATAGCATTGTTAGTTAGGGTTTTAGGCTTAATATACTGTTTTCCGGGAGTAGGGCTTATATGGGGCCTAGGGTAAATTATTGACGGATCTTCACGAAATTTCACAGCGTGATTTTCAGTTGAATAAAACGAATTGCTGCGAAATCTTATATCATTCTGTGCATTTTTCCACCATTTATGTTAGTTTTTGTAACAAAATTATCAATTTTTTTTAGGTGGTGGTTCCACATTTTGATTCATAGCTCAGATCCTATTGAACCGATTTTGCTGAATTTCAATCCCAAACTGCTTAGGATAACTACAAGCAATTTGACACCAAGTTTGTTGATTTCTTTTGAGTTTTTCGAAAGTGAGCGTGTTTTCAACAGACGGACAGACGGACAGACGGACAGACGGACAGACAGGCGGACATGGCTAAATCGACTTAAAATTACTCAAGGACCCAGAATATATATACTTTATAGGGTCTGAGATGAATAGTAAAAAAGTTTCACACGGAATGACAAACTGAATATACCCTCTTCACAACTAATTGTGGTGGAGGGTATAAAAACATGACGTCAACATGAGAAATTACCCACGCTCTACCCACGACCGTAAAAGTTATACCAAATTCGGGTAATTGCCCAAAAAGTGGCAACACTGAAAGAAACCCACTAGCAGACATTCAGACATGTTGCGAGTATTGAAAACTAAAGCAACCAGCAACAATTTCCTTAACATGGGAGAAGTTAAATCATAAATTTATCATTCTGGCTAAATGTTATGACAAGTTAGTCTTTATAATTAATAAATTAAGTTTAATGTGACTTAAACAATTTTAATTATTTTTTTGATCTTAAGCTAAAATAAATTACGACAATTTATCCTTTAGGTTCCAAGGGCTGCTAATATTTAAACAGTTCGCCCGGGTTTTTTATTAATCCCTTTGAAACTGACACTCTTTGAGCACAAGTTCTACAAATGCGTCATCATACGCTGCACAGAGGGCTAAAATTGACTAAAAGTCAGGATTTATTCAAAAGCTAAAATTTATCTTTCACAGTCATGTGTTACCTCTTTGAGTAACTTGCTTTTTTAGCAGTGAGCGGTCAAAGTCAAATAATTTTTACAAATTTTGCGTGCTGTGGTCAAAATTGAAAATTAGGATATTTCGAGTGCTAGTATTTTGTATTAAGACTTCCAAAAGTAAAAATTGTATAATGGAACCAGTGTTGCCAGAGTAGGGGAAAATCCCTACATGTAGGTATTTTGGATACTAAAATAGAAGCGTAGGGAAAATCGGACAGATTTTTTATTATCACCAAAATGTAGGGATTTTTCTTCATATCGCTTTATTTATAAAATAAATACAAAAAAACGTTTGGTTAGTGATATTTTCTTGTCCAAAACTGTTGAAAAGTTTTCTTTTCACTAAAATCGCTTAAAAAGATATTTACAGAGGTGTTTATGGTTTAAAAAGGGGGCGACACCAATTAGTATGTAAATGTTTTTTCTAAGACATTGAATTTTAAAAAGTTCATACCTATCGCACCTATACAACAATACTGTATTAACTCCAAATTTTTAGTTTTTTACTTTTTGAAAATAGTCGAAAGGAATTATTCATAACTACCCACTGTAAAAATGTCGAACTATTTTGTATACCTTTTGGTAAAGAAACGATAGGTTTTAAAATACTTTTTCATATGCCTTTCATATTAAATTAAAAATTGCTTTGCTTCTACTAAAAATTTTAAAATTTTGAGTTGATACATTCCAGAGAAAAACCTACTATTTGTCACGTTACGACACCAAGCAATTAGTCTTGTATTTTAGAACCTGGCTGTTAAATTTTTTTTTTTAGTTGCGATTTACAACAAAATGCAAAAAACTAAATAATTTTTTTATTATTCTTTGAGATAATGGTTGGTGTCGTAACGTGACAAAAAGTCGACTTTACTGTGGAAATACCCATATGTAATATTTTTTTCTAAGTTTTGTACTTATTGTTTGTCAAAGCTTTAATATACATATTTGAATAAAATTTATTTTTTATTAATAATTTTTTTTTCTTTTATTTTGTAGGGGAAATGTTTTTAACGTGTAGGTATTTTTTCGAAAAATCCAATGGCAACACGGAATGGAACCATCAACTTCAGGTATTTAAGTAGTAAATTAAATAATTATTGTTTTTATAGCTATTTTGGAAAAATTTTTAATATTGTTTTTTAAAGTCCTCCATAAATTGAGTGTTTTAAATGGTATATAAATTGAGTTTCAAAAGTTTCAGGACTAATCGGGCAAATTTAATTGATTGCTCTTCTAAAACACAAGCGAACAAGGTTTTTGTTGATTAAGAACTGGATGTTGTTTTTAAGGTTATTTGGGACGTTGAATTTAAATATACACAAACCTTTTTTTTCAGCTCGACTTTTCGCGATATACCGTTATGTCCAAAATTAAGGCACTTTCAGTACATATTAGGGAGATCGGGTATTCGACTTTTTTCAATAACCGGTTTTCGTATATTCCGAATAGTTGCTATGTTAAAAAACCCGGTTTTCGGGTAAGCATTTTAAAAATAACCGGCAAACCGGTTTATATTCGAATACATAAAAATACAAAAATCAAATAAGTTTTTGTAATAAAAAGTTAATTAAAATAAAAACAAAACAATTCACGAAGGTAAGTGCTGGTTCACACATGTCAAGTTTGACTCGTCAAGTCTTGAGCTTTTAGGAAAGAAGGGAAAAGAGAATGCCTTTTCTTTTCCCCTCTCTCCTAAAAACTCAAGACTTGAAGAGTCAAACTTGACGTGTGTGAACCAGCACAAAGGAATCAACAAAATATGTTCAGACCTAACAAATATTTGACGATAGAATCCAAAAAAGCGTGATTAGTAAAAACATAGCTGTAGAAGTTTTGAAAACTTTGGTTTAAAAAATTATAGGAATTTAATAAATTTATTATCTATATATATAAAATTGTAACGTTAATGACTCACTGACTGACTCACTGACTCACTGATTCATCATCGCACAGCCTAAACGCCTGAAGCTAGACACTTGAAATTTGGACCAGAGATTGGTCACTCCCCAAATCGATCCACTAAGACGGGATTTTTGGAAATTCGAATGTTTAGGGGGTAAAAAAGGGTAAAAACGGGAAAATTCGGTAACCTTATATCTCCAAAACTAAAAGAGATACAAAAAAAATTTAATACCTATCGTTGTTCTTTAGAAAAATAAGCGGACAGGTGTCTGGTACTTTTTTGAAATTCGGCCCTATTTGGGAGTAAACGGGTAATATCTGAATTTTAGTACTTTTTTGACACCCCATCTATCTTTTGAACCAATAAACATAGAAACAAAGTTAATACCACATTCGAAACCTAACAAAAATATACGAATTTAAATTTGGTACTTTTTCGAAATTCGAACATTTAAGGGGTAAAAATCGTAACTATTTTTGGTACTTTTTTTAAAAAAACATTTTTCTCCATTTATTGAAATATTCGTACTAAATTATGGGCTGCCACTATTATACTGAAATTTTTTATACTTTAATTGATGGAAAATAGTACCAAAAAGGGGAAATACGAGAAATTTAATATTTTACTTAACTTTTTGGTTCTACAACTGGTATTTTTTAAATTATCGTTTATGTTGGACCTAAAAACATAAGATTCATCATGCAATGTCCGGAATGGATAAGAATCCATAAGGGGCAGTTTTTGGTACTTTTCTGTTAATTAACTGGTTCTTTTTGAATTTCCGTTAGTATTGGACCTATAAAAATAAAATTAAACATGCAATGTCCCGAATGGATGAGAATCTATAAGAGGGAACTTTTTGGTACTTTTTTGTTCATTAACTGGTACTTTTTTAATTTACGTTAATATTGGACTTAGAAACATAAAATTCAAAATGAAATGTCCTGAGTGGTTAAGAATCCATAAGGGGAAGTTTTTGGTACTTTTCTGTTCATAAAATGGTACTTTTTGAATTTCCGTTAGTATTGGACCTATAAAAATAAAATTAAACATGCAATGTCCTGAATGGATGAAAATCTATAAGAGGGAACTTTTTGGTACTTTTTTGCTCATTAACTGGTACTTTTTGAATTTCTGTTAGTATTGGACCTAGAAACATACAATTCAATATGCAATGCCCTGGATAGATGAGAATCTATAAGAGTGAACTTATTGGTACTTTTTTTATCTTGGACTGGTACTTTTTGAATTTCCGTTGGTATTGGACATAGACAGATAAAATTAAACATGCAAGGTCCTGGGTGGATAAGAATCTAAGAGGAAAGTTTTTGGTACTTTTTTGTTCATTTACTGGTACTTTTTGAATTTCCGTCAGTATTGGACCTAGAAACATAAAATTAAACATGCACGATACTGTGTAAATGAGAATCTTTAAGTGGGATCTTTTTGGTACTTTTTTATTCGTTAGCTGGTACTTTTTGAATTTCCGTTAGTATTGGACCCAGAAACATGCAATTAAACATGGAAGGTCTTGAGTGAATGACAATCTGTTAGAGAGCTCTTTTTGGTGCTTTTTCGTTTTTTAACTGGTCCTTTTTTTAAATTTTCGCTAATGTTGGTCTAATGAAAATAAAATTAAACGTGCATGGTCCTGAGTGAATGAGAATCTCTAAAAGCGCTTATAGGTACTTTTTAGTTATTAAACTGGTACTTTTTGAATATCCGTTATTATTGGACTTAGAAACATAAAATTCAAGATGCAATGCCCTAAGTGGATAAGAATATATAAGAGGGAACTTTTTGGTACTTCTTTGTTCTTTAACTGGTACTTTTTGAATTTCCGTTAGTATTGGACCTAGAAACATAAAATTAAACATGCAAGGTCCTGAGTGAATAAAAACCTGTAAGAGGGCTTTTGGTACTATTTTGTTCTTTAACTGGTACCTTTTATATATCCGTATTTATTGGATCTAGAAACATAAAATTAAACATGCAAGCTCCTGAGTGAATGAGAATCTGTAAGAGTTATTTTTTTTTAAATAAACTGGTAATTTTTTTAATTTAATATTTATTTTTGTGCATTAAATAAAAAAGCAAATTGGTGTCTGGTACTTTAACAAAATTCGGTCGTTTTAGGTAGTAAATCTAGCTTTTAAGCCAATACGTATAGAAATAAAAATTAAATAACATTTGTTACTTATCTAAAAAATACAAATGCGAATTTGGTACTTTTTCGAAATTCGAACGTTTCAGGGGTGAAAATTGTACCTATGTATATCGATCCCGCGAACCTCATACCTCCTAAACTAAAAGAGATAAAAAACATCAGCAATTCGCTAACCGTATATTTCCTAAACAAAAAGAGATACAAAAAATTTAATACTAATTATTGTTCATTAAAAAAAATAAACGGAGAGGTGTCTGGTACTTTTTTGAAGGAAGACCTTTTTGGGGTGTAAAAGGGTAAATAAATATTGTATCACATTTTTAGCTTATCTAAAAAATACAAAACAGGTTTGCCCCTTTTTTGAAATTCAAACGTTTAAGGTGTTTTCTCAACATTTTTCTCCATCTCTATATAATATAAATTTGTAAAGTAACTGACGGATTCATCATCGCACATCCTAAACTCTTGAAGCTAAAAAGCTGACTTTTGGACCGAAGGTTGTCCTCTCGCCAAATCGATTCCGCTAACCAAAAAAATCCAAAATTAAAGAGATCCAAAAAATTTAACACTTATTGTTGTTCGTTAAAAAAAATAAGGGGACAAGTGCCTGGTACTTTTTTGAAAATAAACTTTGGCATAAAAATATGTCCACGAAGAAAAAGGAGACGCTAACGAAGTAGCGGGTTAAATGCTAGTTTGAGATATTCCCCCAATTTTATTTTAAATGATTTTTTGGTGGTTAAGCATATCTTTATGCATCAGTAGACTTCAAACATATTTTTGAAAAGTTGCAAACATAACCTCTTTTTCAGGATTATATATATCAAATTATTTGGTTTTAGCATTATAGAAACGAATAGTAATATGAACATGCTTTTTGTATGAAATATCCGTTAATTCGTCGATCACAATTTAAATCCTTCCATGACATTGTTTGATTCCTTTAGTTTTGTTTTAAGTTTCTGGTGTTTTAATAAATTAAACTGAAGAATTTTTCCACATCGTTGATTCTGTCGGTATGTTATAGTTTTAGGCATGAAAATATGCTGGATTTACTTAACAGCCATACCTTAAAAAGAGCGGAATTCTGAACGTTTTCTTCCGCTTAACTTTAACGCTGATATGCCATACCTTAGCAAGAGCATCAACGTTGTGCCACAAACAGAAGTGTTAACTTTCTTGTTTAATAAAACCCACATAAAAGAAAAAAAGAAGAGAAAAAACCGCTAGATTGTCGAAAAAATAGCTAAGTTGACATTATTTATTAATAAAGCGGCCAACTTCACTATAAATCGCTCTGTCAAAATCGGATTTTCCAATTGTAAAGCGTTGACGCCGCGCTTTTTAGGGATGCTTCATGTATGGGCAAGAGAATTTTTGACAGCTAGAAGACGCTTTCCGCTTTTGTTTAGGTATGGCTCTAAGAGTTTTCATTCATTATTGGCCACATATTTTAGTAAACTATTATTGGCAGTCTCTTAAAAACTACTAAGAACAGAGTCAAGTTTTACTTGGCGTATATTTATGGCAAGCTTGTGGATTTATTAAAGGTGACTAATAAGTCGTGACGTTTAAGAACCTTTGCAACTTATCATTTTATGTCCCTTTAAGCACCATTGTCTTTTAAATCAGTTCGAATATTAAGAATACTGTCACATTGCAAATTAAATACTTTTAAGTTGAACAAAATTTTTTTTTTGTAGTATTTTTGTTTGTTTTTGGTTTTTGTTACAAGAACAGATGTTTATATAAGCGATTTTTATTTACAGTGCTCATAATGTTTTTGTTTGACTTTTGTTACATTTTCTTTTGACATTCTTTATAATAAGTTTAAGTTTGCCAAATATTCAATTAGAAAAATACTTAAATTACGGGTACATTTTAAACAAAATTAAGGAAAACATAAATAAATTACACATTGCTAAAATAACCGGTTTATTTTACCAAAATAACCGGTTTATTCGATATTCGAAAAATGGACATTTTAAAATATTCGATTTGGGCAAAACTAAAATAATCGAATACTATTCGATCGATCACCCTACTGAATATGTTCGTCAACAATATTATCTTTAAGCCTTTTTTACATTGGTTTTAAATTCGGCCATATCGAGATACCGTTAAAGTATTAAAAAAAAGAACAATTAAAAAAAAAAAATTTTGTTCTTTGAAAATTCATAAAAAAAAAAAAATATAAATGCGACAAAAATCACATTTTTGGTCTAAAACATTTATGGTGTTTTCTTTTCTGACAAAAATGTTCCATGTATGCTACCATTCGCGTGGGTTTTTGTTCTATTCTAAAAATATATGCAAAAATGTGAAAAGTTGTTGTTTTCCTTTCTAAATATGTTGAAAAAATAAATGGCAAATTTGTTCCATTACTTACCCGCAGTTATAACTGAAAGTGAGATAATAACCATTTTTGAATCTGCGTAAGTACTTCTTTATGCAAGCAAGTATTTTTTTCCTGTGTTTGCGTACAATTTGCGTTATATTGTGATGGATATAAAAACTTTTTGGTTTCGTTTGTTTTACTTTTATTTAATAATTATATTGTTTTTGTCGCAAAATTTTTAACAACAGCTGACATTAATTATTGTAAATCAGCGCTGTTAACGCTTATGGAATTCATAGAAAATTTAATGATGAAAATTGCTACAAGCGTGGTGAATATCGCTTTTAGTACAAACTTTGCATTCAATATTTAACACGCTAAATACCTACACATTAAGCTGGAGGTGCCCACCACGCGTTACTCGCTTTTTCGCAGCTGTCAAAAAAGGTGAATCTGTGGGCTGTAGGAAATATCGCCCAAAGAAAAATGGCCCAAAAAAAAATGAAAAATCGCCCAAATGAAGAATTGCCCAAAAGAACATGAAAAATTACCCAAAAAGTTATATATGAAATTTTGCCCAAAAGAAACGAAAAAGGGCCCAAAATAAAAATGAAAAATTACCCAAAAAGAAAAAAACGAATTTTTTCCCAAAAAAAAAAATTAAAAATTACTTAATTTCCAAAACAGTGTTTATTCATATAAATTTAGTAACATACAAATGTAAGTTCTATTTAAAAAATTGCATTGTATCTTCAACAGCTGAGCGGCAGTATGGACAGTAATACTTAATTGAGCCCTGCGCCAAACTTTGTGCACTATTCAATAGTTAAATATAATAGCTAAATAACAAAAACCGGCTTCGCTATCTAAAGCTTCTCTGAATAGCCGGCCTTCGGCCGGGCGCAAGGATATTCTTCTCTATGATATAACAAAGACCGGCTTCGCTAACTAAAGCTTATCTGCGCAGACGGCCTTTGGGCGGGCGCAAGGATTTTTTCCTTTATGGTATAACAAGTACCGGTTGCGATTAGTACAGCTTCTAAAATCTGCCTTGATTCCGAACGAAGGCCGACTTCGCAGATAAGCTTTAGTCAGCGAAGCCAGTATTTGTTATACCATAGAGGAAAAAATCCTTGCGCCCGGCCGAAGGCCGGCTATGCAGAGAAGCTTTAGTTAGCGATGCCGGTTTTTGTTATACTATAGAGGAGAAAATCCTTGCCCTCGGCCGAAGGCCGGCTGTGCAGAGAAGCTTAAGTTAGCGAAGCCGGTACTTGTTTTATCAAAGAGGAGAAAATCCTTGCGCCCGGCCAAAGGCCGGCTATGCTTTCGAGTTTGTCCACGGACACTATGACACTGGATGTTATGACATGCTACCTTTTCGCAATATGTCCCGTTATTTTTATAAATAAAATTAAGGAATTCGACGTATAGTAATAATGAATGATTTAGACAAAGAGTATGTAAGATTTTGACGAAATTTTAAAAATGAAAAATGGCCTGAAAAAATGGGCTATTTTTCATATAATATTTTTAAAAAACGAAAAATCACCCAATAATAACGAAAAATAGCCCAAATATTTTGGGTCACTTTTCATATGAATTCAGGCCCAATTTTACATGGAATTTTTTTGGGCGATTTTTCCTACAGCCGAATCTGTGTAGTTATACGAAGTAAGTTACATGCTTACTTTCTACTTTTGTAAGCGTCACAAGCAGCGTTCGAACAAATCAGCTGATTTTGACAAATTCAATTTTATTTTTACTTGTGCTGCTGCAGCATAAAAAGCGTTGCATGTAACTTAAAAACGTAGAACGCAAGTAAGGTTATAAAAGCATAAGCTGCGTGGAGGCGAAAACGCGTGGTATGGACCTCCAGTTTTAGTGTTGAGTGCAGTGTTGCCAGTGAAATTTCGAGTAAGATACATTTTAGTTTCCAAAAAGATACACTAAAAAAAAAAAAATTTAAGTACAATTTCAACGTTTAACATTAACAGATTTGACGATTTATCGTCATTTTGACAATTTTTTGTTACGAAATTAGCAAATTGCCGATTTGCTGATTTTTTTCTAAAAAGTGGTGATTTTTTCCGTCTCCAAAGTCTGAATAAAAGATTAAATTTGTTGACAATTTCGTTTTTTAATCTTGGAATATTTAACAGCCATACCTTAACAAGAGCGGAAGGCGGAACGTTTTCTTTCGCTTAGCTTTTACGCTGATATGCCATACCAAGGCAAGAGCGTCAACGTTGTGTCACGAACAGAAGTGATAGCTTTTTTGTTTAATAAAACCCACAAATTATAAATAAAAATAGCGATAAAAACGTTAGGTTGACCAAAAAATAGCTAAATTGCCATTATTATTTAGCAATAGCGGCAAACTTTACTATTAAATGAGCTATCAAAATCGGTTTTTACAATTGCAAAGCGTGCCGCTTTTGTTTAGGTACGGCTGTAATATGCAAGCCTTAAGAAAATCTTTGATTATTTTCAGAGTATAAAAACAACAATGTTACACTTTTTTTATCTTTCGTCAGAAAATCATCGAATGAACCTTTTTCGACTCTGTGTATAAATCATATTTTCAACAATTATACGGCAAGCATTTCACGATTTGTAAGAGAATATCTACATGAGTCTCAAACGATTCTTGGCATGAAAGTCTCGTTAGGGTAAAGATACCCACGTCTTAAACAATTCCCACAATGATTTAAGAAGCTTCTTTCGCTGTGACATATAAAAAATTGTTTAATTGTTTAAAAAAAAAAACTAAATTTCAAGTAAAACTGATATCATATAAACTCATTTTTATATTTATTTAAGTCATAAACATAAGGAATGTAATTAAAAAAAAAAAAAAAAAAATAAGCAAATATTAAAATTAATTATATCTAACTATCTTTGAATGTTATCGAAACAAATTCATTTTTGTAAAAATTAATATATGAGTTAAGTCGTTAATACCAAAATTTTATCAAAAAGTTCATATAAATTTCCTGAAAATAAAATATGTTCATATTTCCTCCGAACAACTTCGCACTACTTATATTCCTCGATTTAGGTGAATCGTATGTTGAAACAATAAGTCATCAAAAGATACGAAAAATGTATCTTTCGTATCCTAATGGCAGCACTGGTTGAGTGTAAAACGTAGCTATTATTTTGTTCCATTGTAATTTAGAAAAATTTATCACTTTGTAAGGGTACGTGTAACCTGTTAAATATGGCGCTGCGAAATATGGCCCCAGGAAATATGGCCCCAAAAAATAAATGAACATTGACCCCAAATTTGGGGCTATTGTTCATAATGCAATATGGCCCCATTTTTTTAATGAAAAATTACCCCCGAAAAAATGAAAAATAACCCTAAAAATAAAATGAAATATGACCCTAAATTTGGGGTTATTCTTCATTATGAAAAATCACCTCAAAATTTATAATGAATTTTAACCCCAAAAAAGAACACAAAGAAAGTGACATTAAACATTTTCGGGGGAGTTCATATGCCCAAAACTAAAAATCCCAAATTTAGAATCCCGATTTCAAAATCCGGATAATTATACAGTTTTGGTTTTAAAAATCGTACGATTGATAGCACGGTTGGGCTTTCGGCCATGCATAAGGATTTTTTCTCTATGGTATAACGAACACTGACTTTGCTTACTAAAGCTCTACGTTATAGCCGGCCTTCGGCCGGGCGCAAGGATTTTTTTCTCTATGGTATAACGAACACTGGCTTCGCTAACTAAAGCTTCTCTGTATAGCCGGCCTTCGGCTGGGTGAAAGGATTTTCTTCTCTTTGGTATAACGAACACTGGCTTCGCTCACTAAAGCTTCACTACATAGCCGGCCTTCGGCCGGGCGCAAGGATTTTCTTTTCTATGGTATAACGAACTCTTCTCGTAATAGCCGGCCTTCGGCCGGGCTCTAGGATTTTTTCCTCTATGGTATAACAAACACCGGCTTCGCTAACTAAAGCATCTCTGCATAACCGGCAAGGATTTTCTCTACTTTGGTATAAGAATTCTGGTTTTTTATGTTATCCCTAGAAACTTTTACATAGAATTTTATAAAATTTGTGTAAAAATGCTTGGGATGATTTTTCATTTCTTAAAATCTGCATTTTTTATTAGTAGATGAAAAATAGCCCCAAAGTAAAAATTGTGATTTTATTTGGGGCCATTTTTCATTCCTTGATATTGGGGTCAATTTTCATTCCACTTAAAATGCAAAAACACCCTAACGAAAAAATGAAAAATAACCCCAATAAAAACAAAAAAATTGTGCCAAAATTGCGTGTTGTTATGTCTTATGTAAAATTTTGGGGCCGTTTTTCATTTTCCTTTTGGGGCCATATTTCCTGGGGTCATTTTTTGCACCGCCGTTAAATATATTACACAAATATAATGCATTATTATTTTTTAGAAAAGAAAACACCATTAGTTAAACTTATTTCGAATGAAAAAAGCGTTATTTCTTCGACATCGGTGCACAACTTTTGATTTTCTTCACAATTTAATAAAAAAAATTTATTGATAAACATCGCGATTTCCATACAAAAATAACATATTTTATTATGTGTGTGTTTGCTGCTGTTCTGTTTATGAACTTTTTTTCCTTCACTTAAAAATGAGGTTCCTTCACTTAATTGTGAATAAAAGTGAAACGCGTTCATCGGCATGTTCTGCAAATCGAAATCACGTGAAACTGAAATCGACCAAATATTGAAAACTCTCCCGTGTTCATAGTTAATAAAAATACTTCCCTTTATACCTCATACTTTGGGGACCAGTTTCCTTTACTTAAACAACATTTGAAACGTTAATTTTTACAAAAAGTCAATTGAAAATCGTCATCGATTTTAATTTCACGTACACAGAAAAAATTCTCCAAAATTGTTCACCAATTAAAGCAGTAATCAAATATAAAATCTGTTTTAATTAAAAATTTAATTAAGTGAATTAAACGTTTCATCAAGTTAATTAAACGTTTAATTAATACTATTAACTGGTTTAATTGATACTATTAATTTATTTACTGGTGCAAATTTAATTAATTTTTTAATTAATATCACAAATTTTTAAATTGAAATCAATTTTTATTTTTTTCTGTGTAATTTAGATTTTCCCAACATTGCCATATGACTCATTTGTTTCATAGGCTATTCATAAACAATCATTACTCAGCCATTTTTTTGTGATTTTTACAAATTTAATTGTTTTTCAAAGCTTACAAATACATCTTATTGACACAAACTAGTATGTGACTTTATCTTGAATAATTTGTTGGATTAGTGATCTGTTCACTCGGGACAATATCTGCGACAGGCATTATATTAAGCGGAATTGAATGTGTCCATTTGGGTGATTGAAGTGATAAAGTGTCAAAAATGTGGCAATTAACCCCCTCCTAGGACATCGCCATGTCAAAGTGACAAGTCCCCTTCAACTTAAGTATTAGAACTAAAACCGGTCCCTAACACTTAAGAACTATCACATGACAAGTTTGGTGATAGTTCCTTTTCCCCTAGGGAAGTTTTATTTTTTAACTTTTGATTTTTGGAAAAAAATGTTCTAAAATACGATTAGAACCTGTAATTTAAAAATACGAGCTAATAGAAAAAAACGGGGATTAGATTTGAAATCAGCGACCCCAAATTAGTAAAAAATTGCATTAAACTCCCAATCACCATAAAAAAGTTAAATTTTGTTCCTTTGTGTTATCAGATTTCATGCCCCGAAATTTTAAATTGATGAAAGAAGAGAAGTTATTGAAGTTTCTTTAGCAAAAGCTTTGCTGAACTCAGTGTAGATAACATCTGTTATAATCAACTTCCGAACACTAATGTCGACGTAAAGTCCATTATTTCCATTTTTAGGAACTCCAAAACATTTCCATTTCAAAAACATTGGGTTTAAAATTCAGTATTTTACTTTCATAAAACCGTAAACGAGTTTCTTATCCCAATTGACCTGGTTCCTTCAGTTTTTAATTTTAATTTTTTCATTTTAATAACATAATTGTTTATTAATTCTTGTTGATTGCAGTTTGATACACACACAAAATAAATGATAGTTAATATTTATAAACATATTTTTTAATTATTTGTGCGTAGGCGTATGATATCTCTGCTTGAAAATTAAATGTTATTTATTGATAATTTTAATGACGCTGATGGTCAAATTAAAACCACCCACATGTCGACTGACTCGCTAACAAACCACAAAACTTATTGACAACAACAACAACAATAACCAGCTCTATAATAATTATAACAACAATAAGAACAACAAAATGAACAAATAACAATAATGCAATGACATGCAATTGATAATTAAACAAATATTTATAAACAAATAAGTGTAATTAAATTGCAATATCTGGGTAGAAAAAAAAATACTGAAAATAATTTGCAATTGAAAAAAAAAAAACAAATAAAAAAATAAATAATTTTATAATTAAGTGCGTGAGTGTTTTTTTTTTTATTGTTGTTGACAAAAAGAGTATATTTTACAATGACAAGATTTAATAAAAAATGATAAATACTAAAAATAAAAAAAAACAACGCAAAATAATCACAGTTAATCGATGATTATTAAACAATAAAAAAATAATCAACAGCAACAACATCTCATTTGTTTTAATTAAACTTTGTTTACCCTTCACCAGCAGTGGTGAATGAGGGCATAGTGAGTTTGTCATTCCTTGTGAAACTTTTTTATAATCCACCATAGCGTATATGTATTCTGGGTCCTTGCGGAATTCTGAGCCATGTCCGTCCGTTTAAAACAAGACTCAACAGAAAAGAAACATTTTGGTAACAAGTTATTTCTAGTTTAGCCGTTATGACTTGAAATTCAGCAAAATCGGTTCAGTTAGAAGAGAGTTATGAATCCCAATGCAGAACAATAAACCTAAAAAATTTATTATTCTGCTACCTTAACCAGCTCAAAATATCCGGGTTTGCCTCGCTTATTGGGACCGAAGAAATGCGATGCAAGTCGAAGCACGATTTTTCATAGAACTGTATTGATTTTCATATATTTGCTTCTGTGATTCATAATTTAAGCTGAAAAAATAAGTTTTGACTTAATAGGCTCGTTTACGGCTAATTTGCTTTAAGATCTTAAAATAAAGTTAATGCTTTCTAAATTATTAGTATTGTGGTTATTTTATTGAACTATTTATGGTTTTTAATCCAAATTTTTAATATTTTTAATTAGGCTTAAGTTCATTAAATTTAATTTTCATTAAATTATTTTTATGAAGAAAGGAATTTTACAACATGGAAATCAATTAAAATTTACTGATAATTTTTCATTCTTGACTCAATCTGGGCTCGAACCCAGGTGTTTACGGACAGGTTACCCTGACATGTTTCGATTGCAACCACTCAATCTCCTCAGAGTTAATGCTTTCTTTTAAAATATCATTTGTTTTAAGGGCATTCTTTGCTGACTTTGATCTTCAATCCAAACACTAAGAAGTAGCTCCATGTTTTTTATTAAAGGACTTCTGATTTCTGTAACCTGTACCCATGTTCTGTAACTATAGTGAGAACTTTTCGTATTGAAAAGATGTGAAACTAAATATTCCATCGTTTCTCGAAAAGTGAGAGAAAAAACTAACTGTGTCTGCAACTCATGTCGAAAACTATCAAAAGATATTACGTTGTTACGTTAAAAATGTCATAACATTACACTCGAAGCCGATGTGAAATTGCAGACGTTAAGAAAGCCAACAACACATATCGGTGACGGCCAGCGTTACCGTTGTGATACCAAAGTATTAATTTGACCCTTTTTCGACGGTGTTGATACCTTTTATGACCCTTTTTTTAAATTATACTTTTGTATCGTTCTCACCTATTTTGTGATACTTTTTGACCCTTTCTTGGGAATAGTTCTCACATTTTGTTTTTTGTCAACACTGCGGAACAGAAGTGCTAAACAAATGTTTTCGAAATAAGCATTGCTTGATATGGAACAGACTCAAAGTATAGTACAATTTCCCTAAAAGCAAACATAACTCATATAAATATTTGTTATTTTTTACGGTGGTTTCTTTTTTAAACAAAAATTTGACATTTTATTAAAAAAACGCAATTTGGTGTTTTGCTCTCTTAAACAGTAGCATCCCAGTAAAAAATTTTAAGGTTTTCGGAAGCAAGAAAAGTACAAGAGCGCTGATATATGCGCTGGCTATTACATACTACTTAGAAGTAACAGGGAAGCGAAAACCATTGAAGTAAATTTTTAATATAAGTAAATGAAAATTATTTAATAGCTTCGCATAATCCCTTATAAGTAAGCAGGTTGTAAGGGAGTAGTTGAAATGATTATTTAAAAGAAAAAATTCACGACCAAAGTTCAAAGTGCTTCTGTTAATCCCTTACATGGAAGCACGTTGTATTGCAATGATTTCAAAATGTGTTTACGATTATTCCCGACATGTAATCGAAAACAACAGATGCTTAAAATTACTTATTTTTTATTACGCAATCAGTCGGCAAATTGTTTTTGAGCAGAGAGGACGCAAGCAAATTTTTGTGTGGTCAATTACAAGATTTGTTGTTGTTTTCTTTTTAATTTGCGTACAGTTTCGTTCTATTTTAAAAATTACATATAAACTGAGTTGTGTGTTTGTTTTGCTTTTTGTTCTTTTGCATAAGTTTTTGCTTCTATACAGTATAGAAGCAATTAATCAAAGGTATGAAAGCTGCGATTTTTGGAAGCTCTTCCTTCACGGAATAATGTAAGCCATGAAAAACGCAGTGATTTTACAAAAAAGTAGTGCTTCCAAGTGGGAATTCGCCATATAAAAATCATGCTTCTTGTAAGCAGGTTTGTAAGGGGGAATTGTGCTTCTCTCCCTTACAAACCTGCTTACCAGTAAGCACCATTTTTTACTGGGATGTTTTATTCAAAAAAATTCGCCCTTAATAATGGCAAAAGGTATTGAACTTTTCGCCCCCTTTTGAATCGACAGTGTTGAGAGTGCCCTAACAGTAATGAAAACAAGAGGTAAAAATTGCTCGATTAGCGGCAATTCCTAAATATTTGGTAAAAGCCATATGATAGCAAAGTCTTATATTTATTAAATATCGTAAAAGCTTAAAAAAATCTGACACAGGAAAAAATTGCTTTAATGGAGAAAATGGTTACAATTCGCGAACGATAGCAAAATTTAAAACAAACTCTTAAATTTATTTGACATCGCTAAATCGGAAAATTACATGAAAAGTATGAAACAATTAACTATAATGATAAAGAATAAACTTTTTGTCAGGTGTTTAAAACAGGACAGAGCATTCCATAAAAAACTTAAGTTTTTTCAGCTCTTCCTACCTGAAATATTATTTTTTTGTTTGCTTATAAAAAACTTGACCTTTTTTTTTTATTGAGATACCCTTTTTTTGACCCCTTTTTCTGGAAAATCCTCTTTTTGTAACCCTTTTCGGACATTTCCAACGGTAACCCTGGTGACGGCGACCAAAATTTACAAAAAATTTAAAATTTTTCAACGACGGCGGCGAAAATAAACCGTCGGCTATACCAAATAATGTAAAGTGCGACTTTAATGTTTGTTGTTTGAAAACGAGCTTTGAAAACATGCGTGAATTTTTTTTAAAACTGTTAAAAGCAAAATAATTCAACTATTAAAGAATGTGCCAAGAACAAAATATTATTATTATTCTTTGTATTTTGCATTTAAAATAGCTTTTTAGTGTTAAAATTTTTTCTCGCCCCATTTTTATTCGTGAGTTTATTTGACAGTTCAAAGCGGGAACTTTTCTCACAAAAATGTTATAGACACACTTTTTCTGTCAACTGGTGAGTAAGTTGCTTACGTGACAGCTAATACTTGCCAAAAAAAAGTTACAGACACAGTTTAGTGAGAGAAATAGCTGTTTGTTTCAATATAAGGCATTTTTGTTTCATTTTACACATTTCAATCGAGAAGTTTCTCGACGCGAGATTTACAGAACATGGACACTGTTTATGTTGTAACGATTTTCTAATTTTATCAGCGCCTCTGGAATAACAAATGGACTTTATTGTAGAAGGGGCTAGCCCAAGATTTCCTGTAATATCAAAAGCATTTTTCCCAAATTTAGAACGTTTCAAAATTTCCAGTTTTTATCCTTGTCTTATTTACTTCCTTTTTTGACTCATTGCACACTAGGAAATTCCGGCCAAAAATTATTTATTTTTTTTTTTAATTTTAATAAAATTTTGATGACAGATTTTAGCGAACACTTCAAAACATACAACTCATTTCTTATTTTGGCTCTTGGATAACTATTTTACTGTTAATACTGGAGCAAAGTAGATAATTTTTTTCTTACAAATTTAAGGTTTTCAAAGTTGATTTTTGTACTTTGAAATAAAAGTAAGCTATGATTTTTTCTTAAACGTATTCTTTGAAAATAAGCTTGTTATGTTTAAACCGTATTAGTAATTAATCATTCCATGTGGTAATTGTGATTTTGTGCGCGTTATTTATTTGGATAAGTGAATTGATTGTGAGTTACTTTAAAATAAATAAAACCTAAAGTAAGCCAAATTTAAGGAGACCATAACAAAAAAGGTGGGGCTAGGGGGAGTTAAGTGGTAATTATATTTAGTACTGTTAAGTATCCAAAGTATGTAATATACATTTCAGTTGCTACCACCTGCCACCCTAGTAACCAGATAATTTTTAGTGATTTCATATATTTTTATAAGATTAGCGTGACTGACTGGGTGATCATCGCCCAGCCCAAACAACATTAGCCAGACGCTTGAAATTTTGTATGTAGACTCCCCTGCCAATGTGTAAAGTAAAAAATAGTAGAGACTTTTGGAAATTAAATTCATAAGGGGTTAGAAATGGGTAAAAACGGGTAAAATCAGCAACATTATATCTCGTGATCTAACAGAGGTAGACGTAAAATTCAAAAAATACCATTATTGAATCGAAAATTGAATTGTCATGTGTTGGGTACTTTTCTGAAATTTGCACTTTTTGGGTATAAAAAAGGGAAAAAATAAAATTTTGGTACTTTTTTGGTAAACAATTTATCTTTTTAAGTAATAAAGATAAAAATAAAATTTAAATTGTGTTCTCTTCTCTTCTCTTCTCTTCTCTTCTTTTCTCTTAAAAAGCTCTCACACAAATGTTGGTACCTTTTGAAAATTCGAATATATAAATATCGTTGGTACTTTTTTCTATTAAGCTATTTTTATTTTTATACTGAATATATACCCAATAATTGAATGCCATATTTCAGCTATTTACTGAAAGAACAGATATTTGTTATATATAGCTATGCTGTCGCGAGTACAGGGGAAGAAAAATGAATTGGTACACATCCTTACCCACCTTAATCCCCACCCACCTTAAACGGAAAAATATATTCCATTTCTATGATCTTTCCAAATGAAATTTTGCGAAATGGTATGTTTCAGTTGAAGGTTCCTAAACAATCCCCCCCGTCACCCATCTCACAGGAGTTCAAGTCGGATCCACGTCTGAGTTATGTACATATGTTTATATATATAATCACATAAGTTCACATATTATATTATAACCATATATGATCATATCTACTTTTATTTGCTCAGGTAGCCAAAAAGACGGGGACAGATGATGAGATATATAGATATTCCACAAACTATTAATATAATCGCTACAAATGATCATATTTTATTATACCTCCAAAGCCCTTTTTTAATTTTGCTCGATACTTTTAGATCGTCAATGATTACCTGGCCAACCCCTGTATGTACGTGTCCAAAATTTTATTTAGGGATCGAACATGCTATTCTTAAGTTGCAAGAAATAAAGAAGTTATGGATTTTTGGCCGAAATTTCCCAGTGGGCATTGTTGCAAAAAATTTAGATTGAACTTCACTTCAGCAAATGTGGTTTGAAACTTATACCAACCTTTAATTTGTAACCAGAATACAACATACACATGCATTTGATTAAAACGGGTAATTCCCTTAACTATTTTAGCTTTGTACAAATATTTTTATATCATGTTATTTTAACGACGCAAATGGAAGCCATGCGAAGCAACTTCAAAATCACAGAAATTTTTAAAACACACAACTTCGAAAAGACGCAAACCGGGGTACTGTTGTGCACCGGTTGTAATTCAGTTTTGCAAAAAATCCTTTTTTATGACCAGTTTTCATCGCACCGCCAAATTTCGTTATGATCGGTCCATAATTTACTATATGCCTCATATAAAGGCCACTCTCGAAAAACGTTTAGGGCTTAAAAGTGGTATGCGCCCACGGAGACCCCTGTGATCCATTGTGAATTAATAAAAAACAAGTTATTAAGCCTTAGGACGAGGCCACGCAATGAGCGGCTAAGCGTCAAGCGGCTGAGCGATGAGCGTCAAAATATTAAAACATATGAAATACTATTGAAGTGGCCACGAAATAAGCGGCATGCGAGTAAAATTTTTGAGCGGCTAAGCGGCGTCGCTCAGGAATAAAACTTGTTCTAATTTTTAGTTGTTTTCTGAGCGTCAAAAAATAAACATGGCAAAAGTAAATATGGAGCTTATGATTTCATCCGTACAAAGCCGACCGAATTATGGCAAGACAGATTATCAAATTTTAAAAATAAAAATATAACCGAGAAATTATTTTTTTGTTTTGTCAATTTGGTGTTAACTTTTAGCAACAGCAAATCAAAGCATTTCACAGACATACGGCAGTATTGTATTGGGTAGATTTATATAAAAATGGCTTAGTTCCCCTTGCTTGATAAATATGGACACATTAGCAAGTATGGCCACCACTACATTGAAAGCTTTGCATGTGTGGCATTGTATTGGTTTGTTTACGTTTGCATTTGTTGGTTTTATGCACTTTTGCTCTTTGTTTTTTGTGTACCCAACAAACCCGGAGGTTTGATTTCAAATTGAAAATGATTTGAAATTAAACGTTTTCTCAAACGGCAAACGTTTGATAATGATTTGAAAATCATAGCGTTCTCAACAAAAAGGGGAAATTATTTTCAAATTGAAAAATGCCTTTATTTTCAACTTGCTTTCAAACGTAATTCTCAAATGTTTTTCAAATGTGGATTATAATACAATGTGGAACATAAATACAAATATTTTATTTTTTTTTTTAATTTATTATTTATTTAAATAAACTGTGAGATAAACATTCGGCACTATAGCTAAAAGATAAAATAATGTTCTTTCCGTCCTCTAATTCTTGGAAAGACAAACTACTTGGCTCCCTTTTATTTTGAGGATTGTCCCACCGCGATCGTTCAACAAACTTTCTTCACTTTCCCGTTTTATTTTCCTTTTTTTCGTATTTTTAATCATTGTAATTACTCAAAATAATTTTTATTTTTCACAAGTAAAACACATGTAACCACAAAGTAAAATATGTAACTTTAATCGCCATTTTTAATGATTTCATTTATTTTTCGCTTAAGTATTGCCAAGTTTATTTTTGATTGGAAATTAACATTAGACAAACATTTGACATCAAATTGATAAAACATTTGATATGAAATGTTTTTTTCAAATCATTATCAATTTGAATTTAAATGTTTTCCGTATGCAGAAAGTAAAAAAAAAAAAAAATATTCTAAATCTACTTCTGAGCTTAAAAATTATTTCGAATCTCTTCGGTAGAACTTGTGTGGCGATTATTTTCTAGCTCTCATTTTAAGGGGTAATTTTTATCATTTTTTCCAACTTTTACACAAAAGTATGCTGAAAAGGTCCTTTCGAGGAATATTTCTTGCATCAAATTTCACTAGGGGCCTCTAAAAGCTTTTGTGAAAAATAAAAGTAAATGCTAATTTTAAATTTTCCTTTATCAAGCATTTAGAATATATTGCACGAATGTTTGGTCTTAGAAGGCCCCTAGTGAAATTTGATATAAAAAATATGTGTTGAACATTTTTAGTATACTTTTGTGTTTTGAAGTTTTGAAAAATTAAATTTTCGAAACCCTTTGGCGGATTTGCTCTACCAGTAGTTGCAAGTATTGAGCCTGGCGACGATGACACGAATTTTTTTGCACTGTGCAAAAAATCGCAGACCCCATATAAGAAGCACTCACGAAAAACACTTAAGAACAACTAAAACCGAAGCAACTACTTTCATCCTTAAACTTGGCGTGTCATAGTTTCATAAGACTGGAACTGCCAGCTCTATATTTCATTAAAATCGGTCCATAATTTAAAATAGGTCCCAAGTAGATCCCACTCTTAAAAGACACTTTAATATGACTAAAACAATAACTTGTAATGATTTCGTGGTGAAATTTTATCCAATTCAGCTTTATTTGGGTGAACTTAATACCAAACAATTTCTGGAAAATCAGTCCATAGTTTACGACAGGTCGAAGATAAAGCAGCCTTCCGAAAATCACTTTAAAACCCAAAATAAATTGTATTGCTGTATTGAATATGGCCTAATATATGAGTCGATTATGGCTGACGAACTGAACTGAAGTTCAGTTGCCAGCCTCTCAAGTTGAAATATAAAATAAAAATTTTTGATATTCTTTTAATTAGGCTTGAGTTCATCAAATTTTCATTAAATTATTTTCACTGAGGGAAGGAATTGTTACAACTTGTAATTTTTATTAAAATTTATTGATAATTTTTCTTGGCTGAGCTGGGACTCGAACCGGGTTGATCTTTACATGTTTCAAGAATCACCACATTCAATCGTCGGAAGATCTTTGAGTTCTACCCACTGCACCACTGCGGTGCGCGTTAAGCCAACAGTCAAACATCAATCTTTAACCAGTAGTACTGGTGGTTCGAAAAAAATGTGTATATTTCGCTGCGGGAAACTCAACTTCAGCTGTGATGCTATCCGTAATCGACCCATTAGTTTTTTTAACACTAGAAATCACTTTATCGAATTACGTGATGATCAGTCCATAATTTCCCATATGGCCAATGTAAAACCTCCCCCTGAAAATGACTTTAATACGCCTTAAATCGAAACGAATCATGTTATTTTATTGATATTAGGTCCAATTAAATTAAACATGACTAGAAATAAAATCATAATTTTTTTGATGATCGGCCCATAATTATAAAGCCCACTCCTGAAATTTTGGTACACATGGCGCAGGGTATCAAAATTTCGGTATAGTCAAATATAACACTTTTACTTGTTGTTTACTAAAAAAAAAATACACACACATACAAGCAGATTAATAAACAATTTGCTACAACTAATTTTACAAAAAATTAAAAAAAAAAACTAAAATAATTATTTAATGTAGTAATTAATTCAAATATGACATGTTAATTAAAATACAAAACAAACGTGATTTACTTCGTTAACATTCGCTTAAATGAAAATGGTTTTTTAATTAATATAATATTTACTATAATAATCGTAAATAATTTAAATAAAAGATTTATTAAAAAATGTACTCTGAGTTCTTAATTAAATATTGATTGATAAAATTAGTTGGAAACAATAATTAACTCAACAATTATTTTCATTAAACTACAATAAAATTTAATTTTAAATTTTGGACTTTAGGAAGTTCTTTTTATACCCTTAACCACTGGTAGTGGAAAAGGGTATATATAAGTTTGTCATTCCGTTTGTAATTTATACATTATTGACCGTTATAAGGAGTGAAGTTGATTTAACAATGTCCGTCTGTCTGTCTGTCTGTCCGTTGAAATTGATTTTCCGAAGGCCCCAGATATGATGGGTGCTAGGTTGTTATGCAATTAGGTCGCATATAGTCCGGAATTGTTTTCTATTGAAATTCAGCAAAATCCACAAACGGCGGATATTTGACCAAAGTTTCCAAATTAGGTAAAAGCGTCTTGGTTATCAATACACAACATCCAACAAAATATGGCCAGAACTGACAAGTGGTCATGACACAAAGTTGAATTATTTATATTTAAAGAACGGCATTCATATAACTTTCTGTTATTTTCGCACAATGTTGAAGAGTATATGGCGCTGCGAAATATGGCCCCAGGAAATATGGTACCAAGAAAATAAATGAAAATTTACCCCAAATTTGGGGCTATTTTCATAATGCAATATGGCCCCATTTTTTTAATGAAAAATTACCCCCAAAAAAATGAAAAATAACCCTAAAAATTAAATGAAATATGACCCTAAATTTGGGGTTATTCTTCATTATGAAAAATCACCTCAAAATTTATAATGAATTTGAACCGCAAAAAAGAACACAAAGAAAGTTACATTAAACATTTTCGGTGGCGTTCATATGCCCGAAGCTAAAAATCACAAATTTAGAATCCCGATTTCAAAATCCGGATAATTATACTGTTTTCGTTTTAAAAATCGTACGATTGATAGCATGGTTGGGCTTTCGGCTATGCGCAAGGATTTTTTTCTCTATGGTATAAAGAAAACTGGCTTTGCTTAGTAAAGCTTCACGTAATAGACGGCCTGCGGCCTGGCGCAAGGATTTTCTCTTCAATGGTATAACGAATACTGGCTTCGCTAGCTAAAGCTTCTCTATATAGGCGGCCTTCGGCCGGGTGAAAGGATTTTCTTCTCTTTGGTATAACGAACACTGGCTTCGCTCACTAAAGCTTCGCTACATAGCCGGCCGGGCGCAAGGATTTTCTTTTCTATGGTATAACGGACTCTGGCTTCGCTCAGTAAAGCTTCTCTTAATAGCCGGCCTTCGGCCGGGCTCAATGATTTTTTCCTCTATGGCAGAACAAACACCGGCTTCGCTAACTAAAGCATCTCTGAATAACCGGCAAGGACTTTCTCTACTTTGGAATTCTGGTTTTTTAAACTATCCCTAGAAACTTTTACATAGAATTTTATAAAGTTTGTGTAAAAATGTTTGGGGTGATTTTTCATTTCTTAAAATTTGCATTTTTTATTAGTAGACGAAAAATAGCCCCAAAGTAAAAATTGTGATTTTGTTTGGGGCCATTTTTCATTCCTTGATATTGGGGTCACATTTCATCCCACTTAAAATGCAAAAACACCCTAACGAAAAAATTAAAAATAACCAAAAAAAAAAAACAAAAAATTGCGCCAAAATTGCGTGTTGTTGTGTCTCATGTAAAATTTTGGGGCCGTTTTTCATTTTACTTGTGGGGCCATATTTCCTGGGGTCATTTTGCGCACCGCCAGAGTATATAAGATTCGGCATATCCGAATATAAGACTTACTTGTTTTTATTAAACTATATAAGTGTTATTAATAAATTCTTGCTTATTTACACAGAGTAACGCTATAAGTTAGTTAGTAAAGAAATATTTTGTTGACGTACTTCTTTCGTTTTTTTGTACCCTTATCCACATGTGGACAGCTGATTGTTCCGTTTGTAATTTCTATATTCACTATATATGAATATGTATTTAGTACAGTAGTTTTGACTTGACTGCCTTTGGTTTAAGTGCACTTTTGACTTAACTGCACAAAATTAATAATTTTGGTCATTATTCTTTAAAATCCCATAAAAACTTCTTTTTTAAGGGCACTTTCTATACCTACACATTTGAGATAAATACCCAAGATTGTTGGCATTTTGACTTAACTGCCCAAAATATATATTTTCTGAATTTTTTCTTCAAAATCCTTGTTTACGTGCCTTTTGTATACCTGCATATTTATCATATTTTCGTATAAAACATAAAACTGCACACATAAAAAGAAAATATATTGGTCACTTTTACACATACATATGTTTATTAAATTTAAGCTGTTTATAAATACAAAAATCGCATACAAGTTAAGTTGGCATCATTATAATTCATTCATTTTGTTTGCATGTACAGGTATCCCTTGAATTACACGGTACTTCATTTACGCGAGTTAGATATAACACGGATCAATAATGGTAACCTTTTTTGAAATACGCGCTTTTTTTACGCGTTTTAATAAAACATGCTCAAAAAATGATGGCAATTTTTTCAGCTACCAGTAAATTTTTACTGTTTACTGAAAAAATTACAGTATTCAGCAAACTTTTACAAGTTACTGAAATAATGCAGTACTAAGCTAATTTCCCTTTTCTGAAACATATGCAAACAAATATATTTTACCTGAAAAAGTCTAACTGCCGGTTTAAAGATGTCGAACGTCATCGTTCGCATAGAAAATTATATTTAAAACAAAAACAAAATTCGAAAATTTGTTTTTGTTTTAAATGTAATATTCCATGCGAACGTTAACGTTCGAAATCGTTGAACAGGCTGTAAAAATTAATTGACAATGCTTACAATATAATTTTTTTTTATTCAAAATCTTTTAAAAAGTGAATACTGATTTTTTTAGTAATCAGTAAAAATTTACTGAATATTGCCATTGTTTCAGTACCCAGTAAAATTTTACTGGTTTTTAATTCAATTTGTCTTGGTTTAGTTTGTTTTTGACTATTTTACAATTTTCATCATTTTCTTATATTTTTGATTTTAAATATTCAACTAAATATGTATGTTTCAATTATTTTTTTTATTCTTTTTTACTTCAATTATTTTATAAAGATGTAACAACAAAGCTTTATACATATCGTTATAAAGAAATATCGTTTAATTTTTTGAAAGTAAAATATATACAGTTCTATGTTCTTGATTTAACACGGTTTTAGGGCCCCAAAATGAAATTTTGTATGTATCTCATGTTTTGATTTACGCGATACGTTAAATTTCTGGTCCCATAAACGGAATTTGTACCAGTCCTGAACCTTGTTTGATTTTCACGTGCTTTCTTCGGTCCCAACAGACCGCGTAAATCGAGGGTTACCTGTACCTACATTCATGCATATGGTTTCTGGTTACAGCTAATTTAACGCGATTACATGAAAGGAATAGCAAATCTTAGGCCTGGAAGAGAAGAAAGTAGTCGTAGTAGTATCTGAAGCTGATGAATGTTCTGGAGCGCAACAAAGTTCAACTAATGCCCAGAACAGACGGTTAAACGCAACTGCTACGAAACCCTTTAGAAATTATTATTTTGAAACCAGTTTCAATCGTTTTCCACACACCCTGCAACCTAAATTGTACCAGAATGTAATAAAATTATCACAATCATTTCTATTTTCTTTGAAAACAGATGAAACGCAAACAAGAGTTTCCTACACGCTGGTTTCAATGCAATTGATTTCCAATGCATTTCAAACTGGTCTCGAAATGGTCGCGTCGTGTGTGGTCCCTCAAAGGAGTCTATGGCATAAACTCAAATGAAACTCGAAAATAACTAGAAGTTGCAGTTTCGTTGCAGTTGCGTTTCACCGTCTGTTCTGGGCCTAAGTATTATGTTGAAATTTCTTTGAAACTGCCGTTTTTAACTTTTGACAGCTTGCAGCGCTATATTATTTATCTGCACAAATAAAATCGTGCAAAGGAGATTGTCAAAATTTCAGTATATCCATATTTACTTATGGTGTTTTCTTTTCTACAAAAAATGTGACATTTTATTTAAAAAAAATGCAATTTGGAGTCTGTTTCTTAAAAATGTTGCTCTCGAAAACGGTGGCTTGTTTTGTTCTAAGAAACTCACCCTTTTTTGAAAGCAAAATTTTTATGAAACAGACACCAAATTGCATTTTTTTGTAGAAAAGAAAACACTATTAATATGTATGTATATTCTGGGACCTAACGAGCAGCAAAGTTAATTTAAAATGGTCCAACTGTCTTTTGAAATCGGCTTTTGAAAGACCCCATATAGGGTAGGGTCTATGTTGTTGCATATTTATATCACTTATAGTCCGGATAAGTGTGCTATTGAAGTTTATAAAGATCGGTTCATTAACGACGGAGATATGAATAAAATAACACTGCCTTTAATTTTTCGCCATAGATCTTAAATGCTTTGCTATAAACCTTAACCTTTTAAAGCTCTCTTATAATTTTAATTATTAATGAAATCGAAATAATGGGTTTTAAAACTAGTGCCCTTTTACTTGTTTTCACATAATTTGTCGGAAAAAGTCACAATAAACTCCCTGTTTATTGTTGGTGTTTTGTCTTAACTTTCATATCGTTGCAAATAATACTTGAGTGGTTGTAATTCTCATTTGCTTAACAGTTTTATTTATAGTGAAACGTGCATATGAACTAGGTAATCACAAATTAACAAAAAGTCTTTCAAATGTATTAAAAAAAACAAAAACATAATAAAAAAACATTTGATTCCGTACGGAATGTGCGATCAGTTTCGCACTTTGCTTTAGCAAATGACAGTTTCATAAAACTTAACAAAAAGTTTCCTTAAGTTCAATATGGTTTGCCTCATATGATTTACATGTATTCGCACATTTGCTTAAGCCAATTTAAGCACATTATGGATGGGCCTACAGTCCGATTGAAATAAAATGTCAGATGATAATTGAGGACTTGTTTTTGGGTTCTATAATAGGAGCAAAATAGGTTCCCAAATTTTTGTTATTTTGTAATAAAATAATATCCAGTGAGTAATAAAAAAAAGTGATGAAAACTTATTTCTAAATAATTAAATGCAAAAAATAATTTTTTGGCTGAACAATATTTAGCTTGCGATCGTAAGTGCTTGTAGTCTGTTTGTGTCTATTTCTTTGAAATTTTATAGAATTACACTCAAACTATTTCCTCAATTTAAAATTAAAGTAGTTGGATGACTAATCTGTTTTTAGTTTATTTTCCGGCATACGACTCAGACATTGTGTCACCACGATCACGATCATCATCAGTGGCAAAACTACTTGCGTAATAATTCTTAGTAAAAAGTCAACACCTGCGCGAATCGATAAGTGAATAAGAACGTGATTGAAAAATATATGTTTGAAATTGGGAACTTAGCACGTCATACAGAAATCTTATTAATAATAAATTTTGTATTCCCAAAAAATGACTTTGATATATGTTTGACATTTATCAATAATTACAATTAAAAAAAAATACAAAGCAGTTTATTTGTCAAACGAAAAGGGGTACAAAAATATTAATTGATAAATAAACAGCAAAGTTCAATACCCAAAATTGATTAGAGAGGACAAGCACTTAGAAGATAAAGGCCGGAAATGCATAAGATTGTTTTTTAATTGCTAAGAAGTGGAGTGGATTTACTGGCTTAAAATTCATAAAGTCTTGGGTTTTTGTGGGATCGTATTCCCTTCTTTCTAATACGATCTTATCTATTACATTTTTCAATATACTCAGCTCCAATAAAACTGTATTGAACGAAATTGTTTTAATATATTATGGTGAATTAAAACATATTATTATCACCGGCAACCATATAATGTTTAAATTGTTCCTTCCTCGAAAAGCCACAGCCATAATATGGCTACCTATAAGCATGTTATGGTTGAATATGAAAATAATTTGTTTACCACTAATAATTGTTTGGCTTTTTTCTATATTATTATAAATGTTAATCATATTTTTATAATTATTTACCAAAACATGTTCGTAGCAACGTAAATATGGTTGTGGTTACTTGGTGGAGAACTAAATTAACCATAATATGGTTGCCGTTTACAATAATATGTTTAATTTAACTATTATCTTCCTAACTCATAAAAATAAATTTAATTTAAAAAAGGTTTAAGGCCCAACAATAATATGCTTAAGCTGGCTAAAGCTTCTGTCAAAAATTAACAAAAAAATTAAAAAAATATTTTATTCCGTACGGTACACAGAAAAAATTATTCCCGAATAATTTTCAAACTTGTTTGAAAATTTTTTGATTTCTATAAATTTTTTACTGATTCAATTAATATTCTTGTTTGATTTTTATTTAACCAACATAAATGTTGACAACACTATTCAAAAATAGCGTAACGAGGTTTGTAGTAAAAAAACAACAAAAACAATAGCAGGTAAAAAAAAGTTTTACTCTTTTTAAACAACAGAAAGAATAACAACCTTATAAGAAACAAAATAAATTTTTGGCTGGTTTCGAAGTTGGTAAAAAAAACGAAATCCCGTATTCAATTTTTTCAAACTGTTTACTTAAATACATCAAATACAAAAATAGAATGATGACGAAAAACATATCGAGTCGGTCTGCCGCCGTTTTTGGTTACATTTCTTCTTCATTAGCAAAGGAAAGGATAAAGCAACAGTGAGTGATGAAGAAAAACATTGTGTTTGTAGTATAAGTAAGACTTCGTTCAAAAATTATTCCAACTTTTGTTTGAATATGCGAATTTGTTTATAGGACCGATTTCAGACAAAAAATTGATTGATTCTACAAATTTTTTGTTTGAATTGAAAAATAATTTTTTCTGTGTAAGTGAGCTCTGTTTCGCATTTTTCTTAAGCAAATGCCTGTTTCATAAAATTAACCAAAATTTTATTAAAATTTATTTTAGTATATAAAGCTTAGTCTACACGATATGTTGAATCAGCAAATTTATGTTGAAAAAATTAGCTTTCAGCGCCAACATATCGTGTAGACACCAAATTTTTTCAACAAACGTATGCTTACCAACATATGACAGGCATTTGTTAACGAAGTCAGCAAACGTTTGTTCACAATTATAGCATATCGTCTAGACACAATATTTTTACTTTTCAACAAATTTTCTACGTATGTTGACAAATATGTTATTTGTTGAAAGTCGTATGCAAGATTTTCAGCATACGGCAAATTTGGTAGCATATAAAATAGATACAAATTGGTATTGTTTCAAGTACTTGTTTAACTTTGTATATAACCCCGGAACTTATCAAGATTTCTAGCTCATCGGCAAACAAAAAATTGCATTTAGAAGTGCTTTGAAAATAAAAATGTTGGTCAACGAACTTTGTTTTAGAGATACAGATCATAAAAGTTGAAAAATTCTTTAACAAAATCTCTTGAAGTATAAATTTGATCTCAGCAATATGGGTAGCGCTGATGCGTGTTTCCAAATACCTTTCACGTGGTATATAAAACATGCTGAATTATTTACCCATTAAAAACCAATTTCAAAAAATCTTTTTAGTTACTAATGTAATTTGTCAAAATGGCTCTTATCTCAAAATTTTGTCGATATTAAGGTATTTTTATTTACAAAGAATATTTTCTAGAAAAATCTTCAAGCTTTCATATAATATAATGCATGGTACAGTAGCGTATAAAATTCTGAAGCTATTGAAGTTAACCATTTATATTCTAATAAATCTCTTTGTTTAACATATTAGGTTTGAGTACACATGTGGTAATATTTAATATTGCTTCAATATAGGTATTGACTATATGGTATGACAAACATCAGCTTCGCTTAATAAATTTTTTCCTTATTGCCGGGTTCTTAATTTAATAGTATATCAAGCAACGACTTCGCTCAGCTGAGTAAATTTTCTTCTTTTAAACCAGAACCCCAACACCCTTAAAAATTGATATTTCTGTTAAAGAAACTAACAAAAATTCGCGACAGAATGAACCGATTGCTATTTAATTTTGCAAGAACTTTCTATGACTAGGTATTACACTAAGATGATCGTTCCATAATTTACCATAGGCCCCATGTTAAACCCCTTCTCGGAAATACTTAAATATGCCTAAGACGTACCGAATAACGCTATTATACTAAAAGTTGGTCGGTCATATTTTCATAAAATAAGAAATCACACAACTAAATTTGGAGAAGATCGGCTCACAATTTACTATAGGCTCCGTATAAAGCCCACTCTGGGAAATCATTTAAATACGCCAAAATAGTAGAAAAAAATTGATATTGTGGAAAAATATAGTAAATTCAGCTTTAAGTGGCTAGAAATAACACGATGCAATTTTGTGATAATCGGCAAAAAAAAAACTCACTATAGCTCCCGTAGAAAGCGGGACTTTAAAACGGTTGACACATACAAGTGTTTTGTATTGAAATTTGGTCTTATTTATGTTTTTAATACTAAAAATTACTCAATCGATCAACATTTTTAAGGATGTTATGGTATTGGTAATACTTTTGGGAGTGGTATTTGTATGGGAACAATAGATTTACAATAAAACTTTTTGACCCAGAATTGGCAGGACGGACATCCTTATATCGACTGAGAAAGCGATTGAGTCGATCGGTATACTAAACGAGGGTTATAGGACCAATATTTTTAGGTGTTAAAGACATTATAGTGGTGTGGGTATCAAATAAATCCATAAAACATTCTGGTCGGCACATAATTTACCATAATAATAAACTGTGAGACTTTACTAATAATTTTAAGATCAATCCAGTCCTATTTTAATTTTTTGCGGATTTGACCAAGCCCAATAAAGCACTCTTACTTTTTAAGTGCTAATTAAACTAAAACTATTCAGTTTTGCAATAAAGGCGATAATTGATAACAAATTTTAAATAAAACAAGTAAGAAAGTATAGTCGGTCAAGCCCGACCATATGATACCCTACAACACAGTTTTTAAAAACACATCATGCTTATGTGTCCATGTAAATATGGATTTATCTATGTTTATAAACTTCATGAAAATCGGGTTAAAAGTTTGTGAGAGGCAGAAATTGCCCCCTGCCTCCCCCTGTGGTCCTATTTTTTAAAAACTGTATAGCTAATGTTTCCCTATAGATATGGATCTATCTATGTTTTAAATTTCATTAAAATCGGTTTGATAGTTTCTGAGAGGAAGAAATTTCCCACAAAGTTACATGGACAGCCAGCCATCCAGCCAGCCAGCCAGCCTGCCAGTCGGACGGACATCGGTAGTTCGACTCAGAAAGTGATTCTGATTAGATCGGTATACTTTAAGGTGGGTCTAGGACCACTATTTTAAGGCGTAACACACATCAGCACAAATGCATAATACCCTCTCCACTATTGTGGTGTGGGTATAATAATAAAAAAAGAGAATTGTCAAATGAATTTTTAATTTTTAAACAAATGTTCTCTTTACTCAACATACATAACAACATACAAAATTCAACATATTGTGTAGACACAAAAATTGTATGCTAACTTATTTGTTGAAATATCATTTGCTAGCATATGATGAATTTGAAAAATTTAGTATTTTCAGCATATCGTCTACACACCTAACATATTGAATATGCTGATAGAGGCATTTGTTATAATATTTAAGCATATGAGTGCAAGCATACACTTGCTGATTCAGCATATCGTCTAGACTAAGCTTAAGATTCCAAAATTTTATTTGAATTAATAAACTTTTGTTAATCTTCAAGCAATTAAATCAAACAATCTTCCAGAACATTTATTTAAAAAAAAAAGTTAATTAGATTACAAATAATTTATTCCACTATCGTTCGATAAAATCGCCGCGATAAAGTCACACTTTTATAATCATTTTTAAATCATAAAAATACAATTTGTAATCAAAACAACTTAATCATTAAATCTCAGAGATAAAAAATGTATTATACAAGAATAAAAAAATTTATAGATTAGTAAAATAATTGTTTCTTTATATTAGCTGTGGCTCTAAATCGTTTTGTTATAATCAATGAAGTGTTACTAAATACAAAAAATTATTTCAGTTATCAGTTAAAATTTACCGGTAATGTTCACCAGATTTTGTTAAAAGATAAGTCCTATCATTTGAAAACAAACGATCTACAAGTTCGTTGGCGTGAAAATTTATGTTTTCTGTAAGTTTTGGTGGCATGAAATAGCCCCCACGATGTAACTTCTAGCAAAAAGTATGAAATAAACCCCCAAAACTGGGGGCCACATTTCATATCGGTTTATAAAACTATATTTTGTTTACATCTGAGATGTAGGTAGTGATGGAACAAGGGTAAATACCCAAATGGTTAATTGGGAATTTAAATGTAAATAACCAGGTATTTAGCCAAGCACCTGGGTATTTACCCAAAATGTGGGTATAAATCAGAATAAAGAAAAATTTAAATTAATTAAAAGAATTTAATTTTTACTATGAATTAGGTTTTTCAATAGCAAATGAAATAATTTTTAAATTTAATCGTAATCGCTGTCGCTGTCCGTATCCGATAAAAACTCATATCGAGTAGAGTGCATGATTCCTGTTGATTAGCGGTTCTTATTAAGAATTGTTGTTGTGTTTGATACAGTCAAAACTGCCTTATCTGAGCAAAATGCATCAAGAAATGCATTAACAAAATACACTTAAACTAAATATATTCAAAATAAGTTCGAATATTTTCACATTTCTGTTACTCTACGTAACAATGAGTATTTGTTATTCAAATGAGATTTTACCCGAAATTAGATAAATACCCGGGTATGAGTTCCCCGGTTGGCTAGCTGGTAGTGAGCTAGTCTATCAACCCCAGGGTTGCGGGTTCGATTCCCGCCGGAGACTCTGGTTTCTTTCCTGCAGACAAGCGTCAAGCTTCGCGGGGATTAGCATAGGGAATTACAAAATTAAAAAAAAAAAGGTAAAATGTTATAGCAAATATTTTTGAGGAATATATTAACCCTCTCACTCCTCATCAAAACGCCTTTTTTGACTTTAGGGTTATCTTGAATTTGACTGGTTTTTAGTATGTGTGCTAAGTTTTAGGCTTTGGTGTGTTCAGACATAAGTAAAATTTTACAGCCAACATTTTTGAAGAGCATTTCATACCCGCCCTTCCCCTTTTTCTGGGTGTTTTTACGATTTGGTATAATAAAGCCAAAAAATGCAGTAATGAGGGGGAGTTAGAGGGTTAATATATTCTACAAAAATATTTGTCATGCACCTCAGAAAACATAGTTTTAAAATACCGTTATGCTGCAAGAACAGGCCAAAGATGGGACATTTTAACCGCTTCTAAGATAAAATTCCGATGTGATCTTTCAAAACGCCGGCACACGAATATTTTTTTTTTTTGTCTCCTCTGCCAAAATCCGTTGTCATAACCCCGTAATTTTTTTTTCGACACAGACATTATCTGATATTTGGTAAATTTAAAATTTTTTGATTGATACTGCATCACCATTCTTGAATCCTTCCACCACATCTTTGATTTGGTAAAAGTTTTCATCATACTACACAATTGCTTTTCACCACTTTCCCCACCTGGTTGTTATAGGCTGTGGAAAAAGACAGAAATCGGGTTGCTTCTCTTAATATTTGGCAATAAGCGAAGATGCTTTACAAAATGTTTTTTCCGCTAGGAAATCAATAAATAAATATCATCGAAGTTGTAATTTTTCTCTTCTACAACCTAGTGCATGGCAAAATACAGCAATTAAAACAAATTTTGTTTTTTAAAATATGCAATATCAGCAATATATGCATATTCAAAGCAAAATATGCTAAAATATGCACTAACAAATCAATGCCATTTTATTTCAAATTTCTTGATCGGCAAAGATATTGAGAACATGGTAATCTTAAACTGACGACAACAAATATGCATTTGCATAAAAATCCGGGCCTTGATTATTACATAGCGTTGCTTTTATTTAGAAAAGGCGTATCTAACATATTAAAATACTTTTTTTATGGGCACAAATAACTCACCACAAATGGTCCTCTTTACGTCCTTGGTCCTCGGAACCTTTATTCATCGGGGAAAAAGTATATGACTGACAGTCAAAAATTTTCTTTATTTTAAGTTAAAAATATTGTCAAATAAATACAAGTTAAGAAAGTAGAATTTTAATTTTCTAAGATAAGACAGCCATTCTCTAGAGCCCTAATGACACTACATTTTTTATTCATTGAATTGATAGATAGAAACAGTAAATGTTAGAAAGAGCAAAATATAAAAAATGTAAACAAACATTTTTTTTTGTTTTTCTTTTGTTATGATATTGATTATTTTACTAAAGCGTCAGCTCATTACTGGTTTGACCTACCGACCATTTTTAAAAAAAAATGAGTTAGGTATGAGGAATATATTTTTTAATACCCTCTTTCTAAATCAAAAACCTGTTTCGCGAAAATTTTTATGGTTTTAGAGATATAGAGCATTAATTTTGCTGCATATCAACTGTTTCAAAATTTTTTAAGTACTGTTTTGCTCTACAAGCCATTGTTTGGCGATTGCAGCAAATTCTTCATACAAAATCGTACAAAATAAATTTTACTGTTGCTTTGCTGCATTGCCGTAAGAAAAAATATAGTTAAAGCAAAAGCAAAATAAAATGACAACAAGAAAATTAATTTGTGAAAAATAGTTTTATAAAATAATGGACCCAACCAAGTGTACGGTTTGCTATGATATGCAAAGTGTTTTTAGCCTACCTAAGGGAAATGCTTCAACATTTTACTACAAACGAAAATTGAATATGTACAATCTTACAGCAACCATTATTATGCCAAATATACCAACTTTTACGTATTGTGCCTTTTTGACGGAAGCTCATAGCGGTCGGAGTGGTAACGACATTGCTAGTGCTTTAATTAAAATTTTAAATGAATTAATAAAAGATTATCCACTAATTAAAACGTTGACATTATGGAGCGATTCTTGCGTACCTCAAAATAAAAATCAATTAACGCAACCGCAATCAAAATGTTCCTTAAACAAAATAATATTGATGCCGTAATACAAAACTCTTCAGAACCAGAACATTCTTTAATTCAAGAAGTGGACTGTGTCCATGGTGTTATGGACACATTCATAGTCCTCTTCATTTACTAAATTTGCTTAAAACAATGTCAAATAATAAAACAAAACTTAAAGTTATGGAAATGCTTCCGGAAAATTTTCGCACATACTCGTTGGAAGCAAATAAAATGGACTTTCGAAAAGTCCCTTTTGCTAAAATTAGAGTACTTCTATACAGTTAAAATAATGATTTATGTATATATTATAAAACTTCTACCAGAGAGGAAAAATATAAAAATGCAATTTTGGTTAAGTCTGTATCAAAAAATTTTTTGAAAACTCCTGAGAATTTGTTGACGAATGTTTTGAAAATATCGAAACTATCATTTATTTCCAGCGATAAAAATAGAGACATAAAAGACTTGCTTATATTTCTTCCACGTGTTGATAAAGCTTATTTTAAAAATTTACTCAATATTAAGTTTTAAATTTTCTTTTTGCTTTTGCATTTTTTAAGTTGTTTAATTTGTGGCTTTTTATGTAACTTTTCATAACAGTAGAACTGTTTTTTCTGTTTTTGTAAAGTAAAATCAAATAAAAAAAACTATAAAAAAAAAAAATTCATCTCAACAACAAGTTACTCAATACACAGCAATAAGTATACGTATGCAGCACAAAAAGCCACTTTTTTAATTTTTTTTTAGAAAAGTGGCGTATGCGGCACAAAACAATATTTTTCATTTTCAAAAAAATACTATTAAATTCTAACTTTATTCATGAAAGTGCGCAAAAATTTACATTTTTCTTCAAAACATACACCGGAAGCAGTGGTAAAAATATAAAAAAATTCTATCGGGTACATTTTGAGAAATCTTCATGTAAATCTTCTTTGTCGTTTTTCTCCACTCCGACTTTTTGGCATATGCGCCAAACCAATTCTGAGCTGACGAAATGTTGTGAACTTTTTGTTTAAAAGAAACAAAACAAACAAAAAGCGGTAAATCGCTGAATTTGCCCATAAGCCGCTGATTCAGCAACAGCTTGAAATGTCAATTTTAAGTTAAACAATTTCACATGTTATTTGACATAACTTTGTTTTTTATCGATAACTTTTTTAAAATTTTAATTTTAATGCAGTTGAACTCTTTGCACTTGGTAAATTTTTTTTTTATTACATTTACTTAAACAATGTTTTAATGCATGTAGTGCCATAAGGCCTTTAATAAAAATGTTTAAAAACGTGACTTCAAAGTTTATCAAGAAAAATAACAAAAAAAATATTATTACGTACTATTTTTTTAGAGCAAAAAGTAACCCAAATAAAAATATTTTTGTTAGAAATAACGAAAAACAGCAGCTCTTCTCTTGTTTAATATTTTTTTGTTCTTTAAGATCAACATTTTATGTAGTTTTCAAACAACAAATTATTTTCAAAAGTTTTATACCCTCCACCATAATTAGTTGTGAAGAGGGTATACTAAGTTAGTCATTCCGTGTGAAACTTTTTTATTATTCATTTCAGACCCCATAAAGTGTATATATTCTGGGTCCTTGATGGTTTCTAAGTCGAATTAGCCATGTCTGTCTGTTGAAAACACTCTCACTTTCGAACAACTCAAAAGAAATGAACAAACTTGGTGGCAAATTGCTTCAAGTTATCCTAAGCAGTTTGGGATTGAAATTCAGCAAAATCAATTCAGTAGGACCAGAGCTATGAATCTAAATGTGGAACCACCACCTAAAAAAAAATTGATAATTTTGTTACAAAAAATAGCATAAATGGTGGAACAAGGCACGGAATGAGATAAGATTGTGCAAAAATTTGTTTTATTTGACTGGAAATTACGATGTTAAATTTCGTGAAGATCAGTCCATAATTTACCCTAAGCCCCATATAAACACTACTCCCGGAAAATAGTTTAGTACGCCTAAAACCGTAAAAAATAACGCTAGGGTAACAAAATTTGGTACCTCACAGTTTTTTAGAACTAGAAATAACACTGTGAAATTTCGTGACGATCGGTCTATAATTTACCTTAGGCCCCATATAAACCCTACTACCGGAAAACAGTTTAGTACACCTAAAGCCATAATTAATAATGCTATCATAACAGAAATTGGTATGTCACAGTTTTCAGGGACTAGAAATGACGCTGTAAGATTTCGTGATGATCGGTCCATAATTTGCCTTAGGCCCCATATAAACCCTACTACCGGAAAAACGTTTGGTACGCCTAAAACCAATTTTAATGCTGATGGCTGTTTTTATAAAGATAATAATAATAAATAGACATCATACGATATTACTCCTTCAACATTCGAACTGTCGGTGGAGGGTATCAAAGATTCGGCACAGCCGAATATAGCACTCTAACTTGTTTATTTTCAATTCGAATAGAAAAGGTGGCATGCGGCAAACCTGTAACCCACTCCGGACATGCCCTACATTTTTTTAAAAGACTTCGGTAAAAGTTTGGAGTTCAGCAAACTATTTGCGAACGCCGAATATAGATTTTTCGAAAAACGAACATTTATTTAGACTATACATAGTAGATAAGTAATATAAATTTTTATTTTTACTTTTTTCTTAACTTTTTTAATTATGAAAACAACATTATTATATAAATTAGGGTTTTTTTGATAAGATTAACCGTGCAACATTATCGGTTATGAAATAATTTTCTGGCAAGCAAACTTAAATCAACTACTTGAGAAATAACCTGGGTGTGAACTGAGGAATTGTGTTCGAATGTGCATAGGTACGCCTCAAATTAATTAATGGAAGTTGTAGTTCAAAGGAAACGAGAAAAATTACGCCGTTTGAATTGGTCAAAAATATTACTTCTACTCCTGTTACGGATATCTATGGACGGTCAAGGAGGCCCATAAACTCTTACAAAAGTCTTAACGCAAGAAGGTATTCATAGGTCTAACACAAGATTTGAATTTGCTATTCGATGCAAATTAAAACTTATTTTGGAAACTGATGAAATTAGTGTACATTTTGTTGCCTTCAATTAAATTTTTATTGCAGTTTGTGAACAACTACTTATATCTCATTTATTTTGAAGTCGTTAAAAATACTTTTTCAAAATTTGTTTTTGTTTTATATATATGTTAAAAAAATGGAGCTTTGCGTTCGTGTCCTAAAAAGAGGAAGTAAACTTTTTTATATTAAAACCATGGATTTGTTTAAAAATTTTTATACCCTCCACCACAATTAGTTGTGAAGAGGGTATATTAAGTTTGTCATTCCGTGTGAATCTTTTTTATTATTCATCTCAGACCCCATAAAGTATATATATTCTGGGCCCTTGAGTAATTCTAAGTCGATTTAGCCTTGTCCGTCTGTTGAAAACACGCTCACTTTCGAACAACTCAATGAATCAAAATATGGAACCACCACCTAAAAATATTGATAATTTTGTTACAAAAAATAACATAAATGCTGGAACAAGGCACGGAATGAGATAAGATTTTGCAAAAATTTGTTTTATTTGACTGGAAATCACGCTATTAAATTTCGTGAAGATCCGTCCATAATTTACCCTAAGCCCCATATAAACACTACTCTCGGAAAACAGTTTAGTACGCCTTAAACCGTAAAAAATAACGCTAGCGTAACAAAATTTTGTACGTCACAGTTTTTTAGGACTAGAAAGAACACTGTGAAATTTCGTGACGATCGGTCCATGATTTACCTTAGGCCCCATATAAACCCTACTACCGGAAAACAGTTTAGTCGCCTAAAACCATAATTAATAACAACTCGTCACAGTTTAAGATAATAATTATAAATATACATCATACAGATATTACTCCTTAAACATTCGAACTGTCGGTGGAGGGTATCAAAGATTCGGCACAGCCGAATATAGCACTCTAACTTGTTTTCTTTTTATTTAATGAGTTACAAGTGCAATTACAAATTATACTCTTACTTAATTAACCGAGCAATAGTAGACCTTTAGCCCGTTGTAGTGAAACAGACCAGAGTCTCTGGCGGGAATCAATCCCGCAACCCTCGGACTGAGAGACTAAATCCATTTTATAAATATGATTTGCGGCATATGTCCGCCGCGGCTACGAGTTACATGGTCAACAACCAATCAATTCAATTTCGACTACTTTTTCCAATAAATATGGACCTCAGTTTGATTTCTGAATGTAGAAAAATACTATAATACTCACATTGACTCAGCACACTCAACTCATCCATTTACGGGTTTAACACTACAGATCAAGCACACTCATTTATATTCAGCGCTGCCAGATAAATTTGCCGAAAAATAATCCACAAATCTGGCAGCCTTGCTTAGTAAGTTCGTATAAGAATCACACTTATGTAAGATTCTTACGTATGACATGCATTTTGCTTCGCCTATACAAATTGAATTAAGTTGAATCTAAATCAACCACTACATAAATGTTGTTAAAGCCTAGATTACACTATCTCACAAGTCTTACGTATTCCATAATACTTTGTGAGATAGAAATCTAATGAGTTTTGTTGCGACTGTCAAAAAATCTAATGTAACATGACAGTTTGTGTTCACACCATCACACAAAGTATAAACACTCACACATGAAAAAAAATGCAACCCTGATCCAATGAAAAGTATTATTGTTTAGAAATTTTTCAAAAAACGATGCAGTCGTATGGGATGTCAAACTTTTTTCATAATACTTGTCATTTTCGTGACACATTGCATTCAGACTATCACACTTTGTCATTTTACTTGAGATTTTGACATGTATTAATACAAAGTATAATAGTGTAATCTAGCCTTAAGTAACAGTACGATGAGTAACATCAAACTTCTGAGTGAATATGAGCTTCGATAACATTGAAATAAGTATGAGTGTGTATAAGTACAAGAAATTATAAGTCAAGATTTGGCTCTACTCACTTTTAACTACTCATTGCTGATTTCTGTTTGGCATACGGCAGTGACTTAATATATCCGATAAAAAGTAATCCAGAGGCGTTAAGTCGCACGAACAAGGGCACCAGTTAACAGGAACACTTCTGGAATTAAGATTGCTACCAACTGTTTTCGCAATAAATCGATTGTTAAACGCGCTGCATGGCAAGTTGCGCCGTCTCTTTGAAACCAAAATGTCGTTGACGTTTAGCTGATTAATTTTTGGAAACAAAAATTCAGTCATCATGGCTCGATAGCGCTCGCAATTCACCGTGACGGCAGCTCCTTGCACATTTCAAAAGCGCGTGTAAAACACACCAAACAGTCAATTTGAATGCATAAAATGGTGATTTGTTACCGGCTTAAGGATTTTCATCGCTGTTAATACGGTAATTTTGCTTACTGACGTAGCCATTTAACCAGCTTCGTAAAATAGACAAAGTGCTCTTTAAACTTCGCGAACAAACTTTTTGTTTTTTTTTTCAAAGTAAATTTCCACAATTTAGCAGTTTTGTTCTAGCGTTAAACGATTCACAATGACTTGCCAAACCTTACTGAACAGATATGTCAACACAGTTTGACATTTCTCAGCTCTCAAATCATAGTTATCGATATCATAAGTTCCCAAGCAGCTAAAAAGCACCCTGTATATCAATTTTCGTCATTCCAAATTGGAGCATAGAGCCCTAAATTAATATATATCGATACCTTCCCATAAGAATGTATTAGGCGACACTTTTTTCGAAAATGACTTTTTGATGTGGAACTATACTAGAAGTTAAGCGCCACATTTTGGCCTGGGTCTCGCTGCCCTATCATGGATGCAAAGGAAACTAGAGTGAAAATAAAATTGTATCAACCTTCAAGTTTTCTCACTGGAATAATGTTGCACCCTGTAATTTATATTATCCGCAAAAGAAATTATGCTAAGCCACATTTTTAAATATGTTTTGTATTCTGAAAATCGCTTTCCAATTATGTTCTTTTCAATAAAATCCGAAAAATAAATAACTAAATGAGACGTTTTTTTCGTTTCCTACACAATTTTAGAAATGTCGCTTAATACATTCTTATGGGAAGGTATCGATATGTATTTGAATCTTTTGAACTAACAATAATTAATCAAATCTTATTCCAATTCCTCAGTTTAAGTCCTGCCAATGCCCGGCTGAAAATTCTCCTAATCACGGTTTCAGTTTATCTAGATATATAGCGCTCTTCTGATCGGATAACTCCTGCGGAACGTACCTCTTCTCTTAAAGCAAGTGTAGGCACCATCATTTATTTAATAAAATCATCACTTCTTTTTGGTTACAGTTTTTTTTAGTTTTTATTCCATAAAACATCCAACAAGACCGATCAGAGGATTACTTAAGTTGTTATTCTATTATTATTAAACATTGAAAAAAAATAAGCAAAAAGCAAATTTGCTAAAACTTCCTTAAAAAACGCAAGAAAATAATGACACTTTGTCATTGGGCACTTTAAGGCATGGATATTACATAAACTAACATTTTGCTAAGTCAACTTAAGCATTTTTTCCTTTTTGCCACAGAATTTTTCAATTACTTATTATAAAAGTTAAAGTATCACTTTTTTAAAATTAAGTATATTCTAACAAACAAATTATGTATGGTTGTGTATTAGGGTGGCTCATAATATTCATTAAAACCCCTAATTTTGTTTAATAGTGCTAAAAGTTCGGCGTAGTTTGAAGACAATATTCGAACTGGAAGGCAAGGCTCAAAACATGGCTTAATTCCGCCGACCCAAAAATCAAAATTTTGGAACTTCTCTACCATCAACTAGGGTAAACAATTTTTGGACACCCTAATTCTTGCTTTATCAAAAAACAAACAATTCGAAATTATTGATCGTCTCTTTAATTTAAAAAAAACTACAATCTACATAAACAATACAATTCTACTTCAAATAAACCAATCAGAAATTATAAATTCATCAATTGATATCACAGTAAGTAGTTATAAAATATAAATTAAAAATAAATCATAATTTACGGGTTATAAATTTCCCAATATAAAAACAAATTCAATAAAACCCAAGTGTCACCTCACCATCGCCATCACAGAACCTGAAACGGTCGACAGTGGACTTATTTGAAAAATTCAAGATTAATAAAGATAAGCCCAGCCAAATGTTTTTTAATCGATTGTTATGGCGACTTATTTGTTATTTCTTTATCCACGGAAGAGCTCGAAGTATTCATTCGTATCAGTTGTTGTAGTTTTTAGCGGTACAAATTTCAATAAAAATGTTTGAATGGAAGAAATAAATGTCTTATCGTTATCGCTTGCTTGGATAAGTATTCCGTAATAAACGACAAACATAACAATTATTTTTGACAGTTATTATGATGGATTAATTTTCAATTAGTGGTTAAAAATTTCTAAAAAGGGTTTGATTGCCTGTGCGGTGCTGTTCATTCTTTATATATTACGCAGTTGTTGTCACTCGTATTTGTTGAGAGTAATTTTATTTTGATTAGATTTCTATAAAACTTAAAATTAGATTTCTATTAGAAAATATTGTTTTTATAGTATTTTCATGCTTTCATTTCAAAAAAAAAGAATAGGAAATATCTGACATTGTTATGTCAAAATTTGACCGATTACAAAAATTTTGTAGGACGATTTATGTTGCAATAAGATAAGTTTGGACCAAATTTAAAATATGATCCAATTCACACCATTTTACATAGGGTTCATCCTTATGACAACTGAAACGTATGTGTCATCAAATTACCTTCAAAATTGCAACCTCAGCCTATCGGCCAGGCAGCCATACGGACGGACACCGTTAGATCGGCTCAGAAAATGATTCTTAAGGGTTTTAAGCTTGTACACACATTAGCAAAAACACATAATACCCTCTGCACTATTATAGTGTGAGTATTAAAATCAACAAGATCAGAAAACTTGTTTTTTTTTTACCACATAAATGCAAAATAATAGACCTATTGGACTCTTTATAATTCATAAAGAAGTTATTTACATAAATAGAAAAAATCAATGCGCAAAATATGATCGCTTTCAATCTTCTTTTCTAATCGTATTTATCACAAACTATGTGGACTATGAGTTTTTTTCTCATATCTCAGAAATTTATGGACCAACCAAGCTAAATTCAAATAGCAATATTTTAGAGACTTTATCTGATACAAAAATATAGCAGCCGAAGTATCATCGTATTTATTGTCTTAAGAACGTTAACTTCAACATACAAGCGGATAAACGGACAAACAAACATCGTACAAACAGCTCCCCCACTCTCAAAAATTTTAAATCGAAAATTTCTTCGAAAATTTTTGGAGTCTTTCGATTAAAATAAGCGATTTTATTAACAAAAACCAAACGTCTAAACCAACAAAACTTCATATGAAAAACGCTAAAAGACCTGACTAAATGCTCAGTTAGGCGAACGTTGCTGTACCGTATCTGTACTGTATCAATCAGCTGTTTACGTTTTATATATAAAGGCTAAGTTAGGCGAACGTTGCTGTACTGTATCCATCAGCTGTTCGCTTTTTGTTATATGAAATACAAAAGCTTAAGGCCAGTTTACACGGTAACACAATGTATTACGACTTTGTAGAATCAAAATAATATGAAATTCTCTCCGTGTTTAAAAGAAAAAAATAAAAGTCTGTTGAGAGTATACTTTATGTTTACACGGATGGTATAACCCTGCGGCCACACGGTCAAGTTGTTCTTGATAGTCTTTTACATATACTGCTTGTCAAAATTTACATAAATTGAAAGCTGTGACGTAGGCTGCATTCAATTTTTGAGCAATTTACTTTCAAGATGTCATCAAGAAAACAATTTATAAAGATAAACGAAAAATTTGCTCACTAACCTTGAAATCAGCTGGTTTCTTGAACGTAAATTGAAACACACACTGGCAAGAGAACTTTAAAGGCAAGTTCGTATCAATTTTTAAAAGTATGAGTGTATTGGTAAAAAAGTGTGAGTGTATTAAAACTTGATAGGCAAAACTTGATCGTGTAACCCTCAAGTAAGTTAAGTCAAAAATAATAACAAGAAAGCAGATGGTTGCAGTTTTCAATTTTTACAAAAACAACATGAACATTTCATGAGTTGTTTTTGTAATTGTATAAAAATTCTACCACCTTCAATATACTCCGTTAAAATGCACCTCTGGTGTGATGAAAATACATAAGTCTGGGTTCACACTATGAAAGTTTTCTTTCAGAAAGTGTAAGCTTATTGGTGAGAGGGGAGAGAATAGCAGCATGGTTTCTAAAATGGTTTAGAAAAAAACCATTTACCGACCGTTTGTCAGATTTTGTATTCGTATTCTCTCTTACTCAATGCATTTTGCTTTTACATGATAAGATTTCTCTCATTATACATTATGTCGTAATACAATGTATTACCGTGTAAACTGGCCTTTACCGATATGTAAAGTACCGTAGTATTCTATATAAAATATAATTTCATACCGTGTTACGTGACATTTGTAAAACAGTGATGAGCGGCTTGTATGTTATGTTGAATGTAGGTATTTTCGCTCTTTCTTTTTTTGTACTTTTTCAGAATATCTATGGAATTGCGACAAAACAACTTACAATGCAAAATATTTCCATGTATGTATATTAAAGGCTTTAAATGGTATCATTTATATGTATATGCTAAAATACAAAATCGTTAATTGTAAGTCTATAATATAGATATTAAATTATTAACATTATTTTTTTTTACATACGCAAAATACTGCACAGCGCTCACAATTTAAACAGTTTTCATTCCCATCACTGTGTGTATTGTTTTTTGTTTATGTATGGGAAAAACATTTAAAGTTGCTAGTGGAGACCCGGGAACCCGACTATGCATTTTACGGCCAAATAGTCAAAATAGAGGGTCGTTTGCGTTTTAGGTAACGATATATCTATTGAAAAACAAATTATTGATGAACATTCGTCCTTTGAATAAGAAAATGAAAATTGAAAAAATCATGAACCTGAGTGTTCGCTTAAGCTTTTATTACGGTAAGGGCTCGCTCGATATGTAAATCCCACACTAAATCATAAAAAATCACAACTCAAAATTTATCAAAATCATTTATTTTTTCATAAACCAGTTCAAATCCATAACGACCACGAAAATTTCGTTTACGTCACTGTCTTCTTTTACTTTCCTTTTGAAGCCAGTTTTTTTGCCTCACACGAACATTTTTGAATTTTAAGTTCCAAAAAGTTTATTTAGGGCACATGATCATCAGTAATAGTATGGTTCAATCGATATATGTGACGCGGAAAAATGAAAGGGACCTAAGGGTTTTGTTCAGGAGAGCCAGTTTAAAGATTTAAATACGTGTATCTTTGGTGTAACATCACTGAGCGTGGTCTCATTTGAAAGCGACACATCTCATGACGTCAGGAATGTGTTGGTCAACCTTGAAAACGCGCGTAGGTCGTCCCTACCTCTTGTTTTGTGTAGTTGGTTTTTACTGTTCCCTTTAGCTTACTGGTCCCTTTCTCTATGAGCTGTCACATTTTTAATCTCAATTATTTTTAAAACAAGAGCTTACTTAAAAAAAAAAAACGGTTTGCACCAGTGGACTCGGCGTACTCGTATTAGTTTACCCGCCGGGTGCAGCCGTTGTTTAATTTTTTAACTAGCACAGTGCTATTTAACCTAAAGAAATAACTACAGGGTCGCCAAGATGAAACGAAGAGGTCTATAGATTCATTATGTTAATATGATTTCTATTTATTTTTTCAGATTGTTGTAAAGAAGACTTGGAAAATTTAAATAATTGAATTTAATAAAATCATTAGCGGAATTCACGGATTGCTATTGTAGGCCTTGTTTATATGGTAGGTTTGTAAATATTGATCTAAAACAAGACAACAACAAAATGCATCTTAAATTTATTATGTTTCCTCAATCTATAATACTAAAATTAAAAATTTATGCATTTTGTTGTTTTCTTGTTTTAAATCAAGATTTACAACACCTACAAGATCTAAAAGCCCGTGAATTCCGTAATTATGTCTTACACAATTTGTTATTCATCAGCAGCAAAAACACCCCCTTAAGTGTAAAGTTTAAAGTGGAAAAGCATTTAAAAGGTTTGTTGGTCTATTTTCTTTAAGGGCGATCTTGAACAATGTTTTGTGGCAAGCCTTAAAGAATCACTCACAAATAAAGTTTAAGCAAGTTTCATTCAAGTACATAATTATTCAAGATTTAAAAATTTAACGCTTCTGATTTTTTTCTTAATGGTTATTTAAAAGAACGTGTATTCACAGAAAACATTTCAAAACGATCACTCATACTCAAAGCATAGAAAAGGCTGCACGACTGCGACCTATTTTTTCAAGTCAACATTTTTTAAATTCATTAATTAGTGGGGTTAAGCAAAAAAAATGTTGAAATGGCTTTTCGAATCCCTTCGTTTCTTCTATACCACCCTGTATAATCAAAGTTCAGGGAAATACCTTTTCGTGTATTGTTTTGTAGTATTTTAAAGAAACCATTTATAATCTATAATTATTATTGGAACTGTTGTACATGTTCTTCTGATATGATATCGTTAGAATACTACGAGTTAAAGTCTAAAAACATAAACCATTTAGCTACTGTTTTTAGTTATTTAAAATATCGTTTCTTAATACTCTACATGAATTCGATGGCAATAATACAATAAGGCGATCATTTGTTATATAAAATATGATATTTTGAGAAAACGGCTTTAAATCATTAATATCAGTTTCGAGAAGTTATAAAAATGTAAGGTGTAATTGAGTATATATTAGGGTATTCAATTAATTAGTCGATGTTCTGTATTTATCGATTAGTCGAGCAAATGTTCATCAACGTTTAGAAGTTTAAAAATAACTCGAAAAAACTTTATTAAAAAAGCAACAACAAATTTTTTTATATAAAAAAAGTAGCATACAAATGTAAGCTAATCTTATAAATTAATCTTTCAAAAAGAGTGTACAGTATAAATGTTTCAAACGATTTCTTTATTTTGTTTTGATGAAACCGGATTTAGAAAAGATTCTTTCGTTTGTTGTTGACGGTGGAGAGATCCACCTGATGTGCAGGGTATAGAAACAGGGACGCGAACTCCAAAAAGGCAAAATCTAATCAGAATTCGCACAATAACATAAGAGAGTTTATCATGACTGTATGAAGCATTTTTATCTTTAAATTAAAACGTGATTTTTGTGAACAAACGTCACACAATAATTGCTTTAAGACATAATTAAATTTAAGTTAAACGCCTAACTTTAATAGTTGTAATAAGTCATTGTAGACTTTATTATTGAAGCGAAAAAGTCAAATCATATAAAATATTATTTTAGTGATCGTTTTGTGGAGATAAAGAAATCTAATAATATTTTTCAATTAGTACAACAAACACATTTTATAATATTTACTTCTATGGATACTTATGACTTGGGTACACTTTACTCTTATCAATATGGCAATAGGTGAAGCAGTAAATATTTAAGTTAAAAACTACTGGAGCTCTAGGCAAAGTACGATCATGCATTATACACTACAGTTGATATATTTTTATTTATCATTTCATTAATTTATATTTCATAAAATCACATAAAGCTTGACTAAACTTATGCTACCCTAGACCATAATTATATTTAACTGGAGCTATAGTCTATTATCAACCTACACTCAAGAGAAAAATCAATCCATCCGTACTCCAATCAATCCGAAGCGGTATTAAAAGTACGGTGAGTACGGATTTTCTTTTATCAAGTACAGAAAGATTAACTTAAGTACGGATTTTCAATCGCGAAATACTTAACTTATCCATATTCAATCCTAAATTCGTACTTGAAATAATCCGAAAATGAGATTGATTTAAATAAAACAAAGATTGAATCAATCTCAAAATGCGCTTGATTAAAGTATGAAATAAACTAAAAGTAAAATTAGAAGGAGAACTTTACTATGATTGATTTACTTAGCCGTTTTACACCTTACAGAATTTCAATATTAAACCACCAGCATCATGGTTTTTACTTTAAAAACTTAATGTACATATATAACTGAAAATATAAACTAAATGAGAAGCAAGAGTTCTCATATTTACTTTTTAAACATGAAAATAATGTGTTTTCATCTTGTTCTGTTGTTTTTGTGACTTCTGCACACAATAAGCAAATCGTTTTTTAACTACTTGTGTGGTGTTGTAGCGTCTTAATTAAACTTTGATAAGTTAAATCCGATTTTAGAGCTCACCTTGTAAAAAAAGTTTTATATTTTGTTTACATGGTTTAAGAATTTTGAACTTATTTGAAGAAATTCCAGTATTGATTTCGAAGGCAATCCCATTTAGGATTGTTTTAAGTACGTTTTAGTTTTAGTATTGATTTCGAAGGCAATCCCATTTAGGATTGTTTTAAGTACGTTTTAGTGTAAAAATAAAATGGTTCAAGATTCTAAGTCGCTCGTTCATGTTGGCGGGTATAACCGTTTTCAAGAGTTCCCTGTACTAGTTTAGTATTATATAAATACCATTTTATAAACCGATTGCCTTTAAAACGCCAAAAAGCATAATACATATAAGGGTGGTTGAATTTTAAGGGCCGAAGTTGAATGTGAACCATACCTAAACATGAAGTTTTTTCTGCATTTCATTTGACATTTCTCAATTTCAAACTAACTCAATTTGAACCATGGAAAGATACTCAATCGAGCAGCGCGTTAAAGTTATTCAGCCTTATTATGAAAATGGGCGTTCAAATTTAAATAAATATCGTGCACCTCGTGTTTTTTTCGGTAAATTTTATCGTCCAAATGTGCGCACAATCGGACAAATCGTACAAAAATTAGAGCAAATCGGGTCCGTAGGAGATGTGAAAATACCAGTGCATGCTCGTACACCTCGTACTGCAGAAAATATTGCTGCTGTTCGCGATAGTGTGGGTGAAGAGCCGTCCACCTCAGCTTGTCCTCGTGCCCAACAATTGCACAATTCAGGCTCGTCGTTGATAAACATTATGCATAAAGACTTGCATTTACACACTTACAAGGTGCAATTGACTCAAGAACTAAAGCTTCTTGACCCTTCCAAGCGTCGTCAATGGTCAGAGTGGTGGCAAGAAATGGCAATTGTGGATGATCAATTTTCGAAGAAAATCATCTTCAGTGATGAGGCATATTTCCACCTCAGTAAATTCGTCAATGAACAGAATTGCCGCATTTGGGCGAATGATAGTCCAAGAGTGATTGTCGAAAAACCAATGCACCCACAAAAAGTGACTGTTTGTTGCTATTTATGGGCTGGCGGCATCATCGGGCCGTATTTTTTCCAAAATGAGGCCGGTCAGGCATGGCCGTGTTGTCTCACGTGGTGGCGATGGCAATTAGCCTCCACGATCATGTGATTTGACACCGTTGGACTTCTTTCTTTGGAGTTATTTGAAAGATAAGATGAACGTCGATAAGCCAGCAACAATTTAAGAGCTAAATGAGGAGATAATTCGGCACATTAAAGGCATAGAACTTCAATTATGCCTCAGCGTCATCGAAAACTTGGACCATCGGATGGAGGTGTGCCGCCGAAGTCACGGCGGCCAATATTTTGTTTCATACATAATTGAATCATACCAGTATTATCATAACAAAAAGAAATGACAACAATTTCCTAAATAATTTGTGTTTTATGCAAATTTTACAACTGAATAAAAGGCTACATTCTGACTTTTATGGTATGTAGATTTCTGTAACACGGTGTAACCAAAAATTTTTTATAAAACTATCTTTTAAAATGCGACATGTTTTTTAATCTACTCGTAAAGTAATTTCGAATTATCCAGTTTACAAATAATAATATTTTGGCGTTACTTATTTAGAACAAAAGCGTAATAAAGTCTTCTCAATTATATTTTTTTTGTGAGTTTTTAAATGTCAGACCTTAAAGTACTCAGTGTAGAGTACTGTAGCTCATACAAATTTATTTGAATTCAATAAACTAATACATACTAATGCATTCTAAAACTAAATACTAGTAGTGTCTATCATTTGATTGATCATTTAATTTTAATACTTTTTTTAGGGCCGTATAAAAAAGAGCGACAGAAAACAAAAAATTTTAAATTAAGTTAAATGTTTATGACAGAGGTTTTGTTGATTTAACGTCTGGCCGATAAATGGTTTATTATATTGACTGGTTTTTAGTCTAGGAAATACCACTTTCGAAGAACTAACTATTTGCTAAATGGGGTTTAAATAACAATAGCGGAAAAATTACATAAAAGAACTTTAAAAAAAAACATTTTTATTAAAAAGAAAACAGATTATAATGCTTTATTCGGCTCTGCCGAATCTTATGTCCTCTTCATTATAGTGTTTATTTTTAATTAAGTACTTATATGAGAGATTTTTAACCTTCATTTTGTATCACATTAAATATTGGAGTTGGATTTTAATAAAATACACATATATTTTGAAGTCTATAACTTGAAAATGCAAGATTTACTGTCATAATGTGAGCGTCTATTATGAAGCATTAGAACAAATGTATTTGAGATTACTGTATGTATCTGTATGGTTGGCATTAATGCGTTAAGCGATCTTCCACTTCGTGAAGTTTGAAATGATGTGAACAATACTTGGCTGCAAGCAAATATTGAGGAACTCCCAGAAACTTCCTCTAGGCAACGCAAGCTGCCAAACAGCTTTGCGACGTTGTCAGCAGTTGGTGATGTCTGAGAAAACAGTTTTACCAAAGTTGTATCTTTTTGAAACTATGAGCCTCCTGCACCAAATTTTTGGCTATTAAACCTAGCGGCTCCCGAGCTTTCTCAGAGATCGCACTATACGAGTTGTTACAGATGTGGTTCCGTCAAACGAGTTTAATATTCATTCAGGTGTACCGCAAGGCTCCGTACTTTCAACTACTCTATTTGTTATTTTTTAAACAACCTCCTATGTCAAACTTCCAAACCTATCTACTCTTTTGCAGATGACAGCAACATTTGCCATTCGAACTCATTTGATTGCAGACCAAGCGTATCCGATGTCGGTGCTGTGAGGCAGAATATGAATGATACGATTAGCCGAGACCTTGACATAGTCTCGGAATAGGGTCGTGCAAATAGGGTCGATTTAATGCCCGAAAACCCCAATGTTGCGTGCTGACGCATAAACGCGCGACAGATCAAGGTGCCTCATCTGTGTATATGGGTGGTATAATTATTGAGGAATTATAATCTCCTGATGTTATGAGCATGACTATTAGTGGGGGTCGATTTGTATGGATGAAAAAAAAAAAAATTTAAAATCGTATAGCAAAAACGTAATCTACATAAAATTCTAAGAAAATTCTCCGAAGAAACCATGGGTCTAAAACAAAATCCTAGTCCACGCCTCTCGACTTGAAAATTTTTTTACTTGGGTGAACATTTTTTCAATGTAAAAAAAAATTTTGATTGTAAAAAAATATAAAGTGCAAAAGAACAACCTTACTAAACCATTTTATTAAAAAAAATCGATTTCTTTTTGGAAAAAGCTATTTTTTCAAAAAAAAAAATTTTTTTTTCCAAGGCGGGCAGCCAAATTTTCAAGTCGAGAGGCGCGGATTAGGATTTTGTTTTAGACCCATGGTTTCTTCGGAGAATTTTCTTAGAATTTTATGTAGATTACGTTTTTGCTACACGATTTTTTTTTATTAATGACTAATGACTATTCAATGTGATGTCTGATGGACAGATCACATCGAGCCCTAACCGCGAAAGTAACGTAAGCGCCAAAAATCAAATTTTACAGGAGAGAGTTTTTTAAATTTATTTCATATAAATTTTGTATGCAATTTGTCGCTTTCAATAAAATTGTTCTTGCTATAAAATCGTAACGGTACCTTATGTGACCATGACATTTAAGGAGATGATGCAAGTGTTGGCAATAAACTCATTTACTAAAAAAAAAAAAATTTAAAATGATGTCGCTTACGGTATTTTCGCGGTTATGGCTCGATATATTCAAGGTGGCGAAAGAAGCATTCAAGTGCCTTGGTTTTTTAAGACGGTGTGACATATACTTCACTCCATCTGATCTCCTAACTATTTATACCACCGCGTATGGAATACAACTCTCTTATGTGGAGCTTCTCGATGTGCAGGAGAGGGCGAAGGTTCGCATTGGCGTTGCAAAATTCAGTACTTTGTTACTTTTTTCGGTACTTTTTCATATTTAAAATGCCGCAGTGCCCCCGCGTTGCTTTCAGTACTTTTTTTATCCTTTGAGCTTTTTAACTCTTAACTTTTTAACTGTGATGTGATCATTTCGATAGCAGGCTTAGGTTATCATGTGTTTATTGCAAAATTTATGTTGTACTATCTAAAAAATGTACATTAAAAAATCTTTAAAATGAGGTACGGTCCACCATTCCCGGTTTTCTGGTTGGTCCACAGTGGTAAAAAGATCCCCTAAACATCATATTAGTAAAAAGTGCATTTCAAAATCGACCTAAAATGCTTTAAAAAATCAAAAAAAAATATTTTTTTTATTAAAAAAAAGTTGACAACGAGTTAGTTGGGATTGTTATCTTTAAAATGAGGTACGGTCCATCATTCCCGGTTTTCTGGTTGGTCCACAGTGGTAAAAAGATTCCCCCTAAACATCACCCGGGGGCTGGTCCACAATGGTAATCCAGACTTTTCTTGTATTCATACAGGTTTTATGTTGTCCACAGTTTTCTTGTATTCCCAGTTTCGTTTTAATTTATTGTAAATTTGCTTAATCCTAAAACACTGAATAAAAATCTTTCTTTTTTAAACATTAATGTTTTAAACTTTTTTCAGAACTTAGTTCTAAGTATGTAATATATGTTAAAGTCTGTATAATGTAACTTTGCAAAAGGTAAAATATAAATATAAATGCCAGTATAAATTTAAGTTGACAGAAATAAAATTTTTAATTTATTTACTTATTCATAAATATATAAACTATTTCAAATATTTTTTTTTAGAAAATACTGAAAAAACGTGACTTAAGCGACTCTTACACTTGCGATATAACTGTTCAAGTTTATTGCCAATGCGTTTCTGATATTCGAAGGTGACACAATATATTGGCAATAATCAAAATCAGAAAAGAAGTGCAATATACTGCGAAATGTGTTGGCAACAATGTACTATGTTGTTTTGCTTAAAAGATTTTTTAATAAGAGTTGGGCCATATTTAAATTGAATCCATTGTACCACTTATTGAATAATATAGAGCAATATAGAAATAATATGGTGAATATACTGTTTGCTATTAAATACTTCGATAAATGAATTCCAAAAAAAAAAAATGTTTGCTTCATAAATTATTGTTTTTTTTTTTTAACAAAAAGTACCATTTAGTGGGAAAAATACTCTTTTAGTTGAAGTTCAGTACCATTCTAAAATTTTGATTTTGCAACACTGGTAGGGTATTCAATTCTATTTACTCCCTTGAACACCGTCGCAATACGGATAGTATTTGCCAGTTTTATCCTTACTACAATGGGATAGGTTCTGACGAAATAAGGGATCTGGTTCCCGAAACCCGTACGTTTCTTCATAATTATGTTTCTAAAACGACTGCGCATATTAAACAAATTTTTTCTTTTCTTAAAGGAAATTTTATTGCGGAATTTCGTTTTTTTTTTAGTTTTTTAAGCGTTTTTGAGTTACTCGAACATATGTCTGTTGTGCAAACTCCTCCATTTTCGAAATAACGGTATATCTTGGCAACAAGTGCTAACCTAAAAAAGAAACGGCTAGCACCACTAGATTCAGCGTACCCGAATTAGGTTAAAACGACAAGTGCCCAGCTTCTCTAAAAAAAGTGTACATTTCGAGCACAGTGTAATCAATAATACATAAAATTAACATTTGTCCTACGATTGTCATGACATATGCCGTACTTCATTCGGTATATGGCTTTCAGATAAATTGAAAATATTAAATTTGGCTCAATTTTGTTCCTAACCATCTGCAACTTTATTGACAAAATCTAACGAATCGATCTTAAGTTATGAACAAGTTTATTAGCCTTATTTCGGACGAAATATTTGTCTAGTACATAATAGACGTAATAGAACCAATCTCTAAACAGATTTGGAATCAGCACGCTAAAGTCAGTTAAAACCGCATAACATTTTTCTTGTTCCCGTCTTTTTTTGCTTGCCGGCTAGCAATTTATAAAAAGTTATTTGGAATTTTAAAAAAATTAATTAAAATGCGTGTAAGAAAATGATTTGGTGTACTTATTTTGATTCTAAAAGAGTGCTCTTTTCTTCTTATACTACATGTACATTAGGCCGAAATCTTGTAGATTTGATACAAAATCTTCTTCGAAATCTAGTGCGTTTACATTATACTTTTTTGACATTAGCGAGATTTTGTTTTTGTAACAAAACATTTGACTACAAGTTTTTTCGTTACACATACAAACACAAAAAGAAATAAACATTAAAAAATTTGCATTACCTTTTATTAATAATCAACGATATTTATTTTAACAATATTATTCGTCTTTTTTATTTTTTTTACAATTTTTATAAAACTTTAAACATTTTTTTTTTTTAATAATTTTTGTTTTGTTTTTTTTTTTTAATGTCATTTTTTCTTGTGCAGAGAAGTATGTTTTAGTGCTATATTGAAAAAACCATAGTTGCATCATTACGAACTACTAGATTTTGAGTAGATTTCGTCGAAATCTGGTCACGCAGTAGATTTTGTTTTGTATGGGAAATCTAGTCAAAAACAACTAGATTTGTCTCGAAATCTCGTAAGTACTAGATTTTGCGTAGGTGAAAATGTAGAATTAAATCCCCTTTTTGGTTGCCACTGTTATTGTTAACATCCCCTTTTTTTTTGGTACTTTCTGGAAAAATCCAACGGTAACGCTGTTCATGTCTACGCTATCGTGTTAAAACCATTATACCAGGAGATCATTTGTAAAGGGTGGTCCATCCATAATGCACGATGTAAAATGTGAGTCACAGCTTAACGTCAAATTTTTGTTTAACTTTATTGGACATATCTTTGTTTCGGTGTCAAATTCAACCATGGGGAGGTACACAATTGAGCAGCGTGTTAATATTGTTGAAGCCTTTTACGAAAATGGGCTTTCTATAATCGACCAAATGTGTTCACAATCAAGAGAATTGAGCGCAAATTTCAGCAAACCTACAGACCCGGTTTGCTGACATTTGAAATAATTGTTTGGTGCGGTTCATGGTCTGGCAGCGTCATCGGGCAGTACTTTTTCGAAAATGTGGTCGGCCAAACAGTTACCGTAAATTGTCTTCGCTATCACGTGATGACAACGGACTTCTTGTGGCCAGAAGGTAAGGATATGGACCTGGACGATATGTGGCTCCAACGGGATAGTGCCACTTGCCACATAGCCAACGAAACATTGGCTGTTTTGCCCGAGAAATTCAATGGCTGTTATCTCACGTCGCACACTGGGGATTTTTGTATGGAGGTGAGGAAAAAAGTATATTTTTCAAAAAATATAATGATTTCATTACAAATTTAGTTTTATTTATATAGTAATACACAAAAGTAATCAAAATAAAGAAAGTTAGAGAAATATATATCGTTACCTACAATGTAAAAAGCCCTAACTAACAAAAAAAAATGTAAATGATTTTTTTAATTCATTATTTATTTTAAATCTATTTTTAATTTCATCACAAACTTAGTTTTATTTATATAGTTATATACAAAAGTAATCAAAATAAAGAAAGCTAGACAAATGTATATCGTTACCTACAATGTAAAAAGCCCTAACTAACAAAAAATTTAAATGATTTTTTTAATTTTTAATTTATTATTTATTTTAAATCTACTTTTTAATTTATTATTCTAAAAGAGCCTTAACTTCGTCGCTTATATCACTATGCTTTTTCTGGCTAAATGAAGGAGTCAAGTGTGAGATCATGGGATCTGATGTTACCATCATTCGGTGCATAATATCTTCGTTCGTGGCAATTCGACTGCATTTTCTGGAGTGTCTAAGGCGATATTTTTTATAGTCTTTGTTACGACTTTCCTGAGCCTCTTCGGATAATAAGCCTACAGGAAAAATACACTTTTCAATTATATATTTTCCATGAATCAGAATTTTGTGGAGTGTTGGTGGCATATTGTACCACTCGTACAGTGCAACAAACTTTTTTGCCGTCTCCAGACAAAAATCACCAAATTTTTTCGGATCTAGTGCCTCGGTAATGGTTATAGCTTCGAGAATTGTTGAAAACCTCTTGATTATGTCTTCATCTAGACCCGTGATTTCGGAAATTAAAGCAGGATTAGCAAAGAATCTTCGTGACGTATTTCCTGAATTTGTCGTACCAGAGCCTTGTTTAACAGTATCAACCTGTATTCCAATTTTCTCTTTAATTTCACGCTTTATCAAACATTTTCGTGCTTCTCTTATCGGACGAGTATTTGAGTCGACTCTTCCACGTTTAAATTCAAGATTGTAAGCTACATGCAAAAGACACTCCATCAGCTTAATACGCGCATGAAGTGGTGACATACCAAATTGCAGTGCTTGTTCATTTACGGGCATAGCTTGAACTTCTTCGATTTTATTCATCTTGGATGTTGTTGCTCCACAAATAAAACAAGAAGATGCTGCTGGTGTCTCTGTTACTGATTGTGCTGTCTTGCCGTCAATCATTGTAAAATATAATTCATGTTTAACTTTAAAGTTACGATTATTTACTGTTAACTCAAATTCTTTTAGTTGAGATATCTCCTCATCGACTCTTCTCTTTTCTTCTCGTATAACTTGAGGTGTCTCTTTAACGTACGCAAACTGTAGTGTTCTACAATATTGTGTGGAAGAAGGTTTATTGTTGTTCCATACTAATTTATTTATGTCATCACTCAATGATAATTTTAGTGGTACAACTGATGTCATATATAAATGAGAGTCAGAAATTTGATCATCTGAAAACCTCTGTTGGTATTCGCTTTGACCAGATGCCCCATCACATCCCCATTTATAGTACATTGTTAGATTTCCGCTTTCAATATTATTTATTTCCTTTACTGATTTGGTCCCTAGGACTCTTTTAGCAGTATGATCAAACAGATTTTGCAGAGGTACACTGCCTGAACTTTCAGTGATAGAAATTTCTAGAGGATAACTGTTAGTTTTTTCTTTCGTGAGTTGTTTGTATGGTACGAGTATGTTATATCCTTCATTTTGTAACCAATGCATTAGATACTCGTATTTTTCTTTTGTAAGTTCAAGCTTTGTAAACATCCCCAAAGTTTTTAATGTACAAATTTTGTGGTTGGTTTTTGAAATATTAGAAGAAAAATCAATTACTTCTTGAGGAAACATAGAACGTACTTCATCCCTTTTGTATCGTTTGGCGCGATCACAGCACTCCTCAAACGATTTGCGGGGCCGACCAAGTGCAGAACTGGTAGAACATTCAGCCTCAGTAAACTTAATTGTAAATGTGCCTTCAAGCCAATTTACATTCTTTTTTTCAAATCGCGACTTCGTACGGTTAGAATCCTGCCATCTTTGTTTGAAGTTATAGTAAAAGTGTTTATATATTGTATCCAAAATTTCACATGCTCTAGTATCGTTTAAGCCAACGTGCAATTGTTGCAAAAACTGTTTTAATTTTGTTCTGTCTTTGTCAAATTCCAGAAGCTTCGAGCATAAAACCCCATGAGAAATAGAAAAACTTTCCATTGCCGTAAAACCCTTGGTCCTTAGTTTCAGTTATAATTAAATAATGTCGCGTTCGCCAGCACTTGTTGAATGACAAAAATCGATCAGTGAACACCTATAAATACTACGTAAGTTTCAACATTTTACTGAAAGGTACTTATGAATTCGCGCATCTTTTAAGGGAGTCTATATACCTGTTTCGTGTGCGTTTAAAATTTTTCGAAACGTTCTAAAACATGACCACTCATAAATGTGGGTGCAATTTGTGTAAAAAAATCATGCAGGTAGCCAACGAAAAAAACCCAAATAATTAAAAAAGTGCACTTACCTTTTTTCCTTTCAATTTTCCACGCACATTTATTACCGCTTATTACTTTGCTACCGCAATCATAAAAATCAAATAACCTTTTGTTTATTGCTTTTTTTTTTTTAATTCTGAGAATCATAAAAAAAGTCATAAATGTTTTTGCAAAGAATTTTGTGCATATCTCGAGCAAATTTTTGAAATGCATACCTTCACTTAATTGTCAATAAAAGCGAAACGCGTTCATCGATTTTCATGATTTATGTCTCATTTTTTTCATAGGTTATGCGACTTTACGTGAAAGTAATAAAACTTGAAACTTTTTTTTACTGTTTTGGATTTTTTATGAATTAAAAATAAAAAATTTAAATTTTTTGGGCAAAAAATATTTTTTTTCTTCATACATTTATTTATAACTGCGAAACTGTTGCTTATGTAGCAAAATGTTATATAAACAGATGAAAGTAATTGTAATTCTTGATTTTTCTAAATTTTTTTCAGCAAAATCCGACTAGTGGTTCTCGAGTTATGTTAAACAAAAGAGCCTTATCAGAATTGAGTCCCGAATCAATCAGCTGAAAAATGTTGTACTGTGTAATGCAAAAACTTGAGAGGTGGCACCTGGTGGCACTTGAAACTGATTAGTAATGTTAAAACAGATATAAGACAATGTATTCGGTGTGATTTCAAACTGAGGAAAAGTAAAGAAAAAATTCCAGGTCCAAATGTTTGGAGAAAAATGGGATTTTTGTTATATGTCCATAAAAATACAAAAAAAAAAAAAAACTTAAGTCTCTGCAGATTTTTTTTTTCAATTTTAGTATACTGAAATATACTACTTTAAATAGAAAAAAAAGAAAAACGTTAGCTCACATAGTAAAATAATATTCGTATTTAAATTCTTAGGTTTAAATTAAGTTGGTTCGGTAAAACACACAAGTTCTGAGTTTGAGACGGATATAAAAAAAAACTGGCAGTCAGATCGGAGTAAATCTGTTTGATTTGATTGTACCATTTAGTCTAAAATTGCAACATATCACTGCATATTGCTTGAAGACTATGTTGACAATTTGACTTTTTTCCGCGAAATCCCCAGTGTGCGTCGTGGCGATGTTAATTGGCTGTCACGATTATGTGATTTGACACTGTTGGACTTTTTTCCTTGAGGATATTTAAAAGAAAAAAGTGTACGTCAATAAGCCAAGAACAATTCAAGAGCTAAAGGATGAGATAATATGGCGCCTGAACGATTTGGAGCCCCAATTATGTCTCCGAGACATTGAAAATATAGACTATCGGATAGAGGTATGCCACCGAAACAGTGGCGAACATTTGCCTAATATTTTGGACCAAATTATATAAAACGCAACGCCAAAGAATTACATTGAAAGCCAAAAGAAAGTCATAAATATTTTGTAATTTTGTTGTTGCATTTTACAGAAATTCATGTACCGGTTTAAAATCTTTAACGCCACAAGTTATGACGCGTTTAAAATTTTAAAAGACAATGTGAAAGCAGCAACAAAATTACAAAATATTTATGACTTTGTTTTTGCTTTCAATAGCGGTATTCAATGTTTGGTGCGTTTTAGGTTGCAACGGTTTGGTAGTGCAATAATTTTATCCTTGACAGTGAGCGGTATTTTAAGCAACTTTTCAATGCTACATGCAAATTAGATAACAGCTGTTTTACGGAATTATTGGTCGTGAAAATTTACAAAAAGGTGTTTGATTATTTTGTGAAATTGTTTTCAAATGCCACGAAGCAGTGCAAAAAACAATATTATCGCAGACTTAAGGTATCGTACCTTCCACCTTATAATATCCCAGGTTGCATCGATACCGCTTTTTTGTATAAGATGTATATTTTGTTGTTGGATTTGCAAACAAAAGCTACAATATTTTGCATTTGCACTTTCGCAAGACCATTCGCATCAAACACTGAACTCCGCTAATGTAATTCTTTGACGTTGTGTTTAATATTATTAGGGCCTTTGTTTCACACATAGTTATTTAGTTGTTAATTAATTTATGATTATAAATTTTACAAAATCTCAGTTCCATACTGCAAAATAAGACGCTAAGTCTTGTGTATGGAGCAAATCAACTAAATAAATAAATAAGTATATAAAATAAATAGTTGTCATAGGTCCAGCTATCATAATAAAAAACATTAATATAAGTCTCTGAAAACTTTTTGTTTTATTTACAATTAATATCGCGCGTTTTAGAACAATAAGTCGATTGGCCTATTGTCAATGCTCATCATGCTTAATATACAAGACATATCTGAGACAAATTTCATTGTTCTAGGATGACCGTTGTACAGGACCCAGAGAAAAAAATGGTGGAATTTTGATTATTTTCTATATTTAAATAACAACATATTCCACTCTACATGTGATTAAAATTTATAAGAACCAAGTTTCTATCATATCTTGATCTTCAGAAAATTGATTTCAACAGACGAACGGTCAGAAAGACATCCACCCATTACTTCTAATAATCCAGAATAAATATTAATCTTTTAAAGATTTCGATCTTGTATAAATAACAAACGGTATGCCAATTCTATATATACTATTTATATCTGTAGCGAAGGGTATAATAAGTTAATGATATCATTCATTCTCATTAATTAATGATACATTTGAGTATATTAACAAGGCAATATTGTAGAATATAATCAATTTGATATGTAATTTAAACTTCTTCAATACATCAATTTTCTATTTATTTATTTACAATTTTAAGTGCATGTTTTTAATTTAGTTAGTAGTACTAAGTACAGTAATTGTCATTAAGTCCATTTATTTCGGTTATCAGGAAATTATCATTTTGAACTTCACATTGTCCGAACGATTTCAGTGGCAAATTATTATTATTATCATTTTTTTATTTAATACTTATTGAATGTTAAGTACCTTTTAACTAAATGATTGTTAAATCATTTACTTACTTAGTTGTATTTACTTGAATTTAGTCATATGACAATCAATTAGTTATAAATTAAATATGATTTGTAAAATTTCTCTATTTCTTGCGACTTATATTTATTTGTTTGTTTTGCTCATTTGTCCGTTGCTTTGTATTTAATTGATAATGAGGTATGAAGTGAAATTATCAAAGAAGTTATTAAGTGCTAAATGGGACGTTTTAGTATTTTAATTTATGACCAGTCGATTGAAATGTGTTGCTGATTTGTATTTTGTTATGTGATAAAATAAAATACTACTGACTATAAATTTGATGAAATGAAGAAATAACTGGTTTCACTTATTTTTATTGATTATACAATACGTCATAAGAAGTAGTGAAGAAATAGTGAAGAAAAAAACTACTTAATAATGTATGAAAGAAGCTATTTATTTTGAATAAATAAGCAAAGTTTTTACTTGGAGGCAAACTTCATATTAACGGTTCTGATGATATCGAAAGTCTTACCAATAAATCAGTATTGGAATCAACTCTACATTGTTTTTCTCGTAAAATTTAGCCAACATCATCTGTTGTCTTTATTTCAGTATACGGTTATCTATAATTTATTTTGCATGGAGAAGGACTACGTGCACCATCACTGGCATGAAGTATCATGAATATTTCTATAAATAAATAATTCTTGTAATTAGTGAGTAATTTTCAAAAGCTGTAGAATATATTGTATGTCCTGATGCTTAACATTCTGCGATAATGTGGAAACCTTTTTCTCAGTTTCAAGTCAATATTTCAAGATTTCTGCTGTACACAAAACATCGAAAATTTGTTGATACAGAATTTATTTATTTTTAATGCAGAATTTTTTAAAAAATTTTAAAGAGGTGCAAAATATATTTTGAAATCCCAATAGGTTATATTTTTATTTATCACGGTTGGTTGTATTTCAATTTATCATTGTGCCAACAGAACACTGAAATCAAATCAAATGGTATTTTCTATTTTCGAGTACATTAAAGATTTCTCACTTTCTAGATATACCTTACTAAAAAAATCAATCCGAAGCGGTATAAATAGTACCGTGAGTCAAGTATAGAAAGATTGACTCAAATACGGATTTTCAATCGCGAAATACTTAACTTATGCATGTTCAATTCCGAATTCGTACTTGACATAATCCGAAAATGCGGTTGATTTAAGAATATTAAAGTTGATTCGATCCCGAATTCGTACTTGAAATAAACCAAAAGTGAAATCAGAAGTAGAATTTTATTAAGATTGACTTACACACAGAAAAAAATACCAATGTAAAATTAACATGGCGAAATGTTGATTGAGAATTATTTAAATTTATCATAATTTCGTATTAATTTTAAATGAAAAATATTAAAATAACCTCAAAGCACGTTTATTGAATATTATTCACTGTTAAAATAACATTGTGTAATATTAAAGCCATAAAAACCTGTTTTATATTAAAATCAAAAGTTTATCTTGTGAAATTAACATGCATACATACTTAAATATGTACATTTTTTTATTTGCATGCTTAAAATATGTTATAAAAAGAATACAATTCCCTTATTCTTTTAATTAAAATTATTAACTTAAATAGTATATCAAGTTTTCAAAGTAGAATGATGGCGAAAACCATATCGAGCGATTATGCTGATGCTTCTGTTAATAAAAGGGAATACAAAATAGGTGAAACATGTGTTACAGGGGTTAAGTGTTTTGAATTATTCTTAAATAAATGCATGTCTTGTCTCTGAAGCTTCTTCACACTGTTAAATCACACTCCAACCAATTTGATTCTACATGAAATTCACTTTGTTTCAACTTGAAATAACTTTCATTGTTATTTCAATATAAATGACATTTTGCTCTAACTTAACTTCAATGTTAAATCAACATGAAATATAGTTATTTTTAAAGAAAAAAATGTTGTTCGCAAGTTATTGTAAAATCAGGTTGAATTAACATAAAAAACGTATGGAGCAAAATCACCAAGGAAAAATTTTAAATCAACCTTGTTTTCGACGTTTTTAACTTGATATTTTTCTGTGTGTACCTACCCGTTTTACACCTTACAGAATTTCAATTATAATGGGTGATTTTTTAAGAGCTAAAGGAAAGTTAAAAAAACACATAAAATTCTGAAAAATGCATGAAATCTTTATTTGAATAGATAGTACGGTCCATATAATTTAATGTTTGAAGATTATTTCATGCAAATGTTGACCGTAACCATCCGTTTAGTCCAATTTTGGCATACTCTTTCCAACATTTCGGCCGGTATCTCATGAATAAATGCTTCAATGTTGTCTTCCAATGCGTCAATTGAAGCGGGCATGTGTGTATAGACATGAGCTTTAACATAGCCCCACAAAAATAGTCTAAAAGCGTTAAATCGCACGATCTAGGCGGCCAATTGGCCGGACCCGAACGTGAAATAAAATGTTCACCGAACTCGCCATTCAATAAGTCCATTGTTAAGCGTGCTGTGTGGCATGTGGCACCGTCTTGTTGAAACCACATGCCATGCAAGCATTTGGGTAAAAAAAAGTTGGATATCATCTCAAGGTAGCGCTCACCATTCACAGTTACGTTACGATTCGCATCATCTTTGAAGAAGTACAGTCCAATGATGCAACCAGCCCATAAACCGCACCAAACTGTGACTTTTTCTGGATGCATTGGTAGCTCTTGCAATGCTTCTGGCTGATTTTCACTCCAAAATCGACAATTCTGCTTATTAACGTCAAAAATGAACACAAGAAGTGCCCGATGAACTTTCTTAACAGAGCACGCATTTTGATAATAAAATTCAATAATTTGCAAGCGCTGTTCGTTTTTAAGAAGATTCATGGTTAAATTATAGACCAAACTGAAGATGTTTGACAGTGAAACCAAACACGAAACGTGCGTCAGCTGTTTTAACCAGTGTTGTCAAAAGATAATAGCTAAAAAATCACCCGATAAAACACCAACATCATTCCCGATATGGTTTTTACTTTAAAAACTTAATGTGCATATAAATATAACGGAAAGTATAAACTAAATGAGAAAAGGTTTTGTCTTGTTCTGTTGTTTCTACACAATACCAGAAACCCGTTTTTTCACTTCTTGTGTGATGTTACCAACGAAAAGCTCAATCATTTTTATACCCTCCACTACAATAAGTTGTGAAGAGGGTATATTCAGTTTGTCATTCCGTGTGAAACTTTTTTACTATTCATCTCAGACCCTATTAAGTATATATATTCTGGGTCCTTGAGTAATTTTAAGTCGATTTAGCCATGTCCGTCTGTCTGTCCGTCTGTCCGTCTGTTGAAAACACGCTCACTTTCGAAAAACTCAAAAGAAATCAACAAACTTGGTGTCAAATTGCTTGTAGTTATCCTAAGCAATTTGGGATTGAAATTCAGCAAAATCGGTTCAATAGGATCTGAGCTATGAATCAAAATGTGGAACCACCACCTAAAAAAAATTGACAATTTTGTTACAAAAACTAACATAAATGGTGGAAAAATGCACTGAATGATATAAGATTTCGCAACAATTCGTTTTATTCAACTGGAAATCACGCTGTGAAATTTCGTGAAGATCCGTCAATAATTTACCCTAGGCCCCATATAAGCCCTACTCCCGGAAAACAGTATATTAAGCCTAAAACCCTAACTAACAATGCTATCATTACAAATTTTGGCAAGTCACAGTTACATAGGACTAGAAATTAAACCGTTAAGTTTCGTGAAGATCGGTCCATAATTTACCATAGGCCCCATATAAAACCTACTTCCGGAAAACAACTTAGTACGCCTAAAAACGTAAAAAATAATGCTATCATAACAAAATTTGGTACATCAAAGTTTTATAGAACTAAAAACAAATTTTTGAAATTTCGTGAAGATCGGTTCATAATTTACCATAGGCCCCATATAAACTTTACTCCCGGAAAACAACTTAGTACGCCTAAATCCGTAAAAAATAATGCTATCATAACAAAATTTGGTACATCAAAGTTTTATAGGACAAGAAATAAAACTGTGTAATTTCGTGAAGATCGGTCCATAATTTACCCTGGGCCCCATATAAACCCTACTCCCGGAAAACAGTTTAGTACGCCTTAATCCGTAAAAAATAATGCTATCATAACAAAATTTGGTACATCAAAGTTTTATAGAACTGGGAAAAAGACTGTGAAATTTCGTGAAGATCGGTCCATAATTTACCCTAGGCCCCATATAAACCCTACTACCGGAAAACAGTTTAGTCGCCTAAATCCATAATTAATAACAAATCGTCACTGTTTAAGATAATAATAACATCATACAGATATTACTCCTGAAACATTCGAACTGTCGGTGGAGGGTATCAAAGATTCGGCACAGCCGAATATAGCACTCTAACTTGTTTTACTTGATTTAAGCATTTTATACTTATTTTAGGAAATTCTGGGATTGATTTTCGAAAGTTTAGGATTGTTTTAAGTACGGTTTAGTGTTATTAGTACTTGAATTTTTAATTACGAATCGTACTTAAAGTAAGTATAAAAAACTTAATTTTTAAGCTTATAGAAAAGAGCCAGCGAAAAATTAGTAGGAAGGTATAGTCGGTCAAGCCCGGCCATCTGGTACCTTACACAACAAGATTAACATAAACTTTAAGAGAGTGTACCCTATTTTGGACCCATATGTAAACAAAATTATGTTATGGGGTTAAGATTTATACAAATTCTTTGTGCCGAATATTTTCTAGATATTTACATCTTTGTGACAGTAAAAGTCAATTAAGTGAGGGGTTTTATATGAGACCTATATTATGGACCTACTAGTATAACACTTTGCCGTTACATAGTAGTTATTTATTACAAAAGATATAGTCGCGAAATTGTTTAACAAAACTAATCGTTATAGTGAAGTTATGATATTTACAGTGGGAGTGGTATTTGTAGGGACCGATTCCGATAAAATTTGTTTATAGTCACAAAAACTATATTCCGGAAAGAAGTTTGAATGGAGGCTATGTGCAATTATGTACCGATTCTCACAATTTTCAATTGACTTAGTCCTTGTGAAAATTAGAAACTATGTACCAAATGTCACAAAATTATCTCCTGTATCTTGCGTACAAGATTTGCATTAACAGCCAGCCAGCCTGCTAGCCGAACGGACATGGATAGATCGGCTAAGGAAGTTATTCTGACTCGATCGGTTTAATAAAAGTTCCGTATAGGGTTATTTAAACCGTTTTAAAATTTATTTTTACAATGTTTTTTGTGTAATACAATTGATAACAGATTCCTTTTTAATTAGGAGCTTAGTTACAGTATTTCTGTAAACCATTTTATAACACTTCGCACCCATAACAGTTCGAAAAAGTTGTTGCCTGCATCTGCTTTGCTAAATTACAATTTAAAAATTTCATTCTAGTTTTAATTAACTTTTTAACTTCATCACTTAAATTAAACTTCTTATTAAAGCAATGCCAACTATTTAAAATTATTTAATCAAATAATCCCGTTTATTTGAAGTTGCCTCTTACACAGTAGCTAAAGTAGAAACCAAAACTAAACTTTAACTCAAATAACCAAATAAAAGCCATTTACGATTTGTAATTAGCAAATAGCGTATCATCAGCAATATTAAAAAAAAAAAATTAAACCCGAAAGAAAACGTCAGCCAAAAATTTACCCACTTTGTGGGTAAATAAGATAAGTTGCCAAGAAAGCAGCATATAAAATTGAGCACGACAACGAGATTTAAATTACGGAGATACTTCAACTGTATTCATATACACTTAAAAAAACATAATTATTTAAAAGTTTTTGTTTATCAAACGCTTCGTTTTTAGAAATAACATTAAAATTAATGTCTGTGGTATTTTTAGTTCATTCAACTGACAACGAACTTCATTGCCGATGAACAAATTTTTTCTGTGAAACCAATGCGGGTTTAAACACACTTTGTACCAAATTTGATTAAAAAGTCCTCAAAAAGTCCAATTGTGGTTCATAATAGATATTTCGTTTCAGATACTGTTGGGTTCTAATGACTAAACTGATCCCAGTTTTGCTACATTTTACAGTGCAAATTTAAAAAAAACAAAAATAAGAATATTTTGAAATTTTGATATTTAGTTAGGCTTGAGTTCATCAAATTTAATTTTCAATTAATGTCATGTTTTTTTCAGTGAAGGAAGAAAATTAACAACATTAGGTTAGAACTGCAAAGAATTCTGATGATGAGAATGTGGTTATTCTCGAAACGTAAATTCAACCCGAGTTCGAGCCCCAGCTTAGCCAAAAATAAAAATTATCAATAAATTTTAATTAATTTCATGTTGGAAAATTCCTTCCTTCAATAAAAATAATTTAATGAAAATTACATTTGATGAACTCAAGCCTAACTAAATATCAAAATATTAAATAAAGAATCGACAGTTTAACCATAAAATCAGAATTGTTCTAAAATTATGAATATTTCAGGAGTCTACTCCAAATATGATAAAACCTCACTTCGCACACTGAAATAATTATGCTTATAGATGTAATGAATCAATTTCATTTCAGTTTTTTCTTTAATTTAATGAAAAATTTCATTACGGGAATGAAATTTTACAAATTTAATAAAGCAATTTCAATATGTGGCACTACGAAATCGAGTTTCGTAATTTCGCTAAAATTTTTCATTGGATTAATGAGAACTTAATATATCTTTTAATAGAAAAATCCAACTAATGAAAATGTCTATTGATTAAAATATTCAAATATTTTTAACTAAATGAAAAAAAAAAGAAATCTTTGTAATATCATATTTTCAATGAAAAATGTTTCTAAACCAACGAAAACAAAATAAAATTCTATAACTACAAAATACTCATAGCTACAAAAAAGTTTCTTCCTAGAACAGTTGTAAAAATGAATTTTTAGTTTAATTATTAGCCATACACAGTAAAAATTTAGTAAATTTTAATGTTTCATAATATCAAAGAAAAAATTAATTACGATAACGAAATAGTAATTTCAACTTAATGTAAATCGCAGGTTCAAAAACAAGCAACGAGGAAGAAAAAACAAGAGCAAAAAATTCGTACATTCTTTTTCCTTTAATTGGTAATATTAATACACAACAACTAAAACGAGACGAATGCTGACGAAGGTCTTCACGGGCTGGAAAATGTCTTAAATGCAATTTACTTATTAAAGGTTTGCTTGTGAAAGTAGAAGATAAAATGTTGTAAAAGGAACATTAAAAGGAAATAAAACTAATATAACTTGAACAATATAACAGAAAAAAAATAAATAATATTCATAACCAATCAAAACCCACATTTAAAGAGGCTGAAATAAATTAATAATCATTAAACTATTATAGTCTATCCGTATGGATGTGGAATCCCAGAAAATCAATTTCAGAGGAACCAAATTCACACAAAAATTTTATATCCTCGAAATCGGGAAAATATTATTTTAAGATGTCCGATGTGTTCTTTCCCAGTTTTTGAGGCAATAAAGATTTCATCGATAAATACAAAAACACAAATTGCAGGCCCCGTAGGATTTCATCTATTAAACGCTAAAGGCTTTGTTGTAGGAATTCTTAAAGACCAAATGGTGTAATTATAGCTCTTTTACAAACATCATCAGGATCCACTGAAATTTGGTGATACGCACGCATTAAGTCAAGTTTCGTACAAAATGTTCAATCCTGTACCCATGTTCTGTAACTTTAGTGAGAACTTCTCGCATTAAAAATATGTGAAAACCGAGAAAACAGTGTGTCTGTAACGCATGTCGAAAACTATCAAGAGTTTATGTCGTTACGCAATAAATGTCATCACATTGCAAGCGTTGAGAACGCCAGTCACACATATCGCTGACGGCAACCAAAATTTACTAAATTTTACAAAAATACAACCGTCGGCTATACCAAATAATATTTTTTAGTGTTAAAATTTTTCATGCCCCATTTTTATTCGTGAGTTTATTTGACAGTTCAAAGCGGGAACTTTCTCACAGAAATTTTACAGACACACTTCTTCTGTGAATTGGCGAATAATTTCCTTACGTGACAGCTATTTCTCGCCAAAAATGTTACAGACGCAGTTTAGTGAGAAAATCCGCTGTTTGTTTTAATATGTGGCATTTTTGTTTCATTTCACACATTTCAATCGAAAAGTTTCTAGAAACGAGAGTTACAGAACATGGGCAGCTGTGTAATTTGTGATGAATGGAATATTGTGCAAAATTTAATTCTGGTTCATTTTGGAACAGCACTTTATGATTTGGTTGAACTAAACCTTTAACAATTTCATCCACTATTTACTTACAAAACACAGTTATTAAATAAAAAAAAACTTTGAACTTTAAAGGCGCGAAACCAGAGAAACCAACAAAAAGAATACACGAAAACAGACTTATTTTTGCACATTTACACAGATGCTAGGGTTTCTACTCGGAAACAAATTCCCGGTAATTCCCGGAAAAAATATTTTTTTAAAATATTATGAATTTTAAGAAGGGAACTTTTGAACCACCACGAGTGGTAAATGAGGGTATACTAAGTTTGTCATTCCGTGTTAAACTTTTTTATAATTCATCTCAGACCCCATAAAGAATATATATTCTGACTCCTTCACTTATTTTAAGGCGATTTAGCAATGTCCGTCTGTTAAAAAAACACGCTTACTTTCGAAAAACACAAAAGAAAAGAACAAACTTAGTGTAAAATTGCTTCTTTATCCTAAGCAGTTTGGGATTGAAACACAGCGAAATCGGTTCAGTAGCATCAGAGCTATTAATCAAAATGTGGAACCATAGGCCCCATATAAAGCCTACTCTAGGAAAACAGTTTAGTACGCCTAAAACCTTTTGTAGTTTCATAAGGCTTCAAATCAAAGTAGAAAATGTTGTAAAAATCGGTCCATAACACTGTGCAAGAAATTTACACTTTTTTTTCTGGCAAGCTGGACACCTGGCGTTTTAACCTAATTCGGGTACGCTGAATCCAGTGGTGCTCGCCGTTTTTTTAGATTGGCTCTGGTTTTCGAGATATACCGTTATTTCGAAAATGGAGGAGGTTGCACAACATATATTCGCGTAACTCAAAAACGGTTTAGTTTATTGAAATTACTAAAAAACCGAAATGCCGGAATAAAATTTCATTTAAGAAACGTAAAACTTTTTTCTAATATGAGCAGTAATTTTTGAAACATAATTAATTTTTTTTATCAAAATTTCGAAATTTTTGTTTTTTAAAAATTCATACAAAACTAAAAAATGCAGCTAGGCTTCTAACTTAATGCAGACATACAAAAAACGAAGCTGCAAACAAAACAAGCCATAAATAATTAAAATCTGTAACCAACTTATGATTTTATTCACAAATTTAAGAATTTCATAAAACGCTATATTTGTATGGGAGCCCCCCTAAAAAGTGGTGATAAGGGGCAATTTTGTCTCGCGAAAATGTTTAGGACAAAAAACTAATTGAGGTCGGTCATACATTTTATCTTACTAGGGGCGACTCCTGGGCATTTATGGGACTTTTTTCAATATAGTTCTAGTCTGCATTGAACATTTTGTATGGGAGCCCCCTTAAAGTATGGAGATAGCGCGTAGGTATGTTAGAAACAAATGATTGAGATAAAAAATAAAGTGGGATTGGTCATACATTTGACCTATCTAGGGGCATTCTAGGCGCTGCAGGGGTAAAATTTAAGAATTTCATTAAACGGCCATATTTGTATGGGAGCCCCCCTAAGGGGTGGAGATATATGGGAAGTATGTTTTAAGAAAATGTTAGGGACAAAAAACTAATTGCGGTCGTTCATACATTTTATTCCCCTAGGGTTGACTCCTGGGCATTTATGGGACTTTTTCTTCAATATATGTATTTCTAGTCAGCATTGAACATTTTTTATGGGAGCCCCCTTAAGGAATGGAGATAGCGGGTAGGTATGTTAGAAATAATTGATTGAGATGAAAAATAAAGTGGGGTTGGTCATACATTTGACCCATCTAAGGGTCATCAGAAAGAAGTTTTACTTTTCTTAAAGGAAGTTTTTTTTTAGTTTTTTATTAAGCTAAAGCGTTTTTGAGTTACGCGAACATATGTTGTGCAACCTCCTCTATTTTCGAAATAACGGTATATATCGAAAACCAGAGCCAATTTAAAAAAAACGGCGAGCACCACTGGATTCAGCGTACCCGAATTGTGTTAAAAGGCATAGTGTAATTTACCATATTCCCCATATAATGTCAACTCTGGGAAATTATTCAAATACGCCTAAAACCGTATCAGATATAAATGTTGTGGTAAAATTTGGTGCAATTTAGCTTCATATGGCCATAAATAATACCACGAGATTTCTAAGTTACAAGAATTCTTAGCAAGTCATAATTATTCTGAGATATGAGCGAAAAACCACTACTGCTAATTTTACCCATAAATCCCTTGTTGTTGTTTGTTTTTTTTTATTCCTTTTGTTCTGTATATCAGGAGAACGGCAAAAAGCAAAGTTTCCAAATAAGTTACAAGCATCTTAGTTATCAGTCGGAAATCAATATCAATTGTTTCCTTTAATGTATTTTTATACCCTTCACCACAGGTGGAAAAGGGTATATATAAGTTTGTCATTCCGTTTGTAATTTCTACAATATTGATCTTAGACCCTATAAAGTATATATATTCTGGGTCCTTATGAGGAGAGAAGTTGATTTAACGATATCCGTCCGTCTGTCCGTCCGTCCGTCTTACGCTTGATATGTGTTTTCCGGGAAAACCAGACATGATAGCGGCTAGGTTGTTTTACATTTATGTCACATATAGTCCACCATTTCGTGCTATTGAAATTCAGCAAGAACGGTCCACAAATGGCTGAGATATGATCAAAAAACCACGACTGCCTCTAATTTTTTCCAAAAATCCCTTGTTGTTGTTGTATTTTTATTGCTTTTTTCTGTATATCTGGAGAACGGTAAGAGCCAAAGTTTCCAAATTAGGTACACACATTTAGGTTGTCAATACACACCACCCTACAAAATGTGGGCGGGATTGGAGAAGTGGGCGTGGTACCTCCCGTACAAAAAAATTTAAAAATTGTATAAAAACCTAAATTTTAGGGCTGTCATATGTCCTATGGATATGACTTATATATAATAAAATATCGGAAATTTTTAGTAGAACATATTTTATAAAAAACTCGGGAAAATCGGTTCAGATACAAAAAAGTTATGACCAAAATTAATTTTTTTTTTTTAAATACCCATTTTCGGTAAACATGGATCTTCCCGAGTCCAAGTTTTATAACACAAATAAATGGTAAATTTCTTGCTTAACACGTCGGTATATAAATCTGTCAAATCGGTTAAAAAATGGCTGAGTTATAATCCAAATACTGAAATCCCAAAAGTTACTCTTTTTATAATTAAGTTTGTTTTTTTTATAATTAAGTTTGCTTAAATATATGTACACATATGTAGGTATATATATATATGCCTAAAAGCCAATTTAATGGAAATATTATTTTTAAGCACGTTGGTATATAAATCTGCCAAATCGGTTAAAAATGGTTAAGTTATGTGCAAAATACTCCAAAAAAGGACTAAAAACATTAACATTTTTATAAATGCTAAAATTTTAGAGCTGTATTATGACCTATTCATACGTTTTAGATATCAAAATATCGGAAATCTTTAGAAAAACTCGGAAACTTAGAAAAAAAGTAATGTCAAAAATATAGTTTTTTTTTAATACCTATTTTCGTGAACCATAGAACTTCCCGACTACAAGTTTTATCACCAAAGTAAATGGTAATTTTATACTTTAAGATGTCGGTATGACCAAATACTGAAATTCGATCAAAACTTAACGTGCTATATATTAATTAAACTTTTAATATATTTAATAGCACGCAATCATGTGCAAATAATTAAATAAAACTAAACGATATATATTTTATAAATAATCATGTATATATACATATATTTAAATATATATATAAACTTCTGTTCTTTCCAAACCATGGTGAAGGGTATATAAGATTCGGCATAGCCGAATATAGCACTCTTACTTGTTTTTATACACGTTTGTGAAATATTCGAATTTGGTGAAAACGAGTGTCATAAGGCGAATATTTGGTGACACGAAAACAAATATTCGTAACATCACTAGTCGAAATAGATCTTATGTTCTAACCAAAAAAAATTTAGGCGATGAACATTTTAATTTATTGATTTTGAAACAGATTTTTTGTTTTCAACTCCCTACTGTGCTTCATTTGTTTTACCTAAAAACCCTAACCAGCAAATACTTAATAGTGTGTTTATCCATTAGCGTTTTTTTCTCTATTTGCTATTATTATTTTTTTTTTTTTGTTTTTTTCATTTTATTATTGACGAGTAAGTGCAGTAGTTAGTTACCAGTAGTTATGGTGGCTTAAATGGTAGAAAATGCCAAATTGTAGTTAAAACACAAACTTATTTACTACCGTCTTTGGTCTTGTGTGTACACAAGACCAAAAAACAATCAACAAAAACGTACACCTTACAAATCCCTTCCTCTGACTCTTCTCTGGCCAAGTCTTTAAATGTTTACTTCAAGTGGTTGAGAGTAAGTAAATTTGATAAGAGCGAGTAAACGTGTATAATATTGGTAATATTTGGGTACATTATTCTTAAGAAGCTTCTTTTCTACTTCGACTATATCTTTTGGGGTTTTTTTGTTATTTACTTAAAATTTCTTAGATATACAAAATGTTTTTATGTTTGTATGTAAGTATCTATTAGATACTTGGTTGTATATAAATGCATACATACAATATTGTAAGTATATATGTATGTTCATATTTCAGACTTACTTACTTTCCAAGAATCTTAAAATGTTATAAGAATTTATTTACAATTTCATTTATTTACCTTTGAATTATTGCAAAAGTATTTATTTAAAAGAAAAATTTTAATGTGGTTTAAGAGAAAACAGTGATTTGCAAGAATAAAGTTCATAAATGTTAATTTCGTAAAGCTTTCAACTGCTAGATCCATTGTGAAAGTGGTGAACTTTTCTTAAGCAAAGTTCTCAACATAAGACCATATTTAGATCCTAACATGCTTTAAATTCATATTTGTATCCTAACTCTCGGAGCTTATAGATGACCAAACTGTATAGCTATAGAGTTTTAGCTCCCAAAAACAGCTGTTTTCAACAGTTGAGCTCAACAGCTACGTCTTAGGAACTTGCCCAATATGTACACACAATAAGCAAACTGTGCATCGTTAATCTTACAAGTTTAAGTGATCGTGAGGTAAAAACTAATTCGCAACATAGGGCGGCATGAAATAACTCCCCACGAAATAACTCCCAAAAAAAAAAAATGAAATTACTCCCCAAAAAAATATACAGGAAACAACAACAACATTTTTCGGGGACTTATTTCATTTTTTTAGGGACTTATTTCATTATTTATTTTAAAAATTTAAAATGAAATAAGTCCTCAAAAATTTTTTTGGGGAGTAATTTCATTTTTTTTTTGGGGAGTTATTTCGTGGGGAGTTATTTCATGCCGCCGGTCAAGACAACTCTCTCATTTCAATTTTGAAGAACTTTTCCATTTTACATTGATTAATAGTTTTCTTATTTTTATAATTAAGAGGTAATGATTTTCCCTTTTACTAAAGTTAAGTATTGAAATCTGGCTTCGCATACTAAAGTTTTTCTGCTTGGCGGCCTGCGGCCGCGCTTAGGGGTTTTTTCCTCCAGTAGGACGCGGCAGGTGGCTTCGCTGAATGAGTTTTTCTGCGTGCGTCACAAGAATAAAAAAATGTTTTTCAATGATAACTAAGGATTTTCCCTTTTACAGAATGTTTACACCATGCGTAACAATATTCTGGAAAAATATGGCTTTGCCTCTCATTTGGGAAAAAAAATATGGCTTTATCTCTCACTTCGCAAAATTGAGCAATAAAGCCATCATGGCCTTACCTCCCATGGTAAAAAAGCACCCCCCTATTTTGAATTGATTGGATGTTTGGAATACTTTTTGGGGATTTATTTCATTTCAGGAAATGGGGACTTATTTCCAATGAAATAACTCCCCAATTTTTAGGAATTTATTGATAAATTATTGGGGTTTTATTTCATTTTAAGAATTGGGGAATTATTTCATATGAAACAAGTCCCCAAACAAATGGGGTGTTATTTCATATTAGTTTGGGGAGTTACTTCATTCCTTTGGGGACTTATTTCATTTCTGAATTGGGGACTTATTTAATTTTTTTTTTTTGGGAGTTATTTCGTGGGGAGTTATTTCATGCCGCCGCAACATAGTCCTACATTTAACAAACCATTCTAGAGTATAATCAGCGCACAAGTTTTGATGTGAACCAAACAAATTTTTTAAAGTATTTAATTTGTAGGTCCTTTATTTTAATAATCATTTTTATATTAGACTAGCCGTTCCCGTGGCGTTGCCCATTCAAAATGAATTTTTGACTAATTATAAAAAAATAGCCTGTGTGTTTTATTGTGTGTAGGATGATCAACATAATTTTAAAATTTCATCAAAATCTAAATTTCCCATCTTTCCCTTCATATTCCTAGCTTTGAAAAATATATAAATCCTGTGTATTTTAATTACGCTGATCTATCTTTTTAAATTTCATTAAAATTGGTTAGATATTTTCGGAGGGGCAGTAGTTCTCCGTATGTTCTCTCTTGGTCGCTTTCGCATTCGGTCAGGGGACGATCGAGCGAAATGGAGAGTGAACAGCGTACTCATGTTTAAATGCCTATCTATTTCTTTTGAGAAAAGAAACTATTGCTTTAATAGATCTCTTCTAAAATAATATTTTCTGAATATAGGAGGCTAAGCGGCCCTGAAAACTATCCTAAATTAGTACCATTTAGAAAAATACACAGTACCAAAAAAATCCTTCTTACAGATTTTCATTCACTTAGGGCATTGCATGTTTAATTTTATGTCTCAAGGTTTAATGTTAAGAACAACGAAGTACCAAAAGGCCCCTCTTACAGATTCTTATTCACTCAGGGCATTGCATGTTTAATATAATGCTTCTAGTACCAGTTAAATAACAAAAAAGGTCCAAAAAGCGCGTGCCACAAATTATCTTTCTTTCAGGACATTGCATGTTTAATTTTATGTTTTAAGTCCGACACTCAAAAAGTATCAGTTAAAGGCCAAAAAGTACCCAAAAGTTACCCATAGAGTCTTATCACTCAGGATATTGCATTTAATTTTCCGTATATCCCCTTTTTCGTAATTTTTTTTACTCCCCACTAAAGCATCAAATATTTCAATATTGTAGTGGGAGCCCATTTAATACGTATATAATAAAAAAAGAAAAAAAAAATACTGTGAAAAAATTAGTACCAACAATAGTTACGAATTTGTATTTTTTAGATATGATTCGAACGTGGTATAATGTTTATTTTTACTTTTATTGGTTTAAGACGGGTTGCCGAAAAATTCAGGTTTTACCCGTTTACTCCATAAAAGGGCCGAATTTCAAAAAAGTACCAAACACCTGTTCGCTTATTATTCTAAACAACAACGATAAGTATTACAATTTCTTCTGTCTGCTTTATTTTTGGAGATATCAGTGAGGTTAAAATAGGTTCCTGGACCCTATTCTAAGCACTTAAGTGGAACCTTATATAGACTATGTCCGTTTGGAAATTGCATTCTTCATTTTGCTGAAGAAATTTTTAAAATCGGACCGGCAGTTCCGGAGAATACCTCTTACAAACATACAAACTTTTAAGCTTCATAATATAAGTATAGAAGTAAAGAAAGTTCTAAAAAAAATAATAACATTATACTCATTTCAAGTCAATAAAAACTTTAAATTTATTGTCTCTAGTACAGATCTGCACAACTCTACATTTTCTGTAAAAATGCCATTCTCAAAAATTTCATGCATTGCTTTGTTATGTCAAATCAAACAAGTTGTTATGACATGCCATACCGACTTAAACATACTCTCTTAAGCGGCCCATACACTTGCAATGATATTGTATATGATATTCGCCATATTATTAATTGCATTTTGTCCTATATTATGCAATAAGTGGTGAACCTAACCTATAGGAATAACATTTACTGCATTGTACAATGTTGCCAACGCACTTCACTTTATTTTCGTTGTGCAATAAAAAGCAAAAGTCTTTTAATTGCTGCCAATAAATTAAGCCACCATCAAATATCACATACACATTTGCGATACAATTGTACAATACGTAAAATTGAAAAATTTTATTGCAAGTGTATGAGCCTATGAAACTATTAATCAAAAAAATCTGTTTAAATTAAAAATTTAATCAGGTTCCTAATTCTGGCAGTCGTAATCAATACTTTCTCGATTCGAAAGCAATTTAATATCTAATTATTTCAGTCAATACTGAACGAATCGGAATTATTTTTTCAGTGTTGTAAAGCATTACTTTGAGTTTCACAATTTTGAAAAAATAACTTCAATTCGTTCAGTGTCAACTGAAAGAATTAGAAATAAATTTGCTTACGAATCGAGAAAGTACTCGATCACGACTGCCAGAATTAGGCCCCAGGTGAATTAAACGTTTACTTCTCATCAACATCATTACTGCAGAAAATTTTGTAAATAGTAAAAAATGTTTAATTGATACTATATTGATAATTTGTTAACTGGTGCAATTTTGATTACTTTTTTAATTAATATTACCAATTTTTTAATTGAAATAAATTTTTATTTTGTTCCGTGAACAGCAGCTAAAACTAACAAAACCCAGATGGGGGTTTTGTAACTTTCGATAAATACTCATCAGCACTGAGTTTATATATATACTTTGTAGGGTCTAAGATCAATATTTTAGAAATTATTAACAGCATGACCTGTGGTGAAGCGAGTAAAAATTAATCAGTGACTTCTATAACGCATTACTTAAGCTGACATATTGCATACATATACCGTCAACTTCTTCAACTTGATTTTTTTTCCCCCAAAAAAATTAAATATGGAAGAAACCACTGTCTCGGTTTGGCACATTATGAACGGCAAATGGTTTTTTGTTCTCAATCTATGAGTAATTTGTGGTGGCGCCATGAAGCCAATGCGCAAAAATCAATAATAAATAAATTTTATTGAAATTCCATTTTAATGGAGATTAATATTTTGTATTTCTTATATTTAATTTAGTTTGTACATTTATAGGAGAGTTTTGCTTCTGGCAATTTTGGTCGTTCTTTTCTAATATTTTCTATTGTTTTAAATATTTGTTGTTTTGTTGTTGTTCCATCTTTTTGTTTTGTTTTTGTTATTTCAGTTCAAATTCTTTTAAAAATGGAAAAAATAAATGTTTTTCTAAAGACATTTATTTGTTTTTCTCTTTACGGTTATTTACACATTTAATTAACTTAAATATTTATTTATCTGTAAGATGTTTTTGTTTTAAATGTGTGGGAAAAGAAGTTATGTAAATAAAATTTGATTTATTATTTTATTAAGATGTTAGAGATGGGTAATTAGAAAAATGTGTATTATAAAATAACATTGAAGTAGATGAGAGCTGTCTTTGGATTTCGCCCAAAAGGTATTTAAAAACGATTTGGGTGAAAAACTATGAATATGTTTATGTTCGACCACTTTCACACTCGGCAAGTTTCTTGCCGACAACAACAAAGTCTCTACAAAATATATTTTCATTACCCCGACCGTACCGCTGACGTCTACAAACCAAGAGTTGCGCAAGAGACTTGCGCAAGTAACTTGCCGAGTGTGAAAGGGGTCTTTTACTCAAGTATCGGTAATCGATGCCTCTTTATCTCTTTGGTAGCCAAAAAAAAAAAAACTTCAATGCCGGTTAACATTTTTTTTTTAAATACTAAATTTAAAAGGAAAAATATTTTAAAATGTTATGAAAATTGGCTATTAAAACCAATTTGGAAATAAAAGATGTTTTATGGCCTTATGGAAATAGGCTGTCATATTTGCTCTGGTGATAATTTGAAAGAAACTTATTATCAGGGAAACCGAAAATAAGCTATTTTATGCGCAGTAAGTATTTTATGCGCATTAAATATGCAGTTAAAACTTGAAACAATGCCTCAAAACTGTTTGAAATAGGCCCCAATAAACCAAGAATAGATTATTTGACAACAAAATATTCAACAATTTAAAAACACTTGCGCAAAAAAACCCGTCTAAAATTATAGTTTGTAAAGCCACATCATGCACAACAGTATTAACAAACAAATTTTCGATACTCAACCCTATTTAGCGTTGTTATTTAAATCTTATTTCGTGAGTGATATTTGTATTAGACGTATGGTCTAGATAGACTCTATTCTGGAAAAAAATTTGTATGGGGGCTGTGTTAAATTATAGACCGATTCTCACCATTAACACTGAATTCGTTCTTATGACAATTAAAACATATTTATGTACCAAATTTTATAAAATTTTCCAGACGGACGGACATTGTTAGATTGATTTTGAAAGTGATTCTGAGTTAATCGATATACTAAAAGTTTGATCTAGATTTCTATAATTTGTTTTTGCTATATAAAATTTGTCAGTTTAGAATAACATATATCTTTAATGATAACTGGTTTCGGTTTGCAATTGTAGAGTATTTTTATTTTATTATTTTAGTAAATTTTAACATGAAACTTGTCACGTGACAGGTTTAAAGTGGTACGGACCGGTTCTTGCTCTAACGCTTTATATACTTTAACATGGCGATATTCTAAGATTTTTAACACTTTGAGCATCAGCCACTACCTGCATAAAATCCAGAACATCACGTCACTCTCTAGTAGTGAGATAGAAAATCCTTTTATTTAACCTTTAGTTGAGTTAGACGAAATAACCGTCATTGCACAACAAATTGGGGCATACAAAAAATTTTGTTGAATCATTGAGCAAAAACGATTCTATTACAAGGGAAAGGAAACTAACACCAGACTTTTAGGGACCGGTTTAAGTTTAAACACTTTATATGAAGGGGAATTTAACATGACGATGTCCTAGGAGGGGGTTAATTGGCACCAAGTTTTGTGTCATTTACCTTTCCTCTGGAGTAACTACATTTTAAAAACATTATCATAAGTTAAGTGATATGTCTTGTTTTCATCTATTGCAGTTCGTTTTTTGCTTTTATAACATTGTGTCCACTGGTGACGGCATAAGTGCTTTAAGAACAATTGAAACAAACTTTCCGTAGGTATTTTCTAGTTTCTCAAGCAGACCTTTTTAAGCTACTGTTAACGATACGGGAGAAAGCATGGATGCTTGTATTGATAAGAAATCAGATTGCTTTCGAAAAAAAAAGTTTTTTTTTACTGCTCCTTTGCTCGCAGATTATGGCTGGAGAGTTATTAGAATTACCCCTGAATACCAGTACACGTTGATGTTGATGTATTTTGACATCAGTACTATGACAAGTGTCGTCATTTGTGAACCCATGACTATTTTCATCATTGTAAACCTTAACATCACTTGACCAAATTAGCATTAGGTGAAGTTATGTCATCAATGGGATGGCATATCACAGAAATGTCGAATCGGAGTCAGTTTAATAAAAAAGGGTATCAGTGCGATGGCTCAGTAACATCGGAGGAAGTTTGGCAGTTTGTCATTAAATTGAGTCATTGGGATTGACAAAGAGAGAGAATATTATTATTTACTTACATTTTTGTTGTATTCCGCGCTTTGTTTACAGAGTGCCCCGGTAGGCTAGCCAGAAGTGAGCTAGTCTATCACCCCCGGGGTTGCGGGTTCGATTCCCGCCAGAGACTCTGGTTTCTTTCCTGCAGACAAGCCTAGAGCTTTACGGGGATTAGCATAGGGAATTTAAAAAAAAAAAAAAAAATTTTCATTAAATTATTTTTATGAAGAAAGGAATTTTACAACATGAAAATTAATTAAAATTTATTGATAATTTTTCATTCTTGACTCAATCTGGGCTCGAACCCAGGTGTTTACGGACAGGTTACCCTGACATGTTTCGATTGCAACCACTCAATCTCCTCAGAGGGCTTGCCGTTTAACACTCGCAGCCATCGACGACTGCTGACGTCATTAGTCAAACATCAATCCTTAAACCAAATTGTATTCAACCTTTGGTAGATCGAAATTTGCTTTGAATGATTATCTATTTTAATTTATTTTAACATGTTATTCCTTTACTTCTGTTTTTTTGTACTTTTGTCAAGAATTCTTCTTGAAGTTCAAAGTACATATTTTTTGTTTTTTCATTTTTTGTCTTTCTTATTCTTGTTGACCTTTTCAGCACAACTTGAAGGACAAATGCAAACATAGAGCTCGTGCCTTAAGCTGGGATCACACGATTGCCGCAATGCACCAATTTTCACACTTTTTAATACCCCAATCGTGTGACTGCACAACCAAATGGCTCATGTACCAATCGAGGACAATATTGTGCTTACTTTTACCAATCAAATGCAACCCTGGTGCGGCAATCGTGTGACTGTTTGCTATGCAACCGCGCGTCAATAAAAATAACCAAAATGCAACAATATTTATTGTGTTCTGGTGCGGCAATCAAACAACACAATACGCGCCAATATTTGCCTTTTTTATGATTTTACTTTTTTGTGTTTCTTTTAGTAGGTAATGAAGCTAAAAAATTTATTTATTTATTATGCGTTTTATTTTAAAATGTTGCTTTAAACAAAAGATGTATGTATGTTTACAAGCATATTTAGCTGTTCAGTGCGAATATTTTTATTTAAGATTTAACATACGAAATTGCTGAACAGACTATTGATTTTTGGAATTTCTTAAAAAATTTAAATAAAACTATTAAACAAAAATTAGTTTAAGTATATTTTACAAATTAAATTTTTTTTAATCAAAAAACCAAACAAACACAACAGCTGTTTTCGCAGTTAACACAAGTAAGAACAATCATGTGACTGTGCTGCGGCAATTGTTGTAACCATTTCGCTTTGTACCAACTAGCGGCAATTTAATTTGTTTAAAAAAGGGCAATCGTGTGATTTCGGAATATTTGATTGGTGCAATTTCATTATTGTGCGTCAATAAAGCACAATAAAAATTGTGTCATATTGGTGCATTTGTGGCAATCGTGTGATCCCAGCTTTAGCTTTAACAATTATTAGTATTGTGGTTATTTTATTGAACTATTTATGGTTTTTAATCCAAATTATTAATATTTTTAATTAGGCTTAAGTTCATTAAATTTAATTTTCATTAAATTATTTTTATGAAGAAAGGAATTTTACAACATGAAAATTAATCTGGGTTCGAGCCCAGATTGAGTCAAGAATGAAAAATTATCAATAAATTTTAATTAATTTTCATGTTGTAAAATTCCTTTCTTCATAAAAATAATTTAATGAAAATTAAATTTAATGAACTTAAGCCTAATTAAAAATATTAAAAATTTGGATTAAAAACCATAAATAGTTCAATAAAATAACCACAATACTAATAAAAAGAAAAAAAGTTCTCTAACCACACAGAAAAAATTATTGCCGAATAGAAGAACTCTCAATTATAGGACACCAGCAGCATTCCCAATATGATTTTCGTAACCAATCCACTTTGAAAGTTTGATGTATTTAACTTAATAGTTTTATGGCTATTTTCTCAATGTATCGACAAACTGTCTGTTACTTAATGTCAACATAAATTTATTGGACCGATAAACTGCCCGTTAACGATTTTGGGTTTCTCAATATACCGACAAAAAACATTGCTTTCAGCTGGCAACGCCATGGCGCGCCACTCAAAATACATGTAAAAGTTGGGAGTCAGCTGATTGAATTTATCTGTACGGCAAATAAAAGGAAAATAAATAATTGGCAGATGAGTGCCGGTTAGCTTTGCGATAAAATCGAAGCAAATGAGATATTGAGAAAACCAAATATCTTTAATGTGCAGTTTTTCGTTGGGAAAAAAGATAATCGCCTAATGAGGAAATGGCCATTAAAGAGTAAAATATGGGAACTTTTGCTTCTTAGTTTACTTTTAGAACATGAAATTAATGTTAATAAAAATAACCAAAATGCGGCATCGAATTAATCTTACTGTAGTCAAAGCATAGCTGACGCATAAAATATGTATAACAAAATTTTATGATGACGTTCGTATTTGGATTGAGGTCACTTTTTGCCTCATTGATGACATTTGTAATAACTTTGATATAACAATTCTGTTCTAAGGGCATCATCAATATGAAGGTGTGAGTGTTCAATAGGCTAGCCTGTCACAAAACCATGCCCTCTCAATTCAAAAAGGAAAAAATGATTAACATGAATTTGTAATAAATTTTTTATTTATAAGCAGGCCATCTGGGAATTGGGATGTGTAAGTCTGAATGCTGATTAAAAGTTATTAGTGCATTAAATTTCATAAACTTATATTTAGAATTTTAATGTTTGCAATTTTATATGGAAATTATTTTTAATAGAAATTTTCTATACGAACGTTAACTTCTAATGACATTTTTGTGATACATTTTATATGGTGGCCAGGTAAAATTCTGAACTGATTTTATTCTAATTTAAATAGGCTACAAAATAATATGTATCTAAGAAGTAAGAGTGCTATATTCGGCTATGACAAATCCTTTATACCACGCCCACTTGTCCAATACGCCCACATTCTGTCGGATGTTGTGTATTGATGACTAAGATGCTTGTACCTAATTTGGAAATTTAATCTCTTACTGTTCTCCAGAAGTACCACGCCCCCTTGTCCAATCTAGCCCGCATTTTTGTCGGATATTGTGAATTGATATCCGAGATGTTTGTACCCAAGGCAAATTACCCTACAGGTGGTGTCGAAACGCCATCTGGGGGCTACTCTCTATTGTTATGCGAAAGAAAATGGTAGAAAATCTAGCGATTGGTATGCTTTAATGCGTTTGCGCATTTGTCTTTCGCATCTATTAATTTTTTTATTCAAATCAACACTATTTATTTTATTTAAATTATCCAATTTCAAATATTTTTACATATTTAAGCATTTCATTACTGTCAATCTGCGCCATCTTTTATTTTTATTCCCAGTATTGCTTCATTTTTAGAAAATTTTGCGAATGTGATAGAGAGTATCAAGTTGGCATTTAGCTTTCGCATCGAAATTGCTTTCGCATCGCAATAGAGAGTAGCCCCCCTGGTTTTGACAGTTCGAACCTATTTGTTTTGAGTTATAAGTGTTTTGCTTAGAATGGTTGACATGTCGAGCAGGAAACAGTAACAATTTAATGCAAAAACACTCTATTTTATTTCTGTTATTTCTGGATTGTTGTAGTTCCGACTAGTGCTGGGATACTATCGATATTTTCAACTATCGATATTTGTCGATAGTTCAGATTTCACTATCGATATATCGATATTACTATCGACTGAATGTTTGTACTTGTGCAGGAAAACTTTAATTATTTTTTATAAGGCTACAGTTCGTTGTTTTTATCACTTTATTGAATGTATAAGACTTCTGTATATACGCACGTTATTTTAGATGACAGTTTTTTAAAAATTGATAAGTACCTTTCTGAAGGAACCGAAGTAACAGGGACTATAAGATATTCCATTCCATAAAAAATGTTCTAAATTCTAAACCCAAAAAGGTAATCAATCAAGCGGACTTGTCCTCTAATTGTCGTTCATTGTTTTGTCTTATGCTTGCAATTGCATTTGGATTTGCATTTTTTTACAACATTACAAAAATATTTGACATTTCAGTCCCTTTATAAACATGTACAAATTTCGACTTAAGTCCTTTAATAAGCAGTAAAAAGCACTGCTAAGCAATCCATAACACTTGCCATTCTTGTTGTTTGTTTCCATTGCTGTAATTCAGCGCGAATTAATAAGTAAAAATTTGCGGCAAAAAACTGTGTGTGTATCAGCGTTGCCATTTTGGTGCCTTTCGCGTATTTTTGGTGCTTTTTTGCTTATGCAATACCCGAAATTTTGTTAAACACCCGTTTTTGAAAAGCGGGTATTTATAGTGCTTTTCACAATTTCTCACAGTGCTTTTACAATATTTATTTTTTTTTTGTACCATTTTTTAAAACTTCGATTATATTCAGGATGATTAAGATGAGATTTGCTATTTGGGGTACAATTTTGGGAAGGCCTATAAAGATTTTAAGGTTTCAAATAATAAAAAAAAAAGTGATAAAAGAAAGTTGCATTCGTTTTACCAAAAACTTTATTTACGAGGTTAGAGCTAGGCTTCCTAGCAATTTGGAAATTTTACAAAACGTTTACTTTTTAGCGTTGACAACATATCTTTTTTTATTAAAATTTGGGCTGTCATTAAGTTTTATAAAGAATGGTCGGTCACTGCAAATTTTCGGTAATTGCAACAGGCCAGACTCAGAAATAGATTTTAAAATCGGTTGAAATTCATCACACCTTTTAAAAACGGTCGTTTTGACATCGATTGATTTTCATCACATAATTTTAAATGAAAATGGTCACCCATCAACGCCATCGCCTTTTTTAAATTTTGGAGGTATATTTTATTCGGCACAGCCGAATGCAACTTGTTTTGTGTTTAATTAAATTTAAAAAATGGCTTAGTGCTTTTTACGCTTTTTTTTGTTCAAAATAGTGCTTTTTAGTGCTTTGTTTAAATTTTATTGTGCTTTTTGCTCTCAAAAAGTTGGCATCAATGGTGTGTATAGCTGCTGTAACATGTCTTCATAGCTGTATTTTTAATAATAATAATATCGATATTGATATTTTTCCTATCGATATTTTCGATATTTTAAGACTATCGATAATATCGATAGTCTATCGATAGTTTCCCAGCACTAGTTCCGACACCACCCGTAGTTAAATTAGCCCTGCTTGTACCTAATTTTGAAACTTTGGCTCTCTCTAACGACCACGGACAGACGGACATCGTTAAATCCACTTTTTTTATTAAAAATTTTTGGAGCGGCCTTTCTCCTATTTTTTTACTTTGAAGGAAAACTAATAACAGTATTCATCGCTAACTATTTCATATTTCATTATTTGCTTGTTTCAAAGAGAAATAAATCTATAAAAACTCGCTTGTATGCATTTACAGTGCCTAAAAGAAAAGCCTGCTGAAATAAACATAAGCATCACGAACAAAAAGTATTTGACTTGCATCATAATAGCGATTGCTTATATGTACACAAAACGTTTTCGATCATTTTTAATAGCAAAAAAATTGCAAAACTTGGAATGCATAAATGCGTTATATGATTATAAGCGATAAAAACTGTATTTCCAATTTTATTATCAGCCCAATTATGAATAAAAATTCGACGGGAGATTTTCCCTTTTCCCATTTTTTCAATTGAATATAAATAGCAAAAATGAGGGAAGCGAAAAACTCTGGTAAAATTAATATTCATTATTGGGCTGTACATAATTCCTTTCTTTTTAATGCCGTGCAAAAATTGACAACAAAGTTCGCGAACATCCCCTACTGTGCACTGGGTAACGCCGTTTACATACACTTTGTATTTTTTTTTAATTTTAATTAAGCCAACAACACCACCAGCTATCAGTGACGACAAAAATTAATTAAACAATAATCGATTAACTACGTTTGCTTAGACAAAAAAAAAAAAATACTATATAATACAAAAAAAACTAAAACTTGTTGTTGATTTATTCCAAGAAAAAACTCTTTCGAAAAATATACAAAAAAAAAATGGCGGCACTCAGTTATTTTTTTAAAGAAACTCACCAAAAAACCGTTTAAAACACTAATTCATAATGGGCGGTTTATCTTTAAAAGCGGCACATTTTCAAAGGTGATTAACGTTGTGGTTGAATTATAACTGGAGTTGGCAGCACAAAGTGACAATCAAATAAAAAGTATATGCACACATTCAGTTGCACATAGAGTCGCATACTCTGTAAGAAATATATGTAATCTGTAAGATGAGTGAGTTAGTTAATGTGAGGAGATTGTGTGGACAATACGGATTTAAAAGTCATAGAGGCGTATGGTATGTATCTATGTATACAAACTGTTACAGCCGCAGATCAAAGGCTACAGGTAGCTTAAACCGCCTTTAGGGTGACAATAATAACCATTTAAATGCATTATTTGCACTTGAAATCTCATCATCAGTATTCTACTCATTATCGGTAACGCAAACATCATCATCGTCATTTCTCTGACTCTCATCACTTACCATTGTCACTTAATCATAAATGCATCTGTTCATCTGCAGTGGAAGTAGAGAGTTTTATTCATAACTTTGTCTATCAGCTTCCGACTGTTCAAATTAGAAATCTGTTGTTTGTTTAAACTTTGAATGGAAAGCTAAGAAAATTTAAACTACACATGAAGCTGTATGTTTAAAAGTCTACTATAAGTGGAGTACTGCAAAGGAAAAATGGAAAATTTAAATTTCTCGGGAACTCGAGAATCGCTTTAAGGCAGTGTTGCCAGTGGAGAATTCAGAAATTAAACACGACTGTGCGCCTTATTACACATTTGTAGCAAAAGTAAACATACAAATCGAAAAAGTAGATTTTCTAGAATGAATTCGCCTTGCAAAACCTTATTGATATTGCTTATTAGCAAATGAATCGTTTGCCTTACAAAAAAAACAAAACTTACCAATTGCTTTAGTAAGAAAGAACTGGATGAACATGTATAACGACACGTATATATGCACACTACTTATTTCCCATAAGCGGTAACGTCGGCGAAATAATGATGGCTCGCTTGGGTCTTTATACCAGGCCTTTATGATAACCTTAGCCACTGACCGCAGTCAGCCAGTATCCACCAGGTTATTCCCCAGGTATTACTGCTGCCTCGAACCGCTCCGACTCCAAGAAAAACAGAGAGATAGACTTCAGTCCTTGACATAACGTCCAAACATTACAATTCTGGTCTCCCAAAACGCCTAATCCGAGACCGGGACATTGGCAGAGGAAATGAAACACCGTTTCCTTCTCTTCCTCATCATGATAACTTCTGCAGTAGCCGTTATAATGCAGACCCATTCTACCAGCATAAGTCCCTATCACCCAGTGACCCTTTATGACCGTATCACTGTTCTAATCGGTCCCTACCGAAACCAAGTAGAACGCGCCGTACCAGGCCATCAGGGTACAATTATGATTTCTATATTTTTTTTAGTAACATTGCAAAAAAAAATTTTAAATAAATTATTTAAAACACGATATGGATTTAAAAGAAAATTTTGCACAGTAAGTAAAAAATAATTTAGAGTTCTATAACCTTTCGGGACTGGACCTAATATGGGATTTGTGTTTTAGGTCAACCATTATCAAATCAAACATTAAAAGTTCTACACGGAAAGAAGTTTATTTTCTAAAATAATCAATTTCGTTTCCAAAAACAAGAAAATCCAAAATACAAAAATTATTTCTTGATTTTAACTAATTTTGTTCGAATTTAGTTAAGTTTTCTTAAATAAAGAGAAATTTTGCTTAAACCAAAGCTGCACATGTACATATTTAGAATAATTATTTTTTGCCTTGACGAGAATCATGCAGAATTTTCTTGGTTCAAGCCATATTAAGTAAACAATTTTTTCCGTGTAGTCACACTGAAAGAATTATCTTCGCAATACCAGTGAATTTTGACATTAATCCCATGAAAAATTGCATTAAAAAAGAATCTATGCAGCGCTTCGTTGGGTCAATGAAACCTGTTTCAATAAAATGTATTTAATGAAACATTACATTAGATTTATGAACATTATTCATTGGATGAATACTTTCAATAAAGTAAAAAAAAATTTTTTTTTTTTAATTTTTTTTTTCTGTCTCTTGCGGGAATCGATCGCGCAACCTTGGTGCTGTTAGACTAACTTACTACCAGCTGGCCTACCGGGGCAGTGTAGTTTTTTGATTAAAAAAAACTATGTTTTTTACTCAATTAAGAGCGGAAATATAAGATTAAATTGTCCATAACAACGTAGATTGAAAGTTGTTGTTACATTACTATAATGACATTTTTCATTGTCATAATGAAAATTTAAATTTATAAAAGCATTATTGAAATATGTTGCTTTTATAAAAAAGTTTTTGATTTCATAAATTTAATGGCATTTTTTATTAGATGTTTGAAATAATTGAATCTTACATTTTTTGATTAACAATTAAACATTTTTTTAATTTTGTATTAATTTATGAATATAGTTAAGTTTGTGTATTGGTTTTTTAAGTTCCCAATTAAAATTTTTTGTTTAACTTGGACAAACTTAAGTTTTCATATATCCAATGAAAATTTTTAACGTAATTACGAAATCTAATGAAGCGATTTTAACGAAAATACTTCATTATAACTATTAAATTTCATTTAGACAACGAAAATTTTCATTTATCCAAGGAAAATTTTTTTATGAAAATGATTCATTTAATATATGAAACATTTTTCTTTCAGTGCATATAAAAGTTCACGAAATAAATTAGCCAAAGTATCTTTTTGAAATTAATGCTAAATGTTAATTAATTAAATAATTTTGTTTATTAAAAAAAATCCCGAAAGTCAATTAAATTTCTTGAGCAATCTCGGGACGGGAACTCTGCAAAAAAAAACCCTACACTACAAGTGCAGCAGCATCATTATGTGGCATGTACATGAGTGCAGCTTCCGTTTGTAGATACTACTGCTGCTACTTGTCATTGTTTGACCACTGTCATCAGTATAAGGCAATTTAAATATTGTACTCATCTTTCAAGGAATTTTATCTTAGAATATTCTTTATTTTAGTTTTGTGTGAGCATCATGTGTATTTTGTGTCAATATTGACAATTGACTACTTTATTAAGTGTTAAATATGCGTATGCATTTGTTGCACTCGAGAAATAATGTTAATAGAAGTTACAAACAAAAATATTTAAAGTAAAGCAATTTCGAATTGACTTTTATATAAAAAACTTGTCAAGTTACATTTTGGATTTAAAAATCTTAAATCATTCAAATTTCAATAAAACATTAATGGAATTTAGGAAGAAAGATTTTTGATAATGGCATCGTTATGCGATCTATTATCTATTTCACACTATGCGACATGTCGCACAGAAATATTTCATGAAACAGATATTGGTGAAGGGTGTAGAGACGCTTGCGGGGTAAACAAAGTAGCACGAAATTAAAATGTATCGTATGAATTTTCGAATTTTAATAGTTAAACGTCAAATTGTTGGTAGTTGCTTCTTAAATAAAAAAAAACAGAAATTTCTGAATGTGTAGGAGTTTTTAAAAGGACACCAAAAAAAAATACAAATATTATTGCAGGGTTATGTGGCACTGCCTGAAGCAGGTACATATATTGAATAACATTTCATAATAATTATATCGCACTCTAAATCATAAACACAGGCACAACTCAAAATTCAAAAATTTTTAGGAGTGACAACTGGCTGGTTTCAGAAATGTTAAAGAAGACGGTGACACAAACGTAATTTCCTTGGTCGCTATAGATTTCATTTGTGAGCTGGTTTATATAAAAACGATATTGAAAAATTTTGAGTTGTGCCTGTTTATGATGATATGTAGCATACATTAAAAAAAATATGCTTCTCGGAATGTTTTTTTTTTTTAATATTAAATGAGCTACACTAAAAGTCAGAAAAACAACAGATTTTTAATATAAAGACTATTATTTTCCTCAGTTTTGGATATTCATTCTATTAGGCTTGTTCTGAAAATAACTTTCATTTAAATCACATGATGTCAAATCACGTGCTTTTTAAATCACATGTGTGATTCTGTGGTGTGATGAAAATCACACCGATTTTGTATTTCTCGGTGTGCTTTCGGCAATTGAAAATCACAACGAAAAATACAAGAACGGAACATCGGAATATCACCCGTACGATATTGAAAGGAACATGTGATTTGAAGCCACGTGATTTGAATGAAAATGATTTTCAGAACAGGCCTGATAGAATGGATATCCAAACTGAGGAAAAAAATAGTCATTATGATTTTTAAGCGTTTCGGGAGTAGAAAAAGGGGCTGATACGTAAAATTGTAATTTATATCGTCGAAAATTTTTTTGGGGTTTGAGAAAATTGTGTTTAAAGTTTTTGTCAAATCGGATGTCTATTAAAACCTCAATATCGCGGTAAATAAAAATTCTTCATATTGGATTTTTCGACGAATACATAAAACCGTTTCTTGTCTTTAAATTTGCCAAATTTTTTTTATTCTACGCATCCTTTAAGACCATTATTATTTCATTAAAAGTGTTTAAAATTTAATATCGCGGTAAATAAAAATTCTTCATATTGGATTTTTCGACGAATACATAATACCGCTTCTTGTCTTTAAATTGACCAAATTTTTTTGGTCTACGCATCCTTTAAGACCATAATTATGTCATTAAAAGTGTTTAAAGTTTTTGTCAAATCGGATGTCTATTAAAACCTCAATATCGCGGTAAATAAAAATTCTTCATATTGGATTTTTCGACGACAACCTAATACCGTTTCTTGTCTTTAAATTGACCAATTTTTTTCTTCTACGCATCCTTTAAGACCATAATTATGTCATTCAAAGTGCAAGTCCTTCATATAGGCTATTTTATTTTTTAAGGAATTCGTATGATGTATCTGATACACTATTTTATTTTGTATGGTATACGCTATTTTATTCAATAATTTAACGGTATTTTTATTAAAATATTTGATCTCAAAAATATCAATTTGTAACATTATAAAACAGTGATTAATTCATAGGTTTGTTAATTCAGTGGCACATATTCATTGCTTTCCAATTTGGGTTATTATAAACAAAAAATTATGACAAATTAAGGTATACATTGCGTAAATCAAAAATAACTAGAAATTCATTCGTCTTATTTCTCTTCCTCTGCTCATCTTAACAATCTCGCTTCTTTCCATCTTGTAAGTTAAAAAAAAAAAATGACTGCGAGCCACGAGGAATTACATTCTTCTTGCACAAATTTTGGAGGTCATGCAGCTTTCGATTACAAATTGGCAGCTCTTTATTGTATTTTCCAGTAAACGGAAAGTTGATCACTTCTTTTGTTTTTCCAGTTCCTCCAATATCAATAACTTTCAAGTCTCCATCCCATTCCTCATTTTGTATAATAATTGTTTTCGTTGATTTTTGTTCACTTGGAGGAACTTAAGATTAAGCGAATTAACCGAGTCAATTTTTATATTTTTCTTAAGGCTATATGGCCTAACCTCGAAAACAGCATAGGGTTTTTTCCGTCTTGCCAGTCTCATTATAGTTGGCCATTCTCCCGCATATTATTTGAACGTATTATATACAAGAAATTTTTTTTTTCTTACCAAATCATGGATAATCCCTAACCAGCATGGTTTTTTTGCCGGGAGATCAACAATATCAAATTTAACTGTTTTTAGTGAATATTGTCTTGATGCTATTGAGCATAATAGTCAAGTGGAGGTTATCTACACTGATTTTTCAAAAGCGTTTGATAAATTGTCTCATTCTGTCCTTTTCAAAATTTAGGATTCCATTCTAATTTTTTAGACTGGATAAAATCTTATTTATCTGGCAGAATGTGTAAGGTTGTGATTGAGGGCTTTGAATCTAAACCGTATATTCAAACTTCTGGGGTACCTCAGGGTAGTATATTAGGGCCACTATTTTTCAATTTATTTATCAATGATATAATTTCTTGTTTCAACAAATCTAATTTTCTATTATATGCTGATGATCTGAAAATTTTCCTGAAGGTTGATTCGGCGGCTGATGTATTTAATCTACAGAATGATTTAAATAACCTAGTTAGATGGTGTAAACTTAATAAGCTAACTTGAACGTTGAAAAATGCTTTCATGTTTCGTTTTATAGGAAATTTAGTCCTTTTAAGAATGAGTTTTATCTTAATGGTGTTAATCTTAACAATGTAGACTCCAAGCTTGATTTAGGTGTTGTCTTTGATTCATCCATGTCGTTTGTTTCCCATATTGAGTTTATTATTCCTAAAGTTTATAAAACGTTAGCTTTTTTAAAAAGGAATTGTTTTGAATTCCATGACCCATACACATTTAAGCATATTTATACATCTTTTGTTAGATCAAAGTTAGAATAAGCTTCAGTTATCTGGAGTCCTTATATTGCTATTCACATTTCTCGTGTTGAGAGAGTACAACGTGTGTTTATTAAATATGCCTTACGCTCACATACTCAATTCCATTTTGCTCCTTATGAGTCTAAATGTCTTCTTATTGGCTTGAGAACTTTAGAAGACCGTAGAAAATTACAGTCTATCCTACTCATATATGATATAATTAATTCAAGGGTTGATTGTCCTGAATTATTGTCTTTAATACCATTCAATATACCAGCTAGAAACTTGAGGATAATTGACACATTTAAAGTTCCAGTTCATCGTACTAATTATGCTCTTAATGGCACTTTAACTAGAGCATTTCATTATATTAATAAATTAAATATATGCCTTCAAAAAAAAATCTAAATCGCATATTGAATTTTGCACATCAAAAGATAATTTTAAGTTATTTCTTTCGAGTATTTTATAAAATTTTTTATATATGTACCCAGTAAAAACTTCGCCTACAAAATAATGTGTTGAGTAATCAGAAAAACATAAGAGCACTGCTTACAATTCTACTGAAAGAACCAATGAATTTTACAAGGGATGTCCCAAAATGAACGCATTAAAAAGTAAGTCATTATTTTTTTTACCTGCATACATCCAGAAAAAAGTAGTTATGGAAGTTGTTATATATGTAGTTATAGAAGAAAGCTACAAAATAATGAGTTAAAGAAGCTATTCATTTTGAAAAAGTAGGCGAAGTTTTTACTGGGTATATATTCCAATTATTAACTTTTTTTTTTTTACTTTGTAATATATTTTTCTATGTTAGGTTAGTTGCATAGTCTGTAAGGAACTTTGTTTTCCATAGACTGAAATAAATAAAAACTCCTCTTCGCACCTTCTATTCTATTCGAATCTGCCTCTATTTGTGTGTGTCCGCTTTGGAGATACTTAATTGTTATCGAATTAAGCTTCAAAGTATTGTTGATATAAATCAATAGTGTAGCAATGAACCTGTTTCTATTCTGTCCCCCACTTCAGTCTGAGTAGAGAATAACATCGGTTACAGCGAAATCAGACTCACGAGTCTTTAGAGCAATTTCCACAACTACTGGTGGTTTCGTGTCACAGCCTGTTGGTATTTACCTTACTCACTTCACTTACATTATATAATAGAAGATACTCACTCAGACGTTTCAAATCCATATTTTTAACGAACAAACTTTCTCTGCGAACTGAATTTGCAAACTGAAATTTCAAATGACTACAATCAGCGATGCCAACTTAGTGCTTTTGGCACTATTTATGGTGCTTTTTGATGCCTCAAAACGCCAAAATTTTATCCTTAGTGCCAAACTAAGAAAAAGCACTAACTTGGTACTTTTTCAATTTTTCGTTAGTGCCTTTAGTGCTTTTTACAATTTTTATTTTTTTCTATAATTTTTTAAAACTTTGATTATAAAGAGGATGACTTAGATGAGATTTGCTATTTGGGGTACAATTTTAAGATGGACTGCAAAGATTTTAAGATATAAATGATAGGCTTCCTAGCAATTTGGAACTTTTTCAAAACGTCACACTTTTTAGCGTTGACAACAGATTAAGCAATCTTAATATAAAAATGATGTATTTGTTTTCAGTAAACATTTTTTTACAGATATAGACATAGAAAATAGAAAAAGGACGCAAAGACTTTAAAAACAAAAAAAGAGCAGTTACTTGATATAAGAAAAGTGTTTAATAAATTAAAAACAGCTGACAGAAAAAGATTTTGTAACGAGCGTTGTTTAACCTGCCACTTTTTCATGCGCTTTAGTTTTCAAACACACGACACTCGTCTCCGATTAACCGCGTGTTGTACACTTCTACCCCTAGTGCCAAGGTATATTTACACAAGGTAAACTCGTTGGCCCATATGTTTGTCAGCTGTTTACCCCATTTGGAACCCTAGTGTCAAAAGTTATTTATGTTGGTTCCGTTGGTTCCTTGTGTTTGTTTACATACTTATGGTTAGTGCGCGCCATTTTGAATTGAAAAAGTGTAAAATTGTGAAAAACATTTTATTTTTGTAAAATTTTAATTCTTGTGATTACTAAGCAAACAAAATACATTTAAATGCATTATTTTTTGCAATAATACTTTATTTTTATGCTTGAGAATGCACAATATATTAAAAATTGTTTCAGCTTATTATTCTGAACTGCACGTGTTGTTTTTTTTTTCAATTTCTGTTTTTATTTTAAAGGCACATTGTTGCGTTTTTTTTTGATACCATGGTTCCAAATACAAAAACAATTTGGCGTGTTGTTTTTGTCTTGTTGTACTTGTTGTAGCAACGAGTTTACCTTGTGTAAATATACCTTGCCTAGTGCTATTGCAAAAAGGTTGACTAAGTATCAGAACACAAACATACATGTTTTTCTATTTGCACCTTATGTGTGTTCTTCATTCAAAAGCGTACATAGGTTAAAATAATTGGACAATATCATACGCCACTTGTTTTATTAAACTTTGCACGATTTGAATATAGAATTATTTAAACGATAAAATATAAGGTTTTTATTAAAATAAAGAATGGTCGGTCATTGCAAATTTTCGGTAATTGCAACAGGTACGATTTTTTCGAGTTACGAAAGTCGAGCTCGCACTGTATTACTTTAAAACTGTTTTATGGCCAATTCAAACTCAGCTGATGGTGATACAAGTGTTTTGGATGATAGTTTAATTGAAGATAATAATAATACATTTAAAAATGTTTATATACGAATGTAAATATATTTTTTTTTTATTAAATTTTAAATGAAAATCTCTCACACAGTCGAATGCAACTTGTTTTGTGTTTAATTAAATTGTAAAAATGGCTTAGTGCTTTTTAACGCTTTTTTTGTTGTTCGAAATAGTGCTTTTTAGTGCTTTTTTTTTAATTTAAAGTGCTTTTTGCTCTCAAAAAGTTGGCATCACTGACTACAATATTTTATTGGCATTCATGTTGTCAAAAGAACGTAAACATCGCATAAAACAGCTAATGTGGAGAATAGAAATGGTCGGAATGAAACTATTTCTCAAACAATAGTTCTGTTTCTTTACATTTTGGGTAAAGTTCGTGAAAATGAGAGCAAGCATAAATTTCTCTCATAATGAGACAAAATTACACAAAAGTACGGGAACAGAAAAAACCAAATTTTAAGCACGAAATAAAAAGTCATTGCTTTGATAGTTTTTACAAAACAATAAAAGATTATGCCACTTTTGAAAAATTATATATTGTCTGCAGAAATAAACTCATTTTACCAAAAATTATACCAAACAAACACTTTTACAATAACCAACACTATGTTTTTCTAATATTTCAACATAAAACTTTTCCACAACACTTTTTCCAAAATTTGGTTCAAAATTATTATGCTTTGCAATTCATTGTTTTGTTTATGTTTTACAGCTGTTGGACAATTTGCACGAAGAAAAAATTCTGGGCTGTTTCGTGCAAGAAGAAGAAGAATTTTATTCTCTCAAATGAGCTCTCATTTACACAAATAAAAAGTACGGGAACACTTTTCCCGAGGGATCCCAAAGTAGAGTAAAGTGTATATTATTATAAGCAATTTTATGAGTTAAAGTTTTTAGAAATTTTTTTTTTTCTACGGGCTAAAATGGAGTATAATGCGTATACATTATTATTCTTTTAACAACTTTGGAGTGACAATTTCAAGTAAAATAGCGAATATGAGCTTACTCACTTATTGAAGGAAAATTTTGAACAAGAAATTATACACTATTTTTTCCAAAGACATTTTGACCCATTTTTTGGAAGCAGAATTCGACGAAATTTTGACCAGACATAAAATCAATGATGGAGGTTCTAAATATGCAATAAAAAAAATAATAGCGTATGAGTACATACGCTATTGTTATATTGAGGGGACGATATGTTCTGTTCATTAAAAAAATATTAACAGATACATACCTTAATTTGTAATTATTCTGTTACTTGTGACGATCTTACGCGCGTTTAAATTCAAAATTGTAAAGGGTGTCTTATGGCGTTTTCTTTTCTGAGAAAAATATGTTTAAGTATATACATGTAACATTTTCTAATGTTACCTATTATCACTCGAAGTGTTACATCCCTACAAGAAGACTACCGGTCATTTTACTAGTTATATGACCGGTAGTGTTCACCAATATATTGGTTAAAGTTTCTATTAGTTTATTAAGAGCAAAATGAAAAAACTAACCGAAACTCTTGTGTACATGTGATTTTGCCTCTCTTTCTAACTAATGAATTCCACTCGACTACGGAACATATATCTGTACTGCTTACTCTGCTGCTTTTTATTAGTCAATGATAACCAAAATAGTGGTAAATGCTAACTAGTTAAGCTAATTGGTTAATAACAACCTTTATAAAAAATTACTTGTTTTTAATTCTCATTTTAAATAAATTTTTTATTAAAAATATTAAATGGAATTTCATGAATTAAGAGGAAATTAGATTTCAGTAAAGTAAATAACAAGTACCATTATTTCTGTGGCTGCTCTTTAAGGTTCCACTTCTTGCATGATTCTGGAAATGTAGGTAAACATACGTGTTTCCAATCAATTAATCGTAGATCTTAAAAAGACATTTTATTTTGTTAACAATTTGTGGCAAAAAATTATATACATACTTGAAAAGCCATCAGGATTTTTAACTATTTTTTTTTTGTTCCTTTACTATCATCACCAAATCTTAAACGATTATCCTGGCCAAAGCCACCACCCGAATGACCGCTACCTGTTGAACGAGCACTCCTTTCAAAACGACCTTTTCGCACATGACCTCTGTGTTTCCTGATAATCCAGCACCACGTTCTCTAAAGCCGCCCTCAATACGCCTTCCTTTACCACTAGCATTCTGATTACAGCTTTTTGGCGGTGTCACTTTTTTATAGTAATTTTTTTATCTCACTACTTTAGTCACAAATTATAAATTTAATTTAATTGATTTTTTTCTTTGATACCAATCGCAAATATTAATTTTAAGAACTTCACAAATTTTTACACGCGTATGACAAAAATATATAAAAATATTGGTATTATTTGGGAAATGTTAGTTGAACCATTCTAACATATATGTAAGAGTGGAACAACTAATCTTAAATTGTTGCAAGTGTGTTAGTAATTTTTTTGGTTTTGGTTATGCATTTCTTGTAGGGATGTTGTGCAATTTCAATAGAACACAATTAGTGCTTTTATTTACGACTATTACACTTTCATCAACCTTCAAGAAGACTACCGGTCATTTTACTAGTTATATGACTGGTAGTGTTGACTGATATATTGATTAAAGTTTCTATTAGTTTATTAAGAGCAAAATGAAAAAACCAACCGAAACTCTTGTATACATGTGATTTTGCCTCTCTTTCTAACTAATCAATTCCACTCGACTACGGAACATATATCTGTACTGCCTATTCTGCTTCTTTTTATTAGTCAATGATAACCTAAAAGTGGTTAACGCTAACTAGTTAGTCATAACGTAAATATTGGTTAGCACTAACCATTATATAAAAATACTTTTTTATTTTAATATTATATTAATTTTTTATTAGAAATATAAATAATCCACAAACAAAATAATAAAAAAACATTTTTGAAATATCTTAGCATCCTTGGCATTAACACGTTTATCTTAGTACTGCCAAAACGTTTGGCAATTTTTAATCTTAATTAAATCGATAAATTATGGGCATGCAAAATATAACGTATTTTTTTGTGCGTACATACGTCTGTAGGTATGCTAATGCAGTTTTCCCAGTTTAAACTTGTAATTTTACGTATTTTCCTATTAGTATCCTTAATATACTTCCAAGTTTAATATAAGGGCTCTGTGAGCGATATTTAAATCTAGTTATAAGCAGAGTGAAAAAACAAAAAGTATGTAATTTATCCTAACAAATACGAAATTACAAGGAAATGTCTCTGCATCTTTCTGGCATCAATGGCATGCAAACGTTTTTTTTTAAACTAACTTAATAGTAACTTATCAAAGAAACAGTCGCTACTGATCAGGAAATACAGTCATAATCCTTTGAAATACTATCGATAAATTCAGGCTTGTCACAGAATTAAATCCGATCAAAAGTGATTTCGTTTAATGTGAAGCAAGATACGAAATCACTTCCACTTTTGATCGGAATTAATTTATGTGACAGGCCTGATTGTCTACAGAAGAACACAATTTTAATATGTTAATTGTACATGTACTTGTTCCTCTAAAGGCGATCGCAAAATTTACACATTTTCACTTTTTGCAGGTAAATTTAAAAAAGTAGTCATATCTACACACTGTAAAAATCTCAGTTCAATGTAGTAGTAGTTTTCCAAAATATAAGGTATGAGTTTGCAAATTTATCTTAAACGATTTTGAAATCGATTTTAAAATCGATTTTGAGGTTCGATTAATCGATTTCAAAAACCGTAATAAAAAAAGTCGATCGAAAAATCGAAAATCGATTTTGGTATCCATTTACCATTCCCTAGCTGACAGGCGTAAAATGAAATCGATGGAAGCAGCTTCATTACCGTCTGTTGCGCTTTCATGTGGCACGTTGGGTAAAGTGGTTGACGTATAGATGTCTGCCACCTTGACACCGTTGCCTTTGCCTTCCCTTTCACCGCTATCGTAGTAAATATTGCTTTTGCAATCGGTGCTGCCAACATTTTTGTAGTATTAAATTGATCAAATTTAAAAAAATCACGAGTTCCTGCACGTACTGGAAAGTCAAGCGTATTATAAAAATATACTAAAAATTGGTATTATTAAGGCAGTGTTAGTTGTTCCACTTTAACATATATGTAAGAGTGGAGCAACTGATATGAAATTACTGCAAGTGTGTTAGTAAAAAATTGTTTTTTTTTAGTTTTGGTTATGCATTTCTTGTAGGGCATTAATGTACTTAATGAGCGATTTTTAAAGCTATTTAAGCGGTTTCTGCACGTTATTACGGGTTGGAAATAAATATTAACATCACTAATGGCTTATAAAAATTTAAACGATTATAATTTAAATAGACTTTTTTTGATTTTAATTTGCAAATATTTTTATATTTTGTTTTAAAACAAATTTTTTACAAAATTATGAACGGTATGAATTATGACAAACAAAATAAAACATTTGTTGTACAAACAAAGTAGTAAGCACCAAAGTTGTAGAACAGTGCAGTATGAACACCTTAAGTTAAAGTAAGGGTAAAATATACAACATGTATACAAAAATGTAGAAGATGTAACATTAGAAAGAGTACACTTTTTGAATTTTGTGTCAGTTTTTGTTGTGCAAGTGACAACTCTGAAATTGGGCAGCCGTCACAAATGTTTATTCTGATTATTAAAAATGGAGTGCTTCACGAAGAAAAAAGCGTTATGAAATCTATGAAAAATGCTGAGACTGCTTCGTTGTTTTGATAACGGAACATAACAATTTGGCTTAAAATGCGATTTTATTATGACTTCGTTATATAGAGGACTTTGTATAAATAATTTGCTTATCAAAAATTTTGATAACGGGACTTTACAGTTTTGCTTAAAAGTTAATTTTATTTTTTTCTGATTTTGTGGTATTAATGAGTCTTTATAATTAAAAACTTTTTTTCGTTACAGCGGGTCTTCAATTAATATTATTTTGGTTTTAATATTGTTTTGGTTTAGAGCTTGCACACAAGGTGAAATCATGGACCGATTCGCACTAGGCTAGTTAGAAAAAAGCCCCCTTATTAAAAAAAAAATATTTAATGTTAATAAAAGCTTATTGAACAAATTTTTATAGAAAAACAGTTTTAAGAACCCTTCTAAACCTTAAAAAAATTGCTTTTGAATAAGGCCTTAAAAATTCAGCATTTAAAAATATTATAACTATAAAAGTTACACACTAAAACTATTAATATCGAAATATTAATTTGCTGAAAATATATTGAAAATAAGCCACCGATTTTGAAAATGTGGAAACACATTAACAATTTATTTTTTAAGTCACATAAGTTTTTTGAAGCAAAAAAATTAATGATAAGCGAAAAATTTGTTCACTTAATTCGCACTTTCAATTAAAAGTTCGTTACAACAAAGTTTTGGAGTGGTGTTTACCGTTGTGCTTGTAGTAAGTCCATTTACATACCTCCTTCTGTTTTTCGAACTTGTCTATGAATATGGAATAAATAATTAAATTTAGTGTTTAGTTTACATTATTAATTAATGGAATTTATGATAGCGAAGAAAATATAGTCATATTATTTTTAAATTCAAAGTTTAGACTAAATATAAAACCGATATCAGTATTGGCTCAATCGTTAGCTAAATTGTTATCACCTGTTTTAACATTCTGCAATAAGAAATACAAACAACTGTTAATATTTTTTTTTTTTTTTTTTTTAAATGACTACCCAGTAAAAACTTCGCCTACAAAACAATGTGTTAAGTAATCAGAAAAACATAAGAGCACTACTTACAATTCTACTGAAAGAACCAATGAATTTTACATGGGATGTCCCAAAATTAACGCATTCAAAAGTAAGTCATTATTTTTTTACCTACATGCATCCAAAAAAAAGTAGTTATAGAAGTTGTTATACATGTAGTTAAAGAAAAAAACCAGTAAATAATTAGTGAAGGAAGCTATTAATTTTTAAAAAGTAGGCGAAGTTTTTACTGGGTGTGTTTAAAAAAATATCAAATGTATTTTTTATATACAACTTACATTATCAGATAATCCTAAAACACCGAATATTATGCAGCTTATAAAAAATGCAAATAATTTCATTGATATTTTTTTATGAACCTTTTTTGAATATCTGTGTCTTCTCACTATTTAATTTAATACTGTGGAACGATTTCTTAACATATAAATATTTTTACTTCAATAAACTACTAAGAAAGTATTGTCGGTCAAGTTAGTTCATATGATACCCTACATCGTTTGCAAGTTCAAATAAAAATTACATATGATTAAATATAGCTTTTAAAAGATTTATAAACAAATAAGTAAGTATGTTCGATCAAGCGCAATCATATGATACTCTACAGCACAGTATTTAAAAACCAGTTTTCGAGAGTGTATCCTATTTGGGACCCATGGGCTTTCCTTATTATGAAATAAAACTTCTTGAAAAAATATTAAAATCAATTAATAAATTCTTTTAGATATTTGCTTTAAAAACAAGATTTCGACAAAGCATCCTTCTGTTTTAAGCCGATGCAGAACCTTACATGGTTAAGGCTTCCAATGGGCTTAAAATATTTTATCCAAAACACTTGGCAGAAGCCAGTTCGATAATATTGCAATATTTAATAAAATGAATCCCTTGATTACGCTTCCACCACAGCCAGTAGTAACAAAATGGGGCCTGGCTAAATGCTTCAGAATTCAATCCAAAAAGAATGCTAGAAGTTCTTGTTGATGCCGATGATTATGCAATTAATAAATGACCACCATTTTGGCGAAAGTAAGGTAATTGCTTTAGATATTTCCAAGGCGTTTGACAGAGTCTGGCATGAGGCACTCTTGTCAAAACTTGCTGCATTTGGCGTCGGTGATAATTTCTCACGATTTATATCGAGTTTTCTCAGAGATCGCACTATACGAGTTGTTATAGTTGGGGTTTCGTCAAACGGGTTTAAGATTCATTCAGGGGTGCCGCAAGGCTCCGTTCTTTCTCCTACTCTATTTCTTATCTTTCTAAATGACCTCCTTTGTCAAACTTCCAACCCTATCTACTCTTTTGCAGATGACAGCAACCTTTGCCACTCGTACTCATTCGAATGCAGACCAAGCGTATCCGATGTCGGTGCTTTGAGGCAGAATATGAATGCTACGCTTGGCCGAGACCTTGACATAATCTCGGAATGGCGTCGTGCGAATAGGGTCGATTTTAATGCTCGAAAAACCCAATGTTACGCATAAACGCGCGTTAAATCAAGGTGCCTGCCTCATCTATATACATATATGGGGGCTATTATTATTAAGGAATCAGAATCTCTTGATGTTCTGGGCATGAGGATACAATGTGTTGTCCGGTGGACTGAACATATATGAGCATTTCCATTTTGACGTGTTGTGATAGTTGTACCACAAAATATAAAAAAATTAAATGAAGAATAATGAAGTATCACTATATTCAAAAAAAAAATTACAGCAATCGACGCTAAGGATTTGCAGATATAAGCAAAAATATGCGCTGGCGTGACGTTAAAAAAACGGAAGTGGGTTTTGACTTGCATTACACAACTGAGACTGCGAATTAAGCAAGGCGTTTTGTATAAAACCTTTTTTAGTAAGCTTCAGACTTATATAGATTTATATTTCAAGCTATCAAATTTAAAAATCCTTGCTAGTTTTAAGGTACATATGGGCTTTTTCTGCGAAATGTCTACTTTTTTAATGTAACGCCAGATTGCAAATAAGGTTGTATTTTCGGATCAACCGTTATCCCTTTTGTTACTAAATGTAGAGCTAGTTGCGCTTTACACCAACATATAAAAAAGTAAACTGTACATTAGGGTGGGTCGAAAAAAAAAGTTGTGCCAGTCACCCCCTAGAATGAAAGATATATCAATGAAGTTTCTAAAACAGGAAAAAAAATTTTTTTGCCACGCCCCAATATACAGCACTTTTGGTTTTTTATATGTAGCGCTGCCATTTAAAGTCCGATCTCATCATATCGCATATCGTTGTTCATGGCTTGATAGCGGCTTCATTTTTGTCTTTGATGACTTTTCAATCCGAGCTGAAGTTCTGGGCGCCACTTATGCCATCTCGGATCCTTCCCCCAAATGTCCAATTTTTTAAACGGTCCACGAAAGTCCTTATAAAACTACGTATGTATAGATTTTAATATGCTCACTTTTATGACACGCCTCCAAATTAAGCCCCTTTTTTCTTTTTCACATACATACTACATTAAACCAAGTAGAAGCCAATACAAACCAAAAAAATTTCATCAGTCACGCCCTAGAATAAAAGGTATATTTATTAAGTTTCAAGAACTCCAAGAAATAATTTTTGCCACGCCCTAAATTACAGTCCTTTTTGTTTTAGACAAATAGCAAAATAAAAGTTCTGCAAAAGCATCCATTTTATTTTTTTTTTTAATGGCTCCCTAAGCCATTATCAATCTCGTACAAAGATCTGTAAGTTACGCGCAATTTTTGGTTAATTATTCAATAATCCTGAAAACCACTCTCTATGGCTTTGCATTTCAATTTTTAAAATCTGTATCTTAGCCTTTGGTTTTTTTAACTTAGCAGTGTTTGCTAGTGGACTAGTCATATTTTCAATGAAAGTGAGACGGATGAATTTATTGACAAGCTTTCTCCATGTTTTTTTTTTTGCCAGTTTTGATATTATGTGCCATTTTTCGTGGCATTTTTTTTTTTTTTTTGCTCTTCTGGCACTATTTTTCCGTATTTTTTTTATTTATTTAAACACTACAAATAAAAAATCTTAATTAAGACATTTGTAAAAGCAAACATAATGTTAAATATGAGACCATGATACAGAGTTAAAACAAGAACTAAAAAATATAAAGAAAGCAGAATTCTAAAAATGAAAATATACAAAATATGTAATTTAAATGCATAAAAATTAATGCCTTAAAACACATATGCGAAAAATTATATTTTAGGCAGTCGGTGTATATAAATCTTAGCTACACTTAAGGCGACTCAAATTGGAGCATGGCGAGTATATTAAAAGCTAGAAATACTAAGTATTGGAGGGACTCTCTTAGCACATAAAAAACTTAGACATCAGAGGGAAAGGATCCGAGATATCATAATTGCCATCTAGAGTTTTAAGTTAGTTTAAAAAAGCATTAAATACGAAAATAAAGGCACATTCTAGCCATTAACAATGATATACGATACGATGAGTTTGGACTCTTAATGACGATGCTGTATATATAAAACTAAAAGAGCAGCAATTTAGGGCGTGGCAAAAACAATAGTTTTAAAGTTTTTCAAACTTAATATATTACCTTTTATTCTAGGGCGTGACTGATGAAAATTTTTTTGGTTTGTATTGACTTCTACTTGGTTTAATGTAGTGTATGTGAAAAAGAAAAAAGGGGTTTCATTTGGAGGCGTGTCATAAAAGTGAGCATATTAAAATCTATACATACGTAGTTTTATAAGGACTTTCGTGGACCGTCAAAAAAATTGGACATTTGGGGGAAGGATCCGAGATGGCATAAGTGGCGCCCAGAACTTCAGCTCGGATTGAAAAGTCACCAAAGACAAAAATGAAGCTACTATCAAGCCATGAACAACGCTGTGCGATATGATGAGATCGGACTTGAAATGGCAGCGCTACATATAAAAAACCAAAAGTGCTGTATTTTGGGGCGTGGCAAAAAAAATTTTTTCCTGTTTTAGAAACTTCATTGACATATCTTTCATTCTAGGGGGTGACTGGCACAACTTTTTTTTTTTGTATGGAGGTCGACCCGGTCTACTGTACATATACAATTATTTGAGAAACAATTTAAATTACTTTTGGCGTTACGTTACAAAAAGTAGACTTTTCGCTGGAACTGCCCATATTCAAGGTGTCGAAAGAAGCATTCAAGTGCCTCGGTTTTCTAAGACGCTGTACGATATACTTCACTCCATCTGATCTACTCACTATTTATTCCATCTATATCCGACCGCGTATGGAATACAACTCTCATGTGTGCGTAGGTGCTTTAAAGTCTATTTTGGAGCTTCTCGACCGCGTGCAGGAGAGGGCAAAGGTATTCATTGGTGACAGTAGGGTATCCAATTCTATTGACTCCCTTGAGCACCGTCGCAATGTGGGTTGTATTTGCCTGTTACTACAATGGGATGTATTCTGACGTAATTAGGGATCTGGTTCCCGAAACCCATACGTTTGTTCGTAATACACGTTTTTCCTCAAGAGTTCATCCTTATGTGGTCGATTGGCAGGTGAATCGTACAACACATTACAGAATTCGTTTTTTCCCCGGACAGTTCGTATGTGGAATAACCTTCCTGCAGAAGTTTTCCCTCTCACTTACAACATGATTAAGTTCAAATCGAATCACAAACACTACTCCTTCTAGCCTCCTTCCCACAACCTATTTTCCTAGTTCCAACACAATGCAATGCATTAGTAGGGGTCATCCCCTGAGTGCTGGTCCTAACAGAAAAGACAAATATTAAATATAAAAAACATTAAAAGTCAATTAGTATTTGTATTTTTCAATTACGGGTATATTGGTAAACAAAAGCCCGAAAAATTAAGAAAAATCCAACACGCTTGGCAAAAAATTAAGAATTTCAAAATATAAAATAAATTTCAAATATTTTTGATCTGATCTGGAATCAAGCTGGGATCTGAAAATAAATTTTTCCAGAATGCATTGGCATTCTTCAAGTACAAGACAAAGATTTAATTTTAATTTATTCAAACAAACAAAAATTTTTATTAGTTATTTAAGTTTTTTAAAGATATTTGAATAAAAATAGACTGAATTTTTTATATTTTTGTTTTGGTAAAATTAAAAAACGATTTTTTATGGAAATTTTTCAAGATTTTAGTGCATATTTTTGATTTTTAGTGCATATTTTGGATTTTTTGTGCATATTTAAAGCGCATGTTTTCGATTTTTTAGAGCATGCACATCTCATCCATAGTTATGAGATTAAGATTCATGTAAAAGTTCTTTGTGCCGAATAATAATTAGATATCTTCATATATATGAGATTTGTTTGCCCTTATGTGCTTTTAGGAGAGGGCTTTATATGAGACCTATAGTTAATTTTGGACCTAACAGCACAACATTTTGTCATGTAATGGTAGCTTAGGTAAAATTTATTTCCGCTAATTTGTATATCAACACCAAAATTTATTAGGAAGTTATGGCATTTAAACCTTTTTCCAAATTAGTAATTGTATGGGAGCTATTGCCAAATATGGAAGGATTCCAATAAAATCCGGTAAGATGATTAAGATTGCAGTCAAATAAGTTTGGAACAAATCAAATCTAAATACCAACATAATAAAATAAATTTAGGGGCATACAGACTTTATTCCAGAAAAAATTGTGTATGCGGGCTACGTAATATTTTAGACTGTATATCATCAATTTCCTATGTACCAAATTTCATCAAATTATCTTCAAAATTGTGACCTGTGTATTGCGAACATGGTTACCATGGACAGCCAGCCAGCCGGACGGACGGTGTTAGATCAATTAAAAAATTTAAAATAAGTCGATCGGTATACTTAAGGTGGGTCTATGACTTTTATTCTAAGGTGCTACAAATATCAGGACAAACCCATAATACTCTCTCCACAATTGTAGTGTGGGTAAAAAATCGATTTCATTTTTTGCAGTTTCAACTTCATAGAAAACTATTTTTATATACATACTATTTCCCGAACCCCAAGAAATTATTTAGTAGATCCCAAGTGTTCCGTGAATACGTATTTGTGAACCGGCGATCAGGTTCCCATACTTAATTATCTGCTTTATGCTATGTTCACACTTGGGTTCTTAAGCGCGTTTTAGCAACTTGAACGTGATTAAGCTCTAATCACATCAAACCCGAGATGATTACCCTTACATTGAAGTGATTTGTTAATCACTTCAAATTGATATGATTGCAACTAATTCCCTTCATTAATCACAGAGAATCCACTGAACATACCTGAAACTGAGTATAATGTAGAATCGGCTTCCATGAACGTACCCCTCAAGTGTACCACCACCCACGATTTATTCCTTATCACCCCTATCGTGAATAACAAGTGGAATTTTTGTTCCCATGAAATTTTCATTCCCCTCGAAGGGAAAAAAGCAATCGTGAATCTCATGTGAAAAAATTTTCACGCTATCAGTTACAGTGAATGTAAAAAAAAGAAGAAAGATTAAAAGAAATTAAGAATCAATGAAATTTTTGTTCTAAAATATACTCGTATATATTTTAATGAAAAGTTAAAATAATAAAGCAAAATATTTTTTGAACTTTTTAAATTTTATGTAGTAAAATATTTTTCAAAATTCTGCCACCACGTCTTTCGAAAGCTTCACAAATCCGCAGGCAATCGACCTGTCGTTTGGCATTTTGTTCACCAATATATCGGTTTGTGCCCTTAATTCGGTTTATAGGAGGAACAACTTAAATACATGTTCCCTAGCAAAAATATAGTGAGAAAATCTTAGGGAAACGTGAACAAATTACGAGGGAAAAATTTTTTCACGATAAGGGGATTTTTTTCCCGTGAACATTTTATCACGTTATTATTCTCCTTTGAATTCCCTTTCTTCATGGGAGTTTTTCATGATCGCAAAAATGTGAAAAGGGGAAAAAAGTACGTGGGAAAAGTTATTCACGAATGTTTCTATTTTCATTATAATTTTTTTTTTTTTTTTTAATTTAATTGTTTGCGCTGCTTAAAATATGAGGTTTGGTGTAAGAAATCATGACCTAATTTTTCAGGTCAATCCGACGGTGCCTAGCCGTGCCGGGTGGGGCCCAAAGTTCCCCATTTTATAAAAAAAACATATTTTCTATCAGATCTTTATAGTTATGCTAGTTATACTAGGCTATGATCTTCCGCAGAGAATGTACTTCATGTCATCAGATGGCTTCAAAAAGTTGCGGAAAGAATAGGACATACATGCAAACATTCTGACATACTAAGAAATTATATATTGCATAGATAGATTAACATACATATGTTCGCGCAACTCAAAAACGCTTTAGCTTATTGAAAAACTAAAAAAAAACGAAATTCCGCAATAAAGTTTACTTTAAGAAAGTTAAAACTTTTTTCTTCATATTGGCTTTGGTTTTCGAGATATACCGTTATTTCGAAAATTAAGGAGGTTGCACAACATATGTTCGTGTAACTCAAAAATGCTTTAGCTTATTGAAAAACTAAAAAAAACCGAAATTCCGCAATAAAATTTACTTTAAGAAAGGTAAAACGTCTTTCTTATATGCGCAGTCGTTTTAGAAACATAATTTTTTTTTCTGGAAAAAAAAATAATTTTTTTATTAAAATTTCGGAATTTTTGTTTTTAAAAATTCATAAAAAATTGAAAAATGGAGCTATGCTTCTAATTTTATAGAGTCATATAAAAAACAATATTGCAAACAAAACAAGCTATAAACGATTAAAATCTGTTCACAACTTTTGATTTTATGTATTCACAAAAGACGCAAAATTTTAATTAATTTAAGAATTTTATTAAACCGCCATATTGAAAAATAAAGTGGAGTTGGTCATACATTTGACCCTTCTTGAGGCATCCTAGACACTACACGGGCCATATATAAGAATTTCAATTATACAAATATGGCGGTTTAATAAAATTCTTAAATTAATTAAAATTTTTCGTCTTTTGTGAATACATAAAATCAAAAGTTGTGAACAGATTTTAATCATTTATAGCTTGGTTTGTTTGCAATATTGTTTTTTAATTTTTTATGAATTTTTAAAAACAAAAATTCCGAAATTTTAATAAAAAAATTATTTTTTTTTTCCAGAAAAAAATATTATGTTTCTAAAACGACTGCGCGTATAAGAAAAACGTTTTACCTTTCTTAAAGTAAATTTTATTGCGGAATTTCGGTTTTTTTTAGTTTTTCAATAAGCTAAAGCATTTTTGAGTTACGCGAACATATGTTGGGCAACCTCCTTAATTTTCGAAATAACGGTATATCTCGAAAACCAAAGCCAATATGAAGAAAAAAGTTATAACTTTCTTAAAGCAAATTTTATTGCCGACTTTCGGTTTTTTTTAGTTTTTCAATAAGCTAAAGCGTTTTTGAGTTGCGCGAACATATGTTGTGCAACATCCTTAATTTTCCAAATAACGGTATATCTCGAAAACTAAAGCTAACCTAAAAAAACGGCTAGCACCACTGGATTCAGCGACCCCGAATTAGTTAAAATTAGTTAAAAATCTTTCGATCGTATCATACTAAAATATTAAACTGCAAATACTTTAATCTATCTATACAATATATAATTTCTTAGTATGTCAGGATGTTTGCATGTATGTCCTATTCTTTCTGCAACTTTCTGAAACCATCTGATGACATAGGAAGCTGAAATTTGGCACACTTGAAGTACTTTCTCTGCGGAAGATCGTCAACTAGTATAACTATAAAGATCTGATAGAAAAGATGTTTTTTTTTATAAAATGGGGAACTTTGGGCCCCACCTGAAAAATTAGGTCATGATTTCTTACACCAAACCTCATATTTTAAGCAGCGCAAACAATTAAATTTAAAAAAAAAATCCCATACAAGATGCGACCAGTCTAGTGAATATGCTTAAAAAAAATATTCTGATAGCATAATTAAAGTATTGTTATCCATTTTTAGAATTGTTTTCTTCATCAAGTGTCATCTTAATCATCTCAAATATAATTTGAACGGCTTTGCTTAAACTCGTTTAAAAACCCAAGTGTGAAGAGTATTATATAATATTACGAAAATCGCCTGTTTTTAACTAAACTCTGTTGTAAATGTTCGAATCAAGATAAAACTTAGTAAAATGCTTTTTGAAATCATGATCAAATTTTTATGCGGTAAAACCACCAATTGATTTATGAGATGGCATGTCATAACGTCCAGTGTCATAATGTCCATGGACTTTATGACACTTTTAAAAGTGTCATAATGTGTATCCACGGACGCTATGACACTTTGTAGAGTGACATAATGTCCACAACATGTTTACAAACTCGAAAGCATAGCCGGCCTTCGGCCGGGCGAAACGATTTTCTCCTCTATGGCTTCGCTAACTAAAGATTCTCTTCACAGCCGGCCTTCGGCCGAGACGCTTTAAGTTAGCGCAGCCGGTATTTGTTACACAATAGAGGAGAAAATCCTTGCGACCAAAAAAAAAAAATTGTAACTTTATTATGTTTAATTTAACCAAATCATTGTCACCGACAACCATATTATGGTTAAATTCGTTTATTTAAAAATAGTTTTGTTGGATGTGACCATAATAAAACATGTTTTTCCTCTGCGTGTATGTAGATCTTTTTTTGTGTTTAACTTCTTTAGTAATTATGGACCATATGACATATTTAAAAATGGCATAACGTCCATTTGCAAAGTGTGTTAATGCCCACGGACATTGTGACATTTTCAAAAGTGTCCATGGACAAAACTCTGTTGTAGATGTTCGAATAAAGATAAAACTTAGTAAAATGCTTTTTGAAATCATGATCAAATTTTTCTGCGCTAGAACCACCAAGTGATTTTTGAGATGGCATGTCATAACGTGTCCATGGACTTAATGACACTTTTAAAAGTGTCCACATTCTCTTTTAAGATACTCATTAGATCTTTAAAGAGTTTTATTCTTAAACTAAAAAAAATCATCCTAAGCAGATGAAATTGTTATTAAAATTAACTTTAAACAAAATTTAAATATTTAACCACAATAGGGTGTTTTTTAATTCACACGTGCTTTTAATATAATTTAATGGAAATACTCATCTTCATTATCGCAGTGGTTTTGCGTTTGTTATTCTTAATTAACTAAACCGCAATTATTTAAATTTAATATCACAATTTCTTTGTTTTTAACTCTTTACAAAACCCACATATGTAGATTTCGCTTAAAATATAATTGAATGACTAAGTTCAGAAAGTGCATACCTTATTAGAGTATTGCTAAGAAACCAGTGTAAAAAGGGTCACCTTAGACAACTTCAAATTAAAGTCGGTTCTCCCTCTACGAGCTAAGAACATAAAACTTGCCTTTATTATTATTATTATTATTATTATTATTATTATTATTATTTTTATTAACTACACTGTTTTAATTTTCTGGCCCGCTGCGGCCTTCGTCAGCATTCTTATAACTGGATACATAGTGTTTAATGTTAATTGTATGTATTTAATTATTAAAGTATTAAAGCTTTATACCCCTGCAAATTAAATTTGACCACCTTATCCATTTTGATAAAATGGACTACTCCATGGACTGGTCCGATGTAGTGCAAGCATGGACCATGTCATTGTTAAAAAGTGTTTGTAGTGAGACGACATGTCTTCGTTTTTTAACGGCGTGCTTTCGTTTTTAAACGACTTCAAAACTAATCCTCTTGTGTATACCATGGAGTAGTTTTAAAACTACTCCTTAGTGGTCCGAAGGTGGGTTATATGGTCCTCTCCTAGGACATCGTAATGTTAAATAGACCAGGTTTTTTCCGTACGTTTAAGTTACTTTTGGACTAGTCCTGGTCCCTTGTGGACTATTCTTTACACGCGTGTTTGGACTGGTCCTATTATTTGCAGGGACATTGTAATTTGACTTAGAACACACATTCAAATATGAAAATGTATATACAAAAATGTTACTCACCATGAGAAATAAATTCCCAGATTCTATTTTTTTTACAACTTGAAATATTACTCAACATTTAAAGATTATTTTAAGTTAGTAGGTTCAACAGATGCATGTATGTATTTGTATGTAATGTAAACATGAGTGCGTACATAACATAAAATGGGAATCACCGAATTTGAATTAAGGTTATGTGTATTCCTTTGAAAGAGAAAACAAACTTATAATAGATCTAACCGGTTAATATAAGCCCAACAACCGAGGTTGAACTAATGTTCCGTTTCTGCACTTAGCGATTCAATTATTTAAAAATTTTTATTTGAAAAAAAAATTATTATTTTAAAAAGTATTTAATAAAGATTGTTTTAGAGAATTTCTACCGGCATCTGCACTATATTTTCGAAAGATTTTCTATCCAAATATGAATACAAAGTTGAATGTAAATATTTACGACATATTTGCCTATTGTATAGAAATAAAACACTACACAGAAGGATACCAAAAAAAAAAAAAAATTAATGAAACGAAGAATGTTTGTAAAACGCGTTTTACAATAAAAAAAACGGTTGAATTGTTCGCGAATACGTAACGATTTGGGGTCATGAAACACGTTTTTAGTTGCACGTGTTACGTACGTGGTAAAAGTTGTACTTTTCTAATTGAAATGTTAACAATGACCAACTATAAAGAAACGTCTTGACGCTTTTGTTACTCAAATCGTGTTCTACAAACAATCTCCAATCTCCAATTTCTAAACGGATGATTCGATTTTTATAAAATTTATAAATTCATAGCAGAGCTATAGTCAAGCTTAAACTTAATATAAATATATAGGAACCTTTACGCTCATCGGAAAATGCATCCTCATATTGATGATGCCGTAACATCAGAATTGTTACAACAATGTTATTAAAAATGGCATCAATGAGGCAAAAATTCCAATGACGAACGACATTTTCAAATTTTTTCATATTTAATGCGTCATCTATGACTATGACTACAGTGAAACCAATTCGATGTAACATTTTGTGTATTTTCATGTTTAAAAAGTTAGACAAGAAGCAAAAATTCCCATTTTCTATTTCTTTAAATAATTTAGTTAAATATATCAAATTTTTAAACTGGAATGATTACGAAAACCATATCGGGCATGCTGCTGGTGCCTTATAATTGAGGGTTCTTCTGTAAACAAAGGGCGGAATAAAACAAAAGTGAAACAAACATTTGAAACGCTTAATTAAATCATAATATTCTCTCACTTTGACTTATGTCAATCCACATGACCCAATTTGATGACAGTTTGTCATTAAATTTAGCCTAATGAGTAATTTCTCCGATGTTACTAAGTCATCGCACTGGTGACATATTTTATTAAACTGACTCCGATTCGTAATTTCTGTGATGCCGATGTGTCATACCATTGTTGACACAATTTCATATAATGCTAATTTGGCCAAGTGATGTTAAGGTTGAAATCACCATGATGAAAAGTGTCATGGGGTTAAAAACGAAGACACTTGTCATAGTGCTCATGTCAAAATACACCAGCTTTATGACGCCTTTTCTATCAGTGTAGGTCCACCTGTACTGCAGACCTAAGTTTATATAAATTAGAACACTAGGGTATACGAAAAATATAACAAAAAGATTGACCGATTTAAAAGATTCAGAGACTTTGTAAACATTTATTGTTTAAAAAAGAGTTTTTTAAGCCCGATTAAACTTACGAAAAGGTTAGCGAGCCAACGAACTACCCAACTGCGCTCACTTTTTGATATTTCTAAAAAGTTTTCACTGGCAAATCTTAATGAATAGATTTTCGTTTAAACAACTTTGTCAAATTATCCAAATTTACTTTGAAAACCAGTCATCAATGTTTTATTGCAAAATTGTATTTTGCTTGAATTTAAATAAGCATAATTGCTACTTATGGCAACGTAATTAAAACCAAAGTTTAAAACAAGGCACAGTTAGCAAGTTACATTCATTAGTCGCAATTTACACTATGGACATTTCTTGCCGGACAGAAAAAGGTTTTTGGTAAGGGGCGACGCTGTATGCCACACTTTACTTCTTGCCTCTCTTGCCAACAAACTTTTTCTGTCCGGCAAGAAATGCATACAGTTTAAATTGCGACTTAGAAAGAGCCATGCGTATTCATAATTCCAAATTGTCAAAAGCTATTTATTTCGTTTGTATATGCCAAAAAATGTGCATGTGTGCGTTCAATATTCTTTATTTTATATAGCAAAAAGACGAGTTCTCCTTGTTAAATGTGCCTTAGTAGGATATTTGTTAAGAGGTGTAATCGTGGACTGATCAGATTCTTTATAAATGCTACACCAAACCTGTTATCGATTTCATTTCTTAGGACTCTGCCTCTGTTGCGCTCTTGGGGGGTTATGAGTGCTGCCAAACCGTAAGACTGCCTGTTTCTTAAAGTTTGCAGCTGACCATTATCCGACAACCGGCACAATTCGCGCCCAGGGAGTACGATAGGCAAAAGTGTGATTATAGCTGAGACCCTTCGAACATAAGTTGTTTTGTAGAAAGCTTCTAGTCCTAAGCAAGAGGTTAGGCCGTAATAGCAGATAGTTTTGTTTATTTATAACACCTCTGTTGATTCATAAAACGATTTCTTTGGAACTCATAAGTCAAAAACATAAAAAGTAATGTGGGGCAAAACCACATCTATTTATAAAAATTGTCATAATTTGTTTATATCAATGTTGAATATTCATAAATAATTAACCATATTTATTTAAATTTAACAGTACATTTTCTATTTTAAGATCTATGCCAGGCCTATATAAGAGACTATGGCGAGATAGTTTTATTAACATTCAGTGTTTTAAGTTCCCACTCTACGTTTGCGAAAATGAAATTATTTCAATTAGTATTTGTAATGGCTTGCTTTATTGCTGCCGTAACGTGCACTCCCGGAGATGTAAGTTTACCCAAAAACCCAAAAGAGCAAACGTTATCGATTGCTGTTTTTCATAAGAATTCTTAGCGAAAGTTTTCGTTTACTATTCTGAACAATAAAGTCATTCAATTAGTTTTTATTTTGATATGAACATATATGTATAATTTTTTCGTTTTAGAATCAAATAACCGGAAATGGCAACAAGCGCAATACGCAAAAGAATTATGACGTAAAGGGAAGTATTTTCTAAATGTTTTCTAGTACGAAGAAACCATAAAAAATTATTTACAAAATTTACAAGAATACTCAATTTCTTAAATAAGAAATTCTCTTTACAAAATTGACTCGAATAAATAAAAGTCATCTTAAAATGATTTAATATGAAGAATAAATTTAATAATAAAAAATAAAAATATTAAATAAAATAAATTACAATATTCTTATCTCTTAATTAAAATGTTGATCATATATTCTGATATATTGTTTTTTAATGCCTCTTATTTGATACTTCCGGAATAACATGAACTTTGAATCGCCTTTCAACGTACCTAAAAATATAAAACTGTTCATTGATAGAAAATACAATAAGCTCTGCAATCCATTGCATCTGTTTTGCAGCCAATATTTTCACTATTACAGGTTAAAGCTACGTATAAGAGGCCTGCACAATTCCATTTGAACACAAAATCAAATCAATAAAAAAATTTCCAAACTCTATACTGTAGTATCACTGTCGCAAACAAATACTAAAGAGAAGTGTAGACGAATTAACGTAAGTGTGTTAACGTCTAAAAGCGAAAAACCAATACTTTAGTCAAAGTTCGGGTATTAAAAATTCTGTTAAAAATTAACAACGGAATAAAAAATACACGCAGCAATGATTTAATAAAAAAAAAAAGGAAATGAAAGTATAGTGGGTCAAGCCCGACCATATGATACCCTACACCTCAGTATTTAATAACACATCATGCTTATGTGTCCATATTAATATGGATTTGTCTATGTTTATAAACTTCATTCAAATCGGTTTCGAAGTTTGTGAGAGGCAGAAATTGCCCTCTACCTCCCCTTGTGGTCCTATTTTTGAAAAACTGTGTAGCTTATATGTCCATATAGATGGGGATCTATCTATGTTTTAAATTTCATTAAAATCGGCTTGAGAGTCAGAAATTGCCCCTATCTCCCTCGTGGTCCTATTTTCTAAAAAATGCATAGCTAATGTGTCCGTACAAATATGGATCTATCTATGTTTTAAATTGTATTTAAATCGGTTTGATGGTTTCTGAGAGGAAGGAATTTCCCCCTCTCTTTTCTCGTGGTCCTACGATTCGGCCCATTTTCAATAGGCTTAGTCCTTGTGCTAATAAGAACCTATGACCCAAATTTTATCAAATTGTCTTCAAAATTGCGACCTGTACTTTGCGCACAAGGTTACATGGACAGCCAGCCTGCAGCCGGATGCACATTGTTAGTTCGACTCAGAAAGTAATTCTAAGTCGATCGGTATACTTTAAGGTGGGTCTAGGACCAATATTTTAAGGCGTTACACACATCAGCACAAATGCATAATACCCTCTCCACTATTGTGGTGTGGGTATAACAAATCCTATCAAAGTTTTTCTTGGGATTCAAAAAATAAATTAACAAGGTTTCGTTTAAATGTGCTAAATTCCCATTTCATACCATTGATAAACTGAAATTTATTGTTGATGGGATAAGCTATTTATATGCGCATTTCACTGATTGCTTAGGCCAGATCATCAGCAAACTTCATCAAAAGAATTTAGAAAAACCAAAGATATTATACAAATAAAAATGTTAAGCAAATAAGAATTATAAACACCAGTTTAATGCCATATACGTTTCAATTCAATTGTCAACTGAGTCTTTCAATTGAATTGATGCTTGGCAACACACCTCATCAACTGAATTGAAAGATTTTAAATTAATTTGAAAATTTAATGAAATAAAAGACAATTTTTTAAATACTAAAAATTTTTTTTTTTTTGCAAAAGAAAACTACAAACAATAAACTGATCAAGAGACTCGAGAACACACAGTACAATCGAATTGAAAGACTAAAGCCTATAGTACACGAAATGTAAAAAGTCACATGCGCATGTGGTTCTGACGTAATTTTGACGTCCCTTCACAGCCACAACAGCCAGTTTCTGTTGTGTGATGACGACAAAATTACGTCAAAACCACATGCGCATGTGGCTTTTTACATTTCGTGTACTATAGGCTTAAGTAGTCAACTTGAAAAAATCAAAGTCTTTTGAATTTTCTTCAACAAACTCGACAACCGTCAAACTAATCAATTGACAGAGCCATACACGCTTTGATTTGGACAACAAACGACTCAGTTGACAATTGAATTGAATCGTGTATGGGTTGCTTTACTGGTAACAATATCAAAGCTTAAACAAAAACAACAACATTAAACAGTGAGTTTATCTTTTCTTACAGCGCCGACTACAATTAATTGATTTTTTGTCAACTCTAAATGTAGTTGGAAGTGGGTAAAGAAAAAAACAAAAATAAAAACAAATTACTTTATTTTATTTTGCCAGTTCATTTGATGTATTTAACTTAATAATTTAAAAAATACAATATGAGAATTTTCCTTATAATACATTGTTATCATGAAAATAATGTTAATAATATACAAAATGTGCCATCGAATTGATGTCACTATAGTCAAACAAGAGATGACATATAAAAAATGACAAAATTGTACGAAGACGTTAGGTATTGGATTGATGTTACTTTTTGCATCATTGATGGCAAATATGAAGATGCATTTTTCTATCAGTGTAGGTCCATTCTCATACAAATATAGGTTCCTTGTCTATACATCTGCTATTAATTTGCCTTAAATTTTACCATAATCAAATCATCCGTGTGGAAACGGCAAATCAATTTATATGATTTATTTTTATGATGACATCCACTGTGCGATAACATAAACTATAATTGCTTACTTGTTATTTATAAATTAAATAGTTTTTCTACGCTTAAATTAATGACGTGTTTACTAATTTGTCTATATATATTTGAAGGTATTACTGAAAATTAATCATTGGATTTAGAATAAATAACCAGTTACAGTTTCTGAAACCGTAAACAATGTCCGTCTTCAATGACTCACGCGTCGAGAAGCTTTTCGATTGAAACGTGAGAAATGAAACAAAAATGCCATAAATTAAAACAAACTACTGATTTTCTTACTTAACTGCGTCTGTAACATTTTTGGCGAGTATAAGCTGCCACGTAAGGAAATTACTCGCCAATTTAAAGAGAAGGTGTGTCTGTAAAATTTTTGTGGGAAAGTTCCCGCTTTTAACTGTCAAATAAACTAAAAAACATCAAAAATGCAAAGAATAATAATAATATTTTGTTCCTGACACATATTTTCATTGTTAAATTATTTTGCTTGTAACATTTTTTAAAAAAATACAAATGTTTTCAAAGCTCGTTTGCAAACAACAAACATTAAAGTCGCACTTTACATTATTTGCTATAGCCGACGGTTGTATTTTTGCCGCTGTCTTTCCAAATTTTCAATTTTAGTAATTATGGTCGCCGTCAACGATGTGTGTGATTGGCGTTCTTAACGTCTACAATGTCACATTGGCTAAGAGTGCAATATTATGACATTGATAACGTTACGACGTAAACTCTTTTGATAGTTTTCGACATGAGTTACAGACACACTTTTTTCTCTCTTTTCGAGAAAAGATGGAAGGAACATTGTGTTTCAGATCCTTTTGATGCGAGAAGTTCTCACAAAAGTTACAGAACATGGGTACAGTGTTGTTTTTCATTTTCAAGAGTTGTTGAGGATGTAACGCATGAAAATATTTTTATTAGACAAGGGTACCCCAAATCTATAGTTGTGAAATAAGATTGAAATCAGTAACCAAAAGGAACAAATTTCTTTGTCTTACCAAAGACCGGCCATGCAAAATACTTTTGAATGCGAATCCTCATTTTTTCATTGTATTAAATACAACTTGACAGTGTAATTTCTAATCTTATATAACTACGACATACCAAATTTTACCACGATAGCATTATTAATTACGGCTTTAGACTTCATAAAATGTTTTCCGGGAATAGTCTTTGTAAGGGGCCTATGGTAAATTATGCACCGATCTGTTAGAAATTTGGCAGTGTGATTTTTAATCTTTTAAAAGTACGGCACACAAAATTTTACTATAATAGCCTTATTGAATACGGTTCTAGGCGTCCACAAGTGTTTTCCGATAGTGGGCTTTATATGGGGCCTATGGTAAAGTATGGGCCGGTCTTCAAAAAATTTAGTAGTATTATTTCTAGTTATATAAAACGAATTTGGGCATAATTTAAAAGGATTCGGTCCATATGACCTTAAATATGCATATAACTTAAAAATAGCTTTCACTTCTATTGAGACACAGTTTGGCAAAAAAAAAATATATGGTGTTGTAATGGAAGGCCTAATTGAGCGTAATTCCCATATGAATTCCCTTCTTAATACTTGATGGTGATATTTGGATTAAAATTCAGTACAAATAGCCTTTACTACTAGCTCCTATAGCTCTCTTGTAGGACTTAAATATATTCCACTTTTAAAAAATATACAGGGGTGTGCTGGAAATCGTAAACGTAAAACGCCAGAATTTGAATCTAATTTTATAATTTTTGTTATAAAATTCTGTTAAATAGAGAAATATTTGTCATAAAAATGTTTTATTACAGAATCGTATAAAAAACGACTTTAAAAATTTTTGCGTTTGACGTTTCCAATTTCCAGAACACTCCTGACAGATACTTCTAATACTATATTTTCTTAATTGTTATTTATGGCTTTGAAAATTGTTTCACATTTTGTTCTACTTTAATTCTTTCATGCAGGGTTGTCAGATTTTTTTGAGCTACATCGCCAAACCGGATGTCAGAAACCGCCAAAAATTGCCAAACGTCGATTTTGTTCAGTTTTTGTAAAATTTTCTTTTTTTTTTAATTAAATTTTGCATACAAAAAACGCTAGTATAATTTTTCAGTCAAAAATCGCCAAAAACTAAGAAAAAATACAAAAAAATCGCCGAAGTAAATTTTGTTTTGTTTCTGTAATTTTTTTTTAAATTAAATAAAATGGAGATTATATTCATATGTATTCATCTAAAAACTTAAATTAAGTACACAAGTCTATAATATCGTACACTTCAGCCTTACCGTTTTCATAACTGGAGTTTTGACCTACATACTAATAGAATTAAATAGTGACTGAATATAAAATTCACTTAATATGTTTTTTATATTAGTAATGATAACAAAAAATGACAAGTTTTTAAACAAAATCGCCGAAATAATATAAATGCTAAAAGTAGCCAAGTTAATCGCCAGTTATATTAGAAATCGCCATAAAAGTCGCCAGTCGCCAAATGGGAAATCCCATCGCCAAACACGTTTCAAAATCGCCACGTTTGGCGAGAAATCGCCATATCTGACAGCCCTGCTTTCATGTTCAATGGGTAGTTATCTACATACAAAATTGTTTCAAAATATTTATTCACGCTACCTGTTAATAGCTTGCCTAACAAATACATTATTGCCACCAGATTCAGATGGTGATTTTTTCCATGTTTTTAAAACATGATTTTTGGTGTATGTGGGCGAACGGTGTAGACAAGCAAACATGTAGAAAAAAAATCACATTTTCTCTTCTCTGTGTCCTTGTTTTGAAATTTTTCTTTGCATAAATTCGTAGTTTGTTTATGTTGCTTCAATCAATTTTTTATTTCAATGTGGCAACATCTCTTTACAATACAAAACATTGAGCGCATTTAAATAATTTGTATATACAAATAAGCAAGTAATGAAGAATAATCATGAGGAAAAAAGCATCGTTGGAATCTGTTGGGATTTTGGAATCACCTTTTAAAAGGTATTAAAAATAAAACATGATTTTTAAATCACAGAATCTGGTGTAAGATCTTGGATCATGCGAAATTGTGTCGCTAAAGTGCGTTGTTGGTTTCCTTGGCTATACTTTTCTATATTATGGCACATTTTATTAATATCGGTTAAGCCGTTTGAGCGTGATATTGATAATATTTTAACAAATAAACCATATACGCAAAAATAGACTTATATTCATTAAATTGCATATATCTCATGCACCAATAAAGACAGTTTAAACATAAAAATAATGATATTGACCTCACCTTTAATCGCAAAAACATTCAAACTATTCTACATATATGGGACAAATGACGTCACGTGAAAAGCTTTCCTATTAGTGAATAATTTCAAACTGGCAAACTTAAGATAGTTGTGGTTATTTTTATTCAACTTATTTTTATATCTGCTTAAAGATAACATTATAAATTCAGGTAAAAATTTACTTTTGAACACAGTTTTCTGTATATTTTAATATCGTTTTTTTACGTGCTTATTTCATAATGATAAAAATAAAAACGCAATTATTTTCCTTTTTTAAAAAGCGGGACACTCAGACTTCCATCAAAATCGAAATTGGATTGAGTATTGCCATGATTGTTATTATTGTTGATATTCTGAAAATAAAATTACAAAAAGGTAAATAATTTTGATTTTCTAACATAATCTTTAAACATTTGGAAGAAAACAAAACTGTTTATTTTTATTATACTTTAGGCCAGTAGCCGTGCGTAGAAAAAATGCAGTAAAATTCACCTACTGCCTTTTTTTAATTTTGATGCCAATAAATTCCTGTAATAATTTTCTACGCACTTTGTATAAAATAAATCAATAAGAATGTTTTTTCGAAGCAATGGGTAGAGTTTGTCAAATATTTTTCATTGATGATAAAATACAATAAAAAATACAGGAATATTCTACTATGTGCAAACAAGCTACGGCAAAAATATTGTATTTTTGCTAATCGAATATAGAATACTGATTATGCGATATCGCCAAAATATTAAGCCTAACATTTGTATAGCATTTAAGCGTTTGAGATTAAGATTTAGCTTTAAGAATTACAAAATAAGGCTACAAACTTAAACTTGGAGTCAAGTTGTGTTAACATTGTATAGTTATACTCAAAAACACTGGTGTCTGATTTTATTGAACCAGAATTTTAATTTCACATCATCTCTAAGTTCATTAAATTTAGTTTTTAATTCGTCATAGATTTAAGGGTCATACGATTTTTAGTTTTTTGGCGCAGTAATTTTGGTTAAATATTTAAATTAAGTTCTTAAGTTTAACACTAACAAAATTTCGATATAAAGCATTGATGTCAAATTCATTCAATTTCATAGCACAATTGTGCTAGCTCAAAATTCACACACATTCTTACGCTCTTTCATTTAGTCCACGAGAGTACACAATTCAGTCGTCGATTATCAAGCGACGAGTACACATGTGGCGGATGCTTACGTATTTTTGTTATTTTTATTAAGAAAACTTGTCTCTTTATTCACTAATACTAAGTCTGGGTTCACACTATGAAAGTTTTATTTCAGAAAGTCTGAGTTTATGGGTGAGAGAGGAGTGAATTAAAGCATGTTCTCTTCCCCTCTCACCAATAAACTCAGACTTTCTGAAAGAAAACTTTCATAGTGTGATCCCAGACTAATATAAAGCACTACAACCACAATTTTCATTTTTGACATCACTGATATAAAGAATGCAATTTTTAAAAACAGTTACAAGATTAATAAAAAAAAAAATACATACATGACCAGGTGCACCCAAAACTCCAACGATTACACAGCCAACTGCAAATACTAATTGAAATAGTTTCATGATTATTTTTCTAATAAACCGATTCTAACGTTTATATTTTTCTTAGATCAAATATTATACTGTAAGAGGGCTCACTACTTTTACTTCTTATATACTGAACAAAATTGTAGATGACTAATATTTATGGCTAAAGCTTAAAAATAATATTTCTACTCACCACAACTTAAATAAATGGCAACTACTTTGCAAAACATTTTGATTGGGTTGTGTAAAGTTTTAAGCAGCCTTTACACAGGATCTACAACTGATATAACATCTTAATATTTGAAAAGGAGAACACGTATTTGTTTTAATCTTATACGATTTAGTAATTGTCTAAATCAGTGGTTTTCAACCTTTTTGAAGCCGTGGCCCCAAAATGATTTTCATAAAATCTGGCGACCCCTTAACGTTTTTGCTCTCAAAAGTTAAAAATATTATTATAAAAAAAAGAAAATTCAATAAAAACAAAGCAAAAGCTGACACTGCTTGTTTGCTATTAATTAAGGTAATTAAGACGAGATTGAAAATTTGGTTAATAATCCTAAGTGGCTTTTGAAATTCGCATATAAATTAAAAATTTAAATGCGGTCAACATCTTTACAACAACTACAATTTGTTTTTTCACCAGCTTTGAAAGTGTTGCAACAGAAATTTCTTTCGATAAATTGGTGAGCGATTTTATTCCTACCATGATAGAAGCGTTGCAAAATTTAAAAAAGGAACAAGCTATACCGCTATTTTCCAAAAGAGCTGCAAGAGGATAATGGTGATTGTTGGGTATTAAATCCATTCATAACTAACTGCGTTGAGTTCGCCGATCTTGCCAATAATTTGAAAGAAAATTTATGTGAGCTGGCAGCGGACAGTATGCTCAACATGGAATATTTATCTCAAAATAATTCTTCATCTAAAGCGTAAGGCAAAGTACCCTGAGCTAGCTAAAAAAGCACTTAAAATATTAACTCAATTTTCAACATATTATCTGTGCGACATTACTTTTTTTACAAATGGTGAACATTAAAACAAACAAAAAAAACAAAAAAATTAAATTTAGCAAATGATTTGGTTGTTTAGGTGTCACAATTGCAACCACGTTTTCGCATTTAATTTAAAAATAAGCAAGCCCATCGTTCGTACTTTTATGTTTTTCCGTACTTTTATGTTTTTGAATAAAATTTTTTTTTTATGTTTTTGAATAAAAAAAAATTAAAAAAAAATCGATGTATTTTATTTAGATCAGCTCGCGACCCCCGAGAAAGATGGCCGTGACCCACCAGGGGGTCGCGACCCACCGGTTGAAAACCATTGGTCTAAATCTTGTATAATTTTAATTAAATTAAAATATGTATGTATATGTATAAACATAAACTGATTTTATACATCAAATCATCAGAGTCTGTCTGGTTCGTTGTTGCTCGAATCTGCCGGTAAAAGCATCTTAATAGTCTTCGGGCTGTGTCTTTGGCATAGCAGTCGTATTTCTGTGAACCTATTTTATGTTCACTTATACAGTACTTTTCGTTTATAGTCACTAAGCTTATAGTCACATTAGCAATATAGTCCATTTTATCTGTTTATTTTGCCGCTATAAGTTAATTTAACATAAAGTATTAACGCCATAGTCCATTAAGCGATATAAGCACATTAACCATATATGCCATTTATCAACAGTATACTATCAACAGTATATAGACTATAGTCAAAGGAAAAAGTAAAGCAAATAAATAGCGTTATAGTCACATTAGCAAAATTTACTAAGTTCTTTTTAGTTTTCGAATCAAAAATCCATCCAAAGAAAGAAGGAATTAAATCATTTAATTTTTTGTCATCAACTCTCTACTCGTAAAAAATTAGTTTTTGCCGTTGGTATCAGTTATGAAATATCTTGTTATTATTTTAACAATTTTTTATACAGTATGCAACTCTGTTTATTTATATTTTTTTATTATGAATTTTTTATTTCCTTTATTCACATAACTTGATTATAGTCATAGGGCATATATGTGAAATAGTCCACGTTATGGTTGCAATTAAAGGATGTGACTATAAGCGAAAAGTACTGTAATTGTGTCCAATATGAGTTTTAATTGGAGTTTATACGCGGAAAAGAATCCCGGGACATTTTTTTTAATTAATCCCGGGAAACTTTTTCCGGGAATTTTCGGGAATTTCAAATTAAAGTTTTTGAAATTTTAATTTGTTAGCATCTTTAAAAACAAAAACGAGCAATAAAAATATATTCTCTACTAAAATTACTAAGAACTACCTACAAATCGGACTATTTCTCCTACGCCAATAAATCAACCCAGTAAAAAAAATTTGGGTTTTTTGAAGCACTACAGAGAAAAAGCGCATACTCAAGCGCTTCAATTAGAGAGCTCTTATAAAGCAGTAAATGATAACGAATAAAACATACAAAAAAGCTGATATTTTAGTGCTGACAACGAAGAGGGGTTTTAAGCGAAAATGTATTATGGCTTACGAAAATGATTGAAAAAAGGCATTTAAACAAGTAAAAGCAAAACATTAATGAATATGTTAATATAGTTAGCCCTTAAAAAAGCACTCTAGGAGCGCTTTGTTTGCATGTTAAAACCGGGAACACCCCATACAAAAATCAGGCATCCCATCAGCAGGTTTGAAGCGATTTGAGGTATGAATTCATACAAAAAGCCTGCTCCTTTTGGAGCACGGTTTTTACTGGGAACGGTCTTAATAATTTCTGATGAAATGTCTAAAAAGCTTCTTGAAGTAGAAAATGAAAATGTACACGATACACCATCACCAACACCAGATGATGATCTATCTACAAATTCTAAAAAAATAAGTGTAAAAAAACTACAAAAGCCTGAAAATATCTTTAAAAAACAATTTGAATTCTTTGAAGTCACGGGTAACAGACCAACAAATTTATAATCTTAGTATGATGCGCTTCTTAATTAAAAACCAACGTCTGTAGAATGTGAGAGCCTTCGGCTACGGTAGCTGGCAATAAACATATCAATAAGGATTCAAAATAGAATCTCTGATGAGCTTTTAAATGCTTTAATAGTACTAAACATTTTTTGCTTACTAGAAAATTAATTTTACCAAATTGCTATTTATTAATAATAACTACTAAATTTTTTGGACTGTTGTATATGTGTATATTCTTTTAAAAATGTTAAAACTTTTGTCTTGAATTCATTAAATGAAATCATTGTTTTATTCAAAGAATCCCGGGATTCCCGGAAATAAGATTTTTTTGTTTTGTTTCCCGGGAATAGAAGAAGTCGGGGAAATTAGTTTTAATCTATAAATCAGTTCATAGTTTATCCCGGTTATATCTGCCGCCAAATGGGGATTTTCGAAAACCCTTCTACTGGTGTTACCATCATTGGTATTTTCGAAATTCCGAATTTCTTTCTTCTTCGTTAAGTGTCAAAAGCACTTCTTCCAAGAAAAATGATAGCCTTGTAACGATGTTATCAATAAGGCTCTGTAAGCTGCTTTCCACACAAATACATACCTGTAACCCGTAAGCATTCCTTTGGTGGATAACATGTTTGTTTTGTTTGTAACAACAAGTAATATGGAGGATAAAACCCCTTATTTGTGTTTCGGATGATCTCGTACTGACTTCTTGTTAGACTAGCCCCAACGAACATAGCTGAAGCTTGTAGGGGTGTCACGAGAGTAGCATTACCTTAATTTCCTTTTTCGTCGACTGCTTTTCTATATTCGTGCGCTCGACTAGGAAAATTTTCTATCTCTTTTTCCTTTTACTCTTAAGTTTGTTTTTACAGCGTGAACGATAACGTCAGTTCCAACAGTTGACCGGATTTCCTCGGTTTTTCGACGCTTGCTTCGTTCCGTTCAACCAAGACTCATTATTTAAAAAAAAGCCTCTTCCTTTTTGCGACATTTTGCCCATTTGTCCTTTTCGCCAATTTAAATAAAGAACTTCTTTTTTTGAGGCAGTGTTCGAAAATTAACACTAAATATCGTTTCTTAATGTTCGGTTCGGTAGATTTGTGGAAAACACAAACGCTAATAGTGTTTGTGTAGAAAATCATTAAAAAAATAACGTTTCCCTGATAGTCATCTTTCAAACACAAAAATATTACTGTTTTTATCAAGCTCAACAAAAGATGTGAACATTTAATTCCGTTCGGTTTTTTTTGAAAATCCACAAACTTCCATGTGTTCGGTTCGGCTCGTTAATGTTCGTCCCTTTTGGCTGGTAAAAAAAAACCAAAAATTTTTTACAAAAACAAAATACACACACGAAAAAAACATTGTAGAACATTTAAATATAATGTTTGTATACAGTATCACTACAATTGTTCTGTTGTTTAACGAAGAACCGAACATTATATAATGTTCGGTTCTTTCTTGAAAATAGTTACGAACGGTATTAAGGGTTGTGTTTGTCTACACAATCACAAAAAAAATAGAAATCGTTACTAAGTGTGTGAGCCGAACGTTAAATAATGAACTGTTTATTTTCGAACACTGGTTTGAAGTCGTTTATGTCCTCGTCTGTATTGGCATAATTTAATAATAAATGACTTTCTAGGAAATTCACTTTTGCATTGAAATTGGACAAGTTTTCGTCTTTCATAATTTGATAAAGGTATTTCCGGGTAACAATTTCTATACCTGATGTACTCGAAGTGTTTTGTTATTTTGAATTTAACGTGTACATAACAATTTATGAAACAAATCATACTTTTTAAATCAATATTACTACAAAAGCCTGAACCATAGAAAAAATATAGAAAAAATCAATAAATATTTTTAAAAAACATAAAAATATTGGAAAGAAGTTTTCTAACAAGTATAAATAAATTATTTAACAAAGTACCTTCAATAATGAAAAGCAACGATAACCTACTAATAAGAAAAAATAATATAAAATCTTTAAGTTTAAAAAGGTCCCCAATTTTGTCAGCTGCACTCTTCTGCAGCCAATTTTTGTGCATTCTTTTGGTTCAAGAATTGTACTTTAATATAAAAAAAGAATGATGTTCGTATCTCATCGAAAAATACAACAAATTGACCTTTAAAGTTAAAAGTTACGTCAAAAAGCGTCTAAAAAAACTACCAAATTATTTGAATTATGCTAAGTAAACAATAATAAAAATAAAGAATCATATCTGGGTTATCGGAATCCATTACTTTCACTTCAAGAGCTGGCACAGGAAAAAAAATATAGACGTTGTAACTTTGGTTGGTTTATTTCTTTAAGAAACAAAAACGAGGGCACGTTTTGACGGTCAAGTGCCGACTGCCTGTTTGCGGCCGGGATGTATCCCAGATAGGTGGTAGGGTTCAGTTAGGATTCTCAGAGCGGTCTTCTTTCCAGAAACGTGTTATTTTATGGGTTAACCTTACTTTATAAAATTAAATTTCGGCCGCGTAGATATTGAATTTTGACCTATGTGTGTCGTTTTTATTCTTTTTTTTTAGGTTTAAATATTATTTATTTTCTACACTTTTCACCTTATTTGCACTTTTCCATAATAAATTATTAATTTTAATGATTGTGTCTTATTTTTGCTTTATATGTTAGTATCTGAAAGATTTGGACAGTTCATGTCATGATACCAACAATAAACAGTGAATTTATCTTTTCTTACATTCCCCACTACAATTAGCTGGCATTTCCCAACATTAGTTGTAGTTGTAAGTAGGTTAAGAAAAAACAAAATAAACACAAAAACATATTGCTTTATTTAACAAGTTTTCGTTTAAATGTGCTAAATTCCCATTTCATACCATTGATAAACTGAAATTTATTGTTGATGGGAAAAGCTATTCCTATGCGAATTTCACTGGTTGCTTAGGCCAGATCGTCATGAAGCGTCATCCAAAGATTTTAGAAAAACTAAAGATATTATACAAATAAGACTGTTAAGCGAATAAGTATTTTAGTATTCTCCCTTACAAACCTGCTCCGTGGTAAGGGAATGCCGTAGCACATGAACTGTTATTTGTTTTTTAATAAAAGTTGTTGAGAGTTCTTTCACTTACTTAACTGCATTTCTGTATGTCTTATTGCGTAGCGCATAATTGTGCGCTATTTTTTTTAAATGTACCTTTAGTGCTTCGCAAAATGATAAACTTTTTTATTGGGAAATTACTTTATTTTATTTTGCCAGTTTAGTTTTATTTACACTGGCACATGCATATTAGTTATCAAAGTTATTCTTGGGATTCAAAAAATTTCGCAAGAAAATCAAAATAAAGCAACTTACCAGTTCAGTTTTTTAAGCCGTGCACTTGCAAGTTTATTATCAAAGTAATTTTTGGGAATACATAGTTTTTAGTTAATAAGAATATGTTTTCTTAGCCTACTTACAACTTAAAAACAATTAAAAAGAATTTCAACCAATTGAAGTAGGGAAGGTGAGAAAAGGTAAACTCACTGTTTATTGTTGGTATTTTGTTTTGATATCGTTGCAAATAATAATTTTTGAGTGTCGTAATGACCAAAGAACTATGAACGTATGAAACAATTTATCAAAATCACATTAAATTATTAAAAATCTACTATGAAAAGGATGGAATCGAAAAAAGCTTAATTTTTAAAAATTCGTGATATTTTATGTAATTTATCTTAAATGTCTTTCTGAGGCTTGTATTAGGAAGTTGGTCCATTCATTTTAATGACCTGTTTTGCTACATAATGTGCCGCAATGTTGGAAAAGATATGAATTTGTCAAATCCTGTAAGTTCTCTATCAGTTAAATGGCATTCACCTCTTACTTGTGGTTTTAACAAGAAGCTGACAGATGTCAAATAAACGCAGAAACGATAAATTTATTGCTTGCTACATTTTTTGATCTCATAAATTTACGAAATTGAACAGTTAATTGCCTACAGGGAACATGTTAGAGAAAGATTATATGTAGAGCCATAACCAGGCTTTAATCTTAAAATCCGTACCATATATTTATAGATATGTATATTCAAATATAAATAAGCGCATGAAAAGTAAATTAATGTAGTGAATTAACAGTTATGCACATCACTGTACTTTAATAATTATAAAAGATCAGAATATTTTCATCATTTTTTTTACTTTATTTTAAATCTGGGTTCCCCGGTAGGCTAGTTGGTAGTGAGCTAGTCTAGACTGTGGCCTGTTTCACTACAAAGGGCTGAAGGTCTACGTTACTATTGCTCGATTAATTAAGTAAGAAAATAATTTGTACAGTCAAATCCCGATAAATCGTAATTCCCGATAATTCGTAATAAACTGTCGGTCCCTTGAAAAAATCTCGTTAATTCGTAAAATTTCCATACATTTTGGTCCCCTCGATAATTCGTAATTTTTTTTTCAATTAAATCTTCTTTAACTCTTATAAATCGTAATTGTTTGCTAACTACCACTTATAATTCGTAATAAAAACAACAGAAACATGGAAAGAATGATTTTTTGTTTACCGCTATTTTTTTTTGCGTGGATTTTTGCTTGTGTGTGTGTTTATTTTCTTAAGATCTGGGGCCAAATTATGGCAGTCGTGATCGAATTCTTTTCGATTCGAAAGCAATTTAATTTCAGTCAATACTGAACGAATCGGTATTATTTTTTTTTCGGTATTTGAAAACTCAAATAAATGCTTTAACACAGCAAAAAAGTAATTTCGATCCGTTCAGTATGGACAGAAAGAAGTTTCTAATTGCTTTCGAATCGAAAAAGTATTCGATCACGACTGCCATAATTTGGCCACAGTTTGTTTTTGATAATTGTCTTTTAAGTTTTTTTTTTATTGTTTTAGTATAAAACTTGATAACCCCAGTTAATTCGTATTAATTTTATTAAAACCCCTTTAAATCGAAACCCCGCTAAATCGAAAACCCCTATAATTCGTAAGAAATGCACGGTCCCTTGCGAATACGAATTATCGGGATTCTACTGTATTTGTAACTTTTATTAAATAAAAAAAAATGAATAATTTTAATTCAAAGATTTCAGTTTACTTTTAACTTAACTTACTTTAAAACTAAAAATTAATGTTCAGCTAAGAATTTGTTATTTAAGTTAGAATTAATAAAAGCTTTACAAGGTTTGTTTTAATTCGCAACAAAGGGGCATTTTGATGCTCGACAAAATCGACAGAGGTGCTTACACTGAAAGAATTATACTTCATAAATCTAATGAATCTAATTCATTAAATTTTTTTCATTAATCCAATGAAAAACTTCATTACGGGAATGAAATTTTACAAATATAATGTAACAATTTCATTAACACTACGAAATTGAGTTTCGTAATTTCGTTAACATTTTCTCTTCAAAAGAATAATTCAACTTATTGTTATACATAATTTCAATAGGGTTTTTAAGTTTAAAATGAACTATTAATTAAAATATTAAATTGTTTTTAAGTTAATGAAAAAAATGAATCTTTTGTTACTTCATATTTTCCATGATAAATGGCACTTAATCAATGAAAACAAGATAAAATTCTTTAACTTCAAAATACTTACAACTAAAAAATTTCATTTCTATAACTGTTTTAAAAACGTTTTTTAATTTAATTTTTAGCGGTAGACATAAAAATATATGAAAAAAAATTGTAAATTTTAATGTTTCATAACATTAATGATAAAAATTCATTACGATAACGAAATACTGATTTTAGCTAAATGTAAGAAATATTTAGGCTCAAAAACAAACAACGCGAAAGAAAAAACAAGAGCACAAAATTCTCACATTATTTTTTCTTTAATTGTTATTTAAATACACCAAATATACGCAATAGTACAAGCCAGCAAAATGGAAAGAAGGCTGATGAAGGTCGTCGCGGGCTGGAAAATGAATTTAGTACAATTTACTTAAAGGTAAGCTTATGAAAGTAGAACATAACATGATGTAAAGAAAATATAAAAACGAAATTAAATTAATCAAACTTGATGATTTGAAACAGGAATAAAAAAAACAAATAAAAATCACAATAACTTAAAACGCTCATGGATAAAATAAACTAAAAATTTCATTCAAATATAAAAACATTTATATTAAAATAATAAAAAAATTCTTTAAAAATTTAACATTAAAATATGTAATGCAAAATTTTCATTGATTTTATGAAACATTTCATTAACGGGGAGCTAATGAAACATTCTCCATTAATCCAATGAAGGGTTGCATAGGTTGAACTTTAAATTAATTTTTCATTGGATTAATGGCAAAATCCATTGGATTTGTGAAGAAAATTATTTCGTGTAGTAATACCAAAATCTAAAAAATATACAAATTAACTAAAAACAAAATTGAGAAAATCGTCTCATGGAATATTGGAATAATAAAATAAATTATATTTTATTATGTACTAGCTTAACCCGTTGCGCTTCGCTACACTGCTTCAACCACCTTTGAAGACTTTCCCTTTAATAGATATTTATTTTTATTTTCAAAAGTGTAGTATACCATAAGAATGACTTCTACAAAGTTTGAACATTCTTACTATAACAGTTCTTAAGATAAGAGATATTAAACATCGTCGTTCTATGGGGGGTACCACTTCCCCCCTGCTATATTATTTCAATTTTGGGGCTTAGAAGATCCTACTACCAAAAGTTCAACAAAATGCGTGAAGCAACTCTTATTAATATTTCTATGTATGAGGGGCACTGCTCCTACTCTGTCTACCCCGCCCATTTTTATATTGACATTTATAGTTTACCATAATAGTAGCTTTAACCACGTTTGAAGACTCCCTTTAATAGTTCTTCAGTTGAGCAATATTTACTATATATGCATCCTACGGGAGGTGTTTCCCCCTGCGCCTTCACGTTTTATTTTCAAAAGTGTAGTATACCTTAAGAGTGACTTCCACAAAGTTTGAACATTCCAACTACAACAGTTCTTAAGATATGCGATATTAAACATTGGCGTCCTATGGTGGGTACCACTTCCCCCGCTGCTATTTTTTTTAAATTTTGGGGCTCAGAAGATCCTACTATCAAAAGTTCAACAAATTGCTTGCATCGGCTCTTATTAATATTGCTATCTATGAGGGGTACCGCTCCTCCTCTGTCTACCCCGCTCATCTTTATATTTAAATTTATAGTTTACCATAGTAGTAGCTGTAACCACGTTTGAAGACTCTCCCTTTAATAGTTCTTCTGTTGAGCGATATTTAATTTATGCATCCTATGGAAGGTATTTCCCCCCTTGCGCCTACCCGCTTTATTTTTATTTTCAAAAGTGTAGTATACCATAAGAGAGACTTCTGCAAAGTTTGAACATTCTCACTATAAAAGTTCTTAAGATATGCGATATTAACCATTGGCGTCCTATGGGGGTACCACTTCCCCCGCTGCTATTTTATTTCAATTTTGGGGCTCTGAAGATCCTACTACCAAAAGTTCAACAAAATGCGTGCAGCGGCTCTTAATTATATTTCTATCTATGAGGGGTACTGCTCCTCCCCTGTCAACCCCGCCCATTTTTATATTGAAATTTATATTTTACCATAATAGTAGCTTTAACCACGTTTGAAGACTGTCCCTTTAATAGTTCTTCAGTTGAGCGATATTTAATATATGCATCCTATGGGAGGTATTTCCCCCCTGCGCCTACCGCTTTATTTTTATTCTCAATAGAGTAGTATACCATAAGAGTGACTTCTAGAAAGTTTGAACATTCTCACTATTACAGTTCTTTAGATATGCGATGTTAAACATTGGCGTCCTATGGGGGATTCCACTTCCCCCGCTGCTATTTTATTTTAATTTTGGGGCTCAGAAGATCTAACTACCAAAAGTTCTGCATAATGCGTGCAGCGGATCTTAATATATGCGATAATTAATATTGGCATCCTATGGGGGATACCAATTCCCCTGCCCCTATCGAAAAAATAAGTAGCCTATTTTATTTTTAGGGCTCACGTGATGTATCTGTAAAAATTTCAGGAAAATCGGTTCAGTAGTTTAGGAGTCTATAAGCCAACAAACAAACAAACAAACAAACAAACACACAAACAAACATACAAACATTTTTCATTTTTATATATATAGATAGATGTATACAGTAGAATCCCGATAATTCGTAAACGCAAGGGAACGGTCATTTCTTACGAATTATAGGGGTTTTCGATTTAGCGGGGTTTTGATTTAACGGGGTTAAAAAAATAAATACGAATAAACGGGGTTTTTCAATTTATTTACTAAAACGATAGAAAAAACATAAAAAACAATTGTTAAGAATAAAATATATAAAAATTATTTATGGAACAAACTGATCTTAAGAAAATAAATCCACACACAAGCAAAAACCACACAAAAAAAAAAAAAAAAAAATAGTGGTAAACAAAAAATCTTTCTTTCTATGTTTTTGTTGTTTTTATTACGAATTATGAGTGGTAGTTAGCAAACAATTACGATTTATAAGAGGTAAAGAAGATTTTATTTGAAAAAAAAAATTACGAATTAGCGAGGGGACCAAAATGTATGGAAATTTTACGAATTAACGAGATTTTTTCAAGGGACCGACAGCCGGGAGTTATGACTTATCGGGGTACGAATTATCGGGATTTGACTGTTTATTTCTTTTATTAAATAGGCAATTGCAAATACTAATTGAAATAGTTTCATGATTATATTTCTATCCAACCGATTCTCACGTTTATAAATTTCTAAGTTCAAATATTATACTGTTAGAGGTTGTGGCAACTGTTACTTCTTATATACTCAGCAAGATTGTAGATGATTAAGATTTACGGAAAAAGTCCATTAATATTAAAAAATTACATGAATTACTTTTCTTAACCACAAATATAATTTAAGAAACCTACTGTAGTAAAGAATTCTATTCGGTTGTGTTAAAAATAAACAACCCTTAAGTACGCAAATATTTAAAAACAAGAATGTATAGCCGGGCAGGCCCGACCAACATGATACCATACGCTACTATTGTGTATTAAGGTGATTGTTGCCGATTATGATAACTGATAAAAGATTCCAATCTAATCACTGTTTTCAGGTCTGCCCCTACTTCTTGTTATACCCTTCACCGAAGGTAAGAGGGTATATATAACTTTGTCATTCCGTTTGTATGTTCCACAATATTGATCCTACACCCTATAAAGTATATATATTTTGGGTCCTTATGAAAAGCGAAGTTCAAATCCGGTTGTCCGTCTGTCCGTGTGTATGTTGAAATGGGTTTTCCGAAAACCCCAGAAATGATGTGCACTAGGTTGATGTATATTTATGTCACATATACTCCGTTTAAGTTTGCTATTGAAATTCAGCCAGATCGGTCAAAAAATGAAGGAGATATGAGCAAAAAACCACGACTACCTCTAATTTTTCCAAAAATCCCTTGTTGTTGTATTTTATTTATTTCTGTATATCTTGAGAACGGCAAGAGCCAAAGTTTCCAAATTAGGTACACACATTTAGGTTCCCAATACACACCATCCTACAAAATGTGGGCGGGATTGGAGAAGTGAGCGTGGTACCACTCGTACAAATAAAAACCTAAATTTTCGGGCTGCCATATGTCCTATGATATGATTTATATATCAAAATATCGGAAATTTTTAGTAGAACATATTTTATAAAAAACTGGGGAAAGTCGGTTCAGATACAAAAAAGTTATGACCAAAATTAAATATTTAAATACCCACTTTCGGGAACCATAGATCTCCCCGAGTCCAAGCTTTATAACTAAAGTAAATGGTAAATTTCTTCTTCAACACGTCGGTATATAAATCTGCCAAATCGGTTAAAAAATGGCTGAGTTATAACCGAAATACTGAATCCCCAAAAATTACTCTTTTTATACCCTTCACCGAAGGTAATAAAGAGGGTATATATAACTTTGTCATTCCGTTTGTATGTTCCACAATATTGATCCTACACCCTATAAAGTATATATATTCTGGGTCCTGACGAAATGGTGATTGGTACCATATTGTACCCATCTTAAAATCACTTAAAGGCAATGAAATCCCATATAGATGAATGTTTCCAAATGATATTCTGCGCAAAAAAACTTTTACATGAAACGAAACCCCATAAAATAATTTTGTTCTGTTGGTTTTTAGAGATTTTTACTTGTTTTATTTTGTTTTGAGAGACTTTCTATTTTCCCTATGACATACCTGTATGGAAGTTCCCCTAAGGGGTGGAGATAAAGGGCAAGTATGACTTGAGAAAATGTTAAGGACAAAAAACTAATTGAGTTCGGTCATACATTATATCCAAAATATCACCAAACTTTGGTAAGCGACAGAGTTTCCGTTAAAGCTGGTCTACGACAAGGCTGCATCCTATCGCCGTTACTCTTTTCCGTAGTGCTGGACATTGTTATGGGAAATGCAACGAGTAACAACGGAGGCATAACGTGAGGCCTAAGTGACGTCTTGTAGATCTTGATTATGTGGACGATATATGTCTTTTAACGCATAGGCACTCAGACATGATGGAAAGTCTCAGTATAGTAAAGAATGAAGCTGCAAAAGCAGGTCTTAGGATAAATATCCCTAAGACAAAGGTGACGCGAAAAAACGCCACATGCAATATACCATTTTTTATTCACGACATCCAACTCCAGGATGTACAACATTTTTTTAATATATATAATTTTTGTATAAAATCAGAGTTCCTTAATGGGTGTGAAACGTGGAATATGGCTTCCAAAGATTTGAACAAATTGCAAGTTTACACCAACAAATGCTTTAGAATAATTCTGAAAAATGTCTGGCCCAACAGGATTTCAAATACACAACTTTGGGAACGCATACATCAAAGCCAAATACAAACAGAAATTTTGAAAAGAAAATGGAGGTGGGTCCGCATTGCTTTGCGAAAGCCACCTTGAGATGTCATCCGCAATGCAATAGAAGAAAAGGACGACCCGCCCACACTTGGCAAAGAAAATTACATGCAGAAGCTTTCAAAGCAGGCAAAAGCTGAAACGAAATTACGAACTTAGCATCAAATAGAATCGACTAGAGAAAATTCGTTGAGACCTTATGCTCCTTATAGGAACCAATATATACATTATATCCCACTATAGGCGACTCCTGTGCAGCTATGGGACTTTTACTTCAATATATTTCTCGTTTTTTTTTTGTATCGGAGTCCCCTCAAGGAATGGAGATAGCGGATAGGTATGTTGCAAGTAAATGATGGAGATGAAAAATAAAGTGGAATTGTTCATATATTTGACTCGGGTAGGAGAATTCTACGCGCTGCAGGGGCCAAATTAAAAATAAGAATTTTAACCATACAAATATGGCGGTTTACTGCATTTTTTATAATCTTTTAAATTACAAAATTTTCGAAGTTTTAGGTATTGGTTTTGGTCTGCCCATGAGGCTTATACTTATCCAAATATTAGTAAATTTCTGATATTTTTAACGTTTTATAATTTCCTTTTATAATTTTTTCAAAACTTGTATATAAAGCTTTCGTTAATTAACTTTGTATTTTGCAACACTTCGCTAGTTCATATTAAACTACCCAGCCCTCACCACGGGGAGGTGGTTGCACTTCGAGTCCCACCCATACCCTCCCAACTACCCAACAGGTAAATTGTTTGGAGTTTTTGTAGCTACGTATAATTTTAAAATTCTTTTAGTTGTAGTCAACCATCTCGCATAGGAGAGCTTTCCTTGAATTCTGTTTTCTTACTGCTATGATATTTTCCCACACGAAACAGCTTTGCAAATGTCATAAAGGTATTGTTGGTCAGTACTCAAATCCTTTTCATAATCACGATCGATTATATCACTAATAAACTCAATGGACTTAAACTGAACTATTGTCATTGCATTTCATGTTGCTTAACTTTTACCGACTGGTCCAACAAATCCTTTTGGTCCGCTTGTAGGTCCATCCGTCCATCTTTTCTAACAACATTTTTTAATGGAAGTTCATTTGTATGCAAAACACCCACTGCAGAGGTCTTCCAAGTTTGTCTTCTAGCGAGCAAATTACATAATTATATTTGCCTGTAATTATAGGACATCCATCACAACCAATGCAAACTATTTCCGATATTGTAAGATTGTGATCAGAAAAGTAATTGACGGTGGAATTAGCAATGTCAGTGGCTTTCCCAGACAATGGAACTGTGTAACCCAAGAGTTTAGGCTCCTGTATAAGTGGCATGTGATATTTTTTAACAGTTTCTCTGTGCATGTTCATATCGTCTGTCTTGTGAAATCGAAGGCTGCCGTCTATTTGACCGTCAAAGTATAAGGCCTGAATTTCTGCCTTTGTTTCCTTATTCAACACCTCATGCCAAGATTTGATTCGCTCGCGTCTTACTTTACTAATGTCTACCACAACGTCATTTATAACATTATCTAAAGAATGAGTAGACTGTACATCGTGCAAAAGAGCAGAGGTGAAATCTAATGGTTCTTATCACAAACTCGGGAAAACAATGGTATTTTTAGTCTAGTTTGAGTATTAATAGAATAAGCTAAGGAAAAGCCGGGCACTGGTACCTCTAAAACAACTTTTACATCTCCTGGAACACAACCCATTTTTTTTAGTTGAAAAGTAAAGTTCATAAGGTCTACATTGTCGCAATAGGAATGTACCCGTTCAGCACACATACCCTAAACAGTTCCACCAACAACAGGAGTGATGATTTCCCGATATTCTGTAACATCGCCGGAATATACCATCTGGCCCCGCCGATTTGTAGGACCCAAAGGTATTTACCGCCCATGTTACCTTCTCCAAGGTAATCATATCCCCCACCGTCTTTCTTTCCTCACCGTCTGAGCCCGAACCAGAGAAGGGGTCACCACATGCAGCCTGTTCCCCCGACCCAGGATCCACACACCCCGGAAAGTGAGTCTCCATAAGCAGACAGAGAGATTCAGAGCCAGATTCCGTCCATGAGCCGTCCGATCTCTGAATAAATCCAGGGACGACAGGGTCCTTAGATAAAATTCTTCTGAATCTAGACATCTCATTCACGGATTCAACTGACTCGCTAAACTTAATCCACGAGTCCCTTTTCGCCTTCTAATATCTCCCTTATACCTCCCGTAACTCAACCTGAAGTTACTACAATCCTCCTCCTTGCGCGTATACTTCGCCCTATTGAACAGCCTTCTGACGGTCGACCTTTGAGTTTTCAACTCTTCTGTCCACCATCTTGGCTGTGTACGCCTGCCCGGAAAATTCAACGGACAGGATCGCTCATAGCTACTGGTCAATACCCCCGTGAAGGTGTTTACAAGTTGCTCCACACCGGCCGGAGTCGACCCCCAGTTCCGTGTAACCCTAAGGTTCCGTTGCACTAGTCCCGAAAATGAATCCCAATCCGTCCTTCTCGGATTCCTATATGGACACCTTTTCGACCTCTCAAACATTAGACTAAAGGACAGACGACTATGGTCAGAGAAGGAAAAATCCAAAGCCACCCTCCAGTCCTCTACTAATTCCCTACAGTTCGTCAATGTTATATCTATCACTGCCTCTCTATCCCTAGTTCTGAACGTTGGAGTATTCCCCCTGTTACAGATAAAAAGATTGCTGGCAATAATAAAATCAAACATTGACTCACCTCTTTTGTTGATGTCGGCACTACCCCATTGGGAATGGTGTGCATTGGCGTCACATCCCAGTACCAGCCTCGAGCCGCTTCTGCCCGAGTGCTCCACCAACTCTCGCACTTTTTCACCAGGTGGATCGGCAGCTTCATATGGCAAGTATGCCGATGGTAGTGCCAGGACCGTTTTGCCCTTGGCTTCCACTTTCACAACCGTGAGGTCTCCATTACTGAAAGAATGAGAAATCATAAATTTATGTTCAGTTCTCGCCAGTATACAAGTCCGTACCTTCTCATCAGAGCGGGATACGAACAAGGTATACCCCGTGATCTTTAATCCAACGACCCGGTTTTTGTTAATCCAGGGCTCTTGGATTAAAGCCACGTCCACATTGTTATCAATGAGGTGGGTTACTAATTCGGTTGAGGCCGCTTCACAGTGGTGCAAGTTTATCTGCACCACTCTCAGCCTCTTAGGGTTTATCATTTTTAGGAAACCTAAATCTGATAGACCCTAACCCGAATATAGCAACCCCTCCCATTGATTTCAGTTTTCCCAGAGATTCCCGGTCTACTGCGAACCTGAAATCTCTTCCTTGGTTCTCCTTACAACCCAGTGAAGCTATCATCTTCCACTGGCCTGTAAAGAGTCCATTGTTCTGACCACCGGCCTTAATGGCAACTCAGACGCGAGTATGACGTCCAATCTGGCTTCAGGATAAGCGCTGCCACACCTGCCGATTGCAGCCTTTAAAAACTCAAAGGTTTTTAGATTGCCGCAACTGACAGTTTTGACACCTCTTATCCAGTCAGCCCCTTTGAACGATACTTCGTCCGGCCTTCCTTTGACGCTAAAGATTTCGTCGAGTAGTTTGTTTTCTAGCACCTGCCATTTCTCGACACTGATCCTTCCATCGGGATCCATACGATCAATGACAGCTGCTAGAATACCGTCCTTACCTGACGACTCCCTTAGCTTCTTTGACGTAGAGGGTTGTTCCTCTCTGGAACCAGCCCTCTTAGTGATCTCCTTTCGGGGATCATTCCTTTTGGCCGCTGGGGATTTCTGGTCATCACCAGACCTAACTCTCTTAAATACCCCCTTATTGGGGGCCTTAGCAGAGCTCTGTCGGTGATCACCCGATTTCCCTGCAGATGTTGGCTGGTATTTCTCAGTAATTCCCTTTGTGACCTCCCTTTGGGGGGGACTGTCGGAGATGATCAAGACTTTACCAGTCCTCATCGCGCAGCTAGTAGAGGGTAATACGTCATCAAGCTTGGTTCCCTTATCCGTGACCGTACTGTCTCGGTTTAGAGGACCATGTGTTGATTCCGTACCCCCTTTCTGGCTTCCCGTTCTATTATTGGAGGATTCATCAGCAGGGGTTGCTGAGGGTTCGTTATCTTTACTGACAACATTTGAGCCCTCAACAGTTCTTGCTGTGTATCCCGCAGGATAGGGAATGCCTAGGATATCACCGACAGATCCGTGGATTCGTTCGAATCTGGCAACGTTCTTTCGGTGCTTCCTCAGCAAGTGCCTATCCTGCCCATCGTGTAGTGAGGAGTCTTTCTTAGCTATCTTTTCTAGAAAGGCTAAGGAGGCCGTTACACCACTCTTGGCTTTTTCAAGACTCGTTCGGCCTTCTGATGTGACCTGTTCTGTCGCATCCTGCCGAACAATGGGTTTTGATCCACCCACTACTTCGCTCCCTATCTCGAGTGTGACATCAGGAGCCGATGACCCGGCCCTATGGTCCTGATCATGAGCTGAAATTATTGTAATTTCATGCTTATCATCAGATCCCAGAGCTAGACCATCGAGTCTTTCCGAGACCCCTGTTCGAGCCGGGGAACCGACTGGGGGGTCATTCGTTCCGCTTGTCTCTGTCAGTTCTGTCAATAACTGACCTTCCTGCTCAAGAATATCTCTGTAGATACTCAGCCAATCGGCGTCTGGATCTGACACCGAAACTGCCGAGTTGTCAGAGATATTCCCTGCATCGACTCTTAGAGTGGAGTTCTTGGTTTTTTCATTAAATTTGTCCAGTTTTTTTGGTCCCACGAGTAAGCCGTAAAGAAAAGGACCGTCTCGCGCAGTGACGCCTTGCACGGACTAGGCTAAAGTTACAACTGACCCTTGCCATCGGCGCCAGAGGGAAGCTGTTCGCGACCAGTTTCTTTATCCACTAACCAGCCATTCAGGTCCTCGGCACTGCTATCAACCACCTTGACCTTAAAAGTGGGGGGAAATGGGAAATAAAGGGGGGTAGATAGGATCATAGGTAATGGGGGATCATAGTCGTGCTGGCCTTAAAGCATATACCTTCCAACTTGTCCCGGCTAGTATTTGCCGACTCAAGTTACAAGACATTCACTACAGCCAGCATTTAAGCCACCACATCGCGGCAATAAAGCTATCCAGTTATCCAGGCAGGTTCGCGCCCGGTAAATAAGCCAATTAAACAAAAAAACAAAAGAGATATTTTATTTTGTAAATACTGGATGGAGACCTACATACATTAATACACTTTTAAAATAAATTAATCACTTTTAAATATTCCGTTCCATTACGCAGATTTTTACATTTCACTACTGTCAGCCAAAGTGGACTGCTATTTTGCGTACGTTCGTGACCACACGTTTATAACTCTTATTATGAAAACTAAAACTCGATGAAATCCATCTTTTGTACTTAACAAAGAGCTACCCAAATGCTATCGAATCGAAAAAAAATGCTAGGAAAAGTTTTGTTTTCTATATTATTTGTACATCAATAGCCTACGAACGTACGTTCGTGACCCCAGGAAATGCCCATATTCAAAATTAATTTTTAAGTATGATCTACAACTTGATTTAGAAAATTTTTGTTAAATAAATCACCGAATATTTTTAGACTATTTATGTTAAGTGACATTTTATTATAAAAACACTCAGGCCGATAGTGCGCCTATAAATTTATCTGATATATAACGAAAAACCTGCGTTCAACAAAATGGGCCTTGCATGGCTTTTAGTACAACATTACAATTAGATAAAACTGGAAATTAATTCTTTATTTACTTCTGAACAATTTGAATTTTAAAGGATTGTAATAATGGTCCTTGACCAATTACTCAAAATAAAATAATTTTCACAACACTCAGTAAAAACTTTCTTCCAAAATGGCCTAGAAATCGCAAAACGCCACATTTATTTAATGGTGTTGTGAAACTCTTGCGTTTACCTTGCGAGCTGCCATAGTTTCTTTCATATATTCTAATTCCCTTGCGCATACTTTTGCTATTTTAAGTCGCCAAACTTCTTGCTGTTGCAAATTAACACAACACCTATTATGCGATTTGTAGTCAGAATGTTAAGCGTTTTGCGATTAACAGAACATGCCCGATAACTAAAAGTAAAAAAACATAATCAACGATAAACCCCTTAAAGGCTTTCCCTGAAACGCCAAAAGGCGTTTGACATGAATTTTGCGAATGGGAGTAAAGATACTGCAACATCCGAAAATTTATAAAAAATTTTCTATGCTTAAGAAAATGATTTTATGTACTACAAACTTGTATTTCGGCGATCGACAGTAGATATTGCTAATTGCAGACGGTCTGTATTGTGGCATCGCATGGATGACGGGCGAATTATGTCTTTACCATCGATGATCAAAAGGGATGTATTACTTTGTCAACACACTGTCTTATAGGTGAGCATGCACAGCGTCTGCTAGCGGGATACTATAATTACTGCCGCAGATACGATGATTAAAATGATAAGGATGACGTAGAAACCTTGTCTGTCACTATGCTGCACTGAAAAGAAGACGACTGGCCGAAATGGAATTCGCCACCTTTGACGGATTGTACGATATCTCTGGCGTTGGTCCAGTCCAACGCATTTTAGACTTCGTTAGAAGTTCGGGTGAGCTCTTTTAAGTGGATCCCCATTGTATCACATGGAATCCTTTGGCATAAGTGTGTCAAATGAATAATGACTGCCATATTTTAACTTGCCCAACCTAAGCAAATGATTTCCCAGTTTATTTATAACATACACACAGAAAAAAATCAATGTAAATTCGATCATAACAAGGTTGATTTTACATTTTTCAGCAGTGATTTTGCTTCATTGTTGTTTCATAATTCATAATTTAACATGATTTTACAATAACTTGCGAACAACATTTTTTTCTTTTAAAATAACTATAAATCATATTAGTTTAACATTGCAGTAAAATAAAAAATAAAATAATAAAATAATAAAAATAAACCTCCGAATTCATAAACAATTAAAGCCCAGCCGCGAATAACGTTGTAAACGCCACATTTTGCAAAAACTGTTTTTTAGCAGATAACCGTTAACCTTTCTCTCTTACACAGTTCAAACATCAAACCAACCAAAACTATGCACCTTAACGCCTTTAAAATGGCATACAAAGTGTCAGCCAGTGGAAAAACATTGCAAGTTACTAACAAAATAATGAAACCGAAATGGTTTTGCAGAGCGGAATAATGTTTTAAAAACCTTTTGCAAAAAATTTTTATTATCATTATTTTTATTAACAGAAAAAAAAATTTTAAAACAGATAATGATGCCTGTCAAAAAACGTTTTTTTGCTCTCCAGAAAAATTATTATTTTGTAACAAAGTATAATAACACTCAGTTTAGATGAGGGCTTTTACGACGTCGCTTTGTCGACGTCTCTTTTGGTTTGTTGGTGAGCGGTGTAGAAAAGAAAGAGGGGTTAACAAAATGTCTCGTTTTGTATTTTGCATGTCGTTTTTTACATTTCTCTTTTAACTTTTTCTGTTTACGTTTTATTCTTTTTCTTACTTTGAAGTGTGTGGTTGAAAATACAGTGAGACCTCGATTATCGATAATAGACGGGATCGGCAGAATTCTTGATTATATATTTTTTTTGGTGTGTTTCTTATTTTATGTAAATATATAACGTTTTATTATGTAAACATGAGGAAAAAAGTAAATTTGGCAGAACATGCTTCCATACCGTTAAGATATTCTCTTTCTTCGTTTATTTAAATTTCTTTTGATTGTTCAAAATTTAACGAAAACAAGATAATTTGTTTATAATTTCGGATAATAGAGGCAATTTAAATCAGTGCAAAAAAATGTTTGTTTTCCATTTTATTGAAGCTGCCGGTTAATCGAATGACGGGTAATCAAGGCCATACTGTAAATAAAAAAAAGACATGCAACCAAAAATCATCGTATGAACGCAAAGAGATTTTGGAAGTTGCTTTAAAAGGGAATCAAGATAAAACGACGTCGTAAAAGCCCTCATGTGAATTGAGTGTAAGTAACACGACTCCTTTTTTAAATTTTATTCTCTCATATGTACATGTCCTGTGTGAATTCAACACACTTGAGAGAAACAAAAACAAAAGAAATGTCACGAATTTTTGCGTCAAATATTTCGGAAAATTGGGATTGTTCCACATTTTTATCACAAAATATCTAATTATTTTAATTTTTATAAAAATGTTTCACATTTTAACAAATAAAATTAGTTCCTTTAAGCACAAATAAAAAAAATAAAAAATATAATTTTTGACGTAAAATTTTTTTATGGTAGATTTTAAATTAGTTTATCAGAGTTGCTAATTTTAGTATTAATGTATGGAAAAAAGGGATAAAAAATAAAAATTGACAAAGTTTACATAAACCTTTTAAATGCTTAAAATACATTGTTCAAAACATAATTTCGAAAACAAACCTATGGTTATTGAAATGTGTAACTCTTATTTCACAAAAACACGCAGACGGACATCCACTTCGCTTATCATAAGGACCCAGAACATATATACTTTATAGTGCCTAAGATCAATATTGTAGAAATTACAAACGGAATGACAAACTTAAATGCATACATATGCATACATATCCTTTTCACCACCTGCGGTGAAGGGTGTAATAATGGCTTACTTTTTAATGCATTCATTTTGGACTTCCCTTGTAAAATTCATTGGTTCTTTCAGTAGAATTCATTGGTTCTTTTAGTTGAATTGTAAGTAGCTTTTTTACTTTTTTCTGATTACTTAACAGATTATTTTGTAGGCAAAGTTTTTACTGGGTTCTGTATCGCCATGAATTGCAAAGGAATTTCTTTTAATGCAGAGTAACATTTCTATAACTCTATCTAATCTTGTCCGTTGAACTAGATGACTGCCTGAGTGTTAATGTTACATCAGTGTATAAAGTACTTTAAAGTAATTTGATGTGGTTTTGTAACAGGGTATATAAATTAACAAAATATTTTTTTTTATAAAATAATGTAACGTAAAATTATCAAAAAACTTAAATTGCATTTAATAACTCATCAGCGAAAGGTATATGAATTGGCTTTTTTACAGAACACCACCAGTAATTAAATGAAATATAATTAAAAATAGTTTTAAAAACACCTTTTTAATGCAAATCTTAATTATATATTGGATAGTTTTAAAACTTTACTTTTTAAATTTGGTTTCGACATCGAGGTAAAAAAAGGTGATAAAATGTATTCTTAAAGATGATATTAAAGGTAGCAAATTTTTTTTTTTTACGGTACATTTTTTTAAAATAATATTAACTATAAAACGATTTTTGTATACATGTACATTAAAATACGGTTTTCTGTTAAATTTCTACGTTTTATATAAATCATATGCATATACGTACATAATTCTAACTTACTGCCTGTTTTTCGAAAACGTAAGCAAGTGGGTGAGTGAGAAATTATATTGAAAACAAAAACAAATTTTCGTTTTTTATTGTTGTTTTCAATATAATTTCTCACTCACTCACTTGTTTACGTTTTCTAAAAACAGGCAGTTAATCAATGCGATTTGAAAATATTTTTGCAAAAAAAGTACTTAATAAAACAAATAAAATTTTAACATATTTAATGAAACCCTGTATGTCTGGTGAAAAATAAAAATGTATCAATACATGTACATTTTTTTTCACTAACACATATTTGAGTTATGTACTACTAGGTACCTGTTGAGAGGGATTGTCAAAGAGTCGTGTTACTTAGTATACTTTGTTTTGTAACTTAAAAAGTTATTCGCGGCTGTGCTTCAATTATTAAATTCAACAAACGTTTATTGAGTGAAATTTCATAGAAAATTTGTTTAGTAGGCATAAATATGTCCTTAAAAAAATTTGTTTATGAATGTTCAACATAAATTATTTTTAAATTTGTTGTGTATAATTATATTTAAAGTACAATTATCCCTTTATAGGAATAGGCATAGTCAAGTCCAATCCAAAATCTGAATTGCTTTGTGTGTTGCCCACATTGTTATTGTTGTTAATATTCTGCAGAAAAATTTCAAAATTAGGTAAAATGTTTTTCAGAAATTACAATAAATTTACGATATTTTGATTTTGATAACCGTAATATTAAATAACTTACATGACCAGGAGCACCCAAAACACCGACAATTATGCAGCCAACTGCAAATACTAATTGAAATAGTTTCATTACAAGATATATTTCCTTCTGCTAAAGAGTCTTTAATATTTATAAAATAAAATAACATTCTAAATTGTTTGCGCTTTTATACTAGTCGGATGAATAAAATGTATATGTAAGTAGGAATTTTTAAAGTTACCACAAAAGTTAATTTAAGAAAAGTTTTATATTAAAAACAAGTAAGAGTGCTATATTTGGCTATGGCGAATATTATATACCCTTCATAATGGTGTGATAAGAACAGAAAGTTATATAAATAAAGTTGCTCTAGTCTAGACAACTTTTCTACAGAAAAAGTTGCTCTAGTCAAGACAGCTTTTCTACAGAAAAAGTTGCTCTAGTCTAGACAGCTTTTCTACAGAAAAAGTTGCTCTAGTCTAGACAGCTTTTCTACAGAAAAAGTTGCTCTAGTCAAGACAGCTTTTCTACAGAAAAATTTGCTCTAGTCTAGACAGCTTTTCTACAGAAAAAGTTGCTCTAGTCTATACAACTTTTCTACAGAAAAAGTTGCTTTAGTCGGACAACTTTTCTATAGAAGAATATGCTTCAGTCTAGACAACTTTTTGTTGTTGCTCTAGGCGTTGCACTTCCCATACAATTACATAATAAATTTCTGTATAACTGGAGAACGGAAAGAACCAGTTTCCAATTTATATTACCTTCTCTTCTTATCGCACCTTGGTGAAGGGTAAACAATATTCGCCATAGCCAAATATAGCACTCTTACTTGTTTTTAATATAAAACTTTTCTTAAATTAACTTTTGTGGTAACTTTAAAAATTCCTACTTACATATACATTTTATTCATCCGACTAGTATAAAAGCGCTAACAATTTGGAGTGTTATTTTATTTTATAAATATTAAAGACTCTTTAGCAGAAGGAAATATATCTTCTAATGAAACTATTTAAATTAGTATTTGCAGTCGGCTGCATAATTGTCGGTGTTTTGGGTGCTCCTGGTCATGTAAGTTATTTAATATTACTGTTATCAAAATCAAAATATCGTTAATTTATTTTAATTTCTGAAAAACATTTTACCTAATTTTGAATTTTTTTTCTGCAGAATATTAACAACAATAACAACGTGGGCAACACACAAAGCAATTCAGATTTTGGATTGCACTTGACTATGCCTATTCCTATAAAGGGATAATTGTACTTTAAATATAATTATACACAAATCCATCTGGGGAGATCGAGTGGTTGCGATCGAAACATGTCATGGTAACCTGCCGGCCAGGGTTCGAGCCCGAGCCACGTCAAGAATGAAAGATTATCAATAACAATTTTAATGAATTTTCATGTTATAAAATTCCTTTCTTCATAAAAATAATTTAATAAAAATTAAATTTCATGAACTTAAGCCTAATTAAAAATGTTAGAAATTTGGATTAAAAACCATAAATAGTTCAACAAAATAACCACAATACTAATTATACACAACAAATTTAAAAATAATTTATGTTGAACATTCATAAACAAATTTTTTTAAGGACATATTTTATACAATTAATGCCTACTAAACAAATTTTCTATGAAATTTCACTCAATAAACGTTTGTTGAATTTAATAATTGAAGCACAGCCGCGAATAACTTTTTAAGATACAAAATAATAATTTTTCTGGAGAGCAAAAAAACGTTTTTTGACAGGCATCATTTTCTGTTTTAAAATTTTTTTTTTCTATTAATAAAAATAATGATAATAAAAATGTTTTGCAAAAGGCTTTTAAAACATTATTCCGCTCTGCAAAACCATTTCGGTTTCATTATTTTGTTAGTAACTTGCAATGTTTTTCCACTGGCTGACACTTTGTATGCCATTTTAAAGGCGTTAAGGTGCATAGTTTTGGTTGGTTTGATGTTTGAACTGTGTAAGAGAGAAAGGTTAACGGTTATCTGCTAAAAAACAGTTTTTGCAAAATGTGGCGTTTACAACGTTATTCGCGGCTGGGCTTCAATTGTTTATGAATACGGAGGGTTATTTTTAATAGTAAGTTTTTGAATTATTTTATGAACTAAAGTTTAGAAGTGCTTTTAGCGTTTCTTTTTCGACCTAACTAATGCTGGCTTTATATGGGAACTGTAGTCAAATATAGGTACATCTAAATAATTTTTGTAATAGTGTTTAGCCTCATAGAGCAGTGTAGAGAGGGTCATTGTTAAACTTTTTGCCGTTTTTAACTAATTGTTTAGAAATTTGGAATAGGTACATTTAGCAGTACAAAGATGGCTGAAAAGATGTTATATAGGACATTTGAAAATTTTATAAATTATTTTAATTTCTTAAAAATTTTTATGCAGCTTTTTTTAGCCCTTATTAAATTTCACTAGAATAAAAAAAACCTTGATTTACCCACTCCAAACTTGTGATTAGAAACGGAGAAGTGTTCGCAGATACCTTTTTTATACACAGGAAAAAATAATTTTCATGTTTGAATACGAAAATCGCATATTTGATTACAAAAATCTTTGAATTTTCTGCGATGACGATTTTTGCGGTATTGATAAAAAAAAGTTTGTAGGTATAATTGCTGAATTTTTATAATATTTTTCAACAAAATGTTTACTTGATTTGTTAAAGTAAATTGTTGGAAATGTTGAATAAATCGAACAAAATATTTATTAATTATGATATGCTTAAATCAAACTGCGTTGTTAAAAATTTTCTAGAGATATTTTTTCTGTGTATGTTATAAATAAACTGGGAAATCATTTGCTTAGGTTGGGCAAGTTAAAATATGGCAGTCATTATTCATTTGACACACTTATAAAAAAGGATTCCATGTGATACAATGCGGATCCACTTAACAGAGCCAACCCGAACTTCTAACGAAGTCTAAAATGCGCTCCAGTCCAACGCCAGAGATATCATACAATCCGTCAAAGGTGGCGAATTCCATTTCGGCCAGTCGTCTTCTTTTCAGTGCAGCATAGTGACAGACAAGGTTTCTACGTCATCCTTATCATTTTAATCATCGTATTTTTTTTTTTTTTTTTTTTTTAAATTTATTTTTTATTATTGAATCTTTCTTATCGAAATTTACAATATGTATTCAAATCTGAATTCTACTTGTTGTTTATTAGTTGTTACCAGTGTAACCACTAACTGCTGTATTCAAATTTTAAGACTGTCTTCTAGTTAGGCTCAAAGTATCGGTTCTTTTTAGCCTCTGGGGACCTTCGAACTGAAGCAAACCCCGAGCGAGGTAGTTAGGGTGGACCATTAGTTTATCGATGTAGCTTATTGAATATTTTTTAATTTCCTCCTGGATACGTGGGGACGTTGAGATCTCTGTGGATAATATCATTACGTATAGACCATGGGGCGCAGACAATTTGTGTTAATATTCTAGACTGTCTTCTTTGAAGCTTTTGGATGTTAGATGCGCATGCAGTACCCCATAATTGGATGCCATATGTCCATATTGGTTTTATGATGGACTTGTATAGCAGAATTTTGTTGTCTAAAGACAAGTTTGAGTTTCCACCGAGAAGCCAATGTAGTTGAGCTGCTTTAAGTTTCATAGCCGTTATTTTCGCTTCGATATGACGAGACCAGGTCAAGCGTCTATCTATATGAATTTCCAAGTACTTTACATGGTTTCCTAACGGAACAGTGATGTTATTTATTTTTACTGCTGGGCACGTTTGTCTTCTGAGCGTGAGAGTTAAGTGAGCACATTTAGCCGGGTTAACCTTTATTCTCCATTTTTCTAGCCATGCCTCTAGTTCATTGATGTGGGACTGCAGATTTTGCGATGCGACTTTTGGGTCATGGTTAACGCTAATAAATGCTGTGTCGTCTGCAAATGTAGAGGTATGCGTGCTCAGGTTTGTTGGCATATCCGCTGTGTATATTATATATAGAAGCGGTCCTAATATGCTGCCTTGGGGGACACCAGCAGTAATTTTCTTGAGGGGGGTGTATATATCTTGCGACCTTACTATGAATGTTCTGCCTGTTAGATAGCTCTCCAGAAGCTTGTGAGTGTTTTGAGGAAGCATTCGTGTTATTTTGATGAGTAGCCCATCATGCTAAACTTTGTCAAATGCTTGGGAAATGTCTATAAACAGGGCTGAGCAGTATTGCTTTTTCTCAAACGCCGATCTAAAAAGGGTGACAATTCTATGCACTTGTTCTATTGTACCATGTTTCGCTCTGAATCCGAACTGGTGATCCGGGATGATGGCGTGTTCATTTAGATGAGGAGTTATACTTAAAACGAATATTTTTTCGAAAAGCTTCGATAGGATTGATAATAAGCTTATCGGTCTGTACGGCGCAACCTGGCTAGCATTTTTTCCTGGCTTGGGAATCATAACAATTATAGACCTCTTCCATGAGGACGGGAAGTATCCGACTCTTAATATCGCGTTAAAAATGAGCAGCAAGATTGTAGAAGCAGACGATGGTTAGTTTCTTTTCATTGACCCTGTGATGCGGTCAGGTCCGGGAGATTTTCTAATATTCAGTTTTTCTATTGCAGATTTTACTTGAGTAATGTTAAATTTAATTGGATGGTTTACCTTATCAGGAATGATTGGACGACAGGAACAAGTATGTGCATCATGTGGCGTGAAAACTTTCTCAAGGTGGCCCGCGAAAGCGTTTAATTTTTCATCTGTGTTTTTGGCCCAAGTGCGGTTTTCCAGTCTTAATGGAGATTCTTGGGTTATAGGGCATTTCATATGCCGTACAGCCTTCCATAAGCTATAATTGGAGTTTTTTGTGGCATCTAGGCTGTTTAGAAAGCCTTCTATTGCAGACTCGTGGTTCCGTCTCAATTTGTTGCGAAGAGTTGTCAGGCATAATTGTAGTTGGGCCTTAGGGGTTAGGGAACGACTGTTTTGCCATTGTCTTCTTAACTTCCTTTTTTCTCTGATAAGGGTCTCTATATCCGTCGATGTATTGTAAGGAGCACGTTTAATTGTCCGCTTGATTGGGGTTGCATTTCTTGCTGCAGCATCCAAGACTTCTGTAAATCGGTCGACAGCTATTTGGATGTCAGATGAATTTTTTAGGGGAATGCACTGTGATAGGTGAGAGCTCACATACATTTTATACTTTAACCAATTTGTGTCTCTGTTTGGATAGGAAATACAGTTTGCAGCTGCGGCGTCAGAGTTACCTTTTAAAATGAGGATTGAAGGTGAATGATCAGACGAAAGATCATAGGAGGAACTAACTAGTACCTGATCGCGCTTGATCTTTTTGATTACAGCAAAGTCAATAAGGTCTGGTAGCTTGTTGAAGTCGGTTGGCCAATAGGTAGGCTCACCACTCGATACCACATCATAGTTATTTGCAGTTACGGTATTATATAGCTGATTACCTCTAGGACTAATAAGTCTGGAGCCCCAATATGTATGTTTAGCGTTGTAGTCGCCAGCAGCAATGAATTTCTGGCCCAATGTGGAGAAGAAGTTGAGAAATTTATCGTGTGGAATTTTGTGCCTCGGAGGACAATAAACGGATGTTAACGTTAGTTTGAAATCAGTAAGATTTATAGATGTGGCCTGGATACAATCTTCTTCGAACTCTGGCAATGGTAAGTGTCTGATGTGTTTGTGCACAATTATGGCTGTGCCACCACAAGCTCGTCCGCTGGGATGTTTTGAGTCATACGTAAGGTAACCATTTACCCTAAAGCAGTTTTTATGAGTAAAGTGTGTTTCAGAGACAAGAAGTACGTCGATTTCATGCCTATGAAGAAAGTTTGCAATTTCGTGTTTATGTTGGGATAACCCGTTTGCATTCCAGAAACATATTTTTAACTGGTTCATTTTTTGTTGAGTAGAACTTGCAGGAGCATGTTCTGGTTTCGCATCATTTCCTGAAACATGTTCTGCATAGTGGCCATGAAGTTATTCATAGTTTGAATTAAATTTTCAATTGAGGTAGGCATTTGTAGACCTTCCCTAGGAACATTAGCGTACGGAGGTTGCTTTGCGTTGGAAGCACTCGGGGGATTTTTCGCATTAGGGCTTCCTGTTAGGACTTGGGCATATGATTGGTTTTGTTTGTTTGTTTGTGTAGTACTAGCAATTGAGCCAGCGGCTTGGCCGGGCGCATGTGACGGACATCGTATCTGCGGCAGTAATTATAGTATCCCGCTAGCAGACGCTGTACATGCTCACCTATAAGACAGTGTGTTGACAAAACAGATAGCAAAAGTAATACATCCCTTTTGATTTTGATGGTAAAGACATAATTCGCCCGTCATCCATGCGATGCCACAATACAGACCGTCTGCAATTAGCAATATCTACTGTCGATCGCCGAAATACAAGTTTGTAGTACATAAAATCATTTTCTTAAGCCTAGAAAAAATTTTATAAATTTTCGGATGTTGCAGTTTCTTTACTCCCATTCGCAAAATTCATGTCAAACGCCTTTTGGCGTTTCAGGGAAAGCCTTTAAGGGGTTTATCGTTGATTATGTTTTTTTAGTTTTAGTTATCGGGCATGTTCTGTTAATCGCAAAGCGCTTAACATTCTGACTACAAATCGCATAATAGGTGTTGTGTTAATTTGCAACAGCAAGAAGTTTGGCAACTTAAAATAGCAAAAGTATGCGCAAGGGAATTAGAATATATGAAAGAAACTATGGCAGCTCGCAAGGTAAACGCAAGAGTTTCACAACACCATTAAATAAATGTGGCGTTTTGCGATTTCTAGGCCATTTTGGAAGAAAGTTTTTACTGAGTGTTGTGAAAATTATTTTATTTTGAGTAATTGGTCAAGGACCATTATTACAATCCTTTAAAATTCAAATTGTTCAGAAGTAAATAAAGAATTAATTTCCAGTTTTATCTAATTGTAATGTTGTACTAAAAGCCATGCAAGGCCCATTTTGTTGAACGCAGGTTTTTCGTTATATATCAGATAAATTTATAGGCGCACTATCGGCCTGAGTGTTTTTATAATAAAATGTCACTTAACATAAATAGTCTAAAAATATTCGGTGATTTATTTAACAAAAATTTTCTAAATCAAGTTGTAGATCATACTTAAAAATTAATTTTGAATATGGGCATTTCCTGGGGTCACGAACGTACGTTCGTAGGCTATTGATGTACAAATAATATAGAAAACAAAACTTTTCCTAGCATTTTTTTTTTCGATTCGATAGCATTTGGGTAGCTCTTTGTTAAGTACAAAAGATGGATTTCATCGAGTTTTAGTTTTCATAATAAGAGTTATAAACGTGTGGTCACGAACGTACGCAAAATAGCAGTCCACTTTGGCTGACAGTAGTGAAATGTAAAAATCTGCGTAATGGAACGGAATATTTAAAAGTGATTAATTTATTTTAAAAGTGTATTAATGTAGGTCTCCATCCAGTATTTACAAAATAAAATATCTCTTTTGGTTTTTTGTTTAATTGGCTTATTTACCGGGCGCGAACGTACGGATCGCGAACGTACGTTGCTTATGTACCGGTTGCGAACGTACGATTTTTCCATATTTTTTTTATTATTATCACCGCGCATTTTCCGATAAATGTCTTCAAATTTCCTTAACAAAAAAACTAAATACTCCTTTTACAATTGATTGTAATGGATAGATTATGAAGAAAGAGTGTAAACATAACATATTTCTTGCATGTAAAATATGTATATAAAAATGTCTTTAGAAGTAGAAAATACAGAAAAATATAAAATTTTCCAGTTTCCAGCCCAATTTCCTCAAGTAAAACAGCTGAGATATGCTATGAAACCATTCTTTTATAAGAACAAAGACTTTTTTTATAATAATAAACAATAAAAGACGATTATAATCAACATTTTATTTTTTCATCCTGGTATACCATTTTGGGGAAATGTCCATATCTGCAAAATTCTTATAAGATATAAAATTGTTTTATTAAAATTTTTGCCACCATTATTTTTGATATTTTCAGCAATGTCTTTATGCTCTAACAATTTCAAAATTAGATTGATGATTATGATGATTGTTGCGATAATTAATATTCTGAAAATAAATGATTTAATTTGAAAATATTTTTAGAAACAAATTTCCATAAATAATTTTGATTAATAAAACGCTCAGATGGTTTTTTATTGTTTTCATTGTAAAAATTTGAAGCAAACATTACGAACAAAAAGTAAAAATTTCATAAAAGCTAACAAAATTTCAGAACAAATAAATTAAATAGAACAACTTACATGACCGGGTGCTCCCAAAACTCCAACAATTATTAAACAAATTGTGAATATTATTTGAAAAAGCTTCATTATTTTTCTTAACAATTTCAAATGGTTATGACGGCCTTAGATTTATTATAACACTGTTAAAGTTTTCTAAACATCTAATGTTTATATATCAAGCATATTTATATTAGGTTAATGTATTTAAATATAAGTTACATTACCACTTTTATAAATAAAACTGTTTGCAGGTGAATCAGTTTTGTGTTTTGGTTTGAAACTTATACACAAGTTAAGAATAAATATTAAGAGTCCTGGGCGCGAATTACGGCATTCGTTAGCAATCGAAATTATAGTACAATTTTAATGGAAATTTCGATCGATATCGAATTTGATAAGGCACAAATTGGATTTTTTTTATATCAAAGGAACGGTAAGAGAAAAATTGTCCAAATTTGTTGCACATAGCTGGGTTATCAATACACAGCCTCTTTAGAAAAACTAACGGAATTGAAGAAGTGGGCGTGGCACCTACCATACAAGCCAATTGATATCTGAGTATCTGAAGGACAGCAAGAGCTAAAATTTCCAAATTAGGTACAAGCATCTTGGTAAGCAATACACAAAATTTTACAAGATTTGGGCGGGGTTGTAGAAGTGGGCGTTGCATTAAATATACACATAGCTGGGTACCCAATTCGGGACCCATGGGCAATCATGGAACAGCCAGAACAAAATTGTTTTATGTGGTTAAGATTAATGTAAAAATTGGTTGTGCAGAATATCATTTGGAAATCTTCATCTATAAGTTATATGAGATTTGATTGCCTTTAAGATGGGGGCATATATAGTATCTATCCACATTTCATCATGACATTGGAGCTATCGTTAAAGTTAATGTCGTCAATCATTATGACAATACCATCATTTATAAAGAATTTATGGCATTAAAAGCTATTTTCGGGAGTCGAATTTGTATGAGAGCTATGGTAAAATATGGGCCGATTCCAATAAAGCTATGTAAGATGATTAAGATCAAATAAGTTTGAACCAAATTTAATCTAATCACCAACATTACATGATGGTTTATGGGGCACAAAGGCTCTTTGTCGGAAAGAAGCTCGTATTGGGCTTTGTGAAAAAATGGACCGCTTCTTGCCATTTTCAAAACGATTGGTCCTTGCGGCAATTAGTATTGCGAACTGGACGGACATCGTTTATCGACTCAGAAAGTGATTCTGAATCGATCAGCATATTTAAATGTGTTATTTCCACATTTGTGGTACGGGCTGGACACCAATGGTCTAGGACGAATATTTTGAAGTGTGACAAGCATCAGCAGAAACGCATTATACTCTCTACACTAGTTATTGTGGTGTGGGTATAAAAATTCTCTCCTAGAATTCTGTTTGTGTGAAGTTACAACTGGGCTTAAGGGAGAATCTGCTCTTAATCTAAAACGCGGCGAAGATTTTCTTAAATATGCGAGGCTAGAGGTTAATATTTACTCTTGCAAGGGCGAAGTTCAGGGGGCGCACTGTGTTCTGTTGCTATACAAGGGAAAGCATCACCTCCTTAACATGAACTTTTCGGTCATATATTAGCAGTGTCACCTGTACATACATTTCACTCAAGAACATTTCATATCCTATTTGCTTCCGATAAAGTGTAAAAGAACACGCTGATTAAATTTGTACGTTTTAAAAAACATTTCAAGTAATTACACTACGTGACCATTTTTTTGACCAAATGAATTTGACACCTAATTTTTATGTAAAATTGTCCGCTGAATCCGAATATGAAGTCAGAATTGTCAAAAGTAGAACAGTTTTCGAGATATTCCAAAATAACCGTTATTTGTGTTTTTAAAAAAGATGCTGTGACTGAAATGCAAATATCCAAAAACGAAATTTTAGCATATTTCAATACGATCATTTTGTGCCCAATAGGAACCAGATCGGTGCAAAAATGACAAAGTTACAGAAGATTAATTGAATTAACCTACAACAAAAAAATATACAATGCAAAATTTTTAGTAACAAAAATATTAAAAATTGCTTAAAACTATTGAATTTTTATGTGGGTTAATTTACTAAATCGTCTGTAGCTTTGTCATTTTTGTACCAATCTATGTCTTGTTGGGCGCAAACTGTTCATATTAAAATAATCTAATATCGCATGCAATAAAACATTAGGATTTTTAAATCATTGGTTTAAAAAAAATAACTTGAAAAGAGCAAAATTTAACAAAATCATAAAACTTTCAATGAAGCTTAAACTTTTGTCCCGTGTAACTCAGTTATTTCTTGACCAATCTTCACAAGCAATCCATGGCTATTTTAGAAATTGTATAACCTTTCCTTAAAAGAAAGAATTACATAATCCGTTTACAATTTTTGAAGATATTTGCATTTCAGTCACATCATCTTTTTTAAAAACACAAATAACGGTTATTTTGGAATATCTCAAAAACTGTTCTACTTTTGACAATTCTGACTTCATATTCGAATTCAGCGGAAAATTTTTCATAATGATTAGTTGTCAGATTTATTTGGTCACGACTTTGTTGAAATTTTGTCACGTAGTGTTATTAATGTTTTTCATAGAAAAATATTTTAAAAATAAAATATTTTATAATTAGTATTGTGGTTATTTTGTTGAACTATTTATGGTTTTTAATCCAAATTTTTAATATTTTTAATTAGGCTTAAGTTCATGAAATTTAATTTTTCATTAAATTATTTTTATGAAGAAAGGAATTTTACAACATGAAAATTAATTAAAATTGTTATTGATAATCTTTCATTCTTGACGTGGCTCGGGCTCGAACCCTGGCCGGCAGGTTACCATGACATGTTTCGATCGCAACCACTCGATCTCCTCAGATGGATTTGCCGTCTTACACTCGCAGCCAACGACGACTGCTGACGTCAATAGTCAAACATCAATCCTTAAACCAAATTGTATTCTAACATTTGGTAGATCGAAATTTGCTTTCCTGAATGATTATCCATTTTAATTGATTTTACATGTTTTTTCCTTACTTCTGTTTTTTCGTACAGTATTTATCGGATATAAGAAACTTGAAAAATCCAGGAAAAAAGTTTCTTATAAGCGTTTCTTTCTTATATACAACTATTTTATATAAGAAACTTATTTCTTATAAAGTAGCTATGTCCATAAGACTTTCATATTTTGGTTGTCTGTCTCTTTTTTTGTTACATAGTGTCATCACCTGACAATTTTTTGTTATAATAAACGTCCAACTTCATATAAAAAAAACGCTGACAAAAATTTTTTTTTTTTATATGGACTTTGACGTTTGGTATGACAAAAAATTGTAAGGTGAAGACCCCATGTTAACGTTTCTAACTTTTGAATAATTATTGTCTATGTCTTTTGAGTTTTTCACTATTTTAGATAACGTTGAAAGTCCAATATTATATTTTTTTGCAATTTCTCTTCTTTTTATACCGTTTTGTATTTCTTTTAAAATTTTAACTTTTGTTTTTATTGACAAAAAACACAAAGCTTCTCATGAGTACCAGGTCGCTCATCTAAAACAAATGCTGGAGGTCCATAACACGCGTTTTCGCCTCCACGCAGCGCATGCTTTTGTAACCTTACTAGAGTTCTACGTTTTAAGTTACATGCAACGCTTTTTATGCAGCAGCAGCACAAGTAAAAACAAAATTTAATTCGTCAAAATCAGCTGATTTGTTCGAACGCTGCTTGTGACGCTTACAAAAGTAGAAAGTAAACCTACTTTTCGCCTCAAGGCATCTTTTGTGCATGTAACTTACTACGTATAGCTACACAGATTCTACTTTTTTGACAGCTGCGTATGCTGCGAAAAAGCGAGTGACGCGTGGTGTGGACCTCCAGCTTAAAAGTAAAAAAAAAAAACTTTGTTCTTGTTGTAAAACTGTCAGAAAACAGAGTTGTCCATGCAAACTACATAAATTCTGTGTTGCCGTTGAAAGTTTCTTATATAAATTCTTTTTCTATACATTTGATTTTGTTTTTAAGAAAAATGTTCTTTTATCAGTTTTTTTCTTATAAGCGTTTTTCTTATATGAAACCTTTTTTGTTAGAAAAATCGCAAAAAAGACATGGTGTTTTTGAAAATGTTTCTTATAAGCGTTTTGTTCTTATATGAGATGTTCTTATATCCGAATAATACAGTACTTTTGTCAAGAATTTTTCTTGAAGTCCAAGTACATTTTTTGTTTTTTCATTTTGTCTTTCTCTTTTCTGTTGACCTTTTTCAGCACAACTTGAAGGACAAATGTACACATAGAGCTCGTGCCTTAGCTTTAACAATAATTAGTATTGTGGTTACTTTGTTGAACTATTTATGGTTTTTAATCCAAAATATTTTATTTGAGTATTTTAATTATAATTCAATAAAAGTAATAAAATAAATCGTTATTTAAGACGTATTAATCGTTGTTGGGGAAAATCAAGAAGTTGGTGCAGTCCTTAAGATAGTGATTAGTATTGAATCTTTGATCAGTTATCATAATCGGCAACAATCACCTTAATATACAAAAATGGTGTATGGTGTCATGTTGGTCGGGCCTGTCCGGCTATACATTCTTGTTTTTAAATATTTGCGTACTTAAGGGTTGTTTATATTTAACACAACCGAATAGAACTCTTTACTACAGTAGTTTTCTTAAATTAAATTTGTGGTTAAGAAAAGTAATTCATGTAATTTTTATATTAATGGAATTTTTCCGTAAATCTTAATCATCTACAATCTTGTTGAGTATATAAGAAGTAACAGTTGCTACAACCTCTAACAGTATTATATTTGAACTTAGAAATTTATAAACGTGAGAATCGGTTGAATAGAAATATAATCATGAAACTATTTCAATTAGTATTTGCAATTGCCTGTGTAATTGTTGGTGTTTTGGGTGCACCAGGACATGTAAGATATTTTTTTTTGTTATTTAATGGCGTTAAAATTCCAAATTAAATTAAATTTGAATTAAATTAAGAAAATATGAAGCAATTACATTTAAAAAAACAAATTTGTTTTTTTCACAAATTAATTCGCGAGGAGTTATTTGGTTAAACTGCCTGTTTAAAGAAAATTAAAACAAGTGAGGGAGTGAGAAATTATATTAAAAACAAAAACAAATTTTCGGTTTTTATTGTTGTTTTCAACATAATTTCTCACGCACTCACTTGTTTTAATTTTCTAAAAACATAAAGTAAATCCAATGTTTTTGAATAAAACAAAATATTGCTACACTACTTGAGTTCATAAATGTTTTAAGAAAGTTTAAGATAAAATTGTTAAAATTAGAATTAAACTCCTTTTTTTAATTTCTTTTGCAGAATATTAACAACAGTAACAATCGCAACAATAAGCAAACAAATTCCGATATTGATGCAAGTCTAAGCCTCCCGATTTTTGGAAAAGGAAAATAATTTTTTGTTTTGTATTTTAAAACATTTAAACAATCATTGACACAAAATTTAAAAAAAAATATATGTAATAAAAGAATTATAATTAATTTCATTATTCCAAATCTTTGAACGCTTCTTTTTAGTATGAAATTATTAGACTAACGTTATTATTTTTAAAACACTTACTTATAAAACACGACAACACTACTAACTGCACGGCTTTTGACTTTCAAGCCTGACAACCGATTTGATTGGCTCTGTATAGACTGTCAGTCTGATTTACAAAAACATCCTTATTAAAAGTTTATATGCAAAGTCGCAACGTTAAATAGCGATATTTAGCTGTTATAAACTTGTAATAATTCTCAAATATTTACCGTACTGTACACGTCTAATAAATTGACATTTCTAAATGAAAAATCATTTTCAATATAATTTTACGATTTTTAAGATAAAAGTGTGAAATAATTTTTCATATTAAATAATAAGTTTGCGAAACCAATGCCAATGCACTTCCTAAACAAAAAACCATGTATGTATGGCTCAAATTCCCAGTTGTCCTATAACTTCTATAGAGCGAACGATATAATAAAAGAGGATACACTTCAATAAAGGTATCGTTTTATTGAAACAACATTAACAAAAACTATTAGATTTATAAAAACCCGACATTGAGTTAGACAGAAAAAAAAGTTTCTGTAGTAAAGACAACTTTTCTATCGAAAAATTTGCTCTTGTCTAGAGAACTTTTCTATAGAAAAAGTTGCTCTAGTCTAGAGAACTTTTCTATAGAAAAAGTTGCTCTAGTCTAGAGAACTTTTCTATAGAAAAAGTTGCTCTAGTCTAGAGAACTTTTCTATAGAAAAAGTTGCTCTAGTCTAGAGAACTTTTCTATAAAAAAAAATGCTCTAGTCTAGACAACTTTTCTATAGAAAAAGTTGCTCTAGTCTAGACAACTTTTCTATAGAAAAAGTTGCTCTAATCTAGACAACTTTTCTATAGAAAAAGTTGCTCTAGTCTAACAACTTTTCTACAGAAAAAGTTGCTCTAGTCTAAACAACTTTTCTACAGAAAAAGTTGCTCTAGTCTAAACAACTTTTCTACAGAAAAAAATGCTCTAGTCTAGACAACTTTTCTATAGAAAAAGTTGATCTAGTCTAGACAACTTTTCCTTAGAAAAAGTTGCTCTAGTCTAGGGAGCTTTTCTATAGAAAAAGTTGCTCTAGTCTAGAGAGCTTTTCTATTAAAAAAGTTTCTCTAGTCTAGAGAGCTTTTCTATTAAAAAAGTCGCTCTAGTCTAGAGAGCTTTTATATAGAAAAAGTTGATTTAGTCTAGAGAGCTTTTCTATAGAAAAAGTTGCTCTAGTCTGGAGTGCTTTTCGTTAGAAAAAGTTGCTCTAGTCTAGAGAGCTTTTCTTAAGAAAAATAGCTTTTCTACAGAAAAAGTTACTCTAATCTTATTCTATAGAAAAAGTTGCTCAAGTCTAGAGAACTTTTCTATAGAAAAAGTTGCTCTAGTCTAGAGAACTATGCTATAGAAAAAGTTGCTCTAGTCTAGAGAACTTTTCTGTAGAATAAGCTGCTTTAGTCTAGAGAACTGTTCTATAGAAAAAGTTGCTCTAATCTAGAGAACTTTTCTGTAGTAACTTGCAATAAAAATTTATTTCCTTGACCATATTTACATTATGCAATTAACGCCGCAACTTTCGCATGTAACTTTTTGTTTGTTAGCAAGAGGTGTAAGGAAGAAAACGGGGTTGAAAAAGTTGAAAAAAGGCTTGAAAAAAATGTAAATGTAAAAGAGTTTCATAGAAACTACTATAAAAGAAAATAGAAAAAAACTCGGCGTTAATTGCATAGATGTAAATGCGGTCCTTATGTTTTTTTATGAAAAACCTTATGTGCGTTTTTCTTGAAAACTATTAGAATATTGCTATTCTATTCTTTTTTATAATAAAAATTAAAAGATTCGATTTTCTCGAAAACTAGAAGCACTAAAGCAAAAACAATGAAAATCTATAATCACTCATATATTTTACCAAACATCGAATTTTTTACTGATTTGTTACTTTCGGTGAAACAACAACAATAACATGGGATCTTATGAAAAAAATTAAAGGACAGTCGTGGTTTTTTTCTCATATATCAGCCATTTATGGACCGACCTGGCTGAATATAGCAAACAACTCCGGAATATGTGTGACATAAATATATAAGAACACATTCTCCATCATATCTGGGATTTTCGGAAGATCCATCTAAACACACACACGGACAGACGTACAGACGGAAATGTAGAAATTGTAGAAGTTACAAATGGAATGACAAACTTATACGTATATACCCTTTTCCACCTGTATTTCTATGTTGATTGTATACCCTTCACCATTACGAGTAGAGTATGAGAATGTACTAAGTTTATCATTCCTTGTGAAGCACAAAAAATTTTAATCAAAAAATCCATAAAGCTTATGTTATCTGGGTACCTCAGAAATTCGATTTAGCCATGTCTCTTTCTAACACCAACACTTAGTACTTTCCCTTGAGGGAAGCGAACTGACACCAAAGTAGTCCCGCGAAAGAGTTTTGGTGGTAGAGACCGGTTCTATTTCTAACACTTTATATTAATAAGACCTATCGTTTTTATATGGGGTTGTCATTGGAGGGGGTCAATTGACACCATTTAACCAGTCACACATCTATTCTCAATGAACGTATTTAGTGTCAGTTACTACAATGTAGTATTGTTTCAATAACGCAAGTCCTAGAATTAAATTCAAGAACCAAATTTTCGAAAGTCCTAAAAAATGTGTAGTACCACTGGTGAAGACTGTACTGTAATTTATTACTTTTCCTTCCTTTTAGTTCTTCATAAACCAGTTAAATGATTGGTTCTCCTTTCACTAGTCATGAGTTCTTTCTTGTTGTACTTGTTCTATTTTCACAAATCCCAGGACCAATCTATTAGACCAATTGACACCAATTTCCCGCAGGGTATTTAAATATATTCTAACGATATATTATAATTTCTGTAGAAATATTTTTTGATTTGGCCACTTATGTAACACCATGTAATTACGCCAGGAATTTGGCTTAAATTCCATAAAAAGGTTATTTTTGACAAATCTTTTATACGACTAAAACCGCATTGTAATGTAATTTTATCCAGTTTAGTTATACATATATGAAATAAAATACTACACCAACAAATTTTGATATTATCGGTCCATACTCAACCATAGTCCCATATAAAGCTCATTGCCTAAAAGCACTTTAATATACATAAATTCCTAATATTAGTTTTTTATGACTGGTCATTTTAATGCCAGATTTTAAGAAAATTAGTTTGCCATTTACCACAGATTTCATTAAAAGTCCCACTACCTACAAATTCTAATTCTAGCTGGAGGGTACCAAAGATTCGGACCAGCTAAATATGGCATTTTTAATTGTTATTTATAAATGGCATGGTAAAATAAGTACAAGGTATAATCATTAGAAATTTTGTTCTCAATTTCAAAAACCATATAACGTCAAACAAAAGAAAATAAGGAAAAAAATTAAAACAAGCGTCAAAAATCAAATAAATTAATTTGATATCACATGGGTAAACAATGTCAACACTCCCTAATGAACATTCCTGATACTTATTATACTATGATAAATAGTATTTTTTTTTTATTAATTTAGAAAACTTTACAAGTTACCATGAACCGCAATTTGGTTAATTCCACTATGGTTAGTAGTTTCCGTCAATATCGTAGAAAATCAACTTATAGACGTGTCATTCTGAACAGCTTTACATTACAGTTGGGTTTAAGCACACAGGAATTGTTTAGGCGATATTTAAGAATTTCTCCATGTTTATATATAATGCCTATTATATGAAAGAAAAAAACCAAGTTGGGTTGAAATGACGAATGTTTAAAATGCGTTCCAAATCAACGCCAGAGAAATCATACAATCCGTCAAAGGTGGCGGATTCCATTTCGCCAGTGCAGGACAGTGGCAGAAAGGGACTTCCACGTCCTCCTCCTCATTTTCGTAAACGCAGCTGCGGCAGTAATTTTAGTGTCCGGTTCACGGAAACTGTGAATGCCATCCTATAAGACAGCGTCCCGTGACAACAAATACCAAAACTGATATTCTGTTTTGCTCGTCCATAGTAGGCCAATATTCCCTGACAATCCTGCATCCAGTGTCCGCGATCTATCTGTCATTTGCAATATCGATATTCGATCGCCGAAGTTCGAATGTGCAAGAGAGCAGAAAAACGCCAAAACCTTCCAAATCCAGTGGAGCCCGAAAGGTACTAAATAAAAACTTCGCCTACTTTTTTAAAATGAATAACTTCTTTCTTTCATTATTAAGTAGTTTTCTTCTATATAACTACTATAACTACTTCTAAAACTACTTATTTTTCAGATGTATGTAGATAAAAATAATGACTTACATTTAAATGCATTCATTCATTTTGGGACATCCCTTGTAAAATTCATTGGTTCTTTCAGTAGAATTGAAAGTAGTATTTTTACTTTTTCCTGATTACTAAACACATTTTTTTGTAGGCGAAGTTTTTACTGGGTAGTCTAGCAAGCTTACCCGCTCTAAAGTAATTTTCACATAAGCTTGACAGCATTGTTTTATTAATACCATTTCGGTTAGGGAGCCATAATATTTTGGGTCTTACAAATATTAGCTCAAACACATAATACTCTTCTTAACCTTGGTTGTGCAGGGTAAAAATACATTTAACCTTAACTTAACCAAAAATGTACATACATATTCATAAGAAAGTTAATAAAATAAAAATTCGGACTGTTTTTATCCTAAAAAAATTTAAATCCAAAATACTTGTCAAATATCATTTACAAACATTTTCGTTTATAAAGGTTCTACTGTATGATTAACGAACATCTATAAATTCACTGAATATATAAGCATTAGACATTTTGAAAACTTTCACAGTATATTATTTAATCTTAGCAAATCGAAACTACTTGAAGTTGATTTAGCAATAATGAAATTATTTCAAATAATATTCACAATTGGCTGTTTAATTGTCGGGGTTTTTGGTGTACCGGGGGGTGTAAGTCTTTCAATTAAATTTTTCAAATATAATAATATTTAAATTTCCAACGTGAAATTAATTACACAATAAAATATTAAATATTTTTAAAAGTAAATTAAAAATAAATTTATTTAAAGTTTTAGAAAACTAAAATTTTCAAGTGTTTTAAAGTGATGTAGCATTTAATCAAGACGAATTCATCAGAGATGTCAAACTTCATACATAAAAAGCCTTTGGATGTGATCACCTGTATGAATTGGCCTTAAATTTAATGCATGAAGAAGATTTTTTTTAATATAATTAAAATAAAAATATTTTTTTTATTGTTTTACAGAATTTTATTTACGACAACAATAATTATAATCATCAATCCAATGTACAAGTTGTTGTTCCATCAAAGAGAAGAGGGTAGGGTAATGGAACTTTTAAAGAATTTTTATAAATGAAATATGTAAAGCTGAAACTATTTATATTGCAGTGGTTTATTATAAAATACTTTAATGTATGTATGTAGGTGTGAATGTATATTACAGAAAAGTTTAAAAAAATAAAACTAAAACACTATATCATGTTATTTTTATGATTTTAAAGCAGTTTTGTAGATATAGCGAAAGAGTTTTTTATGGTATGTACTTATTTTTTTAAGTTTTGCCTTCTATTCGACAATAACTCTAAAATAAGACGCAGGTGTAAATGCAATTTTCAGCAACGTAAGTCACTTGAGTCCGCTTAAACTTTAGGGTGCGGTGTCGTAGTTTGGAAAAAATATATGTTTTACCGAAATTTGTAAAAAAAAAATGTTGTATATGTTGTTTGCCGCATTGGATTTTTTTTTTTAAATTCGAAACAAAGCATTATCTTACATATAACCAGGGAAACCATAAATATGCAATTGCATGTTTTTCCTTGAGCGACCAATGAAGGCAGAAACAATATTTTCATCCGTTTAAGAACTTTTTATGAATTTTGGCATCGATTTGTTAGTGCATATTTTTGCATATTTTACCGGTTGCATCATTTTTTTGCATAATTATTTAAGAGAGCCTTTTTGCAGCATTTTTTAAAGTTTATAGCGCATATTTTGATAAATTTTAAATTTTTGTAGATGCCTACAAGTGCTTTTAGCTTTTCTGCTTTAAATATCTATCTGTATACCCAACGTGTTGCTTCAATTTCGCCATCTTAATTTAATTTTTACTAAAACATTGTAAGACAAAGCAGTTTGTAATTAAAGATTAATGTTATTTTAAGCTTTAAAATTTTATATAAAAGCAAAAATTAAGGAAAAATTACTTATATACATTTTTAGCGATGTAATACATAGATATCTGGAGCAATCTTTTAGTATACCGATCGACTCAGAATAGTTTTGTAATGTGATCTAAAGATATCCATCCCTCCGTCTGGCTGGCTGTCAGGTTGTCTTATATGGATGTTATTAAATTGTTGAATATTTTGTTTTCAATTTAGCAATTTTTGAATTTTTTGGAGCATATTTTTAACAATTTTCAGGGCTTACTTCCAAGTTGTTACTGCATATTTAATGCGCATAAAACGGAGTTTTAAGAACATATTTCTGGTTTCCCTGCTTATAATTTTATTGTTTTAAAAACACCCAAAGAAATAGAAAATCTTAGAAAACAAAATCAAAAAGGTTCTTCTTATTGGACAGAACATGACTAAGCATCATTACAGTAAAAGTCCTATTTTTATACCCTCCACCCCCACTAGTGGCTAATGAGGGTTTACACACAGAAAAAATATCAATGTCAAATTAACATTGCGCATTAAAAAATCATAGTAAATTTCTGCAAAAGTATGGACATTATTTAAAATTATCATTGTTTCATATTAATTTTAAACGAAAAATGTTAAAATAACATTGTTCACTATTGAATCTATAAAATCCTGTCTTATTTGTTTTGTATAGAAACAAGAACAACACTATAAAAAGAAATACAAAAATTTTTTTATTTTCATATTTAAAATTATTTTTAAAAAGAAAAAATTCCCGTATTCTTTTTGTTAAAATTATTTAGTTAAGTAGTGCATCATATTTTCAAAATAGAATGATGACAAAAACCATATCGGGTCATTCTGCTGGTGTCTTTTAATCTGTAAGCAAAGGGGAAAACAAAAAAGTGAAACATATGTTACAGGAAAATAAATAATTATATTCTCTCTCTCTTTCTGGTTCCGCGGGTTACTGTTTAGAATGTTTCTTAAATTAACGCATATGTTGTCTCTGAAGCTTCTTCTAACTGTTATTTCAAACTCAAACCAATTTAATTCTACTGAAATTCACGTTGTTTCAACTTGAAATAACTTTCATTAAACGTGATTCGGATTATTATTTCAATAAAAATTATATTTTGCTCTAACTTTATGGGAACGTTAAATTAACATGGATTATAGTTATTTTTAAAGAAAATAATGCTGTTCGCAAGTTATTGTAAAATCATGTTAAATTAACATGAAGTAACAATGAAGCAAAATCACTACCGAAAAATGTAAAATCAACCTTGTTTTCTGTGCATTTTTACGACCTCGCAAATGAACTGTCAAAAACTGTATGAAATTCAATTACACAAGCTTCGAAAAACTCAAAAAATAACAATGCTATCCCTAGCAGTTTGGGATTGAAATGCAGCAAAATCGATTCAGTAAGATAAGAGCTATGAATTCAAATGAAGAACCACCACCCTAAATAATGGTAATTTTATTACAAAAAGTAACATAAGTGATAGTTTAATGCACGTATTGATATAAGCTTTTGCACACATTCGTTCTACATGACTACAAATCATACTGTTACATTTCGTGAAGATCGGTTCATCATTTACCATAGGCTCCATATAAGGCCTACTCTCGGAAAACAGTTTAGTAAAAACCGTAACACATTCCCGTAAAGTTAGAGCAAAATAACATTCATATTGAAATAACACTCCGATTCACGTTGAATGAAAGTTATTTCAAATTGAAACAACGTGACTTTCATGTAGAATCAAATTGGTTTGAGTGTGATATAACAGTGAGAAGAAGCTTCAGAGAGGAAATATGTATTTGTTCAGGAATAATTCACAGCACTTACCCCTGTAGCACATGTTTCACTTATTTTGTATTCCCCTTTGTTAACAGAAGCATCAGCAGAATGGCCCGATAGGGTTTTCATCATTATACTACTTTGAAAACGTGATGTACTATTTCAATTAATAATTTTAACTAAAAGAATACGGGAATATTCTTCTTTTTATAGCATATTTTAAACATCAAAATAAAAAAATTTATGTTTTTCTTTTTATGGTCTTGTTTTTTTTTTATACAAAACAAGTAAAACAGGTTTTTATGGTTGCAATATTGAACAATGTTATTTTTACATTTTTCATTTAAAATTAATTTAAAACAATAGTAATTTTAAACAGAGTTCATACTTTTGCAGAAATTTACTATGATTTTTAATAAACATTGCGCCATGTTAATTTAACATTGATATTTTTTCTATGTGTACATGCATACACACATAAAGAAAAAACATGGTTGTGGTAAACATATTCTAAGAGCAACATATTATGATAAGAATTATGATTGTAGTCACCATATTAAGATTATTATTAAATCACATTATGACTAAATATACTCGTAACATTACATCATAATATTTTTCCCTTAATCATATTATTATTCTGTTAATCATACCAAGTTAAGAAGTAATCAAATTATTGTCATGTTAATCATAATAAGCTAAGAAATTAATCATATTATTGTCATGTTAATCATAAAAAGCTAAGAAGTAATCATATTATCATCATATTAATCATAATAAATTTAGAAGCAACCATATTATGATACAGCGCCTTTCGTAGCTGTCATAAAAATACAAAATAAACTTAAATATTTTTGAATCGATTTTTTATTTTGTGGCTTTTTACAATTTTTCTTAATGTTCTTAAAAAGCGGAGTTCAATATAAGGCTTGTAAAAGAGTAAATGAAAAATCTGTGGTTTTCATGGGCAACCGCGTGTGTCCATTTTTTCGATTTTAAGATGTTGATGCCATATAGCCTAATTTTGAACGCTCTTTACATTTTTTTGAAAAAAGATGGATCAATTCCGATTTTTAACGTAATGACAAAGTATAAAAAGTGCAATACCTAGCCCATTTGATCTTTAATCGTTTTTCGGCTTTCCTGAAACATTTTTTTTAAGACATATGCGGTTGCCCATGAAAACCACAGAAATATCGTAGCACTTTCATAAAATATAACGAAATCTCTGTGTGTTTTGTTGTTGGATTTTACAAAAAAAAATATGATATTTTGCATTTGCACTATTACATCACTAATACTTGAATGAACTCCGCTAATATTTTAATTTTTTAAAACTTATTTTTTTATGGAATTTTATCTTTTAATTGTTTAACCGCTCACAAATAAAAAAAACGACACAACTTCTTCAAAATTATTTTACAAATGGCGCTAACATAATATGATTAGAGTAAAAATAGTTTGATTGCATCTTTAACATAATATGATAAATGTATAGAAAGTTATCATGTTATGGCTTTTAATTATCATGATATGGTTGTAAGAAATATAATATGTTTAGAAAGTTATCATAATTAAGTTGTTAGAAAAATAATTATTTTTCAGTCAACAATACTCAAATTCATAATTGCAATAAACATTGATATGTTTACAGTACCTATAATATTGTTGATATTAAATAAAAATAACAATTATTTGTGTACGACAACAATATATTGTTACATAAAACATAGTGTTGTTGCCGTAACCATGCCCAACCATATTTTTTCTCTGCGTGCATACATATGTATCTGCATACATACTTAAGTATGTATGCATGATAATTTAACAAGATAAACTTTTGATTTTAAAATAACACAGGTTTTTATGGATTCAATATTGGACGTGATAAACGTGATTTTAGTTTTTTTTTTGATATTTTTCATTTAAAATTAATATGAAATAATGACAAATTTAAACAGAGGTCATACTTTTGCACAAATTTACTATGATTATCAAGGAAACCAGAACTATGCTTTAAAAATTGCGCTTTATGCGCATTAAATAAGCAGAAAAAATTCGAAAATATGCCCTCAAAATTGTTAAAAATATGCCCCAAAAAAATTACAAATTACTCATTTAAAAACAAAATATTTATCATTTCCCTTAAAAAAAAAAACAATACTAAAATTATAATCTGTGAAGCCTAAGCACCATAGTGTTTACAGACCAATTTCCAAAAGAATTTAATCTGCTGTAACATATTTTTTGGGCGAATTTACACCAAGAGTGTAATTTGGAAATAAGTTTTTATGGGGAATATTTTAAATTAAAGACCGATTCTCACCATTTGCATAGACTTCGTCCTTGGTTCAGTTAAAATGTATTTACCAAATTTAATCAAATTATGTACAAAATTGCAACTTGCGCACAAGGTAACCATGGGCAGACAACAAGCCAGACGGACGGATGGGCATCGTTAAGTCACTTTAAAAGTGGGTTCTCAGTCGATCGGTGTACTAAAAGATTGTATTGCACACATCGCCAAAATCGTAAGTTTATACATAATTGCTTTTTTCTTAATTTTTGCTTTTATGTAAAATATGAAAGTTTAAAATAACATTATCTTTAATGAAAACATGCTTTGTCTTCATTTTAGAGAAAACATTAAATGTGGATGGCGAAATTAAAGCAACACGTTAGGTATACAGATAGATATTTAAAACAGAAAAGCCATCTGAATTTCGAAATATTTTTTTTTTTTGCTGTGAAAGCTTGCAAGAGGCATCTTAAAAAATCGAATATGTGCCAAAATATGCATTTAAAAGGCAAAATATGCGCTAAAAACTTAAAATATGCATATGCTGCAATAAGGCTCTTTTATCTAAATTATGCAAAAATATGCTACAAACGGTGAAATATGCCAAAATATGCGCTAACAAATCGATGCCAAAATTCATAAAAAGCTCTAAAACGGATTGATATATTATTTCTGCCTTCAGTGGTCGCACAAGGAAAAACATGCAATTGCATATTTGTGGTTTCCCTGATGATTATTAATCAACATTTCGCCATGTTATTTTTAACTTTTGTATTTTTTTCTGTGCGAATATAAAATGCTACTGTAATAAAATTTGGTACGTCACAGTCTTATAGGACTTGAAATCACACTGTCGAATTTCGTGAAGATCGGTCCATAACATACCATACGCCCAATATAAAGCCTACTATCGGAAAACAGTTTAGTACGCCTAACACCGTTACGAAGAATGCTATTGTAATAAATTTTGGTCTGTCACAGTTTTATATAACTAGAAATTACACTGTAAAATTTCGTGGAGATCGGTCCATTATGTAGCATAGGTCCCATATAAAGCCCACTCCTAAAGTATTCTTACTGTCGGTGGAGGATATCAAAGATTCGGCACAGCCGAATATAGCACTCTTACTTGTTTTTATTAAATTTGGTACCAGGTAATAGAAGACAAATTGTACATCGCTAGTAGCTTAAATCTGTGTTCTAAGCAGTGTTCAAAAATAAACATTTAATGTCGCTCCTTAGTGTTCGGTTCGGTAGATTTGTGGAAAATCCAAACGCTAAAAGTGTTTGTGTAGTAAATCATAACAAAAAATAACGTTTCCCTGTTTGTCATTTTCGTTCTTATACAACTCAACAAAAAGATGGGAACATTTAATTCCGTTCGGTAAAGGTATATTTACACAAGGTAGACTCGTTAGCGGACAGACATAAGCCCCAATTGTCAAATTCGTCTGTATGAGCCAAAATTTTTACATGTGTGTGTTAAATTGTTTTTGTTTTGTACCCTGCAAACGTTATTTTAAGGTACGCCCAAACTAGATGGCTTTCGACACAGGCTGTGGTTGAAAGATTTTTGGAGCAATGGGAAGCGCTAACGTATTTTTTTTAATTTAAATAACCCTGAAAGCGGACATAAAAATGAACGCCTTAAATTTATTGGAACCTAAATTTTAAACGTTGAAACAAAGATGTTTTTTTTAATTTTGTCATACATTTTAAGAATCTATTCCCAATTTCGTGCGTTAGCGGATTTCCCAGAAATAAAAAAATTTTTTCCGGGAATTTTCGGAAATTTCAAATTAAATTTTTTGAAGTTTTAATTTGTTAGCATCGTTAAAATCAAAAACGAGCAATAAAAGGATATTCTTTACTAAAATAACTAATAACTACCAACAAATCGAACTATTTTTCCTACGCCAATAAATCAACTGTCTTTTAAATTGCTGATGAAATGGCTAAAAAGCTTCTGAAGTAGAAAATACAAAAGCCTGTAAATATCTTAAAAAAAGAATTTTGCGTCTGTGAAGTCTAGGGTAAACAGGCCAACAAATTAATAATCTTTGTATGATGCGATTTTTACTATAAAACCAACGTCTGTAGAAAACCAGAGTAGGGAATGGTAAATGGATTCCAAAGTCGATTTTGGATTTTTTTTATTTCGGTTTTGGAAATCGATTAATCGAACCTCAAAATCGATTTCAAAATAGTTTAAAATTAGATTGGAAACTTATTCCTTACATCACAAAGGGGGATACACCACCACCATTTTTTTTTTTTTTTTTTGGCAAACTACTGGAAAAATTGAAATAAGATTTTTACAGTGGGTAGATATGACTACTGTTTATAATTTTCCTGCAAAAAGTGAAAATGTGCAAATTTTGATATGGCCTTTAAAGGAACAAGTGCAATATGTATGTAGTTTTCACATATTAAAATTGTGTTCTTGTGTAGTCAGTCAGTCCTGTCTAGGGGTTACATTACCTGTAAACGGTTAACCGGTTTTTCGGTTTTACCGGTCATATTGATTACCGAATTTACCGGTAAATTTAAAAGAAAATTACCGGCAATTTCGGTAATTTTTTATAAATATTTCATTCCAAATGAGGTTAAATTTCAACCCAAAATTTAAAATGTTTGCAAGTAAAGGTTAGTTTTAAATTGTGTTTTTGTCTTGCTTTAGTTTCATTTAAACTACATTCAATTCTTTTTTTTTAGTTATTGTTGCAGTTATATTTATATAGTACGAAATAAGTGTTTGATTCTATTTAGAAAATATTTTAACCATTTAAAGCTCTGAATACTGAAGAAAACAAAGAAGGCGGTATGGGAATTTTATACACGAAATGGAAAGATATTGACAACAGCTGTAGGTTCAATTAGAGGTTTACCTGCCCACCTCAAAAATCAGCATCTATAAATGTTTTCAAACGATTGGAACAAGATCCTTCCACATCTTCTCATCAAAGAGAGCCATTTTCAAGTGTGAGTTCATCTAATAATACCATACAACATTACTTCAAAAGGACTGGTGTTGTAAATGGATAAATTATAAAAGTAATTACTGGCTACGGTGGAACTGTTCCATCAATTAAAATCGTGTACCAGAAAGAGTCTGATTGACTTAAATATTAAAATTTCGTTTTCAGAAGAATACGTTAATTTAATTAGCATGATAGCATATGCATTGGTTTCTGTAAAATTGGCTGTAGAAACTTTGGGTGCAGTTAATTGCACTTGCTGACAAGCGATGGCACTCTAAAGTTATGCTTGATGAATTTTCTGCACAAAATGATGCTCTAAGCCAGAAATTAAAATATCAGGTAATTTTACGCATCCAAGGGCGATGTACAAGTTATTTGGACGTCATGCAGTTTATACATAGTCCGTTAGAATTTAGAAATAGTCATCTAGGGGATAATTATGATTTATTAAAACTACATAAACCGTCATTGATAAAAACTGTTGCGACGCATCTAGAACGATTAGACATGAGAGATGAAAGTGACTAGACGATTGATTCAAATGAGTCATCTGATGATGTCGAAGAAATCCCTAAATTAACCTTGTTAACAATGAAAGGCAGTTTACATTTGACCATTAAAAACCAAAATAAAATTTTCAACCCATCAGTAACCAATACCACAATTTTATAAAAAGCAACAAAAATAAATCGGCTTGCATGAAGAGGAACAAAAGCGTGGAAAGTATCTGATGATAGCGTCAACAATCTCTTGACAGAAAACCCGACTAGCGTGGAATCAGAAAGAGCTTTTTTTGCAGCAGGGCTAATTTGCACATTGCGAGCATATTTTATTACACAGGCAGATTCATTCAATAATTAAAATTTTCTTTAAATGAAATAATATATTTTATAATTCAGTTTTATAATTCAGTTTTAATTGACCTTTTACAATAATATTTTGATTATTTTTAATTTTAAGCTCCATCCTGAGGATGCTAACCAAAGGTTAGCGAAATATCGAAAAAATAATTAAATAAATTAATATTTTTAATATAAAAAAAAGACCTGGAGCTTAAAATTAAAAATAATCAAAATATTATTAATATATTTTAACTTTTTTATTGGAAAGATATTATATAATATCTTTAGCTTTTCTAAAGTCTTTGGAAAAAGGTTTTCTGATGATCTGTCCTAAGCAACCAGTGTAATGAGCGTATGAACTATCTTTATCCCATCAACAATAAATTTCAGTGTGTTTTTTAAGATTAAAAATTGGGAATTTAGCACATTAAAACGAAATCTTCTTAATTAATTTTAACTCTCAAGAAAAACTTTGAATTACATTTTATTTTTAAATATTTTGTTGAATTATATAACAATATGTATTTTCTATTTAAAAAATGTTAAGCATTTATTTTACTGGTTACTTATATACTTAACATTAACCCTTGTGTGTACCCACCTAGGAATATTTACATGAAAAAAATGTATTAAGAATTAAAATTTTTAAACAAGCTTCTGGATCGTCGCTATTTAACTTAAAAGAAAGCGATTTCAGATTCTAGATTTATTTTTTTGCTCCTTTAATATTAAAAAAAAATTTGCTTAAACTTTAACCATCGCATCATGCGCACCCGTGTACCCTGGTACCCAATACACTACAATACACTTAGGCCCGTTTTCACAACTTACCGATAGCTAAAAGTAGACTTTACCCGGCCTTATAAAAAGTGTTCCATTACTAAAACTTTACTTTAACCCAAAGTGAGCGATAAAGTATATAAAGGTTCATCCTACCTGGTAGGTTAAAGTAAAGTTGTAATAATGTAACATTTTTTATAAGGCCGATAAAATCCTACCTTAAGCTATCGGTAAGTTGTGAAAACGGGCCTTAATGGGATAACACAAATACGTTTAAACTGCTCAAAAAATTCAAGAAACTACATTCTTTATCATACAATTACATAAGTTTAGTTTCCAAAGCGTTAGTATTATAATACGGGTAAGTCTCATTTACATATCATGTATGACCAAAAATGTTCAACTGTTATACTAAAAAATACTGTCCTGTAAACAAAGTTTAAGATGTAAGCCATTGCGCAATACAAAGTTAAAAAATCATATTTTAACATAAATATAATTTAATAAGCCTTTAAAAAGTTTAAAAATTTATTTTTTTTTTCATAAAAATATTGATTACACGGTGAGACAGTCCAAAAAACCTGGGACAGGATATCATGTTTCTTGTAGGGCTTGTCGAGTAAAACAAGATTCCAATAGTGAAATATGCCGGACACCTCCAAAATCCGGATTAACGGTTAAAAACCCGGTTTTTGTACCTTTTAGCACTTATTAGCCTGTAATTTTGTTGATAATGATCCGATTTTTCTTCTTACCAGATTTGGAAAGAAGAAACTGAAATCTTTCGAATGATGTATAATTGAAGCACAGCCGCGAATAACGTTGTAAACGCCACATTTTGCAAAAACGGTTTTCTTGCAGATAACCGTTAATCTTACTCTCTTACACAGTTTAAACATCAAATCAACCAAAACTATGCACCTTAACGCCTTCAAAATGGCATACAAAGTGTCAGCCAGTGGAAGAACATTGCAAGTTTCTAACAAAATGATGAAACCGAAATGGTTTTGCAGTGCGGAATAATGTTTTAAAAGCTTTTTGCATAAAAGTTTTTATTATCATTATTTTTAATAATAGGAAAAAAATAATTTTTAAAACAAATAATGCTGCCTGTCAAAAAAAATTTTTTTGCTCTCCTGAAAAATTATTATTTTGTAACTTAAAACGTTATTCGCGGCTGTGCTTCAATTATTCTAAGAAAACTTGAGAAATTTGGGTGTTATTGTCGAGGAAACACAAATTTTGTAGATTTTTCCAAAAATGTTCAACTTTGGTGACGTTTTTATACATTATTTTATTTAGAACCTATAATACTATTGAATTTATTCACAAAGTACGTTTATTAACGATTACAACGCATATTTGGGTTTAAAAATAGATAAGTAATTGACTGAGTTATTTAACTTTTCATGAAGATAAACTTTTAAACATTTTATAAAAATCCAAATTTTTAATATTTTTAATCAGGCTTAAGTTCATCAAATTTAATTTTTCATTAAATTATTTTTATGAAGAAAGGAATTTTACAACATGAAAATTAATTAAAATTGTTATTGATAATTTTTCATTCTTGACTGACACAATCTGACAAATCGGATCATTATCAACAAAATTACAGGCTAATAAGTGCGAAAAGGTACAAAACCGGTTTTTAGCCGTAAATCCGGATTTTGGAGGTGTCCGGCATATTTCACTATTGGAATCTTGTTTTACTCAACAAGCCCTATAAGAAAAATAATATCCGGTCCCAGGTTTTTCTATTTCATTCAATTTTGTAACACTGTGTTATTTATACATTATAGTATATGGGTACCCGGGTACCCCGGATGCTAAACAACGTGGATAAAGTTGGGTATTAACACAAGGGTTAAACAAAATTACCGGTAAATTACCGATAATCCGGTTTTTCAGTTCTGAACTTACCGTTTACCGGTAAAAGCAAATTTCGGTAATTTTATATGCCCTAGTCCTGTCACATAAATCAATTCCATTCGAAAGAGATTTCGTATCTTGCTTCACATAAAAAGAAATCACTTTTGATCGAAATTGATTTCTATGATAAGCCTTAATGTATATATAGTATTTTACAGGATTATGACAATAGTTTCTGATCGGTGGCGACTGCTTCTTTACTAAGTTACTATAAGTTAGTTTTAGACAACAAACGTTTGCATGTCATAGATGTCGGAAAGATCCACATTTATTTCCTTGTAATTTCGTATTTGTTATATTAATTACATACTTTTTGTGTTTCACTCTGCTTATAACTAGATTTAAAAGTCGCTCACACACTGGTCTGTTTGAATATAAGTGTATTTCCACAGTAATGCCATGGTTTAATTCACCTGTTTTGTTTCTTTATAGTATGTTGAATTTCACAAAGCTGACTTTCAGTGTTTGGTTCGGTGCGATATGTTTGGACTGTTTTGTTCACTATCCGTTGATGGCTTTAATTTCTGAAGAACAAAAGCCCCTATATTAAAGTTGAAAGTATACCAAAGGCACTAACACGTAAAACTAAAACTTTAAACTTGGAACACTGCGTTAACATACCACCTACACAAGTATGTACGCACAAACAAATCTCAAGTTTTATTGTGCATGCCCATAATTTATCGATTTAATTAAGATTAAAATAAAAATTTCCTAAGTTTTGATAAAAAAAATCGATTTTAAAAGCCCAATAATCGATTTCAGTATAAAATCGCAGACGTAAATTCGGAAGCAGGCAATATACATATCAACAAGGATTAGAAATATAATCTCTGATGAGCTTTATAAAGCTTTAATAATACTAAAAAATTTTGCATATATAATATGTATGTACATATGAATGCAACAATTTATTTGGTTTTGTCTTGGTTTTCTGTGGAATTAATAAAGCTAATATTATTGGGACTGTTGTATATGTGTATGTATATTCTTTTAAAAAAGTAAAAACTTTTGTCATAAACTCATTTATTAAAATCATTGTTTTATTCAGATTTTTTTTGTTTCGTTTCCCGGGAATAGAAAAAGTCCGGGAAATTAGAAACCCTAATGCTAAACCATCGAATAATAATAATGGTTTTAAACTTTATTTCGAATAATTTCAATTAAAAATTTACAACAGCTATTACAATGCAGAGTACAAATAAAATGCAGTTTCAGTTGATTTGAGAAAACAAACGCAAAAAAAAAATATAAATAAATTACATTGTTCTTCATACAGAATACAAGTGTATCTGGCCAGATACATGCGCTACGTATGTGATGTGTAGATGAAAAAATCCACATAAATTGTTTTTGTTGTTTTTTAATGTTTTTTTTTTATAAAATGATAGCTAACAATATTTGTAATGGGTACCTGCAGCCGTATTCTGTTATTCGCTTAGCTAAAGCTAAATCTCGATCGCTTAAATGCTTTAGAGAATACAAAAGTTGAAAATTTTAGCGATGACATTAAAAGCTTAAATTGTGGCGAATTAAATTTTTATGAAATTGCAAAATTTAGCAATGCGCGTTACAGAATTGCATTCGTAGCCAAAAATCGCTAAATCAACTTTAAAGATTTTTAGCGATAGAGATTTTGCTTTAGCGAATTACAGAATACGGCTGCTGGAGACTGAAACACCTTGCTGAATTAGAAATTAATTTAACTAACTGTTAAATTCTTAAAAGATCTGGCCAGATACATGTGCATGACGGAGGGTTAAGTAAATTAAACAAAATGCCTAATAGTCTTAGACATCGAAATGTGTGTACCTTCCCAGCTAAAATTTTCAATCGTCTAGAAGTCTACTGGGAATCTCATAAAGAGTGTTTTTGATCGTCGACGAACTCATTTTCTAATTGTAGTCGATTCCGAAAGACGCTCAAATGAATCAAACGAGTCTTTCAAAAAACATGCCAAGAGTATGAGGCTCATGTAGGGATTATTTTACAACTCGCGAAATGCTTAGCCGTATAACTGAGCTACCTAAAGAAGGACATCAAGCGTATTTTACATGCCAAAACTTCTAATTTTTATACAATTTATATAAAACAAACCTTAAGGTCGCGAAATCAACACCATCCTGTCGGAAAATCCTTTTCACAAATCCTTAGGCCGGTTTGTTTTATTGAAATTGTATTGGCAATTGAATTTTCATATTTCAAAAACGCTCTTATTTAGGTGGCTCAGTTATTGTTGTACGACTCTTACAGAGAGTCGCAAAAGGTTCATTCCAAGATAAAAAGACGAGCGTGTCAAAAAATGAATAAAAAAGTAATAACTAAAAAAATTTAGATGTTTTTGTTTCTAGTCAGATAATCATCAGAAGCTTCTTTTAGGAGTTGTATATTAAACATAATCGTCTAAGAAACAGCCAATGCTAGCTGGGTTATATTAAATCATAAGCAAATACATAGTATGTATGTAAATACATACATATGCATTTACATAAATGTTTATTTCAAAAATTTTTTTTTTTTTTCAATTTTTTTTTATTGAATCTTCATATATTAAATATGAACTAACAATAATTAATCAAATCTTAACCTAATACGTTATTTTATCTCCTGCCAGTGCCAGACAAAATTTTCTTCATCACGGGTTATGTTCACTTTTATAGGTGTTTATCGCTCATCTAATTGGGTAAGTGCTGCAGTGTCTCTTCTTCTTAAGCGAGTGTGGCCGCCATGATTTAAAATATTTCGAGCTAGTGGATTTGGGTGTTGTTCAAGCCTTTTTAAATATTTTATTGCATATTTTGTAACCATAGATTTCACTAATGGCACATTGAGATCCTTATGAATGTTTGAGTTTTTAACATACCAGGGAGCGGCTGTGATTATTCGAAGAAGTTTATTTTGGCGCCTTTGAATTTTGTCGATATTAGAGGCCGAGGCAGTGCCCCATAGTTGAATACCGTAGCACCAGATAGGCTTTAAGATAGAGTTGTAAAGTAGAAGCTTGCAATCGAGACTAAGGACAGAATTTCTTCCAATAAGCCAATGAATTTGAATGGCTTTTAGTTTCATTTGAGTTAGTTTTGCCTCTATATGGCATTTCCACGTTAATCGCCGATCCAGATGTATACCGAGATATTTAACATGCGAATGTTGAGGAATTATTTGATTATTGATTGTAATAGGGGGGCAAGATTCCCGGCGCAAAGTGAATGTTATATGTACACATTTTTGCTCATTGACCATTATCCTCCATTGTCTTAACCATATTTCTAGTTGAAATATATGATGCTGTAAGTAACGCGATGCTTCATAACGATTTTCGTGGACGCTTAGAAAAGCTGTATCGTCTGCAAATGTTGAAGTTTGTGTGTAGTTGCTTGTTGGCATGTCCGAAGTATAAATTAAGTATAATAGGGGGCCCAGGATGCTGCCTTGTGGGACTCCAGCGGCAATGGGCTGAGGTGAACTTAAGAAATTTCCTTCTTTAATAATAAATTGACGACCGACTAAGTAGCTTTCTAGCAGCTTGTGTGTGTTTGCTGGTAAATTTTGCTTCAATTTGTGTAATAAGCCTTCATGCCAGACTTTGTCAAAAGCTTGCGAAACATCGATGAAGAGTGCTGAGCAATATTTCTTTTCTTCAAATGCTTTTCTTATGACATTTACTATTCGATGAGTCTGCTCGATTGTGCTGTGTTTTCTTCTAAATCCGAACTGATGGTTTGGAACACATCTATTTTCACTTAAAATTGGTGTTAATTTTGAAACTAATAATTTCTCAAACAGCTTTGACATATTTGATAATAAGCCAATAGGTCTATAAGACTCAACTTTTGTATGATCTTTACCTGGCTTTGGTATCATGGTAACTAAGGAAACCTTCCATTTTTCAGGATAGTATTCAAGGCGTAAAATATCATTAAAAATAAAAAGAATAATTTTCTTTGCTATGCGAGGTAGCTCCAAAAGCATTTTATTACTGATTTTATCAATACCAGGTGCCTTCTTAGTGTTTAAGTCACAAATAGCCTTTTCAATTTCTCTTATCTCAAATCTGAGGGGAATAGCTGCTCTAGCATCAACAGGTGGTAACTCGACCGCAATATTGTGAGATATATTTGGTGTAAATACGTTTTTCAAATGATTTACAAACAGGTTTCCTTTTTCATTATCATTTCTTGCCCAACTACCATTCAAGTTTCTTAATGGTGGCTTAGATATAACTGGCCTTTTTAGATTTCTAGCTGCACGCCATAATGAGTAGTCAGATTGTGGAGTTGCATCAAGTTCCTTAAGATATTTTTCTAGAGAAGCCGTTTTCTGATTCTGTAGCAACTTTCTTAGCCTTTTTGTGCATTCTTTTAATAAAATCTTAAGTTGCGGGGATCTGTAAAGTTGCCACTCTCTTCGAACTCTCCTTTTTTCAGTCAAGAGCCGCTCGACATCTGAAGAACATATTTTATTATTTTTAATTTTTTTGGGGGTAACGCTGGAGTGTTGAACAGCTAGTTTAAGATAACTGTCAAAGTTAACAAGAGAGAGATCCACATTCTCCGGTGTACTAAGCGGAATATTTTCTGTGCAATGGGCACTGAGAAATTTTTTATATTTTAACCAATTTATTTGTGTGGCTGGCGTCGCTAAGTAACCTGACGGAAATACAATTCTATTTGGGTTCGATATAGTAACAATTGAAGGTGTGTGGTCGGATGATAATTCTAAGGAAGCTTCAACATGAATCGTTTCTGTGGGGATGTTTTTAACTACGCCAAAGTCGATAACATCTGGAATTTTTTGCTGATCAGTAGGCCAATATGTTGGTTGCCCGCTCGCGACCACATTTAAACCCATTTTAGAGATTGTGTTAAACAAAACACGACCTTTTGGTGTTATAAGTCGTGACCCCCAGAAGGTATGTTTAGCGTTATAACCGCCAGCGGCCAGAAAACAGGGTCCTAATGATTTATAATATTTATAATATTGGCCTTCTGATATGGAAAATCTAGGTGGAGAGTATAAAGAAGAAATTACTATGTTTCGATTTAGCTCCTCAACACAAATAATCGTTGCTTGCAGATAGTCTTCACGGTGATCACACATAATGTAGTGTTTGACTCGAGTTTTTATTAAGATGGCAGAACCTCCACAAGCTCTATCTCGAGGGTCCTTGGTATCATATAGTATATAACCATTGATTTTAAACGTATTTCTTGAGTTCAAAAATGAAATTATTTTTAGTTTCTTAACCAAAATATTTTATATTTTTTTTATTATTAAAATTAATAAGTTTTTTAGTTTTATGTATTTTTGTTTATTATTTTCAAGTTTGTTTTTCAATAAAAATATGTTTCAAAAAAGTACCAAAATATTGACAAAAGTACTCCTTTGCTTGGTGTTCAGTACCATCTCGATTTTTCAATTTTCCATCACTGGGTTAGCGCCCTTTTGGCTGGTAAAAAAAAACTAAAATTTTTTACAAAAACCAAATCCATATACGAAAAAAAGAAAACAAACAGCCAACAAAGAAATTTTACACGAACAAAACAAGATATTCGTGCTGTGGTCGTTGCTAAAATTTTTTCATCAATGTAAAAAAATTAACATTATAGAACTTTTAAATATAATGTTTGTCTACAGTACCACTACAATTGTTCTGTTTTTAAACGAAGAACAAAACACTATGTAATGTTCGGCCCTTTCTTGGCTCCACGAAAAGCCCCCCAATGAAATAACGCCCAGGAAATAACCCCCAATGAAATAAACCCGGAAAAATAGGAAATAACACCCAAAAGCAGTGAACACAGAAAAAATTATTAGTAATTTTTTATCAATTAAAAAAATTATTTAAAAAGTATTTAAACTTAATTAATGTAATAATTGAATCAATTATTTTTTTTTGTTGAACGAATATTAAAAAAATAATTTTGATTTAATTAACATTTTATTTGTTTTGAAATTAATTTTGAATTAAAATAATAATCAAACAACTAAAAATTATTTCATTTAAAATAAAATAATATAAACTTGTGTAATTGTTGTTGGAAATTGTTAAAATCAATCAACAGATTGTTTGAAACGGCAAAGTTTTTTGATCATTTTTTTAATTAAAATTAAAAATATCATTTATTGAAAAAAAAATCTTCAAAATATAAAATTTTTACAATTTTTAGTAATCAATATAATCATTTTGGTAATAGGTGCAAAATCAACAAACGGGTTGCTTGATTCTATGAATTGGGTATAAAATTGGTGATTAGAGAAAATTTTTAATTTTTTCTGTGAATGAAATAACATCGAAAAATAAATGAAGTAAACCCCAAAACGAAAACGAAACAACCCCCAATATTTGGAAGTTAATTCATACACAGAAAAAATTAAAAATTTTCTCTAATCACCAATTTTATACCAAATTCATAGAATCAAGCAACCCATTTGTTGATTTTGCACCTATTACCAAAATGATTATATTGATTACTAAAAATTGTAAAAATTTACTATTTTGAATATTTTTTTTTTTCAATAAATGATATTTTTAATTTTAATTAAAAAAATTATCAAAAAACTTTGCCGTTTCAAACAATGTGTTGATTGATTTTGACAATTTCCAAAAACAATTTCACAAGTTAAAATTATTTTATTTTAAACGAAATAATTTTTTGTTATTTGATTATTATTTTAATTCAAAATTTATTTCAAAACAACTAAAATGTTAATTAAATCAAAATTATATTTTTAATTTTCTTTCAACAAAAAAAAATAATTGATTCAATTATCACATTAATTAAGTTTTAATACTTTTACAATAATTTTTTTAATTGATAAAAAACTACTAATAATTTTTTCTGTGTATGAAATAACACCCAATGATGAAAATGAAATAACCCCCAATGAAATTAACCCCATCAGCAACAAAAATGAAATTATGCCCAAAATTCATAAAAGAGTCAGTTTCACCAAGGATTTCATGAAGTTAATGTGGACCAACAGCAAAGTCGCAAAATTATTGAAATGAATCGTGTGGAGGCCCGCGGGCGTCTTCTTCATAATAAGGATATATTCGGTTCAAAAATATTGCCGCAGTTATTTGACCCGCCCGTAGAACCTTGTAGCCCTGCTCTATTTTTGCAGTTCGGAAGACAATTTGCCTTTTACGTTTGGCCTTTACACAACTACCTCCACTGTTTAAATATAATTGTTTTTCACTTAAAGAAGATAGAAAATTGGTATTTCTTCGTTTTCCACTAACAATTTCGAATTCCATTTTTATAAATATTAACACGAGATGATGTAAAGCGTCCGAACTTTGATGCACAACTGAAAATATTTTATGTTTTACAACAACTCAACTCAACATGCAAGGCAGATTGTACTCATATGTTGACACTGTTATTCCAAAAAACCGTTACTTGAATTCTCAAAAAAAAAGAAAAAAGATCCAACTAAGCAAATGAAATAAACGCCAAATAAAATGAAATAACCCCCGAAAACAAACAGTTTTAAAAATGAAATAACCCCCGAATAAAAAATGAAATAACACCCAAATTAAACACGCTATGAAACAAACCCCCAATTTTAAAAATTTGTTGGGTGTTATTTTTTGGAGATTATTTCATAATTTGAAAACCCCAAATGAGGAATGAAATAATTCCCAAAAAAAATGAAAAACGGCCCAAAAAAATTGGGAGTTATTTCATATGAAATAACAACCAAAAATGTATGAAAAAAAATTGGGGAATATTTCATTTCTCGTTTGGGCGTTATTTCATTGGGGGGCTTTTCTTGGAGCCCCCTTTCTTGACAACAGTTACGAACGGTATTAAAAGTTGTGTTCGTAATACGAACTTCGTATACACAAACACTTAAAAAAATTTATCAGCCCAATTATGAATAAAAATTCCCCGGGAGTGGTTTTCCTTTTCCCATTTTTACAATTGAATTAACATAGGAAAAATGGGAGAAGGGAGAAAACTCCCGGGGAATTTTTATTCATAATAGGGATGTATATCTTTCCTGGGTATGTGAGCCGAACGCTAAATAAGAACTCGAGCGCAAAACTCGTCCGTTCAACTTACATTTAAAACAAAACGAAAATTTCCAAATAAATGTAAGTTAAACGGAATAGCTTGGCGCTCGTATTCTATAAACCACACATTAGAGTATTTTTTTTTTTTTTTTTGTTTAAACCTAATAAAGCTAGGCATTTATGATCAAACCATCAACTTCAGCTATTTAAGTATATGGATAAGAAACTCCCAGCTAGCATTTTGTATCATAGCCTAATCATTTAGGAATCAGCTTCAACGGCAAAATACCCGTATATGCGCTCATTATTCAATCATAAATGATAATCTCGTTGTGAGAAAATGGTACCCTACCGATGAATCACCTGAAAGATTCATTTGTGATACAATTTTCTGATTCCTTTTTGATAATTTTTATGTTAGTTTTTCTAATCATTGTTGAATCGTTTTTGTCAGATTTTTTAATCGTAAATAGTATAGTTTTTGATTATATGGAGGGCTCAGAGCTGAAGCGAACCAAGTCAAAAAAGAAAATTCGATAATATTTTGAGTTTGAGTAAGTGAATTGTCATTAATTTCTGGAGCCATTGACTTGGGTTTATTACCGTTACCTTAGGAACGAAACACTTTTTGATTTAGTCCGTTACAGAACTCGATAGAGTTAAACTTTGCGAAGAATTTCACACCAGTTTTGAAATACATATATGCATTTTATTTAATGACTTGGTTCGGTTCAGCTTTGAACCCTTCATACCCAGCTAGCATTTTGTAAAATTTTTAATCATAGTCGAGTCTTTTTTGACTCTTCAATGCGATTAAAAACACTTTAGAATCAAAAGCGTGAGTCATTTTCGAGTCTATTTTTAAGCGTGTAGCTGATTAATAAGTTTTTGATCACCAAAAGTACTCGAAAAAGACTCATTACTCTGATTTTTTAAAAAACAATCTTCCAAATGCTAGCAGGGATATGTATGTATTTCATATCATTTTTTAATTGTCATGTTTTTTTAATTTTTCTCCGAAAAATCAGCACCATTATGACTTTTGAACCAAACAAAAGTAATTGGGTTTTCGCAAAGAAGATAAGAAACAATTTGCACTAACATTTAAGTTTATAAATTGTCAATATTTTTTGGGATTCTTTTGGAAGAAGAGACGACAACCGGACTTGAGCTTCGCTTTGCATAAGGACCCAGAATATATATACTTTATAGGGTGTATGACCTTCGGTGAAGGGTATAAAAAACAAACTTAATTATAAAAAGAGTAATTTTTGGGATTTCAGTATTTTGGTCATAACTCTGCTATTTCTTAACCTATATGACAGATTTATATACCGACGTGTTAAAGAAGAAATTTGCCAGTTATTTTGGCTATAAAACTTGGACTCGGGAAGATATATGGTTCCTGAAAATGGGTATTTTTCAAAAAAAAATTAATATTTTGGTCCTAACTTTTTCGTATCTGAACCGATTTTCCCGAGTTTTTCAGAAAATATTTTCTATTAAAAATTTCCGATCTTCTGATATATAAGGCGTAACCATAGGTCATAATTCAGTCAAAAAATTCAGGTTTTTATAAAATTTTTAATACTTTTTGTATGAGAGGTACCACGCCTACTTCTCCAATCCCGCCCACATTTTGTAGGATGGTGTATATTTATAACCTAAATGTTTGTACCTAATTTTAAAGCTTTGGCTCTTGAAGTTCTCCAGATATACAGAAAAAAATAATAAAAATACAACAACCACAAGGGATTTTTTGGAAAAATTAGAGGCAGTCGTGGTGTTTTTGTCATATCTCAGCCATTGTTGGACCGATCTGGCTGAATTTCAATAGCGACAAATGGTGGACTATATGTGACATAAATGTAAAACAACGTAGCCGCTATCATGTCAGGAGTCTCCGGAAAACACATATCAAACGTAAGACGGACAGACGGACGGATGGACGGACAAATATCGTTAAATCAACTTGTCTCCTCATAAGGACCCAGAATATATATACTTATAGGGTCTAAGATCAATATTGTAGAAATTACAAACGGAATGACAAACTTATATATACCCTTTTCCACCTGTGGTGAAGGGTATAATAATCAGCCAAATGCTAGCTGGGCTTTAATTTATATTTTTTTGTTAAAGAGTTTTTATTTAATTTTTTTGTAATGTTCCAATGTGAGAGTATTTTTAATTTTTGAAGTATAATAACCAGGGAAACCAGAAATATGCTCTAAAAAACACGTCTTATGCGCATTAAATATGCAGTAAAAACTGGAAAATATGCGCTGAAAAATGTTAAAAATATGCCCTAAAAATTAAAAATTGTTCATTTAAAGACACAATATTCAACAATTTAATAACAAAATTTAAAAAAAACCTAAAAAATATAAAATTCATATAAGAGGTGTTTGCGCCGAATATTATCTAGATATTGACATCCATATTGGCTTTTGTCTTAAAGGGATTTTAGGTACGGTCGCTAAATTGTTAACAAATGTTAACATTTAAAAGGAATTTAAGGCTAGTTAAGAATTTAATTTAATTTAAATACCATCGTAATTAGATAGCTTGCGGACACAAAGAGTGTAATTTGGATGTGAAATTATAGACCGATTCTCACCATTTGCATAGACTTCGTCCATATTTGATCAAATTATCTACAAAATCGGAACATGTACTCTGCGCACAAGGCTAACATGGACATACAACCAGCCAGGCGGATGGTTGGACATCGTTAGATCACTTTAAAAAGTGATTCTGAGTCGATCGGAATACCAAAAGATTGGTCTAGATACAAATCGCATAACATTTATCGTTAATGACAACCTGCTTTGTCTTACAATTTTAGTGTAAAAATTAAATGTAGATGTCGAAATTGAAGTAACAGATTTTCGAAAAAAAAAAATTTTTTATTTGCTGCAAAAGCTATTGTAGGCATCTAAAAAAATTGAATATGTATCAAAATATGCATTAAAAAGGCAAAATATGCGCTATAAACCTAAAAAATTCTGCAAAAAGGCTCTTTTAACTAAAATATGCCAAAAAAAAAAGTGCTGCAAACGGTAAAATATGCAAAAATATGCACTAACAAATCGATGCCAAAATTCATAAAAAGCTCTAAAACGGATAAATATATTGTTTCTGCCTTCATTAGTCGCACAAGGAAAAACATGCAATTGCATATTTCTGGTTTCCCTGATAATAACTAAAAATATTTGCAGTTGTTTGTTTTTAAACTTTAAATTATAAAAAGTCCAACATTTGGTCCTTTTATTTAATTAAAATAAATTCTTTAAATTAAGACTTTATGAAAAGTATCGCAGTGTTTGAAATAACAATTAAAACCAGCTAATAAATATTAAGTGTAAAGGGAAGTTACAAAACATACTGTTTGAATTTGTAGGTTAAGTACTTTTATTATTTTTGTAAAAGCTTTTGTATGCATATTATTAGGGCGAATTCATGTAAACGGTGGTGGCGATACTACAACAAGTAAAACACCAAGAATACAATATTATATTTTACTTGTTGCTTTCGTTGGTCGATATGTCAAAAACACAAGCAACTTTGACATTCATCTCCCTAAAGGCTAGATTACACTATCCCACAAGTCTTACGTATTCCATAATACTTTGTGAGATAGAAATCTAATGAGTTTTGTTGCGACTGTCAAAAAGTCTAATTTAACATGACAGTTTGTGTTCACACCATCACACAAAGTATAAACACTCACACATGAAATAAAATGCAACGCTGATCCAATGAAAAGTATTATTGTTTAGAAATTTTTCAAAAAACGATGAAATCGTATGGGATGCCAAACTTTTTTCATAATACTTCTTATTTTCGTGACACATTGCATTCACACTATCACACTTTGTCATATTACTTGAGTTTTTGCCATGTATTAATACAAAGTATAATAGTGTAACCTAGCCTTAAGTAAGAAAAAAAAAGTAGCTCAGCTGTACACTTTTAATGCCACCTGAAAAATGAATTCGACTTGCATATTAATAATTTATATCATTTTTTTTTTTTTTCTTTAAATGCGTTTGAGTTTGAAAAGAATTGGTTGGTTTTTGAGAAATATAATATAATTTAGCCACAAACTCTATGAAGCAAAACTCAACTAAAAAGAAGGAAGAAAAAAATTTACATAAATTAATTCATCGAATTTCGCCCTAATACTGCGACACACTTTTTATACTGGTCTAGTCTCTAGTTTAAGTAAAAATCGGGTGCAATAAGTGCTATCTTTTTTTTTTTTTGCATAAATTGTGCAATTGTTATGAATTATATTCATAAATATGGAATATGGATTTTCTCTAACAAAATTTTTACTTAAGGGTACTTTACACTATCGCACTAGTCTTACGAATTTGATTTCCCTGATCTAAATATTGTTTAAAATTTTTCAAAAAAAAAAAATAAATAACAACTTATCATAAGCTTTGTGTGATAGTGTAAAGTACCCTTTAAGAGTACAAGTTAAAACGCATTTTAAAATATTTAAACATAATCGAAATTATGTGTCACAATTAAGTAAGAAATATTTATAACCGCAGATCTTAATTTAATACTTTAAATAGTATCTTCTACTTGTGATGGAAAGAGTTAAACCGCAGATCTTAATAAAATTCTTAATTTAGTAACATCTAATTGAGATGCGATGGGTATATAAATTAAGTGCAATCGAAAATATTTATACTTTTGCAAAGACAAGTGTAAACAAAAGTTCTTTTTCAAAATGAAATTATTTCAGATCATTTTTGCTATAGCCTGCGTCATTGCTTTAGCTGCGGCAACTCCTGGCAATGTAAGTTCTAATACATATTATTTTCAATTATGAAACATAATTATAAAATCTAAATTTTAACAGAACGTTATTAAGGGCGATCAAAATGGAGGGAACAGACAAACAAATAGTGATGACCGCGTTAGTTTATTTGGCTAATTTATTGCTTCCTACATAAACGTTCTGTTCACTGTAACTATCAAAAAAAAGTTTTTCAAAATAAAAGTTAATATTAATTAAAAACGTGGTTTGTTAAAATGGTCTTTAAGATAGCACTTTATCTTGGCACCGAAGTGTTTATGTTGAAAGTGGGGGACTATCATTACGGCTTAATACCGACCCAGTTAACTTCGCCTACTTATAATTACTTACAATTCTACTGAAAGAACCAATGAATTTTACATGAACGTCCCAAAATTAAAAGCATTCACATTTTACTGAACGGTATTTAAAAAGTAAGCCATTTTTTATGCATCGGAAAAGTAACAAGTCAAAAAACTAAGTGGTTTCAAATTACTCTCCAATAAGGTAAAAGGTCACTAGTTACAATTTAACTATAAAGCATTTAAAGGGGTACTAGTTACTAAAGCGCCTATGAAAGGCTAAATACTTTGGTTAGCCAAATAAATATAGTTGTATCAAGTTAGAGTGCTATATTCGAGTGTGCCGAATCTTTGATACCCTTCACTGACAATTCGCATATTTCAGGAGTGGTTGCGGCTTAGACCTACATATATTAAATTACTGACCGACAATCTTGAGTAAAATGTCATGATACGTAACAGTTTAAGGCGAACTTTAATGATTTTCAGGAGCAGGATTTATATTGGAGCCATGGTAAGTTATGAACCAATCATTCTAAGAGTGATTTCTGGTATTAAAAATTAGTTTAAGCGTTTACAGTGAATTTCAGAAGGCTGCTAAATATGGTTTCTAAGGTAAATTATGGACCGTATACCACAAAATTGCATGACATTTTTTCTGGCCATATGAAGCTAAGTTGGAAGAAATTTTACCGCAATATCTATATCTGCTACGGTTTTAGGCGTATTTAATTAATTTACCAGAGTGGGCTTTATATGGGGCCTATAGTAAATTATGGACCGATCATCACGAAATTTATCAGTGTGATTTCTAATCATATAAAACTGTGAAGTATTAAATTTTATTCTGATAGCATTATTTATCACGGTTTTAGGCGTACTAAACTGTTTTCCGGGAGTAAGGTTTATATGGGACCAAAAGTAAATTATGGACGGATCTTCACGAAATTTGACAGCGTGATTTTCAGTAGAATCAAACGAATTTTTGTAAAATCATATATCATTCCGTGCATTGTTCCTCCATTTATGTTAGTTTTTGTAACAAAATTATCAATTTTTTTATGTGGTGCTTCTACATTTTAATTCATAGCTCTGATCCTACTGAACTAATTTTGCTGGATTTCAATTCCAAATTGCTTAGGATAACTACAAGCAATTTGACGCCAAGTTTGCTAATTTCTTTTGTGATTTTTAAAAGTGAGCGTGTTTTTAACAAACGGACAGACGGACATGGTTAAATCGACTTAGAATTACTTAAGGAGCCAGAATATATATACTTTATGGGGTCTGAGATGAATAATAAAAAAGTTTCTCACGGAATGACAAACTTAGAATACCCTCTTCACAACTAATTGGTGTAGTGGGTATAAAATGGGAAAAATAAAAGAAAAATTGTAAACTTGTCGGAAATCCATTTTCAACAAAAAACCATTTATTTGTTTAGAATCACTTTTGTAAATCTTTAAGTAGAGTTTCTACGCGGGAAAGAATTCCCGGGAAACCCGGTGACATTTTTTAAATTAATCCCGGGAAATTTTTTTCGGGAATTTTAAATTAAATTTAAATCAAAAACGAGCAATTTAAATATATTCCTTACTAAAATTACTAAAAACTACCTACAAATCGAACTATTTTTCCTACGCAAATAAATCGTCGGTTTTTTTAACTGCAAATGAAATGTCTAAAAAGCTTCTTGAAGTAGAAAATGTACACGATACACCAACACCAGATAATGAACTATCTACAAATTCTAAAAAAATAAATGTAAAGAAAATACAAAAGCCTGAAAATATCTTAAAAAAAGAATTTGACTTCTATGAAGTCACGGGTAACAGGCCAACAAATTAATAATCTTTATATGATGCGCTTCTTACTATAAAACCAACGTCTGTAGAAAGCCAGAGCACGTTTTCGGTAGCAGGCAATATACATATCAACAAGGATTAGAAATAGAATCTCTGGTGAGCTTTTAAATGCTTTAATAACACTAAAAACTTTTTGCTTAAAAGAAAACAAATTTTACCAAGTTGCTATTAATAATAACAACTAAATATTAATAAGTTTAAATAATTCGTGATCTTCAAAAAAAAAAAAAAATATATGTATATATATGTATATTAGCGTGGCCGTTAGTTGTATGGAGAACTTTTTTTTTTTTGATTTCTTATATTCTCCCCCCCAAATCGGTTCAGTTTTATGTAAAAAAAAATACAAAAAAATTTCGTAGCGATAAGTTGTGTTTTAGGGGGGGCGTCGGCCCCTCAAAGTTTGCCATCAAGCCATTTATTCAAATGTAATTTGTTTGCATATGACTATCTCTTAAAAATAACATTTTACAAGAACATGGTATATGGCAATATTTTAGCTCTTCTAGTCAACAACATTAGCCTCGAAGAAAGTTTTTTGCTAAAATTAATATTTAAGAAAATAATTAAGAAAATAACAACAAAATTCCAAACATTTTATATACGTTTTATATATATAAAAGAGGGATTTAATGTCAAGTGAACTAATTTTGAAATTTGTCTCAAGCAGCTTAGATAGCTATTTAATCAATCTTTTTAAAAAAAATTTTGTTTTTTTAAAAAATTTTTTAACATATTTTTTTTATATTTAAAACTTTTTTTTTTTTTTTTTTTTGCCAAGTTGTAAATTTAAAAAAAAAATTTTAAAAAATTCAAAAAAAAACAAAAAAATTTTTTTTTTAAAGATTGATCAAATAGCTATCTAAGCTGCTTGGGACAAATTTTGCTAACCCCAATTGGTAATAAGTTACATGGATGTGAAAGAACACCTATATGGCCGAAATTTCAAACTTTGGCCCCCCCAAACTCAGAAACTTTTTGACCGATCTTGTTGAAAATTTGTGTCTAAGCTACTATTCAATAGGACTAACGTTGGTGCAAATTTCATCCAAATCGAAAGACATCGATTTCAAAATTAGTTCACTTGACATTAAATCCCTCTTTTATATATATAAAACGTATATAAAATGTTTGGAATTTTGTTGTTATTTTCTTAATTATTTTCTTAAATATTAATTTTAGCAAAAAACTTTCTTCGAGGTTGTTGACTAGAAGAGCTAAAATATTGCCATATATCATGTTCTTGTAAAATGTTGTTTTTAAGAGATAGTCATATGCAAACAAATTACATTTGAATAAATGGCTTGATGGCAAACTTTGAGGGGCGGACGCCCCCCCCCTAAAACACAACTTATCGCTACGAAATTTTTTTGTATTATTTTTACATAAAACTGAACCGATTTGGGGGGGAAGAATATAAGAAATCAAAAAAAAGAAAATAACGGCAACCCTAATATATATATATATATATATGTACTAGGGCGGGTTATTTTTTTGATGAAGCATAGGTGATTCTGAGAAATTTTGCTCAAGAGACCATAGCTCTTAGTCGGGTTTGGAGCCCCCCAAAATTTCAAAATAGATATTTTTCCATATTTTAATCAATTCTGAATTTTCTTAATTTTTTTCGAGATTTTTGTTTTTGCAGACTATGAAAGCTCAGATAATTTCCAACAACTTTTATTACTATCAATTTTTTTGTTTTCGATCAATTCGTATCAATACAGATTCTGAAAGGTGATAAAAATACCTTTCAAACAAGCCCAGATTGAGAAATCTACTATAATTCTATCCGATTTTATGACGAATTTAATTAAATTATTCTATGTATATATGGAAAAATATCTATGTATTTTGAAATTATGGTCTCTATGGCCATGGGCTCTTGAGCAAAATTTCTCAGAATCACCTATAGATTACGTTTTTGCTATACACTTCATCAAAAAAAATTGTTCAATACAATTTGACCCGCCCTAATATGTACATACATATCGCTCATTTGCTGCAAGACCGGCATTGATGTTGTGGGACCATTTTCATTTAAAATTAAATAATAAATATATTAACATTTGTATATAAACATTGTTAAATGTATACATTGAAGATACTTATAATAAAATATTATTATCTTAAAAAAAATAATATCATCCAAATCATCTGGATCATCATCAGCTGAGTTTAAATTGGGCCATAAAACAGTTTTAAAGTAATATTTATTTTGATTTTTTCTATGGTTCATTGGAAGAAAGATCTCTACAGACATTAAATGGTTGAGTGTAATCATTACAGCATGAATTATGTCGACGAAGTCCACATATAACGTGAAGAATTGAATTAACAGATTTTAAGGATAATCGGTTTCCGATTTTGGATTTACTGTAGTTCATCGAACTAAATGTTCTTTCAACGCCCGCGTTAGAGCATGGAAAACTTGAAATTCTTAATACAAAATTGGACAATTAAAATCGTTGACTTCTATCCAAAAAAGATATGTTCGTTGCTTATTTTTCCATTCACAATTCCTAATATTTTCCAAGCCATTTTCTATTTGTTTAACAGTGTCAAAATCTTTAAATAAAAAGTTTACCTAAAACAAATACATCGTTTTTACTACGGTTACTTAATATGTTGTCAAGCCTTAATAGTGCAACGTTTTGTAAAATTTTCTAGCTCTAACTTCGTAAATAAAATTATTGGTAAAACGAATACAACTTTTTTATCATTTGAAATCTTATAATCTTTACAGGCCTTCTCAAAATTGTACTAAAATAGCAGGTCTCATCGAAATCATCCTCTATATAATTGTAAAAAATTGTTGAAAAACAATAAAAATTGTAAAAAGCACTAAAGGCACTAACAAAAAATTTAAAAAGTACCAAGTTAGTGCTTTTTCTTAGTTTGGCACTAAGGATAAAATTTTGGCGTTTTGAGGCATCAAAAAGCACCATAAATAGTCCTAAAAGCACTAAGTTGATATCGCTGGTAGATTACTTAAGAGGCACTTAAAAGCACTGTGAGAAATTGTAAAAAGCACTATAAATACCCGCTTTTCAAAAACGGGTTTTTAACAAAATTTCGGGTATTGCATAAGCAAAATAGAACCAAAAAATACCCGAAAGGTACCAAAATGGCAACGCTGGATACAATAACCTCAATTCGGATTTCACAGCCCTATTGACAACATTGCTTACACAAAATTTATTCTTATCAAAAGTATATATGCTTGTTGGTATATTTTAATGTCAGATATCCTCGTCAGAATTTTGCTGTTAAAATTTTGCAAGCTCGGTTCATAAATGGCTGAGATAGGAGCAAAAAAAAAATATGTATTTTAGTTTTTAATGTTTATGTTTTTTTTCCAAAAAAAAAAAAAATATGTTTGAAAAAAGTACTAAAATTTTGAAATAAGTATTCTTTTGCTTGGCGGTCAGTACCATCTAAATTTTTAAATTTTCCATCACTGATGTACATATGAATGTAACAATTTATTTGGTTTTGTTTTGCTTTTCTGTGGAATTAATAAAGCTATTTTTTTTTACCCTCCACCACAATTATTTGTGAAGAGGGTATATTAAGTTTGTCATTCCGTGTGAAACTTTTTTATTATTCATCTCAGACCGCATAAAGTATATATATTCTGGGTCCTTGAGTAATTCTAAGCCGATTTAGCCATGTCCGTCTGTCTGTCCGTCTGTCTGTCCGTCTGAACAAACTTGGTGCCAAATTGCTTGTAGTTATCCTAAGCAGTTTGGGATTGAAATCCAGCAAAATCGGTTCAGTAGGACCAGAGCTATGAATCAAAATGTGGAACCACCACATAAAAAAATTGATAATTTTGTTACAAAAAATAACATAAATGCTGGAACAAGGCACGGAATGAGATAAGATTTTGCAAAAATTTGTTTTATTTGACTGGAAATCACGCTGTTAAATTTCGTGAAGATCCGTCCATAATTTACCCGAAGCCCCATATAAACACTACTCCCGGAAAACAGTTTAGTACGCCTAAAACCGTAAAAAATAACGCTAGCGTAACAAAATTTGGTACGTCACAGTTTTTTAGGACAAGGAATAACATTGGGAAACTTCGTGACGATCGGTCCATAATTTACCTTAGGCCCCATAGAAACCCTACTCCCGGAAAACAGTTTAGTACACCTAAAACCATAATTAATAACGCTATCATAACAGAAATTGGTACGTCACAGTTTTAAAGGACTAGAAATGACGCTGTGAAATTTCGTGATGATCGGTCTATAATTTACCCTAGGCCCCATATAAACTCTACTACCGGAAAACAGTTTAGTCGCCTAAAACCATAATTAATAACAAATCGTCACAGTTTAAGATAATAATAACATCATACAGGTATTACTCCTTAAATATTCGAACAGCCGGTGGAGGGTATCAAAGATTCGGCGAATATAGCACTCTAACTTGTTTTTGGACTGTTGTATATGTGTATATTATTTTAAAAAAGTAAAAACTTTTGTCTTGAACTCATTTAATGAAATCATTGTTTTATTCAAAGAATCCCGGGATTTCCGGGAATAAGATTTTTTTTTGTTTCGTTTCCCGGGTATAAAAAAAGTCCGGGAAATAAGAAACCCTATTTGTAATTCATTATTTCATTGATTACGATAATTACTTCTATAGTACATTATAAGAAGAAGTTACATATATAATAGCTGCTATATATCGCAAATACCCAGTAAAAACTTCGCCTACTTTTTCAAAATGAATATCTTCTTTCACTCATTATTTAGTAGCTTTCTTTAATAACTCCATTGTGTGATAACTTCAAAGTGATTCTAAGCCGATCGGTATATCTAAAGGTGGGTCTAGGACCAATATTTTAAGGTGTTACAAGCATCAGCACAAATGCGTAATACCCTCTCCGCTCTTGTGGTGTGGGTATAAATACGATTACACTATTTTATAACGACACAGTTGTATGAAGTTGGGTCCACAATTGAACTTTAGCTTCGGAGATCACAGTAACACAAGTTTACCTCTTAAAAGAACTTGGCACAGTTTAGTTTTATATTAAACTAGACCTCATGATAATATTTTGTTGTCACTGCTCCTAACCTATCACCAATACAAATCTTTCCCTGCACAGGCAGCTATGTCTGTGTAAAATTGCAATTTGCAATGTGTTCGTCTTACGATTTGCAAAGCATCGCTTATACAGAGATCAAGATCAAGCAGAGCTACTTTTTACATACTAAAATGGGGTCTTACCCTGACAATTTTTGTCATACCAAATGTCAAAGTCTATATAAAAAAAACCCCTAACATTTTTGTCAGCTATTTTTTAATATGAAGTTTGACGTTTAATTTGACAAAAAATTGTCTGGTGAAGACCCCATGTAAGAGAAAAAATCTTAATGCTTTTTGACTGGAATCTGCCTGTTCTAAAAATTCGCTTTGATTTTTTTTTTTTTGTGTTTTATAAGTTTTTGTCGCTTTTTTATAACTTATTGTGGTGGGTACTCGTATTTAAGATTTGCAACGCCCAAATATAACTTTCTCATTTCCTTGTTTTTTTTTATATATATATATTTTTTATTCCACAGAATATTTCACCACAAACAATTAATAAACCATGATTTAAAAAAAACCTGCTAGTGGCAAAGCGAAAAGAAAACTTATAAAATCATTAAAAACGAATCTTATAAAATATTTGATCAGGCAGAAGAACATAAATACACTTCAAGTATGAAGATACTCGTACTTCTCAGAATTTTTGTTATCTTTACCATTTTTGCGGATGTGTGTAGTAGTGTAAAATTTTATTGCAAAACATTTTGAGCAAATACTTCCCTTTATTTATTAATGAACTTTTGTGATGTTTTTTAGACCATAACGAACAATTTCAAGAATGGTGGAAAACGTAACATGGGAAATGGATACATAACGAGAACAGTTAGAAACATGGGATAAAAACCAAAAATTCAAATATCTAATTCGTACTATTCTGTTTAAAGTGTTGGTTAAATAAAATAATTATTTTACTTTATTATTTAAAAAATATTTTTAATCAATGTAAGTAATTTTGCTTTGTTAAGATAAATGCAATTTTTCTGTAAATTGGAGAGTAATTTTTATACTTAAAGAAAGTTGCAGACACAGTTAAGAAAGAAAAACAGCTGTTTGTTTTAATTTATGCAATTTTTGTTTCATTTCACACATTTCGATCGAAAAGTTCCTCGTCAGAACATTGGCAATGATTCTTGTGAAAGTTTATGGCGTAAATGCTTAACCTGGAACCACACAAGGGACGGATTTCGACTCCTCAAAATTCTTTAAAGTTACATATATGCAAAGATCGTTTAGGGAGAAAGAGACGAATACCTCTATTCGTTGGAAACATACATTTTAGCAACGGATTGTTATAAACAAAGAGGAACGGAACTTTCGCGAGAATCCGAAAGAAGTAAGTACAGCCAATCAAAATAAAAGCATTTACAATTCGTCGGCTAATAATTTTATTGTCGTATGTCGTATGAAGTTTGAATCGGTTACAAAAATAATAGAAAGCTTAATTACCATGTGTTTACACTGGCTAAAAAAATTTTCAAGTTTTTGCCATAACCTCAAATATGAGCACGAATATGGCATTCATTGTCTTTTCTTAAGAAGCGCTTTTGAGATATTCGCGAAAAATCTGGTTTTTTGCTGTTCATAAGACTATTTTTTGAAAGAGTACTCAAATTTCAAAAAACGATAAAGTCGTATGGAATGAACGATGGCAGAGGTTGTTTTTATAAACAAATGGGATATTTGATAAAAAGCTAATAGAGAGTTACTGTTTAGAAAGCGATTTTTTGTTTCTTCAATTTATTCGAAACAAATATGTATTAAGAAAATCGTGGTTCACAGTACAGTGACTCTGAGACAAGGTTTACATGGACAGCCAGCCAGCCAGCCAGCCAGCCAGCCAGCCAGCCAAACCGACATAAAAAATCGATTCGACTTAGAATCGATCGAATTTCCGCTAATTAAGCAGTTTTTACCGAAATTTTGCTATACCTTAATTCTAAAATTTTTCGCCAATTTTTGCTTTTTTCGCGACAGGTGTGATTTTTCCAAAGTTTTTGGATTTCTAAAATTTTTAGGGACTTCTTATCAATATTACACTTGCTTTATTTAAAATTTCAGCAAACTTTCCCGATTTTTTCCCCGTTTTTGCGAAATTTTGTCATTCATCACTCACATAAATAGTTGTAGGAAACAACTTCGTTTAATATACTTTAGGCTTGCAAGATTGATTTTTCTCGATTTTTAAGAATTTTCAGTGCTCGTCAAGAATCAAGAAAAAATAGGTTTTATCAACATATCGAGCCCAAATAGCCAAAATAATGTAACCAACAGAAAGTTTTCATGGGCAACCGCGTATGTCCATTTTTTCAATTTTTAAATGTTGATGCCATATTGCTTAATTTTAAACGCTCTTTACATGGAACTAAAAATTTTTAAAACCCGATAGGCCCATTCCGATTTTTTAACTCGATTACCGAGTTCAAAAGGTGCAATACCTAGCCTACAGAATGATCTAGAACGGTTTTTCCGGCTCTCCTAAAAAATTTTATTTTAAGACATACGCGGTTGCCCATGAAAACCACAGATTTGTCGGTTACCTCAAAAATATTCTTGCTATAAAATCGTAACGGTGCCTTATGTGCCCACGACATTTTAGGAGATGATGCAAGTGTTGCCATAAAGTCATTCATTAAAAAAAACTAAAATTGAAAATGATGTCGCTTACATAATTTTTGCTATTAGGGCTCGATATGTTAAAGCCCAACCAAAGAACACGTTATTATTATTTTTTAAATTTGTATAAATATTTCATCCCTTTATTTTAGTTTATTGGTTTAAAAATCTATCAAAACTACGTTTCATTTATTCAAAACTAATAATTATAGTTCGAGAACATTGAAATACTGATTTGAAACAGAAACCCATATGAAAACTTGCATGTATTATCCTCTGCACTCAACAAAAATAACACAGGTCTTCGATGAAAATCTTGTTTGCTTTAATCTGTAAATACAGGTGTTGGTCTATATATATTACAAAATTATGCTTCGTTAAAATGTTTTACGTCATATTTGCGAGATAATGGTACATTTCTGTTTTTCGACTTCGAGTTTTTCTTTCAGGCGCCATCCAGAGTAAAATTCTGGTTCGATTCTTAATTTTTATTAAAAAAATTCCACAGGAGTCCCCATGGGGATAAAATGTATGTCCGACCTCCATTAGATTTTTGCCCAAGACATTTTTTCAAACAAACTTGCCCCTTATCTCCACCTCTTAGGGAGTTTTCATACAAATATTGGGTATAACAAACGCTTTAGCACCCCATAACTCGACAAATAAACACTATAAAAAATATTTGGCTCTCATATTCATATCTAGAGTTTTTTGGTATGTCCGTTTTATGAATAATGCTTCATATGAATCAATTATAATTATTTTTAAAGTCACTAACTCTTATGCAGGTATAGAATTTATTTTAAAAATAAAAGATAACAAATTCAATAGAATGACCTAAATTTTCACAAATTTCATGATTTCATCAACAAAGTAATGGTTTTACGCGTTGTGTGGCATGTTTCGCCAACTTGTTGTTGTAACCATTTCTCCACCAAATAATTTACAATGACATAAGAAATAAAAAAATCACGAATAATTTTCCTGTAACAGCCGCCATTCGACATGTTAACCGCACCAAACAGTGAATTTTTCGGGATAAAATGGAGTCTCAAAAACGACAATTCTGCTTGTTTACATACCTGTTAAGCCAGAAATGAGCCTTATCGCTGAATATGATTTGATGATAAAAATCTGGCTTAACTTCCAGTTGATTCTCAACCCATTACCCGAAGACACGACGCAATTAATGAACCGCTATATTTAATTCTTAAACCCATTGCATCTTATATGGATGTAGGCCAATATCTTCCCTCAAAAGTTCCCAAGTGGTGGGCGTGCAGAGACCGAGCTGCTGAGGACGGCTTCTGATCAATAATTCGAGTCCTCCGTCATACTCACGTCCACAGCGGCGATGGCTTCTTTTGTACGCACGGTACGGAATATAGCTGCGATTTTTTGAAAAAATATGTCCACGATTTCTAAACGATGTTCTGGTGTAAGTCCTTACAAGCTGATTTGACAAAATTTACTGAAAAAAAGTCAAACACACTTCATTCGTATGACAGCTACTTTAACAGTTATCCCTATCGGAAGTTCTATACGGTGGCATGTCATAACGTTCAGTGTCATAGTGTCCATGGACGTTATGACACTCCAAAAAGTGTCATTAGGTCCATAATTACTAAAGAAGTTAAATACAAAAAAAATGATCTGCATACACGCAGAGAAAAACATGTTTCATTATGGTCCCAACCAACAAAGCTATTTTTTAAAGAAACTAATTTAACCATAATGTGGTTGTCGGTGACAATGATTTGGTTAAATGAAACATAATATAGTAAAAAAAATTTTAAAAATTGTTTTGCGGTTTTTTTCTGGGTGTATATATTGAATATATAACGAATACACTTTTGGGCGCAAGGATTTTCTCCTCTATGCTATAACAAATACCGGCTTCGCTAACTAAAGATTCTCTGCACAGCCGGCCTTTGGCCGGGCGCAATGATTTTCTCCTCTATGGTATAACAAACACCGGCTTCGCTAACTAAAGCTTTTCTGCACAGCCGGCCTTCGGCCGGGCGCATGGATTTTCTCCTCTATGGTATAACAAACACCGGCTTCGCTAACTAAAGCTTCTCTGCATAGTCGGCTTTCGTTCGGAAACAAGGCAGATTTTAGAAGCTTTACTTAGCGAAGCCGGTGTTTGTTATACCATAAAGGAGAAAATCCTTGCGCCCGGCCAAAGGCCGGCTGTGTGGAGAAGCTTTAGTTAGCGAAGCCGGTATTTGTTATACCATACAGAAGAAAATCCTTGCGCACGGCCGAAGGCAGGCTATGATCCCAAATTTGTTTACATTCTTGATTGTAAGAATTTTTGGCATTATACTTACTTATTTTGATATTTCAAAACAAATTTTACACATTTTAATATTTTTCATTATAAGTTAAGTTGTGGACATTATGACACTTTGCAAAGTGTCATAACGTCCGCGGACGCTATGACATTTCTTTGATGGACGTTATGACACTGGGCGTTATGACGTAATTGTGGTCATTTACTGATGAAGAAAATATGCAAACATACCCAAATGATTAATTGCATTTTCTATTTTAGCACAGTAAATTGTTCTATTTCTGTTCTTGAACTCTGTCATACATTTTATATGACTAAGTTAAAAGTTTTTTTTTTAAATAGGGGGGGGGGGGAGGGCCTTATATGAGAGCAATGACAAAACTTAATCATGTTCATGGTTTAAAAAAGATTTGTGATATTTGTGTAAGAATTAATCACTTCATGGGAATTTACTTATAGTTACTAGTCCCCTTGGAGAGGTATCTTTAATTTAAGTTCATAAAGCTTTTTTTTATCATAATTTTATTGACATTTATTATAATAAGATTTCTAGGGTTGGGCCTTATGTAGCAGCTCAAGGTTAATATTGGTTTATCACCATAGAAATTTTGTAGCGATGTTTAAAAGAGTAATATGTATTGAAATTCATCTTATACAGTTACTTAACCTTTCCCCCTGCTAAAGACTTTTATGTGCATCGTTTATCAATTCCTACCATGGTGTTACTGCATCCCTGCAAATAATATTGGACTACCTGATCCATTTTGATAAAATGGACTACTCCATGGACTGTTCCAATGTTATGCAAGCATGGACCATGTAATTGTTAAAAACTGTTTGTAGTGAGACGACATGTCTTCGTTTTTAAACGACTTCAAAATAGTGCTGGGATACTATCGATATTTTCCACTATCGATATTTATCGATAGTTCAGATTTCACTATCGATACATCGATATTACTATCGACTGAATGTTTGTTCTTCTGCAGGAAAACTTTAATTATTTTTTTATAAGGCTACAGTCCGTTGTTTTCATCACTTTATTGAATGTATGAGACGTATGTATATACGCACGTTATTTTAGATGGCAGTTTTTTAAAAATTGATAAGTACCTTTCTGAAGGAACCGAAGTAACAGGGACTTTAAGATATTCCATTGCAACTTTAAAAAATTTTCTTAATTCTAAACCCAAAAAGGTAATCAATCTAGCGGACTTATCCTCTAATGGTCGTTCATTGTTAACAAAAATATTTGACATTTCAGTCCCTATATAAACATGTGCAAATTTCGACTAAAAGGCCTTTAATTAGCATAATATCGAGTGTCTATCGATAGTTTCCCAGCACTACTTCAAAACTTATCCTCTTTAGTATACCATGGAATAGTTTAAAACTACTCCTTTGTAGTCCAAAGCTGGGTTATATATATCGTAATGTTAAATAGACCATGGTTTTTCCATATGTTTGGGTTACTTTTGGACTTGTGGGCTACACTTTACACGCGTGTTTTGACTGGTCCTATTATTTGCAGGGATGCTTATAAGCGATGAGAACAAATTTTCGTAATTTTTTGTAAAAAGTTCTCGTCATACAATTTTTGTTTTAGTTCTTTTAAAGAAAACAATTTGTTCAGTGAGTAAAAATGTCCATACAACTGAAGCAAATTTAAGAAAGAAATAAAACTGAAACTTACAGCAAAGTTCGTTTTTCGCTTTCCCATTCCTGTTTCGCGCCCCAAACATGATTGAAGCAACATGTTTTACTATACAAAGTTTTGAGAGCGAAACAGGAAAAATGTACTATCATCTCCAATTTCGATAACAATTATGGTTAGTTTATCTGAACTAGCTCTCAAAAGAAATCAAAACAAAATAAAAATTAATATTAAATAAAATAAAGTGATTATTATAAAATAATTATATTAATAAAAGTAGGATAAAATAACAAAAGATAAAATCACACTAACAACCCTACAAGAAATGGATGACTGAAACTGATACACATGCACTAATTTTTTTTTATTGTTACAACTGTAGTTTTTATGAGAAATTAGGAAAATTTTTCAAGGCCCAAGTGTTATTAATCTATTCTTCTTATATATGTATATATTTACTTACTAATATGTTCAATATATCTGTTAATACGTTTCATAAATTTTAATTATTATAAGAATTTAGCCAAATTTGTATTAATTAATTTAAAAAATTAACGCTAATTTTACTCCAAAATGTTGCGTGCTGACGCATAAACGCGCGACAAATCAAGGTGCCTCATCTGTATATATGGGTGGTATAATTATTGAGGAATCAGAATCTCTTGATGTTCTGGGCATGAGGATACAATGTGATGTCCGATGGACAGAACATATATTCAAGGTGTCGAAAGAAGCATTCAAGTGCCTCGGTTTTCTAAGACGTTGTAAGATATACTTCACTCCATCTGATCTCCTTACTATTTATACCACCTATATCCGACCGCGTATGGAATACAACTCTCATGTGTGGGCCGGTGCTTCAAAGTCTATTTTGGAGCTTCTCGACCGCGTGCAGGAGAGGGCGAAGGTTCTCATTGGTGACAGTAGGGTATCCAATTCTATTGACTCCCTCGAGCACCGTCGCAATGTGGGTTGTATTTGTCTGTTTTATCGTTACTACAATGGGATGTGTTCTGACGAAATTAGGGATCTGGTTCCCGAAACCCGTACGTTTGTTCGTAATACACGTTTTTCCTCAAGAGCCCATCCTTATGTGGTCGATTGGCAGGTGAATCGTACAACGCATTACAGAGAGAATTCATTTTTTTCCCGTACAGTTCGTATGTGGAATAACCTTCCTGCAGAAGTCTTCCCTCTCACTTACAACATGATTAAGTTCAAATCGAATTTTCACAAACACTACTCCCTCTATCCTCCTTCCCACAACCTATTTTCCTAGTTCCAACACAATGCAATGCATTAGTAGGGGTCATCCCCTGAGTGCTGGTCCTAACAGTAAAAAAAAAAAAAAAAAAGTACACAAAAGTTTAGGTAATTTTTTTCACATTGGCCTTAATAAACTGATTGAAACTTTGTTCTACGCGATGACCATTATTCTGTCATCAATGACAGTCAAATGACGACCACTGTTCTTGTAGGGAATACAAAAAAAATATCAATATGAAAGAAAAATGAATAGTATGAACAGCATGTTTGACAATCTAGTTTCAGAGAGCAAAACAAGTGGTTCATATCCAGGGTTGTTAGGCTTTTTTCTTCAAAAATCGTCAAAAGTTTAAACAAAATTCGTCAAAATCGTCATGAACAGTTAACAAAATCGTCAACAAATTGTCAAATATTAATATTTTACAAATTGGAGACTATTTATTGCATTGATTGGTTAAAAAATATAAATTTTTTGCAAGAAATTATATTCATGATAAAGAAAGTGATATGGTTAAGTTTTATTCTATTTATTTTAGCAAGTGGGCTGAAATATATTTATCATTTGAAAAGAAATAAATAAGAAAAAATATATTTTCATAAAAACATAAAAAAGCTAGCGCTATCACGTCCAATTTTAGTTCCAAACTAGTGCATTTTCTTCACTTTGCACTCATTTTTCTACACAACTTCTTATTAAGAACTAATTTCTTACTTCCTAACACTCAACTATACTTAGAAGAACTTATCTAACAGAATTAAATGGGAATTCGGCTTTTTACACGCAAATAGAAAAATTCTTCAAATATGATTATGAAATCGTATGTAGCGACGCAAATCGAAATCATTAAAACGCAAAGCTGATTTAACCAATTTTTAAAAAGCGGACCAAATAGGACCGACGCAAATCGGGGCTCTAGTGTATATTTTTTGCCGTATCGATAGCATTCATATAATTGTAGAAATCGAATTACTAGTGCTTCTAATGAAAACCACCTGGCTTGTGATGGGGAAGTACTTGTTTTGCTAAATTTCCAATAATTTTTGTATTTCGAAAAATTGATTTTGTTTAATAAACATATAGACCAGCTAGTCTAAGGCCCGTTTTCACAACTTACCGATAGCTTAAGGTAGGATTTTATCGGACTTTATCGCTCACTTTAGATTAAAGTAAATTTTTAATAATGGAACACTTTAAATAAGGCCGGTTAAAGTCTACTTTAAGCTTTCGGTAAGTTGTGAAAACGGACCCAAGTCTTTTTGTACAGTGGGCGAAAATTTTATTTTTTTGGTCGAAAGGAGCATTATACTTAATGAAAATATGTTGTAAGTTAATGTCTAAGATAATTCTTCTTGTCATAATTATATTGTGAAATTTTGTGAGGATAATTTTAGTGGGTGTCTTCATGGGTCAAGTTGACCCTTTTTTGAGAAAATCAAGTCCTATCAAAAAAGTATATTTTAGAATTAAAATATTCTACGAAAATTTTTACCTGAAAATTGTAGTGGGTCAATTTGACTCTTCTTTGAAATCAAAAAAGTCCTTTTAAAAAGGACATTTAGGGATTAAAATGTTCTACGAAAATTTTTGCCGAAAAATTTGAATTAGTCACCCTTTGATCTTAACCCTCTAGATTTTCTCATTCTGGGTAAATTAAACCCTTTTTTAAATTAAAAAAGTCCTTTTAAAATCCTAAATGTTCTACGAAATTTTTTTGCGGGAAAATTTCTGTTCTGGTTCCCCTTTGATCTTAATCCTCTAGAACCTCTTTTCATAGGTCAATTTGACCCTTTTTCGAGAAAATCAAAAAAGGTCAAAGGATTTAAAGAATTCAAAACTTTTAGTGATGACAATAAAAGCTAAAATTGCGGTGAATTAAATTGTTATGACATTGCCAAATTTAGAAATGCACGTTACAGTACTGCATTCGTAGTCAAAAATCGCTAAATCAACTTTAAAGATTTTTAGCGATAGAGATTTAGCTTTAGCGAATTACAGAATACGGCCACTGGAGTGAAATTAACCTCCTAGATCTCAATAGTAATGAATAAAATTTAGTTGATATGGTCCTTTGTTCCACACTGGGACAACGGAAATTTATATGTATGGATCTTCAGTAAATTTGGTAGCGTAATTTCTAGTCATATGGGCTTTATGTGACCTGAGTCTTGAATGTACTCCAACAAGTAAGATTGGAGTTTTGCTTAGTTCTTCACAAGAAAGTAGAGTAGAGTAGAAAGTAGTGAGTAGAAGTTTGTAACCGGCTAAGGCCAAAACATGGTGAATTTACTACAAGGTGGCATCACTACGGCATCTGGTAATTTTTTGCTTAACTGTGGTGAGAACCCAAAGATGTCATTTTTTTTGTTTATGTTTACATTCTTGAAAAAAAATTTAAAAAAAAGTAATTTTTGTGCGGTTTTTGAATGAAAATTGTGTATAACAATTAAAATATATCATATCAAAAATTATTCGTATTTGGTTTTTACATGTGTGTGTTTTGGTGTGCTAATTGTTTTTTTTTTAAATAATAAATAAAAACAAAAATAATTGTGTATATGACCACGTCGCACAGTGCTTTGGACCATAGACATAAATCAAAAATAAAAACAAGTCCTATATTGTACTTAAAAATGTACAGATCGATAGATAACAAAATAATTAAAATGAATTTTGAAGAATTTTTAATATTTAACTCTTTTTGGCGGCGCTAGAGGGCGCCAAAGTTTGAGAATTTATAGTAAAAATGGCCAAACAACTACTTGAGTTTTACATGCTTTAGGAAAACTGTTGTAAAACTGTTGTTTTTTAAAGCACGAGATTGAAATTTGAAATTTCTGTAGTAGTTTACTATATTTAGAACTAACTGTAAAAAAATTTTATTGAATTATTTTCTCATAAGTGTTTTTTTATTGGTTTGAAAAATGCTTGATATTTACTTAAGCTCTAAAAATTTTCTAACTTTGATGGAATATTAAAAAAAAAGAAAAATACCGTCTATGGGTTTTTTTCTGATTTCGAATATTTGAACTGTTTTCTAATAACTTCAAGAAAAACAATTGAAAAAATTTTACCACAACTTGAAAAAAAAAATTTTTTTTAAATGGCTATTTTCATGATTTTTGCTCAAATTTTGATAGTTTTCAGGAGTTTAAAAAACAATTAACTAAAAATACTGTGAAATATTAATTCAAGCTTATACCGTTCAATAAAAAACAACAAAAATCAAAACATGTATAAAAAATTTTTTGTGTTTGCCTGCATTTTACGGCATTAGAGGGCGCTGAAATCACAAATGCCCTTGGTTTTTTTATTGTTTCAAGAAAATAATTGTAAAAAAATTCATTTTCTGGATTACGAGATTCAAATTTTTTTCTGTAACACCTAACTATATTCTAAACCAACTATAAAAAATTCAAGGGGAATTATGCTCCTATACATATTTTTTAATGGTTTGAAAAATGCTTATTATTTACTTAAGCTCTAAAAATTTTCTAACTTTGATGGAATATTAAAAAAAAAAGAAAAATACTGTCTATGGGTTTTTTTCTGATTTCGAATATTTAGACTGTTTTCTTATAACTACAAGAAAAAAAATTGAAAAAATTTTACCACAACTTGAAAAAAATGTATTTAAAAAAAATGCTATTTTCGTGATTTTCGCTCAAATTTTCATAGATTGAATTAGTTTAAAAAAAATAAACTAGGAACATAATAAGAAATAATTGCAAATAATTCATTAGATGGGCTCAGAATCACTTTCTGATCTAACGATATCCGTCCGGCCGGCTGGCGGTCCATGCATACAGATCGCAAATTCGGAGACAATTTGATGAAATTTGTCCCAGAGGCTCTGACTGGTACAAGGACAAAGCCTATTAAAAATGGAACGAATCGGTCCATAATTTTACAAAAGCCATATTATTACATCGGCAAGATTAAATTTGGTCCAAACCAAACTAATTTTATTGCAATCAAAATCAGCTTATCAAATTGTATTGAAATCTTTCTATTTTTGAAGATAGCTCCCATACAAATCATTCTCCCGAAAAAGCTTTTAATGTGAGCTTCCTTAAAAATATTAGTATTTACATACAAATTGGCGACAATGACTTTTACGATAGCTACTAAGTCATGACAAAATGTTGTCCAGATAGGTCCAAAATAAACTGTAGGTTCCATATAAACCCTCATATTAAAAAAACTCATATACGGAGCTTAAGATATCTAAACAATATTCGGGAGAAAGAACTTTTAAACGAATCTTAACCTCATAACATAATTTTGTTCTGGCGGGTCCATGAGTGCCCATGGGTCCCAAATAGATTACACTCTAGGAAATTTGTTTTTAAATACTATACTATAGGGTATCACATGGTCTGGCTTGACCGATTATACTTTCTTGCTTGTTATTTTTGCAAGAGCATTTTAAGCGTTTTTAACTCATTTTTTATTAAATGATGTTTTTGTATTTTTCACATTAATAATCCGATTCTACCAAAATTCGGCACACATATATATCTAACAAATATCAATTCCCATACCAAATTGTATTACGATTGGATAATTTTTGAAATTGTTATAGCATTTTTAAGAAAAAGGATATATGGCAGGACCTTGAGCCCTTGTTCAGATGGAAATGAAAATTTGCACACACGTTGCTAGTTGTGTATGTATTAGCCTGACCATTTTTTGTAGTTTTGTGGGCATTATTGAAGCTAAAATTACATTTTTCCATTTCAGGACACATGGGAGGTAGGCGTGTCTTTGAACCGATTTCTCCAAAAATTCATATTTTTCTTAACTAAGCTATTTTATGCTAGTGTACGAAATTTCAAAAATTTCTGACAACACTGTGCGTCGTGTGTACGTTTCAAAAATGCGTTTATTTTTGATATGCATTTGTGCGCCACTTTCTTTAAACCTCCAAAGGACTTGTAGTGAAAAAAAGTGGAAAAACAATTGTTTTAATTCAAAAAACATTAAAATTTTAAGTATAAATCTTTTAGTAATTTTTTCATAATATTTTTCGTTTTATTTGTTGCAGATCAGCGTTGCCACTGAAAATTTTTTATTCTACCAAACTTGTTAACCAAAATCCTTTGGACCAGTTTTCTATTTACATATGTTCTAGTTATGATACATTTAACGGCTAATTTCAGCAAGTTCTGTTATAATAAACTACCAGTAATAGCTGTTAGTTTAAAATTTCTTTTATATATACCTTTAATATAAAATTAAAAATTGTTTTGCTTCTAAAGAAAATTTTTAAATTTTGAGTTAACATGGGGCCGAAGGTAAATTATGGACCGACCCATATTTGGGCGGCATGAAATAACCCCCCAAAAATATAACCCCCCAAAAAAATTATGAAATAACCCCCCAAAGCGTGGGGCCTTATTTCATATTATCCGATCAAATTTTGTCGGAAAAGACAAACAATGGCAACGTTGTTGCAAATAATTTTTGACAAGACGGAGTTTATAACACAAACAAAATTGCCTGTTTTTGTTGTATTGTTGTACAACAACACCTAGCGCTGCCACCTTGTAGTAATTTCACCATGGGCCAAAAGGCTAGGTTATTGAAAATGAAGAAGTAAATAAATAAAAAGGTTTAAACAATTGCGTATGTTTAATATTAAAAATCAAAAAAAATCTAACTCAGAATAGTTATACGAGGCTAAACTATATAGTCAATGAAAGAAAAGCAGTGAAACAAGGACGACCTGATTGATTAGAAAGAAAATGGCAATGAAGCTGCATCCGCTTGCCCGCCCAGTCTCATAATGAGACTTTAAATTCGCCCTCCTGTAGCTTTTGGTTGTCGGGTGCCTTGTGGGTTGCACTCAATTGTTTTCGTTGTAGGGATTTCGTTTTAAGGATGTGACGCCAACCATGTCAGTTTACGACGTCGCACAGTGGCTGAAAATCGTTTTTCATCGGCCAAAAATCTGTAACTTTTGAACCGATAAAGATAATTTTGCATTTTTTTTTTGCAGGAGAGAAGACTTCTTGAACTTTTTTACCGTTTTAATTTTGTTAAAATCGGTTCAGTAGTTGTTGAGAAATTTAAGGTCAAAGTTGAACTTTTGATGTTTTTTAGCATTTAGTATAAAAATGCTAATGATTGAGATTGAGAACTTTGGTATTTTTTTATGAAAAAAGTGGGATTTTTTTTAGCCCACTGTTTTAAGAACTTTTTAATCTACATAACTGCCGAATTTCGTTAGCATATCTTTGTTCATGTCAGATTTATAGAATGTCAAACCTTAAAAATATTATTTTTTACTTTTTATTCATTAACACTATATTTTAATAATTTTAATGTTTGACATTCTATAAATCTGACATGAACAAAGATATGCTAACGAAATTCGGCAGTTATGTAGATTAAAAAGTTCTTAAAACAGTGGGCTAAAAAAAATCCCACTTTTTTCATAAAAAAATACCCAAATTCCCAATCCCGGAAAACGGCTTTAAATTTTTTTTTTGTTCAATAAAGGCAATATAATTTACCATTCGATATTGCTCAGAATTTTCTAGAAAATAATGGACATATTAGAAAACATTACTGTTCTAAATGTATAAAAATCGGTGTGCTGAATTATTAGAATTTTTTACTCAAATAATTTTTTTTTTTTTTTGTTTGAAAAATTTGATTTGGAATAGGGCATATGGGAGTAAAAATGTCAAACTGACTATAAATTGCTTCTACAAGCATACACTTAATGTTTTCTTTTGAAAAATATAAACATTTTTATATATTTCTGAAGAAATTCGTATTCATATTACCTTTATATGCATATACATTCGCCTCGTATATGCCACTATACCTTTAAAAAAAATTTATAGGCATGTAATAATACCTATGATCATTTTGTGAACAGGTTTCTTCATTATCAACTCTACAACAGGTTTAACTGGAACCAGTTCCACTAGAAAACTTTTTAGATTAAGAATATAAATAAATGTAAATTTTAAAATTTTTTTTTTCTATTTCTATTTAAATAACAATAAGGACAAAAACATATTTTTTGCTTAAATAACAATAAAATTTATTATATCTCCTATTGATTCGGTTGGAAAATTGCCTCCAAATATTCCATATTTGGTTTTGTATTATCTTTGTCCTGTAGCAACCCTTTTGCTTCTTCATCTAAGTCCCGATGTTCTACTTTCCATTGACTTCGAATGCTAGAGATGAGCGGATCTGACGTTGCCAACAATATATTAAACAGATCTTCGTTTGTAAAATCTCGTGACATTTTTCTGGTATTGTGCTCCCTATAAAATCTGTAATCTTTATTCCTTTTTTCCTGGGCTTCTTCTGACAGATCTCCTAGTGGTACTAAATGATGCCTAATGACATCCCCTGCATGATAAAGGATTTTATGAACCGTTGGAGACATATTTCTCCATGGATATTTGATAGTATATATTCTAGCTGTTTCTTTGGCATAATCCCCAAATTTTCTATAATCAATTTGTTCATTGCATGCAAGTACATCAATGATTGTTTTAAATCTTGATATAAGACTTATATCAACACCTGTTATTTCAGATGCTTTTTTGGGATCAGAAAAGAACCTTCTTGCTGTATTCCCATCATTCGTATTGGCTGATCCTCGTTTTGGTTGGTCTATAATCAAGCCACATTTGCGAAATTCATCCTGAACATGCTTCTTTTTTATACTTCTTAAATCCTTGTTGGTTTCATTGTTTCTTATTGATCCTGATGGTCCAAAATCCAAATCATAACTGATTTTTAGTATGTGCTCCATAATTCGTATTCTTGTATGTAGCGGCGATAATCCAAATTCATATGCATTAGTATTATCTAATGATTTTTCCGGGACTTGGTTTAATTTGCTTGATGTGGTTTGGCATATAATGCAGCTGGATGAAGCCTTTGTGTCAGTCAAAGCCTGGCCTACTTTTCCGTCTATCATCGTTAGCACTAATTGATAGTTAACTTCAATTATATGGCCATCTATTTCTAATTCTAATGGCCGTAGTGTTGCAATTTGGGCTCTTATATAACTGGTTTCATTTTTAATGGTAACAGCAGTTTCCTTTTTAAATTCAAATTTAATTGGTCTGCAGTATTTTGTAGAAGATGGTGTGAGATTTTTCCAAATATCCTTTGTTTGCATCGTACTGGTCGAAGGCTCCGAGTGTTCCAAATTCTTTACCAATCGCAATGGAACAAATGATACCATGAACATTAGAGCGGGTCAATTTGTATGGGACGGAAAAAATGAAAAAATCGCATATGCGGGAAGTAATCTACGAACAATTCTAAGAAAATTTGCCTAAGAAACTATGTGTGTAAAATCGATTCGGATGCCGCGATTTTTAAAGGGAAGTTTCATATTCAGGTTATAGAAAATTTTGTTAGAAAAACTTAAACAGATAGCTTATTTATGAGTGTGAGGGACCCACTGAGGTTAAAAAAACGCTAAGTTTTCTTCTAAACCCTTTGTTTTTACTTCTTATTTTTAAAGTACACTTATCCCTCGATTTACACAATACTTTTTTTAAGGTGTTAATCGAGGGAAAGGTATACTTTTGTTTGTTGACCATATATTGAAATAAAACTAAAATTATCCTTTAAGTTTTGTACGATTTATTGTTTTATTTGCAGTTATTAATTTAGCAATAAAATCAGAAAGAATAAAATAAATTTTAAGTGTATTGTTATTAATACAAAGTTAGTTTCTAGATTTGAAAAAAGAACTAAATAACTAAGTTTTTAAGTCCTGCCTGCTTTCCAAGCGTGGATTTTTTTTTCGACTAACATCAGTCACAGCCATAATACTTTCACGATTTTTTTCCGTTACGCGCCGAGAAACACTGGTTAAAAGTTTAACGCATCGTTCAGTTCCTTGAATGTGGCATGGAACTTGTGGGTCAGGAAGTGGTGGATCTTGAAATTCTAAATATTCCTTCAAATAGTCATACGGAATATCTCTTGTAATTGGTGGTTCTGATAAAATACTGTCATCATCTAAATCTATCATATTGAAATAATTGCAGCAGTCAAAATTAATTTTACATTTTTTGTACTCTCTAAGTTTTTCTGCATCGCAAAGTTTGTTACGGTAGTACAAAATTTTTTGTATTGCCTGGTCGCGTATTGATTTACGATCATCGTAAAGCATTGAAAGCATAACATTTTCTGGATGAGCAAAGTATGAGTTATTTTGAACTACAGAGTAAACAATTTGCCGCACATTCAAGGGAAGAAACTGTGTGAGGCGAATAAACTTAAATAAAAGCGTACTGCCGTAAATAACAGAATTGTAGTATTTGATGTTAAAGTACATGGGAACATAAACTCTTATTACGTACTCTGCTAGAGTTTTTAAGTAACTAGTGGGTGAACTTGTTGCGACGTACAATCGTAAAATTCTGCTGGCCTTGGTTAACCAACGGGAGTGCGCTACAGGTCCAGGCTTTATGTTAGCTAAGTCAACAGAAATAAAACCATTCGATATTGCTGAAGCCATTTGAAGCAAATACTTTACGTCATTAGATAAATCAAGCTTCCATTCGTCTGATGAAGAAGGTGGCATGTTCTCTAGCGGAATGGCTGTAAATTCAACAACCCTCTGAAAAAATTTTAAACTTTTTTTAATAAATGTTAAAAAAAATATTCTGGAAAAATTATTTTCCCACCATTTTCTCACAGCACGTAATTTGTTTACTAATTAAGCCGCTGGCAGTTCTTGGTCCGCTCGTTTTCGAATTATCCAGAAATTCGAATAGGTGACGAAAAGGCAATTCATTAAAATGTAGGAGACATATAAACCAATGCAATGGTCTTCCCAATGCGATCTCGAAACGCCGTATTATGCCATTTGAAACGCCTGTGTTAGTGTTTTCTCCATCACTACAAATACCAATTAAATTATTAAAACTGAAACCTTTTTTGCTGAAAAACTCGCTAAGCTGCCTTTGCTTTGTTAAAGCATCTTCAGCTTGAACTGTAACATATCCTAATAGTTTCGAGTTCGGCTCTTTAAGGACGACTAAATGTGCTTCTTTAACCATGCTTTGGTGGTATTTGCCGTCAATTTTTTCCATTGTTAATGCGTCATCTTTTCTGCCATCAAATGAAAAGTAGCATAGGTTGGTGTCTCCTGCTTGACTCTTGCGTACTGCTTCCCGTCCCTTCATCTTTTCTCTGGCGACTTTATTTTTATCCATAATTATTAGGTCTCCAGTTTCATCTCTATAGTCAATATCCTTAAATAGAGCTGTCGCTAAACCTGAAGCTACTCTGTCAGATATGCCGAATCTGTCGCACATCATCGCGAAATTTAAAGCCGAGTACCTTTTGGTATAAGCTCGTGGTTTCGGTGAAATTAATACATCCTCAGATGGTGCACTTAGCTCTATAAGCTCATCCACCTCCATGTTTAACTGGCTTGGTTGATATGTCGAATCATGACTCACTGGTAGGAAGGTTGCTATTGTTGATACTTGGTCAGAATGATTCTCTGGAATAGTCAGTTTTCTATCATTGTGTTGATCTAGCATAAAAAATGTCAACCTTTTTGGAATTTCTCCACATTTGCATTCATGTACTTTTAAATTACATTTGCATTTTCCAATGAAAAACAAATCATCAATCGATTCCACAAAACGATTTAATTTACTTTTACTTTTTATTTCTCTTTGGTACTTTTCAATGAACTGGTTTAGTTTTAGTAAAATGCTTTTTTCATTCATAAGATCAATAAAAAGTCGATTCCATATTTCAGTTAATTTATTTAACACGTCAGCAGTGAAGTTCTTGTAAGCACACTTTTTTCCTTCTTTTTTTGCCTGGTAACCCAAGAAGAAATAATACTTTAATACATCACGCTTGCTTGGTAAGTTAAGGCCACTAAAATCTGCTGGTGGTCCAAAAATGCAAATATCTGGGGAAGCCATATGAGATATGGTAGATTCATATGAAGAAGATGAAAAATTATTTTCCATTTTACTAGATTATAAATTTAAAATGCAAAATGGAATAGCCAATAAAAAAGCCGAACAGCGGAACGTTTTATTTTTTCACTCGCGTAGTTGAACTTAAATCACACAAATCTTAGTACTTATCACAATGTTTTGTTTTCCTTTTATTGAATATAAATTTAAAGATTCAAACGTTTATTGATTATAAAAACTTATTTATGAATTTAAAAATTTACTGAATAAAAATTAAAAAATTTTATCAACGAAAACTAGACTGTTAGAAAAAAATTGCAACTGCACTGTTTTTAATAAAAATAAAAACGTTAAAAAGGCACCACTTGTTCAAGCGATTTTTTAATTTAACGAACGAGCCTATCTATTAACACTTTTTTCTTAAATTTTTTTCTACTCTGGTCTTACTTTTCGTTAACGCTGGAAGCGATTTCTTTTTTAAAACTTCAGAATAGTTTTCAAAAAAGTTTTTCAATTTCTTTAAAGAAAAAACATGTGTAAAATTTTATTTCAAAATAAAAGTACTCTTAAAGTTTGCGAATTGATAAATATTACATTTTTGCGTTTTCAAATGCGAAAATTTCATTAATTTAATATACAGAGGAAATTTTTTTTTTACACTCTTCAAGGTTTTTACTCGCTGATTGCACTGATGTTACGATCGTAAAAATCGAATGTGTCATATCGTTCGTAATACCGGGAAACCACTGTACCACTTTTCAAAAAATTAAACCTTCCAATTATTGTCAAAAAGCTAAAAATATAAGTTTTGTACATGTAATTTACTTCTATGTAAACATATTTGATACAATTTTTTATACTACCTAAAACTAAATTTCCCCTTAAAAATCGCGGCATCCAAATCGGTTTTAGACCCATACTTTCTTAAGCAAAGTTTCTCAAAATGATCCGTAGAACATTTTCCGCATATGCGATTTTTCGAAAAAAAAATCGACCCGCTCTAATGAACATATCTGTATCTGAAGTATTTTCACATATAGATTGCTTGTATTGTTTCTGTCCAGAAGAACCATCACATCCCCATTTGCAAAAGAGAGTTAACTTGCAGTTCCCATATTTTTTCAAATCATCTCCTCTAAGTGATTGTAGTAAACGCTGAGCTGTATGATTAAGTAGACCTTGAAGTTTTACCTCTGCCGAAATTGGTGTGATTTTAATAGTGTCCCTTGGTGGCAAACATTCCTTCTTAGCAGCAGTTATGTGATGATAAGCAGGATACAGATTTGAACCTTTTTCAATTGCACGCACTCTGAGCCGAATATATTGCTCTTTTGTTAACTTCAAATCTAAAAATAATGCAATGCCTCTTCATTTGAAAACTGTTTTTCATCGCTTGGCGTTGGAATACTCTTAAGAATCCGTTTTGTTCTCTTGGGACTAGCGATAAAAACTTTTTCTATAATATCGACTTTTGTGAGTTCTTTTTGTGATCGCAGTTGATATAGCAAAGCTTCTTGAATACTTGTATCTCCGATTGCTTCGTTGATATCCTTAAGCTTCCGCCTTTTAGATCTATCGCTACAGTTCTCAAGTGATTTCTTTGGCCTCCCAAGGTTATTTTCATTTGTACCTTCTGAAGATATCTGGACACTGAGTTCGCCATCTAACCAGTTTGCAAAACTGTTGTAAAATCTAGGTTTTCTCCATCCAACTTGTTTGAACCGCTTTTTTAAGTTTTTGACGAAATCGATTATTTTATTTTGCAGTTCCGATCGTATTTCAGTGCTGCAGGAATATAAATTGAGTTTTCCTTCAATGTAACTTAAAACATCTTCCTCCTTTTTATTTTTAAAATACTCTTCGGATAATTCTTTATAGCTGAAGCTCTCCATTTTTATAGACATTTAAAAATTAGATTGTAATTCCTTAGATATATTTTAACAACTGAGATTTTATTCGAATACCACTGGCTTTTATACATAGCGTGCGTTATACTGTGTTCCTAGGTAGCGTAATAAGGTAGAATTAAAAACTAAATTGGGCTAAAGTAGGATACGCTTAAAATCCCACAGGTATTGGTAATTATATAATATAAAATACCCAGCACAGCTTGGCTTGGTACATTTATATTCCAGTCATATGAATAGGTAAAATAAAAAGAGCAAAATAAATGTTGCGAATAATTGTACACAAACTAAAAAAGTGTTCTATAGGCTGGTCCAAGCAGGTACAAAAGTGCATTTGGGTTTAAAGTAGATACTTTCACCTTCCTACAGCTAGTAAAATCTCTCTAACCCCTTTTGACCCTCATAAATTCTATACTTCTGAATTTCAATTTGACTGCAATATAGAACCTGAAAAAATATTTAATAACACAGCAGGTATAATCGGTACAGTAATACAACATAACATTGTTTGAAGACTGCTTTACTACCAACATAAAAAATGTTGAACCCACTATTGATAAGAGTTTGACATAAAACATAATCCATCCGATTAAAAAACTAGAAAAATCGTTATAAAATCAAGCCAAAAAATCCGTTTTATCCGAATATCTCCAAAGGCAAAGGAGATAACCTAAAAATTTAAGTATATTTTTTTTAGCACACCTTAAGTTTAATTTTTTTTGAAATCCATAAAATATTTTTGGTGAATTTTTTAAAAGTTTGAATTTCCGAGGTTACCAATTTTAGAGGTCCGCAAGTTACACTCCCGACCCTCAATTCTTTCAATTCAACTCAAAAGCTATCCGGCTATGACAGTTTAAAATTTCATTCAAATATGTTCAGCCGTTCATAAGAAGCAAAATAATTTTTCAAAACAAAACATTCGTAAACCATTGTGTTATATTTCAGTCATATGAGCAGCTTAAATAAAAATAGCAAAAAAAAAAATGTTGCGAGTAATTTCATTAAAATGAAAAAAGTGTTCAACAGACAGTTCCAAACAGTTAAACAAGTATATATGGGGTTAAAGAGGACACTTTCAGCTTTCTGATGGTACTAAAATCTCTTTAACCCTTTTTGACCCTAAAAAGTTCTACTCCTCTAAAATTCGGATTTAACTAAAATATAGAACCTGGGGAAACATTTAATAACACATCAGGTATAAATGATACAGTGATGTAATGTACCACTTTTTAAAGACTACTATCCCACTAATATAACAAAAAAAATTTCGACCCATTATTGATAACGGTTTGCGAGAAATCATAATTTAGTTCTGATCAAATTTACAAAAATTAATTTTTTTCTAAAACAACAACAAATATTTGTTTCCAGCAGCATGCCACAGCCACAATTACCAATATTTTAATCTAGTTTTTTGGATACCTTAGTTCTTATATGTTTGCTATCGAATGGCATTTACATTTTTGAAATCGGCGATGGCAAAAAATTGGACTTTTGGCCGATGAAATTCAATTTTCAGCCACAGTGCGTCGTATTTATGTAATAATATCATTATAATGTGCAAGTTAGAGCAATTCATCGTTACTGATTCTTCGACGCCAACATATTCTTAAAATGTTTCTCAAGCATCTATTGGTTAAGGTTTGAAGCTTGCGCTTAATTTTTGTGGCGACAAGTCATGTCTCTGAACCTTACAGAAAGATAGATTTAACGCTTGCCTTCTATACGTGTTCTTTGGTCATCGGAGAGAGTTCGTTCGATTTCCGGACGTTGTATAGGTAGTTAAAGACATTTCTAGCCTTAGTTTTTTGGCTACGGCGCCTATGTCAGGTTAAATGAAGCTGCCTGGATGTTGAATAAGTGGTGTGGTGGCTACAGCGCAGGTCTAAGTTTGGTTTATATTTACCCGCAGGACCACTTTTGCAGCTGTTGAGACGAGGTCGTTGATTCTGTCTTGCACGTATTTTTTCCTATATGCGAATATGGCGATGTCATCGGCATCGTCAAGATCTTGGTTAACTCTTCAGCTTATACCTCTCTTAACACCCGTTATTTTAAGGAAAATTGCGCCAAGTGTGCTGACGAACAATATAGGCGATATAATACACCCCTGTTTAACTCCGGTAAGGATATTAAAGGGTTCAATCATACAAAATAATAAAAGCAAATAGGGATTTTTACGAATAGTCTCCTTTAAAGTAATCTATATATTTAAAATAAACAGCAAGGCGAATTCATCCAAGGTAATCTCGGTACTACAACAAGTACAACTCGTACAAAAACCACAAGCAATTTGTTTTTGTAAAATCATTGTACAATGTCAAAAACAGAAATAAAACAAAACAGAAACAGAAACAATGATAATAAAAGAGAAAAAACAAAATTTTGACATCCAACAGTGATTTTAGCTAATATCAGCAGGGCTTTTAAGACCACCTGTAATAAATTCGCCTTGATAAATAGTAAACTTAAATAATTTAAATAAGTATTTTTTCCGATTTTGAAGCATTTCATATTATTTTATTTTAAATACAAATTTTTATTTAAAAAACTTAAAATGTATCTAACTTAAACAAACACCACCGCTTTAATCTATTTTGAATTTAGTGGGAGTAGGTTTGCGAATGTCAACCATGGCAATTGCAATGAACCTGCACAGCTGATTGATGATTACCCCTTGCTGCTCCACGAATAACCTATGATTTGATTTTAATAAAAAAAATTAATTCGTATGTATGAGTTAAAAAAAAATAAAACTTTTTTTACATTTCTTGGTGCGTTTCGTGCTGCCATTATTATGCAAACAGTTATAAACAAAATTGATTTTAAAATTTTCATTTCTAGTTATTTTTTTTTTGTTAAATTTTTTATGAAAGCTTAACGATTCTTTTAATACTAAAGTGCTTTTATCTTTAGGTTTAACTTATATATCGTGTAGATGATAAATCTTAATTAATCTCTTAGCAATAGACTACAGTGAGAGTAAAAACGTAATGAAACATACAAAAGTTCGAAAATAGGTTTAACCGCAAAAAGCAAATGGGATTTCAATTACATCATTTTCACTAAGTTTTAAATAACTCGATTAAACTGCAAAAGTAAATTAAAAACATTTTTCCCATTAATCATTTTATCACAGATGATTTGTGTATTACCCTGTTTTGTATGAATTGGATTTAAAAGATGACGTTTGTTTCTCATTGAATATTTGATTTTACGATAATAATTTAAATATCTTGAAAATTTGGATTAAAAACCATAAATAGTTCAACAAAATAACCACAATACTTATTATTGTTAAAGCTAAGGCACGAGCTCTATGTGTACATTTGTCCTTCAAGTTGTGCTGAAAAAGGTCAACAGAAAAGAAAAAGACAAAATGAAAAAACAAAAAATGTACTTGGACTTCAAGAAAAATTCTTGACCAAAGTACGAAAAAACAGAATTAAGGGAAAAACATGTAAAATCAATTAAAATGGATAATCATTCAGGAAAGCAAATTTCGATCTACCAAATGTTAGAATACAATTTGGTTTAAGGATTGATGTTTGACTATTGAGGTCAGCAGTCATCGATGGCTGCGAGTGTAAGACAGCAAATTCATCTTAGGAGATTGAGTGGTTGCAATCGAAACATGTCATGGTAACCTGCCGGCCGGGGTTCGAGCCCCAGCCACGTCAAGAATGAAAGATTATCAATAACAATTTTAATTAATTTTCATGTTGTAAAATTCCTTTCTTCATAAAAATAATTTAATGAAAAATTTAAATTCATGAACTTAAGCCTATTTAAAAATATTGAAAATTTGGATTAAAATCTTTAATTCTGGTTAATATTTATCAATATTTGACTAGCGTTTAAAAAACTGCAATCAAAGTAGAAAAACTACCCTTTTCCACTTCTTCATTTGTCGTTGGCCAAAAAAAACTGTTGCTTTTACTTATGATTCATTAAATGTAGACAGCCGCTGTCAAACCAACTCAAAGAGCGAAAAGTTGAACACACATTTTCGTTTAATCTTCGACAAGTTTTCGTTTCGACTGCAGTTTTTGGAACCCGGTATTTTACACTGTGAAAGTTTTCTTTCAAAAAGTCTGAATTTTTTGATGAGAGAGGAGAGATTAATAGCATGTTCTCCTCCCCTCTCACTAATAAAGTCAGACTTTCTGAAAGAAAACTTTCATAGTGTATATAATTTCTTAACTAATCAGCTAGACGTAAGGACGATAAATTTAACAAAATTCCAATTTCGTAAGCGTGATTGGTTTTAAGAAGGTATCTGAACAACAGTGTTGGCAAGATAGGGGTTTTCGCCCTTAATTTGGGGTTTTCTTTTGAATTTAGGGAATAAAAAGTTGCTCACAGAAAAGCTTTAAGTGCCCATAAGGATACAAAAAATCTACAAATATACTGCACATCTTATACAAATATATAGATTTTAAAGTAATTACCCTAGAGGGAAGCGAACTGCCACCATAGTAGTCCTGTGATAGGTCTTAGGTGGTAGAGACCGGTTCTAGTTTTAACTCTTTCTATGAATAAGACCTATCACTTTTACATGGGGTTGTCATTGGAGGGGGTCAATTGACACCATTTGACCAGTCACAAATCTATTCTCAATGGACGTGTTTAGTGACAGTTACTAAAATGTAGTATTATTTCAATACGATGTAGCATTATTTCAATATAACAAGTCCCAGAATTAAATTCAAGAGCCAAATTTCAGAACGTCCCAAAAAAATGTATCACACCACCGGTGAAGACTCTACTTTAATTCATTACTTTTTCTACCTTTTTGTTCTCCATAAGCCAGTTACATGATTGGTTCTCCTTTCACTGGTCATGAGTTCTTTCTTTTTGTACCTGTTCTATTTTCACAACTCCCAGGACCAGTCTGTGGGACCAATTGACACAAATTTCCCGCAGGGTATTAAAGCTATAGATGTAGTTTTAGAGAAGTAGTTCCATTAAAAGTTCTAGCATAACCACCTTTCTCAGCTCCAAAAGCGTAAAAGGCTTTAATAGGCCGATCTTCCTCCCGATAGGACAAGTCCCCTCTAAGTATACATGCACTCCTGGAATTGTACTAATTTTTGCAGATTCAGTAAAAAATATTCAAAAGTATATGAAAAAATTCTAAACACAACAAGTTTTATCCGGCAGCGTCAAATATTTGTTGCTTTTCAATTTAATATTACCATTTTGATACCTTTTACCACAACGTGTGGTGAATGAGGTTATACACATTCATTTTGCTATTTTGTGTGTTACAACAAGAAATATTTATATAAGACCCAACAAAGTACACACATTCTTGGTTCTTCTTATTTAATTTAGCATTGCCCGTCTATGTGTCTGTTCAAAACACGCTCATTATCGAACGATTCAGAAGAAAATAAATTTCTAGTTATGCTAAGCAGTTCAAAAGTGAGATCTCGCTTAGTCCTATTAGTAGGATAACTCTTTCCTACTTCAGTTCAATTGTGGACAAACAAACCTAAAAAATGTATAAATAGTACATATAATATTGTTTACCAAGTACATATGTATATAGTATTTGGAACCATTAAAAAATAGTTGTGTTAATATATTCTAGCGATTTAGTGTTATTGCAGGGAAAAAAAATTTTTTAATCGACCACTAAAGTGGGAATTACCTCGCAAAAAACCTTAAACGTAACAAAATTTAAAAAAAAAAAAAATTCATAAAATCAGACCCGGCTTTTAGGAATTATTATAAAATTAGGCGTATCCACTTTACAGAAAAAATTTCTCAAGAAAATTTTTAACAACACAGCTTGTTAAAAAAAAAATTAGATCAACAAACTTTTTGTTTGATTCAATGAAAAAATTTATCAAATTTACACTTTGCAAAATAGCACTCAATAAAACATATTTAATAATGAACTGACACCAAAGTAGTCCCGTGATAGGTCTTTGGTGGTAGAGACCGGTTCTAGTTCTAACACTTTATATGAATAAGACCTATCACTTTTACATGGGGTTGTCATTGGAGGGGGTTAATTAACACCATTTGACCACTCACACACCTATTCTCAATGGACGTGTTTAGTGACAGTTACTACAATGTACATAGTATTATTTCAATACAAAGTAGAATAATTTCAATAAAACAAGTCCTAGAATTAAATTCTAGGAAAACAGTTTCCTGATGATCTGGCCCACTGATGCTAACTTGTATTTTTTTCATTACTGTACGACCATCTAAAAGTTACCGTTTTTTGAGAAGAATCTACCGTACGCAAAGTTTTTAAACAAAACAATAATGTGCTGTTTCCAAATGATAGGCGATTGATAGTGTAGTAAAATTTATATGAAAAGCACTCAGGTCATCGCCTGTCCAGTGTTGCCACTTTGTGGGTAATTACACGAATTTGGTGTAATTTTTACCGTCGTTGGTCGAACGTCGGTAATCACTTTTAGGATTAAATCAGGTATAATTTGAAATTATTTCTTTAGAAGCCTAAATAAAATCAAGATTCGATTTCAGTGGTGATACATTCTGAACTAAAGTCACGGTTTCTTTTAAAGAAAAGACTTCAATCGTTAAAAATATATACATATTTTCAAAAGTTTGGTATGAATGTCACCAAATGGACTCTTTGATTTGGATAAAGATGACTATCAAAGTGATTTAAAACCCGGAGTTTATTGGAAAAAAAAATTCCTTATATACAATTTAAAAAATAATTGATTACAAAAAGATACACACAAAAATAGCACACATAATTAACAATAATAATTACTAAGAGTTGCGAAAGGTGTTTATAGCCCTTTTCATGGCATTAGGATTTGATGAAAAGTCCATTAATCTATGAATACAAATTCCCCGGGAGTTTTTTCACTTTTCCCAAATTTACAATTGAATTTAAGGCTCAGTTAGCCGGGAGTAACAGTAACGTTGCAAATCAGCTGCTTTATTTTGTTGTATGTAAAGCAATTAGAACGTAGCAGTAAGATGTTACGTCTCAATCTGTAAGAAATAGATTGGACTCCTTTCTAACGGCAAGGTTAAGTTACTATTACTCCCGGCTAACTGAGCCTTTACATAGGAAAAATGGGAGAAGGGAGAGAACTCCCGTGAAATTTTATTCATTATTGGGCTGTATACAATTTGTTAAATATAGTGCTCATTCTACTGATCGGATCATTGCCTAGTTTTACCACCGATATCTTAGAGTCCTTGTAGAAGGTAATTCCCAAATAATCCATGTCGTATTGAATTTAACACTGGGCAATCAAATAGGAGATAATATACTCTCTCCTCAGTTCCGGGTTCTCTGCAGCTGCCGGCAGCATTTATTAAGAGGGAGACCGAGTCTCATAGCGTGCTTACCGATCGTCCAGTGACCATTAAGTATGTATACCAGTCTTGAAATGTTCCTGCGACTGAAGTTAAGAAGTTGATCAGAGCAACTAATGTCGTATATGTGCCACGTTACTTTAATAGTTCTGCAGCCATCCAGTTTCTTCCATTTATCACTAGCCATATCCAGTTGCTGGAGGGGTAAGTTTTGTAAATGTAAATTATGCTTATTTTGCAATTATTAAAATAAATCTGAATAAATACTAGGGCGTGTTAATTTTTTTTTTTTTTTTTTTTTGATGAAGCGTATAGCAAAAACGTAATCTAAAGGTGAATCTGAGAAATTTTGCTCAAGAGACCATAGCTCTTAGTCGGGTTTAGAGCACCCCAAAATTTAAAAATAGATGTTTTTCCATATTTTAATAAATTCTGAATTTTCTTCGATTTTTTCGGGATTTTTTTTTTTTTTTTTTTTTTTGCAGATTATGAAAGTTCAGATAATTTCCAACAACTTTTATTACGATAAATTTTTTTGTTTTCGAACTCCTTTTTGTAGGAAAATCGATCGAAGAAAATTCAGAATTTATTAGTTAAAGTTCATTTTAGGCTATTTTGACCAAACATTCCTAATATCTCTACTAAAAATAAATTGGTATTGGTATCAATACAGATTCTGAAAGGTGATAAAAATACCTTTCAAACAAGCTCAGATTGAGAAATCTACTATAATTCTATCCGATTTTATGACGAATTTAATTAAATTATTCTATGTACATATGGAAAAATATCTATTTTGAAATTATGGTCTCTATGGCTATGGTCTCTTGAGCAAAATTTCTCAGAATCACCTATAGATTCTAATTCATATGTTTATCGTGATGAAATTTTTTCGTTTTTGTTTTATAAATCTATGTGTTTTCTAATTTGTAATCTTAATAAACAGAAAAAATGTACCGAAATGTTCTTAATGTTCCTTTTATTATAAGTGTTGTTTACTTTCGTTAAAATTTTCTAGTTCATAAATGAATCTTCAAAGGGTTAATCCTATCTTAAAATGCAAAATATATATTAATATTTAATAGATTATCTGAATACTTGTGTGTTTCAATTAATTGCAGACAATAAATAACAATTTTGCTACTAAAACCACGAAAATTCAAAAATAAATTTCGAAAAGGGCTCATTTCCGAAAACTGTAAATGACCATTTTCTTCTTCAAATATTACTTAAAAAAATTTTATGTTTTTACTATTATAACATAAACAGAGGCTTTAAATTTTGAAAAAAAAACTCTGCTTTAAAAAGTCAAATAGTTCAAGAGATATTCAGTTCTTGGTGTCTCCTGAATACTTTATATTTTTGTAGCTGTGCCCTTTTCGAAATAATGATTCAATTGATTTTTTTTTTTAATAAATAATATTTTCAATTTTGATTAAAACAATTATCTTAGAACTGTGTGATTTTAAACAATGTGGTCGTTGGTTCAAAAAATGTGTTTTTCCTTTGAAATGTGTTCGTTTTTGCTTAACTTAGATATGCATCTACATTTTATAGATGCATATATCTTCATCGATTTTATCGAAAATATCACTTTTTTGTTTTATTGTAGGTTTAAATATTTTGATAATCACTTTTTTATTAAATGTAACTGAAACAACATTTAAGTAAATAATATGTAAGTCAAGTTATTTAATAGAAGTAAATATTTTTTTAATTATCTATTCGTTAAACCTTAACTGTACTGTAAATCATAAATATCTTACACTTTAATACATTTCTGTTATTTAGACAACAATGAAAACAAAATATGAAAGGGTATAATTAAATTGATTACTTATTTAAAAAAAATAAATCTCGAACATTAAGTTCGCAATACCAGAACTTTACTGTTTTTTTAAATGATATAGAAATTTTAAAATAATTTTCCAAATTCAAAAATCACAAAAAGATTAAAACTAATGCGAAATTTGTTAATGTTTTATGAAATATGAGTTCTATCGAAGTTCGAAACTCTATCCTATTTCCTTAAAAAATTAAGCTAGAATTTTTTAACAATTTTTTTCGAATTCAGCAGCCCCAAAAACATATAGATTGACCATCAAAAAATTTTGTCCATCAAGATTCGGGATTCGTCCCGCTTTGGCGGTAAGTGCCGGTTGACATTAACGACGATTTTATAAATTGTAACTTAAAAGTGGATCATGCCTGACGCAGTAACAGTCGACTTATTCGAAAAAGGATTGTAGTAGTCAAATTTAAACTATTGAGTGCAAATAACCACCAACTGTGAATTGTTTTATTAACAAATCTAATAATAACTTAAGCCACAAATTTTATTATTAACCGTCGCTACTAATACAAATATTTTTATTAAAATTTTAAACAAATGGCAAATTATTTTAAAATAAAAAACATTTTACTAAGATGAATCCTTAAAAATATTTTTGTCTCTTTAATTAGGCAAGGAGGCCCTATGCTCCTTATTGGATCAATGGGAACATATATAAATATACTTATATAATTAGGCAAGAGCTACTAATGCGGCCGTTACATCATAATCGTTATTATTATTGTTGCGTTTCACAATCATCTACAGAAAATAATTGTTAAAAAAAAGTCTAAAGCAAAAAGAAAACACTTACATGTCCTGGGGCTGCAATAACATTTGCCACAATGCAACCAATTACGAATATTAATTGAAATAATTTCATTTTTTTTTTTATCTTCCGACGTGTTTGAAAACTAAAATTATAATGCTGAGGACAAGTGATTGCTAATGTAATTTATAGTTAATATTATGTGCGTTCGTTTACTTTTTCAGTAAAATTCCAGTAAATTCCAGTAGGTGAGTAATATGAAAATTCTACAAATTTATGTGTACGCGAACGCATTTCAGTAAAATCCAGTACAAATTTGTACAAATTTTGGGGTAAACGAACGCAGCTATTATAAGCAGTGCAAGTTTTTCATAAAAAAATATGCTCTTGCATATTTCTTAAGTTTTTCCTATAAAAAACTTTTTTGATATATTTTGCATAAATTTGCCTATCACGCAGGTTTTTTAACAAAAGAATTTCATTTGAGTAAATCAATAGCAATTACAAAATAAAAATATATCGGTCCTTTTCTTTCAAATGAATTTTCTTATATCGGAATTCTTAACAAGAACTAAAAGAAGATCGGATTAAATTTTTTTAAATAAACGGTTTCTGAACAATTTTGGATGTTTTGTTTTTGATAGTAAGAAACTAAAAAAACTTTAAAAATTTTAAAAGTAGATTGTTCCGGATTGTTTATTGAAAAACAAAACAAAGTGTTAAATCGAAATGTTGGTCTTGAAACGTTGACCAAGTTAAACCACAAGATATATTTTAAGAAAGGCAAACCGATGAATATTTTTGTGCCAATATGGAAACGTAGCTTATGTCAAATATTGTAGTCTTGGGACATGCTTAGTTATTTTGAAGTTTTATTAGAGAAGTTTTTTGGTTTATATAAATATAAGTAACGACTTCAATAGAGGCAAACATTTTCCACATGTTTGTGCATATTTGAACTTGCCCTGATTATGAGCAATTACTTTTTTGGGTAATTCCATGTCAAAACGACCAAGAGTGGGACACGACCCCTTCCGATTTTAATGAAATTTGGTGAGAAGGTTCCTTTTATCTTATTAGGAACATATATGAACGAAAAAAATTTTTAAAATTTGTTTTTCGAAAGTTATGTCATATTCAAAATGTCATAATTTCGCAGAATTAGCCGAATGTGTTGAGCTTATTTCTTCAATATCTCGAAAACTACTTGACATATGAAGATGATTTTGATGTCATTTTAAAGAGAATACTTGGCGCTACAAACGATAGATTGAAAAAACAAATTTTTTTTGAAAAATGTAATGTCTGCAAAATGTTAAATTTTAAAAACGGACTAAGTCAAAAACTTATTTTTTTATTTGGCTGATTTTTTTTTTGTATAATACCTCAAACTGTTCTTTAAAAATCCTGAAACTTTGAAGGAGGTGTTTTTTTTCTTTTTTAAGATATGATTTTTTTCCTTTCGCAACCCTTAAAAAAATAATATTAAAATAGAATTTTTATATTGTTATTTTGAGCAATAAGTACACTGTGCAAGTTGCAAAAAACAGACGAGCCGCGCACCTGGCATTTTACCCTAATTTGGGACGCTGAATCCAGTGGTGCTAACAGTTTTTTTAGGTTAGCTCGCGTTTTCAAGATATACCGTTATTTCGAAAATGTAATAGGCTGCACAGCATATATTCGCGTAACTCAAAAACGGTTTAGTTTATTAAAATAACTAAGAAAACCGAAATTCGGCAATAAATAATAAAGTGGGGCTGGTCATACATTTGACCCATCTAAGAGCATCCTACGCGCTGTACCATATAAATATTGCGGCTTAATAAAATTCTTTAATTTGGCCCCTGCAGCGCGTAGGATGCTCCTAGATGGGTCAAATGTATGACCAGCCCCACTTTATTATTTATTGCCGAATTTCGGTTTTCTTAGTTATTTTAATAAACTAAACCGTTTTTGAGTTACGCGAATATATGCTGTGCAGCCTATTACATTTTCGAAATAACGGTATATCTTGAAAACGCGAGCTAACCTAAAAAAACTGTTAGCACCACTGGATTCAGCGTCCCAAATTAGGGTAAAATGCCAGGTGCGCGGCTCGTCTGTTTTTTGCAACTTGCACAGTGTACTTATTGCTCAAAATAACAATATAAAAATTCTATTTTAATATTATTTTTTTAAGGGTTGCGAAAGGAAAAAAATCATATCTTAAAAAAGAAAAAAAAACACCTCCTTCAAAGTTTCAGGATTTTTAAAGAACAGTTTGAGGTATTATACAAAAAAAAATCAGCCAAATAAAAAAATAAGTTTTTGACTTAGTCCGTTTTTAAAATTTAACATTTTGCAGATATTACATTTTTCAAAAAAAATTTGTTTTTTCAATCTATGGTTTGTAGCGCCAAGTATTCTCTTTAAAATGACATCAAAATCATCTTCATATGTCAAGTAGTTTTCGAGATATTGAAGAAATAAGCTCAACACATTCGGCTAATTCTGCGAAATTATGACATTTTGAATATGACATAACTTTCGAAAAACAAATTTTAAAAATTTTTTTCGTTCATATATGTTCCTAATAAGATAAAAGGAACCTTCTCACCAAATTTCATTAAAATCGGAAGGGGTCGCACAGTGCTTTGGCCCATAGACATAAATCAAAAAAAAAACAAGTCTTATATTGTGCTTAAAAATGTACAGATCGATAGATAACAAAATAATTAAAATGAATTTTGAAGAATTTTTAAGATTTAACTCTTTTTGGCGGCGCTAGAGGGCGCCAAAGTTTGAGAATTTATAGTAAAAATGGCCAAACAACTACTTGAGTTTTACATGCTTTAGGAAAACTGTTGTAAAACTGTTGTTTTTTAAAGCACGAGATTGAAATTTTTTTCTGTAGTAGTTTACTATATTTAAAACTAACTGTAAAAAATTTTTATTGATTTATTTTCTCATAAGTGTTTTTTTATTGGTTTGAAAAATGCTTATTATTTACTTAAGCTCTAAAAATTTTCTAACTTTGATGGAATATTAAAAAAAAAAGAAAAATATGGTCCATGGGTTTTTTTCTGATTTCGAATATTTAGACTGTTTTCTAATAACTACAAAAAAAAAATTGAAAAAATTTTACCACAATTTAAAAAAAAAAACTGTTTTTAAATGGCTATTTTCATGATTTTTGATCAAATTTTGATAGTTTTCAGGAGTTTAAAAGACAATTAACTACAAATACTGTGAAATATTAATTCAAACTTATACCATTCAATAAAAAACAACAAAAATCAAAATATGTATAAAAAATTGTTTGTGTTTGTCTGCATTTTACGGCATAAGAGGGCGCTGAAATCACAAATGCCCTTGGTTTTTTATTGTTTCAAGAAAATAATTGTTAAAAATTAATTTTTTGGATTACGAGATTCAAATTTTTTTCTGTAACAGCTAACTATATTCTAAACCATCTATAAAAAAATTTTACTGGAATTATGCTCCTATACATATTTTTTAATGGTTTGAAAAATGCTTATTATTTAGTTAAGCTCTAAAAATTTCTTAACTTTGATGGAATATTAAAAAAAAAAGAAAAATATGGTCTATGGGTTTTTTTCTGATTTCGAATATTTAGACTGTTTTCTAATAACTACAAAAAAAAAAAATTGAAAAAATTTTACCACAACTTAAAAAAAAATTTATTTAAAAAAAATGCTTTTTTCGTGATTTTTGCTCAAACTTTCATAGATTGAATTAGTTAAAAAAAAAAAAAACTAGGAACATAATAAGAAAAAAATCCAAATATATATACTATTGAATTAGAAAAATTGACAAGATAAATTAAAAAAAATTAGTATAACAGTTGTGTCTGTTTCTTTTTGTCGACACAAGATGGCGCTAAATTCCCAGATGACGTTGGTTTTTCATCGTATAAAGAATATTTTCAAAATGTGACTTAGTGCCGTTATTTTTTATTTAAATTGAAGATGGTTACGTGACAGAAGTTTTTTTTTTGGTAACAGCCTTTGTTTGTAGTAAGAGCAATTCTATTGTGGAGTGTTCGAAAATATTGCATACAGGGTTTTAAATTTAAAAGAAAATAAAAATTTTCTATTAAAATGTTAAATCAATTTATATATTTAATAAATACTTACTTTTACAAACGAGTAAAAGTGAGGGCGCGTGGTTCAAAAAATGAACGTGCACATCTCTAATCAATTTTATTGCAATCAAAATCAGCTTATCAAATTTTATTGGAATCTTTCTATTTTTAAACATAGCTCCCATACAAATCATTCTCCCGAAAATAGCTTTTAATGCCAGCTTCCTTAAAAATATATGTAGTAACATACCAATATAAACCATAGGTTACATATAAACCCTCATCCAAAAAACCCATATATGAAGATGAAGATATCTAAATAATATTCGGCAGAAAGAACTTTGAAACGAATCTTAACCTCATAACATAATTTTGTTCTGGCGGGTCCATGAGTGCCCATGGGTCCCAAATAGATTACAATCTAGGAACTTTGTTTTTAAATACTATGCTATAGGATATCACATGGTCGGGCTTGACCGATTATACTTTCTTACTTGTTATTTTTGCACGAGCATTTTAAGCGTTTTTCACTCATTTTTTATTAAATGATGTTTTTGTATTTTTCACATTTATAATCCGATTCTACCAAAATTTGGCACACATATATACCTAACAAATATGAATTTTCATACCAAATTTTATTACGATCGGATAATTTTTGGAAGTGTTATAACATTTTTAAGAAAAAGGATATATGGCAGGACCTTGAATCCTTGTTCAGATTTAAGTGAAAATTTGCACATACGTTGCTAGTTGTGTGTGTATTAGTATGACAATTTTTTGTAGTTTTGTGGGCATTATTGAAGCTTAAATTACATTTTTCCATTTCAGGACACATGGGAGGTAGGCGTGTCCTTGGACCGATTTGTCCAAAAATTCACATTTTTCTTAACTAAGCTATTCTATGCTTGTGTACTAAATTTCAATTTCTGACAACTCCTTCTATTTATGTCCCTTCGTTATATGGGGACAAAGCACTGTGGGTCGTGTCCCACTCTTGGTCGTTTTGACATGGATTTACCCTTTTATGATTTTTGTATTTAAAAGAAAAATATAGAAACTCAAAATAAACATTAATTTAAAAGTTATAAATAAGATGCAAACGAAACCACAAAAAAATAAACAAGCAAAAATATGTACATCCTGGTGGACTTATTTTCCAAATGTTTCATAATTCGGTTAAATATTAAGAAATAAATGAGTACCTACGATAATTGACTAGCTATTCTTTGAAGGATTAAACTTACCTATTTGCAAGACTAAATTCTGCAAAAAACTTCAATCCCAAAAATGATGCCGAAATTAGCCCGTAATATCAGATTCAACTTTATTATTTACTAGCCCAACCCGGTGCGCTTCGCTACACTGCTTTAACCACTTCTTCAGTTTAGAGATATTTAATATATGCATTCTATGGGAGGTGTTTCCCTCCTGCGCCTACCCGCTTTTTTTATTTTCAAAAGTGTAGTATACCATAAGAGTGACTTCTACAAAGTTTGAACATTCTCACTATAACAGTTCTCAAGATATGCGATATTAAACATTGGCGTCCTATGGGGGGAACCACTTCCCCCGCTGCTTTTTTATTTCAATTTTGGGGCTCAGAAGATCCTACTACCAAAAGTTCAACAAAATGCGTGCAGCGACCACAGAATACACAGAACTGTCACGAGACGGAAGATTTTGCGTTTTTTTTTGTCTCGTTCAAAGAAAGCTGCCCTTTTGCATTTCTCTTTTCATCATATTCTATGCCGCAATACAATATACACAAATTTATTTAGTTAAGATTTATTTACAAAACTGTTGTAAAAGTTAACTTTTAAGTTCACCACAACACGAGTAAATAATATTTAAGTAAGTAAATAACATTATAACACAAAACAATATTACTAAATACATTTTTTTGCACAAAAAACAACGTTTGTTGAACTATTGCATTTGTTTAACGTGGTTTGTGTTTTGTTATTTTTGTTTTGATCACGCCATTTGTGTTGATTGTTGCGGCCTGTTTTTACACCTTGCCACTTCACTACCAAAAAAAGCTTTCTGTCTCTTTCTTCGAAAGCTGCCCTCGCAACTGATTTGGGCCTTTTACACACGTCACTTTTAACAGTTCTGTGTATTCTGTGGCTGCGACTCTTAAGATATGCGATATTTAATATTGGCATCCAATGGGAGGTACCAATTCCCCTGCCCCTATCGAAAAAATAAGTAGCCTATTTTATTTTTAGGGCTCCGGTTCAGTAGTTTAGGTGTAAATAAGTCAACATACAAACAAACAAACATACATACAAACATTTTTCATTTTTATATACATATATAGATTAAAAAAAAGTTATTTTATAAAATTGACGAAATTAAAGACAAGACAAGAACAAAGAAAAATGGAAAATACAGACCATCTGGCAGTCCTAGTTGGTAAACTCCCTACACGAAGGATTATTTGTTCTAAAGCAATTTAAAAAAATGAACTTGGGCCAGGAAAGCTTATCAATTAAAAAATGAGCTGCAAACGAAGCAGGTTTATAAGGGAGAAATGTAAAAGTTTCGCTTATCATCTCGCTTAAGGAAGGCATGCATTTTATATGACGAGTTCCCACTTTAAAGCAATACATTTTTGACACAAAAAGCGCTTTGTTCAAGGCATATAAAAACTGGTTACTTAATAATCAGCTTTACACACTCAATTTTTGTATTTACAGTTGTTTTAAATATTATCCCTTCAAACCTGTTTCGCAGAAGGGACTGGCGCACAGTGCTCTGTCCCATAGGCAAAACTAAAGAATAATAAAGTGCTTAGAATAATTGAATTGCTAAGTCATCGGTCAGACTTGCAACTTTTGTTGCAGCAAACCTTGAGTTTATGGTGAGAGAGGTGAGAAGATTGGGGAGGGGTACTCAGTTTCATCTACTCTGCAATTCTGTTTTGTTTTGTAAATCTCACAGTTTTCTACTTGAAGTCAGTGTTGTCAGACTCTTTTTCAACTAAATCCCCAAATTTTATATCGAAAATCGCCAAAATATTATTTTTTTTCGATTTTTTGGTATAAAAAATTTGCCAAAAATCGCCAAATAGTATTGATAATTATTATTTTTTTTATAAAATTTGTTGAGAGTTTATTCAATTAATTAAGTGCATCTCTGAATGTTTTATTCCGTATTGCGTAAATGTGCGCTTACTTTTTTAAATGTACCATTAGTGCTTCGCAAAATAAGAAAATTGTTTATTGGGCTTATAAACCATACACATACATACATATTACATACAATAATTATTGAATGCTATAAAGATTATAATCCATTTAACAAAATTTACATTAGAGGACTTTTAAAACCGAATTAGGGTAGAAATATCTTGAATTTTTATATACCAAGATAAAGGACTATATTTTGTACCGTATATAAAAAACTTATTATCGATATCATTGTAAATAGGCATAAATGACGATGAATAATAATTATTATTCTTAAAATTAATAATTATTCTATCCCATTTCTATTGAGAAAATTAGTAATTTCTTAGTTGCTTTTTATAAAATTTAAATAACTCGTGTCTGTGGTCAAAGTTATATTTAAACTTCAATGTCCACCACAATAGTTAATTGACCTTTTTATTGCTGGTTCCAGAATTAATTTGATACACAATTATATTTTTATTTGCTTTTTTACTCTTAGGATAAAAATTGTATAAAAGCCATTGAGGAAATAAGAAATTTATCAGAACATCTACACATTTTATTCAAAACCTTCTTAAAAAATATGAAATTGCTACAATTAATATTTGCTGTTGGCTGTTTTGTTGCTGTTGCCATGGCAGCTCCAGGAAATGTAAGCTGAATTTTGACTTAAAAAATTTAAACAATTTTCTATTTATCATAAATTTTTAGAACATAATACGTGGCAACGGCAATAGAAATAATCGTCAACATAATACGGATTATGGAATTGGCTACTCGTCATGTGGATAAAACTAAATTGTCTTTTTTATTGGTTTTAAATTTTGTAAAATAACTGATTTTGGAAATTTTTTATAAAAACGACTAATAAAATTTCGATTATATGAAAAAAATGTGATTTACATAAATTTATTTAGCAATATGTGAAAATCGTCTTTGGGTCCTCGAAAACAATAGTTGTTCTTCGCCTTTTTCATATTTGGCCTATGGAAAAATTTACTTTTATTTTTCAGTTGCTTATTTACACTATGGACATTTCTTGCCGTACAGCCGAAGTTTGTGGCGAGAGGGGCAAAAAGGAAAGTGTGTCACGCATAAAGCGCGTTGCAGCGTCGCCCCATTACCAACAAACTACTTGTGTCCGGCAGGAATTGTCTATAGTGTAAGTTGGACATTTCTTATACCCAATTCGGTAATTACTGGTTGTTGTGGATGGTCGTGTGTTGTCATTCATTTAATTTGTTGATATTGTGTACGTGTGTAGTGAATGCTAGACATTATTAATATGATCTCACTGTGATTTTATGAATGATACCATTCATGCAGGCCAGTAGTTGATTCTGAGATTATCGACTAATTTACTGTCCTTGGGTATTTAGATAGGGACAAATAAAATATATTCCACTTCATTATTTACCTTACATTTAAGCTTTGCAGTCACTAATAGAGTATTTCCTAAAATTGGTTTGTTCTTCAAAAAATTGCTTACCAAAGTGTTCAAATTTCGTTACCCTGGCTGTCCCTTACATGACTTTCATTTAAATTTTAAAATATATAAAGGCTAATCACGATGGTCATTGTGCAAATATGCAATTTTTAAACTTGCAGTGCATATTATGATTGATCGTGAGCACACCACTTTTATTTTTGTACAAATGTGTTATTTTTAAAAAAAAATTTATTCTGGCAGCAACAAAAAATTCTGGCAACACTGTAAAAAATCCGCATTTGTTTACAATAGGTGCGTTTGAGTACTTTTACAGTAAAATGCAGTAAATGAGAAAACTGAAAAATTTGCTCTCAAAAGAGCTGTTGTCCAAAAAAGTACGCGAACGCAAAATTTGTAAAAATTCGTAAAATAAAGGCAACAGCTGACGGCAAATAATTGAAGTGTTGAAAAATATTGACACTTTTGACTACTTAACTCGTTTTCTTATCGGTACTCGATTAAATACTTTTTATAGCACGAACATTTTTGGAAAATACAAATAAACTATTTTATGTAGAGTTTTTTTTCCCCGGAGTTTTTCGATTCCCGGGAAAGCGGGAAAAATTTTTAAATTTCCCGGGATCCCGGGATCCTGCTCCATACAAATAATACAAAGTAAACTTGGTTTTATTAATGAAAAAAACTTTTATAAACAAACGTGAGGGAACTTGTTTACAAAGTAAGTAAAATAAATGCTTAAATACTACAAAAAATTAATTGAAGATTGAAAGCGGAACTTGGATTATTATTACCTTTGGCTATTATAAGTAAATTCCGTATTATGATGATCTAGTACAAGATAAAATAAACATAACAATTGAGGTACTCAAGATATGAGATCAAAAACTAAAATCATAAAATATATAAAATATTTTAATAAATATATTAACATTTTTTAACAGCATAGGAAATTACTTTCTGACACACTCAAAGCGTTTAGTGAGTCGCCAAAGAGTATATTTCTGATTTTGTTTACTGATTACCATGTTTCCGAAAAATTTCGTTTACTTTTTTACCGAGGTTGGACAAATAATTAAAAGTGCACCGTTGTTGCATGCTTCTGATGTCAAGGTTGATGCAAAAAATAGCATCATCCGGACTTCTTCTTACAAACTATTTCTTTTCATTAGGTCCATCTGTAATCTTTAGGACAATGTGTTTTTCAAATTGTATGTTTTAGTAACTTACACGAGCTTCATTATTTTTTTATTTCGGTTTCCCCGCACTTCCCGGATATATTACCAAGCTCGATTTTTTTTTTTTGTAGATACGACTATGTTGCAATAACGGAGCGATATGTTTATGTATATCCTATTTTTAAGACTTGTCCATGGTCAATGAGAATTTACCGCCTGCATCTTATTTTGAATTTATGTTCTTTATCAATTCATCACTTCACTGAATTTATTAATTATCAACTGTTGCACTGCCCATTCTGCTTTTTATAGATTTATTGCCGCAGGAGACATTGATTTACGTTTGTACACATTTCTTATAATTGATCTAATAGACAACCCATCCACAGATGCTAATTTTTAGAGAAAAGAAAACTTAATTTCAGAGTAAAAATAGCTGTTTTCTGAAACTATGAAGAACTTTTTATTTCCCGGGATCCCGCAACAAAAATCCCGAGAAAACGGGAAATATAATAATTCCCGTCCCGGGAATTCCCGGGAAAAAACCCTAATTTTATGTAATCTTTCATATTTGTTTGTTTTTTATTTTATTTAATTTTACTAATTTGTAGCGGGTTAAATTATTTAAAAGAACATGAATAATTTTTTTGCTATTGATTACTTAAGAACCTAAATACTTCACACTTTTACAACTCTAAGAAATTAACATAACAAAAAAAACTTCAAAAGTTTGTATTTAGCCAAATAAATGCTTCACAAACAAGTTTAATTAATTAATATTTATTCACTTTTTGTTTTGGCTTAATTTTTATTTCAACTTTTCTTTTATTTAACAATTTTTTCACAATTTGTATGCTTTTTATTCGCTACTTTTGTTTGTTTACCATTTGAAACATATGTTCTTTTGATTTACCAAATTTTACTGCAAAAATTTGTAAATACCCAGACAAGAACCGTCACTTTTCGCTCTCAATTTATGTTCTCATTTACTGCATTTTGTGTACTCGAACGCAATTTCGTAAAATGCAGTAAAGTTTAGTAAAAAATAGGAAAAACTTTTGTGTTCTCGAACGCAACTATTTATACACAAGCAATTAGGAATAAATTTGTTCTTTTTAAATTATTTAAATTTAATTCTCTATTTTATATTTAAACCCACGAAAATGTTCAATACATAAGTTTTCTTAAGAAACAATATGGCGCTTAATATGTCAAACGTTATTGTTTACATTTGTTTGCAACTGAGCAAATATGCACTTCTAATTTTGCTCATGGTTTGTTTAGTGCAAATTGCAAATACGTACATTTTGTTGTTGTGTTGTGCAAATGTGTGTATTTTTTCACGCATTTGCATCGTTTGCACCACAGAGCTATGGTTTGCACACTTTGCACTACCCATCGTGATTTCCCTTATAAATATACCCTCCACCACAATCAGTTGTGAAGAGGGTATACCTCACTTTCGAAAAACTCAAAAGAAATGAACAAACTTGGTGTCAAATTGTTTGTAGTTATCCCAAGCAGTTTGGAATTGAAATCCAGCAAAATCGGTTCAGTAGGATCAGAGCTATGTTACAAAATGTGGAACCACCACCCTTAAAAATTGATCATTTTGTTACAAAAAACTAACATAAATGGTGGAGCAATGCACAGAACGATATAAGATTTTGCAAAAATTCGTTTATTTCGACTGGAAATTACGCTGTTAAATTTCGTGAAGATCCGTCCATAATTTACCCTTAGCGCCATATAAACCCTACTCCCGGAAAATGCCTTAAGCCGTAGCAAATAATGGTATCATAATAAATTTTAATACTTCACAGTTTTATAGGACTATAAATAGCACTAATAAATTTCGTGATTATCGGTCTATAATTTACTATAGGCCCTATATAAAGCCCACTCTGGTTAATAAATTAAATACGCCTAAAACCGTAGCAGATCCAATATTTAGCAGCCTTCTGAAATTCACTGTAAACGCTACAACTAATTTCACTGCTGTATTGAAATTTATGTTTTTTAATACCAGAAATCACTCTGCGGAATTTTGGGATGATTGGTTCATAACTTACCATGGATCCAATATAAGTCCTCCTCCTGAAAATCATTTTAGTTCAGCTTAAACTGTTACGAGTCATGATATTTTACTCAAGCTAGTTAAAATTGCTAAAAAAAAAAAAAGCATAAAACTTTTTGATTGTCGGTCAAATGCGGATGTCTGTTTTTATTAAATAAATAAATACTAAATAGATATCATATAGATATCACTCCTGAAATGTTCGAACTGTCGGTGGAGGATATCAAAGATTCGTCACAGCCGAATATAGCACTCAAACTTGTTTTTCTTAATCATCTCAAATGTAACGTGAACGGCTTTGCGTTCAAAAACCCAAGTGTAAACATAGTATAAAGGCATTACTTTCGGAATAGTTATTAATTTTTAGTGCATTATAATTATAAATACTGCTTAAATTTAGTTTTTTTAAAGGAATGCAACAAAGTTTACAACCGCGCTAGAATGTAAAATTTTACAGCCAAGAACGAACTTTTGATACATTCTGATTACAAATGTAGCCAAAAATTAAACTTTTTATTCCAGTACCCATTTCTGTAACTTTACTGAGAACTTCTCGCATCGAAAAGATGTGAAACAAAATATTCCAATATTCCATCGTTTCTCGAAAAGTTAGAAAAAAGTGTGTCTCTAACTCATGTCGAAAACTATCAAAAGAGATTACGTCGTTACGTTATAAATGTCATAGCATTGCACTCGAAGCCAATGTGACATTGCAGACGTTGAGAACGCCAGTCACACATATTGTTGACGGCGACCAAAATTTACTAAAATTGAAAAATTTTCAAGACGGAGCACAGTGGTCGAAATCATTGATCTGACGGCATTTAAGTACAAATTTTAAAACTTTAAAATCGATAAATGTTTGACATTGTATCGATAACCGATACTCCACTGAGCAAATTTGCGTTTTTACATTTGTTTTGCTTTCAATATTAGCACAGCTGTTAGCTGTCAAATATAACATGAGTTGCAGCAAGTGCATTGAAAGAATTTGGCGCCAAATTACTCAGTGCGTGGTTTTCGGCAATATTAAATCATTTGATTAATAATTTTATAAACTAAGGTTTTTATTTAAACCTTAAAAAAAATATGTTTGTGATCTGTGATTATCTAGTTTAATAGAAATACGTTGTAGAAGTTAACATTGGTGTAGCAGATTTGAAGTGTTATATACTATAGTTTGGTGGAGTGCATCTTTTGGGATTCGATCGGATTCGGTCCAAATATAGTTTTGATTATTAATTTGGTTATTTGTTGTTGTGAAACGTCCAAAATGATCTGCCCGTTCTTGCCCGTTTATTGGTTAATTAATTTTTTAGGCATAATGAATGTTTCCAAACGCACACTTTTTTTGATTTGGCACAATGAAAAGTCCCTACTAAAAAATTTTCAGCTGTGGAGGCCCATGTACTTAATAATATAATAGACCAATCGCACTATAATGAGAAGCAGGCCGAGAAATAAAAAAAAAATTGAGGAGCTTCATAAGCAAAGTAGTGGAAAAGAGGAAGAACTGCAACAGAACGTTATCGAATTTTGAAAAACATAATAAAGATTGGTTGGACAGTGAAGTTTTATTAGTTGGGCCGACAACTAGTAAAAATTTTGGAAGGCCTGTAAAAGAGTTCACTGCTTGTTCATCTAAAACACAAGTCAACAAAGTTTCACAGCTTGTAGAGAAAACTACATGCGATGAACTTGTTGTAGCGACGCGTGTTAGTGTACACAAAGCAGGAAAAAGAAATGCATCAGAAGTGGTATCCATGCTACATTCTGATTCCGAGGTTGCAGCAAAAATTAAAAAAACTATTGCTTCAGAAGCCAAAAATGCTATTGCATACAGTCCTGATGAAGCTTTGGCTCTTTACGTGGATGGGGATTTTACAAAGCACTCGTACAAATTGATCCAAGCTGGTGCAAAAGTAAGAAATGCAAACATATATCCAGCATATGATGCATTGCTATTAGCAAAAAAGAAATGCTACCCTGTTGGAGTCCAAATTACCGATACGTCTGCTGAAGTGTCTCTACAGAACTTGGTTGATCATACAGCAACAAGAATCGTCGAATCAAAGAAGGAAGTTTTCGTCAGCCTCAATGAAGATGCTATTACAGCGATATACAAATGGGGATGTGATGGCAGTAGCGGACATTCAAAGCTTTTCTGACCCTGAATCGAACAGGATCGATGAAAACTTATTTGCCGTATGCATTGTGCCACTGCAAGTGAAAATGGGAAGTGTCATTCTGTGGGAGAATTCTCGGCCTTCTTCAACGCGATTTTGTAGACCAATAAAATTGATTTACGCAAAAGAAACTTCTGAGTTGGTTAGTGCTGAAGTTGATAAAGTGAAACAGGAAATAACTGAAATTATTCCAACACAATTTGAGTCTTTTCAAATTAATCACCAATTTTACATGACAATGATCGATGGCAAAGTTTTTAGTATAATTTCAGAATCCTCGTCACAAACATGTGGAATTTGCGGAGCCACACCAAAAATTATGAATGACTTGAATGCCATTAATAATCTGCCGGTAAATAGAAATATGTATGAGTATGGCTTGTCAACACTACACGCTTGGATAAGGTGTTTTGAGTGCATTTTACATATTGCATACAGAATCCCAATAAAAAGGTGGCAAATTCGTCGCACTGACAAATCTGTTGTACAGCAAACTAAATTAGATATACAAGAAAAGTTAAGAAATGAAATGCCTTTATTAGTTGATATTCCTAAGCCCGGATCGGGAAATACTAATAACGGAAATACGGCTAGAAGATTTTTTCAACAACCAAAATTGGCAGCACTTTTAACTGGAGTCAGTGAGGACTTAATCAGTAGATTCAGCATTATTTTACGCACTATGGCTTGCGGGTACAAAATAAATACACATGCGTTCAAAACATTTTGCTGGCAAACAGCGGAAATATTTGTAAACAAATATTCATGGTTCCATATTCCATCTTCTGTACACAAAATATTAATTCACGGTGCTGAAATCATAAATAATGTCTCTCTTCCAATTGGCATGATGTCAGAAGAATCACAGGAATCGCGGAATAAGGATTTGAGAAATTTAAGAGAGCATCATACACGAAATAATTCAAGAAAAAACACAATGGAGGATTTAATGCACTCACTTCTTTTCTCATCTGATCCTCTCATATCCACGCTATCCAAACGACCTTCTAGCTACTCCCGGAACAACATCGAAATTGGAAGAGATGTACAAAATTTGCTTTCAGAGCCAATTGTACATGAAGACACTGTTGGTTCTGATACTTCTGATTCAGATTAAAACAAATATATTATCTTTAAAAAATTTGTATTAATAATATTAACAACACTCAAAATAATATATCTGTAATTTAACAGAAATATTTCTAATTTTTTGGCTAGGTATCATCAACTTTAACAAAAAAGCTCTGAAATAAATGAAAATTGTTTAGAGTTTAGTTTATTGCGCATTTCATAGTCGAAATTAAGCATCAGGCTTTGTTTTGATTCATTTGCGAATTAAATGCCGCCAGATTCGGTATATCGACCACTTTGCGGAGGCGAAAATACAACCTTCGGCTATACCAAATAATGTAAAGTGAGACTATTATGTTTGTTGTTTGCAAAAGAGCTTTGAACACATTCGTATATTTTATTTATATTTAAATAATAAAAAAATGTGCCAAGAACAAAATATTATTATTCTTTGCATTTTGCATTTTTAATTGGTTTTTTAGTGTTAACATTTTTTCTCGCCCCGTTTTTATTCGTGAGTTTATTTGACAGTTCAAAAGGGGAACTTTCTCACAGAAATGTTACAGACACACTTTTTCTGTAAATTGGCGAGTAATTTCCATACGTGATAGCTAATACTCACCAAAAATGTTACAGACGCAGTTAAGTGATAAAAACAGTTGTTTGTTTCAATCGAAAAGTTTTACTTCGCGAGAGTTACAGAACATGGGCACAGGATGTGTGAAAAGTAGGCATATCCTTGCACCGATTTGTCTCAAATTTACAATTTTTCTTAACTTAAACATAAGGTATCAGTATACGCAATTTCATCTTTCTACGATAACTTCTCTACTTTTTCCGATTCATTATAAAGGGACCTTTAAAAGTTAGTTTTTTAAAAAATTTGTTGAGATTTACCCCGCAGATAACGAGACTAGTCCATATATGCATGTAAAGAGTAGTCCATAAAGGAGTAGGAGTACTCCAAATATATGGTTAAAAGGTGGAAGATTTAACATTGCGATGTCCTAGGAGTGGACCATATAACCAAGTTTTGCATTACAACGAAGTAGTCTTGAAACTACTCCATGTTCATACACAATAGACTGGTCGCAATTTTTTTTTTTTTTAATTTAATTGTTTGCGCTGCTTAAAATATGAGGTTTGGTGTAAGGAATCATAATCTTATTTTTCAGGTCAATCCGACGGTGCCTAGCCGTGCCGGGTGGGGCCCAAAGATCCCCATATTATAAAAAAAAACATCTTTTCTATCAGATCTTTATAGTTATACTAGTTGAAATCAAATTGCGGAATTTCGGTTTTTTTAGTTTTTCAATAAACTAAAGCGTTTTTGAGTTACGCGAACATATGTTAATCTATCTTTACAATATATAATTTCTTAGTATGTCAGGATGTTTGCATGTATGTCCTATTCTTTCCGCAACTTTCTGAAGCCATCTGATGGCATAGGAAGCTGAAATTTGGCACACTTGAAGTACTTTCTCTGCGGAAGATTGTAACGAAGCCAAATTTTTGATTTTCGGCTTTTCAACTAGTATAACTATAAAGATCTGATAGAAAAGATGTTTTTTTTATAATATGGGGAACTTTGGGCCCCACCCGGCACGGCTAGGCACCGTCAGATTGACCTGAAAAATTAGATCATGATTTCTTACACCAAACCTCATATTTTAAGCAATTAAATAAAAAAAAAAAAAAAATCCCATACAAGATGCGACCAGTCTAATACACACTCCTAGTGGATAAGATTGAAACTACTCCATGGTATACTCCAGAGGATTAGTTTTAACTTTGTTTAAAAACGAAGACATGTCGTTTCACTACAAACTCTTTTTAACAATGACATGGTCCATGCTTGCATTACATTGGACCAGTCCAAGGAGTAGTCCATTTGATCAAAATGGATCAGGTAGTCTATTTTTGTCCACTACAAAACAAAAAAGTGTTGCTTATATTGAAAAATATTAAAGGAATAAGTGCTTAAAAAAATTTCGGCTTGAAGCAAGAATATTAACTCGGCTCAACACCAAATTAATATTTATATAATTTGTTAGAATCCTTGAAATATGTTCTATAGAAAGAGGTTTTTCGCGCCAACGCTCCTAGTTGAGAAGTTCAAGGGCGTAAAAGTTGCAAAATAATTTATGCATATCTCTTTAGGAATAAAATGAATCTATATAATATGGGAATCATTGGAAAATGCTTCAAAGTGTGTTTAACATTTCGTTTAAAGCATACCGATTAACCAACTAAGAGCCAATTTTAAACAATCATACTCCGTGGCTTACTTTTTTTACAAAATTGGCTTTATCTTTAAATTATGGCGATATAACAATTATTATAAAACCCTTAGATATTTGCTTAATTAAGTTTTTCTGTATTGCGGGTTTTCGGCCTTATTAATTATTTACATATTACAATAATTAAATATGTAACCAGTACATAAATTATTACCACATATATATTTTTACTCAAACTTATTAATAAATTTAAAATTTTATATGATGGAGTTACTAAAAATATGATATATAAAAGCTTGAAATGTTCTTCCCTAAAGATCACACTATGAAAGTTTTCTTCCAGAAAGTCTGAGTTTATTGGTGAGAGGGAAAGAGAACATGCTATTTTTCTCTTCCCTCTCACCAATAAACTCAGACTTTTTAAAGGAAAACTTTCATAGTGTGAACCCATACTTAACATACTTATTATTTTTGAATAAATATATTGAAAAAATTTTAAGTTTTGTAGACAAATCTTTCAAGAAATATTTACCTTTATCCATCATGTGAAAGATATTTCGAAGTAGTTTCTTATAATAACAATACTTCTTAGATCCAGTCTTTACCTAAAAAGTAATTGATAAAGGGTACGTTCGTAAATCCAGTTGTTGGGTATCACTTGCGCAGAAGTAAAGTTTAATGTTCGTAAAAGCATCTCTTGTAAGAAACTTGGCATCACTCTCATATGTAAAAAGTTTTTGTGCAGTGATGCCGCAGCTCTTCAGCAAAGTTTGGTAATTATGGCTTCAGGTAATTTTCTAATGTAATAACTTTCGATACATATGTATAAAAGAAATCGTTTTATTTTATTTTGTAATGCTTTTTCTTGTAATTTATTAGAAAACTGTAACTTTTTGGTTCAATATTTTCAATTAAATTAGTCACCGTTATTGTTGATAACATTTTTATTATTATTTTATGTTTGCTTATTAAACTTTTGAAATTTAGCTCGTGTTCAAAAATTCAAACTTTGCACAGCTGTTGTGCATAAAAAAAGGATCAGCATTATAATAATAGCACAGTGAAACAAAATTCGGGTCATCGCCGCCAGCCTCAATACTTGCAACGTGAAATTCAAGTAGACTACTGTTAGCTCGTGTTTTCGAAATTTCGGGCCTTAAAGTTTTTTTATTTTATGAAAAGCCGTTTGGAATAAGTCAAAAAAAATATACTTGATACTATACTTCTGAGCTAAAAAATTATTAAGATGTCTTCATGGGAATTGTATGGCGATTCTTTTGTTGGATTATATTAACCCTCTAACTCTAATTTCAAGGGGTAATTTTTGTCCTTTTTCCCAACTTATACACAAAAGTGTACTAAAACGGCACTTTTTAGGGTTAAAATGTTCTACGAATACTTTCTGCTTCAAATTTCACTAGTGGTTCTCGAAGACCAAAAGTAAGTTCAAGATGCTTAATAATGGAAAATTGTAAGGTAGCATATATTTTTATTTTTCACAAAAGCAGTGGTAATAAAGTCAAAACAGTGTAAAGTATTTCTTAGCTAAATGATATATTAGGATTTATACAAAAAAGGTCATATGGCATTTTTTAAGAAAAGTTAACCCTATATTTTCATTCTCTGGGATTTTTTTTGTCATATTCGTAGAACATTTTAACCCTCAAAAGAGCCGTTTTACTATACTTTTAAGTAAAAGATAAGAAGAAGGACAAAAATTACCCCTTAAAATGAGAGTTAGAGGCTTAATACATTCTAAGAAAAGAATCGCTATACAATTCTACTGAAGACATCTTAAATGATTTTTAGCTCAGAAGTACATTTAGTATATTTTTTTTTTACTTATTCCAAAGGCCTTTTCAAAAAATTCAAGGCCCGAAATTTCGAAAACCCGAGCTAACTTTTTAAAAACCCTTTGGCAAATTTGCTCAACCAGTAGTCTAGTTTTATTTCGCGTTGCAAATCTTGAGGCTGGTTTTTTGTGTTGCACAGTGTTATAAGTATATATACATTTATGCCCCTATTGCGGTTCTCCACTTTTGTAACAGTTTGGTTGTCCTTGGTAAATTCACCTTACCATTCTTAATTCAACTGCTATTCAGATGTGTATCTTTTTTTTCGTGGTATTGCCGTTTTCAACATTGTAAAAGTTTGGTCGGCAAAAATGTTAAATACATACAACTGCTAAAAAGTAGTTCTGTTATTGGCACTTAAAGTTTATTTTTATTTATATCGAAAATAAAATGGAGAAATCGTATGTATAAATGTTTGTAATAACTTTTTCGCTATTTTTAAAAACTTTTACTAGTTTAAATAAAAACGAAAGCTCAATTTGAGCGGCTTGTCCAGATTATTTAGAGAAACTTAGAAATTGCTCTCGTAAAACACCGAAGTTTGGTATGATGAGTTTATAGTGGAGTTAAATAGTTTGGGATCACGACAAGAACTTCTCTTAAACACTTTTAATCTTCTTATGGCCAATTTTCAGGATTGATAATAAAACACATTTATTTTTTAAATCGTTTTAAATACAAAATTCTCTTCTTCACTAAAAACTTAAGTGAAACTTAAGTCACCGATGTGGTACACTTAATTTCAACTTAAGTTTCCATTGTAATATTTTAGCAAGGTGGCCTAAATATCACAACAATACAACAACAACAGGCAAAGCATTAACAGTCAGCTGTTTTTTCAGATCACCTTGTAAATAAATACACTTTTTTATATTTTTTTTGTATTTAGTAGTGCTACCATAATTTTATCTTAATTAAATAAGACTTTTCAAAAAAAAACTCAAAAAACCAATCGGTTTTAAATACGATTTAAGTTTGTTATGAAAATTAACTTAATATTGTTTTAAATACAATCCTGAAAATTGGGCATTAATCTAATTATAATATTCTTGGCACAGGTTTGGATACACTACATGGCAAGTATAAAGAAAAAACTTGCCAACAAAAAAAGGAACACTCAAGCGACAGGGGGGGTGGGGATCGGATAGTATCTTAGGTTAAGACCCCATGTAAATGCTAATCATTTAAGATCTTCATATTAGTTTAAAAAAAAAATAATGATGCATGCAGTGATGCCAATTCTTAAAAAACATATTGTTTGAAAAACGGCTAAAATTTTGAGTTTTTAATGAAGACTGACCTTAAAAAATATCGAATTCGATAGTCGTATTTCAATATTGATATATCGATACATCGGTATTTTAAATATCGGTGACATATATCGATTATTTTTTTTAAATATCGATATTTTTTGCCCATTTCTAGTTCGTGTAGCCGCTGTGGTGAATGTGTTTAATGCATAACGTGAAATATTTTTATTATTATTGAGGTTTTTTGTTTTCCTCACGGGCTAATATGATCAATCGTTTTTTTACCAAATGTAACTAAAAAACATTTATGGTTAATTTATTTTCTATTCCCAACGTTTCGTTCGCTTTTTTCGAACTTCATCAGGGGTTATTTTTATTCCATAAAAATCTAGACAATTAGATAATAATTATAATAAATTTTAGAACATTAATAATATCACAGCTTATCTTACAAATTAGGGTTTACATTTGTATTGCACTTTTCAACTATTTAATATTAAAAACTGGAATACACGACACAGAAATAAATAATTAATAAGTAAAATACAACACAAACACCGAATAAAAGTCAAACTTAATGTAAATATCACAGAACTATAACTAATTATAATCATTAACTATTGCAGCGGAGTATTGCAGTTTTGTATTGTCCTTGTCTTCTTTCGTGTTCATTGTATTTCTGATTTTCCCTTGGATTCGTAAGCTTTCGAGAGTGTAACGTTTGTTCTCTCTCCGCTCTCTGTCTAATATTTTTATATTGTCGAAGTTCATGTTGTGATTGCACTCTTTTACATGCAGAGATAGTGCCGTCGCATTGTTTCCTTTTTTGACGTCTGTTTTATGCTCATGAATTCTCTTCTCTAACCTTCTTTTTGTTGTTCCAATTTAAACCATATTACACCTTTTCCTTTCGTTTCCGTCAAGTTTTATTTTTGATAAATACTGAAATTTATTGTAGAGGGAAAGTAAGTTTCTATGCGCATTTCACCGGTTGCTTAGGCCAGATCATCAGGAAACCTTTTCCCAAAGAATTTGAAAAAGCTAAAGATATTATGTAAAAACAACCCGTAAAACGAATGAGAATTACAAACGTTCAAGTCTTACTTGCAAACGATATCAAAGCTTAGACAAAGCATAAACAATAAACAGTGAGCTTTTTTACATTTCCCGTTTTACTGCTGCCTTTACTACCACCCTGAAAAATTATTAAACAATTACGTTCATATAATAAAGTATTAAAAAAATTTTATTTCATCTAACATTTCCGGTTTTACCACTGCCTTTACTACCACCCTGAAAAAATATTATTATACAGTTATTATTACATAAACAATTTAAAATGACATCTTACATGTCCCGATTTGCCTCCACCACCACTGGCACCACCTTTGCCACCCTAAAAATTCATAGAGATTTTAATTTTATATTTCAAATACTTTAATTCCTTTTTACACTTCCTGGAGCTTCCACCACACCGGCAACAATAAAACAAACTATCAATATCAAGAGCAACAATCTCATAATTTAAAAATATTCCTAAATGTTCTTCTAACTTCTAGAAAACATAAAAAAATACTGAAAAAAAACATTTCTATCCAAACCGCATTTATACATGACGCATCAAACCCCATCATTTAGATTATGAGTTAAATTATAAAATGTTCGTGAGTGCAATTAAAAATCCCCTTAGAAATTATTAATGTGGTAAATGATTCAATATGATGCAAATAGGGGGCAAATTACGGCATTCGATATCGATCGAAATTACAATACAATTTAAATGGAAATTTCGATCGATATCGAATGCTGTAATTTGCCCCCAGGTTTCTTTATTATACCCTTCACCAACGGTGTAAAAGGGTATATATAAGTTTGTCATAACGTTTGTAATTTCCACAATATTGATTTTAGACCCCATAAAGTATATATATTCTGGGTCCATATGAGAAGAGAAGTTCATTTAACGATGTCCGTCTGTCCGTCTTACGTTTGATATGTGTTTTCCGGATAATCCAGACATGATAGCGGCTAGGTTGTTTTACATTTCTATTACATACAGTCCACCATTTCTTGCTATTGAAATTCAGCCAGATCGGTCCAAAAATGACGTAGATATGAGCAAAAAACCACGACTACCTCTAAATTTGTCCAAAAATCCCTTGTTGTTGTATTTTTTTAATTTCTGTATATCTTGAGAACAGCAAGAGCCAAAGTTTCCAAATTAGGTACACACATTTAGGTTGCCAATACACACCATCCTACAAAATGTGGGCGGGATTGGAGAAGTGGGCGTGGTACCTCCCGTACAAAAAATTTTTATAAAAACCTAAATTTAAGGGCTGCCATATGTCCTATGGATATGACTTATATATCAAAATATCGGAAATTTTTAGTAGAACATATTTTATAAAAAACTCGGGAAAATCGGTTCAGATACAAAAAAGTTATGACCAAAATTAAATTTTTTTTTTAAATACCCAACTTTCGGGAACCATAGATCTCCCCGAGTCCAAGCTTTATAACTAAAGTAAATGGTAAATTTCTTCTTCAACACGTCGGTATATAAATCTGCCAAATCTAAAAAATGGCAGAGTTATAACCGAAATACTGAATCCACAAAAATTACTCTTTTTTTATAATTAACTTTGTTAAAATATATATTTACAAGTTTATATAAATGTTTATATATAAATATAACTTAAGTAAATGGTAAAATTCTTCCTTAACACGTCGGTATATAAAACTATCAAATCGGTTAGACAATGGGTAATTTATGAGCAAAATACTCAAAAAATGGGCTAAAAAACATCAAAATTTTTATAAAAACCTAAATTTTAGGGCTGCTATACGTCCTATGGATATGACTTATATATCAAAACGTCGGAAATACGATATCGAGCAAAATTCATCGAAATTATTTATTTTGGTATCTTGAAACTCGATATCGAATGAAATGTATTGAATTTGAAATAATAGCATTCGACATCGAGTAACTCGACATTACATTTATCGAGTTTTCATTCGATACGCCAGTGTCTATCGTATGCAAAAAAATTCAATAGTTTATTCGATATGATAGTATCGAATGCAGTGATTAGAACCTTGAATTCCCGAAAATTACTCTTTTTATACCCTTCACCGAAGGTAAAAAGGTATATACAATATTGATCCTACACCCTATAAAGTACATATATTCTGGGCCCTTATGAAAAGCGAAGTTCAAAACCGGTTGTCTCTTATTTAAAAAAAAAATATTTACCAGTTTTATTTAGTTTTTGTCTAGTTGCTCTGTATTCTGCTCGCACAATGGTGAAGGGTATATAAGATTCGGCACAGCCGAATATAGCACTCTTACTTGTTTTTTTATTAAGAATGGGCCAAGTCAGTTTAGTCCCTACAAAAGGATTGGCTATATAAAGAGAATAAAGATGTTACAAAATTGTCAACCAATGTCAATAAAATGCTAGCAAAGTGCTGTACATATTTCGACAACAGCTGTTGTCAAATTTTTAACAAAATGTTTTTATGGAAAAAAACTGCTTATTAAAAAAAATAGTAAACCATAATGTTTGTGTATTTTTTATTCTTTTTGTTTAAGCAAAAAAAAAAAACCAAAATTGCTTCTATTACATGATAATAATCTTGTTGTTAGAATGAAACCAAATGGTGACAAAATGACAGCGAGGTTGTTAAATAATGTTGACACCATCCGTTATTAAATTGAACACAAACATTATTGGCTCAATTTTGACAGCCTCCTTTTGTCAATTTTGGTACTTTTGTATCGGATATATCAATTTGATTTGTTTTGACGTCGAAATTAATATTTTCTTTAAAAACAAAATCTCCTTCGCTTTTATATATTTTTCCTTGTCCATGTTTAATTTTTTTTTTTTCCATTAATTTTAAATTCACTTATAAAAATTTGCACTTTTTTATTTCGATAAACTGCGAATAATAATGACAACATGCCGTTATCTATTTGACAACAGGGTGTTGCCAATTTGGCACACAAACACACACGTAAAGAATTATTTACTAATGGCCATTTTCTCATTAGGCGATTATCTTTTTTCCCAACGAAAAACTGCACATTTAAGAAACTTGGTTTTCTCAATGTCTCATTTGCTTCGATTTAATCGCAAAGCTAACCGGCACTCATCTGCCAATTATTTATTTTCTTTTTATTTGCCGTACAGATAAATTCAATCAGCTGACTCCTATCTTTTACATGTATTTTGAGTGGCGTTGCCAGCTGAAAACTTTGTTTTTTGTCGGTATATTGAGAAACCCAAAATCGTTAACGGACAGTTTATCGGTCCAATAAATTTATGTTGACATTAAGTAACAGACAGTTTGTCGATACATTGAGAAAATAGCCATAAATCTCGAGAAAATATGGCTTGAACCAAGAAATTTTGCACAATTCTCGTCCGAGCCAAAAATTTCTTATTGTAAACATATGTATGTATGTGTGGCTTGGTTTAAGCAAAAAGTTATGTCTCAAAGCGAACTTAAATTTACTAAAATACAGCTAAAAAAATTTTAATTTCAATTCTATAGTTACTTAAATTAAGTTTTCGTTGCTTATGGTCAATTTCACCAATTCTATTTAAATATCAATTAATTTTTAAATATAGTTCTTCGTAAAATTTTATTTTTATTTGACATACAAAATGAATTTTAAACATTAATATATATTTAAAGAAATCGGCCATTAATATTTAACAAAATACGAAGAAAGGCCTGAATTGCTTACATAAAAACGTGTAGCATTAGTTGGCTTAAGAAAACTTAATATAAAAACAAGTAAGAGTGCTATATTCGGCTGTGCCGAATCTTATATACCCTTCACCATTGTGCGAGCAGAATACAGAGCAACTAGACAAAAACTAAATAATTTGTACATATACATACATACATACATATTTACAATACTTTAAACTTCATTATAAATTAAATTTAAAAACCGAAAACTGGTAAATATTTTTTTTAAATCGTTTTTAGAACATAAAAAAAATAAAAATATTGAAAAAAAAAAATTTCTTTTTAAAAAACCAAGATTCGAACAAGGGAACTCTCAGTTTCTAACTTAACACACCCCCTAGACAACTGAACCATGAAGAAACGTTAATCGAATATCATTAAAATGAAATATGGCACATGGTTAAATCAAGTTCTCTCCTCATAAGGACCCAGAATATATATACTTTATAGGGTCTTAGATCAATATTGTAGAAATTACAAACAGAATGACAAACTTATATAAACCCTTTTCCACCTGAGGTGAAGGGTATAAAAAGAGTAATTTTTGGGATTTCAGTATTTTGATTATAACTCAGCCATTTTTTAACCGATTTGACAGATTTATATACCGACGTGTTTAAGAAGAAATTTGACAGTTAGTTGGGTTATAAATCTTGGACTCGGGAAGATCTATGGTTCCCGAAAGTGGGTATTTATAATAAATTTTGATTTTGGTCATAACTTTTTCGTATCTGAACCGATTTTTCCGAGTTTTTCAGAAAATATTTTCTACTAAAAATTTCTGATCTTTTGATATATAAGGCGTAACCATAGGTAATATTACAGTCAAAAAATTCAGGTTATTATACAATTTTTTGTATGGGAGGTACAACGCCCACTTCTCCAACCCCGCCCACATTTTGTGGGTTGATGTGTATTTATAACTTGAATGCTTGCACCTAATTTGGAAACTTTGGCTCTTGCCGTTCTCCAGATATACAGAAAAAAGCAATAAAAATTAGAGGCAGTCATGGTTTTTTGGTCATATCTCAGCCATTTGTGGACCGATCTTGCTGAATTTCAATAGCACGAAATGGTGGACTATATTTGACATAAATGTAAAACAACCTAGCCGCTATCATGTCTGGAGTCTCCGGAAAACACATATCAAACGTAAGACGGACAGACGGAGAGATGGACGGACATGGTTTAATCAAGTTCTCTCCTCATAAGGACCCAGAATATATATACTTTATAGGGTCTTAGATCAATATTGTAGAAATTACAAACGGAATGACAAACTTATATATACCCTTTTCCACCTGAGGTGAAGGGTATAATAAGAAACTTTTGATTGATTTAGCTTAACATGTAGATTAAAATAAAAATTAATTGAATCAAGCGTTTTCTGAAAAAATTTAAAAAATCCCTACACTGAAATGACAAATCAAACCATCCGTGTACTTAAATCAAGCCAATGCGGTGTCAATAGTACGTAAAGTACGGATTTCCTTAAATCAAGTACAGAATGCTTCATTCAAGTACGGTTTATTCAAGTGATGCGTACTTAAAATAATCCGAAATCGGGATTGACTTAATTAAAAGTGAGATAAGACTAATCTCAAACTGTGCTTGATTCAATAATGTTAGTTTTTTTAATTCTGATTCGTACTTGAAATAATCAGAAAGTGAGATAAGATTGATTCTAACCCAAACACTTACACCCCAGAGAACCAGTGATAGAGAGAATATTTTTATTAACTTACTCCCGTTATACATGTTTTTTTCACATTTGTTAAATTCCGCCCTTTGTTGACAGAAGAAGTCTTAATTATAAGACAACAGCACCATGCCCTCTATGGTTTTTTGTAATCATTCTACTTTGAAAACTTGTTGTATTTAACTAAATAATTTTTACAAATAGAACATGGGAATTATTGCTTCTTATTTAACTTTTAAAATAATGAAAATAATCTATAAAATAAGCAGAGAAACCAGAAATATGCTCTAAAAAACACGTTTTATGCGCATTAAATATGCAGTAGAAACTTGAAAATATGCCCTGAAAGTGGTTAAAAATATGCTCCAAAAAATTCCAAAATTGCTAATTTAAAAACAAAATATTTAGCAATTTAATAACGGTTCCATTTAATAAAAACAAGCCTAAAATTATAATCGGTACGGCCTAAACTCCATAGTATTTACAGACGAATTTACGAGATTTTACCCTATTTGGAAATAATGGGCCGTCATCGGTTCACAAAAACAGAGTTATATAATTTCATAAAAGAGTTATTTGTGCCGAATATTATCTAGATATTAACATCCATATGAGATTTTTTTTCTAAAAGTGCTTTTTGGGACTGTCGCTAAATTGTTTATTGATGTTAACATTTAAAAGGAAGTTAAAGCTATTTGTAGATGGAAGCATTGGATAAATGTGAAACGATGCTAAAAGAATTTAATTTGCAGTAAAATTTGTTTTTAGCGGTTTCAATCTAAATTCCAACATAACTAAATGGTTTATGGACACAAAGAGTCTAATTTGGAAAGAAGTTTTTATTGTAGACCGATTCTCACCATTTACACAGACTTCATCCTTAGTACAATTAAAAAGTTTATTAACCAAATTTGATCAAATTATCTACAAGATTGCAATTACACTTTGCCGAAAGCTCTTGTAGGCATCTACAAAATTTAACTTGTATCAAAATATGCCTCAAAAAGGCAAAATATGCCATAAAACTTAAAATATGCTGCAAAAAGGCTTTTTTAACCAAATTATGCAAAAAAATGCTCCAAACGGTAAAATATGCAAAAATATGCACTAACAAATCGATGCCAAAATTCATAAAAAGCTCTAAAATGGATAAATATATTGTTTCTGCCTTCATTGGTCGCTCAAGGAAAAACATGCAATTGCATATTTCTGGTTTAAATTAAGTACGAGTTTTTTCTTTCTGTGTAGCATTTGTTTCTTAATGCAAGAAATTCGATTTTATTTAAAAATCAATAAAACCAGACTAATCTATATATATAAAAGTGAATGTATGTATATATATTTGTATATATATATATTTGTGCCTTATAGGAGGCCAAACCACTTGACCGATGAACTTTTTTTTTTCACAGCATGTATCTGTGACCCTGGAAGAGACATTAGGCTATATAAAATTGTGACTGGGGAAAGGGGCGATGCCACGCCCATACAACCCAAAATTTAAATTCGTGTTATTTATGACATTTTTTGCCCTACGGCAAAAATATTTGGTATATTTGTTGTTGGCATGAACAGAAATACGTTTAATTAAAAAAGTAGGCGTGGCCCCGCCCCTTTATAGAAAAAGTAAAAAACGTTATATCTAATAAACTACTGAACCGATCGTCACTAAATTTTCACAGAAGGCTATTGTTCTGAATAAATGTGTCGTTGGGTTCAAAAAGGTGTGGTTGGACAAAGGGGCGGTGCCATATTTTTTTGTGGATGCCAATAATAAATAGCTTATATTTTAAGAGCCGCTGCAAGCATTTTGTTGAACTTTTGGTAGTAGGATCTTCTGAGCCACAAAATTGAAATAAAATAGCAGAGGTGGAAGTGGTACCCCCCATAGGATGCAAATATTAAATATCACGTTACTGAAGAACTATGATAGCTAGAGTCTTCAAACGTGGAAATCCACTATTATGGTAAATTTTAAAAGAAAAATGGGCGGGGTTGACGGAGGGAGAGCAATACCCCCCATAAAATTAAACTACTGAATGCCACGGAATTCTCTTACTACGAAGCAGTTAATAACACTGGTTTACAGCCAAAAATTACCAAGAACGCCACGTGCCTAGATAAGTTAACTTTGACCTCCTGAACACGAAAAACGCTGTAATTTTTTTTCATTAGTTAAGTTTTTTAGATAACGGTACTTTTGTGTTTTTCGGTGTATGGTCCCACTCAAACCCTTGTGGAGCCCAATACGTTAAAACTGATGGTTAAAAAAAGGCGGAATTTTATATGGGATGAAAATATTTTCGTTCCACAAAATCCTTAATAAAAACTTTATTTTTCATCCGATTTTTTTCAAATTGCGCTTAAAATGTTGGTAACAAAATAAACTATTTGGTTAAAAAATAAAACATTCCAGATATTTACTATAACGTAGAAAAAAAACGAAATAAAAATGAAAAATTTTGAAAAAACGTAAAAAATAGGCAAATTGCGAACTTTGAGATGCCATAACTCAGCCAATTCTTATCAGATAAGCATATCAGCATATCGACGGAAAAGGCATTCATATGCCATTTATCTCGATCGGACTTTTCGGTTGGGCTCCACAAGGGTTTGAGTGGGACCATACACCGAAAAACACAAAAGTACCGTTATCTTAAAAACTTAACTAATGAAAAAAAAATTACAGCGTTTTTCGTGTTCAGGAGGTCAAAGTTAACTTATCTAGGCACGTGGCGTTCTTGGTAATTTTCCAAATTAAAAATTTGTAAAGCAGTGTAATTTAATAAATAAATTTTTGTTAAAATATATTAAAAATACTTATATATTTTATAACGATGGGGGTAGCGAAGCACACCGGGTTAAGCTAGTATTAAATAAATTCAGCTTAAATTCAGAAATATTTTTCCATTTTTCAATAAAAACAAGCTGCTTTTGTATTTCTTTGCTTACGAAATTTGTTGATCAGGAGAAAATGTTTCTTTATTTAAGAAAATTTTACTAAATTATTTTTGGATTTTCTTGTTTTAAGAAACGAAATTCAATACTTAGGAAAATTAACTTCTTTCCGTGCAAAACACCCAATTAGGATAAACTGGAGTAGGGTGCAAAAAAATGCAATTATTAGTCACACTGGCTGACTAAACTATTAAACTGCATCAACTAAACTGTATCGAAAATATTGCAAGCAAATCATGTTGTTTGTTGATTTTTTTTATTTCAAAAGCAGTGGTCCTTACGACAACAACGAATACAAAATGAAACTTTTTCCAATATTTTTTGTAATATTTAACATTATTGTGAGCGTCATATGTTCCTCGGATCAAGTTAGTTCTAAAATTAAAAGCTAAAAGAAATATAAGTGTACATGATTTAACTTTTTCCAGAATTTTCTGTTGGATTTTAATAATTTTGGAAGGCCAGTCTTAATTGAACACAAATATATAACGCGAACAAGATATAATATATAATGTTACGCATCAAGCAAAAAATAAAAATTTACATAATTTCGTCGTTGCAAATTTAAAAATAATAAATAATTGATTATTTCTGAAATAAAAAAAATTATATTGTTTGTTTTAAAATAATAGAAATTGAGTTTTAGGTTAAGATAAAAACAATATGCATTAGCTTGCTTAAGCGTTTGTCCAAAATTAACAAAAATACATTTAAAACACAAAAACAAAATCAAAAAACATTAGATTCTGTACAGTTTCCGTACGTACCTTAAATGTATGTTCATGACGAAAATATCCAAAAAAAAAAGGTGACCAGTAAATTTATCAAACTTTAGCTTAATTTTTAACAATTTCTACTGATTTACTACTGTATAATGCAATTTAGAAACTGTTAAGTGATGTTGGATATAGCCATACGTTTTGCAAAGGCTAATAATTTTTTAATAAAACTAGTGGTTACGTGCAGGACGTCAAATATTTAATGGGGGTGGACATAGCTTTTTTAATGGAACTTATACCAATTATGTACATATCGACCCCTTTGCGCGAAATTATCGTATGTTACAAAAACCAAATTTTACAGGACAGCCAGTTTTCTACTTTTATCTGCATTCGCTTTCATTATAAAATGAAAATATACATTTAATTTTTGGAGCAACGAAGTGGAATTCGTCTACAATATTTTGTCAGGTGACGTCTCTTTGAATGTAGAACAAGACTGCATCAAAAACTCAATTTCAAAAAAATTGGCATATACGATAATTTCGCGCAAAGGGGTCGATATAGTGATTCGCTTCGGTTCAAATCGTAGTAGTATCAAATCATTATGTATTTGCTATGGTTTTAGTGGTACATATTACTATAAGTTTTATTTTCCCAAAACCCTAAAATTTTAATATTAATACAGCAAAACACGCTGGCTAACATTGGTGGTTACTTTTGGCAAATAGTATACAGTACAACTTTGACAGTCCGGACATGCGCCAGTCCGGTCACTCTAATAATTCGGACGCTTCTACATTTCGGACAATTTAAAATTTTTACCTCCACAATCCGGACAAATTTTTTAAAATCCGGGGATTTCCCGTTTTTAACTCTCATGTTTTGTTATTCATACTTTGATTTACATTTTGCACTATCATTACTTCAGTTTCGGTTCATTCTTTTGCAAGTGTGTTTGTCTTATTTCATTCCAAGTGCCATGTTTTTAAATAATAAACGCAAACATAAAACACTAACCTTAAAGGAAAAGTGTGATATTTAACAAAGTCTTTATGAGGGAAAAACTATTAGGCAGGTTGCCGAAAAAGTTCATGTTCCTCAATCAACGATTTGCGATATTAAAAAAAAATAAGGAGAAGATAAAACAATTTGTCTCGAATACCTATAATGGAGCCGGTAACATTTGAACCAAAATAATGTAATATAACATTTTTTAATATAATTTTTTTTTAAGGAAATAGAAAAGTTATGAAAAAAGCAGAAAACCCACAGTTAGAGGAAGCGCTTTACACATGGTTTTTGCAGCAAAGAAACAATCATACCCCGATTTCCTCAGAAATTTTAAAAGCAAAGGCCAAATTCTTTCATGTTAAGATGACAGGGAAGGACGAATTTTCAGCGAGCTCAGGCTGGTTAGATAAATTTAAGTTACGGCATGGTATTCGCTATCTAAAAATTGGTGGTGAAAAAGTTTCCAGCGATGAAAGCGTCGTAGAGCCTTTTAAAAAAAAGTTTGCTGACATTGTTGCTGAGTTGGATTTGAGTGAAGAGCACGTTTATAATGCAGACAAATTTGCTGCTTTCTGGAGAGTGTTGCCGGGTAACACATGGGTGCACACAAAGGAAAAGTCAGCCCCAGGGAGAACAATTTCCAAAAAACATGTGACATTTATGCCATGCTCAAATGCTGCAGGAACACATACACTGCCTATTTTGGTTATTGGCAAATCTACAAATCCAAGAGCCTTTAAAGGTTATAAGATTCCAGTGGTATATAAAGCAACTAATAAAGGATGGATGTCAACGTCCCTTTACTTCGACTGGTTCAAAAACCATTTTATTCCAGAAGTCAAAGGGTTTCAAGCACAGGTTAACAGACCACTCAAAGCATTATTGATATTAGATAATGCTCCTTCACATCCTAAAGCGGATGAAATAAATTTTGACCCAAATTTTAAAGTTCTTTTTTTACCACCAAATTGTACGGCAATCAAAATTTAATACAAAACGTAAAGGTTACTTACAGAAAACAATTACTGGAACATATTTTATCAGCAATTGATGATGATGACGTCGACGTGGTTAAAGTTTTAAAAATGTTTAACCTTAAAAATGCTGTTTATTTCTTGGACTTAGTGAAAAAAATATTCAGAAAAGCTGGTCTGCATTGTGGCCAAGGACTGCATCGTGCTGGGATGATGAAGATATGATACCGCTTCAGGTTCTGCGTCATGAACTACAGTCTGATGGCATGTATGATGACATGAAATCCATCCAAAATATGATCGGAGCTATGAATTTTAGTAATGACATAACTGAAGAAGAAATCAATGATTGGGCAACTGGTGCAAATGAATTTTCATTAGATTTTTCCGATGAAGAAATAATACAACATGCTAAACGAAATGAATCGTCAGTGCTACTTACGGACTCTAAAGAAGACTTTGCAGTAATGGATGCTGTAGAACTGGGAGTCTTACTTCTTGTATCAAATTTTATTAAAAAGAAAAACACCAGTTCAGATTTTAATTTCAAAGGAGTATTTCAGCTTCTTGCTGCTTGTTTATTAAACAAAGTAAACTTACATACTAATTAAAAAGAGAGTAACTTAAAACGGCATTTGAACATATCAAAAAAAAACTCATATTCCAATTGAGCGGTTAACAAAAGGAAAAAAAACTAAAATACTCGGTCACACCGAGCAAAAGGTGTAATGAAAACAAAAATAAATAACAAAAAAATAATAAAGAATTGTTAATAATGAATTAAACCATAAACCCTGTTGAAGTCACTTCAACATACTCCCGGGCACGAGTGGAAGGGCTTATGGGGGTGGCTCGAATAAATAATTTTACCGGGGTTGTACACACTGAGGAGGGCCTGATTCATCCAAATCGCTCCCATGATCGCCTTGGTCAAACCCCCCGTAGTAGACTCCGGGTATACCGGGTTCGATGCCGCTGCCATCTTCGTCGGGGCTGTCTGAGAGATCGTACGGCATGGGATTAGGCTCGTCCTCAAAGCTGGAGGAAAGAACGTCGGTCGCATCCCTGTGTAGGAGGGTGTGGTGCCTGGCATTGCAAAATTTGTCCGGCGGTAGCGGGAATTGGCATCGAGCTCGGGATGGACACCAATGTCTTACGTGGTCGAAAGCCAGACAGTTGAGGCAATATCCCTTGTTGAGGATGGATAGGCGTCGCATGGTAGGACTTAACCCCTTGAACGTGCGGCAGTACTTCAACGGATGGTTCAGGCTGCAGAGGTGACATTTTGGCTTTCCAGTAGTCTAGATGTTGAGAAAAAGAAACAGAGAAGTACATAAAGTATTAAATGACATAGAGTGCAATTGAGATTTCTAGATTTCTTAAGGCAAAGGGGAGTTTATTGAATTAGTGAGTAGCATTAGAGGAAATTTTGTGTTCGAGCTGAGTATTGGCTGGAAGTAGGCACAACTTTACAATGGGGCGTAAGATAGTTCCGTTTTTAGTTCGAACTTCTGCTACTCGAATTTTCCCATCTCGACCCTGGACAATTTTAGTAACACGACCAAGAAGCCACTCAGTAGGCGGTATAGAGTCCTCCTTGACTATGACCAAAGAATATAAATCATATAGAATGCGCATCTCAAGGAAAACTAAAATATTTTTGAAAAAAAATGCATGATGCGGGCGGGAAGACAAAAGGGAAGAACCAAAAACAAAGAGCGTACCAATGCATCGTTCTCTCGTTGTTTATGAGAACTTTTAATTCTCATTTATCAGTGTATATGTATGTGCGTGCACGAGTGTGTATGTATGTACATTGCCAAGTCAAAAAAAAAAAAACACATTAAGTAAAAAATAAAACAAAAACCTAACAAAAGAATTTTTGTTTCTTGCAATTTTTGTACAAATAACCTTCGTAAAAGCAAATGTGACCGATTGTGTAATTGTAGGGTAAGAGTATGTGTTTTATTGTTGTACAGATAAAACTATATCGGTTCGCACCGAAATTCAGATGCAGTTTTTCTGTAAAATTAAAGATTTATAGGAATATAAAAATATCTAAAAACATAAACTGCCTGGTTCATAAAAAATAGTTTATGTTTATTGAAGCGGCATGGCCACACAATGCTTTTGGGGTCTTTTGTCAAACCATGTTATATATTTATTTCATAGCTGTGCAGTATTAATATTCTTATTAAAGATATTTAAAAATAGATTAAAATAAAACATATTATTATTCCTTCTTAAGGAATTTTGTTTGGTTTTTATTTAATCATGTTGCTTGGAAATTAAAAAAATTTAGTTCTCATATATTCGGAATAAATTTAATTTATTTCTAACTTTATGTCTATTCACAAATGTAAAAAAAATGATATTTACAAAAATAAAATTATTTCCAATTAAATTTTCAATCAACCAAAGCGATACAAATACATACATATTTAAAAAGAATTTAATGAGGATATCAACCACCCTAATATTTTAATAAATTAAATCATTCGTTTGATAAAACTTGTATTTTTCTTTTCTTGGAACTTCCTTTTTCTAAAGACCAAAAGCAATGTTTTCGGAGGAGTACTAATTTAATAAATGTTCACAAACTGAGCAATATGAAATTTATTTAACAAACAATCAAGGAGAAATACCTATTTATAATTATGCCACTCCTTTATTTATAAATTCCATTAATATACATACACACATGGTAAGTACATAATTAAATAATCTAAAAAATGGTTTTATAATTCGGTGCAAATCGATATAGTTTAGTTTTTACAAAAATAAAACACATACTGTTGCCCTACAATTACGCAATTGGTCGCATTCGCTCTTACGTAGGTTATTTCCACATAAATTGTTTTAAAACAAAACAAAATCAATTAAAAAAATACCAAAAACCCGTTTCAACGAAAAAAAAAACACAAACACACACACTTTGGCTGGCAAAAACAGCAAACATGTGTATGTGTTAATGCTGCACATTTTGGATGCTCTCTTCAGTTCTCTAAGTGAAAACACAAACCAACAACAAATTGCCTTTGCAAAATTTGTGAGCGAAATTATATGAGAGCGGGGCGTAATGATAAACCCCGCCATAAGAAATTTTGCTTCTACATGATGCGCATTCTATATGATTTATATTCTTTGCTATGACGATATCATCAGGTTTCAGGTTATCTCGTTCTTTCTTCCATTTAACACGTTTTTGAAGTTCTGTGATATACTCTGATTTCCATCTTCGGGCGAAGATATGCTGGAGTGCTTTGAGTCGCTCCCATCGCTTCAAATATGTTAAGTTTTCTATGGGAGGTTCTACAGGAGCCTCAGGTAGAGCAACAATTGGGGCACCTCTCAGTAGGTGTCCCGGGGTAAGTGGTAGAACTTCATTTGGATTTTCGGTGATAGAGGACAATGGTCTGGAGTTTAAAACAGCTTCAATTCGAACAAGATGAGTGGAGAATTCTTCGAATGTGAATGAGAGGTTAGCAACAACTTTTTTGAGGTGAGTCTTCATACTTTTTACAGCAGCCTCCCAGAGGCCGCCCATATGAGGCGCGTAGGGAGGAATGAAGGACCAAGTGACTCCACGAGACCCGTATTTTTCAGCCAAAGCCTTTTCTGTTGATTTTAAAAATTCATTATGGCTTTTCAGAAGCGCGCTACTTGCCCCTAGGAAATTCCTGCCGTTATCCGAAAACATGGTCTTTGGAAGTCCTCTTCTCCCAACAAATCGATCAAAACAGGCTAAAAAGGCATCAGTGGAGAGGTCTGAGCAACTTTCTAAATGTACAGCACGAGTCGAGAAACAAACGAAAACCGCTTCGTATCCCTTAAGAATTTTAGCATTTCTCAAAGTAGAGGATTTTATGTTGAATGGGCCAGCAAAGTCCACTCCCGTATATGTAAATGGTAAGGAAAAGTTGACTCGTTCAGGGGGGAGCGCCGCCATGATTTGATTGTTGACTTTATGTTTGTAGATGGCGCACGTCCTGCATTCACGAATACATTTACGCACAACATTTTTAAGTCTGGGAATATAAAAGCCTTGCCTGATCGCTCGCAGCATAATGTGATGTTCGGCGTGCAGCAGAATCCGATGTGTAAAATTAACTAGGAGTTTTGCAAAGGCGGATCCCTCTGGAATAATAATCGGATGGCGTTCTTCATAACTTAATCCGGCATTAGTAAGTCTGCCGCCTACTCGCATTATACCATCTTTGTCGAGAAACGGGTTTAAGGTTAGTAATCGGCTTTTTCGACTTATAGGTTTCTTGTCTTGCATACACTGGAACTCTCGATCGTAGTAGATTCTTTGCGCTACAGAGATAAGCTTAGTTTTCATATAAACAATTTCATCCGACGTTATAAATTTTTCTGTTGAAAATGGTTTCTTTAGAAGATAATTTATAAATCGTAGACAATAACACATGATTCGTATTGCCCTTTCAAAGGAGGAGAAATCTTCAAGCAGGTCTTTATACTGAGCTTCTAGATAAAAACTTTTTACTTGTTTGGTTTCCAAATCTGTTGGGTCAAAAGTGCGCGGTGTCGGCCAAATATCTTTAGGACTTATAAGCCAGGGGGGCCCGTGCCACCATAATTTGTTGTCCGTCAGCTCCTGAGGAGAACAACCTCTCGTGCCTAAGTCTGCAGGATTTTCTTCACTCTTTATGTGTTTCCAATGATTTAGGCTAACAATATTTGAGATTTGCGTAACTCGATTTGCGACAAAGGTTTTTAAACTATTTGGGGGTTTCTGTAACCATCCTAGCACTATGGATGAATCTGTCCACAGGAATAATTCGTAAGTGAAGTTACAGTCAAGGACAAAATTTCTCATTAGTTTTGCAAGCAAAAGAGCTCCGCACAGCTCGAGCTTAGGGATTGTAGTCTTTTTTATCGGGGCAACCTTTGTTTTTGCAACTAACAGGTGACTACTTATATAGCCTTCTGAGCTCTCCGTTCTGATATATAAGGAGCCACAATATGCCTTCTCAGAGGCGTCGCAGAAGCCATGTAGCTGTACCTTGCATTGAGGTGAAAAGTCTACCCACCTTGGAATTTTTATATTTTCAATATAAGAGAAACTCTTCAAAAAGGTGTTCCATTTATTAAGTATTAATGGAGTGACGCCCTCATCCCAGTCGGATTTTTCCTGCCACAATTCTTGCATGAGCAGTTTCGCAATAATCACAATAGGGCCTAGCCAACCGAGAGGGTCAAATAATCTGGCAATAACCGACAAGATCTTTCTTTTTGTTGTAGAGGAGGTGATTTCAATATGCTGAGCTTCATAGTAGAACGAGTCCAATGACGCATTCCATCGGATCCCTAGAGCCTTAGTGTTGCTGGCTTCATCAAACTTCAAAAAATCGCGATCTAAAAGATCTTCACTGGATAAGTGTTCAAGTGCTAAAATATTATTTGCTGTGATTTTCTTCAATGGAAATCCAGCAGACTTTAAAACTTCAGTCAGCTCACTTTGCTTGAGCCTGACTTCTTCAAGAGTATGTCCACCACTAAGGATATCATCCACGTAGACTTCATCTTTTAAAATTGTTGAGGCTTTAGGAAACGTACCTCGAGAATCTTTACTAAGCTCATGTAAAGTCCTTATTGCTAAAAATGGAGCGCAATTGACTCCAAATGTCACAGTTCTCAATTGAAACGTTTTTACAGCTTCATTCGCAACATTACGAAACAAAATTCTCTGATACGGACGATCTTCTTCATGAACCAAAATCTGACGGTACATCTTCTGGATATCTCCTGTAAACACGTATTTATAGTTTCGCCAGCGTAGAATGACCTGCATCAGATCTGCCTGTAGCGTAGGGCCTTGGTATAAGACATCGTTCAGGGAGAATCCGCTTCCCGTCTTTTTCGAGGCATTGAAGACCACACGCACCTTTGTGGATTTACTTTCAGGTTTTACGACTGCATGGTGTGGGAGAAAAAACGACGAATGAATTTCTTGCTTAGGTTCTATGCTAACTACCTTTTCCATGTGGCCTAAATCTAAGTATTCTTGCAGAACTTTTTCGTATTCTTTCTTAAGACCTGGATTCTTCTCTAAGGTTTTTTCCATTCTGTAGTATTGTGCCAATGCTATGTTTCTTGAAGGGCCTAAGAATACTTCATCTGGAAAGTTTTTCTTGAATGGGAGTCTAACTATATAACGCCCATCAGATTGGCGACGAGTGGTCTGCTTAAAAAAGTCTTCGCAATAGACATCTTCATCGGATTGTAGGCAAGTTTTTTCGGCCTCTTCTATCTCCCAAAATTTTCGTAGCTGCTCATGCAGGGCTACATCATCTGAAGACGATACGGTTGTATGGAAGGCTCTAATTTCTGAGACTGGCTCACGACCCGATAAATACCACCCGAAGTGAGATTCCCTTGCCTCTAGACTTTTTTCGATATTCGATTCTACCCCAGGTAAATTGATAAATGGCAAGTAATCACTACCGATGATCATGTCTACGGCAGCTGGCTTAAAGAAATTGGGGTCAGCTAATTTCAGGGCTTTAATTTTTTCTAAATTGAAAGTTCGAATTGGCCTAGAAGGCAGAAAATGTGTCAGATTAGGAACCACAATTGCTCTAATTTTTATCTTAAAGTCTGAGATCCGTGACCGAACTGTAACGGAGCATATGCCGGTATATTTGCCTACTATTGTGCCACCGAGACCAGATACTTGAAAGGTTTGAGCTTCCAATGACAAAGCAAGATTTTGTTGAAGACGTTTCGAGATGAAACTTGTTTCCGATCCCGCGTCTAACAATGCCCTTATAGTAAAGAATTCACCTTCATGTTGTACTTTAACTAGAGCGGTAGGTAAAATTGTTGTACCCCTGTGTTGCGAAAAATATGTTTGAGTTTGTTCGGTGACTGGTGCTGGAACGTTTCGCGCAGTTTGTCGTTCTGAATTTTGTTGAGTGCTTGGGCCAGATGGCCTTTCATCATCTCGTGGATGAGGTTGCGAGGGTGTAGTTTGAGGAGGACCACTTTCACCCCTTTCTGTTTTGTCTAAATGTAGCAAGGTATGATGCCTTTTGTTGCATTGAGAGCAATTCCTTGTACTTGAACATTTTGACTTAAAGTGACTGTTCGATAAACAGTTGGCACAGTATTTATTAGCATATACAAATTTTATACGCTCTTGTACTGACAACGACTTAAAATGTTTACACAATTTAAGCGGATGATCCTGTTTGCACTTTTTGCAGCTAAAATTATTTTTGTAATCTTTTTCTTGCGTAAGAAAACTTTGCGACTTAGAGGTACCAGCTTCTCTGGTAGTCGGCTTACGTAAATTAGTAAATGTTTCTAAAGTCTCAATTCTCTCATTTAGAAACTTGCTAAGTTGATCCCAAGTAGGTAGTTCCTTGTGATTACTCAATGATATTTCCCAAGCACGTGACGTTTCTTCTGGTAATTTTGAAGTACAGATGTGCATTAGAAACGGGTCATTACTAGGAATTTCTACCTCAAATGATCTCATTATATTCAACCCATCACTTACGATATTCTTAAGTGACCTCAAACATTTTAAAGTTTCGGTTGGAGGGGACTGAATGCCATAAATCTTCCGGATTTGGTTGTTTATCAAAATTCGTTTATTTTCGTATTTATTTTTCAAAGCCTTCCATGCTAATTCAAAATTAGAATCTACTAACTCATAGTCTTTTATGAGTTGGTAGGCCTCCCCCCTCGTTTTACTGTGCAAGTAATACAATTTATGGGCCGGAGCTACTGAAGGCTCATTTCCTACGACTGCCATAAACATGTCCCGAAAAGCTGGCCATTCATTAAATCCCCCTTCAAAAGTTTGAATTTCTACCGCTGGCAGCTTTAGGGATGATTGCCGAGAAACTGATTTTTTATTTTCAGGGGCGTTGGCCTTTACCATGTCTAATATTCTGGCTTTTAAAACTTGGCACTGTTCACTAACCTCTTCATATTTAAGAGAAACCTCATCCTGAAGATCTTCCTCTTCTTTTACTTTCTCATCATTTATTATGAATTCATCATAAGTCTCTATCATTCTCGACCACCTTCTGTCTAACTCTGTCAACTTGACTTCCAATAATGAAGTTGTTAAATTTTCTGTTGGTATTTTGTTAAAATTGTTGCAAAAACTAGCAAGTTGTTGAATGTCATACTTGCTTTTCCTTTTGGAGGCCATTTTAAAGTTTAATAATTTAAGTTCTAAACCAAACGAATAAACCCGAGAAGTTCCTCTGAAAGTATTTAATTCGCAGAAGAATTGTCACCTTTTGCAATAAAAAATATTTATCAAAAATATTTGTTGCAAGAAATTTTATTTTAGTACCGCCTTATTAATTTTCAATTTCCAAAAACTAATTGAAGTTGCCAAACCTCATAAAAATCTCTATTTGTTATGAAAATTTATCGCCATCACTTCAATATAAATATTTATTTTATTTATTCACTTTATTTATTTAAATGAATTATTTTGCGGGCCTCGTATTTTATTTTCCTACACCAATGTAATATTCAAATTTCATTTCAAGTAAAATCTTTCGCATTTTATTTTTATGGACCGCCTTAATGTTTTTATTTTTCGTAGTATTATGTTTGGTAATTTATGAACGTTTACCAACACTACTCTCTATAAAAATATTTTCCTCTAACTCACTTTATGTTATTTATACACACACAATTACAGCCCCGATTATTTAATTTTTCAAAAAGTATTAAAAAAAACAACAATAAAAAAAAACTTTTTTCAACTTACAGTTTTCTTTTCGCCAAAGTCAAATTGTGACTTCCTTATGCCGGCCATTGTTGTTGTTAACTTGTAGTTTTTATACCTGTTGTTGTCTTAAAGTTGTTGTTGTTCCTTCGTGTAGAGGTTTCCCGAATATTCTATTCTCTTTTAATTTCTTTTCTTTAATTTTTATGCGATTTTATTTTTTTTTTATTTTAAATTAAAGATTTATGTTATAACAAAATCACTTTTTTTCCAACTTTAATATACTTTTTTTTGTTTCACCCTCTTTTCAAATTTTTACTCTTCTTCAAATTCTTTCTTAATAGGTATTTTGGCACTTTTAGTTTATTTTAAATTGTCACTCTCAATTATTTTTTGTACACTTTGTTTTATATTTTCCCTATTGTAACTTGTTTTTCCTTTTTACTTTTTATTTTATCCAAATTTAATTTAATTAATTTATTTTATTTTTCTCGTGCTCAACTCACTCTGTAGAAAAAACTATGTATTTGATTTTTTCTTCTTCTTTTCTTTGCACATTCCAATGTATGTACCTTTGCAATGTTGTTCTTGTAGTATGTGCGTATGCAGTTTTCCTTTTCTGCTTAATGCTAATAGAGTTAGCGGAACGATTGAAAACAAAACAAAGTAATTGGCGCAGATTATTAATTCAATATAAAAGAGAGTGACAGGTTGCTTATTGTTTTTTGTAGGTTTGTGTGTGTGTATAACTAAAATGTAATCAGTGTTGGTACCATGGGGAATTTTTTTTATCGGTGATGATACGATAGCGATTATTTAATAATTTTGAGGTTATAATGAAATAAATTGGTGGACGATCAAGTAGATATTTCTTCACGAGATTTAAAGCCTTTTTTATGTTAATTCCTAGATATTCTCACAATTGCACTAAATGTAATAAAATACTGTACATACCCAATGTTTTTACCGTCTTCAATTGTGTTTGCCAAGCAGATTTATCTGAAGAATTAACGGCCTTGTTGTTGTAGGATGCCCTTAGTGATTGTGGGTGATGTCTTCTTCAACAGACCTCTTGCCTGATGAACAAATTATTGCCTTGATGCAATTGTAGCGTTAGGGATTCGCTATCTTCTATTGATCGGGATGCCAATGGAAGATTTCTACAGACCTCGTTGTCTGTCAAACAAATTGTAGGTTATGTTGTTACGGTTGAACAAATAACGCAGCCAAAAGTAGTGGACAAATTCCACCAGATATCCAGTCCTAGCTCCTCTAGGACTTTTCGAAGGACCAAATGTAGAACTGGGAGTCTTACTTCTTGTATCAAATTTTATTAAAAAGAAAAACACCAGTTCAGATTTTAATTTCAAAGGAGTATTTCAGCTTCTTGCTGCTTGTTTATTAAACAAAGTAAACTTACATACTAATTAAAAAGAGAGTAACTTAAAACGGCATTTGAACATATCAAAAAAAAACTCATATTCCAATTGAGCGGTTAACAAAAGGAAAAAAAACTAAAATACTCGGTCACACCGAGCAAAAGGTGTTATGAAAACAAAAATAAATAACAAAAAAATAATAAAGAATTGTTAATAATGAATTAAACCATAAACCCTGTTGAAGTCACTTCAACAGATGCAAAAACAAAGATCTCTAATGTAGATGAAAGGAAATCATTTACAATTTGCGTTCAGTGGGCTGAGGAGAATAATTTGGATATGCAGGATATTCTATTTTTAAAGAGACTAGAGCAAAAAATACAAATCAACCACCTCAACAAAGTTAGACAGCACAAAATAACTTCTTTTTTTAATAAACCATAGTATGTATGTACTTATGTACAAATGTATGTATGTATTTAATTCACTTAGATTAATTTTATAATTTAATAAATTAATTTAATGTTTTTTTAATAAATCATAGTACAATGCATGTACGTACATACAATTTAATTCGCTTAGATCATTTCAATATTTTCACCTACTATAGTCCGGATAACTCTTTAATCCGAACGAGGCTAAAACTATATGTGTCCGGATTGTCGAAGTTGCACTGTACTTATATATTCCATAAATATATTTGTCGTCTAAAGTTACAACATATTTCAATGCTGCTCTTACTTTAAAGGACTTTAAATTAAAAAAAAAAATTGCACGCAAAGAAAATGTATTTTTACTATTGGTTATTAAAAAAACCATTTTGGCATACTAAGTTGGCAGGTAGTATTTGGTATTGACGATTAAAATCAATTCGGCTGCAGTGTTTACAAAAATTAACCATTTTGATTGGCTGAGAAGTGAAGAAAAGATGATAGATACATCAGTGGATCAAATATAGATGGAACATGTTGGCTATTTCAAAGAAAAAATTGGAGGTAAAAATATAATGAAGCTTGTTGCATTTTGTTTGTATCTGCCGTCCTTAAGTACGCCAACAAAAGATTACTTTCAATTGCTAATACTTTTGGATTATCGAAAAGTCCTAATTAAAAATGGTTACTTAAAAATCACTTTTAATAACAAAGTGCAAATTTCAAATGGACTTTGCAGAATTTAAATTAGTTTTATGTAAAAACTAAAAAATTACTTCTACAGAAATACAGTAGAATCCCGAAAGTTCGTAATAGCAAGGGACCGGCTATTTCTTACGAATTAAAGAGGTTTTCGATTTAGCGGGGTTTCGATGTAACGGGGTTTAAATAAAATAAAAACAAATTAACGGTGTTTTTCAATTTATTTAACAAAGCGATAAAAAAAAACATAAAAAAGACAATTGTTAAAAATAAAATATATAAAAATTATTCATGTTACAAACTGATCTTAAGAAAACAAACACACACACAAGCGAAACCCACGTAAAAAAAATCAAATCGGTAAAGGTGCATGTAGACGACATGTTTTTTACATCTGACTTGTCAACTTTTCAAGTCACATGTAATTGTGCATGTCTGTCAAAATGGCTGTTTTACAGAAAGTTTATAATATTCGGTCACAAACGTACATGTAATTTGCTTCTGACATTGTTTGTCAGATGACTTTGCATCTGACTTTAAAAGAAGCAAAGTTTAAAAGGTAACATACGACTTGTATGGATTTTGCAGTGGGAAATTTGACATGTCAGATGACAAAAACATGTCGTGTACGGTCGCCTTAAACAAAAAATCATTATTTCCATGTTTCTGTTGCTTTTATTACGAATTTTAAGTGGTAGTTAGCAAACAATTACGATTTATAAGAGGTAAAGAAGATTTTATTTGAAAAAAAAATTACAAATTAGCGAGGGGACCAAAATGTATGAAAATTTTACGAATTAACGAGATTTGTTCAAGGGACCCACAGTTTATTACGAATTATCGGGAATTACGATTTATCGGGGTACAAATAATCGGGATTTGACTGTAACTGCTAATGGAAAATCCTACAATATAATGGAATACCATAACCATTATTTTCTGAAAACAAGTCCCAGGGGGCACTTCCTCGGGGAAATCAGAACACAGATTGCTCTTTACAGGAATCACCGTTAACTTTAGCAGACGCTTCCCCTCCAACGGCTATGGAGAATTCATCAGCAGATCCTGTGTTTCCAAATAACCCCCTGATGAAATTAAAGCTGAAGAAAATAGGAGGGATGTGGCTAGGGTTCCCAACTTTTTTTGTTGCAATTAAAGTACATAGGTTATTAAAGGTTAAGAAAAAAAAGTACACAGTATAAATATAAAGTACAATTAATTTCTTTTTATTGGTTTATTTAAAAAGGTTTTTTACTGATTTTCGCAAGTTTTATCAAACAATTACACTGTGCTAGAATTTTACACTTTTTTCTTGCGACAAGCCGGGCAACTGGCGCTTTAACCGAATTCGGGTACGCTGTATCCAATACCGGTTCAAAAACGGTTCAGTTTATTGAAATAACTAAAGAAAAAAAAATTTTCTTAAAATGTTAAATTTTTCTAACTTGCGCAGTCGTTTTAGAAACAAAAATTATTTTTTGCAACATTTCGAAATTTTTGTTTACTAAAAATGTATAAAAAATTCCAGACATATAAAAAAACAAAGCTTCAAACAAAACAAGCTATAAATGATTAAAATCTGTTAACAACTTTTGATTTTATACACAAAAATCAAAAAATTTTAATTAATTTACAAATTTCATAAAACGCAATATTTGTATGGGAGCCCCCTTAAGAAGTGGTGATAAGGGGCAATTTTGTCTCCAGAAATTGTTAAGGCAACTCCTTGGCTTTTATGGTACGTTTTCTTCAATATATTTCTAGTCTGTATTAAACATTTTGTATGGGAGCCCTTTAAAGGAATGGCAGGAAGTAATTTGAAAGAGTTTTGCACTTGTGTTTTAAAAACATTCAGTTATTGTACTCAAACAAAACAAACAAGTGAAATAGTACTGTGGGATTATTTTTTTCGATAAATCGTCCTGCCAATATAAAAAACAACAACAAATGGCCCTGACTAATATTAATTAGTTGTTCTTTAGTTTTCCTAAAAACAAACTTGTGCAATAAGTATTATAATTTTATGACTAATAAAACCTGACTAATATAACCTGAATCTATTTTAAATTCTAGATAAATCTAATCATGCGAAATAAAGTATTTTCGCGTACTTTATTATTCTCATAAAGTATAGAGTACAATTACTCGAAATAACGTACAATACTTTATTATAAAGTACGGTTGGCAAGCCTAGATGTGGCAGCAACGTGATTGTGGCAACGTGATTATAAGGAAAAAGTGCGTTGTCTTGAAAACCGGTTGGTACAAAAGAAAAGGTAGAAGTACATAACACGCGTTAGTGCGCGCGCGCTCTGTCGTCTTCTGCCAAAAAAAGTTAAACTAGTGTGTTTTCATAGAACAAGCTACATGCAAAATATTTTGACGCGTTTGCGCCAGAAAGTTGGTTACCTTTTAACTTTTTAACGCGTTTTGTGTTTTTGACAAGTAATCAGCTGACAATAAAAATAATAATTTAACAAATTTGTGAATCATGAAAGAAAAACTTATTGAAGAGCTTAAAAAACACACAATATTTATATAAAAATAATAAATTTAATAATATAACAAAATCTTGATATACTTTCGAACCCGTTTTTAATGCACAAATAAGTAAACAAATAGTTGTGAAACTTGCAGTTTTTGACGCGCTAAAGTTTATAAACGCACGATACTTGTTGACGAACTAGCGCGTGTTATGTACTTCCACCTTTATGTTGTAAAATCTAGTGTGTCTTACTGTAAAATAATAAATAAAAGTATTAAATAGAAAACATAAATATCGGCTTTATAGTTATTGGTATTAGGCGATCATTACAGCATTTTATATAAATTTATTTTTATCGTTGGAGTTTAAAATTTTGCGTTAACATAAAGTTATATAAAACGAAAGATAATCGATTAAAAAATTTAATAATTAAGTTTTTGTGAAGCTCCGTCCATTTGCATTTCTAGATCTTGAACGCGAATTAACATAAATATATTAATTTTGTATTTAGAAATCAATAACTCTAAATTAAAACCACTTTAAACTATAAATACTAGTGTTTCTTTTGATATTGCAATTCTCACCACAATTTATAACTAACTATATTCAGCATTTCCATTTCGGTGGAATTGAAAACCAATCTCTATAAAAAACTATTCTACTAGGCAGTTAAGAAATGTATATAAAGCAAATAAAATCGCAACAATACATCAGTTGAATCAACATCTCTTGAAGGGACTTTTTCACATTAATCAAAAAAAGAAAATGAAATTATTTCAAACATTATTTGTAGTTGCCTGCATTGCAGCCAGTGTAATGGCCGCTCCTGGCAAGGTAAACAATTAATTTTTTGTATATTAAAGTTGTTAATTTAATTTTTTTATTTGTTTCAACAGAATGAAATACATGGCCATGGCAATAATGGTAACTCCCAGAGGAATGTGGATGTCAAGACAAAATTGAAATTTCCTGGCTAAATTGTAAAATTTTTTCCATTTTTAATTGCTGATCAAATTTATTTATTAAAATAGTTAAAAAATTAATGAATGTTTACCAAATAATCATTACGTATTCATGTATTTCTTTGATTCAAATTTGACAATTTTTGTTTATATAAAAATTTTATTCACAAACTTTTACAGTCGTATAACACTGGTCAGCAAGAAAATTGTGTTTAATAAAAAGATGTGGGAAGCAAAGCTTTTAAGGCGCTAAATTCAAACCCGTTTTCAGTTTTTTTCTATCACGTCAAGTTTTTTTATAGGGTAAACTAATATTTCGCCCGAAATAAGATGGTTAAGCTATAACTTTTGATCATAACTTGAGAATAATTTGTCTTATTTTAATCAAAACACTCAAATTATTAGGAATAAAATTTGCTTTGAGATTTTTCAACTGTTTCTCAGTTATTCAGAAATTAAAGGCGATGATTTTTTCATGCTAAATTAGAACTATTGTCTGTTTTCAAAAATTCATTATCAAATTGCACTACGTGACAGTTTTTTGACCAAATGTATCCGAATTCGAAAATTAAGTCAGAATGGTCAAAAGTATAACGTTGATATTTTTTTTTTTTTTTTTTTTGTGTGTAAACATTTGTGTTTTTCTCTGTATACTTCTCTTTCAGCCGTCATCCAGAGTCTGGTTCATTTAAAATGAATTACAACTTATTTTAAAGGGCTCTACGCGTCGAATAACTAATGGATAATTGGCTTTGATTGGATAAAAAATGCCTGAGTTATAGTTGATAAGCTAAGATTTAGTTAAAATTTTAACGTTTTTCCCAATTATTATCATTTCAGAAGATCTTTTGTACCACAATTAAAAATAAAATACACAGTTTTATAATTTTGTTTTATAGTCCGTTTGAATACAAAAAAGTTAAGATATAATGCACTAAAGTCGGGTAAAAACTAAAAATCCTATATTTATCAAATATGAAAAATTGAGAATTTATCACGTCATTACAGTTTTTCTTTTCCCGGACTTTTTCATCTACCGGGAAAGCGGGATACAAAATATTCTTTAATTCAATTTTTTTGAACAAATAATATTTTCTGAGATCAATTAAATAAGTTTATAAATGAATTCAACGTTTTTATTTCTTTGGCAAAAAACAAAAAGTGGGAAAAATCTTCATGTTCAAAAGTACACATGGGCAAAATTTCAATTATTTTGTAAGATTTTTGAGGAAGCTATTTTTTTTTCAATGTGAAATAACATTTGGAATAATAAAAACTTCCGATCTGTGACATTAGGAGGGTTAAGGAATAAAAACTTAAAAAATTAACCGCACACTGATAGAAAAATGCATCTTCATATTGATGATGCCCTTACATCAGAATTGTGGCATCAATGTTACTACAAATGGCATCAATGATGCAAAAAGTAACATCAATCCAATGATTAACGTCTTCGTACAATTTTGTCATTTTTTACGTGTCATCTATTTTATGACTATAGTTTGATGTCACATTTTGTATATTATTAACATTATTTTCATGATTACAATGTATTATAAGAAGCAAAAATTCCTATATTCTATTCTTTTATTTTTAATTATTTAGTTAAATGCATCAAATTTTTAAAGTAGAATGATTACGAAAACCATATGGGGCATGGTGCTGGTGTCTTATTATTGAGAGTTCTGCTGTAAACAAAAGTCGTAATTCAACAAACGTGAAACAAACATATGTAACGGGTAAGTAAAGTAAACATTAAACATTGCCTCACTTATCGGATATGAATTGACATCTCTTTGGCGTTTGTCAAAAAAGTCTTAAGTCAGAAACTGTAGTTTTTCGAATGTTAAATTGGAAAATATTTATTAGGTGTATTTCGTAGACTTTTTTCCTAAGATCAGATGATAACGTTTAGAAGCAATTGTGCTATACTAAAGTGACTTAAACCAAACAAAAGAGAGAAACAAATGGTATTAAAGTCGATCTAAAACTCAAAATTCGTTTATTTTTGACTTGCGACCTTTTTGCCTAACGGCTTAGATCTATTTCATGACACAACTTATTTACAATTATACATATCAGCAGTAAAGTTGCCATAATGAAATAAAAAAAATCCCGGGAATTCCCGCACAAATTCCCCGGGATTTTTTTCCCGAAAAATGTGCGGGATCCCGGGACAAAATTCCCGTATGAAAAACACTACACGTCATACAGAAATCTTATTAATAATAAATTTTGTATTCCCGGAAAATAACTTTGATAATAAACTTGCATGTGCCCGTGCTAAAAAAAACTGAACTGACAAATTTGTTTTTCTTACGAAAATATTAAAATGAAGCAATTTGTTTTTTACCCACTTACAACTACATTTCGAGTCGGAAAAAAGCCAACCAATTGTAGGGGGATGTAAGGAAGGATAAACTCACTGTTTACACTGAAAGAAAAATGCTTCATATATTTAATGAATCATTTTCATAAAAAAATTTGCCTTGTGTAAATGAAAATTTTCATTGTTTAAATGGAATTTCATAGTTTAAATGAAGTATTTTCGTTAAAATCGCTTCATTGGATTTCGTAATTACGTTAAAAATTTTCATTGGATATATGAAAACTTAAGTTTGTCCAAGTTAAACAAAAAATTTTAATTGGGAACATTAAAAAGCAATATACAAACAAAAAAATTTTTAATTGTTAATTAAAAAATGTAAGATTTAATAATTTCATACATCAAATGTTACATGTATGCCATTAAATTTATGAAATCAAAAAAATTTTTTATGAAAGCAACATATTTCAATAATTGCCTTAATAATTTAAATTTTCATTATGACAATAAAAATGTCATTATAGAAATGAAACAAAAACTTTCAATCCACTTTCAATCAACGTTGTTATTGTTATTATGGACAATTTAATCTCATATTTACGCTCTTAATTGAGTAAAAAACATAGTTTTTTATCCAAAAACTACACTGCCCCGGTAGACTAGCTGGTAGAGAGCTAGTCTATCAGCACCGAGGTTGCGTGTTCGAATCCCGCCAGAGACAGAAAAAAAATAAATACAGTAAAATAAAATAAGAAAAAAAAAAAATAATTAAAAAAATAAAATAATTAAAAAAAAAAAATTTTTACTTTATTGAAAGTATTCATCCAATGAATAATATTCATAGATCTAATGTAATGTTTCATTAAATCCTTTTAATGAAACAGGTTTCATTGATCCAACGAAGCGCTGCATAGGTTCCTTTTTAATGCAATTTTTCATGGGATTAATGTCAAAATTCATTGGTATTGCGAAGAAAATTCTTTCAGTGTATTGTTGGTGTTTTGTTTAAGCTTTGATATTGTTACAAGTAAGACTTTAAGTGTTTATAATTCTTATTCGCTTTAAGGTTTTATTTGTAAAATATGATGATCTGGCCTAAGAAACCAGTGAAATGCGCATAGAAACTAGCTTTCCCTCAACAGTAAATTTCAGTGTATTTATCAAATATGAAAAATTGGGAATTTAGCACGTCATACAGAAATCTTATCTATAATAAAAAATCGAAAATATCACTCTTTCGAATTCTTCATATATAATAATGTTAGTAAATATAATGCTAGTGTTTTCATTTTTTTATTATGGGATTTTTATATTAAGATTAGGAAGATCGAACGATTAGTATTCGACCGGTTTTAACCGGTTATTGTAGTTTTGCCTCAGTCGATTATTTTTAAATGTCCATAAAAAAGTAATTAGCAATTTTGACAGTATACTAAATATATTTTTATAAAGATGTCATCTCTCGTTTTATATATTTAACTGATTTTAAAGACAATGGTGCTTAAAGTTGCAAAGGTTCTTTAACGTAACGACTTAATTAGTCCACAAGCTTGACATAAATATACGCAAAGTAAAACTTGAATCTGTTTCAAGTATTTAGTTCCAAAAACTCTTAAGTAGTTCTAGCATATCTTCATTAGACTGGTCGCAATTTTTTTTTTTTAAATTTACATGTTTGCGCTGCTTAAAATATGAGGTTTGGTGTAAGAAATCATGGCCTAATTTTTCAGGTCAATCCGACGGTGCCTAGCCGTGCCAAGTGGGGCCCAAAGTTTCCCATTTTATAAAAAAAAACATCTTTTCTATCAGATCTTTATAGTTATACTAGTTGAAAAGCCGAATATCAAAAATATGACTACGCTACGATCTTCCGCAGAGAAAGTTCTTCAAGTGTGCCAAATTTCAGCTTCCTATCTTCCTATGTCATCAGATGGCTTCAGAAAGTTGCGGAAAGAATAGGACATACATGCAAACATCCTTACATACTAAGAAATTATATATTGTATAGATAGATTAAAGTATTTGCAGTTTAATATTTTAGTATGATACGAACGAAAGATTTTTAACTAATTCGGGGTCGCTGAATCCAGTGGTGCTAGCCGTTTTTTTAGGTTAGCTTTAGTTTTCGAGATATACCGTTATTTCGAAAATTAGGGAGGTTGCACAACATATGTTCGCTTAACTCAAAAACGCTTTAGCTTATTAAAAAACTAAAAAAAACCGAAATTCCGCAATAAAATTTACTTTAAGAAAGGTAAAAGGTTTTTCTTATATGCGCAGTAGTTTTGGAAACATAATTTTTTTTTCTGGAAAAAAATAATTTTTTTATTAAAATTTCGGAATTTTTGTTTTTAAAAATTCATAAAAAATTGAAAAATTGAGCTATGCTTCTAATTTTATAGAGTCATATAAAAAACAATATTGCAAACAAAACAAGCTATAAATGATTAAAATCTGTTCACAACTTTTGATTTTATGTATTCACAAAAGACGAAAATCTTTAATTAATTTAAGAATTTTATTAAACCGCCATATTTGTTTAATTGAAATTCTATTTGGCCCGTGTAGTGCATAGGATGCCTCAAGAAGGGTCAAATGTATGACTGGACATAAAATCAAAAGTTGTGAACAGATTTTAATCATTTATAGCTTGTTTTGTTTGCAATGTTGTTTTTTATATGTCTGCATAAAATTAGAAGCATAGCTGCATTTTTAAATTTTTTATGAATTTTTAAAAACAAAAATTCCGAAATTTTAATAAAAAAATTATTTTTTTTCCAGAAAAAAAAATTATGTTTCCAAAACTACTGCGCATATAAGAAAAACCTTTTACCTTTCTTAAAGTAAATTTTATTGCGGAATTTCGGTTTTTTTTAGTTTTTCAATAAGCTAAAGCGTTTTTGAGTTACGCGAATATATGTTGTGCAACCTCCTTAATTTTCGAAATAACGGTATATCTCGAAAACCAAAGCCAATATGAAGAAAAAAGTTTTAACTTTCTTAAAGTAAATTTTATTGCCGAATTTCGGTTTTTTTTAGTTTTTCAATAAGCTAAAGCGTTTTTGAGTTGCGCGAACATATGTTGTGCAACATCCTTAATTTTCGAAATAACGGTATATCTCGAAAACTAAAGCTAACCTAAAAAAACGGCTAGCACCACTGGATTCAGCGACCCCGAATTAGTTAAAAATCTTTCGTTCGTATCATACTAAAATATTAAACTGCAAATACTTTAATCTATCTATACAATATATAATTTCTTAGTATGTAAGGATGTTTGCATGTATGTCCTATTCTTTCCGCAACTTTCTGAAGCCATCTGATGACATAGGAAGATAGGAAGCTGAAATTTGGCACACTTGAAGAACTTTCTCTGCGGAAGATCGTAGCGTAGTCATATTTTTGATATTCGGCTTTTCAACTAGTATAACTATAAAGATCTGATAGAAAAGATGTTTTTTTTTATAAAATGGGAAACTTTGGGCCCCACTTGGCACGGCTAGGCACCGTCGGATTGACCTGAAAAATTAGGCCATGATTTCTTACACCAAACCTCATATTTTAAGCAGCGCAAACAATTAAATTTAAAAAAAAAAAAAAAATCCCATACAAGAAAAGACCAGTCTAATCTTCATACTTAAAACTACAATATACCGGCGGAATCAACGATATGGTTTCAGTTTTTTTATTAAAACACCAAGAACTTAAAACAAAACTGAAGGAATCAAATAATGTCATTGAAGGTTTTTAATTGTGATCGACGAATTGACAGATATTTCATACAAAAAGCATGTTCATATTACTATTCGTTTCTATAATGCTGAAACAAAATAATTTGAAACAAAAAATCTTATCCAGGTTTTGTTTACAACTTTTCAAAAATATGGTTGAAGTCTACTGATGCATATAGACTTGCTTAGCCACCAACAAATTAAAAATCATTTAAAATAAATTTTTGAAAATATCTCAAATAATAAATTTATTAAATTCTATAATTTTTTAAAACCAAAGGTTTTCTAGAGCAAACATTAGTTAACAGTTTCTAAATTGCATAATACAATTATCATCTTAGAAATAAAGTTAAGTAAATTACTAGAAATTATTACAAATAAAGCTTAAATTTGATCAATTTTTGGATTTTGTCGTCACATATTTGTTAGGGTGAACATACCTTAAGTCCATGTATTTTGTTTGTCGTGAATTGTTTTATTTTTATTCAACTTAACTTTTTATTACAAAAACTAATTTGATTTTTGTATTTTTATGTATTCGAATTAAAACCGGTTAACCGGTTATTTTTAAAATGCTTAACCAAAACCCGGTTTTTTTAAATAGCAGCTTTTCGGAATATTCAAAAACCGGTATTTGAAAAAAGTCGAATAATCGATCTCCCTACACGCAGAGAAAAAATATGGTTGGGCATGGTTACGGCAGCAACATTATGTTTAATGTTACAATATATTGTTGACGTACACAAATAATAGTTATTTTTATGTAATATCAACAATATTATAGTTACTGTAAACATATCAATGTTTATCGCAATTATAAATTTGAGTATTGTTGACCGAAAAATAATTACTTATCTAACAATTAAATTATGATAACTTTTAAAGCATATTATATTACTCACAACCATATCATGATATTTAATAGCCATAACATGATACCCTTCTATACATTTATCATACTATGTTAAAGATCCAATTAAACTATTTTTACCCTAATAATATTATGTTAGCGCCATTTGTAAAATAATTTTAAATCAGTTGTGTCGTTTATTTTATATGTGAGCGGTTAAACAATTTAAAGATTAATTCCCTTATAAAAATTAAAATATTAGCGGAGTTTATTCAGTATTAGTGACGTACCCAGCAAAAACTTTATTTACAATCCTACTATTAATGACTTCAAGAATTCATTACTTTGTAGCTTTACTAGCTACTTTTTGGATTATTAGTTATATATTAAATAATAACTTTATTATTATATCTTAAATATACAGAAAAATTAAAATTTTCATTATGACAATAAAAATGTCATTATAGTCATTAAAGTCAAAAAACATAGTTTTTTAATGCAAAAACTACACTGCCCCGGTAGACTAGCTGGTAGCTATTATAATAGTGCAAATGCAAACTATCGTAGTTTTTTTTTTTTTTTGTAAAATCCAACAACAAAACACAAAGAGATTTGGTTATATTTTATAAAAGTGTTACGATATGTCTGTGGTTTTCATGGGCAACCGCGTATGTCTTAAAACAAATTTTTCAGGAAAGTCGAATAACCATTTTAAATCAAACTATGGGCTAGGTATTGCACTTTTTAAACTTTGCCATTACGTTAAAAAATCGGAATTGATCCATCTTTTTTAAAAAAATTTTAGAAACATGTAAAAAGCGTTTAAAATTAGGCACTATGGCATCAACATCTCAAAATCGGAAAAATGGACATATGCGGTTACCCATGAAAATACGGATTTTGCACTTGCTCTTTTGCAACCCTTATCTTGAACTCCGCTATTTGATTTACGTTAAGAAAAATTATAAAAAGCCACAAAATTAAAAATCAATGCAAAAAAACTTTTAATTATTTTGTATTTTTATGACAGTTATGAAAGGTGCTGTATTATAATGTGATTGCTTCTAAATTTATTATGATTAACATGATGATAATATGATTACTTCTTAGCTTATTACGATTTACATGACAATAATATGATTACTTCTAAGATTAAGGGAAAAAAGTTATGATGTCATATTACGAGTATATTTAGTAGAGTTGTCAATTGAAGCACAGCCGCGAATAACGTTGTAAACGCCACATTTTGCAATAAGTGTTTTTTTGCATATAACCGTTGACCTTACTCTCTTACACAGTTTAAACATCAAATCAACCAAAACTTTGCACCTTAGCGCCTTCAAAATGGCGTACAAAGTGTCAGTCAGTGGAAGAACATTACAAGTTACTAACAAAATGATGAAACCGAAATGGTTTTGCAGTGCGGAATAATGTTTTAAAATCCTTTTGCATTAAAGTTTTTATTATCATTATTTTTAATAATAAAAAAAAAAAATGTTTAAAACAAATAATGATGCCTGTCAAAAAACGTTTTTTTGCTCTCCTGAAAAATTATTATTTTGTAACTTAAAACGTTATTCGCGGCTGTGCTTCAATTATTCGCCTTTCAACTTTGTTCGAATAATTCAAATAATTGTTTTTGTTCGTTCGATCAAACGATTAAATCTAAAAAATTATTTGATTAATCGATGAGAATACCGAATAAAAAAATTATTTGTACAAAAAAATTACTATTTTTGATGCATATAGGGTAGCCAGATTTTAAATTCGGAAAAACAGTACATTGAACACAAAAAAAACAGTACAATCAAGAAAAAAACAATACATTTTTTTGACGAAAAAAATTACTCCATTTGCGTTTAAAAAGCAAACACCACAAACGAAGCATTTGGCCAGGAAAACCATAACATTGTTGTGAGCCATATAAGAAAGGAGAAAAACCGAACTTAGCTTGTAACAATTAACTCATTGATTGTGATACATAGTACGATTTTCTTTAAACATATTCGTATTTAAAGCAATTTTCACTACACACATAGTTGCACAAATCATATAGAATTTGAAAAAATGTTTGTTTCCTAAATTAATTTTCCAATTTCAAAAAATTTTTGAATTATTTACGGCCAATTTTACCAAGTTCGGCTAAAATTAACTATTACTAAAACAATAGATTTTTTGACATTTATAATGATAGTTAATTATACCTGAACTTGGTGAAATTGGCCATTAATCTATAACAAAATCTGAAAATATTAAAATAGTAAATACAAGTTTCAATAAAATTTAAAACAAAAATTTTGGTCTGTAAAACAATCAAGTGCAATTGAAAACGATGAATATTTTCAATATAATTTTTGTAAAAATTAATTTATCTTTTTCTTATTTCATTAGTTTAGGTAAAGAAAAGTGGTCCTCAAAGGTTTTAGGTATTTTAATAAATTTTGAACACGGAGAATTTTCCAAATTTGTTCGTTTTCAATTTCACGTGAGTTCCATATCCAGAACATGGCCGAAAATTAAAAAAGTTCTAAAAATTTAATATAATTGTGTTGAAGTAAGTATGTATTTACTTATGCCTGTATTCATAAAAAATGTTTAAATTTAATAAAGATTTAAAGAACAAATTTACTATGAAAATTATCCTTAATAAACGTTTGTTAAACTTAATAATCGTTTATGAATTCGAGGGTTAGTATTTAAAATTTTTTTTTTGATTTTGTTTTTCTCAGGTGTGGAAAGGGAAATAAGTACTATTGGAAGAGGTAGCCATAAAATCATACATAGAACATATGTCTTAAAAATAACAATATGAAAATATACTACTGCTGCGAGCCACTCATTTTAATTTAGATTTCTACTGTGTATTTATGAGAAAACAATGACCACAGCGTAAAAACTCGTATTATTTTAGAACTTTTTTGTTTGGAACACAAAAAAATTTTTTAAGCTATGTACTGTTAAATATTAGGATATCATAAAAATGTGTTTTTAGTAGGGTTTTTCTTAATATCTTGGTTTTTTGTACACTGAACAAAAAAAAAGTACAAAAAACTGTACAAAGTGTAAAAAACAGTACATTTGCGTACTGTTTTAGGAGTTGTGCATAAAACAGTACAATTGCAAAAAATCAGTACATGTACTGCTTAAAACAGTACGTATGGTAACCCTAGATGCATAACATATTTCATCTTAACTTCATATCGTTGTATTACTTAAAGGCATCGTTAAACCCTTAATTTCTTAATAATCCGATATTACTCTGGATTTTCGAAAGGCGTTGGCAGACCTACCATCTTCAGCAAAACTTCTGTATACAATTTCTTCTGTAGAACAGTCGCTGTCTCTCTTAATGTATTTTTCCATTGGACCAAGTTCGACATTTCTTGATGTCGGTGGATAATCTTCCAATCTTCAAAAAAAAATATTATACAATAACAACATTTTCTACTTTCAAGATATGATTCATATAAATCAATTCTTTATTTTTAAGCTTTTTGTTTATTTATAAATTTTTCACCCGAAATGGAAAAATCCCCTTTCTTGAGAATTTTTAACGTTTGATTTAAAAAAAAAAAACAGCTGACTCAATTGAGAAGGTACTCACCCAAAACTCGTTTGTTCCAATATTAAAAATACAAGATGTCAAATGATTCTTTCAGTTGTTTTGGCGCTTTATTAGACGAAATATTCTGTTTGCATCAATGCATGTCCGTGCTAAAATCACGAAGGGGACATGCATTATTGATACAATTATTATATTTCTTCTCATTAAGCGCCAAAAGAACTATTATAATCAATTGTTATCTTGTATTTTAAATTTTGTAACTAGCGAGTTTCGCAACTCACCTACTCAATTGCTTGTTTAGATTTGTTTAATAAGATTCATAAAATACAACACGGTGTTTGCTTACTAGACATTGAGATTAATTACAACCAGGGCTAAAGCAACAATATTTTTTTTACTTTCCTACATTTTGTATAAAATCACTAAAAACTTGGGAGAATAAACAAAATTCTAAGCTTTTATTTAATTTATTTTTTAATAACAAAAAATTTCGATTAATCGACATTAATTAATCGATTTATTCGTTATTCGAAAATCGTCGTTTTGAAATTATTCGAACAAGAATTTGGTTTTGTTTGATCGATTAATCGAATTATTCTTAATCGGTTGACAACTCTAATATTTAGTCATAAAAGGACTCAATGATAATCTTAATATGGTGACTACAATTATGAATCTTATCAAAATATGTTGCTCTTAAAATATGTTTACCACAACCATGTTTTTTTTTTGCGTATAATTAAGATACTTTTGCTTATATGTAGTTGCCAAATTTGTTATCTGATTTTCATAAGTAAAAGTAACTTTTCTTTTTATTTTATATTAATTTCTTTTTATCGTTAGAGTTTAAAAATTTGCGATAACAAAAAGTTCAATAAAACGAAAGATAATCGATTAAAAATGTTAATAATTGGATTTTTGTGTAGCTCCGTCCATTTGCATTTGAGTTGCATGACTATTTCTAGATCTTGAACGCGAATTAACATAAATATTAATTTTGTATTTAGAAATCAATAACTCTTAATAAAAACCACTTTAAACTATAAATACTCGTATTTCTTTTGAAATTGCAATTCTCACCACAATTTATAGTTGGCGTTTACTAAACTATATTCAGCATTTCCATTTCGGTGGAATTGAAAACCAATCTCTATAAAAAACTATTCTACTAAGCAGTTCAGAAATGTATATAAAGCAAATAAAATCGCAACAATACATCAGTTGATTCAACATCTCTTGAAGGGACTTTTTCACATTAATCAAAAAAAGAAAATGAAATTATTTCAAACTTTATTTGTAGTTGCCTGCATTGTAGCCAGTGTAATGGCCGCTCCTGGCAAGGTAAGCAATTAATTTTTTGTATATTTAAATTTTTTTAAATAGTTGCTATTTTAATTTTATTGTGTGTTTCAACAGAATGAAATACATGGCAATAACAACAATGGTAACACCCAGAGGAATGTGAATGTCAAGACAAAAGTAGGATTTCCTGGTTAAATTGTACAAATTTTTCCTGTTTTTATTGCTGGTCAAATATATTTATTAAAATAACTTAAAAATTAATGAAATGTTTACCAAATAGTCATTTTGTATCCATATATTTCTTTGATTCAAATTTGACAATTTTTGTTTATATAAAAATTTTATTCACAAACTTTTATAGTCGTTTAACGCTGGTCAGCAAGGAAATTATTTTAAATAAAAAGATGTGAGAAAGAAAGCTTTTAAGGCGCTAAATTCAAAACCTTTTTCAGTTTTTTTTTCTAACACTTTTTTTTTTAAAGGGTAGACTTATATTTCGCCCGAAATAAGATGGTTAAGCTATAACTTTTGATCATAACTTGAGAATAATTTGTCTTAATTTAATCAAAACACTCAAATTATTAGGAATAAAATTTCCTTTGAGATTTTTAACTGTTTCGCAGTTATTCAGAAATTAAAGGCGATAATTTTTTCATGCTAAATTAGAACTATTGTTTGTTTTTAAAAATTCATTAACAAATTGCACTACGTGACAGTTTTTTGACAAAAAGATGACGTCACTTAAATGCAAATATCTTCAAAAATATGAGATAGATTATAAGGGAAATCACGATGGGTAATGCAAAGTGTCCAAACGTTGCAAATGCGTGCAAAAATACACACATTTGCACAACACAACAACAAAATGTACGCAATTTGCTCTATTTTACTTCGTTTGCACTAAAAAAACCATGAGCAAAATAAGTAGTGTAAATTTGCTCGGTTGCAAACAAATGTTAACAATAACATTTGACATATTAAGCGCCATATTGGTTTTAAGAAAACTTATAAATTCAAAATTTTCGTAGATTATAACATTAAACAGAGAATCCAATATAAATAACTTAAAAAGGAAAAATTTATTTTAACTACACAATTACACAATTGTGTATAATTGTAAACAAATACAGATTTTTAACAGTGGGGCCAGAAGTTTTTTGTGTTGCCAGAAAATTTTTTTAGAAAAATAACACATTTGTACAAAAAATAAATGTGGTATGCTCACGATCAATTATAACATGCACTGCAAATTTACAAATTGCAAGTTTCCACAAAGACCATCGTAATTACCCTTTTTGTATTTCTTTTTTTAATAAAAGATAATAAAATTACTAATTACTAATAATAATGGATGGCTTGACAGAAATGACAGAGTCACAGTGTACAAAAATTAAACTTCATGAATTTTATGATTTTTTGCAATTACTGTACTTTATTTATTTTCTGCCTTCGTGTATAACAACATAGATTTCAAGTTCCTGCTCTTAGAGCACTATTTTCTTTAGAGGTGAAGTCCAGGTTTGTCATGGAGTGTTTTACATCTCTGAACGATCAGAGGAAACACAGTGATTTGAATTTGTAGTGGGTAGCACGACATGAGGGCCATGTGGGCAACGAAAAGACTGACTACCTGGCAAACAGGTGCGCTCGCCGCCCTTTTATAGGCCATGAGCCCATCTTCGGCGTCCCCATCGGTCACATTAAGGGGACGATACAATTATGATCCGAACGTGAATTCCGTCACACATGAACGTCCACTTCTGGTTTGAGACCGCCCAAGAGATTTGTGACCCGGCCAGTGGCAGGACAGGTAGGCTACTTCTGGTTGAGAAGTCGGAACTTAGGGTACTTGTTGGCCTGCTAAGGCTACTTGTTGGCCTATTTACGGGGCACTGTTGTCTTAGATACCAGCAGTTTATGATGGATAATGTAAATATCAAGGTATGCAGATTTTGTGAGGTAGATGATGAGACGTCAGAACATCTGCTCTTCTACTGTCCTGCCTTGGGGACCAACAGGCGGAAATTATTCGGGGGGCGACTAATGAGACAAATTGGACACTTAGAACTTGTTATAAAAAGTAAACTTACGAAAACTTAAAAATGGCGGCACAACTGCAAGACATAATTGTTGCATGTATATTATGTTTCGTTACAGAAAAGGGCAAAATGGAACATTTTATTATTTTTAGTAAAAACAATCAAAGGATGTAAAAAAATCCCAAAAGGCAGGTGTGGGAAAACCCTTGGTTTATTTTATACGCAAATACGTTTAAATTAAAATTATTTGGCAAAAACTTTAAATAATAATGCACTACAATTCGAATTCAAACCTTTAATGGAAATACTTTAGAGCATAAAATTCCATAGTAGAACAAAAAGGGCTAAAAAAAGAATAAAGGTAATTTTTTTTTACACAATATAAAACTTAATTTTGAAATTCGTATAGCCCAAAATGTATTAAAGTACATGATGGTTTAACTCCAGGCAACGCCGGGTGGAAATAAAATAAGTATCTCATTTTATGTGAAAACAGACTTGATACCAGGGCTGTGGAGTCGTTTTTTAAAAATTGTTATAAATCCGACTTTGGCCTCTGAAATTTTTTAAGTCCGACTCCAACCCTTTGCTCAGACTCCTTATTTGACTTTTAGCTCTTTTTCAATGAAAATTATTCTGTAAAAACTTCAAATCGATATTTTAAATATTCCATCGCCAATATCGAAGAATTTGTTGTTTGGAAAATATTTGAAAATTTTTAAACAACCATATTATGGTTGCTCTAAGCATGTTAAGGATAAATATGAGAATAATTTGTCTTTAAATTAACAATAGTATTTTTCTCTTTTCCAAGAGCAGCATGTTATAGTTGAAAACCAACCATGCTTTATAATTGTTAAACATATTTTACATATTATTTACCATAACATGTTTGGATTCAACTATAATATGGTTATAGCGTCATGATGGAGCACTAATTTAACCATAATATGGTTTTCGGTGACAATATTACGGTTAAATTAAACATAACATGCTAAAAATTTTCTTTAAAAACTGTTTTGTTGGAGGTGACCATATTGAAACACATTATTTCTCTGGGTGACTACAAAATTTATTTTAATGAAAACGAACTACGAAAGCTGACTATTTATTAAGGTATTTATTTACTCAATTTAATTATTCGAGGAGTTTTTTTTTTTTTTTTTTTTTATTTATTTATTTATTTGTATGTTCAAATCCTGTACAACAAGAGTTATGTGTAGTTTATAGAACACGAGCACCTTACTCGTCCGTTTAACTTACATTTAAAACAAAAACAAATTTCGAAATTTTGTTTTTGTTTTAAATGTAAGTTGAACGGACGAGTAAGGCGCTCGTGTTCTATAAACACCACATTAATCTTATAATTAGAGTACAGGAAAGTATTATTGATAAGTTAAATTAAATTGAGACGGCAAATGCAAGTATACATATTTAGACATAATTAACTAAAAATTGTTAAAGAATATAATAATATTTGTGATTTTCTAATGTGTAAAATGTTTATATAAATAAGACTTAAAGCTAGTTGCGTTGCTATTAAGTTGTTGTGTTCGAGGAAGATTATTCCAGAGACGCGCCGAATGTATAAAAAATTGCCATTCGGATACAAGAGAACGGTGGAATGGAATTATCATCTTTTTCCCCCTAACTGATCGGGCAAACCTAATCTTATCAATGAGATATTGTGGCGTATCCGAATAAATGCTTTTATGGAGAATAAAAGCACACGTATGTTAAGAAGGTTGTTAAACCAGACTCCATATAGTTTCAAAGAAAAGTGGGATACATGATCATATCTTCTCAGCCCATATACATATCTAATTACATTGTTGTTTAAAACATTAATCTTACCCTTGCTTTTTGAGTCACAGCTGGTAAAAAGTTCACAACCGTAGATTAAATTGGGAATAATGTAAGATTTTGCACGAAGTAGTCTTATATTTAAAGGAGTATAATGCTGTGAGGACCAAAGACATCTTAGCTTTGTATACGTCTGCCCCACAAATGCGTTAATATGATTATTCCAAGTAAGATTATTATTAAAAACTAATCCAAGGTTTTTGGCAGCATTAACTATAGTGACTTTTTCAGCATCTATCAAAATATCAACATCGGCAATATGTTTCATTGTTTTCCTACGAATAATGAAGGCAGTTGCCCAGATATAGATCTTATTAAGATCCTTATTAAGTTTCGTTATATTTTCAGCGATGGAAATGAAATGACTGCTTAAATACAACTGCACATCATCTGCGTACATATGCATTTAGCAGTGTGAAAGCTGGTTTGGTAAATCATTTACATAAATAGAGAAAAGGAGTGGTCCAAGGATTGACCCTTGGGGCACACCCCTAGATAAATTTAATACCGACGATTGAAGTTGGTCCGAAAACACAAATTGCTGGCGTATTGAGAGATATGACGACAACAGACGCGTGGAGGTCAAGGAAAAGTTAAAAAAATGTCAGAGTTTCGAGCAAAGCGTACCGTGGTCCACTGTGTCAAAGGCCTTAGAGTAATCCAGAAGAACCAAGAAGTTTACTTTTCCTGTATCTAGGTCACGTCGTATGTTTTCAGTCACGTCCAGTAAAGCAGAAACACAACTATGGTTTTGCCGAGACCCCGATTGTTCATCAGACAACAAGTTATTAAATTTGATATATTATAAAGTAGTTTTTCAAGAACCTTAGATAGAAAACACAGGATGGCAATTGGCCTGAATTCTGAGTAATTTTTCGGTATTGGAATTATTTTAGCGCATTTCCATTTCGACGGAAAAGTGCTCGTCATTATAATAGTGTTGAACAAATGTGGTATATATGGCAGGAGTATAGGCAACAATATCCTTATAAATTTAGGCTGTATTGTATCAGAGCCAACCGCATTTGATTTAATTGAAATAAAGCTAAGTAAGACTTCAGATTGACTTACACACGCGAATTGAAACACATTATTATTAATTTCGTTATTATTATGATTTATATTTGGAAAGTTTTCGTGTTTATTTGATCGAATAATTGATATTGCCCATTTAAAATAACGAATAACTCGAACCATTTATGTCAATTAATCGATTAAAATCAATTTCTTAGGAAACTCTACTTTTTTAATATACAAATATTTTTTTCAGGATTTCTCACTAAGAGAATTGGTTTGCTATTTTCTATTATTAATAAAAAACAAGTTAGAGTGATATATTCGGCTGTGCCGAATCTTTGATACCCTCCACCGACAGTTCGAATGTTTAAGGAGTAATATCTGTATGATGTTATTATTATCTTAAACTGTGACGATTTGTTATTAATTATGGTTTTAGGCGACTAAACTGTTTTCCGGTAGTAGGGTTTATATGGGGCCTAGGGTAAATTATGGACCGATCATCACGAAATTTCAGCGTCATTTCTAGTCCTTTAAAACTGTGACGTACCAATTTCTGTTATGATAGCATTATTAATTATGGTTTTAGGTGTACTAAACTGTTTTGCGGGAGTAGGGTTTCTATGGGGCCTAGGGTAAATTATTTACCGATCTTCACGAAATTTCACAGTATCATTTATAGTCCTATAAAACTGTGACGAGCCAAAATTTGTAATGATTGCATTATTTTTTACGGTTTTAGGCGTACTAAACTGTTTTCCGGTAGTAGGGTTTATATGGGGCCTAAAGTAAATTATGGACCGATCGTCACGAAATTTCACAGTGTTATTTCTAATCCTAATAAACGTACCAAATTTTGTTACGCTAGCATTATTTTTTACGGTTTTAGGCGTACTAAACTGTTCTCCGGGAGTAGTGTTTATATGGGGCTTAGGGTAAATTATGGACGGAACTTCACGAAATTTAACAGCGTGATTTCCAGTCAAATAAAACAAATTTTTGCAAAATTTTATCTCATTCCGTGCCTTGTTCCAGCATTTCTGTTATTTTTTGTAACAAATTTTTTTTTAGGTGGTGGATCCACATTTTGATTCATAGCTCTGGTCGTACTGAACCGATTGTGCTGGATTTCAATTCCAAACTGCTTAGGATAACTACAAGCAATTTGGCGCCAAGTTTGTTGATTTCTTTTGAGTTGTTCGAAAGTGAGCGTGTTTTCAACAGACGGACAGGCAGACGGACATGGCTAAATCGACTTAGAATTACTCAAGGACCCAGAATATATGTACTTTATGGGGTCTGAGATGAATAATAAAAAAGTTTCACACGGAATGACAAACTTAATATACCCTCTTCACAACTAATTGTGGTGGATGGTATAAAAATGATTCATTACATTTTGCCACCAAATTGCACAAACTTAGACTTTCATGTCTAAAACTTTAATATTCCGCATGACGATAGAATGTTTGGTGTAGCGACAAATTGAGAAACGCTTAAAAAAGAGGAAAAAATGTCAAAATTAATGTTTTTTTAATAGTTTTTTTTCATATAACTCGATCACTAAGCGTTGGATCGTAAAGCGGAATATCGAAATTGCAGACATTTATGTCATTAAAAAGTCTTAAGCCATTGTTGGGCCGTTTACAAAACAAACGCACATATTTTACTTTTGTTTTTTGTTTTGCTATTCCAAGGAAATTTATAAAATCATGATTTTAATATTATAATAACACATTGTCGACATTGAAAATTACATAGTTTCATTAATTTCACATAAATTATGTAAATGTTGGTCTATATATTTCAAAATATACATTTTTGTTTTTCTCTGTATACTTCTCTTTCATTCGCCATCAAGAGTCAAAAGCAGGTTCAATTAAAATGAATTACATCTTATTTTAGAGGATAATTGGCTTTGTTCGGATAAAAAATGCATGAGTTATAGTGGATCAGAGCTAAGATTTTGTTAAAATTTTAACGTTTTCCCCCAATTATTATCATTTCGGAAAATCTTATGTACCACAATTAATAATAAAATACACAGTTTTATAATTTTGTTTTATAGTCCATTTGCAAACAAAAACGTTAAGGTATAATGCATTAAAGTCGGTTAAAATCTAAAAACCCTATAATAGAAAATCGAAAATATCTCCATTTCAAATTCTTTATATACAATCATACATACATGCTAGTAAATTTAAATGCTAGTGTTTTCATTTTTTTATTATTGGATTTTTATATTAAGATTCTTTTGCTTGTACCCAATAAAAAATGGAGCTTCCAACGAAGCAGGTTTGTAAGGGAGAAACATAAAAGTTTCGCTTACCATTGCGCTTACGGAAGACATGAATTTTATATGGCGAGTTCCCACTTTGAAGCAATACATTTTTGGCACATAAAGCGCATTATTCAGCGCATATAAAAATTGTTGGATGTAACGATCAGCTTTACACACTGAACGTTTTGATACAGTTATTTTTTAGTATTCTCCCTTACAAACCTGCTTCGTGGTAAGGGAATGTCGTAGCACTTGAAATGTTATTATTTTTTAATAAAAGTTGTTGAGAGTTCTTTCACTTACTTTACTGCATTTCTGTATGTCTTATTGCGTAGCGCATAATGTTGCGCTTATATTATTAAATGTACCTTTAGAGCTTCGCAAAATGATAACATTTTTTATTGGGTATGTAGTTGCCAAATTTCTTATCTGATTTTCATAAGTAAAAGTAACTTTTCTGGAATTGTTTTCTTTTCATTGTTGAATAATTACGAGATCAAGAATATTTCGTCATATTCACTGCAAACGGACGTGAGTGCATTTTAATACAGTTTTCTTTGCATTTTATATTAATTTCTTTTTATCGTTGGAGTTTAAAAATTTGCGTTAACAAAAAGTTCAATAAAACGAAAGATAATCGATTAAAAATGTTAATAATTGGATTTTTGTGTAGCTCCGTCCATTTGCATTTGAGTTGCATGACTATTTCTAGATCTTGAACGCGAATTAACATAAATATTAATTTTGTATTTAGAAATCAATAACTCTTAATAAAAACCACTTTAAACTATAAATACTCGTATTTCTTTTGAAATTGCAATTCTCACCACAATTTGTAACTAACTATATTCAGCATTTCCATTTTGGTGGAATTGAAAACCAATCTCTATAAAAAACTATTCTAATAGGCAGTTAAGAAATGTATATAAAGCAAATAAAATCGAAACAATACATCAGTTGATTGAACATCTCTTGAAGGAACTTTTTCACATTAATAAAAAAAAGAAAATGAAATTATTTCAAACATTATTTGTAGTTGCCTGCATTGTAGCCAGTGTAATGGCCGCTCCTGGCACGGTAAGCAACTAATTTTTTGTATATTTAAATTTTTTTTAAATAGTTGCTAATTAAATTTTATTGTGTGTTTCAACAGAATCAAATACATGGCCATGGCAATAATGATAACACCCAGAGGAATGTGAATGTCAAGACAAAACTAGGATTTCCTGGTTAAATTGTACAATTTTTTCCATTTTTAATTGCTGATCAAATATATTTATTAAAATAGTTTAAAAATTAATGAAATGTTTACCAAATAATCATTATGTATTCATATACGTATGTATTTCTTTGATTCAAATTTGACAATTTTTGTTTATATAACACAAGGCGAATTCAACTACAGGTGGTGTCGGAACTACAACAATCCAAAAACAACATAGGGTTTTTGTATTGCATTGTTAGTGCTTATAGCTCGAAATGTCAACCATTATTAGCAAAACACTAACAATTCAAAACAAATAAGCTCGAACTGTCGTAATCAGATGCCGTTTCGACAACACCTGTAGTTAATTCGCCTGGATATAAAAATTTTATTCACAAAATTTTATACTCGTATAACACTGGTCAGCAAGAAAATTATTTTAAATAAAAAGATGTGAGAAAGAAAGCTTTTAAGACGCTAAATTCAAAACCGTTTTTAGTTTTTTTTCTATAACGTCTAGTTTTTATAGGATAGACTAATATTTCGCCCGAAATAAGGTGGCTAAGCTTAAACTTTTGATCATTTTTTTTTTTTTTATTGAATCTTTCTTGTCGAAAATTAGAATATGTATTCAAAGCTTAATCCTAATTCTTATTTGTATTGGTTAGCCGTTACCAATGTAACCGCTAATTAATTGCATTCAAGTGTCAAAAAAGCCTGCTAGGCTCAAAGTGTCGGATTTTTTCAGCCTCTGGTGACCTTCGAACTTTATTAGATCCCGAGCGAGGTAGTTGGGATGGACCATTAGTTTATCTATGTATTTGACTGAATTCTTTTTAATTTCTTCCTGGATGGTAGAGATGTTAAGATCTCTGTGGATATTGTCATTACGTATATACCATGGGGCGCAGACAATATGCCGTAATATCTTAGACTGTCTTCTTTGTAGCTTCTGGATGTTTGATGCGCATGCAGTACCCCATAATTGGATACCATATGTTCATATTGGTTTTATGATAGACTTGTATAAGGGAACTTTGTTATCTAAGGATAAGTTTGAGTTTCGACCGATTTGCCAATGTAGTTGAGCTGCTTTAAGTTTCATAGCCGTTATTTTCGCTTCAATATGACGAGACCAGGTCAGGCGTCTATCTATATGAATTCCCAAGTATTTATTATTATTTATTTTAACAGGAGGGCACGTTTGTCTTCTGAGCGTGAAAGTTAAGTAAGCACATTTAGCCGGGTTAACCTTTATTTTCCATTTTTCTAGCCAGGCTTCTAGTTCATTGATGTGGGGCTGTAAATGCTGCGATGCAACTTTTGGGTCCTGATTAACACTAATAAATGCTGTGTCGTCTGCAAACGTAGAAGTATGTGTGCTCGGGCTTGTTGGCATATCAGCTGTATATGTATATTATATACAGTAACGGCCCTAATATGCTGCCTTGAGGGACACCAGCAGATATTTTCTTGGTGGGGGAGTATTTGTTTTTTGATCTAACCATGAATGTTCTGCCAGTTAAATAGCTCTCAAGGAGTTTGTGAGTGTTTTGTGGAAGCATTCGTGTTATTTTAATAATCAGCCCATCATGCCAAACTTTGTCGAATGCTTGGGAAATGTCTATAAACAGTGCTGAGCAATATTCCTTTCTCTCAAACGCTGATCTAATTTGGGTAACAATTCTATTCACTTGTTCGATTGTACCATGCCTTGCTCGGAATCCGAACTGATGATCCGGAATGATTGCGTGTTCAGTAAGACAGGGAGTTATACTTAAAAGGAATATTTTTTCGAATAGCTTTGATAATATTGATAGAAGGCTGATTGGTCTGTACGGCGTAATTTGACTAGCGTCTTTTCCTGGCTTAGGAATCATAACAATTGTAGAGGTCTTCCAAGAGGATGGGAAGTAGCCAACTCGTAATATCGCATTAAAGATGAGCAGCAAGATTCTTGAAGCATACGTAGGTAAGTTTCTTATCATTGAGCCTGTGATGCGGTCAGGACCGGAAGATTTTTTAATGTTGACATTTTCTATCGCTGATTTTACTTGGGTTAATTTAAATTTTATTGGATCGTTAACTGTATCAGGAATAATTGGACGACAGGGACAAGTATCAGCATCATGGGGCGTGAAAACTTTCTCCAAGTGGCTTGCAAAGGCATTAATTTTTTCATTTGTGTTTTTGGCCCAGGTACGGTTTTCCAGTCTTAGTGGAGATTCGTGGGTTTTAGGGCATTGCATATGTCTTACAGCCTTCCATAAGCTGTAATTCGAGTTTTTTGTGGCATCTAGACTGTTAAGATAGCCTTCTCCTTCAGAGTCGTGTTTCTGTCTCAGTTTGTTGCGTAGAGTTGCCTGGCATAACCGCAGTTGAGCCTTGATGGTTGGTGAACGATTATTTTGCCATTGTCTTCTCAACTTACTTTTTTCCCTGACAAGGGTCTCTATATCCACGGATGTGAATTGCGGACCACGCTTTATTGTACGCTAGGATAGGATAGGAAATAAAGTTTTCAGCTGCGTTATCAAAGTTGCCTTTTAGAATAAGGATTGAAGGTGAATGATCAGACGATAAATCGTGTGATGAACTAATTAGTAATTGATCGCGCTTGATGTTTTAATAACGGCAAAGTCAATAAAGTCTGGTAGCTTGTTGAAGTCAGTGGGCCAATAGGTAGGTTCTCCACTCGATACGACATCAAGATTTTTTGCAGTGACGGTGATATATAGCTGGTTACCTCTAGGACTTATAAGTCTGGAGCCCCAATACGTATGCTCAGCGTTGTAGTCGCCTGCTGCAATGAATTTTTATCCCAATGTGGAGAAGAAGTTTAGAAAATTATCCTGTGCAATTTTATGTCTAGGGGGACAATATACGGATGATAACGTGATTTTGAAATCTGTAAGATTTATAGATGTAGCCTGGATACAATCTTCCTTATACTCCGGCATTGGAAAGTGTCTGACTTGTTTGTGCACAATTATGGATGTGCCACCGCAAGCCCGTCCGCTCGGATGTTTTGTGTCGTAAGTGAGGTACCCATTTACCCTAAAGCAGTTTTTTAGAGTAAAGTGGGTTTCAGAGACGAGAAGCACGTCGATTTCGTGCATTTGAAGCAAATGTGCTACTTCGTGTTTATGTTGGGAGAGCCCGTTTGCGTTCCAGAAACATATTTTTAACTGGTTCATTTTTTATTTAGTAGAACTTGCAGGAGCATGTTTTGGTTTCACATCATTTCCTGAAACATGTTCTGCATGGTGGCCATGAAGGTATTCATAATTTGAACTAGATTTTCAATTGAGCCCGATATGTCTGCAGAAGGTATTTGTGGAGATTCCTTAAGAACATTAGCGTATGAGGGTTGTTTGCGTTAGCTACTTTCGCAAGATTATGTCCGTGGGAGTTTTCTCTCAGGACTTGGGCATATGAGTAGTTTTGTTTGTTGGTTTGTATAGAGTTAGCGTAAGAGCCCGCGGGAAAGCTAGAGGCATAAGGTGGACGATATTGGGAGTGCGCATATTTTTGGATTTGCTCAGGTTATTTTAAGTGCAAGAATACTCTACAACCCCTATAGTTGGCTGTGTGATTTTCACCGCAGTTACTGCATTTCCTTACCTTTGGATCAACTTTGGAGTGATTGCACTCCGAAGTTTTATGAGCGACACCACAAACTACACATACGATTTTGTATGCCCGTATTCCTGACAATTGGTGCACTGAGTGGGACCCTTGCGTTTTAATGGCTCCTCTACTGTTATTCTCCTACTTAGGAGGTATCTCAAGTTGTAAATAGGATGAAACGAATTTTTTGATTTTAGGAGCGATGAATCGAAAGCTACCTCGATACGGTGCATTGGTTGAGGACCTTTGTTCCTGTTCAATACTTGAGAATAATTTGTCCCATTTTAATCAAAACACCCACAAATGATTACGAATTAAATTTCCTTAGAGTTTTTTCATATTTTCAACTGTTTCGGAGTTATTCAGAAATTAAAGGCGATAATTTTTTTATGCTTAATTAGTACTTTTACTTGTTTTCAAAAATTCATTAACAAATTACACTACGTGACAGGTTTTTGACCAAATGTATCCGAATCCGAAATCCGAAAATTAAGTCAGAACTGTTTTCGAGATATTTCAAAATAACCGTTATTTTTCTTTTTAAAAAAGATGATGTCACTAAAATGCAAATAACTTCAAAAATATAAGACAGATTATGTATTTCTATTTTTTTAATAAAAGATAATAAAATTACTAATTACTAATACTAGTGGATGTCTTGACAGAAATGACGGAGTAACAGTGGATAAAAATCAAACTTCATGAAAAATTTAATGATTTTTTGCAATTAATGTACTTTATTTATTTTCTGCCTTCATGTATAAGAACATTGATTTCAAGTTCCTCCTCTTAGAGCACTATCTTCTTTAGAGGTGAAGTCCAGGTAAGTCATGGAGTGTTTAACATCTCTGAACGATCCGAGAAAACACAAAGATTTGGATTTGTAATGGGTAACACGCCATGAGGGACATGTGGGCAACGACGAAAGTGTTGACTACAGCTGGAAATTAAATTTTATGTCAGAACAGACTAGATACCAGGGCTGTGAAGTCGTCCAAAAATTGTTTTAAATCCGACTTCGACCGCTGAAATTTTTTTGCCTCCGACTCCAACCCCTACTCCGACTCCTACTCTTGCATTGGTGTTAAATATATATGCCACCGGTCCTTATTTGACTTTTAGCTCTTTTTTAATAAAAATTAATTTGTAAAAGCTTTAAATCGTTATTTTTAATATCCCTTCGCCAATTTTGAAGAATTTTTTATTTGGAAAATATTTGAAAATTTTTAAATTAGTCCTCCTTCAAGAAGCGACAACCATATTATGGTTGCCTCTAAACCTGTTTAGGTTAAACATGCGAATAATTTGTCTTTGAATTAACAATAGTTTTTCTCTCTTTTCCAAGAGCAGCATGTTATGGTTGAAAACCAACCTTGATATTATAAGTGTTAAACATATTTTACATATTATTTACCATAACATGTTTGGAGGCAACTATAACATGGTCATGGTGTCATGATGGAGCACTAATTTAACCATAATATGGTTTTCGGTGACAATATTATGGTTAAATTGAACTTAACATGCTTAAAATTTTCTTAAAAATCAGTTTTGTTGGAGGTGACCATACTGAAACATATTTTTTCTCTGGGTGTATACAAAATTTATTTTAATAAAAACGAACTACGAAAGCTTTCTGATTTATTAAGATATTTTCTCGTTTAATCGTTTTTTAATTATTCGAGGAATTTGTTCGTGTTTATTTGATCGAATAATTGAAATTGCCCATTTAAAATAACGAATAACTCGAACCATTTATGTCAATTAATCGATTAAAATTAATTTCTTAGGAAGTTCTACTTTTGTATTATAATAATATTTTTTTTAGATTTCTCACTAATAGAATTGGTTTGCTATCTTCCACTATTAATAAAAAAAAAATGATTCATTACACTAAGAGAAAAGAAATTATAGAGCGAACAACGTAAGAATGAGAAATGTCTTATTTAATTTAATATAATATAAAAATGAAAAATGTTTGTATGTTTGTTTGTTTGTTTGTTTGTTGGCTTATAGACTCCTAAACTACTGAACCGATTTTCCTGAAATTTTTACACCGAGCCCTAAAAATAAAATAGGCTACTTGTTTTTTCGATAGGGGCAGGGGAATTGGTACCCCCATTGGATGCCAATATTAAATATCGCATATCTGCAAGCATTTTGTTGAACTTTTGGTAGTAGGATCTTCTGAGCCCCAAAGTTGATATGAAATAGCAGCGGGGGAAGTGGTTCTCCCCATGGGACGCCAATGTTTAATATCATATATCTAGAGAACTGTTATAGTGAGAAAGTTCAAACTTTGTAGAAGTCACTCTTATGGTATACTACACTATTGAAAATTAAAATAAAGCGGGTAGGCGCAGGGGGGGAAATACCTCCCATAGGATGCATATATTAAATATCTCTCAACTGAAGAAGTGGTTAAAGCAGTGTAGCGAAGCGCACCGGGTTAAGCTAGTTTAATATAAAGACGGATAAGAATTTTTCTAAAACTTTGATATTCCGCATGACGATAGAATGTTTGGTTTAGCGACAAATTGAGAAACACTAAAAAAGAGGAAAAATATAAGATGTGAAACATATAAGTCGCCATTCATCGCGACCTCTAAATATTGTCCCATTGAGCCAATTTTTGGTATACACATATAGTTTAGTAAAAGAAACAAAATCAAGCTTGTTGAGAAAGTATTGGACTATACTTTAACTTTTCCATACAAACGTGGGCCAGTCTAATATGCATACATGCTAGTAAATTTAAATGCTAGTGTTTTCATTTTTTTATTATGGGATTTTTATATTAAGATACTTTTGCTTGTATGTAGTTGCAAAATTTTTATCTGATTTTCATAAGTAAAAGTACCTTTCTGGAATTGTTTTCTTTTCATTGTTGAATAATTACTAGATCAAGAAACGAGCGAGTCAATCAGCGCCGGGGTTGCGGTTTCGATTCCCGCCAGAGTCTCTGGTTTCTTTCCTGCAGACAAGCGTAGAGCTTCGGGGGATAAGCTTAGGAAATTTAACAAAAAAAAAAATAACGATGTCGGTCTTAAATTTGATATGTGTTTTCCAAATACCCCAGACATGATAGGGGTTAAGTTGTTTTACATTTACATATGTCACATATACTCAACCATTTATTGCTATTGAAATTCAAAGAATTTATAAAAAGATATTTAGACCAGTTTATATAAAAAAAAAAAATATTAGTTTCTTTTTATCGTTGGAGTTTAAAAATTTGCGTTAACATAAAGTTCAATAAAACGAAAGATAATCGATTAAAAATTTTAATAATTAAATTTTTGTGTTGCTCCGTCCATTTGCATTTGAGTTGCATGACTATTTCTAGATCTTGAACGCGAATTAACATAAATATTAATTTTGTATTTAGAAATCAATAACTCTTAATTAAAACCACTTTAAACTATAAATACTCGTATTTCTGTTGAAATTGCAATTCTCACCACAATTTATAGTTGGCGTTTACTAAACTATATTCAGCATTTCCATTTCGGTGGAATTGAAAACCAATCTCTATAAAAAACTATTCTACTAGGCAGTTAAGAAATGTATATAAAGCAAATAAAATCGCAACAATACATCAGTTGATTCAACATCTCTTGAAGGGACTTTTTCACATTAATCAAAAAAAGAAAATGAAATTATTTCAAACATTATTTGTAGTTGCCTGCATTGCAGCCAGTGTAATGGCCGCTCCTAGCAAGGTAAGCAATTAATTTTTTGTTTATTGAAATGTTTTAAAATAGTTGCTAATTGAATTTTATTGTGTGTTTCAACAGAATCAAATACATGGCAGTAACAATAATGATAACACCCAGAGGAATGTGAATGTCAAGACAAAAGTAGGATTTCCTGGTTAAATTGTACAATTTTTTCCATTTTTAATTGCTGATCAAATATATTTATTAAAATAGTTAAAAAATTAATGAAATGTTTACCAAATAATCATTATGTATTCATATACGTATGTATTTCTTTGATTCAAATTTGACAATTTTTGTTTATATAACACAAGGCGAATTCAACTACAGGTGGTGTCGGAACTACAACAATCCAAAAACAACATAGGGTTTTTGTATTGCATTGTTAGTGCTTATAGCTCGAAATGTCAACCATTATTAGCAAAGCACTAACAATTCAAAACAAATAAGCTCGAACTGTCGTAATAAGATGCCGTTTCGACACCACCTGTAGTTAATTCGCCTGGATATAAACATTTTATTCACAAACTTTTATACTCGTATAACACTGGTCAGCAAGAAAATTATTTTTAATAAAAAAATGTGGGAAAGAAAGCTTTTAAGACGCTAAATTCAAAACCGTTGTCAGTTTTTTTCTATCACGGCTGGTTTATTTTTATAGGGTAGACTAATATTTCGCCCAAAATAATGTGGTTAAGCTATAACTTTTGATCATAACTTGAGAATAAGTTGTCCCATTTTAATCAAAAGAATCACAAATGATTAGGAATAAAATTTCTTTTGAGATTTTTTATATTTTCAACTGTTTCGGAGTTATTTACATAGAAATAAAAGGCGATAATTTTCTTGTTATGCTAAATTAGTACTTTTGTTTGTTTTCAAAAATTCATTAACAAATTACACTACGTGACAGTCGTTTGACCAAATGTATCTGTAAACCTAATTTTTATGTATGAATATATCAGAATGGTCAAAAGTAGAACAGTGGAACTGGATATTTCAAAATAATCGTTATTTGTCTTTTCAAAAAAGATGATGTTGGCATATTAAGGCTACTTCTTGGTCTATTTACGGGGCACTGTGGTTTTATATAACAACAGTTTATAATGAGTAATGAATGCACCAAGGTATGCAGATTTTGTGATGTTGATGATGAGACATCAGAACATTTGCTCTACTGCTGTTCGGCCTTGGAGACTATCATGCGGAAATTTAACAAAGGTAATAGTGGAATTTTGTATGATAAAAAAAGAGTAAAAAAATTGTTTTTTAAAGTTTATATACAATATACACATTATAAAAAATACATTAATCTTTTTAAATAAGCAATTTATGATTTTCTTGTGAGGCAAATTTAGATAGTACAGTCTATCTTCTGTCGTTGTTGATCTGAGCCATTTTTTTTTGTTCGACGATGGGAAGGAAATAACCTCCCGCTCGTAGCATTACTGACGAGCATTGAAAAGAAAATTTGAAATATTTTTCTTAGGTTTGGGTAGATATCTTCATCACAGTTTATTAAAGCATCTACAACGTTATCTGATAGATCAGGCTCAAGTTTAGATGTTAGTAGGTGTTTATCTCTTTTACCAAATATAGTCAGCTCATCCGCTAGTTGTGGTTTTAACAGTTTTGTATCTGTATATGACTTGATTACACTTTGAGGTAGAAGTTTAGGTATGTTCAATACATTTAAAATATCTATTGGAAAAGTTGTCCCAAAAGAGCTTATTGGTACTTTTTGGTTTTTAAACTGGTACTTTTTGAATATTCGTAATTGTTTAACTTAGTGACATAAAATTCAAGATGCAATGCCCTGAGTGGATAAGAATCTATAAGTGGGAAGTTTGTGGTACTTTTTGTTCTTTAACTGGTACATTTTGAATTTCCGTTTGTATTGGACCTAGAAACATAAAATTAAACATGCAAGGTCCTGAGTGAATGAGAATCTGTAAGAGCGCTTTTTGTACATTTTTGTTCTTTGACAGGTACATTTTGAATTTCCTTTAATATTGAACCTAGAATCAATTAATTTAACATGCAATGTCCTGAGTGGATGAGATTCTATAAGAGGGAACTTTTTGGTATTTTTTTATTCATTAACTGGTACTTTTTGAATTACCGTTAGTATTTGACCTAGAAAGATAAAATTAAACATTCAAGGTCCTGAGTGAATGAGAATCTGTAAGAGGGGGCTAGGTACTATTTTTTATTTTAACTGGTACGTTTTTAATTTCCGCATTTATTGGATCTAGAAACATAAAATTTAACATGCAAGTTCCTGAGTGAATGAGAATCTGTTAGAGGGATTTTGTGGTACTTTTTCGTTCTCTAACTGTTCCTTTTTTTAAAATAAACTGGCACTTTTTTAAATTTAATATTTATTTTTGTGCATTAAATCAAAAAAAGGTAAACGGGTAAAACCTGTATTTTGGAACAAAAAATACTGAAATTTTTGATACTTTAATGGGGGGAAAAATAGTACCAAAAAAAAGGAAATACGGGAAATTTGATATTTTCATTAGCTGTTGGTTCTACAACTGGTATTTTTTTAATTATCGTTAATATTGGACCTTAAAACATAAGATTCAATCTATTGCGGAACTTTTTGGTCCTTTTTTGTTTTTTAACTGGTACTTTTTGAATTTCCGTTATTATTGGAACTAGAAACATAAAATTCAATATGCAATGTAATGAGTGGATAGGAATCTATAAGAGGGAAGTTTTTTGTACTTTTTTGTTTTTTAGCTGGTACTTTTTTAATTTCCGTAAGTATTGGACCTAGAAACATAAAATTAAACTTGACACGGGCTGAGTGAATGAAAATATGTAAGAGGGCTATTTGGTACTTATTCGTTCTTTGACTGATACTCTTTGAATTTCCGATAATATTGAACCTAGAATAATAAAATTCGATATGCAATGTCCTGAGTGGATGAGAATCTATTAGAGGGAATTTGTTGGTACTTTTTATTCATTACCAGGTACTTTTTGACTTTCCGTTAGTATTGGACCCAGAAAGATAAAATTAAACATGCTAGGTCCTGAGTGAATGAGAATCTGTAAGAAGGGTTTTGGTACAATTTTGTTCTTTAGCTGGTACCTTTTTAATTTCCGCATTTATTGGATCTAGAAACATAAAACAAATATGCAAGGTCCTGAGTGAAAGAGAATCTGTAAGAGAGATTTTTTGGAACTTTTTCGTTCTCTAACTGGTACTTTTTTTATAAACTGGTACTTTTTTTAATTTAATATTTATTTTTGTGTAATAAATAAAAAAAAAAGTAAATGTTTGTCTGGTACTTTTACGAAATTCTGCCGTTTTAATACCCAGTACAAAATGTGCTCCAAAAGGTTTTGTGTATGAATTCATACCTCAAATCGCTTCAAACCTGCTGATGGGATGCCTGATTTTTGTATGGGGTGTTCCCGGTTTGGAGGACTATTTCCTGCTGACAATAAGAGCTTCTTTTAACATGCAAACAAAGCACTCCTAAAAGGGCTTTTTTAGGGGCTAACTATATAAACAAATTCATTAATGTTTTGCCTTTTTCCAATCATTTTCGTATATTTTTATTTTTTTCCGTTTGCAACCTTCGTCGTTGTCAGCACTAAAATAGCAGCTTTTTGTATATTTTATTCTATATCATTTACTGCTTTATAAAAGCTCTTTTATTGAAGCGCTCGATTATGCGCTTTTTCTCTTAAGTGCTTCAAAAAACCCAAATTTTTTTTACTGGGAAGATACATACTTTTGCTTGCATGTAGTTGCCAAATTTTTTATCTGATTTTCATAGATCAAGAATATATCGTCATATTAACTGCAAAGGGACGAAAATGCACCCCGTTAGGGTAGCTAGTAACGAGCGAGTCTATCAGTGCCGGGGTTGCGGGTTCGATTTCTGCCAGAGTCTCTGGTTTCTTTCCTACACGCAAGCGTAGAACTTCGCGGGATTAGCTTAGGAAATTAAAAAAAAAAATACCGATGTCGGTCTTAAGTTTGATATGTGTTTTCCGAATACCCCAGACATGATAGGGGCTATGTTGTTTTACATTTATGTCACATATATTCCACCATTTATTGCTACTGAAATTTGAAGAATTTATAAAAAAAAATTTAGACCAGTTTATTTAAAAAAAAAAAAAATGTATTAGTTTCTTTTTATGGTTGGAGTTTAAAAATTTGCGTTAACATAAAGTTCAATAAAACGAAAGATAATCGATTCAAAATTTTAATAATTTAATTTTTGTGTTGCTCCGTCCATTTGCATTTAAGTTGCATGACTATTTCTAGATCTTGAACGCGAATCAACATAAATATTAATTTTGTATTTAGAAATCAATAACTATAAATTAAAACCACTTTAAACTATAAATACTCGTATTTCTTTTGAAATGGCTATTCTCACCACAATTTATAGTTGGCGTTTACTAAACTATATTCAGCATTTCCATTTCGGTGGAATTGAAAACCAATCCCTATAAAAAACTATTCTACTGGGTAGTTAAGAAATGTATATAAAGCAAATAAAATCGCAACAATACATCAGTTGATTGAACATCTCTTGAAGGGACTTTTTCACGTTAATCAAAAAAAAAAAAAAAATGAAATTATTTCAAACATTATTTGTAGTTGCCTGCATTGTAGCCAGTGTAATGGCCGCTCCTGGCAAGGTAAGCAATTAATCTTTTTAAATAGTTGCTAATTACATTTTATTGTGTGTTTCAACAGAATGAAATAATTGGCAGCAACAATAATGGTAACTCACAGAGGAATGTGAATGTCAAGACAAAAGTAGGATTTCCTGGTTAAATTGTACAATTTTTTTCATTTTTAATTGCTGATCAAATATATTTATTAAAATAGTTTAAAAATTAATGAAATGTTTACCAAATAATCATTATGTATTCATATACGTATGTATTTCTTTGATTCAAATTTGACAATTTTTGTTTATATCACACAATGCGAATTCAACTACAGGTGGTGTCGGAACTACAACAATCCAAAAACAACAGAAACAACATAGGGTTTTTGTATTGCATTGTTAGTGCTTATAGCTCGAAATGTTAACCATTATTAGCAAAGCACTAACAATTCAAAACAAATAAGCTCGAAGTGTCGTAATAAGATGCCGTTTCGACACCACCTGTAGTTAATTCGCCTGGATATAAACATTTTATTCACAAACTTTTATACTCGTATAACACTGGTCAGCAAGAAAATTATTTTTAATAAAAAAATGTGGGAAAGAAAGCTTTTAAGACGCTAAATTCAAAACCGTTGTCAGTTTTTTTCTATCACGGCTGGTTTATTTTTATAGGGTAGACTAATATTTCGCCCAAAATAATGTGGTTAAGCTATAACTTTTGATCATAACTTGAGAATAAGTTGTCCCATTTTAATCAAAAGAATCACAAATGATTAGGAATAAAATTTCTTTTGAGATTTTTTATATTTTCAACTGTTTCGGAGTTATTTAGAAATAAAAGGCGATAATTTTCTTGTTATGCTAAATTAGTACTTTTGTTTGTTTTCAAAAATTCATTAACAAATTACACTACGTGACAGTCGTTTGACCAAATGTATCTGTAAACCTAATTTTTATGTATGAATATATCAGAATGGTCAAAAGTAGAACAGTAGAACTGGATATTTCAAAATAATCGTTATTTGTCTTTTCAAAAAAGATGATGTTGGCATATTAAGGCTACTTCTTGGTCTATTTACGGGGCACTGTAGTTTTATATAACAACAGTTTATAATGAGTAATGAATGCACCAAGGTATGCAGATTTTGTGATGTTGATGATGAGACATCAGAACATTTGCTCTTCTGCTGTTCGGCCTTGGAGACTATCATGCGGAAATTTAACAAAGGTAATAGTGGAATTTTGTATGATAAAAAAAGAGTAAAAAAATTGTTTTTTAAAGTTTATATACAATATACACATTATAAAAAATACATTAATCTTTTTAAATAAGCAATTTATGATTTTCTTGTGAGGCAAATTTAGATAGTACAGTCTATCTTCTGTCGTTGTTGATCTGAGCCATTTTTTTTTGTTCGACGATGGGAAGGAAATAACCTCCCGCTCGTAGCATTACTGACGAGCATTGAAAAGAAAATTTGAAATATTTTTCTTAGGTTTGGGTAGATATCTTCATCACAGTTTATTAAAGCATCTACAACGTTATCTGATAGATCAGGCTCAAGTTTAGATCTTAGTAGGTGTTTATCTCTTCTATCAAATATAATCAGCTCATCAGCTAGTTGTGGTTTTAACAGTTTTGTATCTGTGTATGACTTGATTACGCTTTGAGGTAGAAGTTAAGGTATGTTCAATACATTTGGGATATCTATTGGGAAAGTTATGAGATCTTCTAAAATAAATTCAATAAGAGGAATGTAACCTACAACTCGGTAGTAATCTTCAACATTTTGGATGTGTATTTTTCGTTCAAATCTCGTCTTTTCGATAGGAACCTCGATTTGAACGCAAATAACTTTAACTTTTTCAAAAATCGCTTTAAATTGTTCTTCGGCTTTATTTCTTTTTTCTTCAAGGCACATGATTAAAATTTTGATAAGGCTTGATCCTTTTTGAAGATCTATATCTTGCTTTTGTAAAATGATACTAAGTGGCTGTGTTACAATAAGTATCACACTTTATATGTATATTCCGCAAATAAATTTAAAAGTACTAAGTGAGTTCCTTAATATAAAGGTAGAGATACTACCTTTCCAGTCAGATATTTTTTCCAAAGCTTCTATTATGTATATGATGTACACTTGTTGCAAAGACGCATAATAAAGAGAGTTTGGCTCCCAAATACTTTGCTAAAACTGTTTTTCGCTTGGGATGATTATCAGCCATGTCACAGAGTACAATTCCGTTCGGAAACGGAATTCATTCCGTATTTTGGTGCTTCAGAAAATGACGAAAAAATGTTTCGGAATGAAACCATTTTTGTTTTCATGAACGGTATGGGAGTTGTCTGTATCTGAAAGGCCATAAAACTATCAAAATACACTTTCCATCAACAAACAAATATGGTTTCTTCAATTCCGAACGGAATTGTACTCTGTGACATGGCCCTATATTTAAAAAATTTTGTCGTTTCTTTAACAAATGATACAACTTTTTGTATTAATGGCACTTTATTGCTTTTAGAAATTGAGTTGTTCGATTTATGGGAATTGCAAGGCGTTTGTTTCGCATTTGTCGCTTCTCCAGAAATTTTAAACAGCTCCATTTTCTGCCGACATCAGAGGTCACCCATCTGTTCCATATCCTACACAAAATTTTTCAAAGCTTTAAGAACTATTGATGATAGTGCCTTTGCATCAATTGACACATCAACGTCATCAATATCTTTTGAAGCCTCTTCAAATGCGTTTACAACAAAGCCAATAAATTCTTCCCTAAAAACTTTTTGTTATAGGTTGAAATATCTTAAAGATAAGGAAATCTGGCTTTTCCCCGACAAATCCGTGCTTTCGTCAAAAATTATCGAATAGAATTTTGATTCCTATAACACATAAATATATACATAAATATTGCACATACTAAGGCTTTTTATCCGATTTACAGCAAATAATTATTAATTTTATTTTTTTTTATTATATTAATTTTTTATACCAAAAAATTTTTGGATCGGAGTCGCGGTTTTTTTGGGTACTTTGACTCCGACTCCGTTACAAAAATCACAACTTCTACTCTTCAACTGCGACTCTACAGCCCTGCTTGATACTACGAAATTTCACAATATCCCAAGAGTCCTTCCTATTGAATGGTTAAAATATGTTGTAAAATTTATTTAAAATCTTTGAACTTTATATTTTATTTTACATGATTTTAGTAAGAAACTTAACTTTAATTGAAATCTAAGAACCAGTTTTTTAGTTCTTATTTTAATAATTTTTACCTTTAAGTTCTATATAAATACGAAATTGAGTTGTTTATCCTATTTTCCTTACTTTAAGTCTATTGAGGTTTCCAAAACAAAAGCCAAAGCCTAAGTTTATTGGTGAGAAGGGAAGAAAACATGATATTCTTCTCTCCCCTCTCACCAGTAAACTCAGACTTTCTAAAAGAAAACTTTATAGTGTGAACCCAGAAAAAGAAAAAAGAATCAGCTGTTTATATGAGACCACCTGAAAAATAAATACACTTCACAGTTTTGGTTTGGGTTCACACTATTAAAGTTTTATTTCAAAAAGTCTGATTTTATTGGTGCGAGGAGAAGAGAACATGCTTTTCTTCTCTTCCTTCTCATCAATAAACTCAGACTTAAACAGTTGTTTTATGAATTTTGGTTTTATGTATATAGTTGTGCTACCATACTTTTACCTTAATTCAATCAGATAAATCATGTAGCACTTAAAAACTGAAACTGGAATTAAATACAACTTAAATTTAAAAAAAAATTAACTATGTAAATACAAATTTAAATACGAAGTCAAAAACTGGCCATAGAATCAGAGCAATTTTTCACTTCTTAACCCTTCCACTTCATAGGCAGACTCACGTCAATTCCTATATCTGAATTGGTTTGCTTATTATTTTTGTTATTGTCGCCTTTTATAACATTCTGAAAATATTAATTCACAGTTATTTCACTTTTCTTAAATAAATTCAAAAGATTTTTAACTTACATGTCCTGGAGCAGCCATGGCACTTGCAACAATGCAGCCGACTACGAAAATCAGTTGTAATAATTTCATAGTTTTTTTACTTTATGTGCGAAATGTTACTTTTGTTAGAAAATATTTTTTAATAGTGATTTAAAGTTCCTGTTCTTGATAGTTTTTATGTGTTTTTAATGTCTGAAATTATGTATTCGCATTTTGTTGTGGTTTAATGCGCGTTTTTTTATAGAAATAAGTGATTTTGTTTTATTATAGAAAAAAATTTTGCACCAGACATGATTCAATTTAATTTATCATAAAACAGATTTAGGTTATTTTTTTAATTTTTTTTCTATAAGATTTACTTATGACACATTTAAATTTCTTTATACTTGCAAGAAATTTATATTCTTTGAAAACAAGCCCTAAATTTTATTTGAAATCGCTAAATGGGTAAAAAAATAACAAAAAAAATATTGCAAAAATGGCGAAAATTCGCGAAAAATTTTTATATTTCAAACGAGCCATAAAATTGATTGAAAGTCCCTAAAACTATACGGAATGACAAAAATTCGGTAAAAATGCCTAAATTAGCGGAAATTCGCAAAAATTTGTTAACAGCGGCATGATAGCAGAATTCTACTATTTATTATAAATCTTCAAAGCTATAAAAAATCGAAAACTTATAGAAACAAATTGCTTTTATCGCGAACATGGCTAAAATTCGCAAAAAATTGCAAAATTTTAAACACACCCTAAACTTAATTTGAGATCGCTAAATCGGTTAAAAAACAAATTGTTGGAAAATAACATAAAAAGCGTTAAAAATTAGCTAAAATTTGGAAAAAACACTTTTTGTATTTTCTTGTGCCTTCGACAATTGAAAATCACACCGAAAAACATAAAAACGGTGTGATTTACAGAACACCACAAAATCACACGTGTGATTTTAAAAGCACATGTGATTTGAAATCACGTGATTTTCAGAACAGACATGTATGTATATGTTTTGTTTGTGTAAAATTATTTTGCTGGCTTTTTGTTTTTTTCGTATGTATATATTTTGTTTTTGTAAAAAATTTTTGGTTTTATTTTACCAGCCAAAAGCAACGAACATTAATGAGCCGAATCGAACACAATGAAGTTTGTGGTTTAAAAAAAATCAAACGGAATTAAATGTTCTCATCTTTTGTTGAGTTCGACAAAAACAGTATTATTTTTGTGTTCGAAAGATGACAAACAGGGAAACGTTATTTTGTTTAATGATTTTCTACACAAACACTATTTGCTTTTGTGTTTCCACAAATCTACCGAACCGAACACTAAAGAACGATATTTAGGCCCTAATTGTATAAAACGCAATGCAACGCCAAAAATAACATTGAAAGCAAAAACAATGTCAAAAATTTGTCATTATTTTGTTGTTGTTTTCTACAGAAATTCATATATAATTTTTAAATTTCAAACGCTGCATATCTTGTGACATTGTTCTTGCTTTCAATTAAATTTTTGGCGTTGAGTTTGCGTTTTACACAATTAGGGCCTTAGTGTTTATTTTCGAACACTGGTATCTGTTCGTGTCTCATAAAACTTAACTTGATGATATGTAACCCTGCCTTTATGCCACTGTTGTATACATATTATCAAAGAAAATTTGTTCGAAATAGTCGAATCTCATGCCATTAACTTTTGTGATTACACATGCCACTGCGAGTTCATTTTCAAAATGTCGTAGAAGCGTCAACTTGAACAATTTTGTTTACTTCTCAAATTAAAAAAAAAAAGTACCAGAAAACAAAATAGAGTTACCGAGTTAATCATAATTGCAAATTTTTAGGAAAATTTTTTCATTTATTTATATTAACATTATTTTAACGATATTTATGCTCTATTATTAATAAACTTGCGTTTATTTATGCGCGTTTTTAAAAAATTAATCATAATAATTCTTTATTAAGTTAAAACTTCAATAACAATTTGACAACAATCCAGTAAATGTGAATTAAATTTTTAACAGGGTAACATTGCTTATCGTTTTGACATTTAGTGGCATGCAAGTGCCAGATTTCCATTCGCATGCAATTTTTGCTGCCACTGCCCTGCAAATAATAGGACCAGTCCAAACACGCGTGTAAAGAGTAGTCCACAAGGGACCAGGACTAGTCCACAAGTAACCCAAACGTATGGAAAAAACCTGGTCTATTTAACATTACGATGTCCTAGGAGAGGACCATATAACCCACCTTTGAACCACTAAGGAGTAGTTTTAAAACTACTCCATGGTATATAACCCACCTTTGGACCAGTAAGGAGTAGTTTTAAAACTACTCCATGGTATACTCAAGAGGATTAGTTTTGAAGTCGTTTAAACACGAAAGCATGTCGTTAAAAAACGAAGACATGTCGTCTCACTACAAACACTTTTTAACAATGGCATGGTCCATGCTTGCATTACATCGGACTAGTCCATGGAGTAGTCCATTTTATCAAAATGGGTCAGGTGGTCCAATTTTATTTGCAGGGTGGAGCTGCCATTGCGAAAAATGTGAGTGTATTAGTAAAAAAGTGTGAGTGTATTGAGTTTTTCGAACTGGCAGTGGCATGTGTAAATGCTAGGTAAAATAGTTTATTGTTAAATTTTTCAATTTGATATTTATGCATGTATAATATTATGGAACAATTTCAGAAATTACTTAATATAGTTTTATTAAAACTAAAAAAAAATTTAAAAATTGGTTCTATATTCATATAAATATCACCGCTGTATCTCATTTTTACCATTTTATTTCGAAGAGCCTTATTTTGCCAAAAGCTCTCAATTGATTTCTGGCATCAATAGTTCGGTTAATGTGAATATGTCATTCTTTCTTTTTCGAAACATCTTTTTCTTAAGAAGAAAATAAATCATTTTCTACAAAAATTTTAAATCTAGTAGGCTCTGTAGTCCCATTCATCCAAAAATTCAAAGAATATAAATTTCTTGCAAGTATAAAGAAATTTAAATGTGTCATAAAACTAAGTAAATCTTATAGAAAAAAAATAAAAAAATAACTTAAATCTGTTTTATGATAAATTAAATTGAATCATGTCTGGTGCAAAAATTTTTTCTATAATAAAACAAAATCACTTATTTCTATAAAAAAACGCGCATTAAACCACAACAAAATGCGAATACATAATTTCAGACATTAAAAACATATAAAAACTATCAAGAACAGGAACTTTAAATCACTATTAAAAAATATTTTCTAACAAAAGTAACATTTCGCACATAAAGTAAAAAAAAAAACTATGAAATTATTACAACTGATTTTCGTAGTCGGCTGCATTGTTGCAAGTGCCATGGCTGCTCCAGGACATGTAAGTTAAAAATCTTTTGAATTTATTTAAGAAAAGTGAAATAACTGTGAATATATATTTTCAGAATGTTATAAAAGGCGACAATAACAAAAATAATAAGCAAACCAATTCAGATATAGGAATTGACGTGAGTCTGCCTATGAAGTGGAAGGGTTAAGAAGTGAAAAATTGCTCTGATTCTATGGCCAGTTTTTGACTTCGTATTTAAATTTGTATTTACATAGTTAATTTTTTTTTAAATTTAAGTTGTATTTAATTCCAGTTTCAGTTTTTAAGTGCTTCATGATTAATCTGATTGAATTAAGGTAAAAGTATGGTAGCACAAGTATATAAAACCAAAATTCATAAAACAACTGTTTAAGTCTGAGTTTATTGATGAGAAGGAAGAGAAGAAAAGCATGTTCTCTTCTCCTCGCACCAATAAACTCAGACTTTTTGAAATAAAACTATAATAGTGTGAACCCAAACCAAAACTGTGAAGTGTATTTATTTTTAAGGTGGTCTCATAGAAACAGCTGATTCTTTTTTCTTTGTCTGGGTTCACACTATAAAGTTTTGTTTTATTAAGTCTGAGTTTACGGGTGAGAGGGGAGAGAAGAATATCATGTTTTCTTGCCTTCTCACCAATAAACTTATTCTTTGCCTTTTGTTTTGGAAACCTCAATAGACTTAAAGTAAGGAAAATAGAATAAACAACTCAATTTCGTATTTATATAGAACTTAAAGGTACAAATTATTAAAATACGAACTAAAAAACTGGTTCTTAGATTTCAATTAAAGTTAAGTTTCTTACTAAAATCATGTAAAATAAAATATAAAGTTCAAAGATTTTAAATAAATTTTACAACATATTTTAACCATTCAATAGGACTCTTGGGATATTGTGAAATTTCGTAGTATCAAGCAGGGCTGTAGAGTCGCAGTTGAAGAGTAGAAGTTGTGATTTTTGTAACGGAGTCGGAGTCAAAGTACCCAAAAAAACCGCGACTCCGATCCAAAAATTTTTTGGTATAAAAAAATAATATTTATGCGCTAAAAATTTAAAAAATATGCAGTTCAACTATCTTAAATTTTTTTATTAGTGATAAAAAAAAATCAAAAATAACAAGAAAAAACAAAAATAGCATGAACGTTAAAATTCAGTCTCATAAACGTAAGTAAGGCACAATAACCATGTAGAAGTTAAAATAAAGTAAAACACAAATATACAGGTAAAAAGAAACAGTGAGACAATCATGTAAATTAATGGTGTTTTCTTTTCTAAAAAACAATGATGCATTATAGTTGTGTAATATATTTATTAGGTTACACGAACCCTTACAAAGTGATACATTTTTCTTAATTACAATGGAACAAAATAATAGCTACGTTTTACACTCAACACTAATGTGTATTTAGCGTGTTAAATATTGAATGCAAAGTTTGTACTAAACGCGATATTCACCACGCTTGTGGCAATTTTCAACATAAAATTTTCTTAAAATTCCAATAAGCGTTAACAGCACTGATTTTTAATAATTAATGTCAGCTATTGTTAAAAATTTTGCGACAAAAAAATATAATAAAAGTAAAACAAACGAAAAACAAAAAGTTTTTATATCCACCACAATATAACTAAAAATCACAATATAACGCAAATTGTCCGCAAACACAAGAATAAAAAATACTTGCTTGCATAAAAAAGTACTTTACGCAGATGCAAAAAAGGGTATTATCTCACACTCAGTAATAACTGCGGGTAAGAAATGGAACAAATTTGCCATTTATTGTTGCAACATGTTTAGAAAGGAAAACGACAACTTCTCACATTTTTGCATATATTTTTAGAATGGAACAAAAATCCGCACGAATGGTAGCATATATGGAACATTATTGTCAGAAAAGAAAACACCATAAGTCACTTGTAAAGGCCTAACTATAATATGCATAAGCTGGTTTGAACACCTGTGCGAATGCATGTTAATCATAAGTGTCAAACCATATTGAACTTGTTATGATGGCAAGCTTTTACCTGTTGTTGTTGGTTCTAGGCACGTCTGGCGGTATGTGGCTCTTGGGGAACACTTCGTCCTTATGGCGCGGCTAGCCGGCAATATGACGATTGGCAAATGTTTCTGATTGAAAACAAACCCTTTTTTCTTTTTCCAATTTCCTCTGATTTTAATTTTGGCTTCTTCTCCCTCACGATTTACAAATTTACCACTTCTTAGTTTTTTCTTACTCTTTTCTTTTATTTAATTTATTAAATTTTAACTTTTTCCTTATTTACTGGCGTCCGGCTGGTTGAAGTTTTAAGTAGCAATTAATAGAAACACGGCGAATTCGTTTTCAGGTGACATACCACACGAGGCGTTGCCAGATGCCACCACCACATGTAGTCCAGTTGCACACAATCAAATATGAACACCCGGTTCACACCAGCCAGACGCCAACATACACCCCGCCTTGCAACGATGGTGCAACATAAAACAAAATGTAATTAGAATTTAAACAAAAGTAGTGTATTAAACGAAAGAGATCTTTAAGGTTACCGAAAATTAAAATAAAAAAAAGTTAACAAAAGATAAATTTCAAAATTCAAAAAGGTAACAACAAAAATAAAAACTTAACAATATTATTCATATATATAAAAAAAAAGAAAATATAACAAAAAAAAAAAATGAAACTAGTTCACGCTCGCCCCAGAGGACACCAAAGCGAGCCCAGAAGGGCAACAAAACAAAACCTCATCCTTCACCGGCTCCACAGAACCCCTTCCCCGAAATATGAAACACCGAATATGGTGTCTTGGGCATACAGCGACCCTGGTTTCCCCTTCGCAGGCCCGATGAAGATGCGGGGAGCCATGTCGGCCCCGAAGACCAGGTAGTGAAACACGGGCATGTGCCATTGCGGATTAGCTTGGGAAGTCTTTTCCTCGACCCGTGGCACCTCTCTGACCCTGACGGCTGGGGACATGCCCAACCGATGCTCCTCTACCGCCAACTCCACCTCGAATTGGTTTCTGTCGGCCACCCCGTAGAACACCGTGATCTTTGCATGGCCTCGTACAAAGTTACACCCCAAACCCTCGGCCTCGTCGCGCATGATGGACGATCGGGCTACGGTGGGGTCCAGCACTGCACGCGACCAAAAAATCTCACCGCCTGCCTGGCCCCGGATGCGCACGTTGGCGGTCATTTTGAGCCATACTCGACCCTCGGGCATTGGGTGGAGCAAGCTGTGGTGCTTTTGTAGACATCGCCGGCAGCGGTCTATGCTCCGGCAGGCGTCATGATTGTGAGAATGTGCCAGACAGTTGCGGCACAGCTGGTGTTGGGCCACGACCTGCAGCTTCTCCTCTGGCGGAAGCGTAACGAAGCGCGAGCACTGCCGCACCGCATGGAACCGCACGCACAGGGGGCAGCGGAAGTTGGGGTTGAAGGCCATGAAGATCTGGAAGGAGACATTTATTAAACAAGGTGAACGTTATAAGGAAAAGGAAATCTTTGTGTCGCCCCCTGGTAGGGCTACCAGTTTGTGTATTGGCCGAGTGATTACGCCGCTTTGTGTTTTTAAATCCGCTACTCGCACCTTAGCGTCACTCCCGCGATAAACTCGAACAATACGGCCTAGCCGCCACTCAGTGGGACAGCCTGGTTCACTTTTAAGAGCAACGAGATCGCCTTCTTTTAGGTCTAGCTGTGGGTGTTGCCACTTGTTGCGCTTATTTAGCTCCTTCAGGAACTCCTGCTTCCATCGGCGACAAAACTCTTGTTGTAGGGCCTTAACTTTACGCCACCGATTTACAATGCATAGGGGTGAAGACAACTCTTCGGGTTCAGCAGGGGTAAGCATAGATGTCCCTATCAAAAAATGGCCTGGGGTAAGGGCAGACAAATCTTCAGCATTTTCCGACATAGGCCCTAGCGGACGCGAATTGAGACACGCCTCTATTTTTGCCAAAACGGTTGAGAACTCTTCAAACGTAAATTTAAGTTGACCAGCTGACTTTTTTAAGTGCATTTTCATACTTTTTACCCCTGCTTCCCATAGTCCTCCCATGTGAGGTGCTGCAGCAGGGATAAAGTGCCACGACAAACGCTGGTGACCATAATTTTCGACAGCCGTGTCACGAAGCTCTCTCACGTGCTTGGCGAAGTCTGCGTCGATTTCTCTAGCGGCGCCAACAAAGTTTCTGCCGTTGTCAGAATACATGCAGCTTGGGCAACCACGACGGGCGACGAAGCGGGCCAAGGCTGCTAGAAAGGCAGGGGTGGACAAATCGCTAACAGCTTCAAGGTGAATCGCCTTCGTCGCGAAACAAACAAAAAGACACACGTAGCCTTTTGTGATTCTGCAGTATCTGCCAGTGAAACTTTTAATCTCGAACGGGCCAGCAAAATCAACGCCAGTATTCGTAAATGGGCGACAAATGGTAGTTCTTTCTGCGGGCAAAGCAGCCATTATTTGATTTTGAAGCTTTTTTCTGTAAAGAACGCAGACTTTGCAATTACGAACCACCATTTTTATCAGATTCTTTGCCCGAATGATCCAGCACTCTTGCCGGACTACGTTAAGGACTAGACGAGGGCCTCCGTGCAGGACTAGGGTGTGAATGAATTCCACATACAGCCGAGCCAATCTACTGCCATACGCCAAGATAATAGGGTGCCTTTCGTTGTAGGACAGGCAAGTGCTAGAGCTAAGTCGACTATTAGATCGAATAATGTCGTCTTTATCAACAAAAGGGGTAAGTGCTAACAGGGGGCTACGTGAATCGATTTTCTTACTCGCTTTGAGACAGCTGAACTCCCCTGAGAAGTAAATTTGCTGAGACAGATAAAATAAGCGATTTCTTACGAACTTCAGCTCATTAGCCGAAATCTTCACCGAACCATAATCGACCTTTTCACGCCTTTTCTTACTCGCCAGGGCAACAAATCGAAACATATAAGCAATTACGTGATACGCTCTAGATAGACTAGAAAACCTGTCTAGAATGTCTTCTTTATCAGCAGATCTAGCAACAAAAACTTGAGCTCCTTTCGACTCTTCTGCCGTCTCGAACTCCACCGCTCCTACGGGCCACGAAGACTGCTCCAAGTTGAGCCACTCAGGTCCGTGCCACCAGAGCCTATTTTCTATCAAATCCGCAGGGATCAGCCCCCGGGTTGCTAGATCCTGCAGGTTGGTTGGCTCCGGTGGTAGTTGCAGCAAAAATTATAATGCAGCAAATGTGTAACGGGTAGTAACGGGTACCCCAAAATGTTGGGGTAGCAAACGTTTACCTGAAGTTGTAGCTGGCTCTGGGAGGCTGTCGGCACTAGCCGGGAATGTCCCACGATGGGCGATGGTTGCTTGATTAAGGCAGGGGGTATAAGAAGCAAAACCACTTGTTGAGGCAGGTCAAGACCACAATACAAAAACCCACCCTTATTATTTGTCGCTCAATGGCACTTCTATGGCTCTTTTGGGTTTAATAAAAATCACAGATTTTCCTCTTTAGTTTTAATCTTAAGTTTATTTACTTTCTTTCACTTTTTTTAACATTGGCTCAATTTACATTTAATTTAATAATTTTAATTTATTATCTGCCGACGTCTGGCTGGTTCGTATAGCCGAGCAATGGTAGAAAGAACCTCTCTTTTAGTATATGAGGCTTTTAGTGTTATATTTTCACCAACAAAGAAAAACACATCTTCTGCCGCATTCCAGCGAATCCCTAGCGTTTTCGTTGTGCTTTTATCATCGAGCGACAAAAACGACGAATTTAACAAATGGTCTGGGGGCAAATTTTTTAAAATTTGTTCTGAATTGGAGGTCCATTTCCTCAGCTCAAAACCCCCCATGTCCAGAATACCAATTAATTGTTCTCGTGCCACCAAGGCATCAGCAACTGAATGGGCACCAACTAGGGCATCGTCCACGTACATATTTTCTCGCAGAATTCTAGCGCCTAACGGAAAACGTCGTTCTTCATCACTCGCCAACTGTAGAATGGTTCTAAGGGCCAAATATGGGGCACAATTTACACCAAAAGTCACCGTTTTCAGTTGGTAATCAGTAAGTTCTGCACCATCACTGCTTCGAAACACAATTTTCTGGAACGGCCTATGTGTGGGATTCACAAAAATCTGCCGGTACATTTTTGAAATGTCCGCATTAAATACAAACTGAAAAAATCGCCATCTCAAAATTAGATTTACTATTTCAGCTTGCAAAATAGGGCCAGTGTACAACAAATCATTTAAGCTTCTGCCATTTGCCGAAGGACTTGAGGCATTAAAAACTACCCTCAATTTCGTAGTTGTACTTTCAGGCTTAAAAACGCCATGATGGGGTAAATAATAACCCTGGCCACCTTCAGCACTTTCTGCTTTCTCCATATGCCCTAGGGTTAAATATTCTTTTAGGACCTCATCGTACTGGGCTTTACGCTCAGCATTGCGCATCAAAGATTTTTCATTTCTTAGAAATTGACAAACAGCTATATGCCTATTGGGACCAAGCGACAGCAAACTATTTTTAAAGGGCAGACTCACAGTATATCTCCCTTCAGAGTTTCTAGTGGTAGTAGAACTATAAATCTCCTCACATTTTTTATCCTCATCTGATAAAATACGCCTTTGAGAAATCTCTTCTAACTCCCAAAACTTCGATAATTGGTCATCAATCGCTACTTTTGTCATATGAGACACTCTTAATATTCGAGGGGAACCTCTAGCAGGCGTTGGACCTGTAACTATCCAACCAAAAATGGTTTCTTGAGCCACTAATGATTCAAAAACACCATGCCTTACTCCACCACGAAGAATAGAAGGATAAAGATCACCTCCTAACAATAAATCAATTTCACTGCTTTCATAAAACTTCGGATCAGCATAACATAATTTAGGCAGCTCAATCTCTTTTTGAGGCAAAAATGAATGTGTTGGAATACTACCCGTTACTCGAGGGACAACGAGGGCCTGAATATTTAGAGCCACGTTCTGATCGAAAAGAGAATTAATTGTAAAAACTGCCATTTTCGAAGACGTACTAATTATCTCTCCGCCTAAACCTGAGACTTCCGCAGAAACTGGATTAGTTGGCAACTTTAATAATTTTTGTATCTTTTCTGAAACAAAACTTTCATCCGAACATGGATCTATCAGGGCACGAACTTTGTAACAGGAACCAAAACTTATAATGTTAACCCAGGCTGTGGCTAACATAACCTTTTTTGCAACAGAGGTATGATGCGATTGAACTACACTAGAAGGGCCGGCAACATTAGTGGACTGTATTTGACTTTGCGTATTTTGACTCTGAGCTTGAGAATTAGTGTTTGCTTGGCTTTGATTACTATTGTTATTTCTTACTATTTCTTTATGTATTAGTGTATGGTGTTTTCTATTGCATTTAGAACAACCATTAGGACTACTGCAATCTCCAAACAAATGCCCCATAGTAAGACAATTAAAACAAAAACGAAATCTTTTTAACGTTGAAACACGATTTTTGTAATCCATGCTCAAAAATTTATTACAAACACTAATCTTATGATTTTCCTTACATAATTTACATGTGCTAGAGTCAACTTTTGTGTGATGAGACTTAAAGTGCTTAGCTTTTGTAGAACCATTGTTATTATTTGAAGGGCCTGCTTGGGAACCACTGGCAGCTATATTGTTCGCTACTATTATGTCAGAAACACTTTCCAGGGCATGAAATCTATCGGTCAGAAAATTATTTAATTCTTCCCATTTGGGAACCTCTGTTTTATTTTTTACCGATTGCTCCCACAGATGCAAAGTATTTTCTGAGAGCCGAGACGAACATTGAAAAACAAAAATCGGGTCCCATGAGGCAATATCTACCTTATATAATTTCAGCACCGAAATACAATTATTAATCTCCCTTTGGAGCCTTTTTATTTCCGCAGCCGTTTCTCGTTGACATGGAGTCAAATTAAATAAAGTCTTAAGCTGACTATTTATTAACACCCGTTTATTCTCATATTGGGATTTTAAATTTCCCCACGCAATCTCAAAATTTTCTGCTGTGAGGGCAATATTTCTGTTTATATCCCGGGCCTCATTATCTGTTTTTTGAAATAAATAAAACAACTTTTCTACAGAGCTAAGTCTTGAATTATTTATGTAGATTGCCGTAAACATGTCCCTGAAGGTGGGCCACGAAACGTAATCGCCATGAAAAACGCCAGTATCACAAGGAGGGACAGGTATAGAACACTGGTTGGGAACCACCGTTTTATTTTTTTGGCTCTCTTCTTCCACTACCTGCCTAGCCTTTGCCAAAATATTTATACATTTTACGTATATTTTCCGCACCTGAGGATATTTTGTTTTCACCGCTACTAATTCTTTTTTATCCTCTATTGTGTCACCGGAACACTCTTCAAAAATTCTCTCAAACTTTTCCCATCTTTTGTCTACTTCTCTTTTTTCGAAATCTAGCCCGTCTTTGGTATATGTTGAAAAGTCTTCCTTTTTCAACATAACCTCGAAATTTGTGAGCTCATCTGCTGCCCGTATAAATTTTTCAAAAGTAGTCATTATCTTAATTTTTAATTGAGCTACAGAACAACAAATAATCGAGTTGTTTTTAGCGTAACCAAAAATATATAAATAAATAAAAATTCCCAGCAAAATTAATTGGAAAAAAAATTCACGCGTTGGCAACACTTTTCCTTTTATTTATGAAATAAAACAAAATTCAGGCAAATTTGTTGTTGTATTTGTTCCTTTTATTTAAAAATTAAAATTAATTGACGCAAATTTTATTGGGCAACAAAAATAAAACACCAACAATTCGACGAGTAACGGGTAAAACCGGCGAGTAAAAAAAAGATGGCTCTTAATTTCTGAGGTCTTATTTTTGGCGCGACGTAACCTCACTTATTTGAGACACAATATGGCGCGACACAATATATATATTATTTTCAAATTCCACAGAGTACGTACCTTATAATAATTCTCTTCCCGGGAGAAGGACCAAAATGTTATGATGGCAAGCTTTTACCTGTTGTTGTTGGTTCTAGGCACGTCTGGCGGTATGTGGCTCTTGGGGAACACTTCGTCCTTATGGCGCGGCTAGCCGGCAATATGACGATTGGCAAATGTTTCTGATTGAAAACAAACCCTTTTTTCTTTTTCCAATTTCCTCTGATTTTAATTTTGGCTTCTTCTCCCTCACGATTTACAAATTTACCACTTCTTAGTTTTTTCTTACTCTTTTCTTTTATTTAATTTATTAAATTTTAACTTTTTCCTTATTTACTGGCGTCCGGCTGGTTGAAGTTTTAAGTAGCAATTAATAGAAACACGGCGAATTCGTTTTCAGGTGACATACCACACGAGGCGTTGCCAGATGCCACCACCACATGTAGTCCAGTTGCACACAATCAAATATGAACACCCGGTTCACACCAGCCAGACGCCAACAGAACTTAAGAAAACTTTTTATTAAATTTTTTTAAACTGTCATTTGCTTAAGCAAAGTGCGAAACTGATCGCAGTTACATAGAATCAAATGTTTATTGATTTTATTTTTTTAAATTCCTTTTAGAGATATATTTGACCCTACATTTTTTTTACTGCCTGGTTTTCAAAACAAAATAAAACGGAAGTGATAGGTGCATGATTTAATGCTGATAGTTCCTCTGTGGATATTCATTTTCACTACGCCCTTTTCGAAAACTATTTATATTATATATGCAAGCGTTTAGAGATTTAAAACGATATATTTAAATCCTTAATTTTTGTTTAAACTTATCAAGCTTGCTACGAATTTGTTAACTTAGGTTACCGTCCACAAAATACATCTTATTTATGGAAATATCAATTAACTTAAATTCACTATTGTTGAATCCTTTTACCACATCTTTGAATTGGTAAAAGTTTTCACCATAATCAACCACGTCTCTCATCTGGTTGTTATAGGCTCTAGAGGAGGACATTAATCCGGATATTTCTTTTAATATGCGGCAACACGCGAAGGTGCTTTACAAAATATTTTTGCCATAAGAAATCGATAAATAAATATCATCGAAGCTGTCTTTTTTCTCTTCTGCGGAAGGGTGCATGGCAAAATAAAGCAATTAAAACAAGTTTTTCAAAATATGCAACAAAAATATGCAATATCAGCAATATATGCAAAAATATGCACTAACAAATCGATGGCATTTTACTGCAAATTTCTTGATTCGCAAAGATATTTTGTATATGGTCACCTCCGACTGACGAGAACAAATATGCATTTGCATTAAAGTCCTGGCCTTGGCAATAACACATTGTCGACAATGAGATTTTTTTTAAAAATGTCATTAATTTCAAAAGATTTTGTTATTCGTGCTTAATTCCCAGTTTTTATTATTGATAAAAACACTTGAAATTTATTGTTGATGGGATAAGCTATTCCTATGCGCATTTCACTGGTTGCTTAGGCCAGATCATCAGGAAACTTCATCCATAAAGATTTTAGAAAAACTAAAGATAATTAACCAAATAAAACTGTTAAGTCTGGGTTCACACTATGAAAGTTTTCGTTCAGAAAGTCTGAGTTTATAGATGAGAGGGGAGGAGATCATGATATTTTCTCTCCTCTCTCACCCATAAACTCAGACTTTCTGAAAGAAAACTTTCATAGTGTGATCCCAGACTAAACGTATAAGAATTATAGCAACAGTTCTACTTGTAATAATATCAAAGTTTAAACAAAACACATCAACAATAAACAGTGGGTTTATCTCATCTTACATTCCCCACTATAAGATAAACCCACTGTTTATTGTTGATGTGTTTTGTTTAAACTTTGATATTATTACAAATAATTTGAAATTAAAATTTCGTATTCCCAAAAATTGAAATTATTTTTTGATAATGTCATTAATTTCATATAAATTATGAAGATGTTGGTCTTTTATATTTCAAATGAACCACGCTACATCTACCAAATATCTTTCAGCCACCATCCAGTGTACCACAATTAAAAAGAAGTCCACATTTTTATAAATACGTATTTTTTGTGTAGAAAAGAGTTTAAAAACTAATGAATGCAAACTAAGCGAACATTTAAAAGAAGAAATGATTGATTTCACTGTAGAAAAAATTACAACTTTGGAACATTGGCAGAAACTAGATTCATATGAATTGTTAAATAGGAACTCAACAGTTGATTTCTGGATAAATATATATGGATATAGAAATGCTTTAAATGAAAATCCATTCAGTGAATTAGCTTCTTTTGCAATGAAGTTCTTGGTTTTGCCATTTAGCAACGCGGAAGTTAAAATAGGTTTTTAGTGGTATAAATCTCTTAAAACCGAAAATTCGAAATAGAATGACGTTTAAGTCTATGAAATTGCTACTTTATATTTGGTGTGGTTTTAAATGTTGCGAAAGTTTTAAAAAATTGTACGATCTCATATAAAAATGGAATAAGAACATATATTAATTTCTATTAATTTATATTATATTATTATATTAATTTATATTAAATTAATTTTAATTTATAAAATGAAATTTTTTATATAACATGTTATATAATTTTTATGGAAATATTAAATAAAAGCCATTTATGGGTCAAGTTCCCTTAATTTTTTGTTTTGGTATGGTACCTTTTGTTTGAAAAGTTTTTATGTACGTATATGGGTGTTTCCATTTTCGTGATATTCGTATAATTCGTCGTGATATTCGTACCACAAAATGTAAAAAAATTAAATGAAGAAGTCAAATTTGTAAAAAAGGTTTTTCTTATATATAAAGTTATGAAGTATGTAGCACTATATTCAGAAAAAAAATAACAGCAATCGACGATAAGGATTTGCAGATATAAGCAAAAATATGCGCTGGCGGAACGTTAAAAAAACGGAAGTGGATTTGGACTTGCATTGCAAAACTTAATAAGACTGCGAATTGAGCAAGACGTTTATAATAAAACCTTTTTAGTAAGCCCTGGACTTATAGATTTATTTTTCAAGCTATTAGAATTAAAAATATTTGCTCCTTTAAAGGCACATATGGGCATTTTGAGCGAAAAGTCTACTTTTTTTAATGTAACGCCAGAATGCCAATAAGGTTGTATTTTAGGACCATGTTGTTCAACCGTTATCCCTTTTGTTACTAAATGTAGAGCTGGTTACGCTTAAGACCACAATGTAAAAAAGTAAACTATAGATATACAATTTTTTGAGAAATAATTTAAATTATTTCTGGCGTTACGTTACAAAAAGTAGACTTTTCGATGGAATTGCCTATATAAAGACTGAAATATATTTCTTTTATAGTTTTAAGACTTTTTATGTTTTATAAATATTTTATTGTTATTTTTTAATCAGTTTGTTCTATTGATATAATGTGAGTTTATAGAAAAGAATTATGCAAAATAAATGATGTATAAAGGTTTATTGACTCAAATAACAAAAAAATAATACAATTAAAATTTTAGCATTATTTTTTGGCAGTTTAGAATTTTTTTTTGCATTATTTTAAAGCCGATTTAGCTGTAAAATATTTTTAGATATGGCCACACTGGCTATAATGTAAATCTGGTAAAAACTAAAAATCTCTCTTTCAAATTCTTTATGTTGAATCATGCATGCTAGTAAATTTCAATGATAGTGTTTTAATTTTTTTTATTATGGATATACATTTGGGGGAATTTATGTCAAGTGACAAAATTTTTAAATCGATTTCTTTCGATTTGGATGACATTTGCACCAAGGTTATTTCTATTGGAAAGTAGTTAAGACACAAAATTTTTAACAAGATCGGTCAGAAAGTTTCTGAGTTAGAGAGGGTCAAAATTTGACATTTTGGCCATACAGGAGTTTTTTCTCATTCATGTAACTTATTACTAGGGATATTATTTATATGCAAATGCATGTTTTTTGTCGATAGTCTAAGATCGATGTCGACCAATTACCTTTCCGAATCATTAAATTTGAGTTAAAATGGCATCGATATGTTTTTGCATATTGTTGCATATTTTTTGCATTTGCATGTAAACAAAAAAAATTGTTTAAATCAGTAAATGAATATTAAATACAAAATTTTGACAAAAGAGCTTTATATTAGTTGCGATGTTGACAATATTGATCAATGTGTCATCACCCTAAATCAAGAATTGCATCGTGTTTACTTGTGGGCTACAGCTAACGGGCTAAAAAACGGGTATAAATCCAAAAAAATCCAAATGTATCATCATTCAAAAGCGAATATTGAAAATACAAATTACACCAATTATAGCCATCAATAATCAACAAATAGAAATTGTTAACTCTGCAAAAAATCTTGGAGTATATTTTAACAGTTCCCTCACATGGTCAGACCATATAAATTATGGTTGTGGGCGTACATTTTCTATGCTGAGAACGCTTTGGCAGTCTCAATACTATTTACCCATTAATATAAGAACACTTCTAGTTAAAACGTATCTCATACCCATATTACTGTATGGTTGTTAACTTTTTGGAAATTGTGATGATCACAGTAAGAGAAAACAGAAAATCGTATTTAAAAACATTATACGGTATGTTTTTGGTCTAAAACGATATGACAGCACCGCAGCTTTTGTGAAACGGCTATATGGCGTTTGTTTTGATGACTTAATAAGAACAAGAGTTCTTATCTTTTTGCATAAGGTTATGTATACTCGTCAACCCGAACTTCTTTACGAACGATTGGTTTTCTCAGGATCAACCAGAGGACGAAGATTAATATTATTTCGTCACCACAGCCTCATGTCTGAATGGCAATTCTTTATCTATGCAGCCCGTCTTTGGAACTTAATTCCTCATAAATCTCAAGTTATTAGTAACGCAAAATTGTTTAAAAAAGACATCATTTTGTATTTTGCTAGTCAAAGTTCATAATTAATTTTGTTTTTTTTTTTTGGATATTTTTTCACATGTGGATAAATATATGAATGTTTAATAGTTATTTTTAATTTTAGTATATTTTTAATTTTAGTATATATTTTCTTTATTCTTTTTTTTATATTTTTTACTATTATTATTATTGTGATTTATGTTTAGCTTATTTTTTTTTAATTATTTCACATTATATTGTACAACATATTCTCATTCCTATACTGTAATATAAGACTTTAAGTCTTGTGTATGGGACAACAAATAAATAAATAAATAAAATAAATCCTTCTATTGTTAACCAATGCAGCGTCTTACATGGCTTAGGCTTAAAATATTTTGTTTAAAACTGTTACATCTTACTTGCTTGGCACATAAGTTACACCAAGTTGCAGAGGAAATTAGAATATAATTCGATTATATTGATTTATTGATTTTTTACGGAAAACCATTTTTTTAAAGCTCATTCACGAGTTGCAATTATTAATGAAAAGTATCTTTTGGCACCCTTAACTCCGCCGCCAGTATTAACAAGATGGGAAACCTTGCTAAGTAGATGCTGTAGAATACTATTCAAAAAACTTTGAACAATTCAAGAATGTAATTTAAGAACTTGTTGCTACACCCAGAGAAAAAACATGTTTAAATATGGTCACCTCCAACAAAACTATTTTTAAAGAAATTTTTAAACATAGTATGTTTAATTAAACCACATTATTGTCACAGACAACCATTTTAAATTAGTCATCCATCAAGAAACCACAACCATAATATGTTGTGTTGGAGGTGACAATATTTAAACATGTTTTTTCTCTGCGTGTACCGATGCTTATGCAATTAAAAAAGTAAAATATTAATTAGCATTTGTATTTTCCAACTACGGATATATTCGTGAAACACTTACTAAATTGGAGGGATTAAGCCCACTTAATAATCAGCTCAAATTAATCCATATTGCAGAAAGTAATATTAACAATGTGGAAGGAAGAATAGCGCAACAAATTAAAAAAAATCCCAAACCTTTGCAAAAAAAAATTTAGGTTTTCAAAAAATATTTCAATAATATTCAACCATTTTTGATCGGGAATCAAATGTTTAAATTTTCTTCAAATGAATTGGCATCTTTCAAGATGCTCCTGTAACTCAGGTTGACGTTGGGAGATTATTTGCCATGTACAAAAGTTTTTTGCGTCCGAACAGGTTACTTTTGATAATAAAAAAAGTATTTATTTGTTTATGCAAACACGTTTAAATTAGTAATTTAAATAAAGTTTTAAAAAATATTGTACCTTTGAATAACAATTGACTGAATTTTTTATATGTTTTTTTTTTTGTTGTTGTTTAAATAAAATTTTAAAAACCGCTTTTTATTGATAATTTTCAAGTTTTTAGTGCATATTTTAAATTTTTAATGCATATTTTGGGGTTTTTAGTGCATATTTTCGATTTTTTAGTGCATGAAAATCTCATCCTTACTTATTACCTATTGGTGTTAGCAAAATTTGTCCCAAGTAGCTTTGATAGCTATTGGATCAATCTTTTGAAAAAAAAATTTTTTTTTTTTTTTAAATGTTTAAAAAAATGTTTTTTTATTTTTTTTAGCGGGAAAGTTTTTTTGTTTTTTTTTTTATTTTTGCTTAAAAGAGTAAGAAATTATTTTTTTTATATATAAGCCACTTGCATCCCAAAAAGCGACCAAAAGTACCTTAAAAGAAAAGACATAAGCTTTCTTTTGAGCAAAAAAAAAAAAACATTCCGGATAAAAAAAAAATAAAAAAAAGTTTTAAATATAAAAAAAAAATTAAAAATTTGTTTTCAAAAGATAGCTGCCAAATTTTTTATCCGATTTTCAAAAGTAATAGTACCTTTCTGGAAGGGTTATAAAATTATCTTGGTAACTACTATATCACATATTTAAAAACCCGTCGCAAACATTTGTTAAAAAACGATACCAATTTGCCATTATTTGAAATTTTTTGAGGTTGGTATATTGAAATTAAAAAAACGTATTTATAAAATAAAGAAATAACCGTTGGAAACAAAATTGTACATAATTTTAAAGTCTTATTTTTAGGTTTGGAGGGTCTGAGTCCCAATTTACATTATGGACATTTCTTGAAGGACAGACGTACTTAATTGGTAAGGGGTCGACGCTGTATGCGTGGCACACTTTACTTTTTATCCATCTCGCTCACAAACTTCGTCTGTCCGACAAGACATGTCCAAATTAGGACTTATTTGCGATTTCCAGTGTGTCAACTTTCAAAATTTCAAAACGCACCATAATGGAAAAAACGCGCCATTTCAGAAAAAACGCACCAACATTTTATTTAAATTGTTTATTTAGTTAAATAAGCATACAAAGTATAATTTTTGTATTGAAAATATATATGTATTGCAATAAAACAGTCTTTTACAGTTCATGGTTTTGAGAAAAAAAAAGAAAAAACTTAACAAAAAAAAAAAAAACTAAACAATTCATTTGTACTACACCATTTTTCATTGAAATTGATATAATTCCTAATTTAAATTTAAATTCGGAACGGAGAAAATTCCAAATAAAATTGAGAGTTTCAATTTAAAATTTATAAAATTCAAATTGAAATTGAGATATCAACTTGAGATATCAATAAAATTAAGAAAATTTCCGTTGAAATTGAGAATTTTTGTTTGCAATTGAGAAAATTTCAAACGAAATTGAGAATTTTAATTTGAAATTAAGAAAATTCCAAATAACATTGGGAAGTTTTAATTTTAAATTGATAAATTGAATTATATAATTTTAATTATATTCATGTTCATTTGGAATTCTCTCAATTTCAGTTGGAATTTTCTCATTTTCAATGAAAAATTGTGTAATAATATGATAATAACTACATTTGGAATTTTCTCATTTTTTTTTTTTTTAATATCATAAAATTTATACAAAATTTTTGTTAAAAGAGATTAACGATTAATAGTATGGATTAAAAATTGAAAATACAGCAAATTTCATCTAATGAAATGTTTGTTTTTCTTTTCATAATACAAACAACAAGGCCTCTTTACTTAGTGCAAATGATTTGGTACGTCTTAAACATCATTACTTGTTGTTCTTATTGTGGTCTGTACAATTGTTTGTAAAAATTTTATTGTACAAAGATTTTTTTCTCATACTGAAACAAAAAGTTGTGTTAAATCTGCTTTGGTGCCACCAAAAATTACAAAACGCACCAAAATTTAAAAAAAGAGCGCCCCACGCACCAACAAAGGAATTTTTCGCACACAAAATTCAAAAACGCACCCAAAACGCACCTGCTGACAACGGTGGCGATATTCTTCAGCAACTGAAAGATTTCGGTAAATTTTTGCACAGGCCAAATATGAAAAAGTCGTGTTGGACCCATAGAACCAATAAAAAAGTTATTTATAGCAAAAAGTCAATACTTAACATTTTTTTTTTATGTTTTCAAATTTTTATTAGTCGTTTTTATATAAATTTCCAAGATCAGTTATTTCACAAAATTAAGAACCAAAAAAGAGACAATTTAGTTTTATCCACATGACGAGTAGCCATAACCATAATCCAAGTTAGTTTGATGATTATTTCTATTGCCGTTGCCTCGTATTATGTTCTAAAAATTTATGAAAAATATAAAATTATTCAAATTTTTTAAGTCAAAATTTCAGCTTACACTTCCTGGAGCTGCCATGGCAGCAGCAACAAAACAGCCAACAGCTAATATTAATTGTAGCAATTTCATATTTTTTAAGAGGTTTTGAATAAAATGTGTAGATGTTCTGATAAATTTCTTATTTCCTCAATGGCTTTTATACAATTTTTATCCTTAGAGTAAAAAAGCAAATAAAAATATAATTGTGTATCAAATTAATTCTGGAACCAGCAATAAAAAGGTCAATTAACTATTGTGGTGGACATTGAAGTTTAAATATAACTTTGACCACAGAAAGAAATTACAAATTTTTTCAATAGAAATGGGATAGAATAAATATTTATTTTAAGAATAATAATTATTATTCATCGTCATTTATGCCTATATATAGTCCTTTATCTTGGCATATAAAAATTCAAGATATTTCTACCCTAATTCGGTTTTAAAAGTCCTCTAATGTACATTTTGTTAAATGGATTATAATCTTTATAGCATTCAATAATTATTGTATGTAATATGTATGTGTATGGTTTATAAGCCCAATAAACAATTTTCTTATTTTGCGAAGAACTAATGGTACATTTTAAAAAGTAAGCGCACATTTACGCGCTACGGAATAAGACATACAGAGATGCACCTAAATAATCAATACTATTTGGCAAATTTTTTTTACCAAAAATCTAAAAAAATAATATTTTGCCAATTTTTGATATACTATTTGGCGATTAAGTTGAAAAAGAATCTCAACCTTGACTTAAAGTAAAAACTGTGAAATTAACAAAACAAACCAGAATTGCAGAGTAGATGAAACTGATTACCCCTCCCCAAAATTCTCACCACTCTCACCAATAAACTCAAGAATTGCTGCAACAAAAATTGTAAGTCTGAAAGATGATCTTTAGTTTTGCCTTTGGGACAGAGCACTGTGCGCCAGCCCCTTCTGTGAAACAGGTTTGAAGCGATAATATTTAAAACAACTATAACAACAAAAAATTTAGTATGTAAAGCTGATTGTTCAGTAACCAGTTTTTTATGCCTTGAACAAAGCGCTTTTTGTGTCAAAAATGTTTTGATTTAAAGTGGGAACTCATCATATAAAATTCATCCCTTCCGTAAGCGAGATGTTAAGCGAAACTTTTACATGTCTCCCTTACAAATCTGCTCATTTTTTTATTGGGAAGCTTTCCTGGCCCAAGTTTTACCAAGTTTTACCGAATTGTAAAACATTTTGAAAATAAGTCCGCCAGGATGTTCATATTTTTACCTGGGCAATAAAGATTAGCTACAAAACTCTCTTAAATAACAATTTAAATACTTATCTTCAAAAAAAATTAAAAAAATTTTACAAAATTATAAAAGATATTGAACTTTTTCTAAAAAACAACACCAGTACCTCAATTCTGTAACTTTTTAACGACAAAAAATTGTCGTTAAGTAGTCAAAATTCGATAGTTTACGATATTTGTCGGTAAGAGCTATTCTGTAGTAAAATTTTAACTATTTTAATCGGAAATAATGTCGTTAGCTAACGAAAGGCGTCGTTAAGCTAACTACAAAAAAATAGTTCTTGTTAAAAAGTAACGATAATGAAAGTGCTGTTAACTTTATGAAAATATGTATTAAAAAAACGAATTTTTAATACAAAATAAAACTTTTACGCTTTTGATAACACTTATTTTATTTTTTTTTTACAAAACTAAGCCTCAATCGAATCAAATAAAAATAGAGAAACCAAAAATGGCCTTTGAATATCTTGGAATGATTTTAGAAGATAACATTGAAAATCAATTTCGTACGCAAGAACGAAGAATTGCTCGACAATTGGAAAATCCATTCGATTTAAGTGAAAGAGAATTTACAATGCTATATCGAATTAATAAGAACCAAATGTATAGGATTATTGATGCAATTCAGCACCGATTTGATAGTAATAGGATAACTAAAATTACTCCTGAAAAACAGGTATTAAAAAGTATTATTTTTTTTATAAATCTTTATATAAAAATTTCTTAGATACTATCGGCAATTCGCTTTTATGCAACGGGATGCTTTCAAAGACCTGTTGGAGAACAATGGGGCATTTCTCTTAGTCAGACATCAGTTAGCCGCTCATTACATACAGTTACTGATGCAATTAATAACGACTTTTTAAGGCAATGGGTAAAATTTCCAGGAACAACCTATGAAAGGAACTGTATAAAAGAACAATTTCGGAATAGTTTGTACCCGTTTGAAGGATGTGTTGGTGCTATTGATTGCTCCCATATTGCAATTCTTGCTCCTCCAATTAACGAAGGGGCTTACGTAAATCATCACGGATACCACTCATTAAATGTGCAAATGGTATGTGACGTACATAGCAATAAAGTAAAGCACTTAAATACTAATATCATAATACTTTTTAAGATTTGTGATCCAAATCTAAAAATTTTAAATGTGAATGCACAATATGCTGGATCAAGACATGATGCTTATATATGGGGCTCAAGTCCTGTTAGAATATTATTAGAAAAATCATTCTCTGATGGAGAGAGAAGGACATTTTTAGTAGGTAATTAAAACAAGTTTTAATTAACCTTATTGTGTAGGGCATTGTCGTTAACAACCACGTGTTTTTTTGTAATAGATTAAAGAACTCAGCTTGTTATGCTTTAATCTATTACAAAAAAACGACTTAAGCGTTAACGACAACGCTTTACTTAGTAAGGCCAAATATGAAATTTATTATCCGAAACACGTTTTAGGCGATATGGGCTATCCACTAGAACCTTGGCTAATGACTCCTTTGCCTGAAGAAACACCTGGCACCCCTAGATTTTCTTATAATGAAGCCTTATGTAAAACACGTAACTGTATTGAAAGAGCATTTGGTGTTATAAAGGCAACATGGAGATGCCTTTCAAGACATAGGACACTACAATATAAACCTACCTTTGCGGGAAAAATAGTAAATGCATGTACTGTACTACATAACATGAAACGTCAAAACAATGACCCTGTTCCAACAGTTAATATAACATCTGAAAATATTTCTATCCATGGAAATATCGATCATGGCCGCTCATTGCTTTCAGCAGCTCGACACGTTCAAAATCAAATTATAGAACACTACTTTTCCTAACATCACTAAACATAATAAAAACAATATTTACTTTTTCAAATAATAAAATAGCTAAACGAACATTTATTCAAGTGGCAAAAATTATATATACATATGTACATAATCGCATTTGATCATAAAATGGGTATTAATTAAAAATGTTTATTTAGTTATTTTTTGGAAAAAATCGACACGCAATAATAAAAAATAAAAATACCTTGGTATTTTGCCTACTTTTTGGTAAAAAAACTGTTGGTTTACAATCTCTTTTTCATATGCTTCTGCTGAAAACGTTTTAATTTTAAATAAATGATCAAGTACGATATGTATATAACAAAACAATAAATATGTAAATTAAATTATTAATAATCTAATAAATAATAAATCTTAATAATACTAATGTAAAACTGCGTTATTAAGTTTGACGTGTTCTTCCAACTTAAGCAAGGTGTCTTCAATTCTTTTTTGTTGCAATAAAATTTCCGACCATAATGAAAAACTGTCGGCAATCTTCGTCAAAGCTTTTGCAGTCTCCCTTTGTGCATTAGCCAAATCCTGCAAATAAAATGAGTTAACTTAGTTTTAACTAACGTTTATTTATTTAGTTCTTATAAAAAAGTATAAGAAGTTTATGTTTTCAGTTAGTAATAATAAATAATACTGACCGACATTGAATCAGCCTGAATTTTAGCAATTTTCAAAAATTCGTTTTTAGTAGAATGTTCTTCTTTGCGGCGCTTGGAGGGCATTTTCTCTTTAGAATTATTTTTTATGTTTGAATAAGATGTCTGCCCATAATCTAATGATTTTAAAATTTGTTCACTCTCTTGCTCATTTGTTGCATGAATATTATTTTCAACACATGTTCTTTGGGGCTCATTTTGGATTTGTGTAGTGTTTTGCACTACTTTTTCTTGACTTAGCTATTTATGTACATTATATACATATGTATTAAAAAAAATATAGAATTATTTATATACTTCTTTTCTTTTAAAATATAAAAATACTCACTATACCCGTATCAAAGCTATCTGGACAGTTTTCGTTTCCCATCATATATTCCCATCCAACTATTCCGACAATTCGTTCTTCAATTGGCGTGAGAAAACCTTCAGTTTGTGGTTGATTTCCCGTTAGAGCCCTTTCTTTTTTTAAGATCTTAAACTTTGCAGACGCTTTTGACTTCATGTCTCTCCAAACCTTTCGTAAACAAATTTTAAATAGTATATAAAACTAACACCACACTTACTATTTGGCACTGTTCAGAACTTTTAACTGCACCCGGAATTTTGTTTATTTCATTAGCCAGCTCCAACCATTTCCTTTTTGCCATCTCCTTCCCGTGTAAAGCAGCAAATTTTCCTTCGGCTAAGCCCTTTTCGTTTTCTAAAAAAGTAAGCAGAGCAGAATGTTGTGCAACAGTGGCTCGGGCACCGCGAATTTTTTTCCTTTATATAAAGAGATTTAAAACTACATATTTTTTTAGAAATATAATAAATACTTACTCTATTTTATCCATGTTTTATTGGAGAAAAATTTTTAAAGGAATTTTATTTTGTATTTTTAAAAAATTTAAAAAACTTCAACTTTGACGTTCTTACATTTTTACCGATATTTGTCGTTATTTTTTCTTATCGAATACATTTCTTAACTTAAAATAGAGAATAACAAATTCGTTAAGGTGACCGAGATTTATCGTTACGTAACGATATCGGTAGTTAAAATAAAAAAGTTACAGAATTGAGGTACAGTACTGAAATTCTGTAACTTTTTAACGACAAAAAATTGTCGTTAAGTAGTCAAAATTCGTTAGCTAACGAAAGTTGTCGTTAAGAGCTATTCTGTAATGAAATTTTAACAATTTTTATCGGCAAAAAATGTCGGCAGCTAACGACACAAAAAAGTTCTTGTTTAATGATAACGACAATAAATGTACTGTTAACAGATTAAAAATATAGTGAAAGTAGCCAATTCGTGAGGTTATTATTCACATAATACATTTTTGTGCCAAATATTATCTAAGTATCTACCATTATTAGTGTATTCGTATGGGAGCTGTGGTCAAATATGGACCGATTCTAAAAAAATTTGTTCTGGTGATTAATGTAGGTTGCGACAAAATATTTTTGGATCTTATTCAACTCAAATGTCTATAAAACAAGATGGCTATTAATAGGCACAAAACCCTATTCCGGAAAGAAGTTTTCATGTGGGCTATAAAAATTAAATAACTGCTTCTCACCATTATAAGAATGCTTCGACCTTGTGACAATAAACGCATATATTGCAAATTTGATAAAATTATTTTTAAAACTGCGACCTGTAATTTGCACACAAGGTTATCTTGGACAGACAACCAGCCATCCTGATTGAAGGACGGGCTTCGTTAAATGGATTCTGACATTGATTCTGAGTCAATCGGTATACTAAAAGGCAGGCCCAGAACCTTTATTTAAATGTGTTACACACATTCGTACAAACACATAATACCCTTTTCACATACAGTAGTGCTGGTATGAAAAGTAAGAGCAGAATGTTGTGCTAGAGTGGCTCAGTCATCTGGAAATTTTTCCCTATGTATAAAAGAATTTAAAACAAACATATTTGTTTAGAAATATAATCAATATTTACATGTTTTCATTCATGTTTTGTTAAAATAAATGCAATAAAGCAAATTTATTTTGTATTTTTTATTAATTTTAAAAAATTTTTACTTTGACGTTCTTTTATTTTTACCGATATTTGTCGTCAATATTTCTAAACAAAAATTTTTGTTTATTTTAAATACAGAATAACAAATTCGTTAAAGTAACCAAGATTTCTCGTTAATTAACGATATCGGTAGTTCAATTCAAAAATTTACAGAATTGAGGTACAGGGGAATTTTTAATATTGTTGGCAAAAATCCTGCCACATGTATACGCAGTAGGTAATAGAGGTCTGCAAGAATAAATAAAAACCAATTTCAACACACTCATTTGTTTTTCAACTACAATGTGTCGAACACCCAATAATAAAGACACAAATGAAAGAATAAAACGAATAAAAACTCATTCAATTCAGTCAATTCAAGTCAAATGAGTGAAATATTCATATATAATTTGAATGTACAATTTCTGTACCTACACATTACGTATGTATGTGTAAGCTTAACTCTTAAGAGTTGTAATTACAAATAAAAGAAGCCACAAGCTTACACACATATTATGTCAATGTATTCAAATAAATGTATGGACATTCAATAATTCAAAAATTATTCGAATATTTTTTGTAAACTTGGTCTCTCTAACGGGCCATTCCACCAGTGATGCCAACTTTTTGAGAGAAAAAGCACTTTAAAATTTAAAAAAAGCACTAAAAAGCTCTATTTTGAACAAAAAAAAGCGTAAAAAAGCACTAAGCCATTTTTTAAATTTAATTTAACACAAAACTCGTTGCCGAATATTATATACCTCCAAAATTTAAAAAAAGGCGATGGCGTTGATGTGGACCATTTTCTTTTAAGATTAAATAATAAATATATTTACATTTGTATATAAACATTTTTAAATTTATTATTACTAGTGTTCGCCTTATGGTCAAAATTCGACCATAACTTTTTTTGTAAATATGAAGAAAACATAATTCATCTAAGTATATCGTCACCTAAAAGACGAAATAACCTATCTGCAGTTTTCAAAAGTTTACAGGAAAGGGAAAAAACGTAATAAAATTGGAACTATTAACGATATTGAAACGAAAATTACACATTTTGATTAAAATGAAACCAGTAATATATATCGGTTGGGAAAATTTTGCTTTTCTAATCACAGCTTATGTTATGACACTTAGGTTTTTTGGAATTGTAAAAATCTGAAACCAAATAACCTATCTGCAGTACTAATTAGTATGAATAAATAAAAATTTCTTTATACACATGAATATTATAAACATTAAATAATTACAGTAGTAGTTTCTTTTACTGGTTTAAGCAAAAACAAGGACTTAATGTTTGTTTAAATTACACTATGCAACAAAATTAAACTTTTATCGTGATTTTTTATGACTTATTTTTCTCTTTTTTTGTGCGTTACGGTCCTCTAGGTACAAAAACTTTGTCATTTGTAATATTACGTGTTCAAAATTTTGCACACATATGCGTTATGATATAGGGAATAAAAATCCATAAAAAACTCAATTTTGCAATTTTTGCAGATAGGTTATTAGGCCTTTAAGATGACGATATATGAATTTATTTGTTTCGACCATTTATTTTTTCCTTCAAAGAGAATCGATTTGGCGAGGGACCAACCTCCGGTTCATATATTATCTTCTACGTGAGTTAATTTAATTTTGTAAGTTCCGTATAAAAAATACCAATTGAAAAACAAAAAAGTATCAAAAAGTCTCGATTATATATATTGTCATCCACTCAGGACGTTGCACGTTTAATTTTATGTTTCTATGTCTAATATTAACGAAAATTAATCAAAGTACCAGATGTAGAACGAAAAGTACCAAAAAGCTCCCCTAACATGTTCTTATTCACCCAGTTTAATTTATAATTTTATCTTTATAGGTCGAATGTTAACGAAAATTCAAAAAGTTGCAGATGAAAAACAAAAAATACCAGCATTTTTTATCTTATAGGTTATCACTCACTCAGGATATACACCTATAATATTATGTTTCTAAGTTCTATATTACAGAAAATTTAACAATTATCAAATGAAGCACAGAAAAGTAAAAAAAAAAGATATTTAGTTTCCCATATTTCCCCTTTTTTCTCCCCATAGAGGTTTGGTTGACAAACAAAGGAAGAAAGCGTTCTTAACTGTTTTGCCTGGTTTGATTTTTATAGTCGAAATATTCGAAAACCGGTTTCTGAAAAATTTCGAATAATCGATCACCCTAATTTTTTATTATTTGATAATTGAAAATAAATTTTTATTTATTATTTTTGTGCACAATGTATATTTTAATAAAATATACATTGTGCACTTCTACCTCTTAAATGGTGTATATTTTGTTCAAAACGGTTGACATACGGAGGAGAAAGTGTTCTTAACTGTTTTGCCTTAGCCGATTTATATATACATAGATTATCTTCAATAAAAATTATATCAACCAAATCATTTGGATCATCATCAGCTGGGTTTGAATTGGTCGTAAAACAGTAATAACCCAGTATAAAATGGAGCTTCCAACGAAGCAGGTTTGTAAGGGAGAAACATAAGAGTTGCGCTTACCATTGCGCATACGGAAGACATGAATTTTATATGGCGAGTTCCCACTTTGAAGCAATACATTTTTGACACATGAAGCGCATTATTCAGCGCATAAAAAAATGTTGGATGTAACGATCAGGTTTAGACACTGAATGTTTTGATACAGTTATTTTTTAGTATTATCCCTTACAAACCTGCTTCTTAGTAAGGGAATGCCGTAGCACTTGAAATGTTATTTTTTTTATAAAAGTTGTTGAGAGTTTTATCACTTACTTTACTGCATTTCTGTATGTCTTATTGCGTAGCGCATAATTCTGCGCTTATTTTTTTAAATGTACCATTAGTGCTTCGCAATATGATAAAATTTTTTATTGGGAAAGTGCGAGCTAGATTTTCGTAGTTAGAAAAAATCTGTCCTGTTGCAATTACCGAAAATTTGCAGTGACCGACCATTCCTTATAAAACTTAATGACATCCCAAATTTTAATAAACAAAATATGTTGTCAACGCAAAAAAGTAAACGTTTTGTAAAATTTCCAAATTGCTAGGAAGCCTAGCTCTAGCCTCGTAAATAAAGTTTTTGGTAAAACGATTGCAACTTTCTTTAATCAGTTTTTTTTATCATTTGAAACCTTAAAATCTTTACAGGCCTTCCCAAAATTGTACCCCAAATAGCAAATCTCATCTTAATCATCCTCAATATAATCGATGTTTTAAAAAAGGGTACAAAAAAAAATAAATATTGTAAGAGGCACTAAAAAGCACTATGAGAAATTGTTAAAAGCACTATAAATACCCGCTTTTCAAAAACGGGTGTTTAACAAAATTTCGGGTATTGCATGAGCAAAAAAGCACCAAAAAATACCCGAAAGGCACCAAAATGGCAACGCTGCATTCCACTGTTTTGTTATTTATGAATGACTCTCAAATTCATTTACAGTAAACAAGTATTTTATTCAATTCATTCTCTCTTATTTTTGTATATGGTTTACTCTTTTCTTAAATTTTTGAATGTTTAATATTTGAGTAAATGTTGTGCACTTTGAATAAAGGCAAACAAGTGAATTGTTCAAAGCAGACCTCTAGTAGGTATAATGTTCTTTCAAGTTTGAATTATTGCAAACCAACAATTCTTTGAAAAGTTGAATTTTAACAAATACAAGATTTTACAGGGGATGACGTAAACTTTCAGGGACAAAAGATAATCATCCATAAAAATATTTTTTGATAAACAATTTTGCACATTACAAGAAAAAAGGGATAATTTAACATTAATTTTCTACTTTGCACTAATTTTATTAAAAATTTAAATGATTCTATTGGTAGGAATTGAGAAAAATTTGAATGAATAGGGACAGCCAGGATAATGATATTTGAACACTTTGGTTGGCAATTTTTTGAAGAACAAATCAATTTTAGGAAAAACTTATTAGAGACTGCAAGAGAACTATCACGTTTAAATGTAATGAAGTGGAATATATTTTATTTGTCCCTATCTAAATACCCAAGGACTGCAAATTAGCCGGTAATCTCAGAATCAACCATGTACTAAAGGCCTGCATGAATGGTTTCATTCATAGAATCAGGGATGTTAGATGTGACGATTTATCGTCATTTTGACGATTTTTTTCGATGATTTTACCAAAATGACGATTGACGATTTTTAATGTTAGGTTTTGACGATTTAATCCCGTCAATAAATTTATTTTAAACTTTAATCTGGCATCAAGTTTATAACACTTCAATCTGGCAAGTAAAGTTTATTCTTAGTTTGTATATGTGTGTATATTTATATTAGCGGACCCGACGAACTTCGCCTCGTCCCAATTTTAAGCGTTCAGACAAACTTTAGAGTAATAATACAACACAAATATTAAAATTTTCAATGTGATTTACTTGAATGGAATCAGTAGAGAGCGATTTGATGAACAATGTTTTTTCGATTTGTTTTCCGGCGCAAAAACAAATAACGAAGACGGTTTCCCAACCCGCGAACATGCAACGAACAGCTGACCGTGCGGACAACAGGCAAATTCGAGATTAATCCCACAGACTTCTAGTGATTGGCTTTGCGATTTATTGATTGTCATTGCAAATGCCAATCGAACAGGGAACTTGAATTGGAATGGAAGGTCAGTTGGAATAATGGTAATTCGTGGGATAAGGACTTCCTCTCCTTTGAATTTGGCCTTGATGATTGTCGCCTGAATCACATTGTTCATTAGCTTTTTGACGGACAACCGCGTACCGTTGCACATTTTTGGAGAATTGAGATTCCGCAATACGATTATGATCGATACCACCTTCAGCTTTAAATTATGCGACGGAGTTCCTGGTACATCAAGCGAGTTCAAAAATTCCAAAGGGTAGCTGGTCGGTTCATTTTCGTCGGTCACGCAGTCAACAGATTTGTACGTATGCAGTTATCCTGCAATTTGAGTTTGAATAATTAATTTTTAGCTATCGACGTCCTTATTCTTCGCTGCTAGTATTGCCCGTTCACGAATCCAATCGGGATTTTTGTAATTTTGTGCAATGCCAGGGAACACTTTGCTGATGAGTTCCTCCTTCACAAACATTTTCAGGGAACGATATCAATCCATTCGAAACATCAACAGGAATTTGGCCGTTTGCAAGCTTCAGCAGTTGTCCCGAGAATTTAGCAGTCGATGGGTCGTTCTGCAACGCGACTCTCATGTTTGTGGTCAATTGCAACCTCTGGACATGCCGCCACAAAGACGACGATTACAGGCACGCGTTGAGTTCATTCGCAGTAGAAGATTTGGGGATGACAGGAAGTGTTTGACGAAAATCTCCGGAGAGCAATATCAAAGTCCCACCAAATCGTCTTAAGTATTAAAAATTAAATTTTTTTGGTTTTGTATAGTTTTATACTTAATTATTTTTTTATGTTTTAATATAGTAACTACTCCTTGTTGATAAAAAAACGATTTTTTTACGGTTTTTTTTCACAACTAATAACGATTATGACGATTTTTTTTTTTCAAATTTTGACGATACTTCGAGAAAAAAATCTAACATCACTGCATAGAATCACAGTGAGATCATATTAATTAGTCCCAATTTACAACGTTGAAATTGAAAGGCAGACATTTTTCTTATTCTCTTTTGAACTTGCCTAAACCTTTCACAATCGCGAAGTTAATAGACAGACAGAAGTTATTGTTTTCCTTTTTTCGTTCTTTTTCGCTGTTGACGGAGATGAACATTTAACAGGCATTGATACTAAAATTACATTAGTGTGAGAAAAATGATATGAAGCAACAACATGAAAATGGCGAAAAGTGTAAAAGATAAGCAAAAAAATTCTAAAAATGTCCAGTACAGATAGCCATGTACTACACACTCTACCTCTACAACCCCTCCCCAACAAACTTCGTCTGTCTGCCTTTCACTTGCCACTTGTAAATGGGCACTAAGGTCTAGCATTCACTACTCACGTACACAATATCAACAAATTTAATGAATGACAACACACGACCATCCACAACAACCGGTGTTGCTACTTCTAGGTAATTGAAGCACAGCCGCGAATAACGTTTTAAGTTACAAAATAATAATTTTTCAGGAGAGCAAAAAAACGTTTTTTGACAAGCAGCATTATTTGTTTTAAAAATTTTTTTTTTCTATTATTTAAAATAGTGATAATAAAAACTTTAATGCAAAAGGCTTTTAAAACATTATTCCGCACTGCAAAACCATTTCGGTGTCATCATTATGTTAGTAACTTGCAATGTTCTTCCACTGGCTGACACTTTGTACGCCATTTTGAAGGCGTTAAGGTGCATAGTTTTGGTTGATTTGATGTTTAAACTGTGTAAGAGAGTAAAGTCAACGTTTATCTGCAAAAAAACAGTTTTTGCAAAATGTGGCGTTTACAACGTTTTTCGCGGCTGTGCTTCAATTACCGAATTGGGTGTAACAAATGTCCAATTTACACCATGGACATTTCCTGCCGGACAGAAGTAGTTTGTTGGTAATTGGGCGACGCTGCAGTGCGCTGTATGCGTCATACACTTTACTTTTTGCACCTCTCGCCCCAAACTTCGGCTGTACGCCAAGAAATGTCCATAGTGTAAATAAGGACTTATTGTCGATTTTCTTCAGCAAAGATTTTGACATATTGCTAAATAGATGTATGCAAATCACATTTTTTTCATATATAAAATCGAAATTTTATTAGCCGTTTTTATAAAAATGTCCAAAATCAGTTATTTTACAATAATTTAGTTTTATCTACATGACGAGTAGCCATAACCATAATCCGTATTATGTTGACGATTATTTCTATTGCCGTTGCCTCGTATTATGTTCTAAAAATTTAAGATAAATACATATAAAATTATTTAAATTTTTTAAGTCAAAATTTCAGCTTACATTTCCTGGAGCTGCCATGGCAGCAGCAACAAAACAGCCAACAGCAAATATTAATTGTAGCAATTTCATATTTTTGAAGAGGTTTTGAATAAAATATAAAGAACTTCTGATAAATTTCTTATTTCCTCAATGGCTTTTATACAATTTTTATCCTAAGAGTAAAAAAGCAAATAAAAATATAATTGTGTATCAAATTAATTCTGGAACCAGCAATAAAAAGGTCAATTAACTATTGTGGTGGACATTGAAGTTTAAATATAAGTTTGACCACAGACACGAGTTATTTAAATTTTATAAAAAGGAACTAAGAAATTACAAATTTTTTTCAAAGTATGTACATTTTTACCCACCAAGCGTATAGCAAAATCGTAATTTACGCAAAATTCTAAGAACTTTTCCTAAAGAAACCATGGTTCTAAAATCAAAATCGAGCTTCCGGTTTTTGACTTGAAAATTTGGTGCTCAGTAAATCTGAAAAAAATAAAACTTTTTTGGAAATATTTATTGAAATTGGTTTAAAAGAAAATTCTCTCAGCTTTCTATATATGTGCTCATTTTTAGAAAAATCTGTACATCAATAAAGGTTTTTGTCAAAATAATCATATTCAAGACTATAAGAAACCTAAAACTGTTACAATTTTGATACATAAAAGTTAAATAAAATAATTTATCTAAATTTTAATTTAAAGTTGAATAAAATAATTCTGCGGCATTTTGACAAAACATCTTAAGTGGAGATAAGAGAGCAAAAGAGATTTTAAAAAAACTCGGTGAAAAAAGCATTTCTGTTAAAAATAAAATAAACCGAAATTAAAAAAAAATTTTGTTCATAATACATAATTTTAAAAACGTAAGCAAAAATGTTTTTTAATGAAAATTCGTACGATTAACACCTTTTTTTAACTTTTTAATTTTGACTTAAGATGTTTTGTCAAAATGCCATAGAATTGATTAATCAAAACTTAATTAAACGAAAATTTCTTTAAGTAAAATTTAAGCAAAAACTGAAAATGAAAAAATTAAAAAATAAATATTTTTATTATTAAAACGGAAAATTCGCAACTTAAAAAAGGAACCGATTAAAATAAAAATTTATAAAAAAAAAATACTGGCCAAGCTTACAATATCTTTTTTGCTATCCATTCGTGGTATTCTGTTGCGACTTTTAATAGTAAGTGCCAAAATATCATCTCGATTACATTCTATGGCACGTGGGAAACATTGGTAAGCAATTGTACAAATCGCTCAGTTCCCTGAATATGTGCCGGTAACTATAGATCAGTAAACGGTAGATGCTTGTAGTAAATGGCGGCTCAGACAAATTGCTATCGTCCATTTCCAATTTAAAAAATTGTATTAGCTAAAAAAACATAAATTTCTGAAATACAATTGGACACTTTCTGAAGTTACATTTGGAAATTTTTTTAGTTAAATTGGAAATTTCTGAAATATAGTTAGAAAATTCTGAAATACAATTGGAAATGGTGTAGTAAGAAACATAGGCCCTAATAATATAATTCGCAACGTTACGCCAAAGAATTACATTGAATGCAAAAACAAATTCATAAATATTTTGTAATTTTGTTGTTGCTTTCTACAGAAAGTCTTTTTGCGTTTTAAAATTTTAAACGCCTCATTACTTGTGGCGTTGAACATTTTAAACCGGTACATGCATTTTTGTAGAAAGCAACAACAAAATTACAAAATATTTATGAATTTGTTTTGCTTTCAATGTAATTCTTTGGCGTTGCGTTTTACATAATAAGGGCCATAATTTAAAAACAAAAAATAAATAGGTAATGAGAAACTGAAAAGTTTGTAATTCTATCGTTCACACAGTTTACCGTTAAAATTCTCACGTTTATTCCATTTTAGAAATGTATGGTAAACAAAAATAATTTTTTTTTAATAAAAATGTTCACTTTTTCGACGCGTTTTCAAGAATAGCCAGCAATATTTAAAAAATGTACAAAAACTCGTATTAAGCGCATAAGTTAATAAGTGCTATTATGGTTGTTGTTATGTTGGGCCTTGTGACCCAGTATTTTTTCTTTTAAACACATTTTTATTGAAGTCGTTACCCAATAAATAATGGAGCTTCGAACGAAGCAGGTTTGTAAGGAAGACATGAATTTTATATGGCGAGTTCTCACGTTGAAGCAATACATTTATGACACATAAAGCATATAAAAATTGTTAGATGTTACGATCAGCTTTACACACTGATACAGTTATTTTTGAGTATTCTTCCTTACAAACCTGCTTCGTAGTAAGGGAATGCCGTAGCACTTGAAATGTTATTTTTTTTAAGTTGTTGAGAGCTCTTTCACTTACATACTTTACTGCATTTCTGTATGTCTTATTTCGTAGCGGATAACATTGCGCTTATTTTTTTAAATGTACCTACCATTAGTGCTTCGCAAAATGAGAAAAGTTTTTATTGCGTAATTTTATTTTATTTTTTTCATTTAGTTTCTTTTTTAAAAAGGTAGTAAATTTAAAATAGAAAATTGAGTTAAAAAAAATAAAATACATTTTTTTTATTTTACCAGCTTGACTATGAACATTTTGACAAAAATCTCCTAACCAATTATTTGTGTACAGAATTTTCTAAAAATGAGAACAGATATATAAAGCTGAGAAAATTTCCTTTTTAACAAGCCCTCTTTCAGCAATACAGGCCAACTATTCACGTATTGCAATAAATATTTTCAAAAAAAGTATTATCTTTTCAGATTTTCTGAGCACCAAACTTTCAAGTCAAAAACCGGAAGCTCGATTTTGATTTTAGAACCATGGTTTCTTTAGGAAAAGTTCTTAGAATTTTCCGTAGATTAAGTTTTTGCTATACGCTTTGTCACTTTTTTTGGGCCCGAACAAATTGACCCACTCTAATGTACATAAATGGGATAGAATAAAGAATTATTTTAAGACTAAATATTATTATTCATCGTCATTTATGCCTATTTATAATAATATCGATAATAAGTTTTTTATAAATAGTACAATATAGTCCTTTATCTTGGTACATATATAAAAAGTCCAAATATTTTTACCCTAAACCACCTTTTGTAAATATTATAAACAATTTTCTTATTTTGCGAAGCACTAATGGTACATTTAAAAAAGTAAGCGCACATTTACGTAATAAGGAATAAAACATTCAGAGATGCACTTAAATAATTGAATAAACTCTCAACAAATTTTATAAAAAAAAAATAATTATCAATACTATTTGGCAATTTTTGGCAAATTTTTTTTTACCAAAAATCTAAAAAAATAATATTTTGGCGATTTTCTATATACTATTTGGTGATTAAGTTGAAAAAGAATCTGACAACCCTGACTTAAAGTAGAAAACTGTGAAATTTACAAAAAAAAAAAACAGAATTGCAGAGTAGATGAAACTGAGTACCCCTCCCCAATCTTCTCACCACTCTCGCCAATAAACTCAAGAATTGCTGCAACAAAAATTGCAAGTCTGTAAGATGACTTAGCAATTCAAACAGGTTTGTTCGGGTTAATATTTAAAATAACTAAAACAAAAAAGCTGATGTAAAGCTGACAAAGCGCTTTTTGTATCAAAAATGTATTGCTTTAAAGTGGGAACTCGTCATATAAAATTCATCCCTTCCGTAAGCGAGATGATAAGCGAAACTTTTACATTTCTCCCTTACAAATCTGCTTTGTTTGAAGCTCATTTTTTAATTAGTAAGCTTTCCTGGCCCAAGTTTATTTTTTTACTTTGCTTTAGAACAAATAATCCTTCGTGTAGGGAGTTTACCAACTAGGAATGCCAGATGGCCTGGACTGTCCAATTTTGTTGGCTCTTGTCTTGTCTTTCATTTCGTCAATTTTATAAAATAACTTTATTTAAGTAATTATATGGATGAATCTGATATTACGCGCTCATTTCGACATCATTTTTGGCACTGATGTTTTTTACAGAATTTAGTCTTTCAAATAAGTTAGTTTAATCCTTCAAAGAATAGCTAGTCAATTATCGTAGGTACACATTAATTTCTTAATATTTAACCGAATTATAAAACATTTTGAAAATAAGTCCGCCAGGATGTACATATTTTTACCTGGGCAATAAAGATTAGCTACAAAACTCTCTTAAATAACAATTTAAATACTTACCTTCAAAAAAATTGGCATGAACCGGAAGTTTATATTTAAAATTAACTTAAAACAATTTTACAAAATTATAAAAGATATTGAACTTTTTCTAAAAAAACAAAACCAGGGGAATGACGAACTTAAGTGTGAAAGCTCATTACGACAGACAAAACTGACTGATTTAATTTTTTTAATATTGTTGGCAAAAATCCTGCCACATGTACTATACGCAGTAGGTATAATGTTCTTTCAAGTTTGAATTATTGCAAACCAACAATTCTTTGAAAAGTTGAATTTTAACAAATACAAGATTTTACAGGGGAATGACGTATACTTTCAGGGACAAAAGATAATCATCCATAAAAATATTTTTTGATAAACAATTTTGCACATTACAAGAAAAAAGGGATAATTTAACATTAATTTTCTACTTTGCACTAATTTTATTAAAAATTTAAATGATTCTATTGGTAGGAATTGAGAAAAATTTGAATGAAAGTCGTGTTAGGGACAGTCAGGATAATGATATTTGAACACTTTGGTTGGCAATTTTTTGAAGAACAAATCAATTTTAGGAAAAACTCTATTAGTGACTGCAAACACAGAAACAATTATATTAAATAAAAAAATGATTGTATTGATTACTAAAAACCTTTGCCGTTTCAAACAATGTGTTGATTGATTTTGACAATTTCCAACAACAATTTCACAAGTTTAAATTATTTTATTTTAAACGAAATTTTAACACTTTGGTAAGCTCTATTACTGACTGCAAGGGAACTAAATATAAAGCTTAAATGTAAAGTAAATCATGAAGTGGAAGATATTTTATTTGTCCCTATCTAAATACCCAAGGACAGCAAATTAGCCGGTAATCTCAGAATCAACCATGTACTTAAGGCCTGCATGAATGTTATCATTCATAGAATCACAGTGAGATCAGATTAATAATGTCTAGCATTCACTACACATGTACACAATATCAACAAATGGAATGAATGACAACACACGACCATCCACAAAAACCAGTGTTGCTACTTCTGGATAATAACCGAATTGGGAGAAAGAAATGCCCAATTTACATTATGGACATTTCCTGCTGGACAGAAGTAGTTTGTTGGTAATGGGTCGACGCTGCAGCGCGCTGTATGCGTGACACTCTTTACTTTTTGCCCCTCTCGCCCCAAACTTCGGCTGTACGGAAGAAATGTTCATAGTGTAAATAAGGACTTATTGTCGATTTTCTTCAGCAACTAAAAAATAAAGGTACATTTTTCCATAGGCCAAATATGAATAAGCTGAAGAACAACTATTGTTTTCGAGGACCCAAAGAACTAATAAAAAGTTACTTATCGCGAGCAGACGATTTTGACATATTGCTAAATAAATGTATGCAAATCACATTTTTTTCATATAATCGAAATTTTATTAGTCGTTTTTATAAAAATGTCCAAAATCAGTTATTTTACAATAATTTAGTTTTATCTACATGACGAGTAGCCATAACCATAATCCGTATTATGTTGACGATTATTTCTATTGCCGTTGCCTCGTATTATGTTCTAAAAATTTAAGATAAATACATATAAAATTATTTAAATTTTTTAAGTCAAAATTTCAGCTTACATTTCCTGGAGCTGCCATGGCAGCAGCAACAAAACAGCCAACAGCAAATATTAATTGTAGCAATTTCATATTTTTAAAGAGGTTTTGAATAAAATATAAAGAACTTCTGATAAATTTCTTATTTCCCCAATGGCTTTTATACAATTTTTATCCTAAGAGTAAAAACGCAAATAAAAATATAATTGTGTATCAGATTAATTCTGGAACCAGCAATAAAAAGGTCAATTAACTATTGTGGTGGACATTGAAGTTTAAATATAACTTTGACCACAGACACGAGTTATTTAAATTTTATAAAAAGGAACTAAGAAATTACTAATTTTTTCAAAGTATGTACATAAATGGGATAGAATAAATAATTATTTTAAGAATAATTATTATTATTCATCGTCATTTATGCCTATTTACAATGTTATCGAAAATAAGCAGGGAAACTAGAAATATGCTCTAAACAACGCGTTTTATGCACATTAAATATGCAGTAAAACTTTAAAATATGCCCTAAAATTATTAAAAATATGCCCCGAAAAATTAAAAAATTTCTAATTTAAAAACAAAATATTTAACAATTTATAAACTGTTCCGTTTAATAAAAACAATCCTAAAATTATAATCGGTAAAGCCCAAACACCAGTGTTACCACCAGCAAAATTCAAAATTACACTTGAGATGAAACAAAATAACCCGATTTAAATGAAATTACACCTGATATAAAATTGAAGTTTTATTAAATAAAAAGACATTTACAAAGAAGCAAAAACACAACAAACTCATTAAAACAAGATTATGTATTAGTCAAGCTGTTAATTTTATTTAAATTAACAAAAATAACATTAAAGACTTGAAAAAAATTAATAAAACATAAAATAAAACTGCTAAAATAATGAGTTTAACTTCCACATTTGGTTGATATATCTTAAGAAGATTTAAAATGTTCCTTGTCATTGCTTTATAATGGATGCTTTTTAGCCCCATAGAGCTTACGAAAGGTTAGCTGTCAAACGAACTGCCATACTGTTTTCACTTTTAGATTAGGTGCATAATCATGAATAGATTCATGCTTGAACAACGCCACCAAATTATCCAAATATACTTTGAAAATCAGCCATCGGTTTTCGCAACTTAAAAGTGACTTCATGATTTAAATAACGCAACTTTTTTTACAAATGAAGGCCACGTGTTGATTTAGAGAAAATAAACTGTCAATTAGACTTCAAGGCCGTGCGATGTGACACTTATATATTGTTTTCCGTAGGGCTGTGAAGTCAGTGGTTAATGCTGATAAACCAGCAACAATCGGTGTCTTGGAGGTCAACATTGTTCATTTTATTTGAAAAAGGGAAACAAAATTTGACGTCTGCAATGCGTTTCGTCAAGGACAGGCGCGGTGTCTATTTGTTTTAAATCAGTTTCAAATGGTAATGCCGTGTATTAATCTGCGATTAAAATTAATTTTTTTTGTGTTGCCAGTGTTAAAAAATACCTTTTATACCTTATTTAGTAAACAAAATGCCTGCAGAGTTTTATATAAATGTCCCTTTCGTAATTCAGTTTTACAACTGTAAAAGGCGTTAAATATTCTTTAAATTAAAACATTAAAAAGTAGCAAGATAGAAATAAAATTAATTATATGTTGCAATATTGGAAACATATCTTCCCCCAGGCAAGTTTTTAGTTTGAATAACTTTTTTCAATAAACTTCAGGTTCTAGATCACAATGACATTCATTACCAAACATTTGAAAATATATGTATGTTTAATGATTGAAGTCGTTTCTTAAAAAGAAACCGAGACGTTGGTTCAAAAGGCTGTGCATTTCTAAGCAACAATATTTAAAAAAAAAAAAATGTCATCACTGAAATCGAATCTTGATTTTATGAGGGCATCTGAAGTAAAAATTTCAAATTACACCTGAATTACACCTAAGAGAAACCCACGCTCTACCCACGACCGTAAAATGTATACCAAATTCGGGTAATTACCCACAAAGTGGCAGCACTGCCAAACACCATAGTATTTACAGACGAATTTTCGAGATTTTAACCAGGGTTTCGAACAACTGCTAAAAGCAGTCAAAATTTGCATAAAATTTCATTTATTTTCAGCAACATGCTGGAAAAAAATGAACTGTATTCTATTTTCATCACACTCATACTTAAATCAGTTGAACTGTGTGCGCACAGTTACTGAAAAAACAGTAACACAATTTACTTTTTTTTCAGCAGTCAAAAGAACCAGCAGCCGACTCACTCCATTTTTAACACACAGACTGCTGAACTGGCGACTGAAACACAGAAGCTGATGTGTTTACAGTTGACGTAAACATTTTTTTTAGTTTACTAAACGACGTAGCTAGAAACTGGCAGTTCGACTTTATAGTCGCGTAACACAAACTGGCTGGTGACTATATTGAGTTCTGTTCACTTAAAAATACATTTGTTTTGTTGTTGAAAAAGAAAAGAGAAATACAATTACATACGTACATATGTATGTATGTATTAATAGAATGAAGAAACTTATTTGTAATGTTTGGAATGTCAGTTATAATACTTTTTATTTAAAAATATTTATTTGTGCTTTATATAGGTACATAGGAATTTAATAAAAAATTAAAAAATTGTTTTTAAGATTAAATGAAAATAAGATTTTCTATAGAAAAAATAACAAGTATACAAATTTTTTCTGTTAGTTTAAAATATTATAAGTTTCCACTAAAATTATTTATTAACTATTTTATTTTTAAATCAAGCTCTAGGTCTTTTTAATATTAAATTATTTATTTTCGATAATAATAAAAAGACCTAGAGCTTGATTTAAAAATAAAACAGTTATTAAATTAAAAAAGGTCAAATAAAAGCTAAATATAAAATTATTTATAATAATCTAAGTTTTTTTTGTTTTGTTTATACATAGGTATTTTAATTATTATATACCTTTTTATATTTATTTATTTATTTACATATGTCTATAGAACATTGTCCCTTGCAGACTATTTAAAGAACTTAAATTAGTTAATTCAAAATAATATAAACAATTTTTTAAGTATTATTTACAAGATTTAAATAATATTTACAAAATATTATTATAAAAATTATATTTAAATGTGATTATTTCTCATATTAAAAAAAGAAAAGAATTATAGTTATGTTTTGATGAGCTAAATTCCATTATAAAATGATGCGACAATTTATTAACCCAGCAAAAACTTTACTTACAATCCTACTTTCAATGACTTCAAGAATTCATTACTTTGTAGCTTTATTCGCCACTTTTTGGATTATTAGTTATATATTAAATAATAACTTTATTATTATATCTTAAATATACAGAAAAATTTAAATTTTCATTATGACAATAAAAATGTCATTATAGTCATTATAGTAAAAAAAACATAGTTTTTTAATACAAAATCTACACTGCCCCGGTAGACTAGCTGGTAGAGAGCTAGTCTATCAGCACCGAGGTTGCGCGATCGAATCCCGCCAGAGACAGAAAAAAAATAAAAAATAAAATAAAGTAAGAAAAAAAAAAAAAAATAATTAAAAAAAAATAATTAAAAAAAAAATAAAAAAAATTTTACTTTATTGACTTTGTGTAACTATATACTTTTATAAAAATTTTAAGTATAAAAAAAACCTATTATTTTTGGATTATAATAGGCTAAATTATAATGGATTACTTTTGGGACATCTCGAACAAAAATAAGTACTTTTTCTAGAAGAAAAGTAAGTAGTTGGCTCGTCAAATTCTCATTATGTTTCTGCTTATTTTGTAAGCAAAGTTTTTGCTGGGAAATAGAGTTCAAGCTCTAATGCTGGGTACACACTATGCAACACGTTTACGCAATCCAGTGAATTAAATTCATTTTCATTCATTTCAGATTGCATACACATCAAAACGCTTTGATATTTTGAGGTTGCATTGAAACAGTTTCCATGTAGGTTGCACTGTGTGTACCCAGCATAATAAATGGACTATTGTGTACAAAATTAGAACGTTGCAGTTGAATAAAAAATTTATTATGGACACGAAGATTCCTTCAGGGAACGTTAAAAGCAATTTTAGCCAATGTAAATATTATGTTTTATAAACGCATATGCATCGCGTTTTATAAGCAAAAAAATTACCAAAAAATATAAATATTTGGGCTAAATATTTAAAAAATATACACTTGAAATTTTTTTTTAATATTTATAAGTGGAAAAAACATGAATAGAACAAGAAAATTACATAAAAACGTAAAAATTTAGTCTTATAAACGTAAGTAAGGCAAAATAACTTCAAAAGTAAAAGTTAAAATGAAGAAAAAAACAAAAATATAAAGAAAAAACAAAAATGAAACAATCATGTTAACAAGTTTAAATATTTGAACCTGCATATAAATTGAATTAAGAACATATTTTTTTTAAATTATTTTCAAAACTAAAGTTCACTGCCTGTTTTTCAAAAGAAAATAAAACGGAAGTTTTTAAGCTATTTTCGTAAAAATTTAAAAAAAACAAGCCAGCAGTTTGTTTAATTGTTTTAAGACCTTCAGTTTTTTAAGTTTTATCCAGCTTTTTATTGTCATAATGAAAATTTAAATTTTTCTGTATATTTAAGATATAATAATAAAGTTATTATTTAATATATAACTAATAATCCAAAAAGTGGCGAATAAAGCTACAAAGTAATGAATTCTTGAAGTCATTGAAAGTAGGATTGTAAGTAAAGTTTTTGCTGGGTTAATAAATTGTCGCATCATTTTATAATGGAATTTAGCTCATCAAAACATAACTATAATTCTTTTCTTTTTTATAATATGAGAAATAATCACATTTAAATATAATTTTTATAATAATTTGTAAATAATACTTAAAAAATTGTTTATATTATTTTGAATTAACTAATTTAAGTTCTTTAAATAGTCTGCAAGGGACAATGTTCTATAGACATATGTAAATAAATAAATAAATATAAAAAGGTATATAATAATTAAAATACCTATGTATAAACAAAACAAAAAAAACTTAGATTATTATAAATAATTTTATATTTAGCTTTTATTTGACCTTTTTTAATTTAATAACTGTTTTATTTTTAAATCAAGCTCTAGGTCTTTTTATTATTATCGAAAATAAATAATTTAATATTAAAAAGACCTAGAGCTTGATTTAAAAATAAAATAGTTAATAAATAATTTTAGTGGAAACTTATAATATTTTAAACTAACAGAAAAAATTTGTATGGTTGTTATTTTTTCTATAGAAAATCTTATTTTCATTTTATCTTAAAAACAATTTTTTAATTTTTTATTAAATTCCTATGTACCTATATAAAGCACAAATAAATATTTTTAAATAAAAAGTATTATAACTGACATTCCAAACATTACAAATAAGTTTCTTCATTCTATTAATACATACATACATACATATGTACGTATGTAATTGTATTTCTCTTTTCTTTTTCAACAACAAAACAAATGTATTTTTAAGTGAACAGAACTCAATATAGTCACCAGCCAGTTTGTGTTACGCGACTATACAGTCGAACTGCCAGTTTCTAGCTACGTCGTTTAGTAAACTAAAAAAAATGTTTACGTCAACTGTAAACACATCAGCTTCTGTGTTTCAGTCGCCAGTTCAGCAGTCTGTGTGTTAAAAATGGAGTGAGTCGGCTGCTGATTCTTTTGACTGCTGAAAAAAAAGTAAATTGTGTTACTGTTTTTTCAGTAACTGTGCGCACACAGTTCAACTGATTTAAGTATGAGTGTGGATGAAAATTGATGTGTCGAACTATTTTCAGCATAGTTGCCTGTTAAAAAAAAAAACTGGCGACTGAATTTTAAACACTGATTTTAACCTATTTGGAAACGATGAGCAGTCATGGGCTTACAAAAACAATGTTATGTTTAGAGGTTAAAATACCTATCAGAGTTATTTGTGCCGAATATTTTTTATTTATTTATTTTATTTAACAATTAAATAGATAAGCAACTTAATTTTATCTAGTTGTTTATTAATGCTAACATTTAAAAGGAAGTTACAACTATTTAAAGATGGGAGCTTTAGGCAAATGTAAATACGAAGACAGTTAGATGATTCATGGACAGAAATAGTTCAATTTAAACCAAATTTTATCAAATTATCTTTTTACTTACTTGGACAGACAACCAGCCAGACGGACGGACATGAATATGTCACTTTATAAAGTGATTTTGAGTCGATCGATGTACCAAAAAAATTGGTCCAGATTTCTATGTATTACACATATCGCTGAAAACTATATAACTGCTTTTTCCTTAATTGCTTATACGTATAAAATTTTAAAGCTTAAAATAACATTTATCTGAATGACAACCTGCTTTGTCTCACAATTTTAGGGTTAAAAGTAAATATAGATGGCGAAATTGAAGCAACACGTTGGGTATACAGTAGAGTTGTCAACCGATTAAGAAAAATTCGATTAATCGATCAAACAAAACCAAACTCTAGTTCCAATAATTTCAAAACGCCGATTTTCGAATAACGAATAAGTCGATTAATTAATGTCGATTAATCGAACAACCTTTTTTTATTAAAAAATAAACTAAATAAAAGCTTAGAATTTGATTTATTCTCATAAGTTTTTAGTGATTTTATACAAAATCTAGGAAAGTTAAAAAAATATTGTTGCTTTAGCCCTGGTTGTAATTAATCAAAATTTTTAGTAAGCAAAAACCGTGTTGAGTACTCATTGTATATCAAAAATGTATTTTATGTTTTTATTTAACAAATCTTATCAAACAATTGAGTAGGTGAGTTGCAAGACTCGTTCGTTACAAATAAAATACGAAATGAAATGATATACTAATTGTATCAATGCATGTCCTCTTCCATGTTTTTAGCACGGACATGCAATCAGAATATTTCGTCTAATAAAGCGCCAAAAGAACTATAAGAATCATTTGCCATCTCGTATTTTTAATTTTGCAACGAACGAATTTTGTATCTCATCTTCTCAATTGTATCAGCTGATTTGTTTTTAAGTCAAACGTTAAAAAATTTTGAAGAAAGGTCTTCCAACGCCTTTCGAAATTCCAGAGTAATATCGGATTATTAAGCAATTAAGGGTTGTACGATGCCTTAAAGTAATACAACGATGTGGAGTTAAGATGAAAAATTTTATTCATCAAAAAAAGAAGAAGTCATAGCGGATGGAATGGAAGATTTTCCATAGTAATTTTTTTGTTAAAATAATTTTTTTATTCTAATCGATTAATCGAATAATTTTTTAGATTTAATCGTTTGATCGAACGAACAAAAACAATTATTTGAATTATTCGAACAAAGTTAAAAGACGAATAATTGACAACTCTAGTATACAGATAGATATTTAAAAGAGAAAAGTCAGAATTTTGAAAAAAAAAAAAATTTTTTTGTTGCGAAAGCTCTTGTAGACATCTAGAAAAATGAACATGTATCAAAATATGCTTAAAAAATGCAAAATATGCGCTATAAACTTAAAACATGCCTCAAAAAGGCTCTTTTAACTTAATTATGCAAACGGTAAAATATGCAAAAATATGCACTAAAAATCGATGCCAAAATTCACAAGAAGCTCTAAAACGGATAGAAATAAAAACATGCAATTGCATATTTATGGTTTCCCTGATAAAAAGTTTTTTTATATATTGTACAAAATATAGTCCTTTATCTTGGTACATATATAAAAAGTCCAGATATTTATACCCTAAACTATCGATATTATCGATAGTCTTAAAATATCGATAGGAAAAATTTAATATCGGTATTTTTATTATTTAAAATACAGCTATGAAGACATCTAACAGCAGCTATACACACACCGTTTTTTTGCCGCAAATATTTACATGCTATTATTAATTCGCGCTGAATTACAGCAATGAATACAAACAACAAGAATGACAAGTGGTATGGATTGCTTAGCAGTGCTTTTTACTGCTAATTAAAGACCTTTAAGTCGAAATTTTTGCATGTTTTTATAAGGACTGAAATGTCAAATATTTTTGTAATGTTGTAAAAAAAAATGTAAATCCAAATGCAATTGCAAGCATAGGACAGACCAATGAACGACCTTTAGAGGATAAGTCCGCTAGATTGATTACCTTTTTGGGTTTAGAATTTAGAAAATTTTTAAAGTTTTTAAATCAATTTTTAAAGTTTTTAAATCAATTTTTAAAAAACTGCCATCTAAAATAACGTGCATATATACATACATACGTCTCATTCATTCAATAAAGTGATAAAAACAACGAACTGTAGCCTTATAAAAAAATAATTAAAGTTTTCCTGCACAAGTACAAACATTCAGTCGATAGTAATATCGATATATCGATAGTGAAATCTGAACTATCGATAAATATCGATAGAAGAAAATATCGATAGTATCCCAGCACTACCCTAAACCACCTTTTGTAAATATTTTAAACGAATTTCTTATTTTGCGAAGCACTAATGGTGCATTTTAAAAAGTAAGCGTACATTTACGGGCTACGGAATAAGACATACATAGATGCACTTACATACTAAATTGAACGAAGTCTCAACAAATTTTATAAAAAAGTAACTTTTAAAGGTCCCATACAAATATTGCGGTTTAATAAAATTCTTTAATTTGGCCCCTGCAGCGCGTAGGATGCTCCTAGATGGGTCAAATGTATGACCAACCCCACTTTATTATTTATTGCGGAATATCGGTTTTCTTAGTTATTTCAATAAACTAAACCGTTTTTGAGTAACGCGAATATATGCTGTGCAACCTCTTAAATTTTCGAAATAACGGTATATCTTGAAAACAAGAGCTAACCTAAAAAAACGGTTAGCACCACCGGATTCAGCGTGCCAAAATTAGGGTAAAATGCCAGGTCTGTTTTTTGCAACTAGCACAGTGTACTCATTGCTCAAAATTACAATATTAAAATTGTATTTTAAGATTATTTTTTTAAAGGTTGCGAAAGAAAAAAATCATATCTTAAAAAAGAAAAAAACACCTCCTTAAAAGTTTCAGGATTTTTAAAAACAGTTTGAGGTATTATATAAAAAAAAATAAGCCAAATAATAAAATAAGTTTTTGACTAAGTCCGTTTTTAAAATTTAATATTTTGCAGATATTACATTTTTCAAAAAAATATTTTTTTTCAATATGTATATTAGGGTGGCAGCTAAATTTCAACTTTGGATTTCCAACATCTCCCGGGCGGAATATTGTGCCAAATGGTCTAAAACTGATGTGGAAAAAATTTCAGCCAAATCGGATAACTTTTACCCCTGCCCCTTTGAGGTCAAAGTTCAAATGATAAAAAAAAAAATTTCCATACAAGCAAAAAATTTTTTTTTCGATTTTTTTTTTTTTTTTTTTTTTAATATTAGTAAGCTTTATAAGCTTATTAACAACAAAAAATTTCATTTCGATCGGACAAGCTTTTCAGTTTCAAAAGTGACTCTGAAAAAAAAATTTGAGGCTTGTTAGGGGCTTACTCTAAAAAATTTTAAAAAAAAATTTTTTTTTAGTTTTGATAAGCACACATTAAAGATTTTTTGTTGCTCTTAATACCAGGTTTTTTAAATTTTATTTAAAAAAATTTTTTCGACATCGCATTTTTGTTCTAATTTGGGATAAAAAAACTGGAAAAATGCAGTTTTTGGCCCTATTTAAGAGCATGATTACTAGGGTGCCAGCTAAATTTCAACTTTGGATTTTCAACATCTCCCGGGCGGAATATTGTGCCACATGGTCTAAAACTGATGTGGAAAAAATTTCAGCCAAATCGGATAACTTTTACTCCTGCCCCTTTGAGGTCAAAGTTCAAATGATAAAAAAAAAATTCGAAAAAAAAATTTTTTGCTTGTATGGAATTTTTTTTTTTTATCATTTGAACTTTGACCTCAAAGGGGCAGGGGTAAAAGTTATCCGATTTGGCTGAAATTTTTTCCACATCAGTTTTAGACCATGTGGCACAATATTCCGCCCGGGAGATGTTGAAAATCCAAAGTTAAAATTTAGCTGGCACCCTAGTAATCATGCTCTTAAATAGGGCCAAAAACTGAATTTTTCCAGTTTTTTACCCCAATTTAGAACAAAAATGCGATGTCGAAAAAAATTTTTTAAAAAAAATTTAAAAAACCTGGTATTAAGAGCAACAAAAAATCTTTAATGTGTGCTTATCAAAACTAAAAAAAAATTTTTTTTGAAAATTTTTTAGAGTAAAGGAGCATATAGACGACATGTTTTTGTCATCTGACATGTCAAATTTCCCACTGCAAAACACATACATGTCGTGTGTTACCTTTTTAACTTTGCTTCTGTAAAAGTCAGACGCAAAGTCATCTGACAAAATTTCAATTAGAACGTGCTCTATTTTCTTCTGACAAACCATCTGACATCAGAAATCTAGGCCGGGAAGAAACTGGCAGCGGCGTCAACTATTGACGGAATCATTAGCCGGCTGAAGTTAATATTTTACAATACCAAGATATGTATGCTCATCTCACCATTGAATAGAATTTATGTAAATATAAACATAAAAACCGTTTAATTATAAAATTCTAAATTGGTATCTTTAAAATAAAAGAAAAAATGTTAAGATGGCTAAATTATTTTAAGGCGCAAATAAATATTTTCGTGGCGGAAGCAAGCTATTTTGAAACCGAGAACTGCTTTGGTTTCTGCAATAACAATGCGAAAAAAAACAGAGACAATGTCAGAAGCAAATTACATGTACGTTTGTGACCGAATATTATAAACCTTATGTAAAACAGCAATTTTGACAGACATGAACAATTACATGTGACTTGAAAATTTGACATGTCAGAAGACAAATACATGTCGTGTACGGGCGCCTTAAGCCCCTAACAAGCCTCAAATTTTTTTTTCAGAGTCACTTTTGAAACTGAAAATCTTGTCCGATCGAAATGAAATTTTTTGTTGTTAATAAGCTTATAAAGCTTACTAATATTAAAAAAAAAAAAAAAATCGAAAAAAAAAAATTTTTTGCTTGTATGGAAATTTTTTTTTTTTATCATTTGAACTTTGACCTCAAAGGGGCAGGGGTAAAAGTTATCCGATTTGGCTGAAATTTTTTCCACATCAGTTTTAGACCATGTGGCACAATATTCCGCCCGGGAGACATCAATATTAATACAAAAAAATTGCTCCATACATTTAGCTGCCACCCTAATGTATATGGTTTGTAGCCCCAAGTATTCTCTTTAAAATTACATTAAAATCATCTTCGTATGTCAAGTAGTTTTCGAGATATTGAAGAAATAAGCTCAACACATTCGGCTAATTCGGCGAAATTATGACATTTTGAATATGACATAATTTTTTTCGTTCATATATGTTCCTTATAAGATAAAAGGAACCTTCTCACCAAATTTCATTAAAATCGGAAGAGGTCGTGTCCCACTCTTGGTCGTTTTGACATGGCATTACCCACAAATAAAACTGTTAAGCAAATAAGAATTATATTAAACAGTGAGTTCATCTTTTATTACAGTCCCGACTACAATTGGTTGATTTTTTGTCAACTCTAAAAGTAGTTGTAAGTAGGTAAAGAAAAAACAAAAATAAAAACAAAAAAATCCAGTTTGTTATCTTATATAATGCCAAAAATTAAATGATAGTGTTTTTGTAAACTTTTGAAATTATTAATATTTAAACAAATCAGTTTCGCACAATTTTCTTAGTGCACTCATTAATAAGAGCGTATTCGAATCTATATGAATACATTATTAACTCGTTTTGGACAAAAATGTCAGTAGTCCCTTTTCTGCACTAACTCATCGTCTAGACTTGCAATTTTTTTTGCAGCAATTTTTTGAAACTATGCTTTGAAATTGCACTAGTGCCCAGATTATGAAATTCTAGGGTTGCAATTTTTGCATTTGTATCTTGTTCTTTTTATATTTAACATATAAATACCAATTCACCTACAGCCAACTTCAAGTAGAAAAGTGTGAGATAAGCAAAACAAAACAGAATTGCAGAGTACATGAAACTGAGAACCCGTCCCCAATCTTCTCACCTCTCTTACCAATAAACTCAAGAATTGCTGCAACAAAAATTGCAAGTCTGTACGATGACTTAGCAATTGTAACGGTTCTTATTACAAAAATTTCATATTCAGCGGAACATACAATACCTATAATACCGGCTTAGCTCTACGGAAGTTGGGGAGATTATTTTAATTCTTCCGACTATGAACACCTCGTCGCAATGGAATAAAAATTTAAGTAGCTTTTAATACTATAGATACAAATTTTTAATTAGTAGAAATGTAAAGGAAAGTTTTATAAAAAGTAAAATTTGAGATGTTGCTTATTTCCTTTCTCTGTACCCGCCCAAGTCCTATGCTACTAATTATAATGTCGTGAATAGCCCACTAAAATCCAAACTTCTGAAAAAACCATTTTTTTTACACAGTATTTATTTCATATATGAAGAAAAATGTTTTAATTTTTGTAATTAATATAAAATAATTAACAATTATTAAAAAGTGCAATTGTTAAACAAAACAATACAAAATTATGTAAGTCAAGTGATTGTTTTTTGTAATCATTAACACAATACTTCAAATCATAATCAATTCATCCCTTTAGGCTAGTTTTCACTATCTCACAAGTCTTACGTATTCCATAATACATTGTGAAATAGAAATCTAATGAGTTTTGTTGCGACTGTCAAAAAATCTAATTTAACATGACAGTTTGTGTTCACACTATCACACAAAGTATAAACACTCACACATGAAATAAAATGCAACCCTGATCCAAAGAAAAGTATTATCGTTTAGAAATTTTTTAAAAAAACGATTAAGTCGTATGGGATGTCAAACTTTTTTCTTAATACTTGTCATTTTCGTGACACATTGCATTGACACTATCACACTTTGTCATATTAAGGCCAGTTTACACGGTAGTACATTGTATTACGACATAATGTAGAATGAGAGAAATCATATCGTGTAAAAGCAAAATGCATTGAGTAAGAGAGAATACGACTACAAAATCTGACAAACGGTCGGTAAATGGTTTTTTTTTCTAAACCATTTTAGAAACTTATGTATTTTCATCACACCAGAGGTGCATTTTAACCGAGTATATTGAAGGTGGTAGCATTTTTATACAATTACAAAAACAACTAAAATCAACTCAGGAAATTTTCATGTTGTTTTTGAAAAAAGTGCATTTTATTAAGCCTAGATTACACTATCTCACAAGCCTTACGTATTCCATAATACTTTGTGAGATAGAAATCTAATGAGTTTTGTTGCGACTATCAAAAAATCTAATGTAACATGACAGTTTGTGTTCACACCATCACACAAAGTATAAACACTCACGCATGAAAAAAATGCAACTCTGATCCAATGAAAAGTATTATTGTTTAGAAATTTTTCAAAAAACGATGAAGTCGTATGGGATGTCAAACTTTTTTCTTAATACTTGTCATTTTCGTGACACATTGCATTCACACTATCACACTTTGTCATATTACTTGAGTTTTTGACATGTATTAATACAAAGTATAATAGTGTAATCTAGCCTTTAATACATATAGAGATTATGAACAAAGAAAAAAATTATTAAAATTTCAAATCGATGCACCTGTAACTTTTTAGCGTACAAAAAAAAATATTTGAACACCAAAATACTCGTTCCGGCGACCACAGATCTGTTCTGTTGTCAATGGAGCTTGAGTGATATATTTTCCACGGTTTCAAATTGATTTCATTATCTTTTTATAATAATTATAGTTAAAACTTAAAAAAACATTTGTGTGTAAGTGTGTTTATGTATGTGTCAGTATTTTCCCTGCAAATAAAATTGGACCACCTGACCCATTTTGATAAAATGGACTACTCCATGGACTAGTCCGATGTAATGCAAGCATGGACCATGCCATTGTTAAAAAGTGTTTGTAGTGAGACGACATGTCTTCGTTTTTTAACGACATGCTTTCGTGTTTAAACGACTTCAAAACTAATCCTCTTGAGTATACAATGGAGTAGTTTTAAAACTACTCCTTACTGGTCCAAAGGTGGGTTATATACCATGGAGTAGTTTTAAAACTACTCCTTAGTGGTCCAAAGGTGGGTTATATGGTCCTCTCCTAGGACATCGTAATGTTAAATAGACCAGGTTTTTTCCATACGTTTGGGTTACTTGTGGACTAGTCCTGGTCCCTTGTGGACTACTCTTTACACGCGTGTTTGGACTGGTCCTATTATTTGCAGGGTTGTTATAAATAATGTGTGAAAGTATTTGTCTGTATAAATGTAGATTATGTTACATTAGGTGCCTTTTTAGAACTTTTACAGTAAAATGCAGTAAATGAGTAAACTAAAAAATTTTGTCTCACAAAAAGCTGTCGTACGCAAAATTTGTAAAAATACGTAAAATAAAGGCAACAGTTGATGGCAAATAATTGAAGTGTTAAAAAATGTTTACAATTTTGACTACTTAACTCGTTTTCTTATCGGTACTCGATTAAACACTTTGTATAACACGAAAATTTTTGTAAAATACAAACAAATTATTTTATGAAATCTTTCATACTTGTTTGATTTTACTAATTTGTGGCGGGTTAATTTATTCAAAAGAACATGAATAGTTTTTTTGCTATTGAGTACTTAAGTACCCAAATACTTCACACTTTTACAATTCTAAAAAGTTTACATAACAAAAAAAGTTTCAAAAGTTGGTATTTAGCCAAATAAATGCTTCACAAACAAGTTTAATTAATTAATATTTATTCACTTTTTGTTTTGGTTTAATTTTTATTTCAACTTTTCTTTTATTAACCAATTTTTTCACAATTTGTAAGCATTTTGTTGGTTTACCTTTTAAAACATATGTTTTTTGGATTTACTAAATTTTACTGCAAAAGTTTCTGCAGTAAAATTTTGTAAATACTTACTTGAGGGTTACAAGATCAAGTTTCGCCTATCAAGTTTTAATACACTCATACCATGTTCACACGGACAGCAATATTCGTTTTTCGCTCTCTTATTCCTGTTTCGCGCCCCAAACATGATTGAAACGACTTGTTTCCCCATACAAAATTTTGTGAGCGAAACAGGTCGTTTCATTTTGAAACAGGCTGCGAAACAGGAAAAATGTACTATCATCTCCAATTTTGATAACATTTATCGTTAGTTTATCTGAACTAGCTCTCAAAAAAAGCAAAACAAAGAAAAAAACAAAATTAAAATTGATGTCTAATAAAATAAACTGATAATTATAACATAATAATATCAATAAAAGTGTTAAATAATATATGTTTAAGTTTTATTTACTTTTTTTATCTATTTAAAAAAAATCACACTAACAACACACAAAAAATGTCAAAATGAAACATGAATGAATCGTATGAACAGTATGTTTGGCAAACTAGTTTCAACGAGCGAAACGAGTGGTTTATAACGTCGTATGAACATAGCATCACACTTTTTTGCCAATACACTCATATTTTAAAAATTGATACGAACTTGCCTCGAGTGTTTCAATTTACGTTCAAGAAAACAGCTGATTTCAAGGTTAGTGAGCAAATTCGTTTATCTTTATAAATTGTTTTCTTGATGACATGTTGAAAGTAAATTGCTCAAAAATTGAATGCAGCCTACGTCACAGCTTTCAATTTATGTAAATTTTGACAAGCAGTATATATAAAAGACTATCAAGAACAACTTGACCGTGTGGCCGCAGGGTTAGATAAGAACTGTCACTTTTCGCTCTCAATTTGTCTTCTTATTTACTGTATTTTGCGTACTCGAACGCAATTTAGTAAAATGCAGTAAAGTTCAGTAAAAATTAAGGTTAAAAGGCTTTGTATTAGTTATAAGCAGGGGCAAGCACTTCATGCACTAAAAAGGTACTTTAGATACCGAAAATCAAAAAAATTATGCACTTATTTTAAAAATTTTATTGAAACAAAAACATAACATTTTATTTCAGTCTCATAATAAAAATAAAAAAGGTAAGAATGTAAAAATATTATATATGTATGTAAATAGAAATTATTCTTGTTTATTTACATGCATGTAAATATAACATTTGCTTTATATTTTCAAATGTAAAGTTCAATCTATTTATTAAAAAGCTTTTGTACATTGAAAAAGACCTTTCAACATCTATGTACAGATGTGATCGGCGCATATTTAAATGATTCTAATTCTTTAACGGAATATATTTTTTTTTACAGAATCACCACAAAACAACAGCTATTTGTTTAATTTTTTGAAATCCAATATTCTTTTTAATAACCGTATCTATTTTGCTCTGAATTTTTTTTTACTAATTTCGCCTTCAACCGCATTAATTTTAATAGCTTCGTAAATTTTTTTTGATTTGGCTGTGCAACGAATTAAATTGTTGCAGCTTATCAATAGTTTTAATGGGAAACGCATAATTTGCTTTAAAAAAACCAGTTGATCTTTAATTGAATGCAGATTTAAAATTTTTTTAATTTTTTTTATTGCTGCAGCGTCTTTTTCATTTAAAGCTTCCACAACATCTTTAAATTGATCAAAGTAGTTTGCATAATAAACGACAGCCTCCAACCACGTTCCCCACCTTGTAATTACAGGTTGAGGCGAAAGACTTAGATCAGGATACTTTTCTTAAAAAATTGCTGCCCGCGATCTTGATTTGAGAAATATTTTTTTCCCATAAGAAGTTAAAAGATCGATGTCATCAAATTGATGCCTAATTTCTTCTGCAACTCTGTGTATTGCATGTGACATACAAGTGACATGAATCATTTTGGGGTAAAATACGTTTAAATATTTTGCAGATTTAATCACATTTGGTGCAGCATCAGTCACGTACAATAATATTTGATTTTTACTAAAGTTTTCACCTAATATTGCAATTGAGTCATAAAAGGCTCTAGTAATTGTAGCATGTCTCTAATTCTGCCACGTTGAGAAGCAATTTTAGTTTACCCCGTTCTTCGTCTGCATCCAATATACCAACAATTACATTGGCAGCAAATCGCCCCTTAATATCTGTTGTCTCATCGATAGAGACCCACAAATAATTTTGTTTAATAAGTTTACAATTTGGTGAAGTTTTGTACCATACAACTTGCTAACATACACTTTTCTTAACGTAGTTTTAGAAGGAATAGTCTCGTTAGTATATTTTTTAAAAAAATTGGTTAATCACTGTTGTTTAGTTTATATAAAGGAATGTCGGAAGTGACAAATGCTTTACATACCTCAATTCTAAACGAACTTGTTTTTCCCTCATTCGATCTACGATTGATCTGTCGCATATGGGTAATTCCAAAGTGTTGAACGTGACAGTCGTACGCATCAAATATGCAACAACATTTCAAACAAAAAATATTTTAACTTTCTCTTAACCCTGAAATTATAGTACTAAGAAAGCACTGTTATCTATGGTAAAGTTTATGGAGGGCGCGGTTCTAGGTCAAAGATAATGGCAAAAGAAGTAGCGGTTCGAACGTAAAAAAACAGAAGTAGAGTTTGTGGCGAAACCTGGTACAATTTTTTAGTTAAACTACTTTCAGAATTTTACGTAGCAATGTAACATTAAATGTTTTGGTTTGATTCCAAAATCTTCTGTATTTTCTTCTTTTAAGCCAAAATCTGGGTCGATACGTGACATTTCGAACGTGAAACTTTTTCCATAATAATTTAACTGAATAATGATTAAAATAAAATAAAAATTTACCGTTAATCCGAATAAGATATTTCTCTTTGAACTCTTCCTTAGATAACAGACCAAGGCGAATTGACTAGAAGGTGGGGTCAAGTCAACATATGGTGTTTTTTTTTTCGGTGGTCGACTTGTCAAAGTTTGTATACAAACTAGTTTTTTATGTAAACAAACCTGTTTTTTTTACTAGCAATATTTTTGACAACGCGACCACAGAAGCATTGTAGTTGTAGAGTTGACCTCACCTTCTAGTCAATTCGCCTTGTAACAGACCATGTAAGAACATTTTTTTTGGAATAAATTTACTCAAATATCACCTCTTTTAAGAAAGATAAATATTAAAGAAGACATACAATAAAACATTCTCACATATAAGAAATTACGTTTGCGCAACTTTGCAGTCTGATTCTTCATCTAAGTGAACAAATTTATGGGTAAATTTATAAATTTAGTAAAATCTAAATATTTCTCTATAACAATATCGTAAAATAATCAGCTTTTAATAACTTTTAAATTTTTAGTCACGGTAGACCTTTTGACGGAAATGCCCATATTTTACAGAAAAGCACTTGTCCATCAGTTTTTAAGACTTCATTGTTTTGTGACGCATACTTGCTTAAAATACTTCTGGTCGATGGATTAATTTTTGGCATTTTTCCTAAAACCTAAAATTTTTATATATTTTTCAAATATAGTCGATATTTAAATAGCACTTACGGAAATTGTAGTCTAGAAGTTTTACTTAACTACTTTTCAACAAATTAAAGCTGTAAAAAGTTTACAAAATATTTTACCTTTACTAGCAGAGGGCAAATTAGGCTCAAAGACGCTGTTTAAAATTGTAATTTTTTTATAGCCGTTAAAAACACACACGCAGGTATCATTAAAAAGTAAAAAACAAGGCGAATTCATGTAAGGTGAACGCAGAGGCGAATTTATAGAAAAAAGCGAATTTGACACTCAAATACAACATATAAACATATAACATTTGCATTGTTATTTAATAACATGAATTCGCTGTTGCGGCCACCTTATATTCGCCTTGCATGAAATTATTCCATAGTCGCAATTTACACTGTGGTCATTTTTTGTCGGCCTTAAAAAATTTTTTGGCGGGAGAGGTCAAAAGTAAAGTATGTCGCGCATACAGCGTTGTCCCTTTATTAAAAACTTTTTCTGTCCGGCAAGAAATATCCACAGTGTAAATTGCGAAATAGATGTATGCGTCATTATTTAAAAAAAAATTTTTTAAATTTGAATTTTTCACAAAATATTATACAATAACATGCATTTATAACAAAATATGCAAAAACAAGCATTTAAGGCAAAATATGCAAAAATATGCACTAACAAATTGATGGCATTTTACTGGAAATATTGTGATTCCCAAAGATATTAACTTTAGGTGGGTCTCAGAGTAACGACAACAAACATACATTTGCATGAAGTCCCTTGCCCTGGTTATAAGTTTAATTTTAAATTAATTAGCGGAAAATTATTAGCAGAAATTTAGCGGGGGGAAGAAAAAAATTATAGGTTTTTCTGGAAAAAGATTTTTCCCTTCCTCAATCAAGCACTAAAATTTAGCAGCCGTATTCATAACGAAAATTTGGCATAAAGTTAACAAAAAGTTTATTCATAATACACCAACCAAACTCTGGCTAACGATTTGCAAAACTCTTGTTAACGAGCTGCCAATCGTTTGCCAACTTGTGAAAAACAGCCGTTTAATGTCAAACAACTTTGTTGGTTTTTTTAATTAACTGTCTTTTACTTAATTTATTTTAATTTTCAAAACTTTTTAAAATTTTTATATGTGAAGGGAAAAACAAAAAAAGGAAAAAATTACAAATGCTGCGATTAATGCAAAACGTGTTGCATTTTCGAGTAATACAGTATGGCATCATAAAAATTTAGAGTTGATTTTTTAAAAGTTGGCAGATGGAGAAAAGTTCGTTATGAATTAACTATGTGCCAACAAGCTGCTAAGCTTAATCGGCATTCTAGTTAGCAGCTCGTTGTACGTAGTGTACAAACTGTGGCTAACTTTTTGTTATGAATACGGCTGTAGTTTTCTTGAATTCCAAAAAAAAATTTATAATTATTGATAAAAATAATAATAGAAATTGGAATTTTGCAGCGTTTTTACCGAATAAAAATTAAGATGTTTGCTGTGATTTTAATCCAATTAAGATTAAATCATTTACTGCATCAACAATAATATTATTTGCACTTAGAGGAAATCTACAATAAATTGTTAATTAAATGAATTTTTCCCTAATTCTAAATTACCTGTTTATTTATAAAATCTATCGTTTATTTCAATGGTTAAAAATTCTCCGTTTATTTCAATATTTAACATTCTTTAGCACAAAATTATATTTGTTATATTCTATGGTTTAAAAAATTTGAAATGAAAATTTTTCAGCATATTTGAAATATAAACCAAAAGTATATTTCAAAACCTTCTGAATTATAATAAAAAAAAAATTCTTAAATATTAAAGTGTTGAAAGAAAATTAGAATAATAAAGACAAATCGTAGGTCCTCACACAATTCAATTATTCTAAACACTCTATTAAATTTAGTTTTGCCTATGGGACAGATAACTGTGCGCCAGCCCCTACTGTGAAGCAGGTTTGTATGGTTTAATATTTAAAATAAATATAACAACAAAAAATTGAGTATGTAAAGCTGATTGTTCAGTAACCTGCTTTTTATGCCTTGAACAAAGCGCTTTTTGTGTCAAAAATGTATTGCTTTAAAGTGGGAACTCGTCATATAAAATTCATCCCTTCCGTAAGCGATATGATAAGCGAAACTTTTACATTTCTCCCTTACAAATCTGCTTTGTTTGAAGCTCATTTTTTAATTAGTAAGCTTTCCTGGCCCAAGTTTATTTTTTTACTTTGCTTTAGAACAAATAATCCTTCGTGTAGGGAGTTTACCAACTAGGAATGCCAGATGGCCTGGACTGTCCAATTTTGTTGGTTCTTGTCTTGTCTTTCATTTCGTCAATTTTACAAAATAACTTTTTTTAATTAATTATATGGATGAATCTGATATTACGGGCTAATTTCGACTTCATTTTAGGGATTGAAGTTTTTTGCAGAATTTAGTCTTTCAAATAAGTTAGTTTAATCCTTCAAAGAATAGCTAGTCAATTATCGTAGGTACACATTAATTTCTTAATATTTAACCGAATTACAAAACATTTTGAAAATAAGTCCGCCAGGATGTACATATTTTTACCTGGGCAATAAAGATTAGCTACAAAACTCCCTTAAATTACAATTTAAATACTTATCTTCAAAAAAATTGGCATGAATCGGAAGTTTATATTTAAAATTAACCTAAAAAAAGTTTACAAAATTATAAAAGATATTGAACTTATTCTAAAAAACAACACCAGGGGAATGACGAACTTATGTGTAAAGCTCATTACGACAGACAAAACTGACTGATTTCATTTTTTTAATATTGTTGGCAAAAATCCTGCCACATGTATACGCAGTAGGTATAATGTTCTTTCAAGTTTGAATTACTGCAAACCAACAATTCTTTGAAAAGTTGAATTTTAACAAATACAATATTTTACAGGGGAATGACGTATACTTTCAGGGACAAAAGATAATCATCCATAAAAATATAATTTGATAAACAATTTTGCACATTACAAGAAAAAAGGGATAACTTAACATTATTTTTAACTTTGCACTAATGGTATTAAAAAATTACAAGGGAAATCACGATGGGTAGTGCAAAGAGTGCAAGCCACAGCTCTGCGGTGCAAACGATGAAAATGCGTGCAAAAATACACGCATTTGCACAACACAAAAACAAAATGTACATATGTATTTGCAATTTGCTCTATTTTACTTCGTTTGCACTAAAAAAAAACCATGAGCAAAATTGGTAGTGCATATTTGCTCAGTTGCAAACAAATGTAAACAATAACATTTGACATATTAAGCGCCATATTGTTTTTAAAGAAAACTTATATATTGAACATTTCCGTGGGGTTAAATATAAAATAGAGAATTAAATTTAAATATTTTAAAAAGAAAAAATTTATTCTTATTTGCTTGTGTATAATTGTAAACAAATGCAGATTTTTAACAGTGTTGCCAGAAGTTTTTTTGGTGCCAGAATAAATTTTTAAAAAATAAAACATTTGCACAAAAAAAAATCATAAAATGCAAAGCAAATTTAAAATTGCAAATTTGCACAATGACCATCGTGACTACCCTTGATATATTTTAAAATTTAAATGAAAGTCGTGTTAGGGACGGACAGCCAGAGTAACGAAATTTGAACACTTTGGTAAGCAATTTTTTGAAGAACAAAATAATTTTAGGAAATACTCTATTAGAGACTGCAAGGGAACTATCAAGCTTAAATGTAAAGTAAATAATGAAGTGGAATATATTTTATTTGTCCCTATCTAAATACCTAAGGACAGCAATTTAGCCGGTAATCTCAGAATCAACCATGTACTAAAGGCCTGCATGAATGGTATCATTCATAGAATCACAGTGAGATCATATTAATAAGTCCAATTTACAACGTTGAAATTGAAAGGCAGACATTTTTCTTATTCTCTTTTGAACTTGCCTAAACCTTTCACAATCGCGAAATTAATAGACAGACAGAAATTATTGTTTTCCTTTTTTCGTTGTAAATCACATTTTTTTCATATACATAATCGAAATTTTATTAGACGTTTTTATAAAAATTTCCAAAATCAGTTATTTTACAAAATTTAAAACCAATAAAAAAGACAATTTAGTTTTATCCACATGACGAGTAGCCAATCCCATAATCCGTATTATGTTGACGATTATTTCTATTGCCGTTGCCATGTATTATGTTCTAAAAATTTATGATAAATAGAAAATTGTTTACATTTTTTAAGTCAAAATTTCAGCTTACATTTCCTGGAGCTGCCATGGCAGCAGCAACAAAACAGCCAACAGCAAATATTAATTGTAGCAATTTCATATTTTTTAAGAGGTTTTGAATAAAATGTGTAGATGTTCTGATAAATTTCTTATTTCCTCAATGGCTTTTATACAATTTTTATCCTAAGAGTAAAAAAGCAAATAAAAATATAATTGTGTATCAAATTAATTCTGGAACCAGCAATAAAAAGGTCAATTAACTATTGTGGTGGACATTGAAGTTTAAATATAACTTTGACCACAGACACGAGTTATTTAAATTCTATAAAAAGGAACTAAGAAATTACTAATTTTTTTTTCAAAGTATGTACATAAATGGGATAGAATAAATATTTATTTTAAGAATAATAATTATTATTCATCGTCATTTATGCCTATTTATAATAATATCGCTAATAAGTTTTTTATAAATAGTACAATATAGTCCTTTATCTTGGTACATATAAATATAAAAAGTCCAAATATTTTTACCCTAAACCACCTTTTGTAAATATTATAAACAATTTTCTTATTTTGCGAAGCACTAATGGTACATTTAAAAAAGTAAGCGCACATTTACGCAATACGGAATAAGACATACAGAGATGCACTTAAATAATTGAACAAACTCTCAACAAATTTTATAAAAAAAAATAATAATCAATACTATTTGGCAATTTTTGGCCAATTTTTTTTACCAAAATTCTAAAGAAATAATATTTTGCCGATTTTTGATATACTATTTGGCGATTAAGTTGAAAAAGAATCTGACAACCCTGACTTAAAGTAGAAAACTGTGAAATTTACAAAAAAAAACAGAATTGCAGAGTAGATGAAACTGAGTACCCCTCCCCAATCTTCTCACCTCTCTCGCCAATAAACTCAAGAATTGCTGCAACAAAAATTGCAAGTCTGTAACCCCGGGTCTCCACGTAGCAATATTTATTGCGGCAAACGTCAAATTTGCGACGTATAGACCGCAAATTGCCATGAGTGGCAATCCATTGCTCAATGATTACTATTCTTATTGCTTGAGCAGTTATTGCTTAGCAATCTGAAATCAGTTGTAATAAAAAGTTATATCATGAAAACTAGAGCTGATAGAGGCAAACTGATTACAGTTTTGAATTCAGCGCACCCAAATTAACTAGAATCAGTTGATAAAGACAAAGAAGCAAATTGAGTGTTGGCCTGTGTAATCCTTCGCGTAGGGAGTGTACCAACTAGGAATGCCAGATGGCCTGGACTGTCCATTTTTTTTTTTTTTGGTTCTTGTCTTGTCTTTTATTTCGTCAATTTTATAAAATAACTTTTTTTAATTAATTATATGGATGATCTGATATTACGGGCTAATTTCGGCTTCATTTTAGGGACTGATGTTTTTTGCAGAATTAATAGTCTTTCAAATAGGTAAGTTTAATCCTTTAAAGAATAGCTAGTCAATTATCGTAGGTACACAGTAATTTCTTAATATTTAACCGAATTATGAAACATTATGAAAATAAGTCCGCCAGGATGTACATATTTTTACCAGGGCAATGAAGATACGCTAAAAAACTCTTTTAAATTACAATTTAAATACTTATCTTCAAAAAAATTTACATGAATCGGAAGTTTATAGTTATTTAAAATTAAAAGATTTTGTTATTCGTGCTTAATTCTCAATTTTTATTCTTGATAAAAACTCTGAAAATTTAATGTTGATGGGATAAGCTATTCCTATGCGCATTTCACTGGTTGCTTAGGCCAGATCGTCAGGAAACTTAATCCAAAAAGATAGTAGAAAAACTAAAGATATTAAACCAAATAAAACTGTTAAGCGTATAAGAATTATAAGCAACAGTTATACTTGTAACAATATCAAAGTTTAAACAAAAACATCAACAATAAACAGTGTAAGAAGAGATAAACTCCCTTTTTCTATTATAAAATTTATGAATTTTTTACGATTTTTAAATTTACGTAAAGTTTAAAAATTTCGGCTAAGTTCGGCTGGCATAGCTTGAATTGCGAAAATTTGCTATTTTTGAGATATTCATCTTTTTATATGCCGTGCACGGTGCTCTTGAAGAAACTTTTGATCAAGGGTCAAAGCACATCAGTTTTTCCTGATTTCGGTTATTAATGTCCAAATTTTGTACTAACCATGTTCTACAAAAATGTTGCCACGGCATAGGCGAACAACTTTTGTGAACATAGTGATACAATCTGAGCCTGTCTAGGCACACGAAAATCACTTTGTGCATCAAAAATCGTCTTTTTACTTTTTGAGTGTACCTTGCAGGGAATCAAAACTTCTTACTACTTCACCATTTTTCATTTAAAATAAGAAAATTCTAGATGAAATTGAGAAAATTCCAAATGAAATTGAAATTTTAAATTTGAAATTGAGAAACTTCCAATTGATATTGAGAATTTCAATTTGAAATTGAGAAAATTCCAAATGAAATTGAGAATTTCAATTTGAAATTGCAAAAAAAAAAAAAATGTTTCATTGATAAAATTGAATTATGTATATAATTTTTGTTATGTTCATTTAATAGCAGAAATGCGTATATTGTGGTAAGCTCCCCGAGCGTGAGCAATGAAAACATTTGATACCCAGAATTAAATAAAAATTATTTAAGTGCAAAAATTGCCAGCGCAACTGGTTTTCCATACAGCAATTTAAGTGCAAGTGTGCCCATTCTGAGAAAGTGTGTTGATCCGACCGTAAATGTGGTTCAAAGTGTGGACAGATACATTACAATAACTAAGAGAAAGGCATGGCCAAACATTACAAAGGCTCTAACGTAGTCTCTTTGCCAACAAATGGTAACAGATTCTCTGTACTATCCATACCTGACGATGAAGAAGCAGAATCAGCTAATGGAACAGCCACTAAAGAAGTTAAACCGCCACCTATCTATTTGCGGGAGCAAACATCAAATAGCATAGTCAACATGTTGATTCAACTGGTAGGTAAGAATAATTTCTACGTTGTTTCTATACGACGCGGGCAAATTCAAGAAACCAAAATTCAAGGCAGTACAGAAACGAACTTTCGTATTATATCAAGACACCTGGACGCAGAAAATAAAAGTTATTATACATATCAATTAAAAAGTGCTAAGGGATTGATAATTGTCATAAAAGGCATAGGTAGTTCTGTTCCTACAGAGGAAATAAAATCTGCCATAGAGCTAGAGGGGTATGAGGTAAAATCTGTTCATAACATTTTGAACAGGAATAAAGTTCCTCAACCAATGCACAGCATTGAAATATCGTTTGATTCATCGGTTCTCAAAACCAAAAATTCAGTTCATCCCATATACAACTTGCGCTACCTACTCAACAGAAGAATAACTGTTGAGGAGCCATTAAAACGAAAGGGTCCCTCCCAATGCACAAACTGTCAGGAATATGGGCATACAAAATCATATTGTAAATTGCCTCACGTATGTGTTGTTTGTGGCGGCGCTCATAAAACCGCCGAATGTAATCGTTCTAAAGCTGACCCGAATATTAAGAAATGCAGCAACTGTGGCGAAAATCACACGGCAAACTATAGGGGTTGTAGAGCCTTCTTGCATTTAAAAAAACCTGCTTTAGTTCAAAAATATACTCACTCTCAATATGGTCCGAAACCCTAATGCGAAAAATCCCCCGAGTACTTCTAACGCAAAGCAACCTCCATACGCTAATGTTCCTAGGGAAGGTCTACAAATGCCTTCTGCAAATATGCCTACCTCAATTGAAAATTTAATTCAAACTATGAATAACTTCATGGCCACTATGCAGAACATGTTTCAGGAAATGATGCGAAACCAGAACATGCTCCTGCAAGTTCTACTTAACAAAAAATGAACCAGTTAAAAATATGTTTCTGGAATGCAAAAGGGTTATCCCAACATAAACACGAAGTTGCAAACTTTCTTCATAGGCATGAAATCGACGTACTTCTTGTCTCTGAAACACACTTTACTCATAAAAACTGCTTTAGGGTAAATGGATACCTTACGTATGACACAAAACATCCCAGCGGACGAGCTTGTGGTGGCACAGCCATAATTGTGCACAAACACATCAGACACTTACCATTGCCAGAGTTCGAAGAAGATTGTATCCAGGCCACATCTATAAATCTTACTGATTTCAATCTAACGTTAACATCTGTTTATTGTCCCCCGAGGCACAAAATTGTACACGATAAATTTCTCAACTTCTTCTCCACATTGGGCCAGAAATTCATTGCTGCTGGCGACTACAACGCTAAACATACATATTGGGGCTCCAGACTTATTAGTCCTAGAGGTAATCAGCTATACAATACCGTAACTGCAAATAATTTTGATGTGGTATTGAGTGGTGAGCCTACCTATTGGCCAACCGACTTCAATAAGCTACCAGACCTTATTGACTTTGCTGTAATTAAAAACATCAAGCGCGATCAGATACTAGTTAGTTCCTCCTATGATCTTTCGTCTGATCATTCACCTTCAATCCTCATTTAAAAAGGTAACTCTGACGCCGCAGCTGCAAACTTTATTTCCTATCCAAACAGAAACACAAATTGGTTAAAGTATAAAATGTATGTGAGCTCTCACCTATCACAGTGCATTCCCCTAAAAAATTCATCTGACATCCAAATAGCTGTCGACCGATTTACAGAAGTCTTGGATGCTGCAGCAAGAAATGCAACCCCAATCAAGCGGACAATTAAACGTGCTCCTTACAATACATCGACGGATAGAAAGGCCCTTATCAGAGAAAAAAGGAAGTTAAGAAGACAATGGCAAAACAGTCGTTCCCCAACCACTAAGGCCCAACTACAATTATGCCTGACAACTCTTCGCAACAAATTGAGACAGAACCACGAGTCTGCAATAGAAGGCTATCTAAACAGCCTAGATGCCACAAAAAACTCCAATTATAGCTTATGGAAGGCTGTACGGCATATGAAATGCCCTATAACCCAATAATCTCCATTAAGACTGGAAAACCGCACTTGGGCCACGCTTTCGCGGGCCACCTTCAGAAAGTTTTCACGCCACATGATACACATACTTGTTCCTGTCGTCCAATCATTCCTGATAAGGTAAACCATCCATTAAAATTTAACATTACTCAAGTAAAATCTGCAATAGAAAAAGTGAATATTAGAAAATCTCCTAAACTTGACCGTATCACAGGGTCAATGATAAGAAACTTACCATCGTCTGCTTCCAGAATCTTGCTACTCATTTTTAACGCTATATTAAGAGTCGGATACTTCCCATCCTCATGGAAGAGATCTATAATTGTCATGATTCCCAAGCCAGGAAAAGATGCTAGCCAGGTTGCGTCGTACAGGCTGATAAGCTTATTGTCAATCCTATCGAAGCTTTTCGAAAAAATATTCGTTTTAAGTATAACTCCTCATCTAAATGAACATGACATCATCCCGGATCACCAGTTCGGATTCAGAGCGAAACATGGTACAATAGAACAAGTGAATTGTCACCCTTATTAGATCGGCGTTTGAGAAAAAGCAATACTGCTCAGCCCTGTTTATAGACATTTCCCAAGCATTTGACAAAGTTTGGCATGATGGGCTACTCATCAAAATAACACGAATGCTTCCTCAAAACACTCACAAGCTTCTGGAGAGCTATCTAACAGGCAGAACATTCATAGTAAGGTCGCAAGATAAATACTCCCCCCTCAAGAAAATTACTGCTGGTGTCCCCCAAGGCAGCATATTAGGACCGCTTCTATATATAATATACACAGCGGATATGCCAACAAACCTGAGCACGCATACCTACATTTGCAGACGACACAGCATTTATTAGCGTTAACCATGACCCAAAAGTCGCATCGCAAAATCTGCAGTCCCACATCAATGAACTAGAGGCCTGGCTAGAAAAATGGAGAATAAAGGTTAACCCGGCTAAATGTGCTCACTTAACTTTCACGCTCAGAAGACAAACGTGACCAGCTGTAAAAATAAATAACATCACTGTTCCGGTAGAAAACCATGTTAAGTACTTGGGAATTCATATAGATAGACGCTTGACCTGGTCGCGTCATATTGAAGCGAAAATAACGGCTATGAAACTTAAAGCAGCTTAACTACATTGGCTTCTCGGTCGCAACTCAAACTTGTCCTTAGACAACAAAATTCTCTTATACAAGTCCATCATAAAACCAATATGGACATATGGCATCCAATTATGGGGTACTGCATGCGCATCTAACATCCAAAAGCTTTAAAGAAGACAGTCTCGAATATTACGACAAATTGTCTGCGCCCCATGGTATATACGTAATGATATTATCCACAGAGATCTCAACGTCGCCACTATCCAGGAGGAAATTAAAAAATATTCAATAAGTTACATCGATAAACTAATGGCGCACCCTAACTACCTCGCTCGGGGTCTGCTTCAATTCGAAGGTCACCAGAGGCTAAAAAGAACCGATACTTTAAGCCTAACTAGAAGACATTTTTAAAATTTGAATACAGCAGTTAGTGGTTACACTGGTAACAACTAATAAACCACAAGAAGAATTAAGATTTTAATACATATTGTAAATTTCGATAAGAAAGATTCAATAATAAAAATAAATTTAAAAAAAAAAAAATGTTCATTTAACAAACTCTATTTTTCTTTTTTTGCGTTATTATTTTTGACTTTTCATATATTTGATTAAATTTTTCATATATTGAGTTAAACATTGTATCCGGATTGGAATGATTTCCTACTTCGTGCCAGTTGGTTGTGCAGATCTGATGATTGACTTTTTGTTGACATATTTTTGTATATTGAGTATTACTTATTATCTCTTCATTAACGGCTTCTTTCTCTTGGAGACAGCATATTAAAGAATAATGGTCAGAGATGTTTGTTTTAACTATCGATGCATAGATGTGTGTATTCATATGTTTGTGTCTTACAAAGAGATGGTCAATGCACGATCTTGTATTTCTATTTAGGTCTTCTCTTGTACATTCGTTGATCATGCATTGTAAACCATTGGATGACATCATATCGAGATAAAGAGAAATTGGCATGTCATCTTTAAAGAGATTTATATTCATGTCCCCAACAACGATACTGTTTTGTTTGTTTACTGTGTTTATTAAATTATCTAGTTCAATGGTAAAAGAACAGGTAAGGGTGGATGGTGGACGATAAATTCCAAAGAGTGAAATGTTTTCATGTGTATGTAGTTTTATTTGTAGACATTCAAATAAAATTGATTTTATTGGTATATGAGTGTAAGAGATGTGCTCTTTGATGTACACTGCAACACCTCCCCCACCTCTGTCTGTTCTATTAATAAATATTGAGTTAAAACCTTTTATACCGTAAAATGTAGTTTCTGCGTCTGTTATATTAGTTTCAACTAGCACTATTATTTTAATTTGGTTTATTATACCATGTATTGTGGCTAAGAAAGAGTTAAAGTTTGTTCGAAGTGATCGAATATTTAAAAAGATTATTGAAATGGGATAACTTAAAAGCTCTGGATTTATTTGACTAAAAGCGTCAACTGATTCGGATGTAATATTATTCATATTTTTTATATAAAAGATTGTTTTTTGTTAATAGTTAAAGGTAAAAAATAAGGAATGATTATTTATGCAATAAGTTCAATATCACAAGTGTTCATAATTAAAATAGGGGTAGAGTTTTCATTCTTTTTAGCTAAAAGATGTTCATTTTTAAACCAAACAAATTTCCACTTCGCCTCCTTGGCCTTATTTTTTGCTAACCATAAAAGTCTGCGATTATTAGCAGTTAATTCATCATTTACAAAAATGGTGTTATCATTGTTTTTATTTGAAGTGGTTGCATTGAATAAATCTCCTTTTACCCTATGACCAATAATGTTCGACATTAATTCTCTCTTTTTGTTTAAAGAGCAAAATTCAACAATCACTTTGTTTTGTTTTTTAATTTTATACGCGTTGCTAATATCAGTGTCCATTATTTCAACGTTTACAGATGCTGCAATAGTTTTCAATACATCTACTGGTGTTAAATTGTTGTCTTGTACATTTTTGATTTCTACGTTTCTGTTTAGCATTTTCTGTTCCAGTACGTTAACTTTATTCTCCATAATTTGTAGGCGAACATCTTTCTCTTTATTTTGCTCTTTCAGGTCATTGACCTGATTAGCTAAACCAGCCAATGCGTCGGTAAGCTTTGCAAATGCACTGGTCATCTCTTCACGTAACTCATTATGTGTTTTATTCAGGCTACTCGTTAATTGTTGAATACTGGTCTTTATGTCAGTCATGTCGTTTGATACAGTTGTTTTAAAAGAACCAAAATCGGATTTTAGTTCTTGCACATTGGTGTTGACGGCATCTAAGAAATTTGAGTCTTTGCAACGTTTTATGCTTTCGTCATACCCATTATCATTTATTTGTTGTTGATCTGGATGTTGTTGATCCTGTTGATTGCCTTCGTAAGACACCGCCTGATACAAATTATTTGGAGACTTACTACGGCTGGCTCTACATACCATGCATTTCCATGCAGCTTTTTTTTCCGCATTCATGCTCGCATATGTCGACTCTGACACTGTAGCGCAAGGAGAGTAGTGATACTTACGACCACAATGATGACAATTGACGAAGTCTCCAGTAATAGGCAACGATTTATTACAAGTTTTACAGAGAGCACTTGTTGCTGTAAGGTAATTCTGTACACTCATTTTGATACTCTTTTTTTTTTTTTTTTTTTTGTTGGTATGAATTTAAATTTATATTTTTGTTGGTATGAATTTAAATTTATATATTTTGAATTTAAATTTATATCTTTTTGACTTTTTTTTTTAAAAACAAATGTAATTATATAGTTCTTTATTTATTTGTTTTATGCGTTATAAAACGGACACTTTTAGGGATTTTTTTATTATTTTTTGTAATTGTTTTTTATTAGTTTTCACTGTTTTAACGTATTGTGTTTAAGCGTTAGGAAAATACACGTCTACTCGCAACGAATGCAACGCAATTTATCAACATAACTAACATAAGCATCGAAAAAAATTAAAATAAATACAAATCGCAGTATTACTGACCAACAGGCATATCTTCCAGATCCAGAGCAGATTGATAAAACGTTGTAGTATGTTGAATGGCTCTTCTGCAATCTCCAGTAGTTATACATGTCTTCGAAGTATTAATAACCTGTTCTAAAAACGCAAGCCTCTGTTCTCCTACATGGGGGAGAATTACGATGCTTCACCTTATAAATTGAAATTATTTGGTCAAAAATAAAAAGTATGCTGAAAACAAAGATGGATGTACCGAACGTTGTTCCCCCTCATGTAGGAGAACAGAGGCTTGCCTTTAGAACAGGTGATTAATACTTCTAAGACATGTAGAATTACTACACCATTTTTCATTGAAAATGAGAAAATTCCAAATGAAATTGAGAATTTCAATTTGAAATTGAGAAAATTCCAAATGAATTGAGAAAATTCCAAATGAAATTGAGAATTTCAATTTGAAATTGAGAAAATTCCAATTGAAATTGAGAATTTCAATTTGAAATTGAGGAAATTCCAACTGAAATTGAGAATTTCAATTTGAAATTGAGAAAATTCCAAATAAAATTGGAAAGTTTAAATTTGAAATTGAAAAAATTCCAAATGAAATTGAGAAATTTTAATTTTTCATTGATAAAATTGAATTATCTATATAATTTTTATTATATTCATTCAACAAACATACATAACTAACAAGGATCGAAAAAAATTAAACTAAATAAAAATCGCAGTATTATTGACCAACAGGCATCCAGATCCTCGTATTGGTATGTGACAATGCTCAATGCCACAGTCGGCTACAAATTATTTTTGACAACTCTCCAGCTACGCTCCTGCGATTGAGCTTCTATTCACCGATGCTTAACTCCATTGAAATTATTTGGTCAAAAATAAAAAGTGCTTTAAAAACAACGATGAATGTACCGAACGTAATTCCCACCCATGTAGGAGAACAGAGGCTTGTCTTTTTAGAACAGATGATTAATGCTTCTAAGACATGTATAACTACTGGAGATTGCAGTAGAGCCATACAACATACTTCATCGTTTTACCAATCTGCTCTGGATCTGGAAGATATGCCTGTTAGTCAATAATACTGAGATTTGTATTTATTTTCATATTTTTCGAACCTTGTTAGTTATGTATGTTTGTTGAATGAATATAATAAAAATTATATAGATAATTCAATTTTATCAATGAAAAATTAAAATTTCTCAATTTCATTTGGAATTTTCTCAATTTCATTTGGAATTTTCTCAATTTCAAATTAAAATTTCCCAATTTCATTTGGAATTTTCTCAATATCAAATTGAATTTCTCATTTTCAATTGGAATTTTCTCAATATCAAATTGAAATTATCAATTTCATTTGGAATTTTGTCAATTTCATCTTGAATTTTCTCATTTTAAATGAAAAATGGGTAGAGATTGCAGTAGAGCCATACAACATACTACAACGTTTTACCAATCTGCTCTGGATCTGGAAGATATGCCTGTTGGTCAATAATAGTGCGATATGTATTTATTTAAATTTTTTTCGATCCTTATGTGAGTTATGTATGTTTGTTGTATGAATATAATAAAAATCATATATGTACATAATTAAATTTTATCAATTAAAAATTTTAATTTCTCAATTTCATTTGGAATTTTCTCAATGTCAAATTAAAATTTATCAATTTCATTTGGAATTTTCTCAATTTCAAATTAAAATTTCCCAATTTCATTTGGAATTTTCTCAATTTCAAATTGAAATTCTCAATATCATTTGGAATTTTCTCAATTTCAAATTGAAATTCTCAATTTCATTTGGTATTTTCCCAATTTCAAATTGATATTCTCAATTTCAATTGGAATTTTTCAATTTAAAATTTTAATTCTCAATTTCAACTGGAATTTTCCAATTTCAAATTGAAATTCTCATTTTCATTTGGAATTTTCTCATTTTCTATGAAAAATAGTGTAGTACAGTGATGTTAACTTATATTTTTTCATTACCTTACGGCCCTCTAAAAATTACCGTTTTTGAGAAGAAATTACCGTACGCAAAGTTTTTTATCAAAACATTACTGTGCTGTTTCCAAATTACTGGCGATTGATTGTGTAGTAAAATTTGTTTTAAAAGCACTCAGTCCATCGCCAGTCATTTGGAAATAGCACATAAGAGCAGTATTCATAAGCCATTTATATATTTAAATTTAAAATAATTTAATGAAAATTAAATTTAAATTTAATGAACTTTAGCCTAATAAAAAATATTAAAAATTTGGATTAAAAACCATAAATAGTTTAACAAAATAACCACAATACTGATTATACAAGAGAAATTTAATTTTTCTTATTTTGCACTTATAGGTGTTACGAAAACCTTTGGAGAAACTTAATGTTCTTAAATTTTTGTGTAACATTTATCTATTTTTAAATCGAAAATCGTCTTTCAAAAGTTAAAATTATAAAACCTACAAAAATTCAAATTTCTTTAAATTACCGCATTTTAAATTAAATTACCTTGCTACCTTTTGTGGCCCAAAATTACCCTAAAAAGGGTAATTACCGTACGGTTAACATCACTGGTGTAGTATTCTACAAAAATTTAGCCAGGGTATACGTGAATAACTTTGCAAAAATTTTACATTTTAAATTTTGTTTAGTACTTATTTACTTTTTTTGTGATTCTTGTTTTAGAAACCCTCAACCTTAAAATTTCGAGATTTTTCAAATGTGGATAAAACACACAGTCCGCTTGCTTTGTAAAAATTTGAAAATTAAATGGGAAAAGAACCACAGAAGATTCAATGTTTTTAATGAGAAATATGCGAATTGGCTTACTTCTGAAGCAATCTTTGATGGTCCGAAAAAAAACAAAAAGTGCTTCGGAGACTGAATGTCAGTTCGAGGTAATAGACGATCCAAAAGATATTAGATTAAAAAAAAAATTGCTTTTCGGATTTTTTTGGACTATATTGTGCAATAATAAGAAAAAAAAGCACAAAAATTTTTTTTTGTTGTTTACGAAATTTTACGAAAAATAAATTGTTGTATACAACATATGCATGAAAGGGTTAAACGGTTTTTAAACCTTAGAAATTGATCCAAACTTAAGAAGATAAGCGTAAGCTTGGTTGTAAATTCTGTTTCTTTAAAAAAAGTATAAATTTGGCTTTAAAGTAATTTTGGCCAAATATTTGTTTTAGCGAGCCATATGTGCAATGGGCAACAATAACACAGGTGTCCGCTCTGTAATGGGTTGCCATGGTCTTGGTAGCGTAAGGAACAATAATGGAGATCGTCTAGTAGATTTCTGTACCACTCATGCCTTATTTATAGGTGGTACCAAATTTCCCCATAAGGACATACACAAGTATTCTTGGAAGTCCCCGGATGGTGTCACTCATAACCAGATTGATCACATTTTAATCAGCAGAAGATTCCACAATACATTGTTAGATTTGCGTACCCGGCGAGGTGCTGATATTTATAGTGATCACAGCCTAGTAGTTGCGCAATTACGGTAACGTCCGGCTGCCTTGAACGATCGCGTATTTAAAAACCGACGCTTTGATGTAGACAGGCTACACCTCCCAGAAGTTAAGAGTAGCTACCGCAAAACACTTGCTGCTGAATTGGAATGTATTAACGAGCCTCGTACATGGGATAATATCGCCATGGCATGTAAAGAATCAGCCGAATCCACAATAGGTATCTTGCAACACTACAGAAAACCATGGATAAGCAACGTAACTTTGCAATGTATAGAAAGGAGACGGGAACTTAAAACAAAACTTCTGAATACCAAGAATAACAACGATAAGATCATTATAACGAATGAATATAACAATGTAGAGAAAGAAGTAAAGAAAATGGCAAAAAAAGATAAGCAAGATTACTACAACAATATCGCGATATCCGCAGAGAGAGCGGCACGCCGGAATGATCAACGAGGCGTTTATGAGGCTATAAACAACTTGGCAAATGTCAAACCCCACATGCCCCCCATAAAGGACTGCGATGGCAATATTCTTGCAACAGATGAAGAACAACTAAATCAATGGAAAAAATTTTTTTAAGATCCAGTTGAAACAGTGGAAATAAGCTTCGAAAATACTCAAAGACAACGAAATCCATGCAGAAATATTTCAATTCAACCACCATCTACTGAGGAAATCCAAACTGCTATACACAAACTGAAAACCCATAAAAGTGCCGGATCGGACAATATGGCAGCGGAATTGATTAAATATGGATCCGACATCATTACACCCGTACTGCAACCAATTTTCCAGCAGATCTGGTTGGACAATAAAATTCCAGATGATTGGAAGGACGGTGAAATAATAACAATCCCGAAAAAGGGGGACTTAAGTAACTGTAGAAACTGGAGGGGCATCACGCTTCTTAATACAGTTATAAAAATTCTGGCATTTATAATCCTGGATCGCATATCTTTTACCATTGATGCATGCCTACGTCAAGAACAAAATGGCTTCAGACTGTATCTACTGTTTGTAGACTTTGAGCGGGCCTTTGATACCATCAATAGAAATGCTATATGGCATTCCCTGCGAGAAAAAGGTGTCCCGGAAAAAATAATAAATTTAATTCACGAACTGTATACAAATGCAGAGTGCACTGTTCGATTCAAAGGGAAAACTAGTGAAAAATTTTCCATACAAAGAGGTGTAAGACAAGGATGCGTTTTATCACCACTGCTATTTACTGTCGTGCTCGATAGCATCATCTGTAAAACAAATTCCCCAATGGTATACAATGGCGTCCCCACCAAAGACTTAGCGATCTGGACTATGCCGACGACATATGTTTTCTATCACATTCACTTACTGGAACGAGAACTAAATTAGAAAAGCTAATTGAAAATGCCGGTAAGGTTGGTTTACGTGTTAATGTGAAAAAAACAAAGCTTATGCGTATTGAGACCAAAAATCAAACAGCTCTCAATGTAGCAATAAATGGCACGCGAACCATAATAGAAGACGTAGACAAATTTTGTTATCTTGGCAGCGTAGTAACAAAAGATGGTGGAGCGGATGATGACGTAATGGCACGATTAAAAAAAGCTCGACATGCATACTACAAGCTAAAGAAAATTTGGTCAACCCGCAACATATCCCAGCGAACAAAACTTAGAATTTTCAACACCAGTGTTAAATCGGTCCTATTATACGGCTGTGAAACATGGAAAGTGACGGATGTTATATGCAGGAAACTTCAGGTTTTCATTAATATTTTTGGAATATTTTGGCCCTATACCATCTCTAATGAGGACCTACTCAGAACAACGAAAGAATAACAACTGACATAAAACGCCGGAAGTGGCAATGGATAGGTCACACGTTACGTAAGACTGACAACGACATAGCAAAAATGGCCTTTGAATGGAACCCCCAAGGGTCGAGACGCCCAGGAAGACCCAAAATTACATAGATGAGATCTACTCATGCTGAATATAGATCCAGAGGAACGTGGCAGGAGATCAAACTCATTGCGCAAGCCAGAATACGATGGACTGATTTTGTTTCCGCCCTATGCTCCGACTAGGAGTTTTAAATATTTTTTAAGAACATTATAGTGGTTTTTAAATTGTTATATATAATGTAAATATTAAATATTTATTAAAAGAAGAATAAAAAAAAAAAAAAAAAATGTGAAATGTGTTGATTGATTTTGACAATTTCCAACAACAATTTCAAGAGCTTAAATTATTTTATTTTAAATGAAATTTGAACACTTTGGTAAGCTCTATTAGTGACTGCAAGGGAACTTTTAAGCTTAAATGTAAAGTAAATAATGAAGTGCAAGATATTTTTGTTGTCCCTATCTAAATGCCCAAGGACAGCAAATTAGCCGGTAATCTCAGAATCAACCATGTACTAAAGGCCTGCATGAATGGTATCATTCATAGAATCACAGTGGGCTCATATTAATAATGTGGTAGCATTCACTACACAATATCAACAAATTAAATGAATGACAACACACGACCTTCCACAACAACCAGTGTTGCTACTTCTGGGTAATAACCCAATTGGGTGAAAGAAATTTACACTATGGAAATTTGTTGCCGGACAGAAGTAGTTTGTTGGTAAATGGGCGACGCACAGTGGTATTTCTTCATACATCTAACTGCAAAAAATAGAAGGAGTGATCCTACAACGATGAAATTTTGCACTCATGTTTAAATTTAAGTAGAAAAGCAAAATACAAAAAAATTGTAAAATCCGTCGACTCCTTGGGGTACCTCCCTTGGAACGCCATTTTTCCACGAATTTTTGTCCTCAATGTATAGGTCGCAATTCTTCATAGAAATCTAATTTAACATGACAGGATGTGTTCACACCATCACACAAATTACAAACACTCACACATGAAATAAAATGCAACCTTGATCCAATGAAAAGTATTATTGTTTAGAAATTTTTCAAAAAACGATGAAGTCGTATGGGATGTCAAACTTTTTTCATAATCCCAACATACCATATAGTAATCAAACTACAATACAATTTGAGAATAAGCTGATATTAACAGTGTTTTCTAAGCTTTTCTTAATTTCACTTAAGATAATGTTTATAAAATTTGAATTCACAAGCAGTTTTTAACAATGCTTGAGAAAATCTTATTCAAAACAAATGTTTCTAAAGTGCAACAACTGTTTTCAAGGCAAGCAACAGCAAGTGCCGTTACATTTTGCTTTTTTTTTTTTTTGAGTAAATGTGTTTTTCATGTCAACTTAAAGTTATAAATTTTGTTGTGAGTGGAAGTGAAATTTTAAAATAATAAAAGAGTATGTAAAAAACTTAATAAATAGATACTTATATAAATAATAAATAATATATTAAAAATGCCTAATAAATATAAAAAAGCGTTCGAAATCTTAGCACAACAAAGGCAATAAGAAGTAAGTTTAATAAATACAATTTCTACATTTCATAGATGCAGCTTTGTCAGTGGGTCTTACAGAGGATGAATTTATTAAAGACACCCGAACGTTCTTCCAGTTTGCTAAAAATCGCATTAAGTTAAGAAATAACTATAGAAATAATAAAACTAAATAATTTTAAATAAATATATGTTTATTAAACAAAATTAAAAGAAAAAACAAAGATTTTTATTTTTCAACGCAAAATAAAATCTTATTTGTGAAGCTTATTCTACAATTATATAAAAAAGCTTACAAAAATATTGAGACGAATAAGCTTTTCTATACAGAAGTTAATTTAATATTATTTTCGTAAGATTATTCTACAATTGCAAAGATAAGCTTATATTAATCATGCATAAGTATGTAATATTTTAACGAGGGTTCCGTTTTGATTTATCTACAATTGTTACGATAGCCTTTTTCAATATATTCTAAAACTTTTTTCAAGCTTAACGCTTGTGTTGGTAAGCTTCCCAGTAAAAACTTCGCCTACTTTTTCAAAATGAATAGCTTCTTTAACTCATTATTTTGTAGCTTTCTTCTATAACAACATCTATAACAACTTCTATAACTACTTTTTTCTGGATGTATGCAGGTAAAAAAAATAATGACTTACTTTTTAATGCGTTCATTTTGGGACATCCCTTGTAAAATTCATTGGTTCTTTCAGTTAAATTGTAAGTAGTGCTCTTATGTTTTTCTGATTACTCAACACATTATTTTGTAGGCGAAGTTTTTACTGGGTTATTATAATATTTTTCTCAAGTCATTTGGTTTGTTGGGATACTTGTCATTTTCGTGACACATTGCATTCACACTATCACACTTTGTCATATTACTTGAGTTTTTGACATGTATTAATACAAAGTATAATAGTGTAATCTAGGCTTAAATAAATGTATGTAAATCACATTTTTTCATATAATCGAATTTTTATTAGTCGTTTTTATAAAAATTTCCAAAATCAGTTATTTTACAAAATTTAGAACCAAAAAAAGAGACAATTTAGTTTTATCCACATGACGACGAGTAGCCATAACCATAATCCGTATTCATTTGGTGATTATTTCTATTGCGGTTGCCTCGTATTATGTTCTAAAAATTTAAGATAAATATAAAATTATTTAAAATTTTGTAAGTCAAAATTTCAGCTTACATCTCCTGGAGCTGCCATTGCAGCAGCAACAAAACAGCCAACAGCAAATATTAATTGTAGCAATTTCATATTTTTTAAGAGGTTTTGAATAAAATGTGTAGATGTTCTGATAAATTTCTTATTTCCTCAATGGCTTTTATACAATTTTTATCCTAAGAGTAAAAAAGCAAATAAAAATATAATTGTGTATCAAATTAATTCTGGAACCAGCAATAAAAAGTTCAATTAACTACTGTGGTGGACATTGAAGTTTAAATATAACTTTGACCACAGACACGAGTTATTTTAATTTTATAAAAAGGAACTAAGAAATTACAAATTTTTTTCAAAATATGTACATACATAAATGGGATAGAATAAATAATTATTTTTAGAATAATTATTATTATTCATCAGGGCTGCCAGACTTGGGGATTTATCTCCAAAGTTGGGGATTTCATGTGAGAAAAAATTACAAAGAAAGTCATTTGGGGATTGGGGATTTTTTCGGGGATTTAAAAAAATCCGGGGATTTAAAAAAATCCGGGATTTTTTTGGAATTTTACACATTTTTAATGTATTGTTTTTTACCTTTTTTTTATAATTTACGCTTTTCTTTGTTTCGTATATAAATATCAAAAAAAGTAGCAAAACTTTTATCTTACTTTTATCAACAACGAATACGGTGTAAACGGTCCTAATTAAGATTACCATTTTTGTTGAGTGTGTAAAAGGTACTAAATATAAACTTATGTAATTATTCTTGAGTGAGTGTTTTAAAAAAGAAGAATTGAAAAAAAGAATTTTTGAGATCTTTAAGACAATTTTTAAGCAAATACATATGTCTTCCCAAAAATAAGTAAATATGAAAGACAATAAAATAAAGTTTGGTAAAAAGAATGCGTCGAGGTATTAAACAAATGACGGATATACTTATGTATTTTTATTCTTGAGGATCGCTTAAACCGAGTGAACAAGTTCCAAATTCTTATCAATTGGCTCATTCGTCTTCAAAAACAGCATATTGTTCTGCTTGTATTTCCTCACTGAAACCAGTCGCTAAAAACATTATAAAATAATTTTTTTTACTAAACGTTTTTATTTTGACATTTTTGGGGATTTTTTTTTAATTTTTTGTATTATTTAAAAAAAAAATTTTTTAAATATGGTCAGAAAAAAACACAAAAATAATTATTAGCTTTTTAAGGTTTTGTTTTTCAATTTGGGGATTTTTGGGGACTATTTTTTGGGGACAAGGAAAAAATGTATGCCTATTTACAATGATTTTATATATTTTACAAAATATAGTCCTTTACCATGGTATATAAGAAGTCAAGATATTTATACCCTAAGCCACCTTTTTGGAACGCCAAGAAGTCACGACCATCTCTCAGAGCTACTTTTCAGGTCGAATTGTGACATTTCTAGTTCGCTTTTAAAAGAGCCCTAATGTAAATTTTGTGATCAACGCATTTAACGCATTTTAATGGATAATCGTTATAGCATACAATAACTATTGAATGTACTACGTGTGTGGTCTATAAGCCCAATAAACAATGTTCTTATTTTGCGAAGCACTAATGGTACAATTTAAAAGGTAAGCGCACATTAAAGCGCTACGGAATATGACTAGAAAGAGATGCACTTAGGTAATTGAACGAACCTTTAACAAATTTTACAAAAAAAAAATAACTTTTAAAGGACTTACTAAGAAGCAGGTTTGTAAGGAATAATATTAAAAATAACTACATACATATAACAACAAAAAATTGTGTGTTTAAAGGTTATTGTTCAGTAACCAGTTTTTATATGCGTTGTACAATGTGTCAAAAATTTACTTTCTTAATAAAAATAATTTAATGAAAATTAAATTTGATGAATTTTAGCCTGATTAAAAATATTAAAATTTTTATTAAAAACTATGAACAGCTTAGGCACGAGCTCTATGTTTTGTCCTTCCAGAGAAGGTTAACGAAAAGTAGAAAGACAGAAAAAGAAAAAACAGAAAAATGTACTTTTCAATGTACAATGTACATTTCATAGAGAATTCTTGACAAAAAGTATTAAAAACAGAAATAAGGAAGAACATGTAAATCAATTAAAATACATAGATAATCGTTCACAACAGATTTCGATTCACCAAGTGGAATAACATTTGGTTTAATGACTGATGTTTGACTATTGACTGCCAGCCTTCGCCAATGGCGGTGAGTGTTATACGGCAAACCCCTCTGAAGAGATAGTGTGGTTACTATCGAAACATGTCAAGGCAACCTGTTCGTGAAAACCTGGGTTCGATTCCCAGGTCAGTTAGGAATGTAAAATTATCAACAAGTTTTTATTTATTTCATGTTGTAAAATTTCAATCTTCATTAAAATAATTTAATGAAAATTAAATTTGATGAACTTTAGCCTAAATAAAAAATATTAAAATTTGGATTAAATTACTTTAATCTTTGAAAAAATAATTGAAATATTTTAATTTTGATCTGCAAGCAGTGCTACCATTTGTCAAATTTCCACTTTTTTTTGCATGTTTTTTGAGTATTCTTGCAGGCACTGACACCATACCTCAATGCCCAACAATTAATTCCCGCACATCAGTTCGGATTTCGTAAGGACCATAATACCATTGTACAAGTACATCGTATCGTGACTCAAATTAGAAAGGCATTTAAAGAAAAACTTTACTGCTCTTCATTATTTATTGACATCTAACAGGCCTTTGATAAAATCTGGCACAAAGGGCTTATATATAAAATAGTTCAATCCTTACCGCAAAATACCCATAGATTACTCCAAAGTTACCTGACAGACAGATCATTTGTAGTCAAATATAAAAGCTACACTTCAAGCTCTCGGAATAACTCAGCTGGGGTTCCTTAAGGCAGTATACTTGGTCCCATGATGTATATTCTTTATACAGCAGATATGCCAACAAATTCTCAAATTCATACCTCAACTTTTGCAGACGATACAGCATTTATGAGCACTCACAAAGATCCGAAAATTGCCTCCTCCAACCTACAGTCTCATATACATGAGCTGGAATCGTGGCTTAACAAATGGAAGATAAAAGTTAATCCAGCTAAGTTTGCACATGTGACTTTTACACTGCGTAGAGAAAACTGCCCTACAGTTACAATAAATAACACCAGAATACCTGAAAAACTCCACATTAAATACCTAGGAATTCACCTTGATCGCCGTCTCACATGGTCCAAACATATTGACTCGAAAACAACGCAATTAAAACTCAAAACTGCCCAACTCGGATGGCTTCTAAACTCCTCATCTTCGCTTAATTTAGAATGCAAATCTCTACTCTACAAAACCATTCTTAAGCCAATATGGACCTATGGCATCCAACTTTGGGGAACAGCATCCACTTCCAATATTGCAAAGTTACAAAGAAGACAGTCAAAAATATTAAGATACATAACAGGCGACCCCTGGTTCATTCGTAACGACAATATACATAAAGATCTCAATATCCCGTCAGTTCGCGATGAAATAGAAAAATATTGTTCTAAATATATATCCAAACTAGCATCTCACCCTAATCCCCTAGCACAGAACCTACACGCAGAGAAAAAATATGGTTGGGCATGGTTACGGCAACAACACTATGTTTAATGTAACAATATATTGTTGTCGTGCACAAATAATTGTTATTTTTATTTAATATCAACAATATTATAGTTACAGTAAACATATCAATGTTTATCGCAATTATGAATTTGAGTATTGTTGACCGAAAAATAATTATTTTTCTAACAACTTAATTATGATAACTTTCAAAACATATTATGTTACTCACAACCATATCATGATATTTAATAGCCATAACATGATAACTTTCTATACATTTATCATATTATGTTAAAGATGCAATCAAACTATTTTTACTCTAATCATATTATGTAAGCGCCATTTGTAAAATAATTTTGAAGCAGTTGTGTCGTTTTTTTTATTTGTGAGCGGTTAAACAATTAAAATATAAAATTCCATAAAAAAATAAGTTTAAAGAAATTAAAAAATTAAAATATTAGCGGAGTTCATTCAAGTATTAGTGATGTAATAGTGCAAATGCAAAATATCATAGTTTTTTTTGTAAAATCCAACAAAAAAACACACAGAGATTTCGTTATATTTTATAAAAGTGCTACGATATTTCATCAACATCTTAAAATCGAAAAAATGGACACACGCGGTTGCCCATGAAAACCACAGATTTTTCATTTGCTCTTTTGCAAGCCTTATATTGAACTCCGCTATTTGATTAACATTAAGAAAAATTGTAAAAAGCCACAAAATAAAAAATCGATGCAAAAATATTTTAATTTATTTTGTATTTTTATGACAGCTATGAAAGGTGCTGTATCATAATATGATTGCTTCTAAATTTATTATGATTAACATGATGATAATATGATTACTTCTTAGCTTATTATGATTAACATAACAATAATATGATTAATTTCTTAGCTTATTATGATTAACATGACAATAATTTGATTACTTCTTAACTTAGTATGATTAACAGAATAATAATATGATTAAGGGAAAAATATTATGATGACATATTACGAGTATATTAAGTCATAATATGATTCAATAATAATCTTAATATGGTGACTACAATCATAATATGTTGCTCTTAGAATATGTTTACCATAACCATGTTTTTTCTTTGCGTGTACTCTCGTTTAGAGGCCACTCACGGCTAAAGAGGGTAGACACCTTGGCCATAGCACAAAGCTAAAACATGTTTAAATGTTCTCAATATGGTCTTCTATTGCACTGGCAATAGAATCATAAATTAAAAATAGTTTTTAAGATGTTATTACTTATTGTTATTTTCTACTAAGAAAGATCCAATAAACAAATTAAAAGTTGAAAAAAAAAAAAGTTTTTTGAAATGCCAAAAAGTTTTTAATTTATTTACAGTTTTTTCATCTTTTGTATTTACTCAAGCCTTTCGTTTTTTATAAATACACAATTATAAAAGGTAACAAAAAGGATATCGTTCATTTATGTGCTATTTTGCCAAATGTTGTAGGTGTAAGTGATATTCAAGAAGTTGATAAGTGGCGTGAGTAACTCCATTTTGATTTTTCGGAACATAATTTAAGCAAAGTGCGAAACTGATCGCACATTCCTTACGGAATGAAATGTTTTTTTATTTTGTTTTTGTTTCTTTAAATACATTTGAGAGACTTTTTGTTAATATTTGACAGTAGGTTAAGCAAGGCTATGCATATTATGGTTAAGCCTTTATTCTTTTATACCCTCCACTAGTGGTGCATAAGGGTGGTAAATAAGGGCTTACTAAGTAGTCCTTGAGTAGTTCTGATTCGATTAAGCCATGTCCATCTGTTCGCCTGTTGAAATCACGTTCACTTTCGAACGACTCAATAGAAAAGCAGTTGGGATTAAAATCCAGCAAAATCGGTTCAGTAGGAAAAAAATTATGATACCAAATGGGTACCTTATTTCTGTTAAAAAAATTAAATCTTATTGGTGGCAGAATGCAACGCCTATTCTAAACTTTAAACAATCTCGTTCCCAATTATGAGAAGTGATACCAACAAGTTTTGCGATGATCGGTCCATAATTTGCCATAGGCTCCATATAAAGCCCAATCTCGGAAAACAATTTGGTTCGTCTGAAACTGCAACGAATATCGCTACAGTAATAAAGTTTGTCATAGTTTTATTAGACTAGAAATCACACAACTAAATTTTGTGAAGATTGGTATATAATTTGCCATAGGCCCAATAGAAAGCCCACTCCTTTAATCTTCAAACTCTCGCTGGAGGTATCAAAGATTTGGCATAGCTGAATATAGTACTGTTACGTGTTTTTGTATGTTTTCACATACGAATGTACCTTTAAATAATGTTAAACGTTGAGAATTTATAAGTTCAAATATGAATTCAGTTTGTTGCTAAAATTAAAAACAAACGGTTTTCAGTAAATGACGAACGAATAGTTGACAACTCTACCCCAATAGAAAAGGTATTTTCCATAGTATAATAAGTACCATGGTGAATTTATAAACTTTTTGTCAGGTGTTAAAAACCGGGCATTCCACTTTTGTTAGCTTGTGCTTTCGACAATTGAAAATCACATCGAAAAACACATAAACGGTGCGATTTACAGAACACCACAAAATCACACGTGTGATTTTAAAAGCACATGGGATTCGAAATCACGTGTTTTTCAGAACAGACCTGATATAATTACATGTAATATGTTTGTACATAAATATGTACATATACACATAGTTATATTAATGGCGATTTCTTTTCTGAGAAAAATGTTGCATTAATGTTACATGTTCTATATTTTTGTGTTCGTTTGTACAAAAAATACAACTGTGGGAAAAATTTTAAAGTTCTTTTGTGAATATGTTGATAAAAAACGTGCAAAACATGTTGCATGTTTTACCCTTACTTTTACTTAAGGTGTTCATACTGCCCTGTCTTACAATTTTGGTACTTACTACTTTGTTTGTACAACCAATGTTTTATTTTGTTTGTCATAATTCAAAAGCTCATAATTTTGTAAAAAAATTATTTTAAAACAAAATATAAATATATTTACACATTAAAATAAAAAAAAAAGTATATTTATATGATAATCATTTAAATTTTTTTAAGCCATTAGTGATGTCAATATTTGTTTCCAAGCCATAATTGCGTGCAGAAACCGCTTAAATAGCTTTAAAAATCGCTCATGAAGTACATTAATGATGAAAGTGTAATAGTTGTAAATAAAAGCAGCTAATTGTGTTCTATTGAAATTGCACAACATGTAACACTTCCAGTGATTATAGGTAACATTAGAAAATGTTACATGTACATACTGTAACATATTTTTTTCAGAAAAGAAATCGCCATAAGTTTTAAAATTTGGTAATAAATACGTTCGATATATCGATATTTTTAATTAATAAATATCGATATGATATATATCGATATTTTTAATTAATAAATATCGATATGATATATATCGATATATTTTTTAAATTTGCCCTTACCTCACACACTTAAAAAGATCAATACACGAACACATACAATCAAACAATGAAAAGCTGGCTAACCGAGGCCACCTTTTAGTAATTTCACCATGATAAGTACCAGGTATGTATGTATGTTCATTAGGGAGAGTTTTGATTATTTACCAATGTAATGTCAAATTAATTTATTTGATTTTTGACGTTTGTTTTAATTTTTTTTTCCATATTTTCTTTTGTTTGACGTTATATGGGTTTTGAAATTGAGAACAAAATTTCTAAATTTCTACCATTTTGGCGTCCTATGCTCCAGTGGGAGTTAAAGGAATATATATATATTTATATATTCTACCATGGTCTTTTCTAGATTTTTAATTTTTTTTTTTGTTGTAATTTGGGTAACACAAGAGCATTTAATATTTAAATATTCCTGGAAAATATTGATGGAATAAGACTATTAAAGTATAAAAGCTTTTGAGGACTGTAATTTGACTTAGAATACACATTCGAATAATATGAAAAATGTATAAAATAAATGTTACTCACCATGAGAAATAAATTCCCAGATTCTATTTGTTAAAAAATAAATCTTTAATTTTAATTAAAAAAACATGAAATTTTGTGTCAACAAAATTATTTTATTAAAAAAATTCTATAGTTTAACCCCATTACTGTTCGTTTATTCTAACCAAATAAAATTAAAATTTTGCAATAACTTGTCAACAGCATCCGGATAATCCTTAACTGTAATCGTAATTTGTTTGATGGTTGCCTACGTTACCATGGCCATCTATAACATTCTGAAATAGTGCAATTTAAAATTAATTCGATATTTGAAAAAATTTAAATTAATAGAACTTACATGTCCTGGAGCGGCCATCGAAGCGGCCACTAAACAACCAATTACAAATAAAAATTGCAATAATTTCATTTTTGCTATAAAGAAATTGTATAAAATGTATAATAACACTATTGAATATCTTCACAGTTCAAAGGCTTTTATATGATTTTGTCCTAAAAAAAAATATATAATTATAAAAACATGTTATTGTGGTGCAGTTTTTTATAGAACGATTTAGTAAAAAAGATTATCAATTTATATTTAGGCTTAACCACAAGCACAGGTTTTTCAGGTTTATATAACACGAATAAAGAATGACTAATTCCTGTCATAAAAGTGGAGCGAACAATAGGATAATCTAAGATTACCTGAAACTTTACTAAGATTCGTGTGTGTGTGAAAAATTCCCTGAAACTCCAGGCCGAAATATATTCGAAATTTGAGCGAATTTTTAGGCAGGAAATTTCAGGAATTTCCTACCAAGGTTTTTGACTTCATTAAATCGTACTAACTAAGGCACACTCATAAGGTAAATAAATTCGAGAGAGCAAAGCGCATTAATAATTACAAATTGTCAAAAGTTGTTTTTATTTCGTAGTAAAGGGGGGGGGGGGGAAATGTGCATGTGGACGTTAAATTGTCTTTATTTTATATTAAGACAATTTTGACAATAAAGGCTTGCTAACCAAAGAAAAAAAAATGATATTTTCTAGGGCGCTTTAAAGTCATTTTGCGATGGCTCAAACTTAAAGACATTTTAGTTAGAAATATGTTTAAAATAAAAAAAAATCTTCTACAAACACTTGACTCTTAAATACACAAAATAAATGCCCATTATGGAATAATACTTGAATAACTAAAGCCCACTAGGAGCTGACAGCACCCAAAAATAAATACGCCAACATAGCAATGTAAATACCACCATGTAGACAGCAGTGTAGTAAAACATCAATTGCACCACACTGTACGATCAGCTACAGTAGAATCCCGGTAATTCGTAATCGCAAGGGACCGACCATTTCTTACGAATTATAGGGGTTTTCGATTTAGCGGGGTTACGATTTAACGGGGTTTAAATAAAATAAATACGAATTAACGGGGTTTCAAGCAAAAGCAAAAACCAACGCAAAAAATAGCGGCAAAAAATCTTTCTTTCCATGTTTTTATTACGAATTATAAGTGGTAAATAGCAAACATTTACGATTTATGAGAGGTAAAGAAGGTTTTAATTGAAAAAAAATTACGAATTAGCGAGGGGACCGAAATGTATCAAAATTTTACGAATTAACGATGATAACAATCATAATTCTTATCATAATATGTTGCTCTTAGAATATGTTTACCACAACCATGTTTTTTCTTTGCGTGTACTCTCGTTTAGAAGCCACTCACGGCTAAAGAGGGTAGACACCTTGGCCATAGCACAAAGCTAAAACATGTTTAAATGTTCTCAATATGGTCTTCTATTGCACTGGCAATAGAATCATAAATTAAAAATAGTTTTTAAGATGTTATTACTTATTGTTATTTTCTACTAAGAAAGATCCAATAAACAAATTAAAAGTTGAAAAAAAAAAAAAGTTTTTTGAAATGCCAAAAAGTTTTTAATTTATTTGCAGTTTTTTCATCTTTTGTATTTACTCAAGCCTTTCGTTTTTTATAAATACACAATTATAAAAGGTAGCAAAAAGGCTATCGCTCATTTATGTGCTATTTTGCCAAATGTTGTAGGTGTAAGTGATATTCAAGAAGTTGATAAGTGGCGTGAGTAACTCCATTTTGATTTTTCGGAACATAATTTAAGCAAAGTGCGAAACTGATCGCACATTCCTTACGGAATGAAATGTTTTTTATTTTGTTTTTGTTTCTTTAAATACATTTGAGAGACTTTTTGTTAATATTTGACAGTAGGTTAAGCAAGGCTATGCATATTATGGTTAAGCCTTTATTCTTTTATACCCTCCACTAGTGGTGCATAAGGGTGGTAAATAAGGGCTTACTAAGTAGTCCTTGAGTAGTTCTAATTCGATTAAGCCATGTCCATCTGTTCGCCTGTTGAAATCACGTTCACTTTCGAACGACTCAATAGAAAAGCAGTTGGGATTAAAATCCAGCAACGCCTATTCTAAACTTTAAACAATCTCGTTCCCAATTATGAGAAGTGATACCAACAAGTTTTGCGATGATCGGTCCATAATTTACCATAGGCTCCATATAAAGCCCAATCTCGGAAAACACTTTGGTACGTCTGAAACTGCAACGAATATCGCTACAGTAATAAAGTTTGTCATAGTTTTATTAGACTAGAAATCACACAACTAAATTTTGTGAAGATTGGTATATAATTTGACATAGGCCCAATAGAAAGCCCACTCCTTTAATCTTCAAACTCTCGCTGGAGGTATCAAAGATTTGGCATAGCTGAATATAGTACTGTTACGTGTTTTTGTATGTTTTCACATACGAATGTACCTTTAAATAATGTTAAACGTTGAGAATTAATAAGTTCAAATATGAATTCAGAATTCAGAATAGAAAAGGTATTTTCCATAGTATAATAAGTACCATGGTGAATTTATAAACTTTTTGTCAGGTGTTAAAAACAGGGCATTCCACTTTTGTTTGCTTGTGCTTTCGACAATTGAAAATCACAGCGAAAAACACAAAAACGGTGCGATTTACAGAACACCACAAAATCACACGTGTGATTTTAAAAGCACATGGGATTCGAAATCACGTGTTTTTCAGAACAGACCTGATATAATTACATGTAATATGTTTGTACATAAATATGTTCATATACACATAGTTATGTTAAGTTTTAAAATTTGGTAAAAAATACGTTCGATATATCGATATTTTTAATTAATAAATATCGATTTGATATATATCGATATATTTTTAAAATTTGCCCTTACCTCACACACTTAAAAAGATCAATACACGAACACATACAATCAAACAATGAAAAGCTGGCTAACCGAGGCCACCTTTTAGTAATTTCACCATGATAAGTACCAGGTATGTATATTATGTTCATTAGGGAGAGTTTTGATTATTTACCAATGTAATGTCAAATTAATTTATTTGATTTTTGACGTTTGTTTTAATTTTTTTTTCCATATTTTCTTTTGTTTGACGTTATATGGGTTTTGAAATTGAGAACAAAATTTCTAAAGACAATACCTGGTACTTATTCTACCATTTTGGCGTCCTATGCTCCAGTGGGAGTTAAAGGAACATATATATATATATATATATTTATTCTACCATGGTCTTTTCTAGATTTTTAATTTTTTTTTTTTTGTAATTTGGGTAACACAAAAGCATTTAATATTTAAATATTCCTGGAAAATATTGATGGAATAAGACTATTTAAGTATAAAAGCTTTTGAGGACTGTAATTTGACTTAGAATACACATTCGAATAATATGAAAAATGTATAAAATAAATGTTACTCACCATGAGAAATAAATTCCCAGATTCTATTTGTTTAAAAATAAATCTTTAATTTTAATTAAAAAAAACATGAAATTTTGTGTCAACAAGTTTATTTTATTAAAAAAATTCTATAGTTTAACCTTTAAACCCATTACTGTTCGTTTATTCTAACCAAATAAAATTAAAATTTTGCAATAACTTGTCAACAGCATCCGGATAATCCTTAACTGTAATCGTAATTTGTTTGATGGTTGCCTACGTTACCATTGCCATCTATAACATTCTGAAATAGTGCAATTTAAAATTAATTCTATATTTGAAAAAATTTAAATTAATAGAACTTACATGTCCTGGAGCGGCCATCGAAGCGGCAACTAAACAACCAATTACAAATAAAAATTGCAATAATTTCATTTTTGCTATAAAGAGATTGTATAAAATGTATAACACTATTGAATATCTTCACAGTTCAAAGGCTTTTATATGATTTTGTCCTAAAAAAAAAAATATATAATTATAAAAACATGTTATTGTGGTGCAGTTTTTTATAGAACGATTTAGTAAAAAAGATTATCAATTTATATTTAGGCTTAACCACAAGCACAGGTTATTCAGGTTTATATAACACGAATAAAGAATGACTAATTCCTGTCATAAAAGTGGAGCGAACAATAGGATAATCTAAGATTACCTGAAACTTTACTAAGATTCGTGTGTGGGAAAAATTCCCTGAAACTCCAGGCCGAAATATATTCGAAATTTGAGAGAATTTTTAGGTAGGAAATTTCAGGAATTTTCTACCAAGGTTTTTGACTTCATTAAATCGTACTAACTAAGGCACACTCATAAGGTAAATGAATTCGAGAGAGCAAAGCGCATTAATAATTACAAATTGTCAAAAGTTGTTTTTATTTCGTAGTAAAGGGGGGGAAATGTGCATGTGGGCGTTAAATTGTCTTTATTTTATATTAAGACAATTTTGACAATAAAGGCTTGCTAACGAAAGAAAAAAAAATGATATTTTCTAGGGCGCTTTAAAGTCATTTTGCGATGGCTCAAACTTAAAGACATTTTAGTTAGAAATATGTTTAAAATAAAAAAAAATCTTCTACAAACACTAGACTCTTAAATACACAAAATAAATGCCCATTATGGAATAATACTTGAATAACTAAAGCCCACTAGAAGCTGACAGCACCCAAAAATAAATACGCCAACATAGCAATGTAAATACCACCATGTAGACAGCAGTGCAGTAAAACATCAATTGCACCACACTGTACGATCAGCTACAGTAGAATCCCGGTAATTCGTAATCGCAAGGGACCGACCATTTCTTACGAATTATAGGGGTTTTCGATTTAGCGGGGTTACGATTTAACGGGGTTTAAATAAAATAAATACGAATTAACGGGGTTTCAAGCAAAAGCAAAAACCAACGCAAAAAAATAGCGGCAAAAAATCTTTCTTTCCATGTTTTTATTACGAATTATAAGTGGTAAATAGCAAACAATTACGATTTATAAGAGGTAAACCTACTTTACCTTCTTTAATTGAAAAAAAATTACGAATTAGCGAGGGGACCGAAATGTATCAAAATTTTACGAATTAACGAGTTTTTTCAAGGGACCGACAGTTTATTACGAATTATCGGGAATTAAGATTTATCGGGGTACGAATTATCGGGATTTGACTGTATTTACAAAACGGGAACAGCGTTATCAATACAAAACTTCTGTGAAAAAGCGAGCTGACGTGGAATCTTCCATACAAGGACATCTGGAGAAGGATAATAAAATTAGTTTAAATTGCGGTACAAATCTTACTAATTTTAGTTCAATGGGGATAGCGAAGAGCACTGGACACAAGTCGACAGAACCGGAACAGTGATTGTATTTACTTAGACAGTCACTTGATATTTTTCAAGGCGCTTTTAAGTCGAAGTCGAGTTGAATTGTCTCTGTATTAGTCGACAGGAAATTTTGCGATGACTCAAATGTAAGTTAATGAAATTTTAAATGGAGTGTAAACGTACACAAAAAAATTAAAAATGTTCTCTAATCACCAATTTTATACCAAATTCATAGAATCAAGCAACCCATTTGTTGATTTTGCACCTATTACCAAAATGATTATATTGATTACTAAAAATTGTAAAAATTTAATATTTTGAATATTTTTTTTTTCAAAAAATGATATTTTTAATTTTAATTAAAAAAATTATCAAAAAACTTTGCCGTTTCAAACAATGTGTTGATTGATTTTGACAATTTCCAAAAACAATTTAACAAGTTTAAATTATTTTATTTTAAACGAAATAATTTTTTGTTATTTGATTATTATTTTAATTCAAAATTTATTTCAAAACAACTAAAATGTTAATTAAATCCAAATTATATTTTTATTTTCGTTCAACAAAAAAAAATAATTGATTCAATTATCACATTAATTAAGTTTTAATACTTTTACAACCATTTTTTTAATTGATAAAAAACTACTAATAATTTTTTCTGTGTATTTATTAAATACGTTATAATTAAAAAAATATAAATTTAAAAGAAGTTATAGGCACAAATTTAATTAGTAAATTAAGTAAAATTTTTATTTTCGACAGTTGCCTCAAAGAGCAACAAAGCCGGACGAAAATTTTGGAAGTTTGCGAAAATTCGCGAAAATTTTTAATATTTTAAACAGGCCATAAAATTATTTAAAAGTCCCTAAAACTATAAGGAGTGGCAAAAATTCGGAAAATATTTCTAAATTAGCGGAAATTCCCAAAATCTTTCTAACAGCAGTATGATAGCAAAGGGCTATATTTATAAATAACCGTTAAAGCAGTAAAGAGTCAGAAAACTTACAGTTAACAAGTTAGAGTGATATCTTCGGCTGTGCCGAATCTTTAATACCCTCCACTGACAGTTCGAATAGTTCAGGAGTGGGATCTATATTTTTTATATATTTATTATAAATTAATCTCTACAAAAACTGACGTTAGCGGTAAAATTGGTGGCGTTTTAGACTTATATTGAATTATTGATCGACAATCAGAAAATTTTATGCGTTTTTTAGAAACTGGAACTAGTTTGAGTAAAATATTATGATTCGAACTTAAATGATTTTCAGAAGAGGGATTTATATTGGAGTCATGGTAAATTATGAACCAATCATCCCACAATTCTGCACAGCGCTTTCTGGTATAAAAAAACATAAATTTTAATAAATTTCAATACAGCGGTGAAATTAGTGTCAGCATTTACAGTGAATTTCAGAAGGCTGCTAAATATGGGATCTTAGGTAAATTATGGACAGAAACTGGGAATTATTTCCTTCCGAAGGTAACTTTATATTATATTCAACATTTTTCATTTTTCGAATTTATTCTATGAGCTAAATTTCAGTGTACAGAAAAATTTACAATTATTAGACACCAGCAGAATGTAATGCATTTTCTGGCCCGCTACGGCCGTCGTCAGCATTCTTTGTGTCTCACTGGATAGTGTTACTTTATAAATTGAATGTATTTAACTCAATTCCCAGTTTCTATTTGTTAAAATAGTTGAGTTAAATACATTCAATTTATAAAGTAACACTATCCAGTGAGACACAAAGAATGCTGACGACGCACAGTAGCGCCCGTAGAGCAAACGAGGTTGCAAAAATCAAAATTTTCATGAGCACCGACGAAGTTTTGAATAAACTCATGTTATAGGAAACTTTTCAACGATTTCAAATCTGCCACTCTTAATAATATCACATTTTTAGTTTAGAAGATATAGCCGTTCAAAGTTGACCGACTTTCGGTTTTCAAAAAAACACACAATTTTTAGTAAATTTGTTGCGATTTCAGGTGTAATATCACGAAAAATAGGTAACGAATCGCCTTATTTTTTGTTTGTATTGATTGATGCATTTATTAAATGTGTAATGATAAAAAAAAAATGAACTGTTTGCTTTGTGTTTCTCCTGGTAAATCACTATTTAAAAACTATCCGTTTTTTCACTATTTTTCAACTTTGACGGAAAATAACAAAAATCTATATTTTTCTATATTTGCCATATTTGCAAAATCTGTTCTTTGATTATTTCTTTACATAATTCAAAAATTTTATCTGCCCGTACGTGCCCGTTTGGCTTCTAGAGGTAAAAAAGGTTAAAAAGACATGGTTGCAGAAATTGTATGACAGTAGTTTGATCTAAAATCTAAAAAAACTACTCATTGAAATTAGCAGGTACGTACCTCACTTAAACAATACTTTGGCGTACAAATGGTCAAGAACAATATTGACTACAGGTAGGCACAAATCTTATTTGGACACGTGCATAATATCAAAATTGCATTATTCAGCCTAATTCCATTTGTATGCAGGGAACAGGTAAATTTTTCGGCATGGTAGCATAAGCCTATATATTGCAAATGGTCAAGAACAATATTGACTACAGGTAGGCACAAATCTTATTTGGACACGTGCATAATATAAAAATGCATTATTCAGCCTAAATCCATATGTATGTAGGGAACAGGTACATTTTTCGGCATGGTAGCATAAGCCTATATATTGCAAAATAAGCATAATGCCTGGATTAGTCTACGACTGAAAGTTGGCGCAACAATTACTGAAACCATTAAACAATTTAAGTACTGAAAACATGGCGTTGAACAATTTTAAATTATTTGAACTGTTTAGAAAGTCAACCACACCAAATTTTTTCACGGAAGCTGCTTTAGAAGAACTTGATAGCTTATACGGAAATATTGAGAGAAGCGAAATTATAAAAAATAATTTTTATCTGATATATGCAAATATTAAGGCAAAATGGGTGAAATCTAATCGAACCATTCAGAACTTCAACTCCAAATACGAGGACTGGCTTAATGAAGATACCATCCTGGATATATTGGCAGTAGATAAACCCACCACATCAACCAGAGGAGCAAAAGGAAGGCCAAAAAAAAAGTATTGAGGAGTGTTCAATTTTCACAAGAAAGAGGAAACTTGCCGATGCCACCAATGACTTGACCACGAAGCAATTATCGGAAGCGCTGTCTATTAAATTTACAAAGGATAGTGAAAGAGTTAGGTCGCACATAACCAAATCTGTTGCTGATGCAAGCCCACTGCGACTAAAAAGGATTAAGGAAAGCATTCCCACGCCCACAAACGCACACATTAAAAAGTATGGTTCCGAAGAAGCCTTGGCCTTGTTTATGGACTTAGAACTTTCCAAAGAGAAATATGAGAAACTACGGGCATCTTTAACGCGACACGGCGCTGACGTTTTACCCGGATACAAGCATATTACGCAAGCCAAAATAAATTCACGACCACTGCATACGGAATTTACGGAAGTCTCTGCGAAAGCCAATCTGCAGGATCTCATGGGCCATACAGCAAAACGGTTGTTGGAGAGTCTTCCTGAAAATGAGGTGAAAATTCTTCCTGAGAAGTTGACATTGATCAGCAAATGGGGCTGCGATGGATCATCCGGACAAAGCGTTTATAAGCAAAGGATATCTTCCGATGACGCTACAATATCGGACGGAAATATGTTTATGGCATCTGTTGTTCCTTTGCGGCTTAAATCGGATGTTTCCCTTCACTGGAAAAATCCACGTCCGTCATCAGTGCATTATTGCCGACCAATAATGTTTCAGTTTGCAAGGGAATCGGCAGAACTCATAAGGACCACGGTGAAGGACATTGAAGAACAAATAAGCAAGATTAAGCCTACAAAGCTGCAAATTGGAGAAGGAAAATATATTGAATGCAATTACGAGTTCCATCTGACCATGGTTGACGGAAAAGTCGTAAACGAACTGACAGGAACAACCTCAACAATGTCATGCCCGATTTGCAAAAAGAGTCAGAAGAACTTTGGTAATTTAAACGATTCTACAAATGAGGAGAATTACGAATATGGAATGTCACCATTGCACGCAAGGATAAGGTGTATGGAATTCTTGCTAAAACTGGCGTATACCCTACCACAAGAGGAGGAAAACTTCGATGAAAATACATCAATAAAGGATAAGGAAAAGATCAGAAAGAAGCAAATACAGGATGCTTTTTTTAAACAAGTTGGACTAAAAGTAGACTGTCCCAAGCACGGATACGGTAACTCAAACGATGGAAACACTTCTAGGAGATTTTTTGAAAATGATGAGGCAGTAACTAGAATCACTGTAATTGACAATCAAATCGTGAAAAGATTGGGAACGATCTTGGATGTTTTAAACTGCAAAGAAAATGTCAATTCTACAAAATATGGAGAATATGCGTCGAAAACTGCATCTCTTTTAGCAGAAATGTATCCACAGAAGAAGTTGACCCCGACCGTCCATAAAATATTGGCGCATGGCAAAGATATAATTGAGTACCAGTCTTTGCCAATTGGAGAGCTTTCTGAAGAAGCACAGGAGTCTCTTAACAAATTTTATAAAAAATATAGATTGCAGAACACATTCAAAGCATCAAGGGTAAGGCAAAATGAGGACCTCTTCAACATGTTGGCAGCATCTTCCGATCCACTTATATCTTCCCTGCGGCATGTGAAGTCACGAATAGAGTTAGAAAATAATTATAGTTTAGAAATGGTTAGTCTTTTAGATATACCTTCTCTTACGAACTGTGATGAATATTTTACAGAAAATTGAAAAAATAAATTTAAAAAAAAATAATTTTTTTTTTAATTTGTTGGGTAATAATTTAAAACATAAAAACCTAAAGAAAAAAAATAAAAACAATCTAAAAATGTAAAAATAATTTTTTTTAGTTACCATAAAATTGATTTTTCTACTAATTTTAACTTTGATAACCCATAATTAGGCCCCTACAGAGCGTAGCACCCTTTCCAAACGCTCATTTCATAGGCTGAACAGTTATCTATCATATGCTGTTTAAACTGTTCAATTATCTTATTCGGTTCAAAAGATATGATTTTTGCAACGAAAAAACTCAAATGGCGCCACTGTGCGACGGCCGTAGCGGGCCAGAAAATGCATTACATTCTGCTGGTGTCTAATAATTGTAAATTTTTCTGTACATTCAATATACCTCATTGCTTTCCAACGGAAGGCTAAGGTAAAATGTAAAAAGAAAATACAATATAATAGTCTGGTAGTGTATAAAGTCATTTCTGAAAAATTGTAGGAATAGAACTATTACAAAAAAGCTTTATAAAATACATAACTGAAATTTAGCTCATAGAATAAATTCGAAAAATGAAAAATGTTGAATGTAAATTATGGACCGAATATCACAAAATTGCATGATATTTTTATTATCCATATGAAGCTAAGTTGGAAAAAATTTTACCTTAATATCTATATCTGCTACGGTTTTAGACGTATTTAATTAATTTACCAGAGTGGGCTTAATATGGGGCCTGTAGTAAATTATGGACTGATCATCACGAAATTTATTAGTGTGTTATTTCTAGTCCTATAAAACTGTGACGTACCAAATTTTATTATGATACCCTTATTTATTCCAGTTTTAGGCGGACTAAACTGTTGTCTGGGAGTAGAGTTTATATGGGGCCTAGGGTAAACTATGGACCAATCTTCACGAAATTTCACAGTGGGATATCTAGTCCTTTGGAATGGTGACGTTTCAAATTTTGTTATGCTAGCATTATTAATTATGATTTTAGGCGTACTAAACTGTTTTCCGGGAGTAGGGTTTATATGGGGCCTAGGGTAAATTATGGACCGATTAACAGTGGGATTTCCAGTCGAATAAAATGAATTTTTGCTTAATCTTATATCATTCCGTGCATTGTTCCACCATTTATGTTAGTTTTTGTAACAAAATTATAAATTTTTTTAATTTCACAGCTTTCATCCTACTAAGCCGATTTAGCTGGATTTCAATCCCAAACTGCTTAGGATAACATGAACCAATTTGACACCAAGTTTGTTTATTTCTTTTGAGTTTTTCGTGGAAGTTTTACATGGAATGAAAAATTTTGTATGCCCTCTTCACAACTTATTGTGGTGTGGTGTGCTTACAACAATTTAAAATTAATTTCGACATCGACAACGACTTACATAAAAGGGGTGAATCTGTTTATTTTAAAACTAAATGCGAAATTCAGGAAAATAGGATTTATAGTCATGGTCTTAAAAAACTTGACAACAGGTTAGTTAGATTCTGGTATAACTTGTATATTTCCAAATAAATATTAAGATATTTATAAATACATATTTTTGAAATGAAATAAAACTTAATTTTAACACAATTTAAATAAATTTATATTGACAAGCCAAGGCCAAAATCAGTATTAGTTTGATGATTGTTTCTGTTATTGTTACCGCTTATAACGTTCTAAAAAAAATTAAAATAACAAACTTTAATTAAAATACATATTTAAAAATGAATGATTACATGACCTGGATCTGCTATAACCGCAGAAACTAAGCAAACAGCTACAAATATGAATTGCAATAATTTAATTTTTGCTATAAAGTTGTTTTATAGAATGTTTATAATACTATTTAACATTTCAGTGTCTCAAAGGTTTTATATGATTTTATTATCATAACCAGTGTTACCATATACAGTGAAAACTCCACTAACGGACACCTCCCATACGCGATCACCTCTATAAAACGGACAATTTTCTAAGTCCCTTTGTTTTCAAAGTGTTTTTAGAACAAATTTCTCTCTGTTAGACGGACACTCCAATGGCAACGATAAAAACATACAAAATATCTACATTCATGTATAGAAATTACCATACATTAAGCCACAGCAGACATACATTTTAAGTTGTGTGATTCCCTTTTTTTTGCTATCATTGGCAGTTTTTTGTGTGATTTTCTTTGATGTTTTTTAAGCGAGTTTATTTAAGAGCAAGTGCTGATTGATTAAGGTGTTAATAACAATTTATCGAAGAATTTTTATTGTCAAATGGCTGGGCGAAATTCTCTTACATTAAATGAAAAAATTAAAGTTATAAATGTTCAAGAACAAGAAAAACTTTCAGTTCGTAAAATTGCAAAACGGTATTGTAACAAAACAAAACATTTAAAAAAAAACGTGCTTAATTACATACAAATTTATTTTTTAAGATTGAGCATTGGGAAAACTCAGTCTGAAAGTATTCTAAAAACTAAGTAACATCTCAAAGCCAGTTGGCAATCTGGATTAAACATTAATTATAAAAAGAATTGTCTTTCGACAAAAGCTTGGGAAAATGACAAGTTGTGTTTTGATTGGTTTGCAATTGCCAGAAGCAAGAATTTGCCTTCAGAAACAATATCAAGTGATTCAGGATGTTGTAGAGCAAGAAATTGATAAAATTAAATCGCTCAAAGAAGCCGTAACACATATTGAACGTTTCAACGCTTTTGCTTTAAATAATTTTTTAGCATATTAGAAATTATACAATTTGGAAACCCTTTTTGAAGAAATGCACACAAAATGGAAACAAGCGAACTTTAAACAGGCTATAATCCGCCAGTTCCTTTCCATTACCACATAAATTTATACCCCCTCATTTATAAAAATATTTCAGTTTTATTTAAGGTTAATTAAACAAATTTTCATATAAAATTCGTCTTTTTTTTAAATTTTTTTAATAAAAGTTTGATCTCATTATACCCACACCACAATAGTGGAGAGGGTATTATGCATTTGTGCTGATGTGTGTAACGCCTTAAAATAGTGGTCCTAACCCACCTTAAAGTATACCGATCTACTCAGAATCACTTTCTGAGTCGACCTAACGATGTCCGTCCGGCTGGCTGGCAGGCTGGCTGTCCATGTAACTTTGTGCGCAATGTACAGGTCGCAATTTTGGAGGGACACAAAATGTATAAATTTTTAAAAAATCGGACCACGAGGGGAGATAGGGGCAATTTCTGCCTCTCAAAAAGATTTTAATGAAATTTAAAACATAGATAGATACATATCTATAGGGACACATTAGCTATACAGTTTTTAAAAAATAGGACCACAAGGGGAGGCAGGGGGCAATTTCTGCCTCTCACAAACTTTCAAACCAATTTTCATGAAGTTTAAAAACATAGATAAATCCATATTTACATGGACACATAAGCATGATGTGTTTTTAAATACTGTGGTGTAGGGTATCATATGGTCGGGCTTGACCCACTATACTTTCTTACTTGTTTTAATTGCTTTATGTCTATGTATGAATCTTTAACTAATATGAAGTTAAAAAATAAATAAACATACATATTTAAGTTGAAATGCGCTTAAATTTGTTTTACTTATAAAAGCAGATATATCCTGACCTTTTTAAATGAACTATCCCGAAGACGGACACTTCCCGTTAACGGACAAATTTGCTGTGACGGTCGGTGTCCGCCTACGGGAGATTTCACTGTATTTCTTATCAAAAACTGGAAATTTACGCATAAAAATAAACTTTTCTCGAAAAAATTATTAATTTTATTTTTAGTTAGCAGTTGATATTTTTCGTTTTAAATAAATTACCGATTATTTAGACAATTTGAATAACAAAACTGTCACCAAATTAAGGAATATGTAAAAGAAAGGTGAACTGTAAAAATTGGAGAGAAATTACACTTCTAAACACAATACAAAAGATTATAGAATTGATAATATTAGACCGTTGATCACCTCTCGTAAAGCTTTCAGAGATTAGAAAGCAGGGTTCAGAAATTTTATAGAGCAGGCAAAAGAACTGAACTCATCGTTTTATGCACTATTTATAAATTTTGAGCGTGCCTTTGTCACAAATGCAAAGGTATTTTATATGAAAGATTCTTAGCAAAAACTTTGTGCCAGATAAACTTATTGAAATAATTAAATTTCCAGAGTCTGATTATAGCCGAAGGTGTTCGGCAGGATTGCGTATTTCTTTTGCCCATTGTTCTAGATAATGCCATGAGTGAAACCAACAATACCTCTCCCCATGGCATCCAATGAGTAGCTGTCTACTGGGGAAAAACAAGTAAGAACTCAATTGCTTACAATATAAGACAGAGTAAATTTATGTGAATCGGTAACATAATAAGATGTAATAACAACATTGCCAAAACAGCATTGCAGTACAACTCTCAAGACCATAAGAGAGTTGGCAGACCAAGTAATACATTGCGTATTACAGTAGAAAAGGAACTGCTTAAGAATGGCTCAACATGGACCGTTGCAATACGAAAAGCACCGAATACGTTGGAAAAAGTTAACTGAGGCCATTTGCTCCCATACATACATTTAAAATATATAATATCCTTTAATTCTTATTCCATTAAACTTATTATTTATTTTTTTTTATAAATACAACTACAAATTACAGTATACCATATTTACCCGAACAATACTAATTAAGACCTTCACCCGTTGTAGTAAAACAGACGATAGTCTCTGGCGGGAATCGAACTCACAACCCTCGCATTGATAGAGAACTCACTACCAACAAGTCTACCGGGACACTCACTTTTGACTTTTTCTCTTTATTGTTATTTTTTTAAATATACCTTTCCATGGCAAAATTGTACGCTAAAAACCATGGTTTAAAAAAATCGCCAATTTAAAATTTTTTTTAAATATATCCTATCCAAGGTAAAATTGTACATGATAGCGGCTATGTTGTTTTACACTTATGTCACATATAGTCCACCATTTCTTGCTATTGAAATTCAGCCAGATCGGTCCAACAATGGCTGAGATATGACCAAAAAACCACGACTGCCTCTAATTTTTCCAAAAAATCCCTTGTGGTTGTTGTATTTTTATTACTTTTTTTCTGTATATCTGGAGAACGGGAAAAGCCAAAGTTTTCAAATTAGGTACAAACATTAAGGTTATAAATACACACCATCCCACAAAATGTGGGCGTGATTGGAGAAGTGGGCGTGGTACCTCCCATACAAAAAGTATTAAAAATTTTATAAAAACCTGAATTTTTTGACTATAATATGACCTATGGTTACTCCTTATATATCAAAAGATCGGAAATTTTTAATAGAAAATATTTTCTGAAAAACTCGGGAAAATCGGTTCAGATACGAAAAAGTTATGACCAAAATAATATTTTTTTTTTGAAAAATACCCATTTTCGGGAACCATAGATCTTCCCGAGTCCAAGTTTTATAACCAAAATAACTTCTTTAACACGTCGGTATATAAATCTTTCAAATCGGTTAAGAAATAGCAGAGTTATGACCAAAATACTGAAATCCCAAAATTTACTCTTTTTTATAATTAAGTTTGTTTTTTATACCCTTCACCGAAGGTCCTACACCCTATAAAGTATATATATTCTGGGTCCTTATGAAAAGCGAAGTTCAAATCCGGTTGTCGTGTCTTCAAAAGCGTTTTTAAATACAAAAGATTACACATTTTCAAGTACGGGAATAAAAATTAAAAATACATTTCCTAAACTGCGTTGCATTACTAGTAAATTGAACAGTTGCTGGTAGTGTGTTCCAAAGACGAATACTGTGAACGAAAAACTGCCATTCAGAAACTAACTTCTTGAATCTTATCGGCATCTGATTGTTATTTCTTCTTGACTGCGTAAAATTAACACGTTCAAATAGATACGTCGGCTCGCCACTATAGATAATTTTATGCAAAAGAGTTAGGCATCGAATATTTAGCATGTCAGGAAAACGCACTCCATAAAGTTTACTTTCGTAGGGTGTAACATGAGAGAAACGTCCTAAGTTGAAGACATATCTCAGAATGGCATTATATGTAGATGTTAATTTCCTGGTGCTTCTTTGATCACAGCTTGCAAAAACCTCGCTGTCATGTATTAAAGCTAGAATAAGATATGTCTTAGCCAAAAGCAAACGTATGTACAACGGGGTTGAGTGTTGAGTTGCCCAAAGCGAATGAAGCATCGCAAATACTTTCCCTGCAGCAGCGTTTATATCACAGAGTCTACAGAGGCGTCACGAGACAGAAAAAATTGTGTTTTTTCTGTCTTTTTCTTCGAAAGCTGCCCTTTTTGCGTTTTTTGTTTTGATTATGCAATTTGTGTAGATAGTAGCGGCCTGTTTTTACGCATTGTCACTTCACTAACAAAAAACGTTTTCTTTCTCTTTCTTCGAAAGCTGCCCTCGCAAATGATTTAGGCATTTTTGATACGTCACTTTTTTCATCTCTGTATACTTTGTGGTTTATATGATCTGACCAAGTAAGAGAAGAATTAAAAATAATGCCAAGGTTTTTAGTCTTCTTGACAATTTCTATTTGCTGCGAGTTCAATATTATATTGGGCTTAATAGTTATTTGTGTATTGTTCCTGGAAATTACAAGGCACTCAGATTTAGCGGGATTCAGACAAAGACCATTTGCCTTTGCCCAGGCTTCAATTTTTGATAGATTAAAATTTAATCTTGAAATATACTCACCAGTCTTATCAGGTTCACTACATATACAAACCATACATATACAAGCAATGTGAGAACTGTTTTGGCAAATCGTTTATATATATTGTAAAAAGTAGAGGACCTAATATGGACCCTTGGAGAACACCTTTCGTCACATTTTCCGACCATTATTTATTTTTTTTTTTTTTTAAACCACCATCGCCCTTATCGTGCGAATTTCTTTAGAAATGAGCTTTTTGATACGGAAAAAAAATTGGTTTGGAGCTTTTTTTTTATTTATTTCATCCTTTATTTTCTAAATTACTTATACATAATATTTACATATTGAGATGGTATCAAGTAGATATTACAACAAATAATGATTTTGGAGCATTAGAAATTATTTACAGTTCTTATATTTGAATATTTTAAAGATAAAATAAGGAAGAAAAACTTTAAGATTTGGAGCCTTAAAAAAAAGAAAAGAGTAAAAAATCGAAAAAAAGTTTTTTCGACATAAACTCGTCTAAAAACCCAAAAAATAACATTTGTTTTCGAAAAAATGATATCGCCATCGTTTACAATTTTACTTGAATAGGATATACATAGTTTAAAAACAATTTAGATCTACGAATTTTTTATTTCAGATTTTCAGAATTTATTTCCAGGGCATAGAAACTATACGTAAAAACGCCAATAAATGATTTTTAGGCAAAGCATTAGCAAAACGTTTGATTTTAATTTGTTTGTTGGGTATGAGTAATAATATCAAAATCTGGGTACACATCTAAAAATCGGTATAAATCAGGAAATGTAAGATCAAATTTAAAAATATTTGTTTCTTTATTATTCAGAATAAATTTCAAGCTGCGTTGTTAGTTTTCTTAATTTTCATAAAACTTTTAAAAGTTATAAAGCGTTATTTACAAGATTTATGGAAAAATTACGAAAAATTGTAATGTAGGAAACCTAAATGAGCAAAATCAGTGCAAAAACTTTTAGTTTCTGCACACAAAAATAAAGCTTGGACATTTTTCTTTTAAATTATTTTCTTAAAAGTGAAGAAAGTCGTGGCTTTTGCTAAAGTTATGAAGAAACCTCTATTAACCCATTAACGCCCAAATTAAAATCGTGAACAATTTTACTGATTCAACTTTTTATTTATATGTTAAAACACTATTTTTAACATACTATAAAAGAAAAATAAACAAAAAATAATTCAAAGTTGTGTTTTTAGAGATGTACTAAGTTTAGTACAAATGGGCGCTTAGGAGGGGTATTTTGCAATCCTATTTCCATACATAGCGTTTTCAGGCACTTTTCACATGATGTTTTAACTCGATTGGAGCATATAATACATCTAAGTTGGTTTGGTATTTTTTGGGGGTTATGACCATTGTTTTTTCTTGCTTCTCCTTCAATTCTAGATGACGATGGCCTAGTTTTATTGTTTTTTTTTCTCACTCAAATACGAGCGTGCTATATGCCTACGAATCGATAGTAAATCCATACGTTCATCAGGATTTGTAATGCAGTATAGGCTCCATGCGTTTGAAATACTCATGTCCACTATGTACGTAAATAAGACCCACCACCACTTCTATCCTTTTATTGCAATTCGGTACAGACTTATAGACTGATCCATTTGATCTACTCCTCGCATCCCTTTATTATAACTTTGGAAAACGTGAGGTATATCTACATCAACTTTTTGTTTTCTCGTGAAACACCATCTTTTAACTTTACCAACTGGCTCTACAGTATCGAAATTAGTTCCAATCGTGCAAACATTATTATCTTTCCACCTAACCATTAGAATTTCCTTTGTCTTATCAAACCTATGGTCATAATCAGCTCTAGACTTTTTACGCATATCCTTTGATGAAATCAATGGACATCGTTTCGTTCTGTTTTCGCGTAAGGTTCCAGTAGCTCTGTATCCAAGGCTCTTGAGGTCTACAAGCAGTTTGTAGTTTGTAAAAAAAGTTATCAAAACAAACGACGTGTTCCTTTGGATTTATTGGAGCTCTTGATAGTAAGCCCTTCACAACGCGTGATCCCAGAGAATCCGTGGTAGCCTCAGATGTTTTTCCGCAATATATATCAAATGTACAACAATAACTATCAAAGCTGGTCAATGCCCAATTACGATATCCGTATCGCACAGGCTTACCCATTATAAATTGTTTGGCAGAATGGTGACCAAAGTACTTAACCATGGATTCATCAATCGATAAGTTTTCATGTAACATTCCGAATTGACAAAACTTGTATTTTGAACATCTTATCAATAAAGCTCGTGGCCAAAGAGTTATCTGCAAAATGCAGGTTTGTTTTAATTTCCAAGAATCTGTTTCGTGACATGCAATCAGAAACCAACCACACTTAGATCTTCATCGACGCTCCAATATGACCTTTCAGTGGGTAGTTTATGATATCCGGTAAAAATAAGAATGGACAAGAATTTACGGATTTCTCTCTTTGGTAAAAATGTTGTCAACTGGAAAGTACAAAAAAGTTTCACCGCACTTATTTTTCTTACCTCAAGCGACCAGTGTACTAAATTTAGTACAGCAACACTTTTTATATTACAGCACGAACAACTTAAAATGATTTAAGCTAGTATGTGATTTGTTTAATTACTTATGGTGTTAAAGGTTAAAAAAACTACTTTTTGGCACTTTGCAGAGGCAAATTTTATAAAATAAACTAAATAATCACTCACATGCCAACACAAAAAAATAACGCTTCTACAAAACGGGGATTACCCGCACTATTATTTCATTGCTTTGGTAATTTTTGCTTCATTCATATTGCATATACTCTTACTGATAGATAAAAAGCGTTGCCAGAGTAAAAAATCGCATGAGGAGATTTTTACATCATTATTAAGTGGTGTACTATTTATAGTACAGAGGGCGTTAATGGGTTAAACACTAAATTAATAAAAACTGTAATTTTGATGAAAAAAAACTAAAAAACCCCAATAAATCTGCACATACGGCAACTCTGAAACAGATCTATAAAATTAAAGTAGGCATACATAACATCAAGTATATAAGAAAATTATTGTGGTGTAAAAATATCATTTGAATATTTATACATTTTTAATTTTAACCACAGGTATGTGCGTATTCCAGTTTATAAAAAGAAACAAAGAAATGACTAAAGAGTTTCTTCGTAATACTGATAAAAATCTTACAGGATTATTTATGTACATCAATGCATATGTATAAATTTATTTATTTATAATATCACCACTAGTGTTGAATGATGTAAGCAGTTTGGGATTGAAATCCAGCAAAATTGGTTCAGTAGGATCAGAGCTATGAATCGAAATGTGGAACCAACACCCTAAAAAGTTGATAATTTCTGCTAAAAAAAAATAATATAAATGGTGGAAAAATGCAGGGAATGATATAAGATTTTGCACAAATTCGACTTATTTGACTGGAAATCACACTGTGAAGATCAGTTTATAATTTACCTTGGCCCCATATAAACCCTACTCCCGGAACACAGTTCAGTAGACCTAAAACTGTAACTAAAAATGATATCATAAAACAATTTGGTACGTCACAGTTTGATATTACTAGAAATCACACTAATATGTTACGTGATGATCAGTCCATAATTTACCAAAGGCCCCATATAAAGCCCACTCTGGTAAATTAATTTAATACACCTAAAACCGTAGCAGATATAGATATTGCGGTAAAATTTCTTCCAACTTAGCTTCATATGGCCAGAAAAAATGTCATGCAGTTTTGTGATAAATTTACCTTAGATACCATATTTAGCAGCCTTCTGAAATTCACTGTAAACGCTACAACTAATTTCACCGCTGTATTGAAATTTATTCAAATTGATGTTTTTAATACCAGAAATCACTTTGCAGAATTTTGGGATGATTGGTCCATAACTTACCATTGCTCCAATATAAATTCTCCTCCAGAAAATAATTGAAGTTCGGCTTAAACTGTTACGAATCATGATATTTTACTCAAGCTAGTTTAAATTGCTTAAAAAAAAAGCATAAAACTTTCTATTTATCGGTCAATAATTTAATACAGGTCTTAACCGCTACCAATTTTAATACTGACGTCTGTTTTTTATAAAGATAAATTTACAATACTTACTTACTTAATTACTTACTTACTTATTCCGGACCACTTTCTACTTCTCGGTCTATCCTGTGCCGCTGTTTTGGCAGTTCTAGGATCGATTCCTTGTTCTGTCAGAATGTTGTTAATAGTGTCATGCCACGTTATTCTTCTTCTTCCTCTGCTCCTCCTACCCCTGGGTCTTGCTTCTGCCACTCGTTTCGGCAGGCGGTTCTCTGGCATTCTGGCTAGATGTCCGAACCACCTTTGCTTATCACGTTCGATTTTGTTGTTTAGCGGTTCTGTATTTAAGCTGGCTCGTATAGTGTCGTTTCGTATTCTGTCTCGTCTCGTCTTGTTTTATTTATTTATGTATTTATTAATTAACAATAAGTAGATATACATAATATAGATCACACTCCTGAAATATTCGAACTGTCAGTGGAGGGTATTAAAGATTCGGCTCATCTGAATATAGCACTCCATCTTGTTTTTAATTAAACAAGAAAGAGTGCGATATTTAACTATGCCGAATCTTTGTTACCCCTTACTAAAAGCTAGAAGATTTTGAAAGTGGTGCTTTCATAAGGTTTGCAATAAATTTTAAACTAATCTTCTTTGATTAATTTGAACTCATACAAATAAGTGTCAATTAAAACAGTTTTACTTAAATAAATATGGGGGAGTTCATGTCAAGTGACCCAATTTTAAAAACGATCTCTTCCGATTTGGATGAAACTTGCGCCAAGGTAAATCCTATTGGATAGTAGTTTAGACATAAATTTTCAACAAGATCGGTCTTTCTCATCCAGATTACTTATTACCTTTTAGTGTTATAAAAATTTGTTTCAAGTAGCTAAGATAGCTATCTGACCAATCTCATTTTGGAAAAAAGTTCTTTTGTTCTTTTAAATTTTTTAGCGGGAAAGTTTTTTTTTTGTTCAAAAGAATGCTTATGTCTTTTGCTTAAAGGTAGTTTTGGTCGCATTTTGGGCCGCGAGTGGCATATGTACAAAAAAAAATAATTGCTAACTTAAGACGATCGTTTTTATTTTTGAATTTTTCCCTATTCGTGTTTAAGTGTTTCTAAGACCTTAAAAATAACACTTATGCCGAGAAACTAGACAAATTAACCTTTCCGACGGTATGTAACATTCCCAACTAGCATTTAAAGCACCGATACTGTAATACCCACAATATGTTTATCCCAGGAATAAAATCACTTTATTTTCTATAGAAATGTTGACAAATAAATTTTTTTTTATTAATTTGTAATAATAAATAAATTATATATTATGATAATAAAAAAAAATTATATCTAATAATTATAATATATATAAAATAGCTGATGAAGTGTTTAAGTTTTGCAAATTTTCAAATACAAAGTCTTTCATCCTCCCATATTTATTGTCTTTATTTTCTGCTTTTTTGCCACTTCTTTGTTGGCGTTACTAGGTTCAGCTGTTGGTTTTTGGAAGGGTGCAAAATGTAAGGCAGACCGCCATTAATTTTCCAACCATAAAAAAAAAATTCCCGCTAAAAAAAATATTAAAAAAAGATCTGGGAATTTAATTCTCGTGATGAGTAATACGAATGAAATTTACAAAAAAAAAAAAAAAATTCTGATAGTGCATAGAAAAATATTCCTGAAAAATTTTGATGGAATGGGCATATTAAAGTATGAAGGCTTTATGGATTGTAATTTGACTTTGAAGACACATTCGAATTATTATGGAAATTAAAAAAAAAAACAAAAAAAAATTTTTCCAAAACATTATTTAGAAAGCTATCTAAGCTACTTGAGACAAATTTTTCTAACACCAACAGGAAATAAGTAACATGGATGAGAAAGAACACCTGTTTGGCCAAAATGTCAAACTTTGACCACCTCTAACTCAGAAACTTTTGAAAATTGTGTTGAAAATTTGTGTCTAAGCTACTATCCAATAGGACTTGCCTTGGTGCAAATTTCATCCAAATCGGAAGACATCGATTTCAAAATTGGATCACTTGACATGAAGTCCCCCATATGTTTAACTTAAATTCTTTAAATTTACACAATTATAAAAAAACATACATATTTAAATTTTTATGAATTCAGAAGTTTCTTTAAAATGGTTCGTAAGTGCGTAAAAAATCGTGCGTGATGTTAAAATTTGAATCGCCCACGCATATTTTACATTGCAATCATACTTAAGCTTCGTACAGACGATGGTCAGATCTTACAAAGTTGTCATTTTTCTGACAATGGTGCCTTTGTCAGATGGATTTATTTTACACATCTTCGAAATGAAAATGAGCTTACAATGTTCACACAGTTGCTAGACATTTTTAGGCAATTTTAATGACAACATTGTAAGATCTGACCATCGTCTGTACGAAGCTTTACGTTCTAATGCGTGTAAAAGGTCGGTCAGGGTGTCTTTTATAATCCGACATCAATAGTTTTGTACGCATACCATCTATTTTTATTTTATTTGGTTTTAAACTGTTACAAATAAATTTTTTGAATTTTGAAAAAGTTAACCTATGCCGACTTGCAATCGAAAAATGTTGGTATACATGGGCATTTCCAGCGTGTAAATAATCTTGTCTTTAGGTCCATGCTGTTCAATTGTTGTTTCTTTTGTTACTAAATGTAGAGTAAGTAACGCTTTACCCCAATTTTACATATAAAATTTTTTTTACAGAAATTTACCGTAAACTGAATTTAATAAATTTTGTGTCAAAAATAAATTCGTCTTTTTCGACCGAAACTCTGTTTTTTTGTTGTTGGATTTAACGACACAGCTATGATATTTTGCATTTTCTGTTTTGTAACACTGAACTTCGCTATTATGAATAGATTCTTGCACTTGTTCATTGGACGATTGCATATGCCAAATTGTTAATTTAGTAACAGCGGCAGCATATAAGCGTACATTTTCTGACGATATTGACAAATTTTTAAAAGATATAGGAAACCACTGCTGCAAAAGTTCTCGTAGAAGAGACAACTTTCCCTCAAGATTATTTTGGAACGAACTCAAGAAATAATCAACAGAATTTTGGAACAGTGGGAGTCCACTCCATTATTATTTTACTACGGATGATATTGAAGGAGATTTTAAAAGCGCTAAATTAAATTTTATTATATCCGGACTTTCTACTTCTGCTTATGAAATGTCTTGCCTCTTTCTGCAGTACATATTGAAAATTGTAAACACAATAAATTTAGAAATGCAATCCGAAGATGCTCCTTTGAAATTTAAGATTGCATTTTGAAAAATATTCATCCATTCTCACAACAATTTCGTAAATTTTCGACAAAAAGACACGTTAAATTCTAAAAAGTGTACTAAAGCGTTTTCTGGCGGCAATCAAAAATAAAAATAAAACCGCATCATACTAGGGATGGGCAAATTGAAAAAATATATCGATATATATCGAATCGATATTTTTTAAGAGTATCGATATTTATTTTTTCAAAAACATCGATGTATCGATATATCGAACGTATTACCAAATTAAAAAATTTAATATACATGCCCAAATCTTATTATTATTCCAAATATATATAGGCACATATGGAGGCTTCAAAGCTGAACCTAACCAAGTCATAAAATAAAATGCATATATGTATTTCAAAACTGGTGTGAAATTCTTCGCAAATTTTAACTCTATCGAGTTCGGTAACGGACTAAATCAAAAGTTTTTCGTTCCAAAGGTAACGGTAATAAACCCATGTCAATGGCTCCAGAAATTAATGACAATTCACTAACTCAAACTCAAAAATTATCGAATTTACATTTTTGACTTGGTTCGCTTCAGCTCTGAGCCCTCCATATATTGTTCCAAAACCGCATAAAATAAATCTTGTCAAGTTCGTTTGACTTTACTGTTTTAATTAGAAATCTGCAAGGTAAAACCCCCGCTTCTTTCTTAATTCTTCTTCTAATACATGCAGTCTACAACTGACATGAAATGCTTAACATTAAGACTGTGTTCATACGGCTCTTGTCTTATTGACATGATTGCTACTTTATAGGCGAGAGGGACGAGGGGAAAAGAAACAAGTACACAGATGCATGTACATAAAGACAGTACATGCATCTGTGTACTCGTTTCTTTTCCCCTCGTCCCTCTCGCCTACAAAGTAGCAATAATGTCAATAAGACAAGAGCTGTATGAACACAGACTTATCAAAGAAGAAAAAGGAAGAATCTTGTCAATAAGACATGAGCCGTATGAACTCAGCCTAACACTAATATGATGTTAGTGTTAAGTATAGAATCATCATGTTGGAGGTTTTCTCATGTTGGAAGACGTTTGTTAATGCAAATGTTTTAACAACGCTTTTATAACCATGTTATAACAGAAAATCATGTCAGTTGAAGACGGGGAGTTATTGATCTTCATATTAGTTTATAAAAACATATGATGCTTGCAGTGATGCCAATTTTTAAATACATATTGTTTGAAAAAACGGCTAAAATTTTGAGTTTTTAATGAAAACTGACTTTTAAAAATATCGAATTCGATAGTTGTATTTCAATATCGATATATCGGTATTTTAAATATCGGCCATATATATCGATTTTTTTTAAATATCGATATTTTGATATATCGATTTTTTTGCCCATTCCTACATCATACAGGTTTGGCTAGAGCATATACATTTTTAATTCTTGAATATTTTGTAAAACTATCTATTTTGAATCCGGGTGCTTGAAATTCATTTTTTCCCTATGGTTTCTTTGGCAAAGTTTCTTGGAACGATTTATAGAACCAGAATCGCGATGTGCTTTTGACGCGAAAAAATTTTACCCACCCTATTATTATGTATCATTAATGAACATGTATTTATTTTTGTAGCTAAAGTACAGATTATATGTACAAATGAATTTTAAGTACCTTTTGTTTTTTGTATTAAATTTTTGTTTATAAAAATAAAATAAAAGAAATTTAAAAAAATGATTTAGTACTATTGGCGTCGAAAAAGTTCATTGGTACGATGTTGGTTTTCTCATTTATCATCCCTGATACAGATTTAAGATTTAATAAAATGCAGTGTACTCTCTAGCGGCCTAAAATAAAAAAAACCTGGTACTCTTGGTACTTTTAATTATCGACTAGGGTTGCGAATTCCATGCAACTGCATGTTTTACGTCGATAGTCTAAGAACGACGTCGACAAAATGTCTTTCCAAGTCATTAAATTTGCTTTAAGTAATTTTCTTTTTAATTTCCATATCAGAAAAAAATACTGCGTCAATTGGTCCCGGTCCCATATTTGTATGATGAAATAAAATTCACTTACGCAAAAAAAAAGCCGCAGAATCACCGGGAATAATAGACTTGAGAGGAAATGTTTAGAGCCAATATATAAAGCGAGAAAAAAATAAAAATACGTTTTTAAAATCATGTTCGTAAGTTGTATAGTTTTTGCGATATGAACTTTTTTTCTACTTTCTTTCATACATGTTTTTTGGCTCTGGTGAATATTTTCTGTTTTGTCAGTTTCAGCGTTCTTCAATTCCTGCGACGATATTTTAAAACAAGTTCTTAAAAAAATTTTAAATTCACAAAAAAAAACCTACTAAATAAAATCAACAAATAAATTATTTTGGAGCTTTGACATTAATATGGAAGTTATGGCATTAAAAGCTATTTTCGTGAGTGGTATTTGTTCGGGAGTTATGGTCAAATATGGACTGATGCCAATTGTATTTGGTTAGATAATTTAGATTGCAGTAAAATATTTTTGAAACAAATTTTTGTATTATTTAAGTCAATAAAAATAACACAAATTTTTTTTAAGATAACATTTCGTCAACTTTTAACCATTTTTGTATATTTGATCAGCACCTCAAACTTATAAAAAACTTTACAATTTAACCAGAAAATCCCAATTTTGTCTTAACATCCACATTTTTCTGGGTATTACCACTATTGCCACCGCCATTCATAATATTCTGTTTAAAAAAAAATAAAATTCAATTAGCAACTTAAAAAAAAAATTAATAACACACAAACACAATTCTCTTCTCCCATATTTTCTATTTAAATTCAATTGTAAATATGGGAAAAGGGAAAAAACTCCTGTGGAATTTTTATTCATAATTGGGCTAAAAGTTTATTGCTTACCTTGCCAGGAGTGGCCATTACACTGGCAACAATGCAGGCAACTACAAATAATGTTTGAAATAATTTCATTTTCCTTTTTATTTAATATGAAAATGTCCCTTCCAGATATATTCAATCAACTGATGTATTATTGTGATTCTACTTTCCTTATATACCATTCTTGACTGCCGAACAGACAAAGTGTTTTTAATGTTTTTTAATGGGAATTGAAGTGGAGGGGCTGAATATAGCATTGTAAGCGTTAATTATAAATTGTGGTAAGAATAGCATTTTATTAATAAGTTCAAGCGGTTTTTACTCTAAATGAAATGTTTACTTCTTAGAAAATGAATCACGTATATTCTTGTAAAATAGATTTTAGTTTGTCTTAAAAGTTAAATATCAAAAATAACAAGTTAGAAAGTACACAGAAAAAATTATTGCCGAATTATTTTCAAACAAACGCTTGTTTGAAAATTTTTTTGATTTCTACAAATTTTTTTACTGATTCAATCAATATTTTTGTTTGATTTTTATTTAACCAACAAAAATGTGGACAACTCTTCGAAAATTTAATAAGCGCGCTATTGGTTTGAAGTTTTCATAATTTTGTATGAGTTATTTAACGCTCTTTAATGTTGTCGTCTTTTTGCATTTTTTTTATTGATTGTAAGCAACACTTCTTTATGTGAAATATAAGAACTACAACAAAAAACACATGCAGTCTATTTTTGGACGCTTTAAAAAAGTACAGCAATAAGAAAAATGATAAAATAGCGTGAAGAGGTTTGTAGTAAAAAAACAACAAAAACAATAGCAGGTAAAAAAAACGTTTCATTTTTTTAAACAACAGAAAAAACACATAATAAGAAACAAAATAAATTTTTGGTTGGTTTCAAAGTTGGTAAAAAAAAACAAAATCCCGTATTCAATTTTTTCAAATAGTTTGTTTAAATACATCAAATACAAAAATAGAATGATGGCGGAAAACATATCGAGTCGGTCTGCCGCCGTTTTTGGTTACATTTCTTCTTCATTAGCAAAGGAAAGGATAAAGCAACAGTGAGTGATGAAGAAAAACACTGAGTATAAATATGACTTCGTTCAAAAATTATTCCAACAAAAAAATGTGTCTCAAAGCCAGCCGGCCGCTCTGCTCTGCTTCATCTTCGCCAACAGTGCTTGCTTGTGTGCGCGTCATTGCTTGCGCCAAAACTTTTTTGTTTGATTCAGCAAAATTATTTGTTTGAAATTTATATGAATTTCAGTAAACTTTTTGTTTGATTCTGTAAAATTATTTGTTTGAAAAAATCGGCGTTTTTTCAATAAACAAAATGCAAATAAATTGTTTGAATATGCGAATTTGTTTGTAGGACCGATTTTAGACAAAAAATTGTTTGATTCTACAAATTTTTTGTTTGAATTGGAAAAATTATTTTTTCTGTGTAGAGTCATTCAAGCTCCATTATTTATTTCACACCCTACAACACAGTTTTTAAGGGCACATGCACACTATCTGGGACCTATGGGCAATCATGGATCCGACGAATCATTAAGGTAGATTAATAGGTAAGGTTTAAAGGGCAGTCGACTAGAGAATGAATCATTTGGGTGCTTATAGCGGCCCCTTTGTAGTACCCTAATCCAGTGACCAGAGACAAGCCAGTGTTCACCAGATTACTCCCCAGACTTCACTGTAGCCTCCAATTGTTTTGATTCCCTGCAGAAAAGAAAGATCGACCTTAATTCTGGCAGTCGTGATCGAAAGCAGTTTTATTTCTTATTCTTTCAGTCGATACTAAAGGAATCGAAATTATTTTTTCAGTATTGTGAAACTCAAATTAATGCTTTCCCTGCAAATATTATTGGACTACCTGATCCATTTTGATCAAATGGACAACTCCCTGGACTGGACCAATGTAATGCAAGCATGGAACATGCCATTGTTACCAAGTAAGAGTGCTATATTCGGCTATGCCGAATCTTATATACCCTTTACCATGGTGCAATACGAACAGGAAGGCCAGTTTTTTGGGGGGCTTGTCCAGTTACCAGCTAAAATGCAGTTTGTCCAGTTAAAAAATAATTTCTTTAATTTTAAAAACTAATAAATCATAATCCGTCACAGTTATAATTGTAGCCAAAAATTTATATTAGATTCCAAGAATGAACATATTAACCATAATGTAGTTAGTCTCTTGTCGTGAAGGAAAAGGAGTCCGTTTTCTGCCAATAAGAAAATCTGCAAATTTAAGATTTTCGGCAGTGTTGTTTTATGTAAATTTATTTAACTGTAATTTCGAATTCTATTGCGTGAGACTTAATATTTGCAATTTCTAGTCCTAATAAACTGTGAAGTATTCAATTTTATTCTGATAGCATTATCTATTACGGTTTAGGCGTAGTAAACTGTTTTCCGGAAGAAGGGCTTTTATGGGGCCTAGAGTAAATTATGGACCAATCTTCACGAAAATTCACAGTGTCACTACTAGTCCTATAAAACTGTGACGTGCCAAAAATTGTTATGATAGCATTAATAATTATGGCTTTAGGCGTACTAAGCTGTTTTCCGGGAGTAGGGTTTATATGGGGCCTAGGATAAATTATGGACCGATCTTCACGAAATTTCACGGTGTAATTTCTAGACGTGCCAAATTTTGTTATGACAGCATTATTAATTACGGTTTTACACGTACTAAACTCTTTACCAGGAGTAGGGTTTCTATGGGTCCTAGGGTAAATTATGGACCGATCTTCACGAAATTTTACGGTCGAATAAACTTAACTCTTGCAAAATCTTATAGCATTCCGTACATTGTTCCACCACTTATGTTAGAGTTTTTAACAAAATTATCAATTTTTATAACTACAAGCAGTTTGACACCAAGGTTGTTCATTTCTTTAGAGTTTTTCGGATGTGAGCGTGTTTTCAACAGACGGACAGACGGACATGGCTAAATCGAATTAGAATTACTCAAGGACCCAGAATATATATATATACTTTATGAGATCTGAGATGAATAATAAAAAAGTTTCACATGGAATGACAAACTTAGTATACCCTCTTCACAACTAGTTGGGGTGGAGGGTATAAAAACTAAATATTTTAATAAAAATTCGTGTAACTTAAGATACGGTCTCAATTAGTTTCCATTACAGCACATTTTAATTCTTTTTTCAAATTGGGCTAAATGCTTATTTATATATTCGAATCGATGAAATTTTAACATGTAAAAAATGCTATCAAACAAATAATCGCGAAAATCTGGAATTGATAAGAATTTAACATATGGGTAATTCCAAAGTGTTGAACGTGACAGTCGTACGCATCAAAAATGCAATAACATTTTAAGCAAAAAATATGGTTACGTTTTCTTAACCCTTAAATTATAACACTAAGAAAGCACTGTTATCTATGCTAAAGTTTATGGAGGGCGCGATTCTAGGTCAAAGATAATGACAAAAGAAGTAGCGGTTCAAACGTGAAAAAAACTGAAGTAGTTTTTGTGGCCATGTATAAAAAGGCGTAATTCAGCGAAACCTGCCACAATTTTTTAGTCAAACTACTTTCAGAATTTTACGTAGCAATGTAACATTAAAATGTCTTTGGTTTGATTCCAAAATCTTCTGTATTTTCTTTTTTTTAAGCCAAAATCTGGGTCGATATGTGACATTTCGAACGTGAAATTTTTTCCGCAATAATTTAACTGAATAATGATTAAAATAAAATAAAAATTTACCGTTAATCCGAATAACATTTTTCTCTTTGAACTCTTCCTTAGATTACAGACCATGTAAGAAAATTTTTTTGGAATAATTTTTATCAAATATCACCTCTTTTAAGACATATAAGAAATTACGTTTGCACAACTTTGCAGTCTGAACAAATTTATGAGTAAATTTATAAAATTATTAAAATCTAAATATTTCTCTATAACAATATCGTAAAATAATCAGCTTTTAATAACTTTTAAATTTTCGGACACGGTGGACCTTTTGACGGAAATGCTCTTATCGCACTTCTCTGCGGTAAATATGTGACAATTGTTCTTAAAGCACTTATCCCGTGACCAGTGAACCCAATACTATAATAAAAAGGACCGAATTGTGATAGGTGAAAACATGACATATAACTTGTGATAATAACTGGTGATAATGTGTTTGAAGTGTAGTTACTCCATAGGAAAGAAAATTGACGCAAAACTAGTCATGTGATTGGATTTTGTGCGGGATTGGTTCTATTACTTTATAGGAAGTCGATCTATCAAATTAACATGTTTCACTCGGGACGATATCAGCGATAGGCATTATTTAAGCCGGATCTAAATGTGTCCATTTAGGTTATTTCAGTGACCTGTTACAAAGTGTTAAAAAGGTGCCCATTAACTGCCTTCTAACTAAAGTGGTAAGTCCCCTTTATATAAGGTGTTAGAACTAGAACCGGTTTCTACCTCTTTAAAGCTTCCACGTGACATGTTAAGTGTTAGTTATCTTTCCCATTGGGATCTTGACCTTAAGATAACAAGACTATCCAGTTTTGTTATACGTAGGGAAAAATCACTATTCGTAGGGATTATCTTCTAGGAAAAATGGTCATAGGAAATAAATAACAGATTTTTTGAAAACATTAAAATGTAGGGACTTTTGAGTAAGTGGCAAAACTATAGACAACCTTTTTCGTTTTGCGACAGCATACTAATAAAATTGTTGAAACGGCAACATTACAAATTGTTAAATTTCTTTAAGTCATCGCTTGGCGTCATTAAAGCTTTGATTTTAACGTAAATTAGTGAAAATCTTTTACAAGAAAGGAAATCTTTTGAACTTATTTTTCCAGAGCAAGAAACAGATAACTGGTAAAAGATGGGCATCGAAAAGTTTTGGATTAAAGTCCCAAAAATTAAAAATTTTAATGAAAATTTCATTTTCCCCCTTTATTCGAAATAACCCAGTAAAAACTTCGCCTACAAAATAATGTGTTGAGTAATCAGAAAAACATAAGAGCACTACTTACAATTCTACTGAAAGAACCAATGAATTTTACAAGGGAAGTCCCAAAATGAACGCATTAAAAAGTAAGTCATTATTTTTCTTACCTGCATACATCTAGAAAAAAGTAGTTATGGAAGTTGTTATAGATGTAGTTATAGAAGAAAGCTACAAAATAATGAGTTTAAGAAGCTATTCATTTTGAAAAAGTAGGCGAAGTTTTTACTGGGAAGCTACTTTTAATTTATAACTGCCACATTTTTATTTATTTTTGTTTTTATTTACTTATTTATTTGCTATCCCATAGTGCCGGGAAAAGAGAATGTAATTTCTATATAAAATATGTATGTATATATTTTATATATATTATAAATATACATACATATATACATTAGGGTGGGTCGATTTGTAAGGACAAAACTTTTCGATAGCTTTTGGCATGAGGAAATACAGTTCCACTACGACAATCAATTGTTTTACTTTTTCTTTACTTTGTTAAGGTCTTTTTTAATAGGTAATAAAGGAAAATAAGTAGGTATGATAAAAAAAAAATCGCCGATTTAAAATTTTTTTTTTTAATCCAAATTTTTAATATTTTTAATTAGGCTTAAGTTCATTAAATTTAATTTTCATTAAATTATTTTTATGAAGAAAGGAATTTTACAACATGAAAATCAATTAAAATTTACTGATAATTTTTCATTATTGACTCAATCTGGGCTCGAACCCAGGTGTTTACGGACAGGTTACCCTGACATGTTTCGATTGCAACCACTCAATCTCCTCAGAGGGCTTGCCGTTTAACACTCGCAGCCATCGACGACTGCTGACGTCATTAGTCAAACATCAATCCTTAAACCAAATTGTATTCAACCTTTAGTAGATCGAAATAACTACAATACTAATAATTGTTAAAGCTAAGGCACGAGCTCTATGTTTGCATTTGTCCTTCAAGTTGTGCTGAAAAGGTCAACAAGAAAAAGAAAGACAAAAAAATTAAAAAAACAAAAAAATATGTACTTCTGCACACAAAAATAAAGCTTGGACATGTGTGTATTCCTGTTTATAAAAAGGAACAAAGATATTACTAAAGAGATTCTTCGTTATACTGATAAAAATCTTACCGGATTAGTGGAATTATTATTTATGTACATCAATCCATATTTATAAATATATTATACCCTCCATCACCATTAGTGTTGCATGAGGCAAGCAGTTTGGGATTGAAATCCAGCAAAATCGGTTCAGTAGGATCAGAGCTATGCATTAAATGTGGAACCACCACTAAAAAGTTGATAGTTTTATTATAAAAACTAACATAAATGGTGGATTAATGCACGGAATGATATACGATTTTGCACAAATTCGTCTTATTTGAATGGAAATCACACTGTAAAGATCGGTTCATAATTTACCTTGGCCCCATATACACCCTACTCACGGAAAACAGTTTAGAAACCGTAATTAATAATGATATCATGATACAATTTGGTGCGTCACAGTTTTATAGGACAAGAAATCACACTAATAAACTTCGTGATGATCAGTCCATAATTTACTATAGGCCCCATATAAAGCCCACTCTGGTAAATTAATAAGACCGTAGCAGATATAGATATTGCGTTAAAATTTCTTCCAACTTAGCTTCATATGGCCAGAATAAATGTCATGCAATTTTGTGATTTTCGGTCCATAATTTACCTAAGATCCCATATTTAGTAGCCTTCTAAAATTTACTGTAAACGCTTAAACTAATTTCGCCGCTGTATTGAAATTTATTCAAATTGATGTTTTTAATACCAGAAATCACTTTGCAGAATTTTGGGATGATTGGTCCATAACTTACCATTGCTCCAATATAAATTCTCCTCCAGAAAATAATTGAAGTTCGGCTTAAACTGTAACGAATCAAGATATTTTACTCAAGCTAGTTTAAATTGCTAAAAAAAAAAAACATAAAAATTTCTATTTGTCGGTCAATAATTTAATACAGGTCTTAACCGCAACCAATTTAAATACTAACGTCTGTACTTATAAAGATAAATTAACAATAAATAGATATAATATAGACCTTAAATATTCGAGCTGTCAGTGGAGGATATCAAAGACTCGGCTCAGCCGAATATATCACTCCAACTTGTTTTTAATTAAACAAGAAAGAGTGCGATATTTAACTATGCCGAATCTTTGTTACCCCTTACTAAAAGCTAGCAGATTTTGAAAGTGGTCCTTTCATTAGGTTTGCAATAAATTATAAACTAATCTTCCTTGATTAATTTGAACTCATACAAATAAGTGTCAATTAAAACAGTTTTATTTAAGTAAATATGGGGGATTTCTTGTCAAGTGAACCAATTTAAAAACGATCTCTTCCGATTTGGATGAAACTTGCACCAAGGTTAGTCCTATTGGATAGTAGTTCAGACACAAATTCAACAAGATCGTTCAAAAAGTTTCTGAGTTAGAGGGGGTCAAAGTTTGACATTTGGGCCAAACAGGTGTCTTTCGCATCCATGTTACTTTAGGGGTGGAATAGTGTACGAATTTTTGATTTCGATATGCTAGAACCTCCAATTTTGTGAAGTTTGTAAAAAAAACGCGTGAGCCAAAAAAAATAAGGAGTGTGGGATTGGTGTAAATGGCTCCTCATTGGGGTCAAAGCTAGGGGAAAACGATACAAAAGCCAAAAAAAGTTTCACAACTGTCCCTGAGTCGCTCCTAGAGGGGTAAAATGTAACACTGACTCCCACTAATATTTCCCCCCTACATTTTTTATTAATAAGATAGCTATCTCAACAATCTTTTGGAAAATTTTTTTTGTTTTTTAAAATTTAAAACTTTTTTTTTTGTTTTGTGCTCAAAAGAAAGCTTATGTCTTTTCTTTTAAGGTAGTTTTGGTCGCGATTTGTGCCGCGAGTGGCGAGTGAACAAAAATAATTTCTAACTTAAGACGAGCGTTTTTAAATTTTTAGCATATGCACTATTTTGAATTTTTTCCTATTTGTATGTTAGTGTTTCAAAGACCTTAGAAATTAAACTTATGCTGAGAAACTAGACAAATTAACCTTTCCGACGGTATGTAACATACCCAACTAGCATTTTATACCATCGATACTGTAATCAGTGTTCGAAAATAAACACTAAATATCGTTCTTTAATGTTCGGTTCGGTAGATTTGTGGAAAACACAAACGCTAATAGTGTTTGTGTAGAAATTCATTAAAAAAAATAACGTTTCCCTGTTTGTCATCTTTCGAACACAAAAATAATGCTGTTTTCATCATACTCAACAAATGATGAGATTATTAAATTCCGTTCGGTTTTTTTTTTTTTTGAAAATCCACGAACTTCAATGTGTTCGGTTCGGCTCGTTTATGTTCGTCGCTTTTTGCTGATAAAAAAAAACCAAACATTTTTTACAAAAACAAAATACACACACGAAAAAAACATTATAGAACATTAAAATATAATGTTTTTCTACAGTATCACTACAATTGTTCTGTGTTTTAACGAACATATATAATGTTCGGTTCTTTCTTGAAAATAGTTACGAACGGTATTAAGGTTTGTGTATGTTTACACAAACACTAAAAAAATAGATATCGTTCTTCGGTGTGTGAGCCGAACGCTAAATAATGTACTGTTTATTTTCGAACACTGACTGTAATACCCACAATATGTTAATCCCAAGAATAAAATCACTTTTATTCTCTTTAGAAATGTTGACAAATTAATTTTTTTTTATTAATTTGTAATTATAATTAAATTAATATATAATTATAATAATAATACCTAATAATAATAATAAAAATAAATACAAAGTCTTTCATCCTCCCTATTTATTGCCTTTATTTTCTCCTTTTTTTACCACTCCTTTCTTGGCGTTACTAGGTTCAGCTGTTGGTTTCGCTGCTAGTTTTTGGAAGGGTGTAATGTGAGACAGACCGCCATTAATTTTCCAACGCCAACTTATTTCCTAAGTCCAAATCGGAAGAGATCGATTTCAAATTGGGTCACTTGACATGAAGTCCCCCATATGTTTAACTTAAATTCTTTAAATTTACACAATTATAAAATAAGACATTTTTAAATTTTTATTGATAGTTTCTTCAAAATGGTTCGTAAATGCTTAAAAAATCGTGCGTGATGTTAAAATTTGAATCGCCCACGCATATTCTACATTGCAATCATACTTACTTTATAATGCGTGTAAAAAGTTGTTTAGGGTGTCCCTTATATCCGACATCAATAGTTTTGTACTCATACCCTCTATTTTTATTTTATTTGGTTTTAACTGTTAGAAATAAATTTTTTTGAATTTGGATAACGTTAACCCATGCCGACTTGCAATCGAAAGATGTTGGTGTACATGGGCATTTCCAGCGAGTAAATAAGCTTGTATTTAGGGCCCATGTTGTTCAATTTTTGTTTCTTTTGTTGCTTAATGTAGAGTAAGTTACGCTTTACACCAATATAAAAAAAATTAAATTTTACATATAAAATTTTTTTTACAGAAATTGACCGTAAACTGAATTTAATAAATTTTGTGTCAAAAATAAATTCGGCTTTTTCGACTTAACGGCTTATAGCTTTCTTAATTTGTATCTCAGTCACATAATTATCTTTAAAATACAGCCCAAATTCAAATATAGGGCACTTTTAAAGGGATCAAGTTGGTACTTTTCAAGGCTTAAAAACGGTACAAAATATATATATTATTATATATATATATTTTTTTCGATTAATTTGATAAGCATCCAGATTAAAGCCTACAACAAAATGCAGTGTACTTTCTTGAGGCCTAAAATAAAAAACCTGGTACTCTTGGTACTCTTATGGCGATTTCTTTTCTGAGAAAAATGTTGCATTTATGTTCCATGTTCTACATTTTTGTGTTCTTTTGTACAAAAAATACAACTGTGTGAAAAATTTGCACACATGTTGCATATTTTACCCTTACTTTTACTAATGGTGTTCAACTGCCCTGTTCTACAACTTTGGTACTTACTACTTTATTTGTACAACAAATGTTTTAAAATATAAATACGTTTTTAAAATCATGTTCCTAAGTTGTATAGTTTTCGTGATATGAACTTTTTTTCTACTTTCTTTTATACAGGTTTTTTGGCTCTGGTGAATATTTTCTGTTTTGTCAGTTTCAGCGTTCTTTAATTCATGCGACGATATTATAAAACAAGTTCTTAAAAACAATTTTAAATGCAGAAAAAAAACCTACCAAATAAAATCAACAAATAAATTCTTTTGGAGCTTTGCTTTAAATATAAGATTTTCAAGATTTCGACAAAAGCTGCTTCATTTTTAAACCGATGCAGCACCTTACATGGTGAAGGCTACCAATGGGTCTCGATATATTTTACAGTAGTTTTGACTTAACTGCCTTTTGTTTATGTGCACTTTTAACTTAACTGCACAAAATTGATAATTTTTGGAATCATTCTTTCTAATTCCATACAAATTCCTTTTTTAAGTGCACTTTCTATACTTGCACATTTAAGATAAATGCACAAAATTTTTGGCATTTTCAAATTATTTTCATACAAAAAATCAAAGTTAGCTGCACTTTGACTTAACTGTCCAAAAAACATATTTTCTGGAATTATTCTTCAAAATCCTTTTTACGTGCATTTTGTATACCTGCACATTTTTCATATTTTTGGGCAGCTTTAAAATATTTTCATACAAAACATCAAAGTTAGCTGCACACATAAAAATATATGGTGACCACTTTTTCACATAAATATCCAATTTAAGCTGTTTATAAAAATATAAATCGCAGTTATTTGGTTTTTTCCATAAATTTGTATGTTCTTTGTAAATTCTCATTGGTTTTGTTAATGTTTCTTTTATATTAAATAAACATACATACATGTATAAAATGATCTGTTATTTCCCAGCTAGCATAGGCTATTTGTTAGACGATTATGTTTAATATACAACTTCTAAAAGAATCTTCTGATGATTATCTGACGAGTAACAAAAACAAAAACAGCTAACTCATTTTAATTAATAATTTTTTTATTTATTTTTTGACGCGCTCGTCTTTAAATCTTGGAATGAACCTTTTGGGACATTTTGTAAGAGTCGTATAACCTAAATAAGGCCGTTTTTGAAGTATGAAAATGCTATAGCCAATACAATTTAAAAAAAAACAAACCGGCCTAAGGATCTGAAAAAAGGATTTTCCGACAGGATGGTGTTGATTTCGCGACCTTAAGGTTTGTTTTATAAAAATTGTATGAAAATTAGAAGTTTTGGCATGAAAAATACGCTTGATGGCCTTATTTTACGGCTGAGTATTTCACGAGTTGTAAAATAATACCTACATGAGTCTCATACGACTCTTGACATGCTTTTGAAAGGCTCGTTAGATAATCTCTGCATACATCATAAACGATTCCCTTTACGATTTATATGGCAGAATGTAAAATATAAATTTATGTATTAATAAAATACATAAATTTATATTCTACTTTTAAGTCAAACACTTTACTTTAGCTGCACTTTTGTGCAGGTAACCACAATAGTGTACCTGCACATTAAGGCAGGTAAATGCATTTAAGATAACTGCATTTTTGATTTACCTGCACAAAAAATCGTGCAAAGGAGATTGTGCAGCTAAGTCAAAACTACTGTATATCAATACAAATATTAATATGGAAGTTATGGCATTAAAAGCTATTTTCGTGAGTGGTATTTGTACGGGAGTTATGGTCAAATATGGACTGATGTCAATTGTATTTGGTTAGATAATTTAGATTGCAGCAAAATATTTTTGAAACAAATTTTTGTTTTATTTAAGTCAATAAAAATAACACAAATTTTTTTTAAGATAACATTTCGTCAACTTTTAACCATTTTTGTATATTTGATCAGCACCTCAAACTTATAAAAAACTTTACAATTTAACCAGAAAATCCCAATTTTGTCTTAACATCCACATTTTTCTGGGTATTACCACTATTGCCACCGCCATTCATAATATTCTGTTTAAAAAAAATAAAATTCAATTAGCAACCTAAAAAAAAAATTAATAACACACAAACACAATTCTCTTCTCCCATATTTTCTATTTAAATTCAATTGTAAATATGGGAAAAGGGAAAAAACTCTTGTGGAATTTTTATTCATAATTGGGCTAAAAGTTTATTGCTTACCTTGCCAGGAGTGGCCATTACACTGGCAACAATGCAGGCAACTACAAATAATGTTTGAAATAATTTCATTTTTCTTTTTATTTAATATGAAAATGTCCCTTCCAGATATACTATTCAATCAACTGATGTATTATTGTGATTCTACTTTCCTTATATACCTTGTTTTTTAATGGGAATTGAAGTGGAGGGGCTTAATTTAGCATTGTTAGCGTTAATTATAAATTGTGGTTAGAATTGCATTTTATTAATAATTTTAAGCGGTTTTTATATAATCCAATTGATTTCAACATAAAAATATACATATATTTATGACGGTTCTCGTGTTACAACTTAAAATAAACATCCAATAAAGTTAATAATATTTATATCCTTGATCCAGGAGTTGTTTAATCGTTTGACTCTTAATAAAATGTTCACTTCTTAGAAAATGAATGACGTATGTATATTGCTGTAAAATAGATTTTAGTTTGTCTTAAGAGTTAAATATTAAAAATAACAAGTTAGAAAGTATAGCCATTCAAGCTCCATTATTTGGGACTAATGGGCAATCATGGATCCGACAAAACATTAAGGTATTTTAATAGGTAAGATTTAAAGGGCAGTGGACTATAGAATGAATCATTTGATTGCTTATAGCGGCCCCTTTGTAGTACCCTAATCCAGTGACCAGAGACAAGCCAGTGTTCACCAGATTACTCCCCAGACTTCAATGTAGCCTCCAATTGTATTGATTCCCTGCAGACAAGAAAGATCGACCTTAGTCCTTAGTAGGTTTTCTAAGCATGGCAATTCTGGGGCCTTATTCTGGCAGTCGTCATCGAGTACTTTCTCGTTTCCAAAGCAATTTTATTTCTAATTCTTTCAGTCGATACTGAACGAATCGAAATTATTTTTCAGTATTGTGAAACTCAAATTAATGCTTTTCCTGCTAATAATATTGGACTACCTGATACATTTTGATCAAATGGACTACTCCCTGGACTGGTCCAATGTAATGCAAGCATAGACCATGTCATTGTTAAAAAGAGTTGGTAGTGAACATGTTTTCGTTTTTAAACGATTTCAAAGCTAATAATCCTCTGGAGTATGCCATGGAGCAGTTTTAAGACTACTCCTTTGTAATGCAAAGCTGGGTTATATGGTCCTGCCCTAGGACATCGTAATGTTAAGTAGACCATGTTTTTCCATACATTGCAGTTACCTTTGGACTAGTCCTAGTCCTTTATGGGCTACATTTTACATGCGTGTATGGACTAGTCGCATTATTTGCAGGGTTACAATACTGCAAAAATTAATCCGATTCGTTCAGTATTGACTGAAATAATTAGATATTTAATTGCTTTCGAATCAAGAAATTACTCAATCACGACTGCCAGAATCAGGCCCCTGGTCTCCTAAAATGTATCACCCAAATATCTCTGTGACCAGGGCATTGGCAGAGAAAGTGAACACAATTTTCTCCTCCTTCTCAGCCTTACAACTTTTTCAGTAGTCAATAAAATCTAGGTCCATCCTCATCGCTTTGGTCCCTATCAGCCAGTGACCCGTAAAGACCAAAATTACCACGAGGTGACATGACATAGTAGCTGTTATATAAGTAATCGTCGCAAAATTGATACAAATACCAACATTTATAAGAAAGTTATGGCATTGATATAAAAACCGATTCTAATAACATTTGGTAGTGTGATTAAGATTGCAATAAACAAGTTTTGGGCCAAATAAATCCGAATTCCAACATAATATGGGCACAAGCCTTCTATCTCGGAAGTTTGTATAAGGGTTATGTGGAATGGTGGGCCAATTCTCACCATTTTCAATGAGCTTTATCCTTATTAAAACGTACAAGCTGAATTTCATCCAATTAACACTAAAATCACGGCCTGTACTTTGCGAACCAGTTGTACATTTAGGGTTAGCTGAAGGCCAGTTTTTTGGGGGGCTTGTCCAGTTACCAGCTAAAATAAAATTTGTTCTGTTAAAAAATAATTTCTTTTTGTAAGGAAAAACATGTAAAATAAATCAAAATAGATAATAATTCAAAGCAAATTTTGATCTACCAAAGGTTAAATACAATTTGGTTTAAGGATTGATGTTTGACTATTGACGTCAGCAGTCGTCGATGGCTGCGAGGTATACTTTGGCTGCGAGTGTTAAATGGCTAGGGATGAAACGATACGAGTAAATACAAGTACATATTCGATTCTTTTATATAAGTACCAAGTATTTTTGTAATCGATACTTAGCAACCGAGTACCAAGTAGTATCGGTAAAAAAATACTCGGTATCGGTCAAAAGTAATCGTTTTACTTTGGTATTGAAATTAATCTTACATTTTTGATTATTTTCCAAAGCTGGAGCAGCAGTTAAGATATCAAGAAACCGTTTGAACAGTAAACACCTATAAACCACATATCGTCTAGGTCCATTTCCTCAATTTCTCGCTATAGGAAGTCCGTTATCATCTCGCGATAGCGAACTCCATTCACGGTAATTGCTTGGTCGACCTAATTTTCGAAGAAGTACGGCCCGATAACGCCGCCAGCCGCAGAACTAACTGGGCGAGCATGCACATATGTTTTCCCATTTCCTACAGACTCGGTTTGCTGAAATTTGCGCACAATTCTCCCGATTGTGGAAACATTTGGTCGATTATGCTGAACAAAATGTGCACGACATGACTTTTGATTGAATGCACATTTTCGTAAAAGGCTTTAAAAATCTTAACGCGCTGCACAATTGTGTACCTCAAAATTATAGAAGTTGTCAAATACTGAAATTAAGAAAGGTCAATTTAAGTTGCGAAAAAACCTTGCCGTTAAGGTGACCCACAATTATCGTGGATTATGGTTATACCACCCTTTAATATAATGTATATAAATAGTTCAAAGCTGGTGCGAAATTCTCCTTAAAGTTTAACTCTTTTCAGTTTTGTTATAGACTAAATCAAAAAGTGTTTCCTTCCTAAAGTAACAGTAATAAACTCATGTCAACAGCTCCTGAAATCAATGGCAGTCCACTTACGCAACCTTAAAATTTTCGAATAATCTTTTTTGACTTGGTTCGCTTTAGCTTTGAGCCCTACATATATTTATCAATTAAAAAATAAAATACATAATGACATTTAAAATAAATTAATATTGACATCGTTGATTTCTGGAATGAAAGGTAAATAAGAGGTTGTTATCCTGAACGTTCCATAAAATTTTGTTTCCTAAGATAAAAAAGATTTTTCAAAAGGAAATTGGTACTTGGTGGTAACTGAAAGTGGTCTCAATCTTTACACTTTTTGTTTTGCACAAAAATTCTAATTCTTATTGTATTTTATAATACCTTAACACTAATAGGAACGTTTTTAAATGCTGCTTTCTATTCTTTTATGATACAAACCGATACAAGTATCGATACAAGTAAGTATCGATACTTTTTTTCCATACTAAGTAGGTATCGATACTTTACGAGCGATACTACATCTAGTAAAAGTATCGATACCTTAGAGGTATCGTTTCATCCCTATAAATGGCAAGCCTTCTGAAGAGATTTAGTGGTGGCAATCGAAACATGTAAGGGTAACCTGTCCGTAAAAACGTCTGGGTTCGAGCCCAGCTTCAGTCAAGAATAAAAAATTATCAATAAATTTTAATTAATTTCATGTTGTAAAATTCCTTTCTTCATAAAAATAATTTAACGAAAATTAAATTTGATGAACTTTAGCCTAATTAAAAATATTAAAAAAATTTGGACAATACTGATAATTTCTTTAATTTTAAAAACTAAATTTTTTACTAAGAAAACGAGTCCGTTTTCTGCCATCTGCAATATTTAAGATTTTCGGCAGTGTAGTTTTATGTAAATTGAATTAATTGTAATTTCGAATTCTATTGCGCGAGACTTAATATATAACTTTTCCATAATATTTTAAATGGCTGTCCCCAAAACGAAAATGAACTAAGTCCTAAGGGGATTTGTTCATCATGAATTTTAACCCCAATTTTGAAAATGAAGCAAACGTGAACTAAAACCCGATTTAAAAATTAAACAGGATAAAATAGAATATAAAATCCTTGTGCCCGGCCGAATATTGGCTATGCAGCTATTTGGGATTTTAAGTTTTACGCATATTTATGACCACAACCATTAAAAATGTACATTCATACATTTATCATATTTATTTTATGGCGTATTCTTTTCTGAGTAAAATTCTACATTTATTCTGCCTTTTACATTTTTTTATGTTCTTTTATGTGTAATTTTAAAAGTGTAAAGCGTTCTTTTCTGATGATGTTCCCTTAAAAATTAAAAAAAATGCTACATGTTCAACACTCATTTTAAATTTTTAAAAACGAATTCAGTACAAGGTGGTGGCAAGTTTCGAGCCGTAAACACTAACAATGCAATACAAAAAACATCTGTTGTTTCTGTTGGCTTTGGATTGTTGTAGTCTTGCCACCATCTGTAATTAAATTTACCTTGCGCAATTGTACTTTATTGTTTAATGCCGAAATTTGTGTTCTTTTATAAACGTAAAATATTTAGAAAAGTAAACGCCATTAGGGACTTAAATCATTCCTAGAAATTTTGGACTTAATTCATTATGAATTAACCAGGGCTATGGAGTCGTCAAGAAAAAGTGATAACTCCGACTCCATCCGCTAAAATTTTTTAAGTACGGTCCCAACTCCGACTCCTACTCCTACTCCTAATCTAATCTTGATCCTATATGCATATGAGACTGGTCCTTATTTGATCTTAAACTCTTTTTTTAATGCAGTTCCTTTTAAATCGTTAAATATTCTGTAATTTCAAATCGATATTTTATTTCCAACACGTGCCGCATTTTGCTTTAATATAGTTATTTACATATGAGTATGTGAAATGCAAACCTCGTTTGTTACACTTTATTCGAATTTTGGGAAAATGCTAAAAACATATAGCATCCGATTTAATGAGGCTAATAAGTTGAAATTTTTGATTCTGAAGTGTTATGCCATTCTTGGTTAGTAACTCAACATTTTAAAAATTGAAACCAACTGAAATATAGAAACATAAAAGATTTAATTTTGGATTGAGCGAGTTTTGCTACGAATTTTCGAAGGAAACGAGGAAACGGATCGATATAGTTTTGCCAGGAAAATTATTCATTAAACTTAAGTATATTTTAAAAGTTATATTAATTTATTAAAATTATGCAAACAGTGTTAAAAAATGTAACAATAGTTCTGTAGGGGAGAGATTAATACACCAATTCAGATCTTTTTCTAAATATATACGTTTTTTATACTGTTGAAATCAGAATTTTTTCCTTTATCGATGTCTGAATTCCCATAAGTATTATCTCATGTAATCAAAGTTATTTTCGGGAATACAAAGTTTATTATTAATACGATCTTCGTATGACTTGCTAAATTCCCAGTTTTTCATATTTGATAAATACACTGAAATTTATTGTTGAGGGAAAGCAATCCTCTATGCGCATTTCGCCGGTTGCTTACACCAGCTCATCAGGAAACCTTTTCCAAAGATTTTAGAAAAGCCAAAAATATTAAACAAATAAAACCTTAAGCGAATAAGAGTTATAAACACTCTAAGTCTTACTTGTAACAATATCAAAGCTTAAACAAAACACCAACAATAAACAGTGAGTTTATCTTTTCTTACATCCCCCTACAATTGGTTGGGTTCTTTCCGACTCGAATTGTAGTTGTAAGTGGGTTAAAAGAAAAAACAAAATTAAAAAACAAACCGCTTCATTCTATTGTCTTCGTAAGAAAACAACGAACTAAACCAATTTCCAATTCAGTTTTATGCACGGGCACATGCAATTATATTATCAAAGTTATTTTCGGGAATACAAAGTTTATTATTAATACGATCTTCGTATGACGTGCTAAATTCCCAGTTTTTCATATTTGATAAATACACTGAAATGTATTGTTGAGGGAAATTTTTCGAGATAGAAAAGTTGAAAACAACACCAAGTCCAAGTTGCTTTACGTAAATGGCATCAAATGTACTTAGTGTTGTTTACCACTGAATTTGTAGATGCAAAGAACATCAGGAGTCCTTTTTTAAAATTTTAAAGTGAAGTCTTTGGTTATTTTTTGGTTTTATTTTATTTGTTTTATCAAATATTTCGACCAACTTTGTTTATCATTCTAAGGAAAATATATAGCATGTTTCTGAATAACAAGTTAGTTATTTATTCAATAGAAACTCTGTTTTTTATTTACAAATTAATTTTATTTACAAAATAATAATTATTAATTATATTAATGTTTCGCAAAAATATTATCCGTTACATTACAAAGAAAACAATGAAAACGGCACAATTTTTTTTTAAATGCATTTTAAATCCATTTTAATTTTTTATGAATACGGAAGTTAAACTTTACGTGTCAGATTTGTTTTTGCAAAAATGTCCAATTGTTTGGAAAAATTTTATTTTTTTTTGCTATATCTACGGTAAAAACACTATACCGGAATATAGAGTAACGTTTTTCAATAGTAAAGTTGAAGACTTAAAAATAAAATTCTTAATAAATGCGAAATAAACCCTAAGCTCTCTTTTGTTGTGTTTTATTTTTGAATTTATGGTTTTGGTGTATTCAGGGACTTATAGTAAAATTTCACGGATCATATTTTTGCGGAACATTTTAACCCCTTAAATCCCTGTTTTGATGGTGTTTTTTGCTCTTTTTTGAAAGAAGGGCAAAAAAGACCCATACCTTGAGGAGTTAGAGGGTTAACATATTCTACAAAAATGTTCTCCGCAACATCCTACATAAATTTGCTGAACACATTTAATACCTTAAATGTAGGATCACATGATTTTTTATGCCAATAACCAATAAGAATGTGCCAAGGCTAGGAAACTTTAACCACCCCTCAAATAAAATTCAGATGTAAACTTTCAAAACGCCGATACACGTGTCTTTTTTTTTGTCTCCTCTATCAAAATTTATAGGCCGGATCTTGTAATTTTGGGAAAAATTGGGCCAAATTGTGATAAATGAAAACAATACATATCGCTGTACTGGTGATAAAGTGTTGTGTAGTACTCCAGAGGAAAGGTTTTTATTTCATTATTTATTTATTGAAACTTCATATATTAAATATGAACTAACAATAATTAATCAAATCTTAACCTAATACGTTATTTTATGTCCTGCCAGTGCCAAACAAAAATTTTCTTCATCACGGGTTCTGTTCACTAATATCGGTGTTTATCGCTCATCTAATTGGATAAGTGCTGCAGTGTAACTTCTTCTTAAGCGAGTGTGGCCGCTATCATTTAAAATATTTCGTGCTAGTGGGTTCGGGAGCAATTCGAGCCTTTTTAAGTATTTTACTGCATATTTCGTAATCATAGTTTTAACTAATGGAACATTGAGGTCCTTGTGAATATTTGAGTTTTTAACACACCAAGGGGCAGCTGTGATTATTCGAAGTAGTTTATTTTGGCGCCTTTGAATTTTTTCGATATTAGAGGCCGAGGCAGTGCCCCATAACTGTATACCATAGCACCAGATTGGCTTTAAGATAGAGTTGTAAAGAAGAAGTTTGCAGTCGAGACTAAGGACAGAGTTTCTTCCAATAAGCCAATGAATTTGGATGGCTTTTAGTTTCATTTGAGTTAATTTTGCCTCTATATGGCTTTTCCACGTTAAACGGCGATCTAGATGAATACCGAGATATTTTACATGCGAATTTTGAGGTATTATTTCATTATTGATTTTAATAGGGGGGCATGATTCCCGACGCAAGGTGAATGTTATATGTGCGCATTTTTGCTCATTGACCTCCATTGCCATAGTTCGAGTTGAAATATATGATCCTGTAGGTATCGAGATGCTTCTTGACTGTTTTCGTGCACGCTTAGAAAAGCTGTATCATCAGCAAATGTTGAAGTTTGGGTGTAGTTGTTTGTTGGCATATCCGAAGTATATATTAAGTATAAAAGTGGGCCCAGAATGCTTCCCTGAGGGACTCCAGTGTCAATTTGCTGAGGAGAGCTAAAATAATCACCTTCTTTAATAATAAACTTTCGACCGACTAAGTAGCTATCTAGCAGCTTGTGTGTGTTTACTTGTAAGTTAAGCTTCAATTTATGTTATAAGCCTTCATGCCAGACTTTATCAAAAGCTTGAGAAACATCGATGAAGAGAGCGGAACAATATTTTCTTTCTTCAAAGGCTTTTCTTATTGCGTTTACTATACGATGGGTTTGCTCAATTGTTCTGTGTTCTCTTCTAAAGCCGAATTGGTGAATTGTGAAGGAGACCTTTCTTTCATATTAACATGGTTCACTCGGGACAATATCTGCGAAAGGCATTATTTTTACCGAAAATTAATGTGTCCATTAAGGTTACATTAATAACCTGTTAAAAAGTACCAAAAAGGTGCCAATTAACCTCCTCCTAGGACATCGCCATGTTAAAGTGGTTAGTCCCCTTCATACTCGAAATTTAAAAATTGTTAGTAGAAGCAAAACAAATTTTGATTTAACATTAAAGGCAAGAAGTAGAAAATTCACCAAAAAGTGAATAAATAAAAATTTTGAGTTAATACCCTCTTTATGATCAAGTGCGATATGTATGTATGTATATTAGACTGGTCGCAATTTTTTTTTTTAAATTTAATTGTTTGCGCTGCTTAAAATATGAGGCTTGGTGTAAGAAATCATGATCTAATTTTTCAGGTCAATCCGACCGTGCCTAGCCGTGCCGGGTGGGGCCAAAAGTTCCCCATATTATAAAAAAAAACATCTTTTCTATCAGATCTTTAAAGTTATACTAGTTGAAAAGCCGAAAATCAAAAATATGGCTTCGTTACGATCTTCCGCAGAGAAAGTACTTCAAGTGTGGCAAATTTCAGCTTCCTATGTCATCAGATGGCTTCAGAAAGTTGCGGAAAGAATAGGACATGCATGCAAACATCCTGACATACTAAGAAATTATGTATTGTATAGATAGATTAACGTATGTTCGCGCAACTCAAAAACGCTTTAGCTTATTGAAAAACTAAAAAAAAACGAAATTCCGCAATAAAATTTACTTTAAGAAAGTTAAAACTTTTTTCTTTATGTTGGCTTTGGTTTTCGAGATATACCGTTATTTCGAAAATTAAGGAGGTTGCACAACATATGTTGGCGTAACTTAAAAACGCTTTAGTTTATTGAAAAACTAAAAAAAACCGAAATTCCGCAATAAAATTTACTTTAAGAAAGTAAAAACTTTTTTCTTTATGTTGGCTTTGGTTTTCGAGATACATATACCGTTATTTCGAAAATTAAGGAGGTTGCACAACTTATGTTCGCGTAACTCAAAAACGCTTTAGTTTATTGAAAACCTGAAAAAAAAACGAAATTCCGCAATAAAATTTACTTTAAGAAAGGTAAAACGTTTTTCTTATATGCGAAGTCGTTTTAGAAACATAATTTTTTTCTGGAAAAAAAAATAATTTTTTTATTAAAATTTCGGAATTTTTGTTTTTAAAAATTCATAAAAAATTGAAAAATGCAGCTCTGCTTCTAGTTTTATGCAGACATATAAAAAACAACATTGCAAACAAAACGAGCTATAAATGATTAAAATCTGTTAACAACTTTTGATTTTATGTATTCACAAAAGACGAAAAATTTTAATTAATTTAAGAATTTTATTAAACCGCCACATCTTTTGTGAATACATAAAATCAAAAGTTGTTTACAGATTTTAATCATTTATAGCTTGTTTTGTTTGCAATGTTGTTTTTTATATATCTGCATAAAATAAAAAGCATAGCTGCATTTTTTAATTTTTTATGAATTTTTAAAAACAAAAATTCCGAAATTTTAATAAAAAAATTATTTTTTTTTCCAGAAAAAAAATTATGTTTCCAAAACGACTGCGCATATAAGAAAAACGTTTTACCTTTCTTAAAGTAAATTTTATTGCGTAATTTCGGTTTTTTTTAGTTTTTCAATAAGCTAAAGCGTTTTTGAGTTGCGCGAACATATGTTAATCTATCTATACAATATATAATTTCTTAGCATGTCAGGATGTTTGCATGTATGTCCTATTCTTTCCGCAACTTTCTGAAGGCATCTGATGACATAGGAAGCTGAAGTTTGGCACACTTGAAGTACTTTCTCTGCGGAAGATCGTAACGAAGCCATATTTTTGATTTTCGGCTTTTCAACTAGTATAACTATAGAGCATTTCCATTTTATTTCACCGGTAAATTTCTCGATCGTGTCCGATTTCAATAAAATTTGGTGAGTGTGTAAAGTAGTATATGTGTGTAAGAAAAATGATTTTTTTTTTTTTTTTTTTTGAAAACTGTGGCAACACTATACCTTTGAATAACTGAAAATTTTGGGTTAGCGACCTCACTCTAAAGTTCATAACTTTTGTTGTGTAAAAGATATTAAAAAAATTCTTTTTGCATAAGAATGGTATAAAAATAGGGTTTTAGAAATTAAAAAAAAAAATAAAAAAAAAACTTTTTTATAAAAAAAAAAATAAAAAAAAATTTAAAATTAAATTTTTGAAATGATTACCCCCTTTAATTTTTTTTATTTTTTTTATGCAAATAGCCACATATGTTCTCTAACCACCCTGAAAATTTTAGAGTGGTAGCACTTAAACTTTTCAAGATATGTAGAGCTATGTAGTTACTACAATATACATTAGCGTGGCCGTTAGTTGTATGGAGAACTTTTTTTTTTTATTTCTTATATTCTCCCCCCTCAAATCGGTTCAGTTTTATGTAAAAAAAAATACAAAAAAATTTCGTAGCGATAAGTTGTGTTTTAGGGGGGGCGTCCGCCCCTCAAAGTTTGCCATCAAGCCATTTATTCAAATGTAATTTGTTTGCATATGACTATCTCTTAAAAACAACATTTTACAAGAACATGATATATGGCAATATTTTAGCTCTTCTAGTCAACAACATTAGCCTCGAAGAAAGTTTTTTGCTAAAATTAATATTTAAGAAAATAATTAAGAAAATAACAACAAAATTCCAAACATTTTATATACGTTTTATATATATAAAAGAGGGATTTAATGTCAAGTGAACTAATTTTGAAATCGATGTCTTTCGATTTGGATGAAATTTGCACCAACGTTAGTCCTATTGAATAGTAGTTTAGACACAAATTTTCAACAAGATCGGTCAAAAAGTTTCTGAGTTTGGGGGGGTCAAAGTTTGAAATTTTGGCCATATAGGTGTTCTTTCACATCCATGTAACTTATTACCAATTGGGGTTAGCAAAATCTGTCCCAAGCAGCTTAGATAGCTATTTGATCAATCTTTAAAGAAAAAATTTTTTTGTTTTTTTTTGAATTTTTTAAAATTTTTTTTTTAAATTTACAACTTGGCAAAAAAAAAAAAAAAAAAAGTTTTAAATATAAAAAAAATATGTTAAAAAATTTTTTAAAAAAACCAAAAAATTTTTTTTAAAAAGATTGATTAAATAGCTATCTAAGCTGCTTGAGGCAAATTTTGCTAACCCCAATTGGTAATAAGTTACATGGATGTGAAAGAACACCTGTATGGCCAAAATTTCAAACTTTGACCCTCCCAAACTCAGAAACTTTTTGACCGATCTTGTTGAAAATTTGTGTCTGAACTACTATTCAATGGGACTAACGGTGGTGCAAATTTCATCCAAATCGAAAGACATCGATTTCAAAATTAGTTCACTTGACATTAAATCCCTCTTTTATATATATAAAACGTATATAAAATGTTTGGAATTTTGTTGTTATTTCTTATGCAAAAAGAATTTTTTTAATATCTTTTACACAACAAAAGTTATGAACTTTAGAGTGAGGTCGCTAACCCAAAATTTTCAGTTATTCAAAGGTATAGTGTTGCCACAGTTTTCAAAAAAAAAAAAAAAAAAATCATTTTTCTTACACACATATACTACTTTACACACTCACCAAATTTTATTGAAATCGGACACGATCGAGAAATTTACCGGTGAAATAAAATGGAAATGCTCTATAAAGATCTGATAGAAAAGATGTTTTTTTATAATATGGGGAACTTTGGGCCCCACCCGGCACGGCTAGGCACCGTCGGATTGACCTGAAAAATTAGATCATGATTTCTTACACCAAACCTCATATTTTACGCAGCGCAAACAATTAAATTTAAAAAAAAATCCCATACAAGATGCGACCAGTCTAATGTATATATGATAAACAAATAAAAAGAGTTTGTTTAAAAAAACTTGCGTGAACTTTTTTTTACAAAGATGGCCTTAAACAAATTATTTCTGTTATCTGTAAAACATTGCCCATAACGTGGTGCGATGAAGAAATTTTGTTTAAAAAAATAAGTTTTAACGCCTTAGGGCATTAGGGTGTTGATATTTAGATAATGTTTAGCACAATGAACCCTTGCTTCATAACACAATTTTTAATTGCCCGGCCCGTGATTAGCCATTGGACCCAAATAGGGAAAAAGTACGAAAATGTACCTTTATATACTGTGGTGTAGGGGATCAAATGTTTGGGCTTGAACGAATATACTTTCTTACTTGTTTATAAAATTTCTTGACTTTAGGACAACAAGGTTCCATCCAGTGATTTTATATGTAGGGAAAAATCACTATTCGCAGGGATTTTCTTCTAAAAAAAATGGTCGTATGAAAAAAAGAACAGATTTTTTTGAATACTTTCGACTTATTTTTTCAGTGCAATAAATAGATAATTTGTAAAAGATGGGCAGCGAAAAGTTTTGGATTAAAGTCACCAAATTGAAAAATTTAATGAAAATTTCATTTTCCTCCTTTATTCGAAATTAGCTATCTTTGATTTATCACTGCCACATGGCAATGCAGATAGTAAAAGAAATTTTTTCTATCATAACTGATGTGCGCACTAAGGAAAGAAATAAGTTAAGTCAAAAAAAAATTATCTTAAATTTGCATTGTGCGCTCTTTTTACAAGACAATGTAAAAAATTTGTATGCCTTCCAGTGCACCGCATCTTATTTATCCCTGTACGACTGTTACTTGGACGCCACACGATAAAGTTTTGTCTTTCAATTTGCAAACAATCTCACTTTTTTACTAAAAAACTCACACTTTTAAAATTGACCACGAAATTGCTTAAAAAGTAAGTGCAGCCTACGTCACAGCTTTCTATTTATAAAAATTTTGACAAACAGGAGGCTTATCCTGGCAGTCGTGATCAAGTACTTTCTCGATTCGAAAGCAATTTTATTTAATTTAGTTTCAGTATTGTGAAACTCCAATTAATGATTTATAACACTGAAAAAATAATTCCGATTCGTTCAGTATTGACTGAAATAATTAGATATTAAATTGCTTTCGAATCGAGAAAGTACTCGATCACGACTGCCATAATCAGGCCCCAGTATATGTATGTAACCCTGCCTTTACACATGCAAGTAGTGGCATGCCATTGTTGTATACATATTATCAAAGAAAATTTGTTCGAAATAGTCGAATCTCATGCCATTAACTTTTGTGATTACACATGCCACTGCGAGTTCATTTTCAAAATGTCGTAGAAGCGTCAACTTGAGCAACTTTTATTACTTCTCAAATTAAAAAAAAAAGTACCCGAAAACAAAATAGAGTTACCGAGTTAATCATAATGGCAAATTTTTGGGGAAATTTTTTCATTTATTTATATTAGCATTATTTTAACGATATTCATGCCCTATTATTAACAACCTTGCTTTTATTTATGCGCGTTTTTAAAAAATTAATCATAATAATTCTTTATTAAGCTAAAACTTCAATAACAATTTGACAACAATCCAGTAAATGTGAATTAAATTTTTAACAGGGTAACATTGCTTATCGTTTTGACATTTAGTGGCATGCAAGTGCCAAATTTCCACTCGCATGCAATTTTTGCTGCCACTGGAGCTGCCATTGCGAAAAATGTGAGTGTATTAGTAAAAAAGTCTGAGTGTATTGAGTTTTTCGAACTGGCAGTGGCATGTGTAAATGCTAGGTAAAAGACTATCAAAAAAAACTTGATCGTGTGGCTGCAGTGTTAGGAAATCACCATTCAAAATTGAAGCGAACAAACAATTAATTTTTCTTGTATCCAAACAAAATCTAAAAGTAGATAAATGCGATTTTAATTGAATTTACATCACTTTTCTGTTATGTTTTGTTTTGGTTTATATAGTTTTTAGTCTATAAAAAGAACGTATTTAATAGTTCATATGCATAAAAGAGTTTATATTTATATAAGTATGTATGCATTTATAACCCATGTAGCATTTTGTGTGCTTTTGGGAATCAGCTTCTCGAGCAAAATAACTGCATACGACCTAATTTTTCGATCATAAATAATACTCTCGTTGTGAGAAAATGGTACCCTACCGATAAATCACATCAAAGAATAATTTGTGATACAATTTTCTGTGCCCATGTTCGGTAACTCTCGCGTCGAGAAAGTTTTCGATTGAAATGTGTGAAATGAAACAAAAATGCCATAAATTGAAACAAACAGCTGTTTTTCTCACTTAACTAGGTCTGTAACTTTTTTGCCGAGTACAAGCTGTCACGTAAGGAAATTACTCGCCAATTTACAGAAAAAGTGTGTCTGTAACATTTTGGTGAAAAAAGTTCCCGCTGTGAACTGTCAAATAAACTCACGAATAAAAATGGGGCGAGAAAAAATTTTAACACTAAAAAACAATTAAAAATGCAAAATGCAAAGAATAATAATAATAATAATAATATTTTATTCTTGGCACATTTTTCATTGTTTTATTATTTTGCTTTTAAAATTTTAATAAAATATACGAATGTCTTCAAAGATCATTTGCAAACAAACATTAAAGTCGCTCTTTACACAATTTAGTATAGCCGACAGTTGTATTTTCGCCGCCGTCGTTGAAAAATGTTAAATTTTTGGTAAATTTTGGTCGCCGTCAACGATATGTGTTACTGGCGTTCTGAACGTCTGCAATATCACATCGGCTTCGAATGTAATATTTTGACATTTATAACGTAACGACGTAATCTCTTTTGATAGTTTTTGACATGAGTTACAGACACACATTTTTCTCACTTTTCGAGAAACGATGGAATATTTTGTTTCACATCTTTTCGATGCAAAAAGTTCTCACTAAAGTTACAGAACATGGGTACTGGTCTCTTTATACCCACACCACAATAGTGGAGAGGGTATTATGCATTTGTGCTGATGTGTGTACCGCCTTAAAATGTTGGTCCTAGACCCACCTTAAAGTATAACGATCGACTGAGAATCACTTTCTGAGTCGAACTAACGATGTCCGTCCGTCCGGCTGGCTGGCTGGCTGTCCATGTAACCTTGTGCGCAAAGTACAGGTCGCAATTTTGGAGATAATTTGATAAAATTTGGGTCATAGGTTTTTATTGGGCCAAATCGAAGGACCACGAGGGAAGATAGGGGGACATATCTTCCTCTCAGAAACTATCAAACCGATTTAAATGAAATTTAAAACATGGATAGAACCATATATATATATGGACACAAAAGGTATGCATTTTATAAAAAATAGAACCACGAGGGGAAATAGGGGCAATTCCTGCCTCTTAAACCGATTCTAATGAAATTTAAAACATAGATATATCCATATCTATATGGACACATAAGCTATACAGTTTTTCAAAAATAGGACCACAAGGGGAGGTAGGGGGCAATTTCTGCATTTCCCAAACTTTCAACCCGATTTTCATGAAGTTTATAAACATAGATAAATCCATATTTATATGGACACATAAGTATGATGTGTTTTTAAATACTGTGGTGTAGGGTATTATATGGTCGGGCTTGACCGACTACACTTTCTTACTTGTTTTGTCATGTTTTTAATTTTTCCTCCGACAAAAGCAGCTCTTGGTTATTTGAACAAAACAAAAGTTATCGGATTCTCACAAAGAAAAGAGGAAATCATTCGCATTTTAAGAAAAAGTGAACAGTTTTTTCACTTGAAATTTAGCTTTCGCCATATATTTTTTAGGAAAAAGGGAACAAATTTCGAGGGAAATTTTATTCACGATAGGGGTTAATAACTTTTGTGTTTTACTAATTATTGTAAATGAATGTGTGTATGTAAACAAAATTGAGATTTGAATTAAGAATAATAAAAAACAAAATGTATTTTATTCTTACCATTTTATTAGCTTATAAGCCATTAGTATGTATTTCATCAGCTATTAAAACTGAGTTTTTTTTTTTTTTTATTCAACCGGGAAATGGTGTTATTCGTACTCTTGTCTTGGTATCGAAATTTTTCTGGGCATTGCGATTATTATTATAGCCATGTATTTCATTCTGTTTAAAAAACATTCACCACTGTGAAGAATTAGTGAAACAGAAATGTTCGCTAAAAGTTCGAAAATTAAAGATAAAAGTAAACGTTCGCATTACCGAAGTTTTTGCAAAGATATAGCGAACTTAAATTTGAGTAAGTAAATTAAAAAACGTTGTTTTCGCCTACTCTTTACCAAATCTTTATAAATGATATAGGGCTCTTCTTTTAGCGAAAAAAAAATCATTAAATGAAAAAATGCCTCTCGCAAAAGAAGTTATGACAAATGTACCGTTTTTTTGTTTAAAACGCACTCTTTTTTTGAGAAACACAAAATTAATAGATAAAGATACAAAAGCTTCGCTATCGAACTATTGTAAAACCATTATAAACGAATGTTTAGCGAATTTTAAATCGAATCTATAAAACTATTTTTGAAAAATAAAAAAGAGAAAAAAAAATAATTGAACGGCAAACAAAATAAATGTTCGATAATTTGTCTAAAATAAAAAAATATAGTTCTCATTATTGGTTAGAGATTTTTATTGTTGATGTTGATTGTCGGTAAAATTTCGAAAATTGTTCAAATAAAAGAACATTCTCTATATAAAATATCATCGACTATTTATCGAACATTTTTGTTTCGAAACCCCTTTGCATTAGTGAGCTTTCAATATTTCGAATCTCAGGTGTGGTGGGTACAAGTTCGAAAAACTCAATACACTCACACTTTTTACTAACACCATCACATTTTTCGTACTTGCAGCTACCCTGCAAATTATAGGGCCAATCCAAACACTGGTGTAAAATGTAGCCCAAAAGTAACCCAAACGTATTGAAAAAACATGGTCTATTTAACATTACGATGTCCTACGGCAGGACATCGTAATGTTTGGATTACAAAGGAGTAGTCTTAAAATTACTCCATGGTATACTCAAGATTATTAGTTTTGAAGTCGTTTAAGAACGAAAGCACGTCGTTAAAAAACGAAGACATGTCGTCTAACTACAAACACTTTTTAACAATGACATGGTCCATGCTTGCATTACATTGGACTAGTCCATGGAGTAGTCCCTTTTATCAAAATGGATCAGGTAGTCCAATATTATTTGCAGGGTCAACTTGCAAGAATATTTGCTTGCAAGTAAATTTTTGACACTTGTCGCAAGTAAAATGACAAATGGAAAAACAGTGTTACCGTGGATGAGTTTTGTATGAATCAACTAGTACGTACTTTGTAAAATAAAAGTTATGTTTATACATAGCTAATTTCTGTGTATTTATAAAAAATTAAAAATAAAAAAGAACACAACTATACAACAACGCATCTAAATGGTATTTTAAACATAAATTTCAGGCATTTAGAAAAAAAATTTAAATCGAATTATTCTTTTTAGTAATTTTATGTTATCGCAAACTAGGCAACACTGTATTCACATATTTTTAAAAATAAACATTACTCTTTATATATGGGGGATTCACAAGGTGTCATAAAGTCATATGTCTTAAAATAATAACATGAAAAAATACGACAGTTTTGAACAACCCCTCATAATTAAGTGTGCTATTTTGAATTTAAATCGGCTGATTGAAAACAAATATAAAAAATAAATATTTACCTAAAATCAAAATATTTTTTAATTCTTATCCATGAATTAATAAATTAAATTAGATCTTTCCTGACTATTTTCCATTTTTCAGACGCAAACCGCAAACAATTTATTTTTTTTGTTTGCTTACCAAACATCGAGTCCTGAGCCGATCTAATTTGACGCCGCAAGTGTTTTGTTGCAAAAATTGCTAGCCGCAGGTTAAATTCGGATTTTAGCCGGATAAAACTATAACATCAACGGCGACGGCTACAAAATTATAGCCTCTCGGCTCAACCGCTCAGCGCAGGTCTTTTCTGATTAATTACGACAGCACAATAAACATAGCAAGCAAAGTTTTATTAATTTAAGACACTTTTTGTAAACAAAGCAACAACAATATTTTTAAACCATTGTAAAATGTTAGAACATTATGACAATACAACAAGATAGCACACCTTGTGAATACCCCAATAGATTTCATAAAAGCAGGCTTGCCAGTTTAGCACTTTTAATGCTAGATTTAGCACTTTTTTCTGAATTAGCACTAATTATTTAGCATTTTTAGCACTTTTTTTTTGATCCCAAAACCACTTAAAAACTCACATAATCAATTCAAGTAAAGTATCAATTCTTTAAGTGTATCAAGAAAAATCCATACATATTAGACATATAACATTTTACAATTTTTGCAAAGAAGAAAAATGGCAAAGCATAGTCGAAAAGAACTTTTTTTCAAATCACATAAAAGTTTTAGCATCAAACGCAATTACTTATTTATCATTATTATTTAATTTATCATTAAATTTTAATAAATTTTTTGTTGTGAAAAAATTTTTAAAAATAGATATAAGTGTGACATGTAATACTTATATTAATTGGTCAAAGCCTTTAAATACCTTTAAAAATTAATATATTCCCTATAATAAAATAGGAGCAATGCCAGCACTCAGTAATGCTCGTTGGAATTCTGACACGTTTGTCTTTTATACTTATTCCGGAATGTCAATTGTAATTATTTGCTATTTGTATGTGATGCTTAGAGCGAAGTCTGGTTTTCTGAGCATACTATTAACAAAAATTATTTGGCCACACTACCAAAAACCATTTTCCGGCTTTAGAGAAGCAAATGAATGTTTTCTCAGACATTGGGACAAAAAACCATCAGCTATTTAAAAAGATCAGCGAGGCAACCTCATATTGAACACTTTCTAATGTAACCTTTAATCACTTGAAGTGTTACATGTTGTGCAACTTCAATAGAACAAAATTAGCTGATTTTATTTACATTATTACACTTTTATCTTTAATGTTCTTCATGAGCGATTTTGAAGGCTATTTGAGCGGTTTCTGCACGCTATTACGGTTTGGCAACAAATATTGACATCACTAATGGTTTAGAATAATTAAAACGATAATAATATATTGTATATTATATACATTAGACTGGTCGCAATTTTTTTTTTTTAATTTAATTGTTTGCGCTGCTTAAAATATGAGGTTTGGTGTAAGAAATCATGATCTAATTTTTCAGGCCAATCCGACGGTACCTAGCCGTGCCGGGTGGGGCCCAAAGTTCCCCATATTATAAAAAAAACATCTTTTCTATCAGATCTTTAAAGTTATACTAGTTGAAAAGCCGAAAATCAAAAATATGGCTTCGTTACGATCTTCCGCAGAGAAAGTACTTCAAGTGTGCCAAATTTCAGCTTCCTATGTCATCAGATGGCTTCAGAAAGTTGCGGAAAGAATAGGACATGCATGCAAACATCCTGACATACTAAGAAATTATGTATTGTATAGATAGATTAACATATGTTCGCGCAACTCAAAAACGCTTTAGCTTATTGAAAAACTAAAAAAAAACGAAATTCCGCAATAAAATTTACTTTAAGAAAGTTAAAACTTTTTTCTTTATGTTGGCTTTGGTTTTCGAGATATACCGTTATTTCGAAAATTAAGGAGGTTGCACAACATATGTTGGCGCAACTCAAAAACGCTTTAGCTTATTGAAAAACTAAAAAAAAACGAAATTCCGCAATAAAATTTACTTTAAGAAAGGTAAAACGTTTTTCTTATATGCGAAGTCGTTTTAGAAACATAATTTTTTTCTGGAAAAAAAAATAATTTTTTTATTAAAATTTCGGAATTTTTGTTTTTAAAAATTCATAAAAAATTGAAAAATGCAGCTCTGCTTCTAGTTTTATGCAGACATATAAAAAACAACATTGCAAACAAAACGAGCTATAAATGATTAAAATCTGTTAACAACTTTTGATTTTATGTATTCACAAAAGACGAAAAATTTTAATTAATTTAAGAATTTTATTAAACCGCCACATCTTTTGTGAATACATAAAATCAAAAGTTGTTTACAGATTTTAATCATTTATAGCTTGTTTTGTTAGCAATGTTGGTTTTTATATGTCTGCATAAAATAAGAAGCATAGCTGCATTTTTAAATTTTTTATGAATTTTTAAAAACAAAAATTCCGAAATTTTAATAAAAAAATTATTTTTTTTTCCAGAAAAAAAATTATGTTTCCAAAACGACTGCGCATATAAGAAAAAACGTTTTACCTTTCTTAAAGTAAATTTTATTGCGTAATTTCGGTTTTTTTTTAGTTTTTCAATAAGCTAAAGCGTTTTTGAGTTGCGCGAACATATGTTAATCTATCTATACAATTTATAATTTCTTAGTATGTCAGGATGTTTGCACGTATGTCCTATTCTTTCCGCAACTTTCTGAAGGCATCTGATGACATAGGAAGCTGAAACTTGGCACACTTGAAGTACTTTCTCTGCGGAAGATCGAAGCGAAGCCATATTTTTGATTTTCGGCTTTTCAACTAGTATAACTATAAAAATCTGATAGAAAATATGTTTTTTTTTATAATATGTGGAACTTTGGGCCCCACCCGGCACGGCTAGGCACCGTCGGATTGACCTGAAAAACTAGATCATGATTGCTTACACCAAACCTCATATTTTAAGCAGCGCAAACAATTAAATTTAAAAAAAAAATCCCATACAAGATGCGACCAGTCTAATATACATAGACTTTTTTTCATTTTAATATGTAAATATTTTTATATTTTGTTTAAAAACAACCTTTTTACAAAATTATGAGCGGTATGAATTATGACAAAGAAAATAAATCATTGGTTCTACAAACAACGCAGTAAGTACCAAAGTTTTATAACGGAGCATTATGAACCTTTTAAATAAAAGTAAGAGTAAAATCTGCAACATGTTTTGTATGTTTTTCATCAACTTATTCACAAAAGAACTTGAAAATGTTTCCCGCTGTTGAATTTTTGGTACAAACGAACACAAAAATGTAAAACATATTACATGAATGCAACATATTTCTCAGAAAAGAAATCGTCATGAAATATATTATAATGTAACATTATAATAAGTGTTTATATTAAACAAAATTAATATGTAAAAAAAAATTTCAAATGCAAATTTTTTATTATATTCATAAAAATCGATCTTACAAGAGTAGCACTTTTATTTTACACTGTAGAACAATTTAGCACTTTTCTTTTGTCGATTTAGCACTTTTAATTTGAACTCTTCTGGCAAGCCTGCATAAAAGTTAAATAAAGAAAAAATTATAAAGTTAATTAATTTATATCGTAGCCACGAGGAGAGTCTATAGATGTAGGGCTGCTAGGTACTTTTTTGTCTTGTCCCCAAAAATAAAAGCTGGAGTTTAGTTGATACCGACATTTTAAAAATGGACTTGCACCGTCCTGTGTAGCCACTCAAAAAAATTTTGTGTTTTTTTTTTATTTCTCCTGATTTTCGTAATTAAACGTATACACTACTTGCAAGTAATTACTTGCATATGGGAACGAAGGGTTTTCCGCAAATTTTAAAGCTTTCCTTGGCAGGAGTGACCATTACACTGGCTACAATGCAGGCAACTACAAATAATGTTTTTAATAATTTCATTTTCCTCTTATGTACTTAGCTTAATTTGAAAAAGTGTCTCCAAGAGATGTGCTACTAAACTATTGTGTTATTGCGAATTTATTTGCTTTATATTACATTTCTTAACTGCCTAGTTGAATCGTTTTTTATAATGATTGGTATTTAATTCCACCGAAATGGAAATGCTGAATATAGTTTAGTAAACGCCAACTATAAATTGTGGTTAGAATTGCAATTTCAATAGAATTACAAGTAATTATAATTTAAAGTGGTTTTTATTAAGAGTTATTAATTTCATCGACCACCAATGTAGATGAAGCATATTTGGTCTAAAATTTATTTCTGTGTAGATATTAATATCGCATAGGTATATTTAGAGATTTAGTAGATTTATTTTAAATGGAAATGTCAAGTTTATCTTAATTCGCGTACAACATCTAGAATCTAGATAAAGCCATGCCTTAGAAAGTTTAAGTATATATATATATATATATATTGCTCCTTTATTTGTACACCAAAATAAAGCTTGGACATTTTTCTTTTAAATTATTTACTGAAAAGTGAAGAAAATCGTGGTTTTTGAGAAAGTTATGAAGAAAACTTAAAAAAGACCTCTTCCGAAAAATCTGAAAAAAAATACCAAAAATACTTTACCCTATAAGATTTTAAATTATGCTTGAGCCACAAAAAAAAAATTTTTTGGGACACACTAATAGTCATATCTCAAAAAATCAAACATTTCAAGTGACTTAAGCGAAAGTGTTCCTTAATACCTTCTTTATATGTAAAATAAAAATCAGTATTGTATCTCAAACTGAACCGAAGTTATAGCAAAATATAGTTCATTAAACCTGTATAAAAGGTTAATTTTGAAAACTTAAAGTTTGATTTTTCTTTTTTTAGATATGACTATGTTGCAATAAAGGAGCGATATATATTTGATATACATAGGACCTACGTCATGGGTGGGTTGTTAATATACAACCTCTCTTAAAATATGTGTGGGAATGTAGTGGTGGGAGTGGCACTTCCCGTACAAAGTCATTATAGATTTCTGTGTATCTGGAGAAGGGCAGGAGCCAAAGTCTCCAAATAAGGTACAAGTCTTTTGGTTATCAATACACAACATCCTACAAAGTGTGGGCGGGATTGGAGAAGTATCGTGGCACAAAATTGATTTGTTTATATCTAAAGAACGGTATTAACATATCTTTCTGTTCTTATATAAGATTCGGCATATCCGAATAGAGCACTTTTACGTGTTTTATACCCACATTACCACATGTGGGGATGATATTATGCGTTTGTGCTGAAATTCTATTCTAGCCTTTTTACACTGATCAACATCTAACATCTACCATCAATTTCCCACCATTTGCGAAGATGTTAACATCTTTCCATAAGAAATACATAGGGCTAAAAAACAACATCTTTCAACATCTTTAAAAGATGTTCCTATCTCATTTTATTCCACTCTACATCTTTCGATTATTTTAGTGTCATCACTATAAAAGTGTCAATAAGTTCTATTATTATTGTGGCATCACTGACAAAATGGAAGTTGCTTTGAAAGCAGCGTTACCATTTGTCAAGTTTTATATCTTAATGCAATGTTTTTTTGTTAAGTATTTTTTATATTTTTAAACAAATTGAACTTCAAATACATTTTTGAGTTTTATTTTTAAATGTTGGCACTTTTGTGAGAAAAAAACATTTTTAATTTAATAAATTTTTTTTTTCAAATATGGTGACATTTTTGTTTGATGGCAGATGTTAGATGTGAGCAATGTAAACGAGTGTTTCACATTTTCTACATCTTTGATGGCAGATGTTAGATGTTGATCAGTGTAAAAACCCTAGAAGCGTGTAATAAATAAAAAATATTGGTTCTAGGCCCAGCTTTTAGTTTACCGATCGACTTAGTTCATTTGGCTGGCCTTTTATTCTATGCCAGGGCCATTATTACAACTTAAAAATAGTTATTTTAAAATGCTATCTGACAGATAAAGGGTTTTTGGTTATTACAAGTCAACATTAACCTAAAAAGTTACATAAATGCAATGTTGTAAAGCATCACTAAAAACGAATGCGTTGGCAAAGCATCACAAATAAAAACAATACATAAATTTTGCAGCAGTTGTGCAGTGAAGACGGTTACCATTCAATAATGGACTCAAAGTATTGCCTTTAGAAAAGTTATCTATGAATTCAATGCCTTTCCGTGTTGCATTGCATCTCATCTCATTTTTGAGGTTATGGCAAAAAGTTAAAAATTTGTGAACCAGTGTAATTAAAAAAATTACTCTACGTGAGTTTTGTTAATTTTTTTAACATCCCCACAAACGTTAACTCAAACGGCACTTTAGAGGCTTAAAATGTTCGACGAATATTGTCTGCATCAAATTTGACTAGGGGTCCTCTAAGACAAAAAAATCGTGCAATGTATGTGAAACGGATTTTCAAAATTCCGGGCCTTGAAATTTTTGAATATTTTGAAACCCCGTTTTACATACATTGCACGATTTTTTGGTCTTAAAAGACGCCCAGTGAAAATTAATGCAAAAAATATTCGTCTAACATTTTAACCCTCTAAAGTGCCGTTTTAGTATACTTTTGTGTGGAAGTAAAAGAAAGGACAAAAATAACCCCTTAAAATGAGCGTTAAAGGGCTAATATATTATATTCTAAGAAAAGAATCGCCTTACAATTCTACTGAAGACATCTGAAATAGTATTTAAGCTTAGAATTTCACTTGGTATATATGACTTATACCAAACTCCTTTTCAAAAAATTCAAAAAATTTAGGGGCCGATATTTTGGGAACCCGAGCTACTTTTCAAAACCCTTTGGCAGATTTTCTCTACCAATAGTCTAGTTTCATTTCGCGTTGCAAGTATTGAGGCCGGTTTTTTTTTGCACAGTGTAATCCATACAAAAACACTAAACAAATCGGAATAATTTTGAATCTTATATGTACATTTTTACAAAATATTAGACCAAGGTTGTTCAAAAAAAGTACAATATACTGATTTAAAATCGGGCTATAATAAAGAATTCTGGACTGTTTCGAATTTTTGTTATACCTGAGGTGCCCTACTTGGGAAACCTTTGGAGGCCATCCTGATATGTTTATAGGCCCCAAATCCTAAACTTAAACTCAAATACAAGTCGTTAATTAGCACTTGAAATTTTACTAACTCCGACTAGCCCTTTACGATATTTAGAATAATTAAAATATAAAAACTATATCATTTTTCATGAAAATCGTTCTTTTAGTAAAATGTAATCTATCTTTGAATAGTTTTTTATGTTAAGAAGTACATTATACTACATTAATTTGAGATTAAATTTATATAAAATTTGTTTTAAAAAGAGCTTGGGTGGTTAACACCCGCGATAGTAATAGCGTTTCATTTTTTTATATGGGGGATGGGTGTTTTATACCCATCGATAGTAACCATGTACATCATTTTAGGGATTAAATTTTGTGCAAATACGAATTTTTTTTTTAATTCACAGCCACCTTCTGTGTACTAGTTGCTATCAATCTACAATCTCAGCATTGTCAAAAAATTACGAAAACCATGATGAAAATTACGAAAAACATTAATGAGTAACTAAATTTTGTTGGTTATTCGCTAAATTTTTACGCTTAATTTTACGTTGTTAAAAAAAAAATTTTACTTTGTTTAGAAAAATGTTATTAAAATTTTGTTTTCTATATCCTTTCAACTTTCCAAATCAGTAACCCGCATAGGATTGGCTTAAAAAATTTTCTTAATAATCACTAGTTTAACATAATCCATTTATATAATTTTTTATTATTTTTTAATGAAATGTTAAAAAAACAACATGCATATAATTTGAAATAAAATAATAAATATACGAATAAAACTAAATTTATTCGGTATTTTAGTGCTCATTATTTTAAAAAATTACGTTATTTGAATTTGACAGTTAAGAAACGCAGACACTTAAAAGGCATGGGTGGCTTACACCCAACGATAGTACTGATGTAAGTGAAATATACTATAGTAACGGAGGGTTAAGGTAAACAGCTTCAAGAGCTCTTAAAACTTTTTGGTGTCGCTTCGGTTCTCTTCTGTGTGAAATCACACAACTCTTTTGTAAAAGCCCGCAAAGCTTGATTTAGAGTTTTAATATAAAATTCTGAGGAGGTTTTTCAGTATTGTGAAACATAAATTAATGCTTTGCAACACTGAAAAAATAATTCCGATTCCTTCAGTATTGACTGAAATAATAAGATATTAAATTGCTTTCGAATCGAGAAAGTACTCGATCACGACTGCCAGAATCAGGCCCCAGCATTCCTTGTGTCACACTGGATAGTGATACTTTATAAATTTTATGTATTTAACAGTTAAATCGATAACCAAGCCCCGATCTAACCAAGCCCCGAACGCACGCAAACAAACATATTATGTACTTGGGTGCGGTCGCAGGGACTGATGATAGCCTGATGTTTTGAAACGAACAAAGTTGTTGTATACATGTGAATTGCCGACCGTGTCTGCGTGAAAAATTCAATTTTTAACTTACTCGCGAGCCTATGGAGTGGTTATCACTTAAATTAAAATTAAATTTTAACTCAATAATTTTAGCAAATAGAATCCGGGAATTATTTCTTTTCATAAGTTACTTTATTATACTCAACATTTTTTATTTTTCGAATTTATTCTATGAGCTAAATTTCAGTTATGTATTTTATAAAGCTTTTTTGTAATAGGAATGACTTTATACACTACCAGACTATTTTCTATAATATTTGTTATAAAATTTCATTTAATAGAGAAATATTGGTATTATTATCATAAAATTCTTTCATTACAGAAATCTTATTAAAAACGACGTTTATGGTAAATCAATTTCGATTCCAACCGAAAATCGATTTTGTGGTAAAAAAAATCGATTTTTTGCCATCGAATTTACGTGTGCGAGTTTATACTGAAATCGATTATTGGGCTTTTAAAATCGATTTAGTTTATTTTTATCAAAATTTTGGAAATGTTTAATTTTAATCGATAAATCGATAATATAGGGGCATGCACAATAAAACTTATTTTTTCGTGCGTACATACGTCTGTAGGTATGCTTATGAAGTATTCCAAGTCTAAAGTTGTAATTTTACGTACATATTTATCTATTAGTGCCCTTGGTATACTTCCAACTTTAATATAAGGGCTCTTGTTCTTCAATGGACCGTGAACAAAACATTCCTAAACATATCGTACCGAACCAAACACTGAATATCAACATATTATAGAAACACAACAGGTGAATTAAGCCATGGCATTCCTGTGTAAATACGCTAATATTCAAACAGACCAGTGTGTGAGCGATATTTAAATCTAGTTTTAAGCAGAGTGAAAAAACAAAAAGTATGTAATTTATCCTATCAAATACGAAATTACCAGGAAATATCTCTACATCTTTCTGACATCAATGACATGCAAGCTTTGTTTTCTAAAACTAACTTAATAGTAACTTAGCAAAGAAACAGTCACCATCGGTCCGGAACTATTGTCATAATCCTTTGAAATACTATCCATACACCATGACTTTTCACAGAAATCAGTTCCGAACAAAAGTGATTTCGTTTAAGTGAAGCAAGACACGAAATCACTTCCACTTTCGATCCGAATTAATTTATGTGACAGGCCTGATTGACTATAAGAGAATACAATTTGAATATGTAAATGTACATGCACTTGTTCCTCCAAAGGCCATCTCAAAATTTACACATTTTCACTTTTTACAGGAAAATTATACCAAGTAGTCATATCTACCCACTGTATAAATCTCAGTTCAATTTCTCTAGTAGTTTGCCAAAAAATGCGATACAAGTATAAGTTTGCAAATTAATCTTAAACGATTTTGAGGTTCGATTGATCGATTTCAAAAACCGAAAGAAAAAAAGTTGATCGAAAATCGATTTTGAAATCCATTTACCATTCCCTACTCTGTATAATTGTGTTTACAATAAAAAACATTCGGTTTAAAACTTGGGTGTTTAGTTACCATCTTTAATCACATTTAGATGGCAGCACAACAAATGCTGTCATCAATTGTCACGTCAGAGAATATCGTGCACAAAACGAAATGTCAAAAGTGACACATTGAACAACACGACAGAAAAAAAACGCGAGGAGTTTAGCTTTCGAAAAATATAATTTTAATTTATTTTTAAATAAACAAATTAAAATGGTGTTTGTGAAAAACTGGGAAGATTTTGAGATTGCTGCAGAAAATATGTACATGGCAAATCCAATGGGCTGCCGCTATACTATGAAATATGTGCACACCAAGGGACACATACTAATGAAAATGACGGACAATGTTAAGGTAAGAACTTCATTGTTACTCATGTGAGTTTAAAAGTCTATATTGGAATACTTACGAAAAAAAAATGATTTCTTTCTTGTAGTGCATACAATATAAAGCTGAAAATATGCCCGATGTTAAGAAAATTGAAAAATTTACAAGTAATTTAATGGGTCACATGGCGTCCAAGGAGTAAAAGACTATCCCCATATTCCTTAAAACATTTTACATCTATAACTGGGAAAATGTTAACATGTTAAGTCATCACTCTTTTGAGTCTAGTGCTAGAGCTCATTTAGTTTTATGTGTAATTTAAGGCCGGAAGAAGTGGTCACAGAGTAAATTGTAAATAATCTTAGTTTAAATAACATTGTTTCCTAAATGATTGAAACAGCAGAAAATGTTAGCTTTGTTGACCACTTTAATAAATTGTGCTCGGAAACACTCTTAACAGGAACAAATGTAAAAAATAATCAAAACTACCACCTTTTAAATGAACAACAAGCGCAATTGCAGCAACATCTCTATATTAAGGAAATGTTTATTTTTTAATGTTTTTATATTATGTATTTGTTAAGAGATTATTCTAAATTTTTATTTTAATGCATACTTTTAATAATTTCTAATGACACATTTCCATGAAATGTGCTTTTTTTATTTAAATAGAAATGATAATATGAAAACAAAACCTGCATTTTTAAATTTGTGTAAAAGAGTTAAACATTTTGATAACTTTAAAATTGTTTGTCAATATAAAAAAAAGTTGTAAAAAAGGTCTATATTTAAACGTAAAATGCAATTTTGAATTTGGTTAAATTATTCCATTTAAGAAAATTCAGATTTTATATACATACATACCTATTAAAAACAACCATTCATCACACAAAAAAAGCTTATTTTTTCGGCCTAATATTTAAATTGAATTCTCAATTTATTCTGAATAAATTTAAAATTCATTTTTAAAGCCATTGGGCGATTCTAAAAATTAACAGAGTTTTGTGTTTTTGTGATATGATCTTATGAAAGTGGGCCAATTTGGTTGCACCCGTCATGCACTATAAATTCTTGTAAATAGATAACAATCTATATATATAAAAATGAAAAATGTTTGTTTGTGTGTTTGTTTGTTTGTTTGTTGGCTTATAGACTCCTAAACTACTGAACCGATTTTCCTGAAATTTTTACAGTAACATCATGTGAGCCCTAAAAATAAAATAGGCTACTTATTTTTTCGATAGGGGCAGGGGAATTGATCCCCCCATTGGATGCCAATATTAAATATCGCATATCTTAAGAGCCGCTGCACGCATTTTGTTGAACTTTTGGTAGTAAGGAGCCCCAAAATTTAAATAAAATAGTAGCGGGGGAAGTGGTTCCCCCATAGGACGCCAATGTTTAATATAGCATATCTTAAGAACTGTTATAGTGAGAATGTTCAAACTTTGTAGAAGTCACTCTTATGGTATACTACTCTATTGAGAATAAAAATAAAGCGGTAGGCGCAAGGGGGGAAATACCTCCCATAGGATGCATATATTAAATATCGCTCAACTGAAGAACTATTAAAGGGACAGTCTTCAAACGTGGTTAAAGCTACTATTATGGTAAAATATAAATTTCAATATACAAATGGGCGGGGTTGACAGGGGAGGAGCAGTACCCCTCATAGATAGAAATATAATTAAGAGCCGCTGCACGCATTTTGTTGAACTTTTGGTAGTAGGATCTTCAGAGACCCAAAATTGAAATAAAATAGCAGCGGGGGAAGTGGTACCCACCATAGGACGCCAATGGTTAATATCGCATATCTTAAGAACTTTTATAGTGAGAATGTTCAAACTTTGCAGAAGTCTCTCTTATGGTATACTACACTTTTGAAAATAAAAATAAAGCGGGTTGGCGCAAGGGGGGAAATACCTTCCATAGGATGCATAAATTAAATATCGCTCAACAGAAGAACTATTAAAGGGAGAGTCTTAAAACGTGGTTACAGCTACTACTATGGTTAACTATAAATTTCTATATAAAAATGGGCGGGGTAGACAGAGGAGGAGCAGTACCCCTCATAGATAGCAATATTAATAAGAGCCGCTGCAAGCAATTTGTTGAACTTCTGGTAGTAGAATCTTCTGAGCCCCAAAATTTAAACAAAATAGCAGCGGGGGAAGTGTTACCCTCCATAGGACGCCAATGTTTAATATCGGATATCTTAAAAACTATTAAAGTTAGAATGTTCAAACTTTGTAGAAGTCACACTTATGGTATACTACACTTTTGAAAATAAAAATAAAGCGGGAAGGCGCAGGGGGTAAATACCTTCCATAGGATGCATATATTAAATATCCCTCAACTGAAGAACTATTAAAGGGAGAGTCTTCAAACGTGGTTAAAGCTACTATTATGGCAGACTTTAAATTTCAATATAGAAATGGGCGGCGTAGACAGAGGAGGAGCAGTACCCCTCATAGATAGAAATATAATTTGGAGCCGCTGCACTCATTTTATTAAACTTTTTGTAGTATGATCTTCTGAACCCCAAAATTGAAATAGAATAGCACGGGGAAATGTTACCCCCCATAGGACGCCAATGTTTAATTTCACATATCTTAAGAACTGTTATAGTAAGAATGTTCAAACTTAGTAGAAGTCACTCCTATGGTATACTACACTTTTGAAAATAAAAATAAAGCATATATTAAATATCTCTCAACTGAAGAAGTGGTTTAAGCAGTGTAGCGAAGCGCACCGGGTTAAGCTAGTAGTATATAAAAAATGTTACCCCTTCTAGAAATAACTTAATTGCAAATGTGTTTCTTTCTATTAGTAAAAGACGTTTAAAGCGTCCAAATGTTGCACTCGTCAGAATAGAATCGCCCCATTGTTTATCGAAAGTCTGAGGATACATATTTAAACTAAATTTGTAAAATATTAAACCTTTACTAATTTAAACCATTTATGGAATTGAAGATTCAATAGAAATAGATTTGGGGAGAATTTTATATAGAAATTGAACAAATATTTGAAGAAAATAATCTTATTAGAAAAACGTCCTTTATATGCTATCTTATATTTATCAATCAGTAGTTTATGAAATCCAAAAGACGAACAGTTCTTAACTTATATTTATGTATATCAATAATTTATCAGACTGACATTACATTCCGAAAAAATTTCCAATACACTTAGACTGTATAATCTTATTAGAAAACCAATCAACTAACTGGTTTTTGTAAAATAAGTAAAATAAACTTCAACATAAAGCATATTAAGACCGTATACAAGGAGAGGATTTGGTCTGGCTCACATGGGTCCGGAATCCGGACACAGAAAGGAAAAAAGAGTTCTACAGGATTGACTAGATTGTACGTGATATATGGTAGCTAAGGTCGGAATGGAGCAACATTATAAGCAGTTTCATAAATACGTACTTTCTTTCACTTTGTATTGACAAATTTTATTCAAACTTTTTTTCTGAATTTGTGTGAAACTATTCTTTTTCTATTATCTTTAACGCTTCACCACACTTTAAAATTATTTCCAAACAAAATTTTTGCAAATTTTTTATGAAATATTTCTTGACGCAAAGTCAAGGGATTTAAAAAATTATGTACAAAAAGTAAGGTGAAGTGCTTTATACTATATGTATTTAAGTGGGTAAATTTCTTAAAATCTATCATAAAATTTGATATATTCATCCATGTTACAGAGTACAATTCCGTTCGGAAACGAAATTAATTCCGTATTTGGTGCTTCAGAAAATGACGAAAAAATGTTTCGGAATGAAACCATTTTTGTTTTCATGAACGGTATGGGAGTTGTCTGTATCTGAATGGCCATAAAACTATCAAAATACACTTTCCATCAACAAATAAATATGATTTCTTCAATTCCGAACGGAATCATACCGAACGGAATTGTACTCTGTGACATGGCCCATAATTAATGGGTTAATTTAACATTTTAACATTGTTACAGATACTCTGCATTCTTCTTTTTGAAATTATCGCGTTTTAAAATTTCGCATTAAAAATAAAACTTCTAACAAAAGGTCTTTTAAAGGCAATGTTGTTTTTTTAATTCAATACAATATTTATTAATATTTATTATTAAACAAAAAAATTTAACTAAATTTTTAACGGCAACTCTTACACTAAAATGCAACTCTAAGAATAGTTGTCATCTTTATCGTACGTCAAATAAACGTAAACTTGCTCTCCTTCATTTCTTCCACTTCGCAATTGTATTATTTTTTTCATTCATAGCACACCAAGAAAATTTTTCACGTCATACACGTATCTGCGAAAAAATATTTATAAACGTTAAAACAATAAAATTATTAGAGAAATTTTCAAAATAGTGCTATAAAATGAAATTAAAACGTCATTTCTTTAAAGTGCAATAAAAATTAAGATGTAGTATAAATAAAATTAACTAAATATCAACAAAGAAAATCTAGTCATTAATATTTTTCTTTTCACCCCAATAAAAAAATAAAACCAAAGTATGTACCAGCAAACAGTGTAGCAGTTGGAAAAAATCTATCTTTAACTACCTTGAATTTGACAACAACACCAACAATAACAAAAAGTTAAATGGAAAAAGATTCGTCAGCAAATGAAAAAAAATTGGCATAGAAAAAAATGACGAAGAAAAAAAGGTGTTTAACATATTAAATAAAAAATAAAAATAGTGATAATGTTTTGAATTAAAAATCATTACGAATATAATAAATAAATTATTTAAAAATCGTAATTAGTACTGTTTGTACAGGGCGTACATAGTCCCCAGTACCAGCCAGTGTGTTTGTGACTTTAATTTTTATACCGAATTATTAGAATGAGCAAATAGTGAAAAAATAAAAGAAAAATTTTGTTTTTGACAAGGGGTTGTTTGTCAAATTCCTTTTTAACACTTGTACACTTGGTATCTTCCAATGTGTCTGTGAAAGTGTGTTGATTTTGTTGTTTCATTGCGCTAACTTCTCTCCCTTAAGTCTTGCTCCAACTGTTTACACAATTTCGCTAATAAAACAGCACACTTGCCAAAAGGCTTAAAAGTGTCCAGTGATTTTGCAAAAAATTCAATAATAATATTACCAACAATAACAACTAATATATATAAACATCAAAATGGATAACGATGACACTTTACTAAACAATCGTGGACCTCAGCCGGGCGCTGAGACCGTATATGGCACTGATGACAATAATATGGTCATGTCGGAAAAGGTTTGTAGCTATGAATTCAATGTTATTTCTTAAAATACCTTTATATCTTAATTTCAATCTGTACGCAATCGATATCTCAGAGTGGTGAGACACATTTTTTGGTTTAGGCCTTATTAGCCCATTTAGTGTAATTTTCATAAATACATAAATACTTATTTATAGTTGCTGAAAATTATATTTTAAATACTGCTCTAAATTCAACATACCTAGGTAAAATGTAATATTTTATACGAATTATTCAACTCATCCCCCAGAATATTTAAAGTGGTAAATTATTAATAAGTCACTCCAACTCGCTGTTATAGGACTTTTGTTAATAAAAAGCGATGGAAAACTCTTTGTTCACAAATCCTATTGATGTTTTTTCGCCTACGTTGACTCCTACTCCATAAATTTGAACGCATTCCTCGTAAAAGCGTTAACATAATTTCTTTTAAGCTTAGTATTGTTCTGTAAGCACAACAGAATGGGTTTAGGGGTTATACATTTTGAGCTTCACACGCTTAATTATTGACAAATTTTCGCTATTTTCAATAAAACTGGTCCTTGTTACAGTCAGTACCTGTGCGCAACGCAATACCAAAAATTAAATTGAAAGCACCAACAAAATCAAAAATATTTTGTAATTTTGTAGTTGCTTTCTACAGAAATGTGTATTCCTACGATGGCATTAGGATAAAAATGTTAGAGAATTGTTAGCCAACTTAAACTTATTAAGACTGATCAGGCGCGGATTCAGGGGGGGGGGGGGGGGGGGAATAAGGAAATTTCCCCCCGTAAATTATAAAAATATTTTTTGTTAATTTCGATAATACAAGAATTTCCAATAATAATATTTTTTTTAATGTACAAAATTTTTGGAAATCCCAGCAAGGTTTTTTTGTTTTTTTTTTTATGGAATCTCTAACAAAATTTTCAATAAGTTTTTTTTTGTTTTTTTATTGAATCTCTAACGAAATTTCCAATAAGTATCCAAATCTTAATCCTAATAGTTATTTATTACGTCTGACTTGATAATGCGTGCGGTTGAATTATTAATAAGCCTTAGTAAATGCAATATTTATGTATGTATGTGTTATACGAATCAAAATTCTATTCAATAATTTTTGACGAAAGCACGGATTTGTCGGGGAAAAGCCAGTTTTCCTTATCTTTAAGATATATCAACATACAACAAAAAATTTTTAGGGAAGAATTTATTGACTTTATTGTAAACGCATTTGAAGAGGCTTCAAAAGATATTGATGACGTTGATGTGTCAGTTGAGGCACTATCATCAATAGTTCTTAAAGCTTTGACAAATTTTGGTCTTGACCTTAAAAATTGTGTAGGAGATGGAACAGATGGGTGTCCTCTGATGTCAGCAGAAAATGGAGCTGTTCAAAATTTCTGGAAAAGCGACAAATGCGAAACAAACGCCTTGCTATTCCATTTCCATTAATACAAAAAGTGCCATTAATACAGAAAGTTGTATCATTTGTTAAAGAAACGACAAAATTTTTATAATCATCCCAAGCGAAAAACAGTTTTAACAAAGTATTTGGGAGCCAAACTCTCTTCATTATGCGTCTTTGCACCAAGTGTACATCATATAGTAGAAGCTTCGAAAAAATATCTGAGTGGAAAGGTAGTGTCTCTATCTTTATATTAAGGAACTCACTTAGTACTTTTGAACTTATTTGCGGAATATACATATTAAGTGTAATACCTAATGTAATACAGCCCCTTAGTATCATTTTGCAAAAGCTAGATATAGATCTTCAAAAAGGATCAAGCCTTATCAAAATTTTCAGCAAGTGCCTTGATAAAAAAAAGAAATAAAGCCAAGGAACAATTTAAAGCGATTTTTGAAAAAGTTTAAGTTATTTGCGTTCAAATCGAGGTTCCTATCGAAAAGACAAGATTTTAACGAAATAATCACATCCAAAATGTTGAAGATTACTACCGAGTTGTAGGTTACATTAGTCTTATTGAATTTATTTTAGAAGATCTCATAACAACTTTCCCAATGGATATCCCAAATATAGTGAACATACCTAACCTTCTACCTCAAAGTGCAATCAAGCCATATACAGATACAAAACTGTTTAACAGCCAGTTCATGGATTTCGAACGTCATCGTTCGCATAGAAAATTACATTAAAAACAAAAACAAACTTGGAACAATGTCCGAATTTTGTTTTTGTTTTAAATGTAATTTTCTATGCGAACGATGACGTTCGATATCGTTAAACAGGCAGTAAATCACAACTAGCTGATGAGCTGATTATATTTAATAAAAGACTACTAACATCTAAACTTGAGCCTGATCTATCAGATAACGTTGTATATGCTTTAATAAACTGTGATGAAGATATCTACCCAAATCTAAGAAAAATATTTCAAATTTTCGTTTCAATGCTCGTCAGTAAATCTACGAGCGGGAGGACATTCCCTACCCTTCGTCGAATAAAAACATGGCTCAGATCAACAATGACAAAAGATAGACTGTACTGTCTAAATTTGCCTCACAAGGAAATCATAAATTGCTTATTTAAAAAGATTAATGTATATTGAACTGATGTTATATTTTATTTAACCTTTTTGTTGAGTTTTTTTATTAGGGTAATGACTTTTTTGGACAAAATTTCTTCATCCCACCACGGGCAATTGGCCATTTTGGCCAAAAAAGTTTCCGCACCAAATGCTATTTCTAAAGCTCCTCAAAAAAATTATTTTTTTTTTTAATTTCCATACACATTTGGGGGATTCACAAGGTAGTCATAAAGTTGTAATGCCATATGTCTTAAAATAATTACAAGAAATATTTATGACTGCTGTGGGCAACCGCTTACAATTTAGAATTCTACTGTACAGCTATGACGAATCAATGAACACAGCATACACATTTTTATTTTGTTTCAAACACAACAATATTTTTTTTGTAGCAATTGTAAAATATTATTTAGGACATTATGACAATATGACTTGATAGAAGGTGTGCATCCCCCAATTATATATGGTACATTTATTGTTTATATATGCTATATATTTTAGCCCCCATATTCATAAATGATTTTAAAATTTAATAAACGTTTATTAAGGAAAATTTTCATAAAAAATTTGGTTTTCAAGCCTTTATTAAATTTAAAATATTTTTATGAATACAGGCATAAATATGTACATAAAATTAGCAACTGCATAAAAAAATTTAAAGCTATTTTTTTGGGTTTAATGAAATAAATTTTAAGTTAAAAGTGCGAGTTGATTTACATAATGGAAAATAGCTCGTTTCGCGCATATATTACTACGCCTCTGAAAATTATCACTGTGTCATATATCCGCCAAAACACTCATCTATCACAACATCTATCATTTGCCATTAAAATTAAGTTTATTAAAAAACCGCGAAATAGAGTCGCGATTTTTTTTGCGCCCTTTTTCCGTACAAATGGTAAGATCTTGTTATTTATATTCATGAAATTATTAGAAAATACTTCAAATTTTGTAATTAAATGTTAATTTTGTATAGTAAGGAGAAAAATTTAAATTTAAAACTTTCAATTCGGATTTGGTGCGGAAACTTTCTTCACGATCGCGAAAAAGTAATACATAATTTCTTAATATTTTTTCACGGCCTATACGGCTTAATAATTTGATATTCGCAAAAATTGCAAAAAGTAATTACCCTAATACACATATTGTTTTTAATAAACTTTTAAAAACAAATTTTTTACTTTTTTGTATCATACAAATGTTGATTTTGAATAAAACACAAACTATTTAGGAAATTATTGTAATTTTATTTTATTATGATATATTGGTATTACTCAATTATGTATGGAACAAAATATCGGCCAAATGGGCGCCGCGACCACGGCGGCACACCTCCATCCGATGGTCCAAATTTTCGATGACCCTGAGGCATAATGGAGGTTCTATGCCGTTAATGTGCCGAATTATCTCATCCTTTAGCTCTTGAATTGTTGCTGGCTTATCGACGTACACCTTTTCTTTCAAATAACCCCAAAGAAAAAAGTCCAACGGTGTCAAATCACATGATCTTGGCGGCCAATTGACATCGCCATTACGTGAGATAACACGGCCTTTGAATTTGTTGCGCAAAAGAGCCATTGTTTCGTTAGCTGTGTGGCAAGTGGCACCGTCCTGCTGAAACCACATATCGTCCACATCCATATCTTCCAATTCGGGCCATAAAAAGTTCGTTATCATCTCACGATAGCGAACACCATTCACAGTAACTGCCTGACCGGCCTTATTTTGGAAAAAATACGGCCCGATGATGCCGCCAGCCCATAAACCGCACCAAACAGTCACTCTTTGTGGGTGCATTGGTTTTTCGACAATCACTCTTGGATTCTCATTCGCCCAAATGCGGCAATTCTGTTTATTGACGAATCCACTGAGGTGAAAATGTGCCTCATCACTGAAGATGATTTTCTTCGAAAATTGATCATCCACTGTTGCCATTTCTTGCCACCATTCTGCCCATTCACGACGTTTGGAATGGTCAAGAGGCTTTAGTTCTTGAGCCAATTGCACCTTGTAAGCGTGTAAATGCAAGTCTTTATGCATAATGTTCATCAACGACGAGCGTGAGAGGTGCAATTGTTGGGCACGACGACGAGTTGAGGTGGACGGCTCTTCAGCCACACTATCGCGAACAGCAGCAATATTTCCTGCAGTACGAGCTGTACGAGCATGCACTGGTGTTCTCACATCTTCTACAGACCCGGTTTGCTCGAATTTTTCCACGATTTTTGCGATTGTACGCACATTTGGACGATCAAATTGACCAAAAAATCACGAAGTGCACGATATGCATTTTGATTTGAACGCCCATTTTCATAATAAGTCTGGATAACTTTAACACTTTGTTGGATTGTGTATCTCTCCATGGTTCAAATTGAATAAGTCTGAAATAGAGAAATGTCAAATAAAATTCGGAAAAAAACTTGGCGTTTAGGTGTGGTTCACATTCAACATCGGCCCTTACAATTTGACCACCCTTTATAATTGCCTTAACTCGTATATTTATTTTTACAAAAACATACATACATATGTAGGTATAATTAATTTAAAAGTTTGCTTACTTTTTTTTAAAATTACATCCTTAATATTTATGACTTAAATAAATATAAAAATAAATTTATTTGATATAATTTTCTTAACAATATTCATTATTCATATGCTAAAATGCTTTTGCCTTGTTATTTCAATTGTTTACACACCGATCAGCTGTTTTCTTGCAAGATTTCACTGGATACTGTCTGCGTACTTTTTGAGATTTTTTCAGCCGATAGAGTAATATTGGTCTTACTCTCCCAAAAAAATTTACTGAGTATTTGCAACTGGAAAAGTACCCAGACAGACCTAATGTTATGTTAATATGTAAATGTAAAGCGTTAAAACTGGATTTTTATTTTTTTTTTTAAATGTATGCTTTTTGGGAAAAAGTGTTGTATCTTTTTGGAAACCAAAATGTATCTTTCTCAAAATTTCACTGGAAACACTGGTTCAATTTTTAAATTTTAAACGCTGCATATTTTGTGGCGTTGTAAATTTTAAAACGCAATAAGAATTTCTGTAGAAAGCAGCAACAAAGTTATGAAATATTTTTGACTTTGTTGGTGTTTCAATATAATTTTTGGTGTTGCGTTGCGTTTTACACAATTAGGGCTTAATAAAATTATTTCCAAAATTGCGGTCTGTACTTCGCACAAGGTTAACATGGACAGCCAGCTGCACGAACAGAATTAGTTATGTAGATTGTTTTAAAAAGTGACTCTGAGCCGATCATAATAATAATAAGTTGTGGGAAGAACCAATGATTTAAAGTGTTACACACATTAGCACAAACGCATAATACCCTCTCCACTGTTGTGGTCTGGGTATAATGAATTTTAAAAAACAAAAATTTATTAATGGGAATTAGATAAACATGTTGGGGTTATTAAGATTTCTATGCAAATAGTGCAATTTGACAATCCCATAAACATCCTATAGAGTTTTCCTTTAAAAAAAAAAGTTTAACTGTCAAAAGTGTTACATGAGACTTGCTACATTTTTAAATGCTAACCTGACTTTTAAGAAGTGTTGCATATTTAACGTTTACAAAAGAACACCAGTTTCGGCATAAAAAAACAAAGTACAATTAGTGTTTAAAATGTGTAGCTCTTTTATACCGCTAATTTCTAAGTAGAAAAAAACACAAAAACTATATAGTGAGAGACGAACTAAAAATATAATTATTTTTTCCGAAATAATGACAAACCATGCTGTTGGTCCGGGCTCACACTATGAAAGTTTTCTTTCAGAAAGTCTGAGTTTATAGGTGAGAGAGGAGAAAAGAAAAACATGTTCTCTTCCCCTCTCACCAATAAACTCAGACTTTCTGAAAGAAAACTTTCATAGTGTGATCCCAGACTTAATTTAGTGCTGCTTAGTTAAAATAAGTATTGAACATCATGAGAAAAGAAGCGTTACGCTTTTAAAATAATACTTGCAATATTTTTCAGAAAAAAAACATAATAAAATGTTAAAAGGCAAATTAAATACATTATATTACTCAGAAAAGAATTCGACATTAGTTTTAAAAATTTAGCTTATAGTGGGTATACGCTATACAATGCATTTACGCAATCTGGCAAATTTCTTTGTAGATTGCATCGTTTTTTTACCGTTCGACTTGCAACTACATATTTATGAAAATTATCATAAAATGATAGATTCTATTCTAAATTTGTTGTCATATTCACCCTTATTGTGTTTGGCGTATTTAAAATACGCCCACGACTGTTTGGTAATAGATTAAAGAGAACGTGAACTTTTTTCCTTTAATCTATTACCAAACAGTCGAAGTCGTATTTTAAAATCGGTTTGAAAGTTTGTGAGAAGCAGAAATTATACCCTACCTGCCCTTGTGGTCCTATTTTTGAAAAACTGTATAGCTTATGTGTCCATATAGATCGTCCATGTAACCTTGTGCGCAAAGTACAGGTCGCAATTTTGGAGATAATTTGATGAAATTTGGAGCATAGGTTCTTATTGGCACAAGGACAAAGCCTATTGAAAATGGGCCGAATCGTAGGACCACGAGGGAAGATAGGGGGAAATTTCCTCCTCTCAGAAACTATCAAACCGATTTCAATGAAATTTAAAACATAGATAGAACCATATCTATATAGACACAAAATGTATGCATTTTTTAAAGAATAGGACCACGAGGGGAGATAGGGGCAATTTCTGCCTCTCAAACCGATTTTAATGAAATTTAAAACATAGATAGATCCATACGCATAGGGACACATTAGCTATACAGTTAGCTATAGGACTACAAGGGGAGGTAGGGGGCAATTTATGCCTCTCACAAACTTTCAAGCCGATTTTCATGAAGTTTATAAACATAGATAAATCTATATTTATATGGACACATAAGCATGATGTGTTTTTAAATACTGTGGTGTAGGGTATCATATGGTCGGGCTTGACCGACTATACTTTCTTACTTGTTTCTTTTGTAGAGATTTCCAAATTAATCAAACAAAACAAACTTAAACATGCCTTTACGATAATAAGCTTAAATGAACAACTTAAACTAAACAACTTCCGACTTGGTGTGAACTCAACTTATGTATAAGTATACAGTACAATGTCTGATAACGGTATTTCCTTAAACAATATCATTCATTTATTTAAAATTAAATTCGTTATGCTTCAAAATAAGCTTAAATAAATGCATAAATTAAACATGAAATGCAAATTTTTAAAAGATAATTAAAAAAAAAGAAAAATGGCGGTACAGTGGGAATTCTAAAACTGCGTAGCCAAATATGTGACCCAATAAGTTAATTAATTTGCTTATACAAATTACTGTAAGTCTAACATAATTTTTCTTTGGGAAAGTTAAAAGTTTTTCAATAAGAGACTGTCGATGTCAGCAGAACTTATACGATGAGTTTAGTAACATTGATCTTAAAAAATCCTTAATAAAAAGGCAAATAAATACACGCTCGGAAATTCGAACCACTTTGTTTTTAAGGCGATTCGAATTTCCGAATTATTCAAATTTCTGGTTTTTTTATACAAAAATTCCGGTAAATTTGACAATAAAGATATAAAAAACTATGCATTTTTTTCAATTTTAGTTTATTTAACATAAAAACTATAAACAACTTAACGAAATATAACAAAAAATATCTGTTAGTCATCTTTTAAAATGGGATTCCCCTCTTTATTTAATATTTGGTTAAGCTAAATTGTCAAAATTTTAGTGTTTGCAATAAAAAGAAAAACCCGCTCGGAAATTCGAATTTTGGATTCTAATTTTAGAGCGCCAAATGAAATTACTGATTCGAATTTCTGAGAGTTCGAATTTCTGAGCGTCTAACGGCCCCAACTAACCAAAAATTAAAAATCGAATTTTGGAACTTCACCAAAATAAGCGATCTTATTAACTAGAAACAAACAGCCATATCCACAAAAGCGATTACATGATAAACGCTAAAAGACCTAACTAGCCGTTCGCTTAATATGCAACAGTGTTAATTAATAAATTAAAATAAAAAACCGGACGAATAAATAAATAAATAATTGTCGAAACAACTGGTAGATTTAACTGTCACAGAATTTATTTATTGAATTTTTCTTAAAAAGTTTAAAGCAATTTTTTAATTTATAAATTTAAATCTTTTTTTTTTCTTCTGTAAATTTTTTAAAATGTTAGAAAGGGCCATTTGCATTTTAGGAAACGATATATAACTTCTGCTAAGAAGTGAGTCAGAAAAAAATTATACACACTATTCCAACCGAAACTTATTCTTGGCTCAAAAATTTATAATTTTTTTAATAACTTTACCTTTTAAAAATATGTCATATATTCAGCCATGTCACAGAGTACAATTCCGTTTTTGTTAGTTTTTTGGCCCTTCAGATAAAGAAAACTCCCATTCCTTTCATGAAAACAAACATGGTTTAATTCCGAAAAATGTTTAAAACATTTTCTGAAGCAACAATGTACGGCATGAATTCCGTTTTCGAACGGTATTGTACTCTGTGACATGGCTGATTATCTCATCTAAATAATTAATTTTCAACTGTTATTTTGGTCAAAATGGACAGTGAAAAAAATGTACGTGAAAAAAATAATTAAAACTATTCAAAAAAATCCAAAATCTATGGACTTTCAAAAAAAAGATCTGAAGGTTCATTGCCACACTGTTTCAAAAGCCAGAAAACCTGGATCAGAAAAAAATGTTGAACATATATTGGTAAGGCAAAATAAGTCGAACAACTCTTTCGAAGAACACCGAACACTTCTATGAGAGAAGCAGCTGGTAAAGTTAATTGCTCTGATTCTTTTGTGTGCAGAGCCAAAGTTAGTGCTGGGTTGAAGTTATATAAAGTTCACAAATTTTCATATCGCAATTAGAGTTAGGCAGAATCCGTAAGATCAAAGAAACTAGGTTGTTCCTGTTTATTTACTATGACCAATGAATGAAGGAGGAACGAAAAAACTTCTATGTCGTTCGTTAAAACGTCAACAAACAAATATTTGTTACTAGAATACACCCGCTACTTCGTAAGCGTCTCCTTTTTCTTCGTGGAAATATTTTTATGCCAAAGTTTATTTTTCTAGGTTTAAACTTGTTTAAATTCTAGCATTTAATCCGCTACTTTAGTAGAACCAAAAAGCTAAAGATAAATGTCAAATTTCATATAGATCGTCCATGTAACCTTGTGCGCAAAGTACAGGTCGCAATTTTGGAGATAATTTGATGAAATTTGGAGCATAGGTTCTTATTGGCACAAGGACAAAGCCTATTGAAAATGGGCCGAATCGTAGGACCACGAGGGAAGATAGGGGGAAATTTCCTCCTCTCAGAAACTATCAAACCGATTTCAATGAAATTTAAAACATAGATAGAACCATATCTATATAGACACAAAATGTATGCATTTTTTAAAGAATAGGACCACGAGGGGAGATAGGGGCAATTTCTGCCTCTCAAACCGATTTTAATGAAATTTAAAACATAGATAGATCCATACGCATAGGGACACATTAGCTATACAGTTAGCTATAGGACTACAAGGGGAGGTAGGGGGCAATTTATGCCTCTCACAAACTTTCAAGCCGATTTTCATGAAGTTTATAAACATAGATAAATCTATATTTATATGGACACATAAGCATGATGTGTTTTTAAATACTGTGGTGTAGGGTATCATATGGTCGGGCTTGACCGACTATACTTTCTTACTTGTTTCTTTTGTAGAGATTTCCAAATTAATCAAACAAAACAAACTTAAACATGCCTTTACGATAATAAGCTTAAATGAACAACTTAAACTAAACAACTTCCGACTTGGTGTGAACTCAACTTATGTATAAGTATACAGTACAATGTCTGATAACGGTATTTCCTTAAACAATATCATTCATTTATTTAAAATTAAATTCGTTATGCTTCAAAATAAGCTTAAATAAATGCATAAATTAAACATGAAATGCAAATTTTTAAAAGATAATTAAAAAAAAAGAAAAATGGCGGTACAGTGGGAATTCTAAAACTGCGTAGCCAAATATGTGACCCAATAAGTTAATTAATTTGCTTATACAAATTACTGTAAGTCTAACATAATTTTTCTTTGGGAAAGTTAAAAGTTTTTCAATAAGAGACTGTCGATGTCAGCAGAACTTATACGATGAGTTTAGTAACATTGATCTTAAAAAATCCTTAATAAAAAGGCAAATAAATACACGCTCGGAAATTCGAACCACTTTGTTTTTAAGGCGATTCGAATTTCCGAATTATTCAAATTTCTGGTTTTTTTATACAAAAATTCCGGTAAATTTGACAATAAAGATATAAAAAACTATGCATTTTTTTCAATTTTAGTTTATTTAACATAAAAACTATAAACAACTTAACGAAATATAACAAAAAATATCTGTTAGTCATCTTTGAAAATGGGATTCCCCTCTTTATTTAATATTTGGTTAAGCTAAATTGTCAAAATTTTAGTGTTTGCAATAAAAAGAAAAACCCGCTCGGAAATTCGAATTTTGGATTCTAATTTTAGAGCGCCAAATGAAATTACTGATTCGAATTTCTGAGAGTTCGAATTTCTGAGCGTCTAACGGCCCCAACTAACCAAAAATTAAAAATCGAATTTTGGAACTTCACCAAAATAAGCGATCTTATTAACTAGAAACAAACAGCCATATCCACAAAAGCGATTACATGATAAACGCTAAAAGACCTAACTAGCCGTTCGCTTAATATGCAACAGTGTTAATTAATAAATTAAAATAAAAAACCGGACGAATAAATAAATAAATAATTGTCGAAACAACTGGTAGATTTAACTGTCACAGAATTTATTTATTGAATTTTTCTTAAAAAGTTTAAAGCAATTTTTTAATTTATAAATTTAAATCTTTTTTTTTTCTTCTGTAAATTTTTTAAAATGTTAGAAAGGGCCATTTGCATTTTAGGAAACGATATATAACTTCTGCTAAGAAGTGAGTCAGAAAAAAATTATACACACTATTCCAACCGAAACTTATTCTTGGCTCAAAAATTTATAATTTTTTTAATAACTTTACCTTTTAAAAATATGTCATATATTCAGCCATGTCACAGAGTACAATTCCGTTTTTGTTAGTTTTTTGGCCCTTCAGATAAAGAAAACTCCCATTCCTTTCATGAAAACAAACATGGTTTAATTCCGAAAAATGTTTAAAACATTTTCTGAAGCAACAATGTACGGCATGAATTCCGTTTTCGAACGGTATTGTACTCTGTGACATGGCTGATTATCTCATCTAAATAATTAATTTTCAACTGTTATTTTGGTCAAAATGGACAGTGAAAAAAATGTACGTGAAAAAAATAATTAAAACTATTCAAAAAAATCCAAAATCTATGGACTTTCAAAAAAAAGATCTGAAGGTTCATTGCCACACTGTTTCAAAAGCCAGAAAACCTGGATCAGAAAAAAATGTTGAACATATATTGGTAAGGCAAAATAAGTCGAACAACTCTTTCGAAGAACACCGAACACTTCTATGAGAGAAGCAGCTGGTAAAGTTAATTGCTCTGATTCTTTTGTGTGCAGAGCCAAAGTTAGTGCTGGGTTGAAGTTATATAAAGTTCACAAATTTTCATATCGCAATTAGAGTTAGGCAGAATCCGTAAGATCAAAGAAACTAGGTTGTTCCTGTTTATTTACTATGACCAATGAATGAAGGAGGAACGAAAAAACTTCTATGTCGTTCGTTAAAACGTCAACAAACAAATATTTGTTACTAGAATACACCCGCTACTTCGTAAGCGTCTCCTTTTTCTTCGTGGAAATATTTTTATGCCAAAGTTTATTTTTCTAGGTTTAAACTTGTTTAAATTCTAGCATTTAATCCGCTACTTTAGTAGAACCAAAAAGCTAAAGATAAATGTCAAATTTCCCGTATTTCCTTTTTTGGGTACTATATTTTTCCCACATTAAAGTATCAAATATTTTAGTAGTGTAGTGGTAGCCCATAATTTAGAACGAATATGTCAATGAATGAAGCAAAAGGTTTTGTAAAAAAAAGCACCAAAAATAGTTACGATTTTCACCTCTTAAATGTTCGAATTTTGATTTTTTTGATAAGTTTCGAATGTGGTATTAACTTTGTTTCTATGTTTATTGCTTCAAAAGATGGCAAAAAAGTACTAAAATTCAGATTTTACCCGTTTACTCACTAATAGGTCCGAATTTAAAAAAAGTACCAGAAACCTGTCCACTTATTTTTCTAAAGAACAACGATAAGTATTACCTTTATTTTGCATCTCTTTTAGTTTTGGAGATATAAGGTTACGGTTTCGTAAATTTGTACCTGTTTTAATCTGCGCGTACCCTAGTGCCGTGCTGGTGGTGAAGGAGTGGTATATTACTAAAATATATTGCTTTGGATTGATCACATTAGTAATTAACAGGGTAAGTTTAAAATGACAAGGAAAATGGCTGGCAAAATGGCACGAAAAAGTATACAAAATTGCACGAAAAATGGCAAAACAATTTAATTAAGTTTTGATTTTAAAGCACAATAGCATGTTTCTTCAATTTGTCAAAAATAAATAATCTCCTGTTATCGCATAAAGCAGTTCAATAAATGGAAAACATACTTTCAACTCTCTTTCAACGCAAGATAGTTAGTTCAGATAGAGAAAAGTTTTCAATAAAGTCATCCGTCTCACTTTCATTTAAATATGAGTAGTCCAAGCCAAATGGAGAGTTTTGCAGGAGTATTGAATTTTTAATCAGGAATTGCGCTTCACTTACGGATTTTTGTGCTATAATATTGATAAGGCTGAGTTAGCCGGGAGTAACAGTAACTTAACTTTTCCGTAAAAAAGTAAGGCCAATCTATTTCTTACAGATTAAGACGTAATATCTTACTGCTAACTATAAAGGCTCAGTTAGGCGAACGTTGCTGTACCGTATCTGTACTGTATCCATCAGCTGTTCGTTTTTTGTTATATGAAAACCAATACAAAAGCTTACCGAAATGCAATGTACCGTAGTTGCAACGTACCAATCTGTATAAAATAGAATTTAATGCCGTTGTTACGTGACATTTGTAAGACAGTGATGGGCGGCTTGTATGTTACATTGAATGCGGGTAATTTTGCTCTTTTTTTTTTTGGTACTGTTTTTAGTATATCTATGGAATTGCGACAAAACAACTTACAATACAACATATTTCCAAATATACATATGTTTAGATGTTTAAAATAAACAAATGCATATACACATACAATGAAAAAGGGAAACATATAAAAGACTTTAAATGGTATCAAAACCTTGTTTGGTGTATGCACATTTACAATATATGTATGCTAAAAATGTATATATGCTAAAATACAAATTTATTTATTGTAAATCTATAATATAAATATTAAATTATTAACATTTTTTACATACACAAAATACTGTTTTAATACCATTTAAATCACGTGGTACCTTTTCTGCACAACGGTCACCATTTGAACATTTTTGATTCTCATCACTGTTTGTTTTGTTTTATGTATACTATTGCTTTTTGTTTATGTATGGGAAAACATATGACACGTTTTTAAACGTTCTATAAGTGCACCAACGTGCTTACAGTACGGTGCGTTACATTACGGGTACAGCAACGTTCGCCTAACTAAACCCTAATCGTTCTAATTGGTTTACAAACACCAAAATGAAGCAGCTGATTTGCAACGTTACTGTTACTCTCGGCTAACTGAACCTTAAAGAAGGCATTAAAAAAAAAAAAAAATGGTGGCTTTTACAGAATTTTTATTTTTTTAACTTAGCAGTGTTTGAAAGTGGACTACTCATATATACTATTTCTTATTTTAATAAATTTTGTAATCCGGTATTACGATCTAAAAACTTTTTTAAACTTTTCAACAAAATCTTTTTTACTGACATCTTTAATATCTTCCTTAGCAGTGTTAATTGAGTCAAATTTTTCATTTATAGAAAGCCCTTTTTATACCCTTCACCTCAGGTGGAAAAGGGTATGTATAAGTTTGCCATTCCGTTTGTAATTTCTACAATATTGTTTTAAGACCCTATAAAGTATATATATTCTGGGTCCTTATGAGGAGAGAAGTTGATTTAACCATGTCTGTCCGTCCGTCCGTCTTACGTTTGATATCTGTTTTCCGTACACTCCAGACATGATAGCGGCTAGGTTGTTTTACATTTTTGTCACATATAGTCCACCATTTCTTGCTATTGAAATTCAGCCAAATCGATCCAAAAATGGCTGAGATATGAGCAAAAAACCACGACTACCTCAATTTTTTTCCAAAAATCCCTTGTTGTTGTATTTTTATTACTTTTTTTCTGTATATCTGGAGAACGGCAAGAGCCAGAGTTTTCAAATTAGGTACACACATTTAGGTTATCAATACACAGCATCCGACAAAATATGGGCGGGACTGGAGAAAAGGGCTTGGTAGCTCCCGTACAAAAAATCCCTTATATAGCAAAAAAACGGAAATCTTTAGTAAAAAAGGTTTTCTGAAAAACTCGGAAAAATCGGTTCAGATACGAAAAAGTTATGACCAAAATAATAATATTTTTTTTTAAATACCCACTTTCGGGAACCAAACTAACTGGCAAATTTCTTCTTAAACACGTCGTTATATAAATCTGTCAAATCGGTTAAAAAATGGCTGAGTTTTAATCAAAATACTGAAATCCCAAAAATTACTCTTTTTATACCCTTCACCTCAGGTGGAAAAGGGTTTGTCATTCCGTTTGTAATTTCTTCAATATTGGTCTAAGACCCTATAAAGTATTCTGGGTCCTTATGAGGAAAGAAGTTGATTTAACCATGTGATGTCCCTCTAGTAAAAAAGAAATACAAAAAACCCATGTCTTTTAAATCATCGTCAAAATTGGGTATATCAAATGAAAAAAAGACATGATTTAAAAATCATCGTGAAATTTGGATGTAGTCAATTTGAAATGGCATTTGTAACTAAAGGCCATGTCAAATAAAACTTTTGTTTCGCTTTGACATCTAAGATGAAATATTCACTCACACTTGTACGAAACACGTAACATTTACGCAAAGCAAAGCGAATAATTAGGCAACTCTCATCTTTTTGCGAGCTTTGACAATCTGCTAGTAAAGCGTTTTTTTTTAGAGTGTCACAACTTTGTGGTGGCATCACTGCTTTTATTGACATTTTTAATCAAAATAATTGTTCTATTCGTCAAATTCATCGTGCACTTCTTCTATTTTATGGCGTACATAATCGTCATTTAGAGCGGCAAATTCGATGAACAATAGATCATATTCGGACCACATTTACTGTTACTGATAATGTGCACCCCATGAGACGCCGAACAGTGCGCACTGAAGGAGCTGTAGCCGCTATACAGGAAAGAAATGAAGATGATCCTAATCAATTAATTCCTCGCCGTTATAAGCAACTGGGGTTGTGTCCTTCCACTTAATGGAAGATTTTACGAAAGGATTTAAAGGAATTAAAGCCAAACGACCATCGCATGCGCCGCCAATTCGGCGATTTATTTATTTTCCGATTAAGCCAATTTCTGGTTAAATGGGTACGTAAAAAAGCAGAATTGTCGCATTTGGAGTGAGGAGAATCCACAAGCTTTTGTCGAAACACCATTACATCCACAGAAAATTACTGTTTGCTGTGTTTATGGGCTGGCGGAGTCATTGGACCAAAGGTCTCCAAAAACGATGATGGTCAGGATGTTGCTGTCAATGGTGAACGGTATAGAAACATAATTCGAAATTTTTTCGTACCTCAATTACGTGGCATTAATCTGACTGATATGTGGTTCCAACAGGACGGTGACACATGCCACACAGCGGGCGCTACAATTGATTTGCTCAAAGAAACTTTTGATGAAAAAATAATTTCACGTAATGGCCCAATTAGTTGGTCACCAAGATGGTGTGATTTAACCCCATTGGATTAATTTCTTTGGGGTTATGTTAAGTCACTTGTCTACGTCGTTCAACCACAAACAATTGAGCACCTGGAAATCAACATTCGAAGACTCATCGGCGAAATACGGCCGCAAATCAGAGACCTGCGCCTTGACGGCTTAAGCCGGCTGAGCCGCGCCGCCGATTATTTTTAACAGCCGCCGCCGCCGAAAATTTATCGACTAAAGTCGGCTTAAAATCAGCCGCCGGTCACTGTCATTTAATCGAATATTCCCTACAAGAAACGCATAACCAAAACTAGAAAAAATTTTCCATTCTTTTTATTTTTAATAAAAACAGTTTTTTTTTTAATAACCCTGCGGGAAATTTGTGTCAATTGGTCCAACGGACTGGTCCTGGGAGTTGTGAAAATAGAACCGGTACAAAAAGAAAGAACTCATGACCAGTGAAAGGAGAACCAATCATGTAACTGGTTTATGAAGAACAAAAATGTAGAAAAAGTAATGAATTACAGTACATTCTTCACCGGTGGTGTGATAAATTTTTTTGGGACTTTCTAAAATGTGGCTCTTGAATTTAATTATAGGACTTGTTTTATTCAAATAATACTACATCGTAATGAAATAATACTACATTTTAGTAACTGTCACTAAACACGTCCATTGAGAATAGATTTGTGACTGGTTAAATGGTGTCAATTGACCCCCGTCAATGACAACCCCATGTAAAAGTGATAGGTCTTATTCATATGAAGTGTTAGAACTCGAACCGGTCCCTACCACCACAGACCTATCACGGGACTACTTTGGTGTCAGTTCGCTTCCCTCTAGGGAAATACAAATGTTAATGAGTAAGATATAGTACTTGTATATTTTCAAAGGTTTTGCGGTAAAATTGAAATCTCATTTAGGAATAGATTATAGTCCACAAGCATTTAAATAAGTATATATGCAAATTAATTTTATTATTCAAACTTAAATATGAAAGTTGGTAAAAAAAATTATTTTTAAATTGGCCCAAGGTCTATCCAATAGGTCTGCATAAGAAGCCAGATGTTTATTTGGTTTATTCCTCAACGATATCAAAAGTTGTTTACATTTTCCTTATACGTGTATATTTTTGTTTACTTTTCTGGTTTTTTGCCACACATACATGCACACAAAACACATTTTTCCTTTTATTTTGCCTACTTAGACAAGATTTAGACAACGGCGAGGAATTTTACACAAACAAAATGACTGTTGTTTTTTGTATTGTTGTAGTAGTAAGCAGGCCTATTGGATAGGCCTTTAATTGGCCTAAGTTTAAGTCGGCTTAAGCCGGCTGTGAGCCGCCGCCGGCAATATTTTTGCAAGCCGCCGCCGCCGACAAAACTTGACGGCGCAGGTCTCTGCCGCAAATACTGCGAAAAGTTGTTGAAAATGTATATTTCAGATTGCGCCTTCTAAACATTCTTCTAAACATTAATTTCATTAAGTTTTTTTCCAATAAAGCGAGTTTCATTGATATTAAAAATAACTATTTCCTTGTTTTATTATGATTTAAACTTGTGTCACTCTAAAAAACGCCCGTTATAATTGTTTTTATTTATTTATTGTGTCATAAAACTTTTGCTTTACGCTTTTCTGCCTTGGTAAGAAATGTCACGCAAAGCGAAGAAGTTGTTTCTGACACGACCTTTATTTTGTTAAGCTTCGTACAGACGTTAGATCTAACAATAATGTAAGTTTTGGCAATGTGTTGGCAATATACTGCCAAAGAAAATGTTTGCTGTTATAATGAACTGTCAATGCTTTTTCTGACAACCTTGTTAAACAAAAATTACCCGTTCTGACGGCTGTAAAACATTTTAAACTAAATTTACTGACAATATTGTTAGATCTGACCACCGTCTGTACGAAGCTTTATTAGACTTTTTTGTAAATGATATAAACCCCAATTGTAGATTTTTTTTATCTCTAAAATAGGTGCGTATTTGTAATTATTGAACTTGTAGATAACATTTAAAATTTTTGTATAAATAAATACAATTACATTATTAATATATACCCTAAATGCGAAGATTTTTATGCGTTATTGCTTATGTTAACAACGCATAAACATATTACATAGTTCATAAGGTATACCGACCACTTTCTTAGGGGATCTAAACATGCCCGTCTCTCCTTCTGGTTGGCTGGCTGTTTCTGTAAAATAGTGCAAAGTTCAGGTCACAACTTTAAAGGAAAAAAGATGCAAATTTAAGTTTCTGTTGGCATACCTATTGAAGAGCTCCAGCTCTTAAGCAAGGAGTGACTGTATAGTTCTGCCCGATTATGCACTCGAACTGCCACTTTTGTGTGAAGTGTAATGCCCCACTTACACAGGAGGGCGCTGAAATATGCATTATGTGTACTCACGGAGCACCGTGGGGTTAAGCCGTTTAAGCAGGTATCCAAGATAATCCTAAACATTGTTTCACTATCCTATTTATTTGTACGGTTTTACAAAAATTTTCATAAAATGAAATTTTCTTTGTGATCACCATTGCATTTTCTTCTTTTAAAGTACCTTAGTCATATGATTTTACATCTTTTTTGTGTCATAGTGTGGCATTGATTACAGATTTTGAAGAAATTTTTTTTTTATGTCGGATATAATTCTTTCAGATTTTCGTGTGAGTGAATACGATTGTGTAGGAAAGTGAATTCCTGTCTTAATCGCCCTTCTTAGCTTTCCACACAAAGACCAATCCCCTTCATCGATTTTACCACCATAAATACTTATCGAATAAAAAAAGATAAATATAATTGATTAAATACGAGTAAAAATTTTTGTATCTAGATTAATTTCGGCAGACATATCCTTAACGTAACATTTGTTTTGTTCTCCCATATAGAATCTACTTTAAACTCAAGTGGTTTAGAGTATATGTGGTCGGGCTGACTTTATACATTTTAAGTGGTTTTTTTAATAAGTTAAAATAAGTTTTTGCAAAAGTTCGGAAAAGAAATATGAACAAATTTAAAAACTTTTAAAATTTGTTGAGAATTAAAACACAATCGTTAAAAAGATGTAGAAAAGTATAATTTTAGAGACACATCTTAGTTGTTTTAAGAAAGCGTGAGTCTTTAAAAGAAAATAGCTGGCAACATTGGTTTGGTTCTTGTTATAAACAATATGCAAATTAATTATGCACATGTATTTACCATTAAATAAGGAATTGATTTATTCAATAATCCCATTAAGAGTATATCATTTTACATTTTAATACTTATGTATTTCCTTAAATAATGCATGAACATTGCATGCACTTCCACTCATATACTAAAATAAAGTCAAATCAACTTACAAAACTTTTTTGCCATTTTAAAATTTGCTATCATATTTTTAAATATGCTGTGGACAAATCAATTTTAAACTCCGAAAGGAAATTGGACAGCAAACTGTGTATAACGATAAAAAACATTTGCCAAAAAAAAAACACAATAAAATATAATTTTTGGTCATTGACATTAACATTTGCAGAAATAAAAACATAATAAGTAGTGTCCGACCGAAGAAAGCAGATTTTCAGACCGAACACGAACTTCGGAAGATTTTGTAAAGTTCAGCCGAACACGAAACTTTTGTAATTATGTCCTAATAATTGTGCTTATTTTTTTTAAACAAAACAACTTCACAACTTACCCATAGCTAAAGGTAGGATTTTACCGGCCGTATGAAAAGTGTTCCATTATTACAACTTTACTTTAACTTACCAGATAAATTATTTCATAAGTATATTGCAAATGTATGGATACCTTAATCAAAATTTAATATTTGAATATCATAATGGCAAAAAAGCAATTTTTCTGCATTAATGCTATGTAGTTTATTTTCCCAGTCTCAATAAAGTTGTCCGGCAGCACTACATAACTGGTCACCAGCAACGTTGGTTAATGGTGCAGAAATGTTCTTTCTGGTGACACCGTTAAGATTTGTAAATAATATTTCTGTATTTGAAGGACTTAAAGGTTCGATCAAAAACCTTTTGATTTTTTTTTCTTTCATATATACATGTGTATATCTGCAGATGATAATAACTGTGTAATTTCATAAAAAAAGTTCCTTGTTCGGTAAAAATTTCGCCATTTCCAAACCCGAACATTCGGTGGGACACTAAAAATAAGGAAATACAGAAATAAAGTCAGTTTTTGCAATAACTTATAATAAATTTTTTTCTCTTTACTCTAGTAATCGATATTAAAATCGTAAACGAAATAAGGTTATGTTGAACAGTTCTTTTATATTTTGCAGGGACCGTAAATAACAGTTATCCGGAAAATTTCAACATAAAAACTCTTCATGTTAGAGCCAACGGAGACTTATAGTGTCATATACCAATATATTCGAACTGACGAGCTCTTTCAGAATCTGTAGTGATCTTAAAAAACAAGAGTTTTATGTTTTCCGTCAAAAATAAAACTCATTTTAGGAGTTTTATTTTTTACATCAAAAATAAAACTCATTTTAGGAGTTTTATTTTTTCTTCTAAAATAAAACTTATCTGAGGAGTTTTATTTTTTCCGTCTAAAATAAAACTCATTTCAGGAGTTTTATTTTTTTCGTCTAAAATAAAACTCATTTTAGGAGTTTTATTTTTTCCGTCAAAAATAAAACTCCTAAAATGAGTTTTATTTTTTCCGTCTAAAATAAAACTTATCTGTGGAGTTTTATTTTATCCGTCTAAAGTAAAACTCATTTGCGGACTTTTATTTTTTCCGTATAAAGTAAAACTCATTTTACGAGTATTTTTTCGTCTAAAATAAAACTCATTTCGCCTTCATAAAATAAAACTCTTTTGAAGAGATAAATTTTTTTGTCTTAATTAAAATTCATTTGTTTACTTTTTTTTAAAATACTTTTTTTATTTGTTTAATTTAACAAACATTATTTTTTCCAAATTTTCTGGTGAAAGATTTGACCGCAGGTCGCTCAATACCAACTTAAGAGCAGAGAATGCTCTTTCCACGCTTACTTGGGTTGCAGGAACACATTGCACAGTTTTTGCTAACTTATACAAGTAAGGATATGATATTTTTTTTGTCTCCCAGTATTCAAAAAGAGGTTTATCAATCGATAACTGCCTTGGAAAAAAATTATCGATTTCATAGAAGGCTTTTTTTTCATCATAATTTTCATTTTCTTCCTCTTCTTGTTCCCTATCTACATTAAGGGAGTTCAAATACTGACCCAAAAGCGATGGTATCCTTTGGAACGTATCTACCGTGTAAAAACAGGATTGGGTGTACAACAATAAGAAAGATGACGAAGCAAAAATCTCACATTTATGTTTATTAAAGTCAAAGTGCATTAGTAAAGTGACCTCAGTACAACAAAAATGCAACAACACAAAAAACAACAGGCATATTGCAAATATCAAAATGACTTTACAAAAAATATAAATAAACAAAAATTAAGAGACACCAAACGACACACCACGGAGAAAAACACTGCAAACAGCTGGCCTCGTGAGCCCACCCCCTAACTGCATCATAATTAAAACCATGGCAGAATAAATACAAGGAAAACATAACTAAATTCAAAAAAGAAACAAAAGTTGCCAAATTAACGAAAATATAGCGGACCAATCTGCTGGTGTTTGATAATTGAAGATTTATTTGCTTGAAAATATTTTTAAATGTCAAAAACAAATTAATTAATTGAAAAAATCAGATTTTTGCAATCAACTTAGTGCAAAATAAATTGTATTAATATGCAAAATTGTTTCTGACGGAAAAAATAAAACTCAAACGAGACGGAAAAAATAAAACTCAAATGAGTTTTATTTTTTGACGGAAAAAATAAAACTCCTAAAATGATTTAAATTTTAGACGGAAAAAATAAAACTCCTAAAATGAGTTTTAATTCAGACGGAAAAAATAAAACTCCTAAAATGAGTTTTATTTTAGACGGAAAAAATAAAACTCCTAAAATGAGTTTTATTTTAGACGGAAAATATAAAACTCCTAAATGAGTTTTATTTTTTGATGGTAAAATAAAACTCCATTTTTAAGAGTTTATTCGACCTTTTATTTTTACGTTGAAAAATAACTGTTAAAGATTGAGTTTTTTTTTAAATTCTTAAAATAACTGTTAAAAAATAACTTTTTTGATATCACTTATAACCGTTACGGTCCCTGATATTTTGAGTTTATGGTTGTCTTGTTATTTTTTCTTTATCATATTGCTAAAATTTTCATTCAAAACTAAATGAAACAATTAAGAAAGTACAGTCCGTCAAGCCTGACCATATGATACCCTACGCCACATTATACAAAAACAATTTTTGCTAGTGTACCCAATTTGGGAACCATGGGCAATGATGGACCCGCCTAAACAAAGTTATGTCATGAGGTTAAGATTGATGTAAAAGTTATTTGTGTCACATATTATTTAGATATCTACATCTATATGAAAATTTAAGATGGGGGCTTATATGGGACTATGGTAAGCTTTGGACCTACCACGACAACATTTTGTCATGACATAGAAGCTATCGAAAAACTAATTATCGCCAAGTTGAATGTTAATAAAAAAATTTATAAGGAAGTTATGGCAATAAAAGCTATTTTCGGGAGTAGTATTTGTAGGGAAGTTATGGTCAAATATGGACCAATACCAATAAAATTTGGTAAGATGATTTTGATTGCAATATAATTAGTAGGGACCAAATTAAATCGAAATACCAACATAATAAGATGGTTTATGGACACAAAGACCACATTCCGGAAAGAAGCTTCTATGGGGGCTATGTGAAATTATGGATTTTTAATCCTGGAGGGGCAGAATGGATTGCAGGGTGTCTAGGGCACTATGGCCCAAATTGGACGAGGGGGCAACCAGGGTTCTACTGGGATTGGATAGGGGTAGTCTCAGAACACTTATAGGGTTCTTGACGGGTCATTGTCCTGTCAGGGCTTTTGCGGGCAGATGTGACAACGCCATACCGGACTTCTGCAGGCTATGCGAGGATTCGGAAGAGCTAGAGACGATCGAGCATGTACTGTGCCATTGTCCTAGGATGCAGGGTCTCAGACTGAAGTGGCTAGGAGATAGGTTTCACGACGAACTGGGGTGCATAGCTGGATGTAATCCGGCCAATATACTGGGGTTTGTCAGGGAAATAACGCGGCTGTTTCTGTTGAGGGGACTGTAAGGGGGGTATTGTTCCTACTTTCTAATTTTCTGTCTATATCTTACTTCCTTTCTCTATTTTTTTTTACTTCCTCTTATCTCTATCTCTTACTTCATATTTTCATTGAAGGGAATCACAATGGATCGTATTCGGTCTCCGAGTGGAGGTGTGCCTGTGGGCACACAACCCTTCTTAACCTAACCTAACCTAATAGGCCTGGTCTACATGGACAGCCAACCAGCCAGCCGAACGGACATCGGTAATTCCACTCAGAAGTGATTCTGCGCCGATCGGTATTCATAAAGGTGGGTCTAGGAGCAAAATTGAAAGGTGTTACAAACATCAGCACAAATGCATAATACCCTTTTTACTATTGTGGTGGTTATAATTATTATAAACTCCACTTATTTCATAAAAATTTTTGCTGAAGTAGAAGTGGACTCAATTTTTAAAAAAAAACTTTAGCTACATTTTTGTTCGATAAATGAAATATTTGAGAAGAAATAACATAGAAAAAAAAACGAAGATGATGCTACCATTGTGAACAAAGCTTAAGAAAACATTTTGTTTGTATAAATAAATAAATTTTTTTTTAATATTTTCATAACTAAAGTTAAAGCTGATACAGTACTTTTCGCTTATAGTCACATCCTTTAGTTGCAGACAAAACGTGGACTATATCGCTAATGTGACCATAAGGCTAATTCACATATATGCCACAATGAGGCATATAACCTAATTCGAATATAATCAAGTTATGTGAATAAAGAAAATAAAAAATTCATATAAATTACACCGACATCAGGCTTATTGTTTTGCAACAGAGTTGCATACTGTCTAAAAAATAGTTAAAATTATAACAAGATATTTCATAACTGATACCAAATTCAGGAACTAATTTTTTAAGAGTAGAGTTGATGACCAAAATCAAACAATTTAATTCTTTCTACCTTTGAACGGATTGTGGTTTCGAAAACTAAAAAGAACTTACTAAATATTGCTAATGTGACTATAACGCCATTAATTTGCTTTAGTTATCCCTTTGATGACTGTTGATAGATGGCATATATGGCAAATGTGCTTATATCGCTAGATGGACTATAACGTTAATGCGTTTTATTGAATTAACTTATAGGGGCAAAATAAACAGATTATATGGACTATATCACTAATGTGACTATAAGCGGTAGTGACTATAAACGAAAAGTACTGTAGTTCCTTTAAGGTATATACATTTTTCAATAGCTATTTAATTAAATAGGCTTGTTAAATTGTTTTGACTCCTTAATTTTTCTAAAACCTTATCAAGCTTGGTACGAATTTGTTTACTAAAGTTAAATTAATAAATTAATTTTAGTTTCCTTCTCAATGGATTAGATTTCTCTAATTTCACAATAGTTTCAGAAATAAATCAATAATTTGAAGACACAAACATTATCTGAGCTTTTTGGTAAATTTGTAATTTTTTATTGATACTGTATCACCATCGTTGAATTCTCCACCACATCCTCGAATTGGTAAAATGTTTAGCATAATACATAACTGCTTTCAACCACGTTCCCCACCTTGTTGTTAAAGGCTGTGGAGGAAGATACTTCTCTTAATATGCGGCAAAAGGCGAGGTGCTTTGCTAAATATTTTTCCGAATCGCCAAGTAAAGGAAATAAAACACGTTTTGTTTTTAAAATTTTGCAACAAAAATATGCAAAGTCAGCACTATATGCAAAAATATGCATTTAAAGCAAGATATGCAAAAATATGCACTAGCAAATCGACGCCATTTTACTACAAATTTATTACTAAATATCTTTGAGTTTATGTTGATCTTAGACTAACTACAACAAAGATGCATTTGCATAAAAACTCGATCCTTGAGGATCATATCTACATGGACGTACTGCAGTAAACAAATAATGCTTTAAAAATTTCAAGTTTACAGCTTACTGCAAAAATTCAGTGTAGTAAAAGTTTACTGCTAACTGTAAGAAAAAGTTTCAGTAACCAGAACCCATGTTCTGTTACTTTGTGAGAACTTATCGCATAGAAAAGATGTAAAACAAAATATTCCATCGTTTCTCGAAAAGTGAGAAAAAATATGCCTGTAACTCATGGCGAAAACCATCACAAGGGATAACGTCGTTACGTTATAAATGTCTTAGCATTCCACTCGTAGCCGATGTGAATTTTCAGACGTTGATAACGCCAATTCCATATATCGCTGACGGCGACCAAAATTAGCTAAAACTAACTAATGTTTAACGTCGGCGGCTAAAATACTACCTTCGGCTACACAATATAACGTAAATTGCGACTTTAATGTTTGTAGTTTGAAAATAATCGTATTTTTTTCAAAAATTTAGAAAAAAAATAATTAAAGAATAAAAAAATCAGCCAAGAACAAATTATTAACCTCTTCCGTTTTATTATTCATTGCATTTTTAATATATTTTTATAATGTTAAAATTTTTTCGCACACTCAATAATAAACTCTCACAAAAATTTAACAGACGCTCTTTTTCTGTAAATTGATAAGTAATTTCCTTACGTGACAGCTTTTACTCGCCAGAAATGTCGCAGTAATCCGATAATTTTTACTTATTAGTGAAACAAATGCAGAAAAATAATTTTAACATAATAGTAATTTCCCAGCTAAATTTTTTTAAGATTTGGAAGCAATAAACACGTATACTACATCCCAACCGCTTCCTTTTATTCTTCTAAAAATGACTGCCTTAATCTACTGCTGTAAAATTAGGCATAAAATCCTACAATTCTTAAATGCGGTGCTAAATACTAGAATAGAACCGCTGTTAATTGAATTTTTTTATGATTACATTTTTACTGCTTTATTAAAGCAGTGAAATCATTTATTTATTTATATATATTTATATACACGTAAATCATGTCAGTTTTCAAAGCGTAAATAAGCGTTCTTAAGATTTCTAAACCAGATCTTCTACGCAAGGAAATCCAAACAAAAATCAGTGTAATCGCTTCACTCCGAATTCTCTCTAACATTACTGCTTCCGAGGAAGCATCAGTTTTTGCTGGGTTTAGTTTTATTAAAATTGTCCTAAAAAATTGATACTGATTTTTTTCAGTAATCAGGAAAAATTTATTGAATACTGCAATTTTACTGTTTTCTGAACATTTTTGCAGTAAAAAGTAAAACTACTGGTTACTGCTATACGTAATGCAGTATTATTAGTATTAGTATTAGTGGAACTTATTATCGGAGAAGAAACAAAAACAACCCTACAAAACAAAAAAGTCCTACATATACCCAGCCTTAGTTGTCGCTATACAGCCTTGTCATGCCCATAACGAATCCCGTCAGATTCTTGATTTTAGACTGATGTTCTGTAGCCTAGGACAGTGGCAGAATGTTCTCTTTATCTCCTCTGTGTATTCGCAAAACCTAAATAAATTCGACGATTCAGGTCAGAGTACCACCGCTAACCGTGATACAACCTATCATGGTTCTAACGCAGACCTTGCTTCTGCCTAGTAGTAAATTAGAATTGGTCTTCGTAAGAACCCTACAAACCGCTTAGAACCCATTCCCTTATCTTCCCGAAATAAAAGTTTATTAAACGTCTGACTGTCACCACACAGTCAGGATCTTCCATTTAGGAGCTTTCTCTCGCCAACTCATCGGCCATTTTATTCCGGTGATGTTGCAGTGACCCGGTACCCAGCAAGGCTTGGCACATGCTCCCTTAAGATTTGCCCTAGAGCTCTTCTAAAATCATCTTAAAGCTTGGAATTTCAACAACAGGTCATCCAGGTCCTATGATCCGTCTTGCTGTCCACATCTATAGTGACCTCCGATTCTCCAGCCCTTACCAATTCAACCCTTACCAATTCAACGTCTTCAAAATACCTAGAACCTACTCTGACTGCAGTCGTCAGAAAGCCAATATGACCTTTTTACATGTACTTAGATCCTTAAGTAAAAATAGCAAATCTCCACACATTCTGTCCTGACCAACTCTAAAAATAAATGTTTTTCAATACTGAAAAAAATTATTTGAAAGAATTAGAAATAAAATTGCTTTGGAATCGAAAAGTATTTGATCCCTACTGCCAGAATTAGCCCTATATTTAAAACATTGCATGTTTAATTTTAAATTTAAAATAATATGTTTAAAAGTAACAAAATTAAGGTTACTTTGCTCTCTGCAATACTTGAATGCTTTTCAATTAAATACTTAGTACTTAGTTTTCTCAAAATTCTCAATAATTTTATTTTAATTATTGATTAAAATCAAGGACCGAAACTAACAGTTATTTTGAAATTTTAAAACAAAAAAAGCGTGTAGAACTAAATGTTGAAAAACTGATTTAATTACACTGATTTACAAATTTTTAATTTGGAAAATTACCAAGAACGCCACGTGCCTAGATAAGTTAACTTTGACCTCCTGAACACGAAAAACGCTGTCATTTTTTTTTCATTAGTTAAGTTTTTTAGATAACGGTACTTTTGTGTTTTTCGGTGTATGGTCCCACTCAAACACTCAAAAGTCCGATCGAGATAAATGGCATATCGTTGGAAAGGCAACTGAATGCCTTTTCCGTTTTTATTAAGGATTTTGTCGAACGACAATATTTTTCATCTCATATAAAATTCCGTTTTTTTTAAATACGTTAAAACTGATGGTTAAAAAAAGGCGGAATTTTATATGGGATAAAAATATTGTCGTTCCACAAAATCCTTAATAAAACCTTTATTTTTTATCCGATTTTTTTTCAAATTGCGCTTAAAACGTTGGTAATCAAATATACTATTTGGTTAAGACATAAAACATTCCAGATATTTAACATAACGTAGAAAAAAAACGAAATAAAAATGAAAAATTTTGAAAAAAAACGTAAAAAATAGGCAAATTTCGAACTATGAGGTGCCATAACTCAGCCAATTCTTATCAGATAAAATTTTTTAGCATATCGACGGAAAAGGCATTCAGTTGCCTTTCCAACGATATGCCTTTTCGGTTGGGCTCCACAAGGGTTTGAGTGGGACCATACACCGAAAAACACAAAAGTACCGTTATCTAAAAAACTCAACTAATGAAAAAAAAATTACAGCGTTTTTCGTGTTCAGGAGGTCAAAGTTAACTTATCTAGGCACGTGGCGTTCTTGGTAATTTTTGGCTGTAAACCAGTGTTATGAGTGCCCCAATAGGCTAGCTGGTAGTAAGCTAGTCTATCGGCGCCGGGGTTGCGGGTTCGAGACTGACAGAGACTCTGGTTTCGTTACCTTACTTGTTGGCCACACTATCAAGCTTTGCCTTTCAATATACAGTGGTGTTCTGGAAATCGAAAACGTAAAACGCAAGAATTTTGAAGTTATTTTTAATACACTTTGAATCTAATTTTTATAATTATACCCACACCACAATAGTGGTGATGGTATTATGCAATTGTGCTGATGTGTGTAACGCCTTGAAATAGTGGTCATAGACCCACCTTAAAGTATACCGATCTACTCAAAATCATTTTCTGAGTCGAACTAACGATGTCCGTCCGGCTGGCTGGCAGACTGGCTGGCTGTCCATGTAACCTTGTGCGCAAAGTACAGGTCGCAATTTTGGAGATAATTTGGTAAAATTTGGGTCATAGGTTCTTATTGGCACAAGGACCAAGCCTATTGAAAATGGGCCAAATCGTAGTACCACAAGGGAAGATAGGGGGAAATTTCTTCCTCTCAGAAACTATCAAACCGATTTTAATGAAATTTAAAACATAGATAGATCCATATCTATAGGGACACATTAGCTATACAGTTTTTAAATAGGACCACAAGGGGAGGCAGGAGGTAATTTCTGCCTCTCACAAACTTTCAAACCGATTTTCTTGAAGTTTATAAACATGGATAAATCCATATTTACATGGACACATAAGCATGATGTGTTTTTAAATACTGTGGTGTAGGGTATCATATGGTCGGGCTTGACCGACTATACTTTCTTACTTGTTTTTGTTATAAAATTCTGTTTAAAGAGAAATATTTGTAAAATATTTGTAACAACATTCTTTTATTACAGAAATCTTATTAAAAAATAAATTTTAAAATTCTTGCGTTTTACGTTTACGATTTCCAGCACACCCCTGGTATTGATTTTTATTTTTTTTTTAAACCAAAATAACATTTACTTTTTTTTATTTTCTTTTTTTTTATCAAAAATTACACTCATAAAATTATTACAGTAACTGATTGTAGGTTATTAAATTCGTTTTCGGTACTGTTAAAATTGAATAAAAATATATTTATTTAACGAATAATTTTATTTTTCAACATTTATGTTTGTTATTAAAAAAAACAACCCAGCCAGCAAAATAATCCGACGTCGTTCAGATATCTGAGAGAAACGTCGGCAAAAAAGTCGGAATCGTATACGAATTCTGTCAGATTTCTGACCCAAAAACGTATGAAGTGGTTGACACGAATTCTGACAGACATGTCGTGGGAAATTTTGGTTTTTTGTCGGCATTTCTGATAGATTTCTAACAGAAATCTAATGAATAAGGCATGGGAAGTTCTGATGTGTTAGCCGAGATTTTTTTGCTTTCGAACTTAGAACTGAAAGAAATAATTTTATTGCAAAATGTGTACATAATTATAAATTTTACGCTTTTTATCTTGAACAAATAAAATTAAAATTATTTCCAACTGAATGACAATTGTCATTATTTTAAAAAAAATAATAAGTTTGTTTAGACAAATCTGAATGAATTCCGTCGGAATTTTATTGGACATATCTGTACATAAATTCCACCCGATATATCCATGCGAAATCGATCAGAAATCGGCCAGACAGTAAGAATATTCAATGTCTGACAGAAATCTGAACGAAATCTCTAAGAATGAAGTCAGACATTTGCACGAAATTTCTGATTCCGACACTGTCGAAGTATTTTGCTGGCTGGGAAACTACCAAAAAATAATGTTTTTCTTTTTTTTTTTTTTTTTTTTTGTTAATTTGTTTGATTTTTGTCGGTTTAAATATATTTTTTATAAGTAAAAACTATTAAATTTTAACGAATATGCTGTTCAATAAATAAAAAATTTAAAAATTAATGTAAAAATCATTTGTTTTAAATGAATTGTAAATGATCCGTTTTCTAAATGAATTTTAATTTGTTTAAAATGAATTTTCGTTTAAATTTAACTACATATGTACATTATATTTTGAGTGTACAATTATTTTTCGATTTTATCATTGGGATTTTTTATGCATATAAAATAAAGTCAATTAAATTATTATTACAGACACATTTCTTAAGAGATTGAAAATAACTGTTATTTTTGTTAAAAAAAATAAAAATCAAAAAATAACTGTTTTCATCTGACTTTTATGCAAAAAGGAATAGCTGTTACGGTCTCTGATTAAAATACATATATAAATTTACCTAGTATTATGTACCAGTAAAACTACAAATTCTAACAATGGTCTTCACAGGATGGAAAATTATGGGGGATTGCTTATAAAAGTGGATTTTAACTTTACACTTAATGCTATGTTCACATTTGGCTTCTTAAACGCGTTTAAGCAGCTCGAACGTGATTAAGCTCTAATCACTTCAAAATCGAGATGATTAACCATACATTGAAGTGATTTGTTAATCACTTGAAATCGACATGATTACAACTAAATCACTTCATAAACAACATAGAATCCACTGAACATACCCCAAATGAGAATCGCCAACATGATCGTGTACAACCGGCCAAGATGGCTGCTTAATGTTTTTTTTTTTTTTTTTCTTAAATATTCATAAATTTTCACAATTACATCATTAAAATTATTAAAATAATCTTCTGATAACTTTATAAAAGTGTTTTTATCCATTTTTAATACTTGAAAGAAATTTAAATTTGTTTGTTGTTTTTTTGTGTGCTTGTGTGTGTGTTTTTTCTTAATCATCTGTCATCTTAATCATCTCAAATGTAATGTGAACGGCTTTGATTAGCTAAATCAACATTTTGCTTAAACGCGTTTAAAAATCCAAATGTGAACATAGCATAATAAGCAAATTGAAAATGGCTGAAATTAATATCCATAATATGATTAACATTGACGATATTATTGTTAATTCTGACAATAGTATGGTTAATTTTGTGCAAGTTTTGAAAATTTTTGACAATATTAAGGTTAATTTTGAACATAAAAAATTAATTTTGACCATATTATTGACTAAAATATGGTAAATTTTGCACAAATTATGGTTAATTTTGACCATATCATGGTTGATTTCGGGCAAATTATTGTTAATTTGAACCTTGTTATGGTCATGCCGCATTCTAAGTTATACACTCAATTAAAATTTTAAAACTATTCTAAAAATTGTTATTAAGCTAACGGTTTTGCCAAATTTTCTGACCGCTACATTTAGAACTTAACGCCTTTAAAAAATATTTCAATCAGTTTTTTAATCAAACGCTAATACATAAAAGATATTTTAGTTTTTAAGCATTAAATATCTTAATTCAAATATTTTCTTATTTTAAAGCCACATGTTCTTACGCTTCACCAAACACTTGTTTGTATTTGAATTCTTTCTGTACGAAAAGAATTTCATTGAGCCTTAAAAATCATTTAATGATTAAAGATTGCGAAATTTGTGGTAATAAATAAGTACAATCATTCACTCTCATACTCACTTACTACCTTTAAGTACCGGTAACCAGGCTTGCCAGAAGAATTCAAATTAAAAGTGCTAAATCGACAAAAAAGAAGTACTACATTGTTCTACAGTTACAAACAAAAGTGCTAGTTTTTTAACATTGATTTTTATAAATACAGTCGGGCCTTGATTATCCGTGATCCGGTTAACCGGTAACCCCGATTAACCGTGATGGCCAAAGATCGTCCATTGTTTTTTGTGTGCAATGTTTTTAAATTGTTTGCTTCGATTACCCGTGATATCCTCTATCATCCGTGATAGCAGTTGAAAAATATTAGACAAACAACATTACACGACTCTTTTTAAGAAATTGTATTCTTTTTTTGCTTAATGTCCTATTTTGCCTCATGTTTTCAGTAGAAATGTAATGTATACATACTTATTTAATTTAAAAATGTACATAAACTTCTTGAATTATTTTTTTTTAATGTAAATGTGTATAAACATCAATGTTCACATAATAAAAATATTTAAAAAAAAACTGTATAATCAAAATTGTTATTCGATTAACCGTGAAAATCGGTTATCCGTAATGCTTCTGGTCCCGAACATCACGGATAATCGAGGCCCCACTGTACTTTACAATTGAATTTTTTTTATATATTCATTTTGTTTAATATAAGATAAGTACAAGGTAGTTTCATTAGGGAGAGTTGTCATTATTTACCTATGTAATGATAAATTAATTTATTTAATTTTGACGCTTGTTTTAATTTTTTTCCTTTTTTCCTTCTGTTTGACGTTATATGGATTTTAAAATTAAGAACAAAATTTCTAATGACTTATTCTAACATGGTTAAAACTAAATTTTAATCATGTCATTTTCATCTTTCTCATATACCAACTCATTTTGGTCCTTTTTAAGATGAACCGATTTTTTTACAATATTATCCGATATGTTTAAAGTGTGGCAAAAAACGTTGTCTAAATTTTAACCTTCTCTAATGCGTATAACTTAACATAACAGTTCTAGGGGCAAATTATGGCAGTCGTGATCGAATAATTTTTCGATTCGAAATCAGTTTTATTTCTTATTCTTTCTGTGCATACAGAACGGATCTAAATTATTTTTTAATGTTGTAAAGCATTTGTTTTAGTTTTCACAACACTAAAAAATAATTACAATTATTTCAGTATCGACTGGAATAACAGTGCTTTCGAATCTAAAAAGAATTCGATCACGACTGCCATAATTTGCCCCGTGTTTTCATTCTAGGTCTAAGTTAACTCAAGGCGAATTGACTAGAAGGTGTGGTCAAGTCAACATATGGTGTTTTTTCGATGGTCGACCTGTCAAAGTTTGTATACAAACTAGTTTTTTATGTAAACAAACCTTTTTTACAAGCAATGTTTTTGACAATCCGACCACAGAAGCAGTGTTGCTGTAGAGTTGACCTCACCTTCTACTCAATTCGCCTTAAGTATACTCTCTTTTAAGCCCAATAAACAATTTTAATTAATTTGTTCATACGAATAAAAGTAACTGTATTTGTTTCTTCTTTGTACACTACAAAGATGCAAAAAATAGTATGCGCCCAAGTTGCAAAAAGTAGTATGTGTATATGTTTGAATTTTTCTTGATACACTTAGGGCCATTATTATAACTTGGCGTTAGCTGTTATCCGACAGTTAACAGACGCTTTTTCACAGATAACACATTATTATCTGTCAATTTAATCTTAACTTTAGCTAACTTCAAGTTGTAATAATGGCCCTTAAAGAATTGATACTTTACTTGAATCGATTATGTGAGTTTTTAAGTAGTTTTGGATCTGAAAAAGTGCTAAAAATTCTAAATAATTATAAAAATGTGCCAAATCTAGCACTAAAAGTGCTAAACTGGCAAGCCTGCTGGTAACTAAGTCAAGGCTGTGAAAGAAATTGCGTCACAAGCAATTTAATTGCAGCTGGACCAATAAAAAAAAAAACAATTGAAATAAGTCGCTAAACAATTTACTTAATATTTTGTTTTGTGATTTATTTTATAAACCATGCTTGCTTTTTGTTTTATTATTTATTATTATGCATTATTTGCTGTTATTTTTCATGTAATCAATTAATATTTGTGTTTATCTTTTTTTATATTTTTATGAAATTTAAAACAATATTGATTTTTATTATTTGTGTATTTTTTTTATTTTTTCTTTCCTCTTTTTTTCAGAATGCACAGGTTGTCAGCATCGTGAGTTTTTATATTGGTTTAAGATTTCAAAAAATTATAACTTTCCTAATTTCTGTAAACGTTTCTATAACGAAAATGATCTTTATTTTGGGTCGTTTAAGTTGTTGGTAATGTATTTGTATATTTTTTTGCTTGCACTCACTGTCTTGTTAATAATTTTTTGTATATAAATAAATTTTTATTATTGCATGTTTATGTCTGTTTATGAAATATAATGAATAGTGAGATGTTTGTCTCAAATTTCCATTCTCTTTTTCATTTCTTTTAAATTATTCATCTTGAAAAATTAATGTTGAAAAGAAAAATCCAAAAAATAATAAATACAACATAAATTAATGCATGCTTTCAACCAAGAAATATTAAATCTTTTTAACATGAAATAAATGTTGTACATACTTTTTTCTGGTTTTTGTTTCTGTTGATTTTCATGTCTTTGACTTACAATGTTATTTTTACAAGTTCGTTTTTTTTTTTGTTATTGCTACTAAATAGTTCAGTAATTTTTCATTACTTATGTAATCTACTTATTACTAGTAACCACTTTTAAATTTCATGTTGTCTTACTATTTACGATATATACATAAATATTTAAAAAATTAACCCTTAAACGGTCTCGTACATATGTTCATCACTTTAATTTTTGAAAACAAAGCGCAAGTTAACGACAGTTTCCAGCAAAAACTTCACTTACATTTTAACAAGAACTAATTTTCCAACAATTTTCTTAACGCATTATATTTCATATTTAATCACTACTTTCAGCATTACCTATAATAATTCATAAAGTATTGACTTATGATTCGCACTGTTATTTGCAAATGTGCTCAGTTGGCTAGAGCGCCAATCTAAAACTAAAATCAATAAATAAAGAAATGTCCAAGATCAATGAATTTTTCTACAAATATGTATTCAAATTTGTGCTTGTATGTAAAATTATTTATTAATAGTCAATTAAATAATCGGGTTGAATCGGTTTTAAATAAATGTTTTTTGTCGTTGTGAATATAACTAAATAACCATAAAACCAGCCTTGCGTAAACAACCCAAATACGTTCAGTAGTGAGTAAAATTCAAAACTACCAAAAAAAAGACGCTATTCGTAAAAACCTTATGCCAAATCGTCGCATTCGAGATCGATTAAGGGTTCGTATCGAATAAAATTTCGTGACATATCGAAACCCAGATTGCAGCCTTCGATACCTTTAGAATCGAAATATGTTTAAAAATGTAATAGAATTTAAATTTTGTTGTAGAGTAAAAACATCTTTCTTTTAAAATATAGATAACCTATATCTATACTTATATGTATTATAAAGCTAAAAAGTTTGTAGAGAAACACACATGTTTGTAATCTCAGGTAATCTTCGTAACTGCCGTTCCGCTTCCACTTAAGTGCTTAGCAAAGGGTCCAGGGTCGCTTAACCGCCTTCACTGAGAAAGTATTAATAATCGTTTCACAAGAGATCTGTTAAAGCAATAGTTTCCGTATTCAAAAGAAAAACAAAGCCATTTTAACGTGACGACGCTGTTCACCCTCCATTCCGCCTCCAGTCTATCTATGCGCTCAACCTTCCTTTATCCGAATACGAAAGTAATTTTTGCGTTTGCTACGCTTAATCGGCTGAATAGTTTCAGCTAATTAAAAATATTGGCATTTTATTTTATTAAAACTACGACCAAGTAGGGGAACATCATAGATAGATCAGCGTAAATAAAACGAAGCTAGAAATATGAAGGGACAGATGGGCAATTTCTGCCTACCGATTTTGATAAAATTTAAAATATATGTAGATCGATTGCTACTAGCCGCAGGCACGGCTAGGAAAAGAAATAAAATGAATAATAAAATATATATGTACGTGAATGCTTTAAGGATTAAATATCGTTTAAGGCCGAGGCATATAGAATCCGTCGTACTGTGTGCGTCGACTTTTTTTACTGACTCTAATCCAATATAACATAGCTATAAACTAAGGATGGGCAAATTGAAAAAATATATCGAATCGATATTTTTTAAGAGTATCGATATATATTATTTCAAAAATATCGATGTATCGATATATCGAACGTATGTAGCTGAAACTATTACCAAATTTAAAAATGTAATATATATATAAATATATGCACAAATCTTATTATTATTCCAAATATATATAGGCACATATATTGTTCCAAAACCGCATAAAATAAAACTTTTCAAGTTCGTTTGACTTTACTGTTTTAATTAGAAATCTGCAATGTGAAAACCTTACTTTTTTCTTAATTCTTCTTATAAATGCTAATCTTTACATGCAGTGTACAACTGACATGAAATGCTTAACATTAACACTAATATGACGATTTCTCATGTTATAACACGGTTGTTAATGCAAATGTTTTAACAACCCTTTTATAACATTATGTTATAACAGCAAATCATGTCAGTTGTAGACTGGGAGTTATAGATCTTCATACTAGTTACAAAAACATGATGCATGCAGTGATGCCAATTCTTAAAAAACGCATATTGTTTGAAAAACGTCTAAAATTTTGAGTTTTTAATGAAGGTTAGGTTAGGTTAAAGTGGCCGGTCACAAAGACCACGCATAGACCAAATAGGTCCCTAGCGTTACCACGCTGTACGATAGTCCACAGAAGAATATCAGAAAAAGGTCATTCCGATGTAATGGTACCCAGAGTTCTCCACACTCTCTTGACGAATGCCAGGAGTCTCATTAACCCAATTCCGGAGACCTCCCCAAGACCTTGGAGGTAATGATCTCCCAGACAGTTCGCCCTGGAGCGCACGAGTGCCGGACAGTAGCAGACTAAATGCTCCACTGTCTCCTTTTCCCCTGGTGCCCCACAGAATCTACAGTTGTCACTATTCAACCGCCGGGCGTGTACCGCAGTCCAACAATGACCCGTCAAAAAGCGTACCAGAAGTCTACAGTCCCTTCTCGGCAGCGACAGAAGAATTTTCGTCGACTCTGGATCATAGGATCCCCACATTACCCTGGAGACCCTGCACGTTCTAGTGTTTTCCCAAATCGCCTCTGATCTCCTCCGTATAGTAGAGTCCGTATCCCTCCTTATGTTCTGAATCGGAGCTGGAATGGCCATCACCCTATCGTATGGTAAATGGACCCCCCGTTTCTCCAATTCGTCCGCCTCCTCGTTGCCTTCAATGCCCTGGTGGCCACGAACCCAATAGATGTGAACTCTATTATTCGCACAGAGTACATCCATCGAGTCCCTTCACTCCTGGACGATCGAAGAGTATGAATAGTCAGCGGTTATCGCCCTGATCGCCGCCTGACTTTCGATGAAAAAATTTACGTGCGAGTTCCCAGTAATGGAATAGCGTGCCAAATCAGCAGCCATTTTGGCCGCAAATATCTCCGCCTGGAATATGCTGCAGTAATCGGAAAGCTTATAAGATTCCCGAATGCCCAGTTTCCGGCAGAAGACTGCAGCTCCAACTCCGTCCTCCATTTTGGAACCGTCAGTGTAGAAACTGAAGGTCCCATGGTCAGATCGGAGTCCTGCCAACCAGCCGTCCTCCTCCAAGGTAACTCGTGGTTTCCTTCCAAATGTCAGCCTCGGAATGGTGTAGTCACTGCTACAATCTATTCCCCTTATAATACTATCATGACCATAAGGCCCGTATGCAAACTGTCCCGTCGCCCTTAAGCGGATCGCAGACTTCCTCGCTGTTCCTTCTGCCACTAGATGAATCGGTTGCAAGTCCAGGATCACATCCAGTGCCGCAGTCGGTGTACTACGCAAGGCACCGGTGATACTAAGTTCGGCGAGTCTCTGTACGCCCGTTAGCATATTCCGGTACGATTTCTTATTCAATGCCGTCCACCATACAAGTATCCCGTAGAGTAAGATTGGTCTCGCCACCGATGTGTAGACCCAATGTGTAAGAGCAGGGGTTAGACCCCACGTCTTGCCCAGCATTCCCTAACATGCGTAGAGCGCATTCGTTTCCTTTTTCACCCTATCCTCCACATTCAATCTCCACGACAGTTTGCTATTCAGTATTACTCCCAGTTACTTTGTGTGGTATTTAAGTTCCAGGCTAGTACCCCCTAGTTTAGGTTTCCTCCATGGACCAACTTTGTACCTTTTCGTAAATAGTACTAGGTCCGTCTTCTCGGGATTAACGCCCAGTCCTATTCCGGCTGCCCACTGGTTGATAATCGCCAGCGTAACCTCCATTACAGAACTAATAGTGTTCAGATCCTTGCCAGCAACTAACACCGCCACGTCATCTGCGTATGCGGTTATCTTTGCCGCCCCGTCCTGAATCCAGTTCGTTGAAGACAAGCGTCCAAAGCATTGGTGAGAGCACCCCTCCTTGGGGGGTTCCACGGTGTGCCCTCCTCATTATTCTGGAATTGCCCCACGTCGCAGATATAGTTCTGCACCGTAAGAGGTTACTGTTCCAGTTTTAAGCATGTGGGTGTGCCCCCGTGCGAGACAAGCTGGCCAAAATTGCCTCCGTGGACACATTATTGAATGCTCCCGCGATGTCCAGGAACACACCCATAGCGGAGTCCTTATAGTTGAGGGTCTTCTCAATCAGTGAGACGACTGAGTGGAGTGCCGTCTCAGTTGATTTACCCTTCGTGTAGGCGTGTTGATTGGCAGAGAAGTAGTCGGTCCCATGTTGCCCTTGACATGATAGTCCAAAATTTTTCCAACGTTTTCAGCAGGAATGATGTGAGACTAATGGGTCTGAAATCTTTCGGGTACATATGATTGCTTTTACCCGCTTTCGGTAGAAACACAATCCTAGATAACCTCCAAGATTTAGGCACATAGTTCATTCTCAGACATCCCTTAAAGATTTCCACTAGCCATGGTACTATCCGTTGTCTGCCCCGGTGTAGTTGTGCAGGGATGATTCCGTCAAGACCAGGCGACTTGTACGGCTGGAACGAGTCAATGGCCCATTCCACCCCCTCATAGGAGATAATACCATCATCCCCATTCGACATAACAGAAGTTTCACCAGTTGGAATAGGAACATCAGAACAGCCCGGAAAGTGTGTATCAACGAGTACCTCCAGCGTTTCCGTACTGCTCCTTGTCCATTCTCCGTTTTCCCTACAGACTGTACTTGGCATAACCGCACTGCTCACTAGCATCCTCCGCAGTCTTGCCGTTTCGGTTGTCTTCTCTATATTATCACAGAAGCTTTTCCACAAAGTTCGTTTGGCCTTTCGCACGTCACGCTTATACACCCTAAGAGCGTCCCTGTACTCCCCCCAGCATTAAGACCGGTCGACGATTTTCGCCAGTTTGAATAGCTCCCGGAGCTCGCGTCTTTCACAGTCCAGCTGTCTATTCCACCAAGGTGGTCTGGACTTACACCTAGCTCGTGTCGGAGGACACGACTTCTCATAGGATCCAATAACGCCCGATACCAACGTGTCTATAGCAGAATCTATGTCCCCTAAACTAACCATTGTTCGCGAGTGACCTAGGTCCCTATTCAGAAGTGAAGAGTATTTGGCCCAATCTGTATTTCTTGGGTTCCTAAACACTGTCTCGTCGGGTATAGTGTAATCTAACAAAAATATATAGGAATGATCAGAGAAGGCCACTTCACTGTCTCTTGCACCCTTTGGCAACGGCACAGTGGCAGATGTCGAGGGTCTGATCTCCTCGGGGTTTCTCTTGGATTTTTTTGTCTCCTTAGGATTTGCGGCAGATGGAGATTCATCAACTGACCGCTGTCTTTTTCCCTGCATGCTCTTAATCACGTCTTCTTCAATGCAGTTGGGGAAACCATGGTTTTTGGCAGCATATTTGGGGTTATTAGAAAAGTGAGCTCGGCCTTCTGCAATCGCCCCTTTGGCCCACTTCATCCGCTCTTTCTCATCATTGGAAAGGTTAGATTGGGAGCCAAGCCGATGCTGTATCCGGACCGCAGCTTTGTACTCTGATAGAGCTCTAAGTCCTTCCTTGCTTCTCCTGGGCCTGTTCCTATTTATGGAATGGGCTCCCCGAGAAGTGCTAGGCGAATTTAGCAGCTCACGTTCCTCTTTAGAGGTAATCGTTTTAACGCTATCGAGATCCGAGTCTGAATCGACAACGGCATCCGTACCTGTCATAGTTGAGTTTTTGGCATCTTTAATACTTCCACCGTAAGGCGCCTTAACCACGGCAGAGAATGAAGACTGACTTTAAAAAATATCGAATTCGATAGTCGTATTTCAATATCGATACATCGATATATCGGTATTTTAAATATCGGCGATATATATCGATTATTCTTTTTAAAAATATCGATATTTTGATATATCGATATTTTTTGCCCATTCCTACTATTAACCATAATACAAAAACTGAAAAATTTCAACTGAACTAGAATTGAGTTGTAAACTGTAATAAGAGCATAACGTAACGACGGAGGAAGGAGACATATTGAATACGTTGTTAACGGATACTTAATCAGCTGTATTTGCAACAGAGACCTGCGCCGTCAAGTTTTGTCGGCGGCGGCGGCTTGCAAAAATATTGCCGGCGGCGGCTCACAGCCGGCTTAAGCCGACTTAAACTTAGGCCAATTAAAGGCCTATCCAATAGGCCTGCTTACTACTACAACAATACAAAAAACAACAGTCATTTTGTTTGTGTAAAATTCCTCGCCGTTGTCTAAATCTTGTCTAAGTAGGCAAAATAAAAGGAAAAATGTGTTTTGTGTGCATGTATGTGTGGCAAAAAACCAGAAAAGTAAACAAAAATATACACGTATAAGGAAAATGTAAACAACTTTTGATATCGTTGAGGAATAAACCAAATAAACATCTGGCTTCTTATGCAGACCTATTGGATAGACCTTGGGCCAATTTAAAAATAATTTTTTTTACCAACTTTCATATTTAAGTTTGAATAATAAAATTAATTTGCATATATACTTATTTAAATGCTTGTGGACTATAATCTATTCCTAAATGAGATTTCAATTTTACCGCAAAACCTTTGAAAATATACAAGTACTATATCTTACTCATTAACATTTGTATTTCCCTAGAGGGAAGCGAACTGACACCAAAGTAGTCCCGTGATAGGTCTGTGGTGGTAGGGACCGGTTCGAGTTCTAACACTTCATATGAATAAGACCTATCACTTTTACATGGGGTTGTCATTGACGGGGGTCAATTGACACCATTTAACCAGTCACAAATCTATTCTCAATGGACGTGTTTAGTGACAGTTACTAAAATGTAGTATTATTTCATTACGATGTAGTATTATTTGAATAAAACAAGTCCTATAATTAAATTCAAGAGCCACATTTTAGAAAGTCCCAAAAAAATTTATCACACCACCGGTGAAGAATGTACTGTAATTCATTACTTTTTCTACATTTTTGTTCTTCATAAACCAGTTACATGATTGGTTCTCCTTTCACTGGTCATGAGTTCTTTCTTTTTGTACCGGTTCTATTTTCACAACTCCCAGGACCAGTCCGTTGGACCAATTGACACAAATTTCCCGCAGGGTTATTAAAAAAAAAACTGTTTTTATTAAAAATAAAAAGAATGGAAAATTTTTTCTAGTTTTGGTTATGCGTTTCTTGTAGGGAATATTCGATTAAATGACAGTGACCGGCGGCTGATTTTAAGCCGACTTTAGTCGATAAATTTTCGGCGGCGGCGGCTGTTAAAAATAATCGGCGGCGCGGCTCAGCCGGCTTAAGCCGTCAAGGCGCAGGTCTCTGATTTGCAACCAAATTTAATAAAAAAAAATATACACAATTTCAATGGAATTTGAGAATATTTTGGGTGTTTTTTTTTTGTAGTTTTGCTTTATATAGATCGTGTCTTGACGGAATTGATAGATGTCAAAGGAGACAATAAGTTTGTTCTCCATTTTATTTATTTGATTTTATTTTAGTTAACTTATTTTATATTGCATTTCATTATATCGACCCCTTTGCGCGAAATTATCGTATATGCCATTTTTTGAAATTGAGATTTGATGCAATCTTGTTCTACATTCAAAGAGACGTCACCTGACAAAATATTGTAGGCGAATTCCACTTCGTTGCTCCAAAAATTTAATGTATATTTTAATTTTGATATTGCAAGCGAAAGCAGAGAAAAGTAGAAAAATGGCTGTCCTGTAAAATTTGGACGATAATTTCGCGCAAAGGGGTCGATATTTTGTTGGTACACAACACAAACAATAAAATTAAAACAAAAACAAAAAAAAAAAAAACAAACTGATAGATTTCAATAACTGCGAAATGGGACAAAACTCATAAGAAAACCTTTATATAAACATAGTAATCTGTTAAAAAAAAAAAGCGATGCATAATGTACAACGGATTTTATGGGTTTTGCCCTTTAAGGTTGATAAAGGAAGCTTTTAACTTTGCATTGTCTCAGCTCGACTTAACGAACGGCATGCCAACAGCAGTGCCACCAAAACTTCAGGTAGCACTGTCACGTTTAGCCGGTGAAGATTCCCATTACATCGTTTACAATTATTATTTAATGGGCATGTGCTAAAGCTCTATACAAACATATGTGAATACGTTAACTAGTTAACTAGTATAACAGAATTGAAGGCATTTATGAAATTGGAAACAAAAAAACATGTGCCTTGATCTAAAATTAAATTAGTGATCAAAAAATCACTTTTAATTAAAAATTTAATCAAGTGAAATAAACGTTTACGTTAATATCAAAAAATATTTAATTGATACTATTGAAATTTTAACTTGTGAAAATTTAATTAATTATTTTAATTAATATCACAAATTTTGTAGTTTAAATAAATTTTTTTCAGTGTCGCATTGCTCCCAGCACAAGGCTTTTCTGCTTTAACTCTTTTTTTTCAAGGAGAACAAACCTATTTGTTAGATATCAAACATTGCCTCATTCAAAATAACAGTTCACAGACATAACCGTATAATAATGGTTAGCTTATTTTAGGTCAACCTATTTCCTTTTTCAATTTATTTTCCATTGCGTACAACGTTTTGATTAGAGATAAAATATAAGAAACAGCTTCTAGTTGTATCGCTTGTAGCCTGTCGCCCTGATTGTATCTTCTTAATAGCCTAATTTATGGTTCTTTTATGTTACCAACTTTTATTTAATATTTTTCATTCACTTATATACAAGCTATGTAGTAAAAGTGTAAAGCTATTGTCACACTTAACAAATATTTGACAACCAACACGTAACCACAATTTTTATTAAACATTTGTTTGATTTCGAATAACGTTTGCTATATCAAACAGCATTTAAAAATTTACTAACAAGATTTTACTAAGTTTTTTTGGAAATAAAATTTTGTATATAAAAAAATATTGTTGAAATAAAACATTATCTGATTTATAAACCATTAGTGGTCATGTTATTTTCGATTTTTTCGTCAAATATTTGTTAAGTGTGAACATAGAGTATGAATTTAAAAAAAAAAAAAAAATAAATAAAAATAGAATATGGTTTTAGTAAGCAAGGTCAAGCATTTTTATTAAAATGTCTGTTAATGTTTGTTTGTATTAGTATAATAAAAACGTTAAACCGTAACTGATTTCGTTCAAATGTATATATTCATCTACAATATGCGAACATCTAATACTCTTTAAACGCGTTTGCGGTTCATAAGATAAATTATGTTAAAGGAATTGTTTAAAATAATGTGCTTAATAAATACATTAATAGTAGAGTTTTTTTTTTAATTTCCCGGGATCCCGCTCCATATAAATAATACAAAGTAAATTTGTTTTAAATTAATGAAAAAAACTTCTTTTTTAAAAGCGTAAGGGAATACTAAAAACATTAATTGAAGATTGAAAGAGGAACTTTAATTGTGATTACCTTACGCTTTCATTTATATATTAATTCCGTATTAATATGCTCTAGAGTCTAGATACAAGATAAAAAGATAACATAAACATAATAATTTTATTTATAAAACAATAATTAAAACAAACAAAAATTGTGGTACTTCAGTTATGAGATCAAAAAGTTACTTCATAAAATAGATAACATATTTTAAATAAATGTGTTTGATATGTATATATATTTTAAATAAATATATTAAAACTAGCATATACCCGCTACTTCGTTAGCGTCTCCTTTTTTTCGTGGACATATTTTTATTCCAAAGTTTATTTTTCTAGGCTTAAACTTGTTTTAATTCTAGCATTTAACCCGCTACTTTAGTAGAACCAGAAAGAAAAATATCATATCTCGTATTTCCTTTTTTGGGTACTATATTTTTCCCCTATTAAAGTATCAAAAATTTCAGTATTGTAGTGGCAGCCCATAATTTAGTAAGAATATGTCAATGAATAGAGGAAAATGTTTTGTAAAAAAGTACCAAAAATAGTTAAGATTTTCACCCCTTAAATGTTCGAATTTCGAAAAAGTACCAAATCATATACGTATTTTTTTGATAAGTTTCGAATGTGGTATTAACTTTGTTTCTATGTTTATTGGTTCAAAAGATAGATGAGGTGGCAAAAAAGTACTAAAATTCAGATTTTACCCGTTTACTCCCTAATAGGGCAGAATTTCAAAAAAGTACCAGACACCTGTCCGCTTATTTTTTTAAAGAACAGCGATAAGTATTACATTTATTTTGCATCTCTTTTAGTTTTGGAGATATAAGGTTACCGAATTTGCCCGTTTTTACCTTTTTTTACATTCGAATTTCGAAAAATCCCGTCTTAGTGGATCGATTTGGGGAATGACCAATCGCTAGTCCAAATTTCAAGTTTCTAGGGTCAGCGGTTTGGGCTGGGCGATGATGAATGAGTCAGTCACTCACGCAACTCTTTTATATACAGTTAGGGACAAAAATGTTCACGAAACTATAAAAAATTTATGTTTATCATGAAAACTATTAAAGTTTCAACTTGGAAACTTTCTAATACTATTGTATGGCTTTCTACATTTTATAATAATACTATGTAAACTTATTTTCAAAAGTACCGTTAGTTTTTATATTTATACTAAGTTAGCATCCAAACTATATGTGTGAACAATATTGACCCTGTGTGAATCTTTCATAAAAATTCCAAAAAAATCAAGTTTTATCAGTGGGATTTACTTATTATTCATTAATATTTAATTTTTTTTAAAATTTAAAAAAAAGGAGTATAACATCGCAAGATCACAAAAAATGAAAACATTTCAGAGAGATTTGAATATTAAATAAAAAAAAGTGTAGTTTGGATACCAAAAGCAACAAAGCTAGTCGCCCAAAAAAAAACTTTCGCCAAATGATTTTTGCGAATCAAAGCGACTTATTGTTACTGGTGCAGTCAGTATAGCTATTAAGGTCCGGCAAATACTGAGCATAGAATACAATTTAGATGTAAGCACTAAAATCATACGAAGTTGCTTATGTTCTAGTAGATTAGTAGCCACCTTTTAGCAAAAATAAAAGCTGAAAACGGCTGAAGCTTGCAAAAAAGTAAGAAAAATTCAGTTTTGAAGATTCAAAACATGTAACATGGTTAGATCGGACAAAAATTATGAGATTGCAGGCAGTCGGACGGGAGTTAACATTGCTGGCGTAAAAGTGTAAGCGTAAATGAGTGGAAAAATTCCAAATGTTAAAATTTTGATGATCTCATAAATGACTTGAGATTGTTTTCGCGGGAACCAGCTTCGAGCAATCCGCTAATTCAGAAGAAAAATGTGTGCCAAGAACTACATAATCTCCTTAAAGACCCGTTGATTCCAAGATAAGCCATATTCGGCTAAGAACCACGACAGGGTGATATCGTTATGCAGGACAACGATCTTAAGCATACTTCAGAAAAAGCTAAAAGTTAGTTTGAAGAAAATAAAAATTCGAAAATAAATTTACCTAATATGTCGCCAGAGAAGTACCCACTTGAGTACCTTTGGTCCATTCCAAAACACCATTTTTTCCTTTTTTTGCTCAGAGGAACCCAACTAACACTATCTAGAAGCTTTGCGAGCTTGCCGTTAATGCTTGGGAAAATGTAAGCCAAAACTTCTAAGAACATTTGTAAAAGAATGGAAAAAAGGATTAAGGCAGCTTAAAAGAGCAAATGGACAACATACCAAACGCTAGGACCCAAATACAACAATAATCTCTAACTAGGGTCATAATTGTTCACATCCAAAACTTAATACTAATACCGTGTAAAATAATATGAACACATATTTTTTTGGAAAAGTTTTTATTTTTAAGTTCTTGAAATGTTCTACTTTATAGTTAAACAATTTTAAATAAATTTAAATAAAACAAAAATGTATAGCAGACTGGTCGCAATTTTTTTTTTTTAATTTAATTATTTGCGCTGCTTAAAATATGAGGTTTGGTGTAAAAAATCATGATCTAATTTTTCAGGTCATTCCGACGGTGCCTAGCCGTGCCGAGTGGGGCCCAAAGTTCCCCATATTATAAAAAAAAAACATCTTTTCAATCAGATCTTTATAGTTATACTAGTTGAAAAGCCGAAAATCAAAAATATGGCTTCGTTACGATCTTCCGCAGAGAAAGTACTTCAAGTGTGCCAAATTTCAGCTTCCTATGTCATCAGATGGCTTCAGAAAGTTGCGGAAAGAATAGGACATACATGCAAACATCCTGACATACTAAGAAATTATATATTGTATAGATAGATTAACATATGTTCGCGCAACTCAAAAACGCTTTAGCTTATTATTAAAATCTGTAAACAACTTTTGATTTTATGTATTCACAAAAGATGTGGCGGTTTAATAAAATTCTTAAATTAATTAAAATTTTTCGTTGTTAACAGATTTTAATCATTTATAGCTCGTTTTGTTTGCAATGTTGTTTTTTATATGTCTGCATAAAATTAGAAGCATAGCTGCATTTTTCAATTTTTTATGAATTTTTAAAAACAAAAATTCCGAAATTTGAATAAAAAAATTATTTTTTTTCCAGAAAAAAAATTATGTTTCTAAAACGACTGCGCATATAAGAAAAACGTTTTACCTTTCTTAAAGTAAATTTTATTGCGGAATTTCGGTTTTTTTTTAGTTTTTCAATAAACTAAAGCGTTTTTGAGTTACGCGAACATATGTTGTGCAACCTCCTTAATTTTCGAAATAACGGTATATGTATCTCGAAAACCAAAGCCAACATAAAGAAAAAAGTTTTAACTTTCTTTAAGTAAATTTTATTGCGGAATTTCGGTTTTTTTTAGTTTTTCAATAAACTAAAGCGTTTTTGAGTTGCGCGTACATATGTTGTGCAACCTCCCTAATTTTCGAAATAACGGTATATCTCGAAAACCAAAGCTAACCTAAAAAAACGGCTAGCACCACTGGATTCAACGACCCCGAATTAGGTTAAAAATCTTTCGTTCGTATCATACTAAAATATTAAATAGCAAATACGTTAATCTATCTATACAATATATAATTTCTTAGTATGTCAGGATGTTTGCGTGTATGCCCTACTCTTTCCGCAACTTTCTGAAGCCATCTGATGACATAGGAAGCTGAAATTTGGCACACTTGAAGTACTTTCTCTGCGGAAGATCGTAACGAAGCCATATTTTTGATTTTCGGCTTTTCAACTTGTATAACTATAAAGATCTGATAGAAAATATGTTTTTTTTTATAATATGGGAAACTTTGGGCCCAACACGGCACGGCTAGGCACCGTCGGATTGACCTGAAAAATTAGATCAGGATTTCTTACACCAAACCTCATATTTTAAGCAGCGCAAACAATTAAATTTAAAAAAAAACCCATACAAGATGCGACCAGTCTAATGCCAATAACACTAAATTTTTCAACAATTTTGTCCCTAACGTATATAGATAACAGCTTAGAAAATAACATTCATACACACTCAATGCGTTTAGGAAGTAGGCAAAGAGTATATTTCTGATTTTATTTACTAATTACTATGTTTCCGAACAATTTCGTTCACTTTTTTACCGAGATTGGATAAATAGTTTAAAATGTTAAAGTTCAAAGTTGTTGCATGCTTCTAATTCACAATCAGAAAAAATGTTTGCTTTATTATAAGCAACGTCTATACCAGTCAAATGTATGTCAAGGTTGCATCAACCATCAACCGGACTTCTTACAAGATCCAATTGTAATCATTAAAATCGTAGTATCTTATACGAGTTTCCATAGTTTTTTTTTTTATTTCGGTTTCCCCGCACTTCCCGGGTATATAAGAAACAAAATGAAACAAATTTTTGTTTATCACCTTATAAACATATTGCTCCTTTATTGCAAAATAGTCATATCTCAAAAAATTAAAAATTTTAAGTTAATTAAGCAGTGTTCCTTTATACCTTCTCGTAACAAAAAATCAGTATTATATCTTAATCGCATTTTGCCAAGCTCGATTTTTTTAAGATAGATATAATATGACTTTGTTGCAATAAAGGAGCGATATGTTTAGGTATCTTATATTTTTAAGACTTATTTAATAAAGGTTTACAAAAGTTTGCCTTAATAAACGGTTGTTAAATTCAATAATCATTTATGAATACGAGCATAATATCTATGTAAATGCTAACATTAAATTTAAAAACAGAATTGTGCTAATTTTAAAATCATGCAAAAAAGGACCATGTAAATCGGGATTGTGTGTGATTGAAGACTTTTGAAGTGAAAATTTGAATTATAAACAGAAATATCAAAAGATAACTTAGATAATACTGATAAAAAGGTAAAAAATTTAAAATGTTTATAATTTTAGTAGCAATGCAAAATTTAAAGATGTCTTTTATTTATAGTCTTCTGCTCTATAATGGCCAAGCCGAATTAATAAATACATAATTAAAATCTGTTTACAACTTTTGATTTCTTTCACAAAAAATTGACTATTTTAATTAAATTAAAGAATTTCATAAAACACCATATTTAAGTTAAATTTTTAAGGATGAAAAACTAATGGATGTTGTTCATACATTTTATAACGGAGATAGCGGGTAGGTATGTTAGAAACAAATGGTGTGGATGAAAAATAAAGTCGGGTTGGTCAAACATTTGAACCCTCTAGGGGCAACCTAGGCTCTGAAGGGGCCAAATTAAAGTTCTATAATATAATTTAAAACGATGTCGAAAAGTATTAAAAATTTGTTTCTACTTATTTCAAGTTTCGTAAACTTAATTAATTTAATAACTAATTTAAAAAAAAACCGTTTAGCCAATTTTTTATTGTAAATCAAGTGTCAGGAGTAATATTAATATTTTTTTTCTGATTGTTTAATTTTCCCATGCTACACTTACAATTTTCCTACTTTTCTCATAACACCTATTCATTGCGTTTTATGTATTATGTTTCAAAATGAATACTTAACACATTGACACCTTTTGCTTTAATCTCTCGTCTATAGTCTCTTAATAAACATTTTTTTTTTTTTTCATTTCTTTTACATCTTTATGAATAATGGGAAAAACGTACTTTCAAATATTTGAACTACATTTTTATATACAGACACTCGAATAACATAAGTGCATTTATTTACATACATCAGTGATGCGAAATGTAGGGAATTTTCCCTTTTTGTAGGGATTTTTTTCGCAAATTTTGTAGCGAAGGGAAAAAGGACAGATTTTTTATTTTATAGCAAATGTAGGGAATTTTTAATATATTATCTAAAATTAAGTAAATATTCATATTATTTTCATTTAAAATTGAAAATTTTTCATATACAATAGCATTTTAGTACAACTGAAGTATTTTTTAAAAGAAACCATTTACTATGAGTCCTAACAGCCTGGCAATCCATATTGTTACTTTTTTCCTTTAATAAACGCGTTCGGTTTACTCCCTTTATAATAAACCGTTGAGTTCTTTTAATTGCAAATAAAAATAAATACACACACTTATTCAACTTAACAAACTTTATTGAAATTAATTATTTTGTTCACAATTGTTAGTTACGAACAGAACCGTTTTCCAAAAACAGACTAAACTAATTTTACATGAGTCACCCCTTTTTATATTTCATAATTATTTCTAGATTTTTCCTGAACCTTCCCGTAAAAACTATTTATTATGTTCTATAACCATTTCTAGAAATTACTGGGAAATTTATATAGGAATTATTTTTAAAATAACAGTTGTGTTGAAAATTATACATGACAATTTTAAGTAACATAAAACTATAACTTACAAGATAACTTATAACTATAACTACAAATAATTCTTAGATAATTTAACTTTCGTAACACTGCCCTCCACTTAAGCCTGTTCGTCCCGAATAGGCTCAGATTCTCCTTTTCCATAATGGGCTAGTCGTTCTAGATGTACCACTTTCATTTTTGATCTTGGGCTCTTATATTTCTGGATCCGATACACCACGTCATTCAATTTCTTTATTACTTTATATGGGCCATCCCAATGAGTCTGCAGCTTTGGAGATAGTCCTTTCTTTCGTTGCGGATTAAAAAGTAAAACCAACTGGCCCTCTTTGAGGCCTTCCGAATTTGCCACTCCATTGTTTCTGGCTTTCATCTGGTCATTTGATGAATTAACACGCCTTCGTCTTAACTCGTTTTTCTGCTCTTGGGTAGAGTCATTATTATTCGCTGGTACGGATAGTTCACCAAAGTCGTTCTGCTGGACCGCATTTCTACTTTCTCCAATTAGACCACTGTCTGCAACGCACTGTGGGCATGTAATTACGCAATCAATCACGGCTTGCTTGCAACCGACCCAATAGTAACTTGCTTTTAACTTCTTTATGGTTTTTGTAACGCTAAGATGCCCACCACCAGTACCTTCGTGGAATTTCTTCACAACTTCACATACTTTAGAAGTCGGTACTACAATAAGGTTTTTAACCGTTTTGCCATCAGTACTTTCCCATGTACGGTATAGGCAACCATTTATCATCCGCAGACTACTCCACTGCGCCCAATACGCTTTCATTAGTGGATCGTTCAATTTAATTTCTTCACAAGTCGGCCTTTCACCTTCTTTCTTAGTCATCATAATTTGCGCTAATAAGGGGTCACTTTTCTGCGCCGTTGACCAGTCTTCGCTGGGTTCCACATCTAATAAGCGAATCTCATTTATGCGTTTCTTGTTTTTAGACTCTATACCGTGCTTGCTTTTATGTTTACTGGGCCGTCTTGAATATGTGCTCGCTTTCCCACGTTTTTCATCGTTTCTTTGGGAGGACAATTTCTTATGATCACTAGTGACTAGCTGTCTTACAAGGGCTTCACTTCCATTCCCAACGTTAAGGGGTACTTCTAGACCATACCAATTCATAATTTGTCGTCCCATGTCTAGACTAATGCCTTGACGAATCATAAAATCTGCTCCAATTATGACCTCGTCCATAATTTCAGCCACAATAAACTCATCAAAAACTATCATATCGGCCATTCTTATTTCCACTCTTGCTTTGCCATAGACAATAACAGGCTCTCCCGTAGCTGTTCGCAAGTTTACACCACTTAGCGGCTCGACAGCTCCCTTTATCAAATCAGCTCTTATAATGGAATGTCCTGCACCAGTGTCGATAGTCAAAATGCGGATTTCACCATTTATGTAACCACAGGTCGTAATATTTCTGTTACTAGTTTTCACTACTAAATTGATCGTAAGATCTTCAGTTTCCTCTGCACTGCTAGCTCTTCTCAGCTTTAGCGGTGGCTCCCGTGATGATTGTTGACTTGCTCTTCGTTTGTTCCTTTGCGGCGAAGCAGATCTCGATCGTTGTTTGGGTGCTTTGCAGTTTCGCTGAATGTGGCCAATCTTACCACAATTATAGCATTTTGCCTTGTTTTTACCTTGTTTCTCGCTCAAAGCTCGCAAAACTGCCTCCTTCATGCTTCTCATTTCCTTTAAAATATCTCTTCCTTCTTCAGCAGCAAAATCAAGTTTCCGCACCATATACGTTTGTGGCCTTGAAATTATCCTTGCGGTTTCTTGTGCTAGGGCAAATGATACCGTTTCTGCAAATGATGGCTTCTGTGATGCATATACCGCTAGTTTTACATCAGCATCCCGTATACCGTTTACAAATGAATCGATCTTAAAATGATCCAGCAATGGATGACTTTCACCTGGATAAGTAAGCTGCACCAAGCGCTCAATCTCTAAAGCAAAATCCTGTAGTGTTTCGTTTGCCTTTTGTACTCTTCCCCGTAATTGCATTCTGAATATTTCCTTTCTGTGTTCACCACCATACTTGCGCTGCAATGCTACCATAATGTCATCGTAATTGTTTCTGCAACTTACTGGTACACTTTCTAGAATTTCAGCCGCAGATCCTTTTAAAGTCAGAATCAGCTCTATGGCTTTTTCTTCATTGTTCCATGCATTTTTGTTGGCAACTGTGTCAAACTGGAACTTAAAAACACTAAATGGTGAACTGCCGTCAAAACTTGGAGCTCTTATTCTATTCGAGACTTCTGGAAAAACTCGCACCACTCCCTCTTGGCACTGAAGACTATTTACTCTTTCTTCCAGATGATGAAGTTTTCCATCAAAAACCGTGACTTGTGTTTTTACATCAGTGACTTGAGTTTTTACATCAGTGACTTGTGTTTTTACATCAGACAATTCTATTTCCATATCGTCTACTCTTTCGTTTATAACAGTAGAAATCTCTTGAAGCTTCTCAAGTTTTTCATTAGTAGCCTGAAGTTTCTCGTTTGTAACTCTAGAATTTTCTTGAATTTCGGCTAAGATGGCGCTTGAATTTTTATTTACCATTTCCTCCATTTTTCTAGAAGTTTCTGCCGACATTTTTTCCATTTTCTCCATCATAGCAGCAAACATTGTACCAAGATCCATGTTGCTTGTTACTGCACGGGTAGCAACTTCTATTTCTTCTTTTTCTTCAAATTCATAAGTTGCGATGTCAATATTGCGTCGCTTAAATTTATCAATTAATCTTTTCTGCAGCTCAGCTTTATTTCCTGCAGTAGGCAGATCCAACTTGCTCAACTCCTTCTTGAGCTGTTCAACTTTTAGCTCATCGAATTTCATTGTTGTTTGTATAGTTTTTTTTTTATCCTTTGTTTATTACAATTTCACTTCTGACACCAATTGTTACGTTTTTCCTTTAATAAACGCGTTCGGTTTACTCCCTTTATAATAAACCGTTGAGTTCTTTTAATTGCAAATAAAAATAAATACACACACTTATTCAACTTAACAAACTTTATTGAAATTAATTATTTTGTTCACAATTGTTAGTTACGAACAGAACCGTTTTCCAAAAACAGACTAAACTAATTTTACATGAGTCACCCCTTTTTATATTTCATAATTATTTCTAGATTATTCCTGAACCTTCCCGTAAAAACTATTTATTATGTTCTATAACCATTTCTAGAAATTACTGGGAAATTTATATAGGAATTATTTTTAAAATAACAGTTGTGTTGAAAATTATACATGACAATTTTAAGTAACATAAAACTATAACTTACAAGATAACTTATAACTATAACTACAAATAATTCTTAGATAATTTAACTTTCGTAACAATATATTAAAACCATGTACCCGAATATTCTTCGAACCCCCTAATATATAATTAAGTGGCAACGTATATTCGCGTTCGCATTGCGAACTATTCTCTTATTTTTGCTATTTGCATATGCACTCACATGCTTTAAAATGTATGCGAATATTAAAAACGAATATCTAATAAATGAAGTTTCTGCATAGAAATTTATTTGTAAGAAAACAATCACACATTCCAAGCTAAGAGAAATAAAAATATACAATTTCGAGTTTTAAAAAAAAATTTAAAATGAAAACTTTAAGGGATATGAAATGATTTACTTTTAAATGAAACTTTTTTTAAATTTAGGTTTATATTTTCTAGTGCACGTCCTCCTGTCATTAAGTCTGTTATCGTTAGTCTCAGATATGTGACTCAGGTCAGGTATCTGGGAATAATGATGGGTGAGCGGATGAACTTTTTGGTTCATCTTGCTCATGTAAGGGAGAAGCTGACTGCTGTCGTTGGTAAGGTCAAGCGTATACTTGGGAGTGACTGGGCCCTCAGCAGGCGTGCTGTTCGAACCATTTATGGCAGGCTGTTTGTTGCATGAGAAGCATATGGTCCGCCTGTATGGTACGAAACGGTTATGACCAGGCCTGCCATTTTTGCCGATTTTTTGCCCCTAAATTATCAAAGTGCCGATTTGCCGATTTTTGCTCCAAAAATGCCGATTTTTTGACTAACACGTAAAAGGCGATTACTTTTTGTTTGTTTGATAATAATACACTAACTTTAAGCGATACTGAAACAGTTGTAACATTGAAAAGAGACAACTGTTATTAAGTCAGCGCTTCTACTATAGAAAAAGGGGTTAGTTTTATTCAATATTAAATGCACTGTTTGTAATGTGTGTTGGGTTAATACATTTTTATTTGAAAAATATTCCACTATGAAGAATTAAAGTCCAAAGTTAAAAAATAAATAATTTTTAAGCCTAAAATAATAATAATAATAATTTGTTGCTTTTACGCCAAATCGTGGGCGCATAGTGCCAAAATAATTCAGTTAAAATTTCTTTTTCTATTAGGAAAATATACAACACTTTATATTTGTGTTTGAAAATGGATAGATAAATACTTACAAAATAATAAAGGTAAGATAAATTTATATTCACTATCAATGAATAATAATTACTTTGATAATTAAATAATTTTTATTTTTAAGATTACAACGCAATTGAGGACGATGTTAGTACATAAATTAAATAGCCAATTCTTATGTGAGGAAAATTAAATAAATTTGCAAACTTTTTGGCAAAAAATTTCAGATTTATAACGTGAACATTTTATGGCAGCATTTGGTACAATTTTTGGTCCTTCCACATTCTTCCGCAAATGTGGAAAGAATTTTTTAATGTAACAGAGTTTTGATGTTCACTGGAAAATTTATCTTTTCAAGTTATTCGTTTTTTAAAGATTATTTAAAAATTGATAATTTAAACTGTTTTGATATTAATATTAAAACAGATTTATTAAAAATGTCAAACTCAAATATTTGTATATGGAATATACTTAATTATAAGAAAGATAAAAAAAACTTTATATTTAACTACAATTTCTTTGTAAAATGTATATTTTGATTGATTCTTTTGAAATTTCATAAGTTATAAACATTAGATAATTCTGAATTGTTCTTATTTGTAAGTAAGAATATGTTTTATTGTATTTAAAATAGGTATTTTTAATTTGCCTATTTTTTGCCGATTTTTTTATATTAAAGTGCCGATAATGCCGATTTTCTTTTTAAAATATGCCGATTTTTTATCAAAATTATCTGGCACCCCTGGTTATGACTGTTGTTGGTCGGAGAAAGGTACTTTCTTGTCAGAGGGTTGCTATGCTTGCTTGCATGCCAGTCTGTCGGACTTTAAATTTTACAGGCCCCCTTTTATTTGGTACCAAGTTTGCTAAAAATTATTAGATTCTTATGTAAAAAAAAAATATTAAAAATAAGTACTCTTGAAAACTTTTAAGCTCTTAAAAAATTAACAAAAGATGAGGAAATAATAAATCAAATACAAAGTTGGACTCTATTTTATTCTAGATTAAATGATTTACAGAGGCGTTTCTGTCAAAAAGAAAAAAATTAAATTTGTCACACAGTGTTATTTTTGAAATTAATTGTTTTTTTTTAATAAATAAATTTTATTATAATAAATATGCACAAAGTGTTAACAAAATAAATATGTATTTGTTTGCTTGTCGCTAAAAACAATAAATTTTCAACGTAGGGAAAAGTGTAGGGAATTTTTTTTTGGTTGTAGGGGAAAAAGGGATTTTTTTTGGACACACGTAGGAATATTTTGAAATTTTTCCTGGCATCACTGACATACTTAGATATGTATGTAGTATTTAAATTCATACTTAATGACATACATTACACATTCAACATTATGTTAAATGTTTTATAAATATCTATTGATTTTTTTATCTATGCATTTCAAAAAGTCTTTTACTTCGTTATTTAAAGGCCGTAATTTTCGTTAAAAGCTCAATTTTGATCGTGTGGTAATACAACACTAATGTTTGCTTAGGGCCAGCAACGCGGACCGGGTCAGCTAGTTGTTTAATAAAACTAGTTACGTGTAGCACTTCAAATATTTAATAGGTGTGAACATAGTTTAAGGCTTTTATTTTGAGTTTCAAACATAGCAACTTAAAACTAATAGTGGGAGTATCTGTATCCGGATGCATATGAACAGTTGCACAAAATTTACGGATTTGAACTCAGGCTTCTTTACACAAGTCTAAACTTGTTAGTCTTGCATCTTACTCAATACTCCACTTCCGTTTTGTTTAATTGAAAGTTAGCACGTCATACAGAAATCTAGTTGTTAACAAAAGATGTTTACAAATCATAATATATATTTTTAAAAATATTGATCCCACTCCAGCCAACTGAGCTACATGCACATACAAATAACAGTGTGCATTACGAGAAAGAACTTTATAAATTTGTGTAATGTAATACTGGTATTACATGCAAATTAGCATTAAACATTAAAGGCTGTGTTAGCCGAACGTTGCTGTACCCGTAATGTACCGTACCGTACTGTTAACACGTTTTTACGCTTATACGCAAACAAAAAAGGAAATATGTATGTTGTATTTATTGTAAGTTGTTTTGTGTTGAAAAAATTAGCTAAAATACCCGCATTCCATTCCATAACATACTAGCAGCTAGGGTATTCATTTAATCGCCATTTTCCTTTAATCGGTTAATCGCTCGATTAATTAACCGAGGTTTTGGTTTGACCGGTTAATAATCGGTTAATTTAGTTTTTGATCGGTTAACCGATTACTAAAGTTTTTTTTTTTTATAAATTAAGTAATTTCAATGTTTAAAAATGCATTAATTGCTTTTTTATTTGGAGTTTATAAGTAAAAAAAAAATAATAACATACCAAACATAACAATTCTTAAACTAAAACGAGCAAGCAAAAAAACAACAATTCATAAATATCTAATATGCATTTTCCAATTAATGCACAAGGTGTGGTATCAACTCATATCGTCATAATATCCTAAATAAAATTTAAAATTGTTTAAAGTATGTAAATATTGTTGTGTTTCAAACAAAATAAAAATTGTAATACTGTGTTTATTGATTCGTCACAACTGTATAGTAGAAATCTAAATTACAAGCTGTAGCTTACAACAGTCGTATCGTTGGCTTAATATGCAAACCTGCTAACTCACTTTCAGCACATTTTACAGGAGAGAAAAAAAACTTTTTATTTTTCCTATTTGAAGCTTGATAGAAAATTAAAATTACAGGCAGTTTTACACACTTCAAGACTTAAATAGAAGAAAAACTACACGCTGGTCGAGGAGGCGTATCTTTCTCTACCACACGGCGTCAAAATCTCAATTTACATAAAAAGTGGATTTAGCCGGTTTGCATATTAATCCGACGATATATATTTCCTGTAATTATTTTAAGACATAAGACTTTATGACTACCTTGTGAATCCTCCAAATATTTACATATTTATACAAAAATAAACCGAGTAATTTTATTAGTTATTTCAATAGTTAAAGGAGATCTTATAAAATAATCTTTAAGAAATGTTATTTATTTTAAATATTTAGGATTAAAGCGACTCTTTTCTTTAGTTTAAAAAAAATTTGACTTGGAAAATATTATTTCACTTATCGTAGATGAATGTCTAATTTCTCAGTCCTTTTCCAGGATTGCTCTTAACATATAAAATACTCCATTATGCCATTAAAGTTGTTTTAAATTTGTAACACTATTAATTGTTTCGGTTAATTCTGTTAATAGACTGATATGTGAAGAAACAAATAACTAAACACATACACTTATAAAATTATTACAGTAACTGATTGTGGGTTAATAAATTCGTTTTCCGTACTGTTAAAATTTAATAAATATATAGTTATTTTACAAATAATTTTATTTTTCAACATTTATGTTTGTTATTCAAAAAACAAACTACCAAAAAATAATGTTTTTTCGTTTTTATTATACCCACACCACAATAGTGGAGAGGGTATTATGCATTTGTGCTTATGTATGTAACGCCTTAAAATATTGGTCCTAAACCCACCTTAAAGGCTGGCTGGCAGGCTGGCTGGCTGTCCATGTAACCTTGTGCGCAAAGTACAGGTCGCTATTTTGGAGATAATTTGATGAAATTTGGGTCATAGGTTCTTATTGGTACAGGGACCAAGCCTATTGAAAATGGGCCGAATCGTAGGACCACGAGGGAAGATAGGGGGAAATTTCTTCCTCTCAGAAACTATCAAACCGATTTCAATGAAATTTAAAACATAGATAGAACCATATCTATATGGACACAAAATGTATGCATTTTTTAAAAAATAGGACCACGAGGGGAGATAGGGGCAATTTCTGCCTCTCAAACCGATTTGAATGAAATTTAAAACATAGATAGATCCATATATATATGGACACATAAGCTATACAGTTTTTCAAAAATAGGACCACAAGGGGAGGTAGGGGACAATTTCTGCCTCTCACAAACTTTCAAACCAATTTTCATGAAGTTTATAAGCATATATAAATCTATATTTATATGGACACATTAGGATGATGCGTTTTTAAATATTGTGGTGTAGGGTATCATATGGTCGGGCTTGACCGACTATACTTTCTTACTTGTTTTTTTATGTAGTTTGATTTTTGTCGGTTAAAACATATTTTTTAAAAGTAAAAACTATTCAATTTAAACGAATATGCTGTTCAATAAATAAAAATTAAAAAACGAATGTAAAAATCATTTGTTTTAAATGAAATGTAAATGATCCGTTTTCTAAATGAATTTTAATTTGTTTAAAATGAATTTTCGTTTGAATTTAACTACATAATATTTTGAGTGTACATATAAAAAGTACGTGAAACAAAAAAAAGGTATTGGCAATCAAATATTTAACCCATTTTTCGCCACATTCCTGTTGATCGATGATGAAGATAAAAAAACATTGTAATTTTAGTCATCGGTCGGCGGAAAATGGGTTAAAATTAAGATAACTGAACACCTTCTTTGTTTGTATGAACAAATATTTTCTAAACAAATACATTTTGTTTATGAGACGAAACAAATAATTAAAAACAAAACAAAAATATGTTATAATACTACAAAATATTGAAAATTTTGTTACTTCGGTTAAGCAGTTAATCGACTGAAATTAACCGGTTTAATCGTTAATCGAAAAAAGCCAATTTGAAATTAACCGATCAGTTAATCGGGTTGTAATCAACCGGTTAACCGAATGAATACCCTACTAGCAGCCCATCACTGCTTTACAAAAGTCACGTAACAACGGTATGAAATGGTATTTTATACTGATTGAGACGTGCCGTCAACGTAACATTTTAATTCGGTAAATATTATCATTGTTTTCAAATACCAAAACGGACCAGACGTTTCGTTAGGGGAAGTGGACGTTCGGCTAACTCTGTCTTAAAACTTACAACACTTTTTTACCAAATATACAACTGCCAACTGCTATTTGTACTATTTTGCAGATGGCAACAATCTTTGCAATTCGTATTCATTTGATTATAGACCAATCATATTTGATGTTGGTGCTATGAGTCATATCATGAATGATACACTTGGTGGAGACCTTGATATAATCTCAGATTGGGGTTGTAAGAGATATTTATACCACCTATATCCGACAGCGAATGGAATACAACTTTCATGTGTTCGGCGGTGTTCTAAATTCTATTTTGGAGCTTCTCGATCGCGTGTATAAATGGGCGAATGTTCTCATTGGTGACAGTAGGGTATCCAATTATATTGACTTCCTTGAGCACCGACGCAATGTGGGTTGTATGTGCCTGTTTTATCCCTACTAAAATGGAATGTGTTTTGATGAAATAAGGGATCTGGTTCCCGAAACTCGTACGTTTATTTGTAATACACATTTTTCCTCAAGAGCTTATCCTTTTTTGGTCGAGTGACGGGTGCATCATACAACGCATTACAAAAAATTCGTTCTTCGGCCGGACTTTTCGACTCAATTTTACACTTTGTAACAAGTGTAGATCATATAGTAGACGCTTTGGAAAAAATATCTGAGTGCAAAGGTAGTATCTCTACCTTTATATTGAGGAACTCACTTAGTACTTTTGAATTTATTTGCGGAATATACATTTTAAGTGTTATACTTATTGTAACACAGCCGCTGAGTATCATTTTACAAAAGCAAGATATAGATCTTCAAAAAGGATCAAGCCTTATCAAATATTTAATCATGAGCATTGAAGAGAGCAGAAATAAAGCCAAAGAACATTTCAAAGCGATTTTTAAAAAAGTTTGTTATTTGCGTTCAAATCGAGGTACCAATCGAAAAGACAAGATTTGAACGAAATAATTACATCCAAAATGTTGAAGATAACTACCGAGTTGTAGGTTACATTCCTCTTATTGAATTTGTTTTAGAAAATTTCAAAACACCTTTCCCAATAGATATCCTAAATGTATTGAACATACTTCAACTTCTACCTCAAAGTGTAATCAAGTCATACAAAACTGTTAAAAAACTGTTAAAACCACAACTAGCTGATGAGCTGATTATCTATCTTCTATATGGGGGATTTCATGTCAAGTGACCCAATTTTTAAATCGATGTCTTCCGATTTGGGTGAAATAAGCACCAAGCTTAGTCCTATTAAATAGTAGTTTAGACACAAATTTTCAACAAGATCGGTCAAAAAGTTTCTGAAAAAAAAACATTCCCGCTAAAAAAAAATAAAAAAAAGTTTTAAATTAAAAAAAAAAAATTTTTTTAAAAATTAAAAAAAAAATATTTTTTTTTCAAATATTGATCAAATAGCTATCTAAGCTACTTGGGACAAATTTGTCTAACACCAATAGGTAATAAGTTACATGGATGAGAAAGAACACCTGTATGGACAAAATGCCAAAGTTTGGCCCCCTCTAACTCAGAAACTTTTTGACCGATCTTGTTGAAAATTTGTGTCTAAACTACTATTTAATAGGACTAAGCTTGGTGCTAATTTCACCAAAATCGGAAGACATCGATTTAAAAATTGGGTCACTTGACATGAAATCCCCCATATATATAAAATAGGATGTATGTATGTGTGTATGTCCGATTTTGATGAAATTTTCAGGGATTCTTCAGAATATTCAGGCGGGTGACACTGTGAAGTCTGATTTTTGATTTTCGGTCTGCGGGCGGAGGGGCGTGGGAAAATCCAATTTTCATATTGCACCACCAATGACTTCTAAATAATTTGGACGATTTTTTCTTTAAAATGATCGCCATGGTCCAACTTAGATTTATACGAAAAGAAAATTTTGCCCCGCCCAATTTTACGCCCACTTTTTTCGAATTACCTAAAACCAGAAAACGGCTCCATTGATTTGACAAATTATTCTTTCAAATGTTCGTATTAATCCATTGTAAGTTTTCATCGAAAGAAAAATTTACCCCGCCTACTTGTACGCCCACTTTTTCTGTTAAGCGCATAAGTTGAGAACGGCTTGACCGATTCAAACGATTTTTTCTTTAAAATGATTGCCATGGTCCAATTTAGGTTTTTACGGAAAGAAAATTTTGCCCCGCCCACTTTTTTCGATTTACCTAAAATCAAAAAACGGCTCCATCGATTTGACTAATTATTCTTTAAAATGTTCGTATTAATCCATTTTACGTTTTCATCGAAAGAAAAATGTATCACGCCTACTTTTACGCACATTTTTTCTATTAAGCGCATAACTTGAGAACGGCTTGACCGATTTATTCTTAATACAACACTAATGTTTGCTTAGGGCCAGCAACGCGGACCGGGTCAGCTAGTATTTGATAAAAGAGATAAACACCTACTAATATCTAAACTTGAGCCTGATCTATTAGATAACGTTGTAGATGCTTTAATAAACTGTGATGAAGATATCTACCCAAATCTAAGAAAAATATATAAAATTTTCGTTTCAATGCTCGTCAGTAATGATACGAGCAGGAAATCATTTCCTACCCTTCGTCGAATGAAAACATGGCTTTAATCAACAATTACAGAAGATAGACTGTACTGTCTAAGTTTGCCTCACAAGGAAATCATAAATTGCTTATTTAAAAAGATTAATGTATATTGAACTTATCTTTTATTTTATCTAACCTTTTTGTTGAGTTTTTTTTAATACAATATACACATTAGGGTGGGTCAATTTTTTTGCCCACCAAGCGTATAGCAAAGTCGTAATCTACGCAAAATTTTAAGAACTTTTCCTAAAGAAACCATGGTTCGAAAATCAAAATCGAGCTTCCGGTTTTTGACTTGAAAGTTTGGTGCTCAGAAAATCTGAATAAATAAATACTTTTCTGGAAATATTTATTGCAATTGGTGAATAGTTGGCCTGTATCGCTGAAAGAGGGCTTGTTTAAAAGGAACTTTTTTCAGCTTTATATATCTGTGCTCATTTTTAGAAAAATCTGTACATCAATAATTGGTTAAGAGTTTTTTGTCAAAATAATCATAGTCAAGTTGATAAGAAACCTAAAACTGGTACAATTTTGATACACAAATTTAATTAAATTTTAATTCAAAGTTGATTAAAATAACATAATTTTGCGGCATTTTGACAAAACATCTTAAGTGGAGATAAGAGAGCACAAAAGATTTAAAAAAAAACTCGGTGAAAACAGCATTTTTGTTAAAAAATAAAATAAACCGAAATTAAACAAAAATATTTTTTCAAAATACAAAATTTTAAAAACGTAAGCAAAAATGTTTTTTAATGAAAATTCGTACGATTAACACCATTTTTTTCAACTTTTTAATTTTGACTTAAGATGTTTTGTCAAAATGCCATAGAATTGATTAATCAAAACTTATGATGTTTTCTTTTCTACAAAAAATGTGACATTTTATTTAAAAAAAATGCAATTTGGAGTCTGTTTCTTAAAAATTTTGCTCGCGAAAAGGGCTGCTTGTTTTATTCTAAAAATCTCACCTTTTTTGGAAGCAAAATTCTTATGAAACAGACACCAAATTGCATTTTTTGAATAAAATGTCACACTTTTTTGTAGAAAAGAAAACACCATAAATTAAACGAAAATTTCTTTAAATAAAATTTAAGCAAAAACTAAAAATAATAAAAAAATGAATATTTTTATTATTATTCTATTTTTTATTTAAACGCAATTTTTTGGAAAATTCACAACTTGAAAAAAGGAACCGATTAAAATAAAAAATTTATAAAAAAAAATACTGGCCAAGCCGGGGGTAAATAAATTTAGTTTCGTCCTATAGCTGCAATTTACATACAATATATTTTTTGCTATCCATTCGTGGTATACTGTTGGGCTTTTAATAGTTACTGCCAAAATATCATCTCGATTACATTCTGTGGCACGTGGGAAACATTGGTAAGCAATTGTACAAATCGCTCAGTTCCCTGAATATATGCCGTTAACCCTAGATCAGTAAACGGTAGATGCTTGTAGTAAATGGCGGCTCAGACAAATTGCTATCGTCCATTTCCAATTTAAAAAATTGTATTAGCTATAAAAACATAAATTTCTGAAATGCAATTTGACACTTTCAGAAGTTACAATTGAAAATTTTTGAAGTTAAATTGGAAATTTCTGAAATATAGTTAGAAAATTCTGATATACAATTGGAAATGGTAAGAAACATAGGCCCTAATTATATAATTCGCAACGTTACGCCATAGAATTATATTGAAAGCAAAAACAAAGTCATAAACATTTTGTAATTTTGTTGTTGCTTTCTACATAAATTCTTCTTGCGTTTTAAAATTTCAAACGCCTCATTACTTGTGGCGTTGAAAATTTTAAAACGGTACATGAGTTTTTGTAGAAAGCAACAACAAAATTGCAAAATATTTATGAATTTGTTTTGCTTTCAATGTAATTCTTTGGCGTTGCGTTTTACATAATAAGGGCCATAATTTAAAAACAAAAAATAAATAGGTAATGAGAAACTGATAAGTTTGTAATTCTATCGTTCACACAGTTAACCGTTAAAATTCTCACGTTTATTCCATTTTAGAAATGTATGGTAAACAAAAATAATTTTTTTTTAATAAAAATTTTCACTTTTTCGACGCGTTTTCAAGAATAGCCAGCAATATTTAAAAAATGTACAAAAACTCGTATTAAGCGCATAAGTTAATAAGTGCTATTATGGTTTAAAGGTTATGTTGGGCCTTGTGACCCAGTATTTTTTCTTTTAAACACATTTTTATTGAAGTCGTTACCCAATAAATAATGGAGCTTCGAACGAAGCAGGTTTGTAAGGAAGACATGAATTTTATATGGCGAGTTCTCACTTTGAAGCAATACATTTATGACACATAAAGCATATAAAAATTGTTAGATGTAACGATCAGCTTTACACACTGATACAGTTATTTTTGAGTATTATTCCTTACAAACCTAATTCGTAGTAAGGGAATGCCGTAGCACTTGAAATGTTATTTTTTTAAGTTGTTCACTTACATACTTTACTGCATTTCTGTATGTCTTATTGCGTAACGCATAACATTGCGCTTATTTTTTTAATGTACCTACCATTAGTGCTTCGCAAAATAAAATAAAATTTTATTTTATTTTTTTTTCATTTAGTTTCTTTTTTTAAAAGGTAGTGAATTTAAAATTGAAAATTGGGTTAAAAAAAAATAAAATAAATTTTTTTTATTTTACCAGCTTGACTATGAACATTTTGACAAAAATCTCCTTACCAATTATTTATGTACAGAATTTTCTAAAAATGAGCACAGATATATAAAGCTGAGAAAATTTCCTTTTAAACAAGCCCTCTTTCAGCGATACAGGCCAACTATTCACCAATTGCAATAAATATTTCCAAAAAAGTATAATTTTTTTCAGATTTTCTGAGCAGCAAACTTTCAAGTCAAAAACCGGAAGCTCGATTTTGATTTTCGAACCATGGTTTCTTTAGGAAAAGTTCGTAGAATTTTCCGTAGATTACAATTTTGCTATACGCTTTGTCATTTTTTTTTTGGGCCCGAACAAATTGACCAACTCTAATACACATATGGGTAATTCAAAACGACCAAGAGTGGGACACGACCCCTCCCGATCTTAGTGAAATTTGGTGAGAAGGTTCCTTTTATCTTATAAGGAACATATATGTATGAACGAAAAAAAATTTAAAATTTTTTGTTCGAAAGTTATGTCACATTCAAAATGTCATGATTTCGCCTAATTAACCGAATGTGTTGAGTTCATTTATTCAGTATCCCAAAAACTACTTGACATACGAAGAGGATTTTAATATCATTTTTAAGAGAATATTTAGGGCTACAAACCATTCAATAAACTGAACCGTTTTTGAGTTACGCGAATATATGCAGTGCAACCTCCTACATTTTCGAAATAACGGTATATCTTGAAAACAAGAGCTAACCGAAGAAAACGGTTAGCACCACTGGATTCAGCGTGCCTCAATTAGGGTAAAATGCCAGATGCGCGGCCGGTCTGTTTTTTGCAACTAGCACAGTGTACTTATTGCTCAAAATTACAATATTAAAATTCTATTTTAAGTTTTTTTTTAAAGGTTGCGAAAGAAAAAAACACCACTTTTAAAGTTTCAGGATTTTTAAAGAACAGTTTGAGGTATAATATAAAAAAAATCAGCCAAATAAAAAAATAAGTTTTTGACTTACTCCGTTTTGATATATTTTACAGATATTACATTTTTCAACCAAATGGTTTGTATCCCTAAATATTCTCTTTAAAATGATATTAAAATCATCTTCGTATGTCAAGTAGTTTTCGAGATATTGAAGAAATAAGCTCAACACATTCGGCTAATTCGGTGAAATTATGACATTTTGAATATGACATAACTTTTGAAAAATATGTTTAAATTTTTTTTCGTTCATATATGTTCCTTATAAGATAAAAGGAACCTTCTCACCACCAAATTTCATTAACATCGGAAGAGGTCGTGTCCCACTCTTGTCGTTTTGACATGGAATTACCCATATTATTTTTAATAAACTTTTAAAAACAACTTTTTTACTTTTTTGTATCATACAAAATTACCGCGCCTGCATGAAACAAACCTTTAAAATTGCGAAAGCAACACTATCCTGTCGGAAAATCCTTTATTTACAGATCCTTAGGTCGGTTTCTTTTATTGAAATTGTATTGACAATAGAATTTTCATATTTCAAAAACGCTCTTATTTAGTAATTGTTATATGACTCTTACAGATAGTCGCAAAAGGCTCATTCCAAGATTAAAAGACGAGCGTGCCAAAAAATGTTTAAAAAAGTAATAAATAAAAAAACATTAGATGTTTTTGTTGTTGTTACTCGTCAGATAATCATCAGAAGATTCTTTTGGAAGTTGTATATTAAAAATAATCGTCAAACAAACAGCCTATGCTAGCTGGGATCTTTTAGTATACCGGTCGACTCATAATCACTTTTTTAAGAGATCTAACTATGTTCATCCGTCCGTCTGGCTGTTTGTCTGTCCATGTAAACCAAAATAAATGCCTATAATTTTTTGCAAAGTACATATTGTAATTTTGTAGATCATTTGAAAAGAAATTAAAATACCTTTTAATTGTTATAAGGACGAAGCGTATTAAAAACGGTGGGAATCATTACATTGTCCCCATCAGTGTTGTCAGAAGACTTTTTGAAAAATACCTACGCATACTAAAAAAAATCCGATTTTTTCCTACACGTTGAAACAATTTTCCTTTTTAGTCATTAAAATCTTTTTTGTGGTCTCTTTACATCGGCATTTGCAATGGGCTAAGCAAACAAAATTCGTAACAGTTTCGATAAATTTGGAAATACAACCTTGCCATTACAGTTTTATATTTTTACTATTTTTATAAAAAACTGTTTCAAATCCATGTTTCAATCTATATATTAATTTCACAATTTAAGAAAAATAACCTGTATGCAATTGTTTTCCACTCATACATGAGATTATCGAGGCTTAAGTTAAATTGTTAAGACAGTAGTTAAAATTTGTACCCATCTTTTTTTGTCCAAAAACATTTTCTGCACTTAAGAATTCCATTTCTTTTAATATTTAAAATTATGAAAAATAAATTTTTAGCATTTATTTCGTATATAATGCCTACATTGGCAAATATAAACAAACCGTCCGATTTTCCCTACGCCCCTATTTTAGTATTAAAAATCCCTACATGTAGGGATTTCCTCTAACACTGGTCCCCGTACAAACTATTTTTTTTTTCGAAATAGATTCTGTGTCCATAAACCTTCTAATTATGTTCGAATTTAAAATAAATTCGCCCCAAAAATATTTTACCCCAATTAAATTCCCATCCGAAAATAGATTAAACTTCCTTTTAAATGTAAGTATCAGCCATGTTCTGGAAATATAATTCGAGTGAAATTAAAATCGGACAAACCTTTAAAACGTCCCAGTGTTTGAAGTTCATTAAAATATTTTGTTTTAAAGTTTTGTTCTGAAAAAAAAATATAGACAAAAAATCTGAGTTTTTAATTTCTTGCGAAGGAAATGCTTAATTTGACCAGTCTGATTACAAAATCCTCAGCAGTCTTAAAATATTTTTTTATCTGCTCATGTAATTGGCAAAATTATTCAATTGTTAATTATCTGACTATTAACCAAGAGGAACGAACTCGTACATCAATTACAACAAATTGTTATTATTATTAATAATTTGTTTATTTGTTTGTTCTAAAAGATGTGTCATTATTTACCAAATTTTATTTGGGGTACGAAATTAATAAATATTTTTAAAGTAGCTGAAACCAATTTTAATGTAATTAATACTTTATGAAATACATACTAAGATTGTTTAAAGCTATAAAAATGGCAAAAATTTACATTAATAAATTATTAACATACAAACATTACTTGAATAAACTTTAAAATGAAACCCAAAAAATTGTTTATAAATAAAATACGAAAACGTCTAGCAGTAATGCCAGTCGAAAAAGTAAAAAAAATATAATATATCTACGTATAAGTAGAAAAAGATTCTTAGCAAATAGTAATTTTTACTTTTAAATCATCATATAATAATTTTTTTACTTTTTTTTATCGATTATTTTAACAGGTGCAACAATTGGCTGGCAGTATTTATCAGGAATTCGAGCGTATGATTAATCGCTACGATGAAGATGTTGTTAAGAACTTAATGCCATTGTTAGTTAACGTTTTGGAATGTCTGGATGCCTCCTATCGCATTAATCAGGAGCAAGATGTTGAAGTGGAATTGCTAAGGGAGGACAACGAGCAATTGGTAACACAATATGAAAGAGAAAAAAGTGCTAGAAAGCTGGCAGAACAAAAGGCAAGTCAAAATCTTATAATCATATATATATATATATATTTTTTAAATAAAAAAATTAACAAATTAAATAATCTCTATAGCTTTTGGAATCAGAGGATTTGGCTGAGCAGGAAAATAAAGAATTAGCCAGCCGTTTAGAGTCATTGGAAAGTATTGTACGCATGCTAGAGCTTAAGCATAAAAATAGTTTAGAACATGCCAGTCGTTTGGAAGAAAGAGAATCGGAACTGAAAAAAGTGGGTCTAATTAAATAATCGAGTAAAATTACCTGCCTTTATTATCAAAATACATTTAATTATAGGAATATAATAAACTCCATGAACGTTATACAGAATTATTTAAAAATCATGTAGATTATATGGAGCGTACTAAAATGTTAATGGGTTCTACTCATTCACAAATGAGCACTGCGTCAGATCGCATGGAATTAAGTCGTGCTAGACTTAATCCTGTGGCCAGGTATGAAATTAATATTTTAACAAATGCCTATAAGGAAACGTAATTCTTTTCTTCATTATTTGCTTATATAGATCGTCCGGCCCCGTTTCCTATGGGTTTGCCTCATTGGAAAATTCCACCATGTTAGATACAGAAACCATCTGTAGTGTAGGTAGTAATTCTGATGATTCAGGCCCACCTTCGTTACAAAATGAATTTGAAAATTTGCAAACTGTCGAAAAGTCTGCTGAAACCGACACATTGCAACATCAAAATCAAGCCACATCTCCTCAAAGTGATAGCAGCCCCATAGTGCCAAATGCTCCATCAAATGGTTTGTTTTATTATTTTTTAACATATTTTCAAACACAGCTCTATAAATTTTATCAATATTTTAGTTATTTATTTTTAAATCGTCAGAAAATTTTACAAGTTTTCAAAACTAATAGAGTTTTAATGTTGAGTGTTCTAAATTGTGTTTCTAATTATTATGTTTTTAAGGAATTTTTCTAGAAAATAGATATCAGAGTCCACTAAAGAGGTATATATCTATCCAGCTGATCGTTTTTTATATATAAATGAACTTAGTTACTTGAAATGGCAAAAAACTCTTTTCGATGCATTTTGTGCCTTGGCGCGTAATCAGTATTATTTTAAACTTATTTTTTTATTCGATATATATTGGTAATTTTTTATTTATCCTTTTAAATTGTTATCGATTTCTTGTTGGATTTTTTATAAAACTTTAATATTTAGTTTTTAATAAATTTAAAAACTTTAATTTAATATAAAAATATGTAACTTTATGATGCTAAAAGTATAAATTTATTAAAGCAATGTTTTTTCATCTAATAACAATTTAAAAAAATGTAAACAATTTGGCCACAATATTATATTAAATTATTTTAGTAAAACGGAGTTTTCGTTAAAACTGGTAAAAATTAATCAATCCTTTTATTATGCAGCCAAGTCCAGACCAAAAATTGGACAGAATTTGTCCATAAATCGAAGAGTCTAAGTATAAGAGGGCTAGTTGAAAATGTTGTAGTTGAACACAAGCTGGTCACAATTTAGAGACGTCCAGGTTGATGCCGGACCAGAAGACATTAGGCCTGCTGCTCGATCCCCATCTTAATTCTAAATCATTTTTGTTTTCATCGGCAGAATTTTCTTTGTATCTGCAAAGGACGTGAGGCAACCTCTCACATTATGCGGTATCTTCACGAGCAAAGTTGAATTTAAGAAAAATATTTTGTTTTAAAAACGCCAAAATATTAATTAAAATGAAGTAATATGTAATAGGCCCGTTCTGAAACCCACTTTAATTTAAATCACGTGATTTCAAATCACATGTGCCTTTTAAAATCACACGTGTAGTATTGTGGTGTTCCTTTTTTTTTTTTTTTGTTTTTCGGTGTGTTTTTCAATTGCCGAAAGCACTCCGAGAAAAAAAAACGGTGTGAATTTCAGAACGATTGATTTTTAAAGCACTTAATCTTCAAAACATGCCTTAAAACTAGTACATAATTTTACAATAAAATTTAGAAATAAATTCCGATTTACATTTAATTTTTTTGTTACAAGAAAGTACAATTTTTGAATACCTAAAAATTCAAATTTTCTTCAAAATTGTTTTTTCAATATTATATAGATATGTAAGTCGTTTGCGAATATAAATTAAAAATTATGCTTTACATCAGTGATGTTATACGTAGGAAAAATTACCTATTCGAACGGATTTTCTTTTAAAAAAATGGCCGTAGAGAAAAAACGACAGATTTTTTAAGATCATTAAAATGTAGGTACTTTTCAAAAATTTGGCAAAACTGTATATACATAAGTCCCAATTCACACGTTGCAAGTCTTATTGATCAGCTTGCTACTTTATAACGAGAGTAACGAGAGGAAAAGAAACGTTTCTCTCTCACTCTCTCTCGCCTATAATTCTTGACAGTTGTTGTGCAGCGATATAAAGATATAAAGAATTCTATTTTGTGTCACGCCTACTTCTCCAATCCCACCCACTTATTAAAAGTTGATGTGCATTAATAACCAAGCTATTGTACAAAATTTGGAAACTTAAGCTATTGCTGTTCTCCAGATTTCTATTTTGTGGCACGCCCACTTCTCCAAACCCATCCACTAATTGGCTGTTGTTGTACATTGAAAGCCAAGCTATTTGTGCCAAATTTTTAAACCGTAGCTATTGTCGTTCTCCAGATATACGGAAACCTTGTCTTTGTAAGATAGGTGTCACGCCTACTTATCCAATAACATCCACTTTATGAAAGATTTTGTGTACCACCCAGCTATGTGTACCAAATTTGGACAATTTTTTTTACCGTTCTCCTTATATAAAGAAATTTATTGTGTGCCAAGCCCACTTCTGCAATCCCTCCCACTTTTTGCCAGATACCATGCATTCACATCGATGCAATATGTAGCAAATGTAGAAACTTACTGCTACGATTCTCCAGATGTACAGAAATCTCGTCAATCTTTTTAGATAGGTTGTGTTAGGAGTATCCAGCTACGTGTACCAAATTTGTAAAAATTTTTCTCATATTGCTTTTTAGATATATTTAGATACAAATAAATATACAGAAAAAAGCAATGCAAATCCTATTGGAAACAACATTTTATCAATTTTAAATGTTAACAAATTATAACTTAAAACAATTTACATTTTATGGCGTTATCCAATTATGGGTAATTTTTTTTCCTTTTGTCAATGCCTTTTGAAAATCCTAAAAGATAAAAACTTTATATGAATCGAAATTTTCTTGAAATAAAATAAATCAAAATATCATAGAGCTGTGTTCGAAGCAAAAATCAGTTATTATTTTTGTACTAATATTGCTAAAATTATAACTTATTTCTTTTATCTTTTTTTATGCATTGTCCTTAACATCCCCATTGTTCAATCAACATAAAATATGATTGTGTGTGTGTCTTAACATTTGATATTTATCGTTAAAAAAACTAATTAACCAACATGAATAATGTTATGTCCCCCACTGTTTAACTCTTCATTGTTCCATTAAAATGCTCACTAAAACTTAATCAAAACCATTTAAAAAAAAACAAACTGTGCATTGTACATTACGAATTGAATTTAGTTGGTCGTACCACTACGAAAAAGGAACAACGTTCTGCAAATACATTATATCAAGAACTGTCCTTTCAAGACAATGAGGAAAGTGAAGAAAACGAAATTGTTACAGGTATGTGGAAAATATCTATAAAATTATTTAAATTATTATGTATGCCTGGAAGGTGTTTGAGATTATTGAATACAAGTGTAAACAGACTTTCAATCAAAAAAAATAAAAAACTTTTTATTTTAATATGTTAATATACGTTCTTTTTTTTCATTTGTGTTTCTTTTTATGTAAAATATGTGACCAAAAAACCAAATTATGTAACTATAATCCCCTACTATTTGCACAATATATCATACATACATGCATCAAACTTATCGATCCACACAATATCCAACACACTCGTATCTACTCGAACTATTTATGTATGAATAATAATCTCAACCTAAAAAACATCAATGTCAATATTTAAGGGAGCTGGGTACATCCTGGGGAATATGCTTCTTCCGGTAGGTATCAAACATCTTATTTATATGGCTTTATTTACATCACTTGTAAATATTTGAAACATCAAATATAAATTGAAAATAAAACATGTTAAAAACTTGAAACGAAACTAGAATCACTTAAAAATTAACCACATGTATAACAAAGCAATACTCATCATATTTTTCATGTCCTGTTGTTACTTCTTTTTTTCTCAAATTGCTGTCACTTTTAAACAAAACAATTTAAAAATTAAACAAATGCAAATTTTGTGGAATGCGTTCGTCGTGCATTTATGTTACTTTTTTGTAAAAAAAAAAATATAAAGCTAACGACAACTACTTTGGTAAGTTGTGTAAAATGATATATTTTTGTTTAATTTTTTTCAATTTATGGTAGTTTTTGTAATAATTATGAAGTATGGAAGTTTTTTTTACATTTTAAGCTTCGTTCACATTGGCAGCGACATTTAATTTTTTTTCTTCCCAAAGTATTTTTTTAAAAAGTTGAGTACTTCAACTTCAGCAACAATTTATATGAAATTATAAATAATGTTTATAATAATTTTTTCAGGTTTGAAAGAAAATTTTAACAAAATGTATTAAAAAATAGTAATAATTACGTAATATTGTAGTGTTTCAAATTTTCAAACCAAGTGAAAAAGTTGCTGCCATTGTGTACGAAGCGTTATAACTGCTTTTAGTTTTGCTTTTAAAGGTGTTGGTTATTTATAGTAAACTTATTGTTTATTTAGTAATTAAGTTTTGTAGAATTCAATCTTTTTCTTTTGTAGTTGTTTTTTTTTTTACTTATTTGATACTCATGCTCTAGATGTGAAGCAGCTTGCATGTCATTGTCATTATTTTTTAAGGGCAACCAGGCCGTCCTTGTTTGTCTGCCTTGAGCATTTAAGGTTTCGTCCGCATTGGTTAATGGCTTGACGTCACATGACTGAACCGTGTTTCAGTTTTTCGTGCTTCGACTTTAACCAATCATTTATGAACTAACTTTTTACATCGTGGTGATGAACCAACATTTGGAAATTTCGGCTTCCTACATGGATTTTTTATAATTTGCCGGGTTTACAAAAAAAAAAACAAACGGAGGGGTTGAATAGTCTATAATTTCTTTATTTTAATATCAATTTAATTTTATTTATTCCACTTCATTATTAAATAGAAATTTAAACATGTCATGACTCTTTTAAGTACTTTTATTAATTTTAAGGATTTGCGAAGCTTTTTCGAAATTCTTCTTGAATTTTATTACCTACACCACAGTCGTGGAGAAGGTTTTATGCGTTTGTGCTGATCATAGATGGGGGAAGTGACTTATTTTGCAGTTTCAACTCACACTTAGTGATAGTGCAAAAATATTGCAATCAATTTGTTGATGTTGAGTGATGAATTGAAAATTGCAGACTCACTAAACATGAGTGTAAGTGATGTTAAAAAATTTTGCACTCAAAGAAAATTAGTTTGATTTTAAAAACGAATATTCAGTTTATTGCAACTTTATTGTTCTTCACTCATTTAAGTGCAATTTAAAATTGTGCATTCAATTTAAAGTTTAAATTAAAAAAAACAGTAAAAATTAGGTATGGGTTTTACTTGATATGTCAAACTCTTAATAAGCCTTGCAAAAGTAAGATCAATTGTCTGTTGTCGAGAGCACAATTTTATTATTGTCGAGAACAAACTCTGTGTGGATGTGATTCACAATTTCGGCAATTTTTTTGTAAGTGTGGTTTCCAGCGGGTTTATGTCCACATTAACATGTACATATATTAAATGTTAATGTTGCAAAACAAAGTTTCTTTGTAGGGACACAAATGCAGTTTCTAAGAGAATTGATGAGAGTTTCCGCAGAAAATGTTTAATTATATGGACGATATAATTTTTTTCAGTTTTGGTTTCAATATCAACTTCAAATATTAAAAACATCAGTTTTATTTCATCCGAAGAAAATAATTTAAACCTCAACTCAGTTGAGTTGTAAATCAGAAAACTGGTTGTGTTGAGTTATAATTTTTTGATGTTTTTGTTCGACGCAATATAGCAAAGTTGTAAACCATAATACAAAAATTAAAAAATTACAATTCAACTGAGTTAAGCTGTGAATCGTATTAGGGGCCTAGTATCTAAAATTTTTATTATTCGAATTTGTCTTCAAAAATGTTATTACCAATAATTTTTGAAAGGTCAGTGAGATTATGTTTATATGCAGCTTTTTTGATTGCAAGTTAAAATTTTGCACTACTTGACTTGAGTGCAGATTTTTTGCATTCAATCTGCGTTTAAAAGTTTCTTGCGAGCATTAACTTTCTGACATTAGGGTGATGAAATTGGAAAAGTATTTTTTTTTATTTCATAGTCTTTCTTGCTATTTATGACTCTTTAAAATTTAAGTATTTAAAGCTGAAATATTTTATTTCTATAATTATCATTTTTTAACCAACCGTTCATTACCGAAAAGAAGACAAAATAGCATGATATTTTTATAGCGGTTCGATATGAATATTACGTGTCGATTTTTTTCCAAAAAGTGAAAAAATAAAAATGTTGTGTTAATAAACTATTGTTTAACAAGTGCGATATGTATGATGTTATCACTCACACCTTATAAAATTTGTTTAAATGAATTTTTTTAATGTAAAATGCAAGCACCCAAAATTAAAACCTGTCACTAAAATTTGTTTGTTTATTTTAAAGAAGCTAACCCATACTTTCGAGTAATTTTCATTCCTTTGTTTTAATAATTAGTAGTTAATTAAATTGAAACTTTTAATATAAAGTATAAAGTAGAGTGTGAACGATTTCCATTTCATTTTAACTTATATTTTCTATTTTAATCTTTTAGGAATGGGCAAAGAAGTGGAAAATCTCATTATGGAAAACAATGAACTTTTGGCTACTAAGTAAAAAATTTATCCACCAAACAGTAGAAAATGTTATTTAAATTATATATTTTATATTATTTAAACTTCCAGAAACGCTCTTAACATTGTCAAAGATGATTTGATAGCCCGAGTGGATGAGTTGACGGGTGAGATTGAAATATTACGCGAAGAACTCAAGGCCATGCAACAGTCACGCAATAAACTGCGGTCCAAGGTACAAGAATTAGAAGACGAGTTGAAGAAAACCAAAGAACAAGTCAAACAACAAAGTAGGTTTTAGTCAAATTTTAAAGCGTTGCAAATTAAATTTTTTGCAATTTCAGATGACAATGATCAAGATGAAAATGATGTACCACTGGCTCAACGTAAACGTTTTACTCGCGTTGAAATGGCAATGGTTCTAATGGAACGTAATCAATATAAGGAACGTTTAATGGAGCTACAAGAAGCTGTGCGTTTAACTGAAATCCTGAGAGCCACACGAACTGTAGATAATTTAGATAAGAAATCTAAACAAAGCATATGGAAATATTTTAGTAATTTATTTACGTAAGAACTTTAACATAATTTTGTCCTTAAACAGTAATGATAGTTTTGAATGCAAAATAATTTCATTCCAGCCCCTCCAATCGCCCACAAGAGCGCGTCGCTGATGGGCAGGGAGGGGGTCCTATGTTTCGCTACTCAAGCCCATCTCACTCTCATGGATCCCCCAGTAGAAATAGCGACAGTCGCCTTGCCATAACTGGTGGAGGACTTTCCCATCCTGCCAGTGCCGGTCTAGCAAATGCTTTGGCCAACAAAGATTATGCCGAAGAAGGCACTTCTGAGAGAGCCCGTGCTAGACGTCACGAACAATATCGCCAATTAAGAGCACATGTTCAGAAAGAGGATGGACGTTTACATGCTTATGGATGGAGTTTACCGGGCAATAAAACTGAGAAGGAACAGCAAAATCGTCATTCTGGTGGTGTTCCGGTACCAGTATATTGTAATCCTTTAGCAGAGGCCTCACCTCCCATGAAAGTCTTTTGTGCAGCCGGCGTCAATCTAAATGGTGGTTTTACCAAAAACGGCCAGTCAATAATACCATCTACTTCACCTTATGCCCCTCGTTTAACCGCAAAAATTACCGAAATTACTAGTCCCACAGCTGAACATTCGGCTGAGGCATTAGATCGTCAAATAACACGCTGCAGCCTGGAAAACCTGGAACCGGAGACCCAATTAACATCGTATGTTTGGATATGCACAAATACCCGTGCAGCCAGTACTGTCACTGTGGTGGATGCTAATCAGTCGGCTACAGTTTTAGATGTGTTTCCAATTTGTGCCTCTAATTTGTTATGTATTGCCTCGGTACCAGGTTCCATGGAAAAAGATTATGCTTTACTCGAAAACTCAGAGGTATTAAAAGCAGGCGAAATGTTAGAACGACCTGGAGAGGGCAGTGAAGGTTTTGGCAAGGTAGAATTTGTTCGTGTTAAACCCAAAACAGATCCAAATAGCAATACCAAAGATACAGACCAAAATGAACAAGTCTTAGCGGTGAATGCTGAAACTCCAGTAGAAGAAAAAGCTAAAGAAGCTACGGAAAAATCCAATGAACAAAATGGTTCTATACCAATTGAACCATTGGGAAATGTTAATGAAATTAAAATACGTCAAGCCATACCGGGTGTACCGCAGCGTATATATAACGATGCTACTGATTCTACAAACACCACCACCAACAAGTCAGAAACCAACAATATCGAAGACGCAACAACCAAATATACTTCTTCACAATTTAGTAATAACAATAACAATTTTACTAATCAACAATTGCCGTTCTCAAAGCCTATCAATCCCATATTGGGAACAAAAGATCGCGACGAACCCGTTATGAGTTCTGTCGGCCCCACAATGTGGTTGGGAGCTCAGGATAAATGGTTGTACGTACATAGTGCTGTAGGTCGTTGGCACGAGTGTTTGCATAAAGTTAATTTGCCCGATGCCGTCCTAGCGATAGTTCATGTTGAGTCACGCGTTGTGGTGGCCCTTGCAAATGCCCAATTAGCCGTGTTTCGCCGCCAAACAGACGGTCAATGGGATCTGAATAGTTATCATTTGGTGACACTAGGTGATCGCAATCATTCGATACGTTGCCTCTGCGTGGCTGGCGAGCGCATATGGGCCGCCCATCGCAATAAGATCTTTATTGTGGATCCGATCTCATTAAATATTATCCATTCGCTGGACGCTCATCCGCGCAAAGAGAGCCAAGTGCGACAAATGGCGGCAACTGGTGCTGGTGTTTGGGTTTCAATCAGGTATAAATTACAAATATAATTTAATTTTTGTGTGTGTTGATTTGAGCAAGATTTTTCAGAAAAAAAAAACAGTCTTAGAATGCCGAAGTAAAACTGCTATTTTTTCCACTCCCCGTGCATTTTTATTTGAGTCGGGGGTAAAATATATATAGTGCACAAATAAAATTACTTAGCTTGGGGGTTTAGAAATTCCCATTTAAACTTTAAAATTATTAAATGTGTATATTTTAGGATTTTTATTTTTAAAGATTTTATGTATGTACAATTCTAATACAGAATGAAACATAACTTAAGACTTCTAAATTATAATTGAAAATGTTTGAAACACAATTAAAAATTTAAATTAACAAGTGGATATTTGGAAAATACGAATGAAACCATTTATTTTTTTTTTTTGTCATTTTTAGTTGTTTTTATACACTTTGAAATTTCCTTTAAATTGTTTAATTAGAGCTAAATATATTTTAATTGTGTTTAAAAATTGGTTTGGTTTGTTTGCAGAAAAAGTATTTGACCCGAAATTTTCATAAACCATCACAAATTATGACGTACGTTTAATGAGCATCCTTTACAAGATTTCAAACGACCTACACCTTTATGCAGAAAGCCGAAACTTTCAAAGTTAGCCCCTTAATTTTATTTAGCCTGATTACGGTTGGCTTTAGCATAAACGCCTGCGTCGTGTTTTTTAATAAATTAAAGTAATACACAACCTGTGTTCTTCAATGTAATAAATAAGTTTTTGTTGGTACGCCAGCAAGATGCAGAAAGTGCTGTTAAATTTAGCAATACTAAACCGTTGCTCGCTGGCAATACAAATTGGTGGTGCTGACAGATATTTCATTGCTACTGCCTTTAAGTTGTTAAATGCACTAGCACACACACTCTTTAAGTTTCAAGGCCCAACTATAGTATGCTTAAGTTGGCTTTAGTAATTGTGCGAATACATGTGATTCATTTGTGTGGAACCATATTGAACTTAAGAAAACGTTTAAGTAAATTTTATGAAATTCTCATTTGCTTAATCAAAATGCGAAACAGATCGCTCTTTCCGTACGGAATACAATATTTTTTGATTTTTGAGAGGCTTTTTGTTAATTTTTGACAGTAGCTTATGCATATTATAGTTGGGCCTTTAGTCGTCGAATTTGTAGGAGAGAGAGGAAAAGAAGTGGCATTCTCTTTTCCTTCTTTCCTACAGTCTCAAGAAAAGATGGCGAAAACTTGAAGAGTATGATCCAGCACTTAAGGGCTTATTTACATAAATACGTAATTCCTTTTCAAGAATAAATAAAAATTAAATAAAATAATTATAATTTCAAAAGATTTTGCTATTCGTGCTTAATTCCCAGTTTTTATTCTTGACAAAAACACTTGAAATTTATTGTTGATGGGATAAGCTATTCCTTTGCATTTCACTGGTTGCTTAGGCCAGATCATCAGGAAACTTCATCCATAAAGATTTTAGACAAACTAAAGATATTAAACCAAATAAAACTGTTAAACGTATAAGAATTATAGCAACAGTTCTACTTGTAACAATATCAAAGCTTGAACAAAACACTCCAACAATAAACAGCAGTGGGTTTATCTCATCTTACATTCCCCACTACAATTAGTTGAAATTCTCTCAACATTAATTGTAGTTGTAAGTAGGTTAAGAAAAACAAAATAAAAACAACAACAACTTACAAAAGATGTTGTCAATTAAGTGTTTTTTTAGGCCGTGCACTTGCCTGTTTATTATCAAAAAGTAATTTCAATTTTTGGGAATACAAAATTTTAATTTCAAAAGATTTTGCTATTCGTGCTTAATTCCCAGTTTTTATTCTTGACAAAAACACTTGAAATTTATTGTTGATGGGATAAGCTATTCCTATGCATTTCACTGGTTGCTTAGGCCAGATCATCAGGAAACTTCATCCATAAAGATTTTAGACAAACTAAAGATATTAAACCAAATAAAACTGTTAAACGTATAAGAATTATAGCAACAGTTCTACTTGTAACAATATCAATTAATGTTGAGAGAATTTCAACTAATTGTAGTGGGGAATGTAAGATGAGATAAACCCACTGCTGTTTATTGTTGATGTGTTTTGTTCAAGCTTTTATATTGTTACAAGTAGAACTGTTGCTATAATTCTTATACGTTTAACAGTTTTATTTGGTTTAATATCTTTAGTTTGTCTAAAATCTTTATGGATGAAGTTTCCTGATGATCTGGCCTAAGCAACCAGTGAAATGCATAGCAATAGCTTATCCCATCAACAATAAATTTCAAGTGTTTTTGTCAAGAAAAAAAAAAAAAAAAAAAACTGGGAATTAAGCACGAATAGCAAAATCTTTTGAAATTAAAATTTTGTATTCCCAAAAATTGAAATTACTTTTTGATAAAATAATTATTTTCATTATTTTCTTCCATAGCAATGCGAAAAATTGATTCGGGCTTTTCTCTATAGAAGCTTTAAATTGTTTTCCTTTTTTTTTTTCTTTCCGATATTGCTAGCTTCACGACCGAAGTTGGGGAAAAAAGTATGATGAGTTTATTATTTGATTATTGACCGATTAGCAATTTTAGCCGATAACAAAGCCGATTAATCGGTCGTATACTAATTAACACCGAACCTCTGAAATATTTTCCATACTAACTTCTATGCGAACTTTTACGTTCAAAGTTGTTGAAGAGGCAAGGCAGTTAACATTATAAATTTCAAAATATGACAATTGTTTATCATATTAAAATAGTTTTGAACTTTGCAACATACCTATAATTAATATAATCCAAAAAATTGCTTACAGCCCTAAAATCTTAAAAACCATTTTTTGAAAAAAGTGTTATTATATAAAAAACAAATAAAACATTATTTTAAATTTCATTAGATTGGACTCTACTTTACGTTTATACAACACATACACATTTGAACACAAACAGGATGTGGATATAGAACCATACGTATCGAAAATGTTGGGTGCTGGTAAAGTAGGTTTTTCATTTGTGCGCATAACCGCTTTAATGGTGTCCTGCAACCGTTTATGGATTGGTACCAGTAATGGAGTTATTATTTCGGTACCATTATCTGAAGGTCAAGGAAAATTAAGTAAGTTTTGCTATACATTTCATAATATAAAGGCAACTTTACTCAGTTTATAACTTAACCAAATGTAGATGATCCCAGTAGTCAACTGCCACTATGCCGTATGGCAAACGCTCAACTTTCATTTCATGGACATCGTGATGCTGTTAGATTTTTTGTCTCAGTACCACTGCGTCAAAATAATAGCGCTCAATTACAATTTACCAATAAACGGCCCGATATGTTGGTGATGTGTGGTGGAGAAGGTTATATTGATTTTCGCATAAGTAAGTTTTTCCAAAACTTCAACTTTTTAACGTTTTTATAGAAATAATTAAATACATATGTAGCTTTAAGTAATTTTTTTTCTCAATTATTTGTTGGTTGGGTTATTGACTTGACAATTTTGTTCTTATCGCAGGACAAGAGAGAAATATAACCGATGCTAGTGATAATGCTGCGCATTTGATAGTTTGGAAAGTTGATTCGTAAGAATATTTTAATTACCATTTCTTTTGTTTGTTTTTCTTTTTTTTTATTGTTTTGTTGTTATTGAAATTTGAGTAATATTTATGTATTAACGTATATTTTATTTAATTTCTTTTTTCTTTGTTCTGTTTTGTTTTAATTTATAGTACATTTAATTTATAGTTTTTTCAACTGGAATTTTATAAAATAACGTCATACGTTTGCCAATCGTATAAGAGCGTTGTTATTTGGTTCAAACGCTTGCTTAATTTTTTTTTTTTTTTTTGAAACAACAACGAAAAAGGAGTCATGTGACCTGATTTTAACCAAGGTTTATACAGATTTTTTTTCTTGCAATAATTTTTTTATTCTTAAAAGTTTTTAATTGGTGTTCATTTATTTTGCTTAACAGAAATACATACATTTTATTTATATGCACTCCTTTTAACACTAAAAAAAGAAATATATTAAAAGGGTCACACATTGGCTTTTGCAAATTTAATTATTTTGTGCACATACATTTTTCAATTTTCGAATATGTTAATTAAATATTTTTTTTGGTTTTTGGTTATTTCATTACCCTTTTGCAAATTTTTCTAAAACTTTAAATAACACTGTGATAGTCGGAAAAATGAACTTCGATGAATCCTTTTCGAACTATTGTTTTTGAGAAATCGGTATGTATCCATTTTTCATCTGCGCTATTTAAAAAAAATTTATTCGACTGTATTAGTTTTTTTTTTTTTGCCTTCTTAACTTTCTTTTACGGAATGTTTTGACTTTTTTTTTCAAAATTTCAAGTAATTTAAACCATTAATGTCGATCAAAAGTAACGATTTTTGACCATTTTTAGCCATGGATATAGCTAAGTCTGCGCAAAGTTTCAAATCTGGTGTCTTTTTTTGTGTTTGAAAAAATGTATGTCAACACGTCATTAAAAATACATTTTCTTCGTTACTACTAATATTACTTTGACCGCCATTTGCCATCGGAATCAGATGAGCATGGTGAACGATTTCATCAAGTTTCAGCTCAGTTAGAGCATTGGTATAGTGGAAAAAGATTAAATTCTCTTTTAGCAGACCTTTGCTGGAATTTGCAATCCGAATTGGATGATGAAGATTAGCATGCTATGTAACGGTTATTTTTAAATTTTGAGTATTTGTTGTTAATAAAAAGGACAAAATAAACACCAGATTTGAAACTTTTGAGACTTAGCTATATCGATGGCAAAAAATGGTAAAAAAATAGTTACTTTTGATCGACCAATCAAACCATTAAGAATTACGTGAAATTTTGAAAAAAAAAAGTCAAAACATATCGTAAAAGAAAATAAAGAAGGCAAAAAAAATAGCACAGACTTAGCTATATCCATGAAAAATAGATATATACCGATTTCTCAAAAACTGGAGCCAATCTTACACTTCCAAATGTACTTTCGCACTCAGGGGACTCCCCCCTAATAGTTCGAAAAGGATTCATCGAAGTTCATTTTTTTCGGGTCAAAAACTATCACAGTGTAATTAAAGAAATATTTTTTTAATTTCAAATAGGAAGTTACATAAATAAATCTGTGACATATAATTTCCTTTTTGTTAAACATTAGGGTACTCGCTTAATCTGCTAAGTGCCTCTTAACTTATTCAAGAGCTTTAAACAATTTGTATTTAAAATTGTTGTAAAAAATGGTTATGCCTGGCAGTTGAAATTTTGTGGAGTTACTGAATTTCATGTAAAATTAACCAACCAAAATTAACCAAGGTCACATTGTATTTGGAAAAAAACTAAACTTTTAACTGAAACTTCTTCTAACTTGTGGGTGTCACACGATCAAATTTTGTTGCAAATTTCAATACTGTTACACCTTTTCATTAATACGTCCTTCTTTTAAAACTTGATACGAATTTGCTTTGAAATTCTCTTTCTAATTGTGTATTTGAATAAAGAATCAAGAAAAAAGCTGATTACAATTTGAAAAAGCAAATTTTTTGTGAATTTTGGCACGCAGTATGAATAAAAAACTTTAAACAAAACTTGAACGTGCGACTGCAGCATAAGATCCCTTTCTTACACGCAAAGTTTACTTTGAAAAAGTATTTTCAATTTTCTTTCCCCTTCTTAACGCTCAAATTTTACTTTTACAAATTGTATGCTCTTTTGGGACTTTTTGACGTTGTTTGTTTCATTAAACCAGCCACCAATACAAATACATATTGTCAGCGTAAATCCTGTTTCACGAAATTTTTATGGCTTCTGAGATATTTAACATTTTTTCCAAAAACTATTTTAAAGTCTATTAAGTATTGCTTTGCTCTACACGCCACTGTTTGGCAAATGCAGCAAATTCCTCATACAAAAACGTAACAAATGAATTTCATGGATGCTTTGCTTCATTGCCGAAAGAAAAATTAGTTTAAGCGAAAACAAAATAAAATGACAACATGAAAATAAATTTTACTCTTGCTTCGCTATATTGCCGTAAGAAAAAAGTCGTACAAAAATCTACTTTTTTTAAAAAAATTTAAAAAAAAGGCGTATGCGGCACAAAACAATAATTTGTAATTTCAATAAAATACTATAACTTATAACTTATGTCCTCAAAAATTTATATTTTTCTTCAAAACATACCCCAGAAGCTGTGGTAAAAATACATAAAAATTATATCGGGCATATTTTCAGAAAATTACAGGTAAACCTTTATTGTCGTTTTCCTAACTACGACTTTTTGGCATGTGCGCCAAACCAATAATCAGCTGACGATATGTATAAACGACAAATAAAGAAGAAGCAACTTTGCGAGTACATCAATACCAAGGCGAATTTATCAGATTAGTTCTGAAATCCAAATCACGGGAAATTGGAATCGATGGAGATTTTCAATTGAATTTGTTTAAAAATTAACGTAGCTTTTCCCGATAGGTAAAGAAGCTAAGTGGACCTCAAAGTATGAGGTACTTAAAAGGAAGTTATTTATGAACTTTAAAGACAGGACAGTTAAACAAATTTGTTCGATTTTAATTTCACTCGATTTATGTAACAGGGTTGCAGCAATCAACAATACAAAATCAAAAGAGGTTTTGCTTTGTTAGTATTAACTGCTCAAGTTGACAACAATTTTTAAACTTTGGGGTTACACGACCAGTTTTTCTTCAAATTATGTTTCAAGTTTTCATACACTTATGGCCATTTTCTCAATGTATCGATAAACTGGCTGTTACTTAATGTCAACAAAAATTTATTAGAGCGATAAACTGTCCGTTAACGATTTTGGGTTTCTAAATATACCGACAAAAAACATTGTTTTCAGCTGGCAACACCTCTCAAAATACATGTTAAAGCTGGGAGTCAGTTGTTTGAATTTATCTGTACGGCAAATAAAAGGAAAATAACTAATTGGCAGATGAGTGCTGGTTAGCTTTGCGACAGAATAGAAGCAAATTAGACATTGAGAAAACCAAATTTCTTTAATGTGCAGTTTTTCGTTGGGAAAAGAGATAATCGTATAATGAGAAAACGGCCATTACACTTTTTCACAATACATACATAGTGCCGGTTCACACACGTCAAGTCTTGAGCTTTTAAAATTAATGCGAACTTTCTTTCAAATTCTCTTTCCAATTGTGCGTTTCAATTCACAAGAAAACTGCTGATCGCAAATTTAATGAGAAAATTGTTTTCTTGGTGACATTTTGAAAGTAAATTGATTAAAAATTGCGTGCAGTCTACGTCACAGCTCTTACAAAATTTAATTAAAACTTGATTTATATCTTATATTTTACGAATTTTATAAATTTTTCTTTTGCTCTTGCAAGCAAACAAAAAATCGAGTTAGGCCTTTTTTATATTAAGACATCGATATCAAGAAAAACTTGAACGTGTAACTGCAGTGTAAACAAATTTTGTTAACCAAAGAAAACGGTTACGTATGGCAAAGTTAGCAGGCTTTTCACTGCCAACTGTATTCATCATAATTCAGTTCCAGTATTAAAAATTTTCGAAATTTTACATATTTTCGACATCATGATTTCAAGAGCTGCGTTCTTTTAACTTTGATGATAGTTAAAAAAAATTAAAGGGTTGCTGATGTTAGAAGTTTTAGCGAGTGCCCTAATTATGCAATAAAAATATTTAGAAAAAAGTGTTTTTAAAATAACTTTTTATTTACAGTTTTACTTATAAATTTAAAGCTTAAAGAATCATTAACTTTACAAAACAAACTACCAAATATGCGCAGTGGTGTGTATATACAAATAAAATTTATGTATATATTAATACAAATGTAATATGTTTATAAAATATGCAAATAAATTTTTAATATTTTTTTTTTTTTTGAAGCTTAGCATAACATTCATTACTCTTAGGGCACTGCTACACGTTCAATAAATATCGTGACGAGCTGACGACTTATTGTTATAGCTGTATAATCTTTATTATATATGAAATTATACAAATTAATAATGTAAATGAAATAATTATCCAAAAATAAAGATTTGCTATTATTATTATTTTATTATTAAGATATCGTGATATTTGGATCGCGATCCATTTTAAAATATTGATGGATCACGAGCGTATGATACATGTTCAATATTTATCGCGTCGGTATTTATGTTATTTTTGCGTTGTGCGGGTCGTTTATCAATGTCGCGAGAAAACCAAAAGAAAGCCTGTTTAGCTATTTTGCTTGCTTTTTAAAAAACCTTTAATAATTTTTGCAGTGCAGTCGCTCTTTTTATTTTGTCGGAATAAGCTTTAGCCGACGAGTCTCACAATTCCGGCAATGCCTTCAAATTAAAAATGAAATCTTTTAAAATAATTTTTTCACTGCTTAATTCCGATTCCACCGGCAGAACCCACTGGATTTCACTGTCTTCTGCCATTACCCTTTATTTCAATAAACTTCACACAAATTTTGTCAATTGTTTAACTTTTTATTTGTTTAATTTTTTCCACTGCGTATTTTATTTCTTTTATTTTGACACTTTTTACTGACGTATCATGACTATTTAATATCATGAAAATGCTACACGTTCAATATTTATCACGCGATCCACGATCCGCGATCTGGATTTCTGGATTTCATATTTTATGCCATTCTGCGATATGGATCGCGATCCATCAATATTGCATGATACACGTTCAATAAATATCGTGATACTAGAAATATCACGATATTTATTGAACGTGTAGCAGTGCGCTTATGAACGTAATTTCTACAAACATTTCAGTTCGTCTTCGTACCTAAAAGTGATCTTTATTTATCTGGAAACACTGATCTGGTAATTTTAACGTTAATGTTGCCTACGAGAATAAACTATTGAAAATCGATAGTGTAAAATACTTCACTTAAGAATTACGTTTTAAAATTATAAAAAGTTCGTTACACCATAGGTACCCACAGCTCGATAACTATTTGTAGAAATTACGGGCATTATAACAAGCCCTGACTTTATCGAAAAATGTAGGTCCTAATTTTGTAAAACGCAACGAAACGCCAAAAATTACATTGAAATCACCAATAAAGTCAAAAATATTTCATAATTTTATTGTTGCTTTCAACACAAATTCATATTGCGTTTTAAAAGTTTCAAGGCCACAAGATATGCGGCGTTTAAAATTTAAAAATTTAATACAAATTTCTGTAGAAAGCAACAACAAAACTACGAAATATTTTTGAACTTGTTTTTACTTTCAATGTAGTTTTTTGCTTTGCGTTTGACACAATTAGGGCCTTAATTTAATTCTTTTTACTTCGTCAATTATAATGCAAAAGAGCGTAACAAAAAAAATCGAAATAGAGTTTTTGATTGATTTTTGTTCGTTTTATTAAACTACATGTTCACAAAACAAAAGATCAACGCCAAGTTTAGTATTTTGCTTCTCCTGTAAAAAAATAAATAGTGTTGTTACGCCCTATTGCATTTTAGGTGACGATTTATTCAATTTATTTTTAAAAGTTAACTTTTACTGACATACCTTAACAAGAGCGGAAAGCGACTTGAAGTCAAAAAAATGCATGCCCATACAATTTGTATGTAGGATACCGAAATAGCGTGGCTGCAATTGGAAAATCCAATTTCGACTTCGTGTTTAGTAGTGAAGCTGGCCGCTATTATTAATAAATAATGGCAATTTAGCTATTTTAAGGCCAATGTGGAGGTCTTATCTCCATTTTTTATTTCTATTATGTGGTTTTTATTAAACGTTGACACTTACGCATATCAGCGTAAAAGCTAAGCGGAAGAAAACGTTCCGCTTTTCGCTCTTGTTTAGTTATGACTGTTCAAAACTAAATTGTTTTCGATTTTATCTAAAATCGATATGTTTTAAAATATGTGTATCTAAGATGCAAAACTAGCTCGTTTTAAAATAAAAAAAAAGGTTGATGGCAATTCTCACAGTTCGTAGGAACTGAATTGCACCGTTTGAACGCAGTAACGTGTAATATTTTATACAAAAACACACAATAGTTGGCGCATATGTTAAAGCGTATCTACGTCGACATAGATCTAATTCTATTTCATACGCTGGTTACGGTCTTATTGTCATAGATTAATGAAGTTTGTAAAAAAAAAGATAAGTCCTTAACATTTTTAATAGTTTTTGTATTAGTTTTTGTAGATTTATAGGAAAGTAATAACCAGCCGGACGGTGGGAGGTTTATAGATTCAAAACGTGATTTTGGATATCACACGATCAACTTTTTGAGAATTTTAAATAGAATAAAATAACCAAATATATTAAAATGGATTTAACCCGTGACTTCGTTTACGTGAAAATTAGAGCAATATTTACACAAAATGGTTTATCCTATAAAAAAATGTTCAAGAAATTTTATTTAGTTTTCTACATCTATACCTACATACATATTTTATGTTAAAGTATTTCAAAAAACAACATTATCGGAATAATTTTTCACTTAACCATACATATACAACATTCACCTGTCCATATGAAAAGCAAGGGGTGTCTTAATATGTATATTCGGGCCATTGGACATTTCCATGAGTATGCCAACCATGACTCAAAAGATAAAAACCCTTGAAACTTTTTTTAAAATATGGTAGTAAGGAAAAAACACCAAAATTTTACTATGCAGAGGAACTTATAGGTTATAAAAATCTTTAAAGAACAAAAACTAAAAGTTTAAAGTGTCTATCTCTTTGATTCATTTTAAGAAATTTATATCAACCATTTTCACGTTTCTGACAATTAAATCCAGATATTTAAAATGTATACTACAACAACAATGAACAATATCAGTGAGGAAAGACCAAATATATCGAGCCCTAATAGCAAAAAATAGCGGCCCTATGCTCCTTGCAGGAGTAAAAGGAACGAATATATATATATATATATATAATAGCAAAAATGATGTAACCAACAAAAATAAAATTTTACAGGAGACTGTTTTTTTATTTTATTTCATAAAAATTTTGTATGAAATTTGTCGGTAACCTCAAAATTGTTCTTGCTATAAAATCGTAACGGTGCCTTATGTGACCACGACATTTTAGGAGATGATGCAAGTGTTGCCAATAAAGTCATTTATTAAAAAAAACTAAAATTGAAAATGATGTCGGTTACATCATTTTTGCTATTAGGGCTCGATATAGTTCGATTATTTTTTGGTTTTTGTTCGATTCTATTCTAATGTCACGTACGCGGTGTAAAAACATCATTTGTCTACTTTATTTGTAATTTAGCAAGATATTTGTCGCAAACAAATATTGATCGTAATTTTTTTTAATTGGCATTATAAAATTTGTGTAAGCTTTTAAAGTTTGTCACGTACGTTATTGTAAGTACTACAAATGCAACTAATTACATCATATTATGTTGGTATTTAGATTAAATTTGGTCCAAACCTATTTTATTTAAATCTATTTAATGTAAGAAATAAAAAAACACCTCCCACAATTCGCAGATGTTTATATATTTTTACATTCATCTTAAAATCACTCCACTCAAATGAAAGATAAAGTTATTTTCTAGTTGCTACTATTTTTTGCAAAATCTCTACTAATATGAAGACGCACAAATGTTACGTAATATAACATGGAAATGTCCATATGCATTTTTTTTTTATTTATACATATTTACATATTTAAAAAAATAAATCATTACAATTTCAAAGCCTCAGCACCAGAGAGGCATTATTGAGCCGAGTTGGCAAAAGTTAATATTTACAACATTAAAAACTAAATAACAATTACAAAATAAAAAAAAAATTATTTTTTAATAATTATAAAAATTAGTATTTACAATGAATGAAATAATTAAATCAGAAGTTCATCTAACTTTCCAAATAAGTTTGTTTTTACTGAACTGACAACTGAATGTAGTGCCAGAGAGAATGGTCGGCCCCATGTTACCCTTGACAGTCCAAAATTCTCTCCAACGTTTTCAGCAGGAAGGATGTGAGACTTATAGGTCTAAAATCTTTTGGGTACATATGATTGCTCCTGCCCGATTTCGGCAGAAATACAATCTTAGATATCCTCCAAGATTTAGGCACATAGTTTATCCTCAGACATCCTTTAAAAAGTTCCACCAGCCATAGTTTATCCTCAGACATCCTTTAAAAATTTACCAGCCATGGTATTATCCGTTGTCTACCCCGCTGTACAAAAGTTTCATCAGCTGGAATAGGAGCATCAGAGCAGCCCGGAAAGTGTGTATCAACAAGCACCTCCAACGTTTCCGCGCTGCTCTCTGTCCATTCTCCGTTTTCCCTACAAACCGTACTTGGCATTACCGGACTGCCCGCTAGCATCCTCCGCAGTCTTGCCGTTTCGGTTGTCTTCTCTATATTATCGCAGAAACTTTTCCACGAAGCTCGTTTGGCCCTTCGCACGTCGCGCCTATACACCCTAAGAGCGTCCTTATACTCCCCCCAGCATTCAGACCGGCCGACAATTTTCGCCAGTTTGAATAGCTCACGAAGCTCGCGTCTTCCAGCTGACCATTCCACCAAGGTGGTCTGGACTTACGCCTAGCTCGTGTCGGGGGACACGACTTCTCATAGGATATAGTAACGCCCGATACCAATGTGTCTATAGCAGAACCTATGTCCCCTGAACTAACCAATGTTCCCGAGTGACCTAGGTCCCTATTCAAAAGTGAAGAGTATTTGGCCCAGTCCGTATTCCTTGGGTTCCTAAACACTGTTTCGTTAGGTATAGTGTAATTTAACAAAAATGATATATAGGAGTGATCAGAGAAGGATGACTGCGTAAGCACCTTCCAATCATCTATCACTGTTTTATAATCAGTATAAAGCGTCACATCAAGCACATTTTCCGAAGTTGGACCCTTATACTTAGGGACCTCACCTCTATTCGCAATTTGTATATTATTCTGTAATATAAAAGCAATAAGATCCTCACCTCTACTGTTGATAACCTTACTGCCCCATATTGTGTGATGAGCGTTAGCATCTGTACCCACTAACAGGTTTTGTCTCCTTCTACAAGCTTCTTCGACTAGTCTGTGGAGTTCTACTGGTGGGGCATCCCTATCGTGCGGCATATAGGATGATGCAAGGAGTACCATGTCATCTCTGCCATCTTTCAAGGCCACAACTGTGAGATCGTCAGTGCTGTAATTATAGAGAATATATGAGCAAAAATTCTTCCTAACAAGTATTGCAGATCCTATTCTACCTACCACTTTTGAGAAGAACGTGTTATAATTACATGACTTCAATCCAGATGCCCGATTTCCTGTGGAGATCCACGGTTCCTGGATTAAAGCTACGTCGTAGCGACCCTCCTCTAACGTGAGGAGGAGTTCGACCGAAGCTATCTTACTGTGTTGGAGGTTGACTTGCAGGATCTTTAGCGTCATCAACTAAGATCACCCGCTCGGGGTCGGCTCCAGCCTCCTTGGCCGTCTCACCCAAACTCAGTCCAGAAGTGGCCACAGTGGCAGCCGCCAGATCACGCTCCACTTCATCGACCTCTAATGTGTTATGATTAGAATCTTGTGGATGTCGTTTCTTCAATCGGAGAAACACACTACCCACTCCCCAAGACATTTTTACAAAAGGTCTTCAGCCTCCTTTGTAATCTGGAGTATGTAGTTCTGCCCGTCTTTGTTGTCTTTTTGTACATGCAGAATCCTCCACTCTTTGGTGGGAATGTCCGGATTCTGATTTTGTAGGAGACGTAGAGCGACTTCCGGTTTTACAATATGCGGAAAATTCACCTTCGCCCTCGGAACAGCAGGAATATCCGATCGATCCACAATCTTGAGTTGTGCATCCGACCACAGGCCCTTGAGTTTCTTAATAACTCCTTTGAGCCATTCCAGCGTCATTTCGTCCTTACAGCTGATCAGCTTTACTCCGTTGAACCATCCAGCCCCATCAAAGGAGGGCAGCGGTCTTCCAGGTTCGGCTTCCATCTTAGCGACGATTTCGTTGAAAATCTTCAACTCTACAATCTTCCACCGCTCTGTGGCCATTTGACCAAAAGGGTTGCTCATGTCTAGAAATGACACGCTCAGAGGACGTTTGGCCACTTCACTGACTCTTGCAGCCTTTGGCAAAGGTTCAGTAGCAGCTTTCGATGTCGAGGGTCCGAATTGCTTACGATTAGTTAAAAAGCTTCTTATCAGGGACAACTGTCTGCCAAAAGTATATTGTGATCTTTGAGATCGAAAGCTTTCGTAAAATCATAGAAAATACCAGCGACACCTTTAAACCCCTCATCCAAGCTTCTACAAATAAAGTTCACAACATTTACTGTTGCTTCTTCGGTTCCACATCCTTTTCGAAAACCATACTGAAACTCATTAAGTAAATTTTGACTTTGCATATAATTAGAAATCTGAGTGTGTATAACTCTCTCAAACACGTTATCAAAAATTGATAATATAGCTATAGGCCTATACATATTCACAACAGCGACATTTCTTTCTTTGGGGATTGGTACTACTTTGTGTACTTTTAATATATTAGGATAAGTTCCTCTAACCAGCATCAAAAATTTATCAAAAATAAGGTAAAAAGTAAAATTTTTCCGTTTTCCTATATTTTAATATGGGCCATATGTTGTTTCTATACCAAATTTTTCGAAAAAAGAAAAAGTGCCAGAGATAAAAAGTATCAAGAGTACCAGCTTTTCCTAATTTTAGGCCCCCAGAAAGCACACTATATTAATGCAATAACCTCTACGTATGTATGTACATCAAATTTGTCAAAAAGAGAAAAAGTACCAATTTTTTTCCGTTTTACCCCTTAAAAATTACCTTATATTTTTGTCTGAACCATATGCATAAAAAGTACCAAACTACAAATTTGTTTCGCCAAATTTAGCTCTAAAAAAGTCCCCAAAATTTATATCTGAGCCATATGCTGTCCGTTTACCAAACTTCTTTCATTTAGCAGTTTTCCCGTGATTCAGTCACAAACTATAAAACAACTAAACATACAAACTTTCATATCTTCTATCTACATATCTATATTAAATACTCCGGTTTCATTAGAAAGACATCGGTGAATATGGTTAAAGGCTATACATTTTTTTCAAAACTAGGAACACGAGGGTAGTTAGGGTGAAATTTTTGCATCTCCGAACCTATCCAAAAATAGGATTACTAGGGGTTGTAGGGCGCGATATTTGCCTCTCCGAAATTACCTTACAGGTTCTTATGAAATCTAAAACTTATATAGATACCTATTAAGACAGATACATAAGCTATGGAGTTTTTCTTAAATTTGGACTACGATGAGAGAGGAACGTAGTAGCACGCTGAATACCCGTTAGCTTATAATATTAGTAGGATAGCAATATATTAACAAATACATTCAGCCTTATTGTGGTTGTCGTTGTCGTAAACGACTGTGTCGTTTTTTGTAGTAGATTAAAGAAACCAGAAACCACAATAAGGCTGATTACTTTATTTTTTCCTGTGTTTTTTTTAACATAAAATAAGGATGTAATGTCCACAACGAATCCACTGCATAAAATTTATTTTTATTGTTTTCGAAAGCAAATACATATTAACATTTTAATGTATCCTATTAATTTATATCAAACAAATATTTATTCAATCGCTAAAAAAATATTGTCGATATACACTAATTTATTTTAAATAAAAAAACCTATTTTTCTTGGAATTGGATCGTTTTACAAAATATGCGCGAGATTATTTTCGCAAAATGTTTATTGTTAATATATATGTATGTACATATAATCTGCATATCCAAATAATTGTTTAATACACAATTGTTATAGTGCTACTAACAAAAGTTATTAACACTTACTAATGTATATTTATAAAATGTGTTACTAACACTGCTTTTAAACTTATTTACAGATGACAATGATATGGAAAAGAGTATTAACCTGGAGCAAAACCAAACCATTGAAAATCGTGGCGAAAAAAGTTATTTAATTGTGTGGCATGTTAGTGAACGTTAACTTTTTTGTTTTGTTAAACAAAACCACTTAAAAATAGTAAGGTTTTCAAGAAGTTTTATTTTTATTTTTTTATACAAAAAAATATTAGCAATATAAAATTTATTTATTTTATTTAGTTTCTAACACTTCTGTAAACGATAACAAACAAAAGTAAAAGAATACATTAACAATAAAAATGTATTAACTATAAAGTAAATTAAATAGCATTATTTACATACATATTTAAAGTACGTATTTTAAAATCATATAACACCACCAAATAGTTTTAAAACTTTGAAAACTTGCAAAGATTGAAAATGCATTATGGAAAAAGACAAGCAAGCTTTTCTAAAAAAAAACAGAATTCAAAAGAAAAATATTAAATTTTTAAAAATAACAACTGGATATAAAATAATCTATCATGGTAATAATGTTTTATTATTGTTATGAATGGTTGACTAAGGTTCTCATTAAGTCAGAGCCATTGAAAGGAATTTTAAATAGTTCTGGCTCTATCCTAATTAAAACCTTATTTAATTTAATTTGCTTTCAATATATTTATAGGAAATATATAAGCTTTATAATTACGTATTTATACATAAAAAAAGGATATATCATTCGCTCATTCGCTGCAACATTGTCATAATTCAAAAATATTTGTTTAACAGAAAACGACTTTGAAGTTTTAAATTTACATACAACATAATGGAAATAGAAAATTTTGTTTTTCTCTCAAGAGTTGAGTTTACAATTTTTTCATATGAAATAATTAACACTTCACAAAACACCTGACTTACCATGCAAAATTTTGGACTTATGACGTTGTGGCAGCTAATGAGCGTTTTAATGAAATTATTATGTAGGCAAGTGATATTGTAATCCTTAACAAGAAATAAGTAACCCAATTAATTAAACCTCTTACTACAAAAGACCCATTATTTAATAATTTGAAATGTCTTAAGAGACAGTTCATAATAGTTCATCTACTAAGAAATACTTTGCATATTGTACATGTATAATTTGTTTTAAATACAATTAATCAAATCGATATGTTGCATTATTTTCAGCTGCAATTTGGATCTTTCCTTGTACTCAAAATAAAATGGAAAAAATCTATGGTTAAATTTTGAAATATAAATCCAAAGTATCCAATTATACTTGCATGGTGTAATTGTTAGAACAGCTTTTGTTGTTATACCAAAGATACCTTTAGTTAATGTTTCCAAATTTGTCACATATACTTCTAAAATTGTTAAATACAATTAGCCAATTCACAAAGTGTCCTAAAGCGCTAAGTTCTAAAATAATAAGTCATAAAAGTATAGCAAATACAACCAATATGACACAATAAAACACTTTGGCTGATTTCTTAAACGAAGTACTGCAAAGCATCACAAAAAACAAATGCGTTAAAAAGGCATTACAAATAAAAACAATGCACGAATTTCGCAACCGTTGTGCAGTGAATACAGTTACCTTGCTATAATGAACTTAAAGCATTGTCTACAGAAAAGTTGCGGAGTTTATGAAGCTATTTCATTTAGTGTTTTTTTTTTGCATTGCAATAGTACGTTTATAAAGTCAGCCTTGGTTAATTGCCTCAACATTAAAAAATGTCTGTATCAAAATTTCCCAATTTCTATTTTAAAAGGTTTCATTTATGTTTAATGGAAAATGTAATGCAAATTAAAATCCCAAAATACATTATTCCGATAAAAAAAATGTATATAGACATGTATGTTTGTAGGTAACCCAGCGGTAAATACTGGAAGGACCGCAAGTGGCAGGCCTTTTTGAAGGCCTCTATACTCCTTTCTAAAAGATTCGCTTCTTTTGATATCCTGCCTTCAGAAGTATACCTTCTAGAAGGTATAAATTTATTTTTAAAAGACCCTTCAAAATATTCAGTACACATTTGCTACTCCCTTCTTTAAGAAAGGAAGTTGTTAATTTTTATTTATTTTTAGTGACCTAATTACTCCCTTCTTTGGAAAGGGATCGAAGTTGTGTATTAAAGGGAGTGTGGAATGCGGCGAGAAGGGCTTGTGACTACTTAACATAGATGAGGGTAGTGCACTCATTTTGAAGTTTCAACTCACACTTAGTGTTAGTGCAAAATTATTTCAACCATTTTTTTGATGTTGGGTGATGAGTTGAAAATTTGCAGCCTCACTAAGCATGAGTGATAGTGATGTTAAAAAATTTTGCAGTCAAAAAAAATTAGTTTGATTTAAAAATAGCAATCATCAGTTTATTACAACTTTTTTGTTCTTCACTCATTTGAGTGCAACTAAAAATTTTGCATTCAATTTCAAGTTTAAATTGAGTTTATTTTTGTGCACTAATTTAAAACTTAAGACTAAACTTCATAAAACAAACAAAAAAATGAACAGAAATTAAAAAACAATAGAGGACAATAAAAAACTAGATATTAAAAATTGTTTGCTTTAAGCAAAACAAGCATTTCAAAATTATTATCACTTAATTTATTTCTTCGAGGAGCATCTACCATTCCGCTTAAAGAAAATAAGCGCTTTGCTAGAGCAGGGGACGGCAAAGGCGTATTATATTTTAAAAACATTTGCTTAACTTTTTTCATGTCCTCGTCTATATTATGAAACATATGATGCAAAAAATTTGAGTTTGAGGGTGAAAGAGGAAAGACAAAAGAAAAGTTTTTTGTTTCTTTTGCAAACATTTTTTTTGAGTTTGTTATTGAAAGGAAGCAAAAACAAGGTATACACAATACTTAAATACCGCGAAACAATGTTTCCTTGCATGTGCACAAATGCAGTTTCAAAGTGAATTGAGTAAAGTTTCTGCAAATAATATTTTATTGAATGGACGATACAATTTTTTTCATCTTTTTTTTTCGATATCAACTTAAAACCTTAGATAGTTTGTTGTTGTTAAAATTTTTCATTCGAATAAAATAATTATATATTTAATTTTTTGATTATTATCATATAGGTTTTTTTTTGTTGTTTGTAGTTCTCACTCAAAATAATAATGAAAGTATATATACTTAGACGGCATTTACATTATGCAATTAACGCCGCAACTTGCCGCAACTTTCACATGCAACTTTTTGTTTGTTAGCAAGAGGTCTAGGGAAGAAAACGGGGTTGAAAAAGTTGAAAAAATGCTTGAATAAAATGTAAATGTAAATGTGAAAAAAGTTTCGTAGCAACTACTTTAAAAGAAAATAGAAAAAAAACTCGGCGTTAATTGCATAGATGTAAATGCCGTCTAAGTAGTAAAAATTTGTATTTTTCGAATTTGTTTTCAAGCATTTCATGACCACTTATTTTTGAAAGATTAGTGAGAGTATGTTTATACGCAGCTTTTTTGATTGCAAATTCAAATTTTGCTCTATTTGAATTGAGTGCATACTTTTTGCACTCAATCTGCGTTTAGTGATATAGAAAAAATTTGCAATATCACTAATTTTTTTTAGTGGTAGTTAAATAAATATCAATCATCACTAAAGCTGATAAAAAAGAGTGCAAACTAATATTTTTGCAGTTTTATTTAGTGATAGTGCACTGCTGATTCAAATCAATATTTAGTACCCCCAACTTTGCCACTAAATAAGGTCTTCTATTAGGCCTCTTTACTAATTCTAGTTACCGCTAGGAAGGTTCTATAAATCTATATAAATTTGTATGTAAAGATAATTGTTTACCATATTTCAGAATTTTATGTGCTGTTTCCAGGTGACAAGTTATATGAAAAGCACTCGAAAAACTTAGTGATTTTCATATAAATTTCTACACAATCAATTGTTTGTCACCTAGAAACCGCATATTAATTTTTTTTTTTTGACACCTTTCAGACTCGACAAATTAGTTGCGCAAGTCACATGCCGAGTACAACAAAGTCTGTACTCAAGTCTTTTCCCCTTAACCCGACCTTACCGCTGACATCTACAAACCAAGAGTTGCGCAAGTAACTTGCCGAGTCTGAAAGAAGTCTTTAGATATTATTTTTATTTATTGTAAGTACATATCGCCACCTAAAATGCAAAACGGCGTAACAAACAAAAAATTCGAAATAGAGTTTTTGATTGATTTTTGTTCGTTTTATTAAGCTACATGTTCACACACAATTTTAGATCCAAATGGCGACTTTATTAAAGAAATTCAAACGCCAAGTACACCTTGTTGTTAGTGATTTTGTAAAGTTTTTTGCTTCTATAAAAAAAAAGAGTTGTTTCGCTCTTTTTGCACTTTAGGTGACGATATATAGATACAATTCAAAACGTCTGAAACCTTTTTTTATGTAAGTCCCTGTCCATAGTATGAAACATTTGCTGCAGAAACTTTTTTTAATTCTCTTTGGAAACTGCAGTCGTGTCGACACAACGACACATTCGTTCTGCAGCATTTTAAGTATTTTGAATGCCTTTTCTACTCTTTCTTTTTCTTTGCTCAATAATAAATTCAAAAACTGCTTGTACTATATACGAAAGAAAGTACACATTCGTCTTTTCCCTCTTACCGTCAAGTTAAAATGCTTAAAGGAAGAGGACTAAGTAGAAATTTTGTGAAACTGAAATACAAATTAACTTTCTTGATCGAAAATTAAAATGAATGAAAAACAGTTAAAATGTTGAAGTAAAAACTTCTGAAACATAATCAAGGCGAATTCATACAGATAACCGCATCATGGCACCACTTTTTCCTTACGCGTTTTTAATTCCTTGTGTGTATATTTTAAGCGGCCCATACACTTGCAATATTATTGTATATGATATTTGCCATATTATTTCCATTTTATCCTATATTATGCAATAAGTTGCACAATGGTTTCATTCATTCAATAAAAATGTGAAAATACCTATAGGAATAACATAAACAGCATTGCACAATATTGTCAACACATTTCACTTTTCGTTGTGCAATAAAAATCAAAAGATTCTTATTGTTGCCAATATATTGTGCCACCTTCGAATATCGCCTACACATTGGCGATAGAATTGTATAATTCGTAAAATTGAACAATTTTATTGCAAGTGTATGAGCCGCTATATATTCATTTTTTTTTTTTTATAAAATTAAAATGGTTTTTTTAAGTATTAAGATTTTTATTGAATTTTATATATTAAAAAAAATTTTTCACAAAATTTAAACAAAGCTTGACATTCAGTATAAACACACATATATATAAACAATAATCAGATGACTTGAAAATGGCACCTGTATGAATTCGCCTTGAACATAATTGAAGGCTTCTGAACCATTTTTCAAAACAATTTAGATAATTCAAACATTTTAAATACATGCAACATGGAAAACGATGAGGAAATTCCCAAATGCGACTGAAAATACTGCACACAATCAACAAAAAAGGCTTTTCTATTGTTAATACAAGAAGATTACTCCTATTAAATATTATTTTTATTAAAATCCTCATTTTTTTCTACCTGTAGCGTTATAGTATTCTATATTTTAATTTGTAAATACATATATTTAATATTTTAAGTTTGTAAATTTTTATTTTACCTTTAATTTAGTTAATTTCCGTAAAAATCGAAACTTTTGTTTTAAAACAGTTTGTTAAATTTGTTTGTAAGATTTTAATTGAATTAAAAAAGAAAAACTCTAAAAAAATAAATAATTTTTATTTCTAACAAGTTGAAAGTCTTTTTTTATTTTAAGTTAAAAAAAGCCCTCAATTAAATGTGATTTTAATTTTCTTATTCTTTTGATTAGGTAAGCTTAAAAATTTTACAAAATTTTCTTATTCTTTTGATTAGGTATGCTTAAAAAATTTAACAAAATCAAAAGTAAATTTGTATTTTAAAATCAAAAGGAATTCTTTTTATTTAAACAGAAAATTATATTATATAATATTTGAACTAGAATTCAGGGGGCAAATACGGCATTCGATATCGTTCGAAATTACAATACAATTTGAATTGAAATTTCGATCGATATCGAACGCCGTAATTTATTCGCCCTCAGCTATTTGAATTTTAAATGAAATCCTAACAAATATTTTTCAAAGTAAAATAACTTTATTTTTATAGCTTACAGATTATTGTTTTGTAAATATAAATACAAATTTATATTTTTAAATGAAATAACCATAATTAAATTTTCCAAACAAGTAGTTAAATATTGTCGCAAACAAATAAAGAAGCAAATAAAAAATACTAAATATGTACTAAATATATTAAATAAAAATATTTCCTCTTTTAAATTTTTTTTAATGGAACTTTTATTTGGTTCAATAAAACTTTTAGTAAGTCAGACAAAAAATCGGGTTAGTTTAAATAGAAATAACAAGTTCAAAAACATTCTAATCATTTATTTCGAAAAGGGCTCAGGTACAAAAATACAAAGTGTTCAGGAAGCAGATAAAACTGAATATCTATTAAACCATTTGACTTTTTTAAGCAGAGTTTTTTCCTTAAGTTGAAAGCCTCTGTTTTTGTTATAATAGTAAAAACAACAAAATATTTAAGGCAATATTTGAAGGAGAAAATGGTCATTACAGTTACAGGCTTTTACGGACAGGTTACCCTTACATGTTTAACACTCAAATCCATCGACTACTGCTGGCAGTCAACAGTCAAACATCTATCTTTGGTGTACCATCACTGAGCGTGTTGGTATTGGTCTCATTTGAAAGTGACACATCTCCACCTTGTTGGTCAACCTTGAAAACGCGCGTATGTAGGTCGCCCCTACCTCTTGTTTTGTGTAGTTGGTTTTTTACTGTTCCCTTTACCTTACTGGTCCCTTTTTCTATGAGCTGTCACATATATGTATTTTTTTTTATTCAAATTCATTATTTACTTTAATTAACTGTCACATAAATATCCGTCACCATAGCTGTTGCTAAACAAAATTAAATAGCGTTCTTACCGTCCTCAAATTCTTGGAAAGACGAAGTACCTGTCTGCCTTTTTTGAGGCACAGCGATCGTACAATAAACCTTAAATTTCTTCACTTTCCTCTTTAATTTTTATTCGCATTCCTAATCATTGTACTTACAAATAATTTATATTTTTTCAAAGGAAATTAAATATTTTTAATGCAATTACATAGTTGTGAAGAGGGTATACTAAGTGTGAAACTCGAATGAAATGAACACACTTGGTGTCAAACTGCTTTTAGTTATCCTAAGCAGTTTGGGATTGAAATCCAGCAAAATCGGTTCAGTAGAATCAAGGCTAGGAATCAAAATGTAGAACTACCACCAGTTTAGTACGCCTAAACCCGTAATAAATAATGCTATCATAGTAGATTGCGGTACGTCAAAGTTTTATAACACTAGTAATGACACTGTGAAATTTCGTGAAGATCGGTCTAAAATTTACCCTAGGCCCCATATAAACCCTTCTCCCGGAAAACAGTTGAGTACGCCTAAACCCGTAATAAATAATGCTATCAGAATAAAATTGAATTCTTCACAGTTTTATAGGACTAGAAATAACACTAATAAATGTCGTGATGATCAGTCCATAACTTACCATAGGCTCCATATAAAGCCCACTCTGGTAAATTAATTAAATACGCCTAAAACCGTAGCAGATATATATATTGTGGTCAAATTTCTTCCAACTTAGTTTCATATGGCCCGCAAAAATGTCATGCAATTTTGTGATATACGGTCCATAATTTACCTTAGATCCCATATTTTGCAGCCTTCTGAAATTCGTTTTAAACGCTTAAACTAATTTCACTGCTGTTTTGAAATTTATGTTTTTTACATATTTCTGAAATCACTCTGCAGAATTTCAGGATAGTTGGTTCATAACTTACCATGGCTCTAATATAAATTCCCCTCCTGAAAATCATTTGAGATCGGCTTAAACTGTTACGAATCATTATATTTTACTCAAGCTAGCTAAAACTGCTACAAAAGAAGCATAAACTTTCTGATTGTCGGGTAATAATTTATGCCCCTATTGCGGTTCTCCACTCAACTCAGTTTGGTCGTGTTGGAGTCAACCCAACTTATGCACAACCAAACTGATTATAGGTATTGTGATACCCAACTGTTTTTAGTTGAGTTTGCTATAAAGTTGCCAACTTAAAATATCGATTTGCCAACTTTAAATATAACGTTTGACAAGTGAAAATTTTATAAAATTGTAAAATTTTTGTAAACTAAAAGGTTTTTAATTGTTCTGTTGAATAAAAAGTATTTATAATTGATATTAGTGTCGATTTATTTTATGATGATGAAAAGGAAAACTCTTGTATAGATGCGCTACGTAAAAGAAGGCAAATTCGTGATGATTCTAACCCTCTTGAACTTCCCGGTGCCAAGTAAGAACTTATAATAAGTAACGAAACTTTCTTGTGCATGATGAGTTCTTCTTCTGGTTGGGGTAGCTGTTGGCCAATCGGCTGGTTGTATTATTGGTTCATCTGACTCAGTAAAATTGTCAAATGAAATATTTTCAACACCAAATACTTGGCTGGACTTGCAATACAAGAGCTGCGAAACACTATCCTCAATGCTATTTCATGGAACTTCTTTGATAGCCCTCCCCCTGTCGCTTGAGTGTTTCTTTTATTTTTGGCAAGTTTTTACTTTCTACTTGGCTTGTAGTGTATGCAAACCTGTGCCAATAATATTATAATTAGATTAAGAAGATTATAAGTGTTTAAAAGAAGTTCTTGTCGTGGCCCCAAACTATTTAACTCCACTATAAACTCTTCGCATAACTCCTTATATGAATTTTTCATCATACCAAACTTTGGTGTTTTCCGCGAACAATTTCTAAGTTTCTCTAAATAAGCTGGACGAGCCGCTCAAATTGAGCTCTCGTTTTTATTTTCAAACTAATAAAATTAAAAAAAAAACGAAAAAGTTATTACAAAAATTTATACATACGATTTCTCCATTTTGTTTTTGATTTTAATCAAATTTTAAAAAAATAAACTTAACTGCCAATAACACAACTACTTTTTAGCAGTTGTGTGTATTTAACATTTTTGTCGACCAAACTTTTATAAAGTTGAAAACGGCAATACCACTAAACAAACAGATACACAACTGAATAGCCAACTGCCAGTTGAGTTGAGAATGGCAATGTGAATTTATCAAAGACCACCAAACTGTTACAAAAGTGGAGAACCGCAATAGGGGCATTATAATATACAGTGAACTCGCGATAATGTGAACTAATAAAACCAAGGTAGTTCACATTATCGAATTTGTTCACATTTTCGATTATAAAAATACAGTGTTTTTTGATTAAAAAGTCTAGAGAGTATCGAAACTCTTGATAATTGTAACATAACATATAATTTATTGCAAACTTAACGATTTGTTATTTAAAATTCACTTTTTATATTAAAATTTAATATTTCAACTCTTGTCAAGAAGATTGGTTAATGGCGTTACTTATGAGGAAGAATTTTCTAAAATAAGCCTGACTTATCTGCATTGTAAAGCTGATTATTTGATAAACCGAGTTTATCTGTCTTTGCTCTTAGCTTCAATTTAATACGATCTACCAGATGCGGTTGCGCTGAAAGCTTTTCTCCGCTAATCTGTAACAGTCGGAATCCGTATCTCTGTTTTAATTTTTGAAACCACCCATCGCTGGCATTGAAGTCATGTTCATTTTCATTTAAATTAGAATGAAGCTGTTTCGCTTTTTCTTTCAACATCAATCCATTTCTCGGAAGGTTTTATTTCTTATGTTAACAAACCACTTGTATAAAGATTTTTTGTTAATATGTATACAGGCAGGCGCGGATTCAGGGGGGGTGAAATAAGGAAATTTCCCCCCCGTAAATTATTAAAATATGTTTTGTTTATTTCGATAATACAAGAGTTCCCATTAATATTATCTTTTTTTAATGTGCAAAATTTTTGGAAATCCCAGCAAGGTTTTTTTTTGTTTTTTTATTGAATCTCTAACGAAATTTTCAATAAATATCCAAATCTTCATCCTAATAGTTATTTATTAGATATTTTCAATGAAACATCTAGTTTACTGTATTCAAATACTTATTATTCTACATTCAATCCCAGCAGGTGCCATCTATGTATAACCAAAGAGTAAACGTTTGACTTGAAAATGCGTGCGGTTGAATTATTAAAAAGCCTTGGTATTTGCAATATTTATGTTTATATTAATGTGTTATATGAATCAAAATTCTATTCGATAATTTTTGACGAAAGCACGGATTTGTCGGGGAAAGCCAGATTTCCTTACATTTAAGATATTTCACCATACAACAAAAAGTTGTTAGGCAAGAATTGTTTTGGCTTTGTTGTAAAAGCATTTGAAGAGCCTTCACAGGATATTGATAATGACGCTGAAGTGTCAATTGATGCGATGGCACTATCATCAACAGTTCTTAAAACTTTGACAAATTTTAGTCTTGACCTAAAAAATTGTATAGGAGTTGGAACTGATGGGTGTCGTTTGATGTCAGCAGAAAATGGAGCTGTAAAAAAATTCTGGAAACCGCGACAAATTCGAAACAAACGCCTTGCTATTTCCCGTAAATCAGGCAAAACACGTTCTTAGTAAAGTATTTGGGAGCCAAACTCTCTACATTATGCGAGACAAGATGGGTGGACCGTCACGACTCAGCTTTACACTTTGCAACAAGTGTACATCATATAGTAGAAGCTTTGGAAAAAATATCTCTGTGGAAAGCTAATACTTCATCAAGAGCCTTATATTAAGGAACTCACTTAGAACTTTTGAATTTATTTGCGGAATAAACATATTAAGTGTGGTACTTATTGTAACACAGCCGCTTAGTATCATTTTACAAAAGCACGATATAGATCTTCAAAAAGGATCAAGCCTTATCAAAACTTTGATCATGTGCCTTGAAGAAAAAAGAAATAAAGCCGAAGAACAATTTAAAGTGATTTTTAAAAAAGTTAAAGTGATTTGCGTTCAAATCGAGGTTCCAACCTAAAAAACAAGATTTGAACGAAATAATCACATCCAAAATGTTGAAGATTTCTACCGAGTTGTAGGTTTCATTCTCTTATTGAATTTATTTTAGATTAGAAGATCGCAAAACACCTTTCCAAAAGATATCTTTAATGTATTGAACATACCAAAACTTCTACTCAAAGTGTAATCAAGTCATATATAGATATAAAACTTTTAAAATCACAACTCGGGATAAACACCTACTAACATCTAAACTTGAGCCTGAACTGTAGCATTGGCAACAAACATGGAAATTATCTAAAATCTATCAGATAACGTTGTAGATGCTTTAATAAACTGTGATGAAGATATCTACCCAAATCTAAGAAAAATATTTCAAATTTTCGTTTCAATGCTCGTAAGTAATGCTACGAGCGAGAGGTCATTTCCTACCCTTCGTCGAATAAAAACATGGCTCAGATCAACAATGACAAACTGAACACTGTACTATCTAAATTTGCCTCACAAGGAAATCATAAATTGCTTATTTAAAAAGATTAGTTTATTTTAATTTATATTGAATATTTTATTTAACCTTATTGTTGAGTTTTTTTAATATAATATACACAAATTGCTTTTAATAAACTTTTAAAAACAAATTTTTTTTTGTCTCATAAAAAATTTCCCCCCCCCCCCCCCCCTAGGCTCAAGCAGGATCCGCGCCTGATACAGGTGTATACACAAAATATAAAGTTCAAGCGATTTCTATGCATAACGAAAGATAAATACCTTCATTACCAAATCTCAAAGTATGTATGCATGTAGTGTTTTCATTTTTTATTCAATCAAGGGATTCCCAAAATCACTATTTATAACCATTAAAATTTGTTCACTCTTTAGAGCCTTGATATAAAAAAATAGGTTTTCACATTACTGGATAATTCACTATATTGGAAGTTCACATTACCGAGAGTTCACTGTATGTCTAAACGGCAACCAATTTCATTTTTATAAAGATAAATTAATAATATGTAAATAGATATCATATAGATCCTATAGATATGTCATATAGATATAGATCGGTGGAGGGTATCAAAGATTCGGCACAGCCGAATATAGTACTCTAACTTGTTTTTTTTAATTTTTATTTATTGAATCTTCATATCGCAACTTTAAATGCAAACGGAAGTAACTAGACAAAAATTCAAAATGGAGTTTTAAATTGATTGTGAACTTTGCTTATTCAAAGTCACAACAAGAAAAAGTTTATAATTTTTCATTACCAAAAAGTAAACAAAATAGCACGATATTTTAACGCGGGTGGATATTAATACTACGTGCCGAATTTTTCCGAAAATTAAAAAAAAATTTTTTTGAAACAAGACTCTCTTTATGATCAAGCAAATATTTTTATATAACAAGAACATACTTGTTAAAAGAAAACTTTTTTTGATGGTTTTTTTATAACTTAAAATTTTTATAAATGAATTCGCACTTGATGAACCAGAGTGTATTAATTTAAAATTTTTCTTATTCCCCTTTTTGGCAAATATCGACACGTAATATACATATCCACCCGCGTAAAAATATCGTGCTTTTTTGTTTACTATTTGCTAATGAAAAATTTGAAATTTTTTCTTGTTGTGACTTGATAAGTAAAGTTCGGCTTCGGTTCGACCGAATTTAGCCAATTTGGACGAACTTCGACCAGTGGCTTCGGTTGGTCACTATTGATTTTGTAATGTTTTTGCTTCTCCTGAAAAAAAAATTAAAGTGTAGTTACGTCCTCTTGCATTTAAGGTGACGATATGCATATTAAACATAGATGGGGGTAATGCATTAATTTTATATTTGGCAATAAAAAAAAAATAGTTTGATTTATTGTAACTTTTTTGCTTTTCACTCATTTGAGTGCAATTTTGCACTAAATTAACTTGTTTTTTCATGATAAAAGCCAAGAATTGAAGCACAGCCGCGAATAACGTTAAGTTACAAAATAATAAGTTTTCAGGAGATCAAAAAACGTTTTTTTGACAGGCAGCATTATTTGTTTTAAATTTTTTTTTTTTTTCTTATTTTAAAAATAATGATAATGAAAACTTTTATGCAAAAGGCTTTTAAAACATTATTCCGCACTGTTCTTCCACTTGCTGACACTTTGTATGCTATTTTGAAGGCGTTAGGGTGCATAACGTTGGTTGATTTAATGTTTAAACTGTGTAAGAGAGTAAGGATAACGGTTATCTGCAAAAAAACAGTTTTTGCAAAAGGTGGCGTTTACGTTATTCGCGGCTGTACTTCAATCATTCCGTTATTCGGTCATGTTCTGGGAATCGAGTAAAATTGAATTCAAAGGAAATTTTCATATACATTTTTTTAAAGATTACCGTAGTTCAAAATAATAATAAATAATAATAATAAAAATGTGGTAGTAAAGTTTTGACAACTAAAACGAATCGTTTTTTGTTTTTGTACAAGTAAGCAGACCTGATAGATGGGCCTCAAGGCGAATTCATAAAGGTGATATTTTCGAGTCATCTGTTTATTGTTTATTTCCTTGTATACTGAATGTCAAGCGTTATTTACATTTTGTGAAAAAATTTGTTAAAATTTAAAATCTAAATCAAGAAAAAAAACTTATTTAAATGTAATAAAACAAAAAAAAAAAATATAAACAAGAGGATTTTAAAAGGCGTAAGGTATATGTGGAGCCACAATCAATTTCCAATACAGGAAAAAGATTTACCTTCTAAAGCAATTTTGTATAGGTATTTCATAAACAAACAAATTCCCTTTTTTATATTTTCAACCAATAATTTTGACATTCACTCTAACTTTTTACAAAAACAAAATACATAGTATTTTTAAAAGAAAGGGATAGCTAGCATAATGCTATCTCATGATGCGGTCACCTTTATGAATTCGCCTTGATGGGCCTTGAACAATATTTTTTTTAAATTTTACTTAAGATGTTTTGTCAAAATGCCATTTATTTTAAGTCAACTAAGTATGTTTTGAAATTTAGATGTCGACGTGTAGGTGTTAAAAGCTCTTTTTATTGGATGAGTCCTGCAGTATCTCTTCTTCTTAAGCGAGAGTGGCCTCCATCATTTTTTAAATATTTTACTGCATATTTCGTGACCATAGCTTTTATTATTAATACTTGAGTTTTTAACATACCAGGGGCGGATGTGATAATTTGAAGAAAATTATTTTAGCGCCTTCGAATTTTTTCGATATACATATATGAATACCATAGCACCAGATTGACTTTACCCCTACGTTTCCACATGCAAGTAATTTCCAACGAAAAATCGAGGAAACAGCCGATTGGCTGAAAGTACAAAAATTGTGTGAATGTTGGTGAAAAAGTGTAAGTGTATTGAGTTATTCGAACTTGCACTTGCATGTGGAAACGGGGGGTAAGATAGAGTTGAAAAGTAGAAGTTTGCAATCTAGGCTAAGGACAGATTTGTTTTTATAAATTATGATTTTCCTAAACGACAAACTTTCTACATGTGTTTTACATTGTCATTGCCGTATATTTTAATTAATATCGACAAAATTTTAACTAGAATACGACTTCGGCCACGACAACGACTCTCGTAATAAGGCTGATTATTTGATAATTTTAATAGGAGTTCATGATTCAACACGCAAAATAAATGTTATATGTACGCATTTTTGCTCATTGGCCTTTATCTTCCACGGTTTTAACGACATTTCAAGTTAAAATATACAGGGGTGTCATGGATATCGAAAACGTAAAACGAAAGAATTTGGCAGTTCTTTTTATTAAACTTTTAATCTAATTTTTACAATTTTAGTTAAAAAATTCTGTTTAATAGAGCATTATTTGTATAATAATTGTCATAAAATTTTTTTATTACAGAAATCTTATTGAAAAACGACTCTTAAAATTCTTTCGTTTTACGTTTTAAATTTCCATGACACCCCTGATATGATCATATGGGCCATGTCACAGAGTACAATTCCGTTCGGAATGATTCCGTTCGGAATTGAAGAAAATATATTTGTTTGTTGATGGAAAGTGTATTTTGATAGTTTTATGGCCTTTCAGATACAGACAACTCCTATACCGGTTATGAACACAAAAATGGTTTCATTCCGAAACATTTTTTCGTCATTTTCTGAAGCACCAAAATACGGAATGAATTCCGTTTCCGAACGGAATTGTACTCTGTGACATAATTAGCGAATGCTTCATAACGGTTTTCATGTACGCTTAAAAAAGCTGTGTCATCAGCAAAAGATGAAGTTTGGGTGAAGTTGTTTGTTGGCATATCGGAAGTATATATTAAGTATACTAGAGGACCCGAGATGCTGTCTTGTTGGGCTTCAGCGTCAATTGGCTGTGGAGAATTTAAAAAATTACTTTCTTAAATAATACATTTTTGACCGACTAAGTAGTTTTCTAACAGCTTGTGTGTATTTACTTTACTGAAGATCAAGGCCCATTGATGGGCCTTGCTGAAGATGTAATATTTATTAGTTTTTATTAATAGTATTTTTAACCAAAAAATTATGTTGGTAGAATAGTTATGCACAATCAAAAAAAAAAAAAAAAAAATAACCAAAATAAAATACATATGTATATACATATGTATGTATTGACAATTGTTAAAAATTCGCAATTGAAAATTTTTCTCGTAAACTTTAAAAATAAATATGTAGGTATAATAAAATTATTTTCAGTCCTTGGTTTTTTTCCTTCTCCCGTTTTTACCATTCCAATTAAATGGGAAAATGGGACAAAGAAAAAACTTACCGTGGTATTTTTATTCGTAATTGACGTTTTCACCGGGTTGAGATTTAAAAAAAAATTAGTTCGGACCATCTTAGCTGTTAATCTTAATTTTTATTCAAAGATAAATGATTAGCAACATTTTCATTATCAATTGCAATCAACTGTACGTCATCGGCATAAGCAACATTTATTACCCAAATCGGTGTCATAAATAGGAATAATAAAACTCCATTGTAACTTTCATTTATTACGTTACATTCTAATATCGTAGACATAAATTATTATGTTGTATTATTTTCCACCTCTTTAACAGAAAAGTTTAAAAGATTATCTGGCTTAAGAGACCATTGTCTGAAATAGTTCTTCTTAATATCAGACCATGTGTTTTGATAATCTGCTGACAAAAATTTACAATCAATATATGTTTTCGATTCTAAACTTTTTAATTGTGAAGACAATTCGGGTTTCAAATTTAAAACATTTAAAAATTCTTTAAGTAAAAAGAACTTGGAAATTTTTAAAGCGGCGTTAGAAGTTTGTAATTTCTTAGTCGTAATTCCTTGTCTTTTGCCATTCACCGAAATTTCATAAGGCCTGAAAATAAAAATACAAAATAAATAAATTAAATTTTGTAATAAAAATAAAATTATTTATGCATTTTAACTTACTTCATATTATCTGGTATATTGCACCACACTAAAGCGTTAGGTGAGGGTGTTTTTGTTTCAACTTGTGCGTGCGGGAACTCTGGTATATTGCATATCCTTATCTGAGGTATATGTAGCTCATATTTAACATTTTTGTGTGTATTACTTTCAAAACGTTTCCAAATAGCTCGTTCCAATGAAACAATATTATTTTCTCCCCAAAAGTTAAGAGTAGCAAAATAAATAGGTTTTGCCAGCAAATAATCCAATAAAGCGCCTTGTACGCCCATTATTTGCCATTTAGCTAATTTGTCACTACAGCTCATGGATAAGGTACGTTCACCTCTACCTGGTTTAGTTCTAACGGCACCTATTAACTGATCCATCGCATCATTATGATGGCTACCTACAAGTTTAGCACCAGTATATACAGAATCTATAATAGGTCCGACATTTGTATAAATTTTTACCTCTTCCATTTTACTTTTTTTAATTTTAGGTTCTTCTATACGTCCTTCAATTTTATTTGACTGAACTATGCAAGCATCGCCACAAGGAGTTTGTGTGCTTAGGAAATGTAGCGAAAACCCATCGTTCAATTGGAACTTGTGTTTTTCGGGGTCCCATTTAAATATAGTCTCACCGCCATTTGCAGTTTTGCTTAGTTGATAATAAATGTATCGTAGCAGACCTCTTCTGGCCATTACCTCAGCATGTGAGTCATTTATTATTAAACCCTGTGGACATAGTTTGCTTCTCCCTATGCATTTAGTGCCACATCCAAGTGAAATAACCTGATTGCTACCATTTTGATTATCGTGCAATATTACCCCGGCCAATATGGTCCATTCTTTGTTATTAGGCTTTCCAGTTTTTGGTAAATTTTTAAATTTATCAAAACATAATTTCGCTACTTCCTCAGGATATATTCCAGGGGGCATTGCAAAATAAGTAAGCAAAACAAATTTACAGGATAAATTGTAAACAAACTTTCCTCTTGTTATTAATCTACATTCACCAATAACTAATGACTTCTTATAATGTAAATAAAGTTGCCACTAGGAATTTTAGATTAAATGATTTTAAACAATATTGGAATAATGAAAATTAAGGCTGTAGGAAATATCGCCCAAAGAAAAATCGCCAAAAAAAAAAAATGAAAAATCGCCCAAAAAAATTGCGTGTAAAATGGGGCCTGATTTCATATGAAAAATGGCCCAAAATTTTTGGGCTATTTATCGTTATTGTTGGGTGATTTTTCGTTTTTTAAATTTGGGTGATTTTTCATAAAAATGTTGTATGAAAAATGGCCCAAAAAAATGGGCTATTTTTAAAATTCTACCATAATCTTACATAGCAGAGAAAACCATGTTTTATTATGGTTGCAAACAACAAAACTATTTTTCAAGAAACTAATTTAACCATTATATGGTTGTCGGCGAAAATGATTTGGTTAAATTAAACATAATATCGGTAGAATTTTTTTAAAAATGGTTTTGTAGCTTTTTCTCTGGGTGTATATATTAAATATATACATATATATCGAAAATAAGGATTTTCTCTTCTATGGTATAACAAATACTGGCTTCGCTAACTAAAGCTTCTCTGTATCGCCGGCCTTCGGCCGGGCGCAAGGATTTTCTCCTCTATGGTATAACAAAGACCGGCTTCGCTAACTAAAGCTTCTCTGTATAGCCGGCCTTCGGCCGGGCGCAAGGATTTTCTCCTCTATGGTATAACAAACACCGGCTTCTCTGCGTAGTCGGCCTTGTTCGGAAACAAGGCAGTTTTTCGAAGCTTTACTAAGCGAAACCGGTTTTTGTTAGACCATAAAGGAGAAAATCCTTGCGCCCGGCCGAAGCCCGGCTATACAGAGAAGCTTTAGTTAGCGAAGCCGGTGTTTGTTATACCATAGAGGGGAAATCCTTGCGCCCGGCCGAAGGCCGGCTATACAGAGAAGCTTTAGTTAGCGAAGCCGGTGTTTGTTATACCATAGAGGAGAAAATCCTTGCGCCCGGCCGAAGGCCGGCTATACAGAGAAGCTTTAGTTAGCGAAGCCAGTATTTGTTATACCATAGAAGATGAAATCCTTATTTTGGATATATATATTTAATATATACACCCGTAGTAAAAGCTATAAAAATATTTTATCCATATTATGTTTAATTTAACCAAATCATTGTCACCGACAACCATATTATGGTTAAATAAGTATCTTTAAAAAGATCACTTGACTTTTCAACGGTATTTTAAAAAAAAATTTACACATTTTTGATTATAAGTTAAGTTGAGGACGTTGCAAAGTGTCATGACGTCCTCGTCCTCGTCTTCGATGGACATTATGACACTTTAAAAGTGTCCAAGTACACTACGACACTGAACGTTATGACATTTCACCTACATTTATATGAGTAATAAACACTTTTTTGCAAATTTAGTAATTTTTTTTTTTTTTTTTTGGAAAAAATTCGTTTTTGCTTTTTGGGTCATTTTTCATTTTCTTTTTGGGCCCTTTTTCGTTTTTTTTGGGCAAAATTTCATATTTACCTTTTTGGGTAATTTTTCATGTTCGCTTGGGCGATTCTTCATTTGGGCGATTTTTCATTTTTTTTTTGGGCCATTTTTCTTTGGGCGATATTTCCTACAGCCGAAAATTAAATTTCTATATATATTTGAGTGATACCAGATATACCGCATGGCACAGTTTTACAAAAAGTTAGTTATAATTCAATTCTGTGTAATAAATGTGCCCTTAATCCATTTTTTGATATAGCGAATACATTAGAAGATATCGAGCCCTAACATTGCCTCATCTCCACAATTTTAGATTTCAATAAACATTGTTTTACTTCAATCACATTCTGTGTAATGAAGTTAATTTCAAATGTATGTTAAAGGAGAAATATTATTGCTTGTAATTGTTATGCTGCATGTTCTATTCAAAGCATATAAGTAGATCAAAAAATGTTTGTACAGTGCGGCAAGCCAGTAACCACCCGACCATACACTGTATGGGCTATTTTTTGTGTTTGCTTCAAGGCGAATTCATTACAGGTGCACGTAGCAGCCAGCTGTCTTTTATTTAGCTTTATAATTTTTGAATTTAAAAATTTGTTTACTATTTTGGTTAATATTTAAGCTGTTTTTGACATGGTATAACGATTTTACAAAAACAAATTGATTGTGGTTTTTGTTATTGTCTGGGTTTGCCTTTACAAATACTTTGACCTACTTGAAATACATTAAAAAATTAGTGTAATAAATGGTATATGGGGCAACAGCTTTGTATTATTTAAGTTAAATCAAAATAAATTTTCATGGCATGGCCCAATTAATAGTAAAAAATGATAAAGATGTCAAGAATAAAAGCATTTCTTTGTGTAAAGCGGCTCATACACGTACTATACAATTATATCGCCAATGTGTGTGTGATATGGCACAATATATTGGCAACAATCAAAAGACTTTTGATTTTTATTGCACAACGAAAAGAAAGTGAAATGCTGTTTATGTTATTCCTACAGATTATGTTCACCTTTTTATTGAAAGAGAGTTGAGCAATATTTAAATTGAAACCATTGTGCGAATTATTGCTTAATATAGGACAAAAAGAAAATAATATGGCTTATAAATTGGCCGCTTAAATGGTAGAAATTTAAAAAACAATTGCACGTAAAAAAACACAAAATCAGTAGACCTACTAATTGGACCATCTAAACAGGAGCGAAAGGCACTTAGTTTTCTTCTTCTTAGCTTTTATGCTGATATGCCATACCTAAACAAAAGCGTGAACATTATGTTACGAAAAGAGGTGTTAACTTCCTTACTTAACAAAATACACATAATAGAAATAAAAAATTAGGATAAAATGGGCATGCCAATTTTTGACAGTGAGGTCAAATCTACAACAACACTGTCCCGCTACGGCCCGCTACGGCCTTCGTTAGCATTCTTTGTGTCGCACTGGATAGTGATACTTTACAAATTGAATGTATTTAACTCAACTATATTAATAAATAGAAACTGGGAATTATTTCCTTCCGAAGGTATAACTATCCAGTGTGACACAAATAATGCTGACGAAGGCCGTAGCGGGCCAGAAAATGCATTACATTCTGCTGGTGTCTAATAATTGTAAATTTTTCTGTACATACAATATATCTCATTGCTTTCCAAAGGAAAGCTAAGGTAAAATGTAACAAGAAAATACAATATAATAGTCAGGTAGTGTATAAAGTCATTTCTGAAAAATTGAAGGAATAGGACTATTACAAAAAAGCTTTACAAAATACATAACTGAAATTTAGCTCATAGAATAAATTCGAAAAAATGAAAAATGTTAAATATAATATAAAGTAACCTTCGGAAGGAAATAATTCCCAGTTTCTATTTGTTAATATAGTTGAGTTAAATACATTCAATTTGTAAAGTATCACTATCCAGTGTGACACAAAGAATGCTGACGAAGGCCGTAGCGGTCCAGAAAATGCATTACATTCTGCTGGTGTCTAATAATTGTAAATTTTTCTGTACTTACAATATACCTCATTGCTTTCCAAAGGAAAGCTAAGGTAAAATGTAAAAAGAAAATACAATATAATAGTCTGGTAGTGTATAAAGTCATTTCTGAAAAATTGAAGGAATAGGTCTATTACAAAAAAGCTTTACAAAATACATAACTGAAATTTAGCTCATATAATAAATTCGAAAAAATGAAAAATGTTGTATACAAACTAATCAAAGTTATTCTTATTCGACCTTTCGTATTTTAAATAAGTAAAAAATTAGTCAAGCTCGAGGCCAGTGTATTTTTGTAAATAAAAATTCCTTTTTTATTTATTTCCAATATTTCGATCTTCTTTGAAGATCATCATCAGGGATTTCTTTTCCTTAAATTCAAGAACAATAAAACATGATTACATCATAATTACAAACAAATAAATAACAACAACATATATATAAAAAAGCATATCCAAACTCACAGTGAATTTTTTTATAAATATGATGGTAAAATATTTACTCAAAGAAAGGGTCTACCGATGGGATCACCAGCGTCGCCAATAGTTGCAGATATTGTAATGGAGAAATTGCTGGAGACTGTGTTTGAAAAGTTACCAGAAAAACCAAAAATTTTGACGAAATATGTGGATGACATCTTTAGTATAGTAAGGGAAAGTGCAATTGAGGAGATAATGACAAATTTAAATAGTTTTCACCATAATATTAAGTTTACAGCTGAGAAAGAGAAAAATTTTAGATTACCATATCTGGATACCGTGGTAATCAGAGATGGAAACATCTTAAGAATGGATTGGTACCAAAAACCGACCTCTTCCGGTAGAATTATTAACTATTTTTCAAAACATCCAAAAAGAGTAATCATTAATACGGCTAAAAACTTAATAATAAGAGTGTTGAATCTGAGTGACTTGGAATTCCACAAAAATAATATAAGAAAAATTAAAAACATACTTCTTGACAACAATTTTCCTGAAAAACTCACGAATAATCTAATTCGTGACTATCAAAATAAAAATGTAAATAGTTCGAAAGTTACTGACATACCCAAAAATTACAAATCCCTAATATATGTACCCGAAGTATCAGAGAGGTTTGAAAAATCAAAATTGTTTAATGGTGAAAACTTTAGAATAGCACACAAAACGGACAACAATCTCTCAAAAATATACAGTAAAACAAAAGATAAAATTCAGAACATGGAAAAATCAAATGTTATATATAATATACCCTGTATTGGAAATTTAAACGAAAGTTGTGATAAAGTGTACATTGGAACCACAAAAAACAAACTTAAATCTAGAATCTCAGGCCATAAATCTGATCAAAAATTTAAACTCAGTAGAGACACACCAAAAACAGCACTTGTGAACCACTGTGTCGAAAATAAACACTCGCCTGACTTTAACAATGTTAGTGTGTTACAAACAGAGCCAAATTACAAACGTCGATATACTCTGGAAATGCTTCACATTATAGCAACAAAAAAGAGTGTAAACTTCAAGAGCGACGTAGAGTGTTCGTGTGCCAATAACTACAGAGGCTTAGTAAATAAGAGCAAACTGCAATAAGAATTTTTAAGTTTAAACGTGTAAACAACATATTTTTAAGTTTTTGTGTTTATAAAAAAATTCACTGTGAGTTTGGATATGCTTTTTTATATATATGTTGTTGTTATTTATTTGTTTGTAATTATGATGTAATCATGTTTTATTGTTCTTGAATTTAAGGAAAAGAAATCCCTGATGATGATCTTCAAAGAAGATCGAAATATTGGAAATAAATAAAAAAGGAATTTTTATTTACAAAAATACACTGGCCTCGAGCTTGACTAATTTTTTACTTATTTGTTGTATACAAACTTTCACAACTCGACCACAGAAAAAGCTACATGTTGGCTAATAATGGTTGACATTTCGAGCTAATGGCTCTAACAATGCAATGCAAAAAACCGTATGTTTTTTCTGTTGCTTTTGGATTATTGTAGTTCCGACACCACCTGTAGTTGAATTCGCCTTGATCCTGATTAAAAAAAAAAGAAAGAACCCCCCTTCTATTTTTGTGGCCCTTTATCAATTTTTACAACGGCAACGCTGAACAGCTGGCCGTTCAGAGTTAGTGCTAAAAATTGTTTGTTATTTTTCATCAGTCACTAAATAATTTTTTGTTAAAAAAAAATGCTATTCTACACCAATTGAACATTTCACTGTTTTAAATAAGGCACATATAATGACATTAATCGAGACATATCGATCATGTTGGCTTATAGCAACATTTGGTCTGGTACTATTCATTGGAGGAGCTGGTGTTCTGTTTTGGAATGAGGTAAAAATATATTACTCCATAAATTTGTTATTGATCGTGTAAAAATACGTTTTTCCTTTAACAGGGCAGAGCAGTTCATACTATCATGTCATTGGATGAAGCCTTAGACGATGCAGTAACTTTAGACGCCACCGCAGAAGATATTGAGCCTATTTATAATGATCGAATTGTTCATATATCTGGACCAATTATTGTCGGTGAACCATTGACTGAACCTGATTATAATATACAAGTTTTGGCCGTCAAACTTAAACGACGGGTGCAAATGTATCAGTGGGTGGAAGAGACAGTGTAGGTGTATTTGTATAATCATTTTTTTTTATCTTAACAACATTTTAGCTTTATTAATTTGACAGTGAGCATAACTATGGGGAAAGTGTAGCTTCCGTGCATGCAGAGGGTTATACTTATTATTATACACGCGATTGGCGTGACAAACTTATTGATTCTCGTTCGTTTTACATACAGACTGGTCACCAAAACCCAAAACAATTTCCCATAGAATCAGAAACACAGGTAGCTGATGCCGTTTATGTGGGACGTTTTGAAGTGGGTAATGCTATTAAAAATAAATTTAATAACTATGTAGAATTAACATCGGATACAAGGCCAGAGGATCCAACAATTAAATTGCATTTAGGTTTATATTATCATACAAATGATATATTTAATCCCGAAATTGGCGATATACGGATTTTCTTTTCTTTTGCTGGCATGGAAGGTGAAATGGTAAGAACCTTTCGATTAATTTTTTGTTGCTTTTGTTTGAAAAACTTTGGTCTTATGTTTACAGTATACTATTGTGGGAAAACTGGTCAAAAATAAAATTGAGCCCTATAAGACAAGTCGTGGTGTTGATATACTTTTAGTATATCCAGGAGAACTATCATTGACCGAAGTCTTCAAAAAGGAGCACCATGCTCAACGCTTGACAACTTGGGGATTCCGTTTTATGGGTTGGATTTTAGTATTTTTTAGCGTTACATGCACTTCAACCTTATTACATGTTATATGTAAGTACATGCGATAAATCTGTTCTTATATTTTGTAAAATATTATCTTAAAAAGTAATAACTTTATTAAGAAAAATATTTCGCTCTTTTTAGTGTCTCGTATACAATTTCTCTCTTCTTTGGCACCAGATCCACGATTTCCGGTAGGTACCAATGTTCTACTTTCATTATCGATAGCTCTTGTTATAGCCGCAGTGGCTTGGATTTTGCATCGACCCATGGTTGGAGCTGGTTTAATGTTTGCAGCTGCCTCGCCATTTTTATGGTTTGCTCGTGGTGTAACAAATTATCAAAGAGTTACTTAAAAACCATAGCAATTGTTTAAAAAAAAACTACTCATTTTGTTTTTTAGTATAATTTAAAATAATTTTTAATTCTACTAAAAACAAATCATTTTTGTGAATTAATATTATTCTTGCAAAATTCAGTAAAATCTTTATTTTCTTTCTTGTTTACAGTAAATTTTCAAAGTTTTCAACTGATGCAAATCTTAATTTGCTTTAAAAAATTGAACTTAAACTTTGCATTTAAATTTATAATTAACCGATTTTTTTTTTAATTTATTTCGTAGTTTAAAAAATTATTTTTAAAATAAAAATTAATTTTATTTTCAATTTAACGTTTTTTACATTCAAAATCCTAAACACCTAAATAGTTATGCGCTATATATTTATGTTTAGTTTTTTATGGTATAAAATAAACCGTTGAAAATAAAAAATATATTATATAAAGAACTTATGCGAAAAGTTTCTTATAAATAATCGAAAGAAAATTTTAATGTTAAAGCATATCGTAGAAATCTCTGTAAAAAGACTACCAATAGGTTTTTAAAAAAGACATTGAACGTTTTCTACAAAATCAAAATGCATTACAACTCTGAAGGATCTTCCAAAAAAACTAAACTTAGATTTGTAATAAAAAAATAGTTTTTAAAAAGTTATCGAAAAATGTTTTTTTAGAAAAAAACCCAAATAAACTTTTTCTATAAAAAAAACTAATGAAAACTTTTCTACAAAGAAAACTAAACATCTTATCATGAAAAGTACATTAAAAACATATATGGTCATACTGCATTATAAAATGCATTGTTCATTAAAACCTGTTATCAGTTAATGTTTAATGGTAATGCACTGCCTGTAAACTGGTTATTATTTATTATTTCACCATGGCTTATTAAAACAAGTAAGAGTGCTATATTCGGCTATGCCGAATCTTATATACCCTTCACCATGGTGCGATAAGAACAGAAAATCAACTAAATACCGTTCTGTTATTACTTTAGTTGGCCAATTTTAAAATTTCAAATCAATTTCCTATTTTTAAGCTTGTTAGGCCCGGAGCTTCAATGTAAATAAAACATCAAATTGATTACAGTTTTTCCCAACGTTTCGTAGAGTATTTTTCAACTGATATGAACGAACATTATTGTGACGAAGCGAACACACGACGAAGTTTGTTTAAAAAAAAACGCAATTAAATGTACTCTTCTGTTTGCTGAGTTGGATAAAAACAGTATTATTTTTGTGTTCAAAGATAACAAACAGAGAAACGTTATGAGCGTTTGTGTTTTCCACAAATCTACCGACCCGAACACTAAGGAATGATATTAAATGTTTATTTTGGAACAAAAATCTATTCAAATATGAACTACCGTTATACAAACGGAGAAAAATAATAAAGAACTTTCGAGATATTTGATAAAAAAAACTTTTATTTTAGCTAAAAATATGGATAACCTTCTAAGGCAATCGAAAATATACATAATTTAATATTTTGTTAACACTTGTTTTATCATAAATTAAAAATATATTCATCTTAATACTAAATTTCCTAAGTTCTTAGCTTTCAATTTGGGCATTTTTGTAAAACCACTTATTTCGACTAATTGGAACCAGGCAAACAATTTAAAAGTCCAAATAAAAAAAAAATATGTTGCCCTAGTACGAGAATAATCTGTACTTGGACAATATTTTAGTTTCTTTAAATATTTACATTATAGAATTCGCTTTTTAAATCCAATTTCCTTCATACAGATCAAAGTTTGTATATTGATTCATTTAAGAATCCTACTACATATTCACAGTTTATAGAAATATTTACATTCTTTCTACTTTTACTAATTGTAAGTGTTAAATGCACTTGTACTCGTACTGTTATTGTCCGTATCATTCGAAGCGTTAGATGTAGAACCATCATTTATTAGAATATTTCCCACCTTGATGGGGGGCGCCTCATTTGCATTTTGTTCTAATGACTGTGTATTTGTACTATTCGTAGTGGTACTTATAGCATTTGGGCTTTGTGGCTTTTCCTGACTGCTATCATCGTTATGTGACTCTCCAAATCTTACATATGGTTCCAAGGCATTTAATTGCATAGAGCCTCGATGTAAACTGCCCGACTCGGCTTCGAAGAGTATATCGTTTATAAATTTCTCAGCCAAAAGACGCTGATCTCGTGGCAAACGTTTCAGTTTGTAAGTCCAGGTGCGTGCTATTGACTCTTCTTCAGGATAGGTTGAAGATAAATAATCGCAGGCCATACTAAGCATATCATCAGGTGGTGAAATGTTGTTTGGTGTGGAGGGGTTTGCAGACTTTAAGCGTTTGATAGAATTTACTGATGCTGCTGGTGTTTGGTACTGAGTTGTATTCATTGAAGTACCAACTTGATTTTGTATGCCACCCGGCAGACCCACAGGTGGGTTATTTTGATTAGACGTTTGGTCTGTTCTTTGCTGTTGACCAGGAGTATTGTCATTTTGATGACCAAATGATTTGTGGAACATTTCCGTTACACTCATGGGCGAAGTGTTGCCCTTATTCATTAAATAACCATAGGGAGCATTATCCAAAAAATGTCCAGCATGTGCCGACTCATTAAAAGCATTGTAAACTGAAGGAGTAGTCGTTGTAGTCTCATGTTTTATAATCGATGTATCTATAGCTAAAAATTTTTCAGCATTACGTAGAAAGTCCAATTCATAAAATGTCCAACATCTGGGCTGATAATGATTGCCCTGCTTGCGGGCAGCTTCTACTACTTTAAGTTCTTTGCGATAATTTGTACGCAAAGTATTTATCTTCTTCTTAACATCCTCCAAAGTGGCATCTCGCTTTAAGTACCTATAGATGGGTACCAACTGTTGATAAGCATCGGCTCGCTTGTCGCGATTAGTATAGTCCCTTAAAGAAGTGTCCCATAAAATCGGCAAATTGTGATATGTTTGAATAAATACTTTCAAGTAATGACGATGTTCTTCCGAAACGCTAAACGATTTTGAAGTTTGAGATTGTGTTGCTTGTGAATGTTGCTGCTGCTGTTGTTGTTGAGTACTAACTGCTGCAACTTGGGGTAGGAATTTGTCCATCGTTTAAAAAAAGAATTTTAAATTTGTATCTTGTTATAACCGTTATTTTGTTACACTTTGTTGATAATTTGAATTAATCTGTTGTGTTTTTTGCATAAATTATGAAATAAATTGTTTACTTTTTGGATAAAAATAAACAGTGCAAAAGTATGTGTGAAATAGTTTTGTGTTGTTATTGATAAACTGTCAACAGTGTGTTTGACAAATTGCCACATTGAAGGTTTCCAATTCTTCAATTATTTACAACAGCGCCATCAGGTGATGAATAGCATAGGCAAATCTACACGACAAGAGATGTCACTACCTTCAATTTTCTTTTATTCAGCAAACGAGGTGGATATAATTTTGAGTCTCCACTTTACAAAAAGAGATGCCAAAATTCATAAAAAATTAACGTTTTTAACGGTCGTAGCTTTTTTAAAATAGAAAATTATTGGAGTAAAGGTTTTAATATTTTTATAAATTACAATTTATAACGCTTTCATATTTTCTATGCACTATAAATAAATTTAAGTGAAAGTTTTCAGAATTTAAAGTTTAAGTTAAAGTTAAAGGACTATGGTAAATAAAAAAAATTACTGAAATACGCTCTTTGCGTAAAACTGAAATTAATAAAGCTTTTTGCTAATATTTTATATATTATCGCTTCAGTCAACCTTTGGCAACATGTGTTTATTTACAATTAAATTGACAACTCTTAAAAAAAATTACTGAATTATATTTATTAATGACTTCAATTTGCATCAGATTTGCATTTTACATACTTTCCAAAATATTTACTTCAGAAATATTAAAAGCATTTTGCCGAACAGCAATTTGATATTTGAACTTTAAATGAGAAAATTTATAGCTAGGTGAATATCAATTATATACTTTACTTGCTTTAAGTAAAGAGAAGAAATAACCATAAGGACGGTAATTTGGAAAAATCTTATTATTGAGTTTTTGAAGATTTTATATAAGAAAAATAAAATTTTTAAAGGCAAATCAAAGTTTCCCATAAAAAATAAGAAGATAAAAAAAAAAGAAATTCTGGGATGCCCTATATGATTAATTACATTAAGGTTAGTTGCAATGAATTTATATGAAATAACTAGCTGACACGGCAAACGTTGTTTTGCCATATAACTTATATCTTTCAGATGTTACAGTGTCTGCATGCCAAATTTTAAGAAAACCAGTTGATTAGAAGAAGATAATCTAAATTACTAAATTACTATTTGCCTGCCAAATTTCAAGAAAATCAGTTGATTAGTTAAGAAAATATAGGAAGGAGGAGCTTTTACCTCACTTGCCCTATTTCATACTCTGTTCTCTTTTAGATGTTACAGTGTATGCATGCCAAATTTTAAGAAAACCGGTTGATTAGTTAAGAAAATATAGGGTGGGGGAGCTTTTAACAATCTTACTCTATTTAACGTCCCACATTTTAAAAACTATAGGCTATAGTTCTTTCCAGCTGTAACACTATTTGCCTGCCAAATTCAAGAAAATCAGTTGCATAGTTAAGAAGATATAGGGAAGGGTAGCTTTTACCGCTATTGCGCTATCTCACGCGCTTTTTCGTATTTCCTTTCAGATGCTACAGTGTCTGCATGCAAAATTTTAAGAAAACCTGTTGATTAGTTTAGAATCTTGGAGAGTGGGAGCTTTTACCCTTTTGCCCTATTTCACGACCTAAATACAAAAAGTAATAGGCTATAGTTCTTTCCAGATGTTACACTATTTGCCAGCAAAATTTCAGGAAATCGATTAATAAGTTAAGAAGATATAGGGTGGGGGAGCTTTTACCCCTCTTGCCCTATTTTACGCCCTATTCCCTTTACGATGTTACAGTGTCTGCATGCCAAATTTTAAGAAACCCGGTTGATTAGTTAAGAATGTATAGGGAGGGGGAGCTAATGCACCCTCTAGCGATATAAAATAAAATTTACGAACTATTCACATACCTAACAAATACACATACAGGGCTACTTCGACAATCCGGACACATATAGTTTTAGGTTCGGTCGGATTATCGAGTTTTCCGGATTATAGTAGTGAAAATAATTTTGGTTTGGCTTGAGTTCATCAAATTTAATTTTCATTAAATTATTTTTACTGAAAGAAGGAATTTTTACGACATGAAATTTTTATTTAAATTTATTTATAATTTTCTTGGCTGCGCTGGGGCTCGAACCTGGGTTGAATTTACATGTTCCAAGAATCACCACATTCTTTCATCAAAATTCTTTGACGTTGTTACCACTGCACCACTGCGGTGCCTGCCAGCCAGCAGTCAAACATCAATATTTAACTGGTGGTTCGAAATTTGCTGTAATTATAATTTTTGAAAATTATTAAAATAATCTAGTAAGGCAAATAAAATATGAACTTACTCTTTTGGAAATACAACAAATTTTTAAGCAACAATTAGCATGCATTAACTTTAATTTGTCTAACCAGCCCGCTAAAACTCGTCCTACCCTTTCATCATTACATAAAAAAACGACCTTTGCTTTTAAAATTTCTGATGAAATCAGGATATGATTATTTCTTTGCGGGAAAAACCATGTGTCAAGCGCTTTCAGGATTTTCTACTCTTTGTATAACTTTTCTATTTCCTAGAAAAAGGTTGTATATTCTAATAATGGTTAAATACATTATTTTGGTTGAAATGTCACCGGGTCCATTATAGGTATTCGAACTAAATTGTTTTATATTCTATTTATTTATTTTTTAATATCGCAAATTCCTGAGTAAGGAACATAGCATTTTTCGACAGCCTGCCTAATAGGGTTTCCTTCATCATTGTTTTCGTTTATTATTTAAAAACATGGCACTTGGGACAAAGTAAGACAAACACTCTTGCGAAGGAAAGAACCGAAACTGAAGTAATGATAGGTCAAAATGTGAATCAACGTGTGAATAACAAAAAATGCGATGTAAAAGAAAATTTGTTCGGATTGTAGAGGTAAAAATTTTTAATTTTCCGAAATGTAGAACCGTCCGAATTATTGGAGTGACCGGACTGGCGTATACCCGGACTATCGAAGTTGCACTGTACACAATTTCATAAAAATCGGTCAAGCCTTTTGATAGGAGTTCAAAATGGAGGGCATTTTATTGATATTTGTATGGAAATATATAGGAAAATCGAAATGCCATAAGTCCCTCACCCCTGTGCCGATTTTGTGCAAACTTAACATAAACCATCTACAGACTATCCCCAACGTACCTTGAAATTTTGTTTGAAATCGGTCGACCCGTTTCCGCAGTTAGTGGTGACATTAAAGTGTACATTTCTTTTTATATATATACTAGCTGGCCCGGCAAACGTTGTTTTGCCATATAACTTATTTCTTTCAGATGTTACAGTGTCTGCATGCCAAATTTAAGAAACCCGGTTGATTAGTTAAGAAGATAATAAAAATTATAGGCTTTAGTTCTTTCCAGATGTTGCACTATTTGCCTGCCAAATTTCAAGAAAATCAGTTGATTAGTTAAGAAAATATAGGGAGGGGGAGCTTTGACTCCTCTTGACCTACATCATGCCCTTTCTCTTTCAGATGTTACAGTGTCTGCACGCCAAATTTTAAGAAAACCGGTTTATTAGTTAAGAAGATATAGGGAAGAGAGCTTTTACCCCTCCTGCTTCACGCCCTAAATAATAAAAACTATAGGCTATAGTACTTTCCAGCTGTAACAGTATTTGGCTGCAAAATTTCATTAAAATATTGGGAGGGGAGCTTTTACCCTTCTTGCCCTATTTCACATCCTATTCCCTATTTCCTTTCAGATGTTACAGTGTCTTTTACCGCTTTTGCCCTATCTCACGCCCTATTCCCTATTTCCTTTCAGATGTTACAGTGTCTGTATGTCAAATTTTAAGAAACATGGTTGATTTGTTTAAAAGATTGGGGAGGGGAAGCTTTTACCTCTATTGCCCTATTGCACGGCCTAAATAATAAAAATTTGAGGCTATAGTTCTTTTCAGATGTTACACTATTTTCCTGTGAAATTTCAAGAAAATCGGTCGATTTATTAAGACAATAAAGGAAGGGGGAGCTTATGCCCTATTTTGCGTCCTCTAGCGATATAAAATATACACAAATATACAAAATTTCATAAAAATCAGTCAAGCCATTTCGAAGTAGTTCAAAATGAAGGGAATTTTGTTGATATTTGTATGGAAATATATAGGAAAATATAAATGCCATATCTCCGGAATCACTGGTATAATTTCACGCTAACTTTACATAAACCATCTACAGACTATCCCCAACGTACCCCAACGTTTTTGTTGAAATCGGTGTACCCGTTTTCGCAGTTCGTGGTGACATCAAAGTGTACACTTCTTTTTATATATATAGATATAGATTGTTTTTGGTTAATATAGGAAAGGCAAATGTAAAATATGGGCTTAACTCAATTAAATTTAAAATTTGTAGAATCTCTGTAAAAAATGTTGAGCCAGGAAATTTCTCAATATTTAAAATTACTAAAAAAAATGGAAATTGAAAAAATATTTTTTATTATTATTTATTCATTAATTACGACGTGCTAAATTCCGAAGTTATTTTCTTGATAAATATACTGAGATTTATTATTTGAGAATTAGTTAGTTCCTTTGTGCATTTCAAAGGAAAAAGAACAATTCAACAATTCAAAGGCTTTAGAAAAGCTAAAGATATTATGCAAACAAAACTGCAGAGTGAATGAGAATTACAAAAAAAAAATATATTTAATACAAAAACCTTTATTTCAAAAAACTTTTACCTTAACAAGAAAATTTATGAATTAAAAAAGAGATTGGTAATTTAAAAAAAATCGTGTTTCTACATTTAAAATAATAAAAAACAAAAACGAATTTTGAAATTTTATTTGAATTTTTGAAACGAACCGAATTTTCCTTTTACTATTTCAAAAGTTCTTTTATTTATTTCAACACATTGTTATATATCTGTGGCTTTTTGACAAAACATATTAAGTCAAATTTGAAAAATTGAATAAAATGTTGTTAATCATACGAATTTTCTTTGAAAAACATTTTTTTACGTTTTTAAAACTTTGTATAATAAAGGAAATTTTACTTTAATTTTGGTTTATTGTATTATTTAATAAAAATAATTTGCTCACCGAGCTTTTTTTAAAAACTTTTTTGCTATCTTATCTCGACTTAAAATGTTTTTTCAAAAAATTTTTTTTTTTTTTTTAATTTATTTTTTATTATTGAATCTTTCTTATTTTTTGTGGGTTTTTTTGGAATCGAAAGTGTACAGCAATAATCCCACAACAATTCAAGAGCTTAAGACCAACATTATCGTGCAGATATCAACCATTAACAATAGTTTATTAAAAAACAAGATTGAGAATTTTGGTAAAAGATTGTGAGCCTGCCAAGCTAGTAGTAGGCTCGAAAGACCGAAAACTGAAATAAAAATATTTTTAATATCTCAAAAAAAAAAACTTTTTCTTTTATTAAAATTAAAATGATACCTCATATTTTTTTATAAAAAAATAAAGCAAAATTTTAAAATATGTGTTACTTTTAAAGTAAAAAGATATTTAAAATTAGAGAAAAAAGATCTGCTGTATTTTTTTTGTACGTTGCAAAATTAAAAAAAGTTGTGTGCTAACTAAATTTTTTGCATAGTCTGGGTTCACGCTATGAAAGTTTTCTTTCAGAAAGTTTGAGTTTATGGGTGAGAGGGGAGAGAAGAATATCCTGTTCTCTTCCCCTCTCACCTATAAAGTCACACTTTCTGAAAGAAAACTTTAGTTGTGTAAACCCAGACATAATAAAACTTCCCTATAAGTTGCAATTTTTTTATAATTATACACGTTATCGGCAAATTGCAAGACTTCTTATAATTAAAACAAATGGAAAAATTTTCTAAAAAATCTAATAAATAGGAAATTTTGGCATTGCAATATAATAATATTACACATTTTAACAATATTGAATGCCAAATATAAAACCATAACAAAATAATTAATTTAAGTTAATGGCAGCCCTCTATTTATTTTAACAAAAATCACCGCTGTATCAGACTACAGTGTTGTATTTTAAAGTACAACATTTACGCAAACACAGCTGTCATTACAAAAAACATCGACTAAATTGACAGCAGCTCACAAACACAAGCAAAAACATCGCAAACGATCGTTGGAAATTTCAATTTTAGTGTCCGCGCGGCAGTTCATTATTCGCCGCCGCCAATGTCGTTGTTTTAATGCGAACAAAAGAAGATACAATATAAAAAGCAGAGTTTAATTATGCTAAATTAAGTATCAAGCGAATTATAACAAAAAATAATAAAATTTAAGTGAAGGAATAAGTTAAATTAAATATTTTTTTTTAAAAATGTTTAAAAATTTGCTTACAATTTAAATGAATAAAACAAAAAAGTGTCCTTGAAGCTTTATTATAAAACAAAAACTAGCTACATAATTTTTAATAAAACTCAAAGAAAATATCATGAAATCGCTTAAAATATAAGAAAAAGAAGATTTACATATTATTTTAAATAGTGATTGTGTTCACGAGTTTTGACCTCTTACCTGTATTTTTTATTTTGGTAAAAACAAGAACAAAAAAAGGTTTAATCTTTAAAAATAAAAACAAAATGTTAAAGAAGGATGCTGCATAAAGTGCGCGTAATAAAAAAAAAACAAAACCTAAACTATAAAACATGTAATAAAATATTCCTAGAAGAGAATTTATCAGACAATCAATTTAAACCGACATTAAATTTGTGCAATTTTCTCTACAACAATTTCTACCAATATTTGATAAGTTTGTTTAGTTTCGTGAATAGAAAATAATTACAAAAATAGAAAGAGGACTTGACAAAAAAAATAAAAAAAATTGCAAATTCATGTGCTGTATATGAAAATTAATAAAATGTTTCTATTTAAATTTTTATCAACAATAACTTCTCTGTGAGAAGTTAATGAATTCATCTTATGCTTTTTGGATTTATTATTTATTTATTTAACAAAAGTATTACATTAAAAATTTGTGAAAAGAGGAGAATTGCAAATAAAAATGGAAACAATAGAGGAGCAATCCAAGAGTGGTAAGTTGGAATTTCATTAATTTGTTTTGTGCAAGTGGTAATGAAAGATGTGGCTTTGGATGTGATGGATTCTGTCTGTATATCATTAAAAATTGTAAAATTGTGTTTATTATTCGTTTCACACCTGTTTCCGTATTTGCATGCTTTCTTTTTATTTTCTGTAAATAAAGCAATGTAAACAGGAAGAGTACAAGGAATATACATAATTGAAAACAAATAATAGTTTTTACGTTGGTAAATAATGGTGTTCTTCCAATGTTTTAAATCATGTCAAATAAATAGAAAAAAAGTTTAAAAAATTTTAACTTTTACCTGACTTTAGGAAAAAAAAACATCGAAAATTTGGAAATTCACTCATTAGATTTATATTTGTACCATTAATGCATAGGTGGGAAGGAGGTTATGCATTTGTGCTGACAACCCCCAAAAAATATACCTATGCAAATTATAGCTTTAAACGTAATTTTATATACCTACCTATATATATTTGTAACTTGTTGTTTTAAGAAATGATCATACCTTCAAAAGTAATTATGTTACATTTTTTAAAAAAAGTTAATTGACATTTGGTGCAAAGGTTTTAATTGCCACAAGAACCAAACCAAGGCCCATTGAAAAGGTCTGCGCAAGAAGCCTGATGATCATTGTTTTCGTTCTTTTGAGCTTTCAAAAGTTGTTTACATACCTACACGTTTTTTCCTTTTGCTTTGTACCTATATGTGGTAGTAAGTTTTTGACAGCTTAAAAGAAAAAGTTTTTTGTTTTTGTACAAGTAAGCAGACCTGATAGATGGGCCTTGAACCAAACCGTATAAAAAGTTGTGAGAATCGGCCCATAATTTTAGATAGCCCCTAATGCAAACGTGCACAACAAATTTCATCAAATTACATAGCGTCTTCACCTGACAATTTTTTGTCATACCAAACGTCAAACTTCATATTAAAAAACGCTGACAAAAATTTTCGAGTTTTTTTATATAGACTTTGACGTTTGGTATGACAAAAAATTGTCAGCTGAAGACACTATGTTACGTTCAAAATCGCGACCTGGGCCCAGTGTTGATAGAACTTTAAGAGGTAAAATCAGCAAAAAAAAAAACCATAATTTTTCATAAAAAAATCTGCAAAATCTGCGTAAAGATTTAAAAAATCTTCAAAAATCATTCATTACATTTTTTGTGTACTACCTATGTATATTTAGAAAACGATTTAACAATTCATTTCAAGATACATATCAGGCCATATTCTGTAATTTGAAATCGATAGTAAATATCTTTAAGTGGTCCTCAAAGTAAGAGGCATAAAAAAGAAAATATTTTTTTGAACTTTTAACCCAGCAAAGTTTTAAAAATTGGTTCTATTTTAATTTCGCTCGAATGCGATTTTTACAACATGGCTGAACATTTTTGGATATTTTAACATTAAAAATATCTTTTCAAACTTTTTCTTAAGCTGAGTAGGGATTAATCACATATTTGTATCTTAAACAACAAATTAAAAGTTAATTGCTTGACATGTTATTTAAACTATCAATGGTTTTATTGAAAATTTGCAAGAGATCAAAAATTGCAACTAGGTATTAAATATAGGTATTTATACAGAAATACGTACAAATGCATATTATTTCATGTAAAATCAGATAACATAAGTCCGGCGATATTAATGTGCCAAGACAATGCGAATTTTTAATTTTCAGGTAACCTTTTGTCAATATAATTCCTACTAATGAATTTATTTTCGCAACGTTCTTCCATGAATGGTTGATATATTTCGTTTAGCCATGCAAAAAGTGGAAATAGTACAAACACAAATGACAGTGTAAAGAAGTTTCCACCGAGCTAAAAAATCTGCGATCTTAAACTAAAAATCTTAAAATCTGCATTTTCACAATTTTGGGCATAAAATCTGCAAATACAGATAAATCTGCACTTCTGGCATCGCTGCCCTGTTTCTCAAAACTACAAGTAAAATACATTTGATACAAAAACAATATTTGAAAAATTGTTGCTTTTTTTAATGTATTTAGCTTATAGATTTGAAACAAAAACAAAAATTTTTGGTTTTTTTTAATGTATTTTACTTGCAGATTTGTAACTTGTAATTTTGAAAAAAATTGAAGTGCCCGTTAAGATTTACATTAGCATTTCAATTTGTGTACAAAATTAATCCTTTTCAATTCATGTGTCACAAAAGTTACATTACTCGTCACAAAGTGTATAGATACATTCTTCTCATAAACATTTTCTTAATTTATTTTTTAATATTACTTGAAAATGAGTTAAATAATTTTAGTACTTTGTAGAAAAAAGGCACTTATGTAGTTGCATTGCTGCTGTGTTGCAGTTGGTGCTGTTTAAAGGTACTTCCTCTCGATCTGTACCTATTTTGCAGTGGGCTTGTCAGATGTAAAATCCATATGATTTTGCACATGTCTGTCAAAATTGACAAATACAGAAAGAAGATTTATAGTTTTTGCTTTCACACGTTCGTTTTTGGTTTCATCTGACATAACCTAAATTCAATCATATCAGCAAATTATTTACACAGTAATCATATTTAAATCTTAACATAATTCTTTCAGACTATAGTATGAATACTTTTAACCATAACATGTCTAACACAACTATGTTTTTCTCTTTCTCGTATAATGCTGGCAAATTTTAATATTTTTCATTACTCGATAATTATCAATACATTTCATTTGGGTACTCAATACTACTCAATACTTTAAACGTGATTTTTTTGAGTTTTTAGCAAGTAACCGTTATTCAGATTTAATAAATCGAACAAATTGCTCTTTTATAAGAAACACTTTTAAAAGTAGCAAAATAACTGTTATAGAATTCAAGATGCTGATAAATCAACTAATCAAAGTAGTTCATCACTATTAAGACAAACATTATCCATGTAAAAAGTTGATTCATCTTCGGATGACGATACAGAATGTGATATGACCCGGTATGTTATAACTGCATATGCGCATATAGAAAATAACAGACCCCCAAAAGAGGATGTAGATATACATTTACTGAATAACTGGCATGAACAAAAGTCCAATACGCCAGTCCCAGCCAAATAAGTATCTGTAGAGAGGCCATTTTCTGCTCTACAGCTTATATTGGAGGATCAACTGTGTTACTTATCTGATCAGTAATGTTTGTGAAGTTAACTCATTAGTGCGCAGAGTCCCTTTATAAGGGACACTCGAATTTTCTACTGTAGCACTTTCAAAAATTATAATTTTTAAGTATCAAGTTAGCAATATGTACCATTACTGACATTCCAACAAAGCACGTCTTATTTTATTTGTTTCAACTATTCTTATTTCTGTGTTGTATTTTATGAAAAATATGGAAAACCCATTTATGAAAAAACAAATATCTCGAGCCGGGTAAGAATAATTGGAATACACTATATTAAATATTATGTGAATATTTGTTATTTTCTGTGTGTTGTTATTTGTAAATAAGTGTAATGATTCAATTGATATAAAAAAATTATGACCAAATGTTATGCCCCGCGCATATAGTGACTTTGAGTGCAACGTCCCCTTAAAGGGACACTGCGTCCGTAGTACAATTGTGATACCATGATCGACCAAATATTTTTTCAGATATTGACTTACAGTTTTTGAAATATTGGATGAACTGACTGCCCTTGACGATAATATTTTCAATGACTTCGACATTGACGCAATTCCACCATTATATGGAGCCGATACTGAGCAAGATACCGATGAAAGCGATGATGGCATAAAGCAAATCTTAATCATCTCGGTCCAACATTATTATTTACGTAATGTGAAGAAATTATTTGGACCCTTATTATATATCGGAATATGTACTTCAGGCACGATACGAGAAGGGCGAAGAGAAAAATGTCCTCTTCGCTCAACCCCGGTAATTAAAAAGAAAGAAATGGGACCTGTATATCACAGATTTCCAAAAAAAAAATTTAAGCATATTGCTCACACGATGGAATTTTGTCACAATTGCAACACATTTTGATGTCAATAAAATAGGATCATCCCAACGATTCGTTTAAGGAAGGGATGCTGTATGTATTTTCAAACCAAATGTGTTTCATCGATATAATATGAACATGAAGATGTTGATAGGACGGAAGAATTAGTTGTAGTCTACCGCTCGCGAATCAGACAAAAGAAATGGTGGTGGCCAATATTTGCGGATGAAGAAGTTAGATCCCAATGATCCGACAAGTGCGTCTCTTTTTGTTTTTCGCCGAAACCTTGCTACATCCTACCTTGAAACGTATGGTATTCCATTTAAAAGAGGTTCGCGCACTAACAAAGTGACGGCAGAAACACGTTATGATGGCAGAAACCACCTTATTGATTATTCAAAAACTGATAAACGATGTCGACATTGCGGAAAAAACAAACTTCATTTGCAATAAATTTGAAAACGGGCTTCAGAATGATTTAAAATTAATCACACGCCAAGTGTACCTACTGCGCAGTGTCCCTTAAAAGGGACTGTCCATAACTCCAAAACTATAAGTTTTTTTAATAAAATGTTTTTGAACCGAATTAATCACATCATTTTTATTAATTATCGGTGAAAATAATTGGGGGAAAGTGGCCAGGGAACTTCGTCCACTAATGGGTTAAACCAAAGTTATTATTAAAATTTTCAATAAACAGAGTTCCTTTTTAACGTAATAGAAAGAAGTGAGAACAGGCTTGGTGATTTGCAGTTAACATGCATTTTGGTAATCGCGGTAGTTTTAAAACATACCGAATTCCTCGAGAAAATAAATTGTACACTTTTTATTCACAATTGGTGTGAAAAATTTCAATTCACTTACCAAATCTTTCAAAATAATATTCATGTTCAAATCTTAAAAGCATACTTTCCCAAGAAGTTTAGACAAATTTCGCTTAAAAAATCTAAAAACTTATTTTTAAATTGCTGACCATTTTCATTCGTTAGTAGGTTTTAGAGTCATGTCATCGTTTAAGATTTATATGTACATATGTAGGTATGTACTTGTTTCTTAAATTAAAATTTTAAATAAATATTTATTTTCGTTTCAAATTCAAAAAGTTTATAATAAAATTGCCAACGAAAATGAATCTCACTAAAAAAGTGTCATTAATTGTAGATAAATAATCAAAAATAAAAATAACGAATTTCGTTTAAATTAGTCAAATGTTTGAAAAATCAACAGCACACGTCATTCAAAATATTAAAATATAAAAAATGTGTACATACATAAGTATGTATGTATTATTTTTTTCTTTTCACTTTGTATGTTCTTGCAGATACTTAATCTTTTTTTGCGTATTTGCTCTCAAGCACTTGCTAAAATGTATACTGAAATTTGCTTATAAAAAATAAAATTTTGTATATGTATGTATGGTGTTTTTTTTTTAGCTACATGAGAACTTATAATGATTATACAAGGCATATGTCCGCAGCGGCTACGAGTTACATTCGATCAGTCCAGTTTGTTTCTAATTTTTCCAAAAGACCTGGCCGTATGGTATCAATATAAGCTTCCAATGCTTCAAGAGTTGCTGGTTTGTCGGTGTAAACCAATGACTTAACATATCTCCATAAAGAGTAATCCAAAGGCGTTAAATCGCACGAGCGAGGGGTCAGTCAACCGGACCACTTCTGGAAATAAATTTGTCCCCTAATTGATTGCGTCAGTAAAATGTAATGTCCATTGATTTTGCAATAAATCTGATTAATTTTTGGCAACAAAAATTCAGTCAGCATGGCTGGATAGCGCTCGCCATTCACCCGGAACGGCAGCCTATCGTTAATTTCGAAAGATCGTCTAAACCGTATCAAAAAGTAAATTTTAATGGATGTACTTAATGTTACTTCGTTAACGTCTTGAGGATTCTCTTCGTTCCAAATACGACAATTTTGTTTATTGACGTTAGCCATTTAACCTAAAATGAGCTTCGTAAAAAGCTCTGTGAACTTCGCAAACAGATTTATTTTTTTCAAAGTAAATTTCCACAAGTATGTGGGTGAAGATAAATATGTCGAACTAAATATGTTTTGACGTAACATCTTACGTCTTCACATATTTAAAATTGGTTTTTCGTATTTGGGACAATTTTCCAAATATGTTTTAATATTTATGACAAACTATTAAATATGTTTTCGTATTTGTGACATATTTAAAATATCAAATTACTAAATATCTTCGTATTTGTGACATATTTAATGTAATTCAAAAGAAATTAATAAGTTTATTAAAAATGCAGATTCTCTGAGGGATTTTTGGAAATTGTGGACAAACTGGAAGACCTTACAGGACATGACAACCTCATTTTAAAGATAATTAAGCCCATTTTTGTAATCCATTTCGGTTTTTGAGAAAAAAACCTCTGGGCTATTTTTAAAAAATTGTTTAAACTCTAAGATGTACTAGTACTGATTCCTGAGGGATTTTTGGAAATTGTGGACAAACTGGAAGACCTTACAGGACATGACATACCTCATTTTAAAGATAATTAAGCCCACTTTTGTAATCCATTTCGGTTTTTGAGAAAAAAACCTCTGGGCTATTTTTAAAAAATTTTTTAAACTCTCAGATGTACTACTACTGATTCCTGAGGGATTTTTGGAAATTGCGGACAAACTGGAAGACCTTACAGGACATGACATACCTCATTTTAAAGATAATTAAGCCCACTTTTGTAATCCATTTCGGTTTTTGAGAAAAAAACCTCTGGGCTATTTTTAAAAAATTTTTTAAACTCTCAGATGTACTAGTACTGATTCCTGAGGGATTTTTGGAAATTGTGGACAAACTGGAAGACCTTACAGGACATGACATACCTCATTTTAAAGATAATTAAGCCCACTTTTGTAATCCATTTCGGTTTTTGAGAAAAAAACCTCTGGGCTATTTTTAAAAAATTTTTTAAACTCTCAGACGTACTACTACTGATTCCTGAGGGATTTTTGGAAATTGTGGACAAACTGGAAGACCTTACAGGACATGACATACCTCATTTTAAATATAATTAAGCCCACTTTTGTAATCCATTTCGGTTTTTGAAAAAAAAACCTCTGGGCTATTTTTAAAAAATTTTTTAAACTCTCAGATGTACTTAGGGATGAAACGATACGAGTAAATACAAGTACATATTCGATACTTTTATATAAGTACCAACAATTTTTGTAATCGATACTTAGCAACCGAGTACCAAGTAGTATCGGTAAAAATATACTCGGTATCGGTCAAAAGTAATCGTTTTACTTTGGTATTGAAATTAATCTTTAATTTTTGATTATTTTCCAAAGCTGGAACAGCTGTAACGGTATCAAGAAACCGTTTGACCAGTAAACACCTATAAACCACATATCGTCTAGGTCTATTTCCTCAATTTCTTCCTATTGGAAGTCCGTTATCATCTCGCGATAGCAAACACCATTCACGGTAATTGCTTGGCCGACCTCATTTTCGAAGAAATACGGCCCGATAACGCCGCGAGCCGCAGAACTAACTGGGCGAGCATGCACATTTGTTTTCCCATTTTCTACATACCCAGTTTGCTGAAATTTGCGTACAATTCTCCCGATTGTGGAAATATTTGGTCGATTATGCTGATCAAAAAAAAAAAAAAAAAAACACGATGTGCACGAAATGCATTTTGATTGATCGCCCATTTTCGTAAAAGGCTTTAACAAGCTTAACGCGCTGCTCAATTGTGATAGAAGTTGTTAAATACAAAGAAAGGTCAATTTAAGTTGCGCAAAAAACTTGACGTTAAGGTGCGACTTACAATTAACATCGTGGATTATGGTTGTACCACCCTTTATTATACATAATTTTGACTTCGCTGTAAAATCGCCTTTGCACGATTTTTTGTCCAGATAAATCAAAAATGCAGCTATGTTTAATTTATTTAGCTGCCTTAATGTACAGGTACGCAATTTTGGTTACCTGCATAACTAAAATAAAGTGTTTGAAAGAGGAGTAACAACGTTTTTATTAATGAATTGATAATAACAATGACGTTCAAACAACCTCTAGTCATATGTTATGCGTTTTTGTAATGAATGAGGTAGCCAAATTGGTAACAATAAAGTGGGGAACAGAATTTTCGCTGTAGTAAAACGTTAAGAATAGCGCTGCAAGCTATCAAAAGTTAAAAACGGCAGTTTCAAAGAAGTTTCAACAGAATAATAATTGTAGAAGTCGTTGCAGTTGAAACGCAAACTCGAAATTTTGAACTTAGTTGCGCTACAGAGCATTCGGCAAATTAAGATACTACTACAACTACTTTATTCTGTTCCAGGCCTAAGATTTACTATTCCTTTCATATAATCGTGGTAAAGTTGCTGTAACCGCAAACCAAATGCATGAGTGTAGGTACATGCAAACAAAATAAATGAATTATAATGATGCCAACTTGACTTGTTTGCGATTTTTGTTTTTATAAACAGCTTAAATTGGATATTTATGTGAAAAAGTGGACACCATAATTTTTTGTGTAGCAGCTAACTTTGATGTTTTAAATGAAAATATTTAACAACTGCCCAAAAATATGATAAATATGCAGGTATACAAAAGGCACGCAAAAAGAATTTTGAAGAATAATTACAGAAAATATGTATTTTGGACAGTTAAGTCAAAGTGCAGCTAACTTTGATTTTTTGTATGAAAATAATTTTAAAATGTCAAAAATTTTGGGCATTTATCTCAAATGTGCAGGTATAGAAAGTGCACTTAAAAAATTAATTTGTATGGAATTTTAAAGAATAATGACAAATAAGAATATTTAAAAAAATTTTTTTTAAGAAAAGCGTTTCTTAAAAAAGAACATTTAAAAAAAGTTTGCCCCCCCTAGATTTTATCCTGGCTACGCCAATGTATTTGTGTATTGTCATCGGTAATATGTATGCCTGCAAAGTTTCATCCATTTGCATTGAGTATAAGGCGGTTAAATTAACGTAACAAAAGGCTGTTAAGTCAAAACTACTGTATATTTATCAAAATAAAATACATACATATTAACATTTAAAATAAATACATAGTGACATTGTTAATTTCTGGAATAAAAGGTAAATAAAGGGTTGACATCCTGAACGTTCTATAAAAATTTTGTTTCCTAAGATAAAAAAGATTTTTCGAGAGGAAATTGGTACTTGGTAGCAACTAAAAGTGGTGTCAATCTTTACAATTTTTGTTTCGCACAAAAATTTTAATGGGTCGTAGCTCTAATTGTATTGTATAGTACTAAAACACTAATAATAACGTTTTTAAATGCTGCTTTCTATTCTTTTATTATACAAACCGATACAAGTATGTAGGTATCGATACTTTTTTTCGATACTAAGTAGGTATCGATACTTTACGAGCGATACCACACCGAGTAAAAGTATCGATACCTAAGAGGTATCGTTTCATCCCTAGATGTACTAGTACTGATTCCTGAGGGATTTTTGGAAATTGTGGACAAACTGGAAGACCTTACAGGACATGACATACCTCATTTTAAAGATAATTAAGCCCACTTTTGTAATCCATTTCGGTTTTTGAGAAAAAAACCTTTTTAAAAAAATTTTTTAAAAATAGCCCAGAGGTTTTTTTCTCAAAAGCCGAAATGGATTACAAAAGTGGGCTTAATTATGTTTAAAATGAGGTATGTCATGTCCTGTAAGGTCTTCCAGTTTGTCCACAATTTCCAAAAATCCCTCAGGAATCAGTAGTAGTACATCTGAGAGTTTAAAAAATTTTTTAAAAATAGCCCAGAGGTTTTTTTCTCAAAAACCGAAATGGATTACAAAATTGGGCTTAATTATCTTTAAAATGAGGTATGTCATGTCCTGTAAGGTCTTCCAGTTTGTCCACAATTTCCAAAAATCCCTCAGGAATCAGTACTAGTACATCTGAGAGTTTAAAAAATTTTTTAAAAATAGCCCAGAGGTTTTTTTCTCAAAAACCGAAATGGATTACAAAAGTGGGCTTAATTATCTCTAAAATGAGGTATGTCATGTCCTGTAAGGTCTTCCAGTTTGTCCACAATTTCCAAAAATCCCTCAGGAATCAGTAGTAGTACATCTGAGAGTTTAAAAAATTTTTTAAAAATAGCCCAAAGGTTTTTTTCTCAAAAACCGAAATGGATTACAAAAGTGGGCTTAATTATCTTTAAAATGAGGTATGTCATGTCCTGTAAGGTCTTCCAGTTTGTCCACAATTTCCAAAAATCCCTCAGGAATCAGTAGTAGTACATCTGAGAGTTTAAAAAATTTTTTAAAAATAGCTTAGAGGTTTTTTTCTCAAAAACCGAAATGGATTACAAAAGTGGGCTTAATTATCTTTAAAATGAGGTATGTCATGTCCTGTAAGGTCTTCCAGTTTGTCCACAATTTCCAAAAATCCCTCAGGAATCAGTACTAGTACATCTGAGAGTTTAAAAAATTTTTTAAAAATAGCCCAGAGGTTTTTTTCTCAAAAACCGAAATGGATTACAAAAGTGGGCTTAATTATCTTTAAAATGAGGTATGTCATGTCCTGTAAGGTCTTCCAGTTTGTCCACAATTTCCAAAAATCCCTCAGGAATCAGTACTAGTACATCTGAGAGTTTAAAAAATTTTTTAAAAATAGCCCAGAGGTTTTTTTCTCAAAAACCGAAATGGATTACAAAAGTGGGCTTAATTATCTTTAAAATGAGGTATGTCATGTCCTGTAAGGTCTTCCAGTTTGTCCACAATTTCCAAAAATCCCTCAGGAATCAGTAGTAGTACATCTGAGAGTTTAAAAAATTTTTTAAAAATAGCCCAGAGGTTTTTTTCTCAAAAACCGAAATGGATTACAAAAGTCGGCTTAATTATCTTTAAAATGAGGTATGTCATGTCCTGTAAGGTCTTCCAGTTTGTCCACAATTTCCAAAAATCCCTCAGGAATCAGTACTAGTACATCTGAGAGTTTAAAAAATTTTTTAAAAATAGCCCAGAGGTTTTTTTCTCAAAAACCGAAATGGATTACAAAAGTGGGCTTAATTATCTTTAAAATGAGGTATGTCATGTCCTGTAAGGTCTTCCAGTTTGTCCACAATTTCCAAAAATCCCTCAGAGAATCTGCATTTTTAATAAACTTATTAATTTCTTTTGAATTACATTAAATATGTCACAAATACGAAGATATTTAGTAATTTGATATTTTAAATATGTCACAAATACGAAAACATATTTAATAGTTTGTCATAAATATTAAAACATATTTGGAAAATTGTCCCAAATACGAAAAACGAATTTTAAATATGTGAAGACGTAAGATGTTACGTCAAAACATATTTAGTTCGACATATTTATCTTCACCCACATTCCACAAGTTGGAAGATTTTTGCTAGCGTTAAACGATTCAGGATGAGTTGCCAAGCCTCATTGAACAGAAATGTCAATACAGTTTGACATTCTCGGCTGTCAAACCATTGTTGTCGATATTGAAAGTTGTTATGCAGCTAAAAAACACCTTGTTGGTTTACGAAATATATGCATATGTCGCGTCGTAGTATGAAGGAAAAAGGTCATCCAATAAATTTCAAATACTTCCAGACTATTGTATCTACCTAAATTATATAAATTTTTTTTTTAATTTTCCCGCCATATAATAAAATTTTCTAAATTAATTAAGCAAATTAAAATAAAATTCATAAAATTACTCCTACTTTCAGACCTAGTAGAGTGCTTAGAGCTCTACTAGGTCTGAAAGTAGGAGTAATTTTATGAATTTTATTTTAATTTGCTTAATTAATTTAGAAAATTTTATTATTTATTTTAAGCATACACTTAAAAAATAATTTTGTGCTAAATAAAAGAAACTTAAATTCGAGGAGATCTGACAAAAAATAAGAAAGTTATACGCAATTAAATGAAAAAAGTTGATTTTATTTCCCATACAAAATTTACTTTAACTTTCTTAATTTTTGTCTTAGTTTACTAACTTTATACATCGTGTGATCATTACAATATTCTCTTTGAAATATACCCAGAGATAAAATGTACTCAGTATATTTTTTCCATTTTAATGCTTTTATTTCTTGTATCAAAAAAACCTGAGAATTAAAACAAATTTCGATTTCGGAAAATGCTACTGGTAAATTATGGACCAATCATCACAAAATTCTGTAGTGTAATTTCTTGTATCAAAAAAACCTGGGGGCAAATCACGACATTCGATATCGAACGAAATTCCCATGGTATTGCAATTTCGATCGATATTGAATGCCGTAATTGGGCCCCTGAATTAAAACAAATTTCGATATATAATTAAAATTTGTTATAGCGTTTTACAGTTTAAATGAGGTTTTCAGAAGGCCTCCGTGGCCAATATAAAAATATTACAAGCCATTAAAAAATACTTAGGATTTAAAACTACATAACATACTATATAAGACAAAATTAAAAAATTTTAAATAAATGCCAGTTTACTAAAAATAAACACATCCTAACCATTTACAATAGTAGCTCCCCAGCCAATATACAAAATTATAAAAATATCATTATCATTAGCATGAGTACAAATATGGCTGTCTAATATATATGCATTCAAAAATCATACAGTAAAAAAAAAAAAAAAAATGCAAGAGTTTTGAACAAAAAACATTATAAGAGTGGGAGAAGATAACCAATTCAAAAGGTAGTTAATTCCACAACCTCGCAATCCTTATCCTAAAATATCTTTCAAACAGGGTTGAAGAAATTCTAGGAATTAAAAGTTATGGGTTCCTACTCGAACGTGAAACGATAAACGAATTAAATAAGGGTAGCGGTCTACGATTTCTTATAACTTTATAGAAAAATGCTAAGCTACGATATTTAATTACGTCCACAAAAGTTAATCCAAAAAAATCCTTAAAAAACGAGAAATATGATCTCGACGCCGAATACTAAAAGCAAAACGTACAACTACGTTTATTATTAACTAGATGACCCGTGCGAATATTTCGCACCGTTAGTTGTCATTTTTGTAACATAAAATGAAAATAATTAATAGAAATTTTAGTAACTTCAATACATTTTAAAATATAATTTTTATCAATGAAAATATTAATTTTTCAATTTCTAATTATTTTTCGTCATTAGTGTTAGAAATAAGCTTTAAAATGAGATATCATTCATTAAATTTGATGCGGTGGTATGGGAGATATTTGCAACCGACAAAAAAGTGCTTTAGAAATAATATATATGATGATTCTTTTCAAGTGCATCGAACATGTGCCTGAATAAACCTCGAACCCAAAAAACATTCAATATGCAATATTCAAATACATATGCAAATAAAAAAGAACCACACATTCCAGAGTTAACATAAGAAGCTAAACTGTTTATATATAAAGTAAATAAAAGAGGACCTAAAACTTTAGGTAATCCTGAAGAAAGTGTTTGTACTGTGGAACTTATCACATTTAAAGCTAAATTTAGATCTATGTATGTACATGGTTAGATAGTATAAGTTTACAAGCAGTTTTGGAAAATTTAATTCATTATTAAGTTTCTTAATAAGAACAAATGGTCAATAGAGTTAAATGCTTTTGAAAGATCGAGAGAAATAAGAGCACTAAGAGTATCCCCATTCACATTATGCCTAATATTATCAGTCAAAGTAAGAAGCAGAGAAGTTGTATTTAAGCCTTTCCGAAACGCAAACTGTTTAACATAAATAGAATCCTTAGCTACATTCAGAATTTGGCTCTTTACTTTACATATGTTCAACAACTTTAGACAAAGCAGGTAGTACCGAGATCGGTCTAAGATCCAACCAAATTTGACCACATTATCTATATTTGCTACGGTTTTAGGCGTATTGAAATAATTTCCCAGAATGGGCATTATATGGGAAATATGGGAAATTATGAACCGATCTTACCGACATTTTCTTCTGTGATTTAAACTGTGATGAAACTACGAAAGATACCACAGGTATAACAAATAAAAAGGGTATTTAAGAAAAAAGGGGTATTTTAAGGTAAAATATGGTCAAGTTCATTGGTATGTGTTAATTAAATACATTAGACTAAAATAAAAGTAATTATACATACTTGAATTATAAATCAATATTTAAACTAAGGAACATTCCAATATTAGTGATATTATCAAAAAAAAGTTACTTTTACAAAAACCTTTGATAATTTTAATCACTGTTTAAAAATACTTATTCTATATTTTGTAATTAATTCTTCACTTGGAGTCACTTCTTCCTGCTCTGATTCGAACAAATTGAGAGAGCAAAGCAAGTTTCTATTTTAAGTTTGTTTGTAAATAGTTTCCGTGAACACTATGACACTGGACGTTATGACATGCTTCTAATTTTTATATGTATGTTCACAAAACTCATGAGAACTTTCTTAAGGAATATGTAAACTTGTAGTTATTTTCAAAAGGTTCAAAAAGAGTCATACATTTTGGAATATGGAAACTTGTAGTTATTTTCAAAAAGTGTCATAAATTTTGTTAAAATGATACAAAGGGATACATTAAAAAAAAGGATCACAAAAAGTATCATTGGCATTAAAGAGGGTCATAAGTGATTCTTTAGTTTTTCAACGGCAACACTGAAAACGATTTTGTATTTTCTATCTCTGATTAGAAAAATTCTCCACAGTTTATAATATTTTTATAAGATATTAATACTATTATCCAAGTTTTTACGTGTATTCGTGGGGTGAGTCAGAGTTGTTGCTGCATATATTGTATGTATTGAAGTCGTTAATTGTACCGGCTTTATTAATTCAACACACATGTTGTAGTAACAACAGCACGCATACAAACGTGTACTGGGCACATACCTACAAACGCACTTTGATCTTTCCTTTTTTACTCCTCTTTTATAATTTAAGTTTATTTTAATGTGTACAGTAATGGCTCATAACATTTTAAAACAACAGTACAGTGCTGTTGTTGTCTCTCCTTATTCTATAATTTCCTCCCTCGTGATTAGTCTTTTTTGTGTAATTCAGGAGATTTCAGTAATGGGAAAGTTGTTACGATCGTACTTTTTGATGCATAAAACACATTTACGACAGCAGGCTACCGACTTAAATGTGCCAAAAATAAAATACGCACGCTTATATAAGAATGATTGTTTTGTAAACTACAAGTTGTGGTCCATGTTGCTTTTGTCGCGTAGTCAAATTAAACTAACTTCAGATTTTGTCAACTACAAACAGTGATGGAAACTGTGGCACAATTGTGCCAATTGTAGCACTTTTGATTGTTTGACGGTCCAGTGAAAACCTATTTTTGACCTTTCACGTCAAAATTTAACTATCTAATTTTAATCGTTTAATACATTTTTCAATGTTATTTTTTCACTGTGCGAATACTACTTTTATTTACGAAATGGTTTTATTTGTTCAGGGCCAAATAAAAGCGGTTTGATATATAATATAAAAAATATATAAAGCGTTTGTATAAAGACGTCGGACTGTTTTGAAAGAAGTGTTAAAATTAAACAAAAATGGACAAAAATACTTTTTAACAATGTGAATTTTTGATTTTTTCTTAATAAAATAAAACACACATATGTACTATATTATTAGGCTTTATTATTGGTTTTATTATTTATGTAGCCTGTGTGGAGAATGTGTGATGTATATGTGAAAAATTAGTTTCTGTATTTTATTTTAATATTTAAATAAAATTGTTAATTTCCATCCCTGGGAGATCCCTCAAATTTCATGTCGGGATGTAGCAACAACATTACTAACAAAAACAAAAGCTGCAACAAAATAAACGGAACATGTTTAAGAATACATACTTACATAGATACAATATTTTCTATGTTTTTGTAAAAATTTTAATGTATGCGTTAATTAGAAATACCAAATTGTTAAAGGTACATACAGGGTTGCGCATTGTGCTCCAATAAGAAATTTATACCTATAACTTTTTTTCATCAATGTATTTATTTCACTTATTTCTGTTTTATTGTACATATACAAAATTTATTTACTGCCTGTTTTTAGGACGCTAGTGCAAAAGTGACTCGTTTAATTAACATTTAACTTTTCAAAATTTGTTTTGGTTTTAAATGTGAATTAAACGAGTCATTTTTGTAAGGAAAAAGAACTGAAAGATGTCAAATACGATAACCAGTACCGAAAAACGATCGCAATCTATGTAGAAATAACTCTTAAATTAATAGAAATAGACTAATAAATGACTTGAAAATGACTCGTATATGCAGCGAAATAAGACTGAAAAATGACTCGAAAAACGATCGCAAAAAACAAAAAAGGCTCTTAAATGAATAGAAATAGACTGATACATTTTTATAAAAAGACTCCTAAATAACAAAAAAACTACTGATTAATGACACATAGGCGATTAGAAATATGTCTTATATTTATATGAATCGAAAAAGACGCAGAAAAGAAGTTTAAAAAGACTGATAAATGACTAGAAAATTATTCGAAAATTATCATATATACCATTAGAAAAGAATCTAAAATGACTCTAAACTAATAAAAAAAACTTATCATAAATGACTCATCAAGAAGAGTCGCGGGTAGGGTACCATTTTCTACCGACAGAAGTATCATTTATGATCAGAAAATGAGCGCATATTCTGATTTTTTAATCGCGTTGAAGAGTCAAAAAAGACTCGATTATGATTAAAATTTTACAAAATTTTTACAAAATGCTAGCTGGGAATACATACATAGATACAATATTTTCTATGTTTTTGTAAAAATTTTAATGTATGCGTTAATTAGAAATACCAAATTGTTAAAGGTACATACAGGGTTGCGCATTGTGCTCCAATAAGAAATTTATATAACTTTTTTTCATCAATGTATTTATTTCACTTATTTCTGTTTTATTGTATAGAAAATTTAATTTTATATAACTAGTTTTTGAATATGGTAGACCGTAAATGACCCCATGCACATCCACGCATATGCGACACCTGATTAGAAAATTATTTATTGCAGCCTGAAGGGGACCGTTCTTAGCGCAGTTCCGTCTCATGGATTAGATTCACTCCATATACGGAAATTTTGCTTAATTACATTGCCGTTTAGATCAAATGGCCTCATCAGACTTTAACTAGCAATTAAACAAGTTGTTGGACGGAAAAGAACGACTGCAATGCATTGTACCGCTGCACTATCCAAATCCTGTTTTCGGTATCCTTAGCATTAATTTTAATTAATCTTAATAGTAACCTGCCAATTAAAAAAAGCCGATTATTCGCACAGAAAAAAGTTATAAGCACGATTTGTGGGCCACCCTGTATATTATTTTATGTTGCATTTGTATGTCAGTACTTTTCGTTTAAAGTCACTAGGTACGCTTATAGTCACATTAGCGATATAGTCCATTTTATCTGTTTATTTTGCCGCTATAAGTTAATCTATATATATAAAACAGGATGTGTGTGTATGTATGTATGTATGTATGTATGTATGTAACGTATGGACTCCAAAACTCCGATTTTGATGAAATTTTAAGGGAATCTTCAGATTTTTCAGGCGGGTGACGCTGTGAAGTCTGAATTTTGATTTTCGTTCTGCGGGCGGAGGGGCTAGGCAAAATCCAATTTTCATATTGCACCACCGATGACATATATCACTCATTTGCTGCAAGACCGGCATAACTCAAAAAATGAAATTTTGGAGTTAGAGATGCAGAATTGTTCGCTTTGTTTTTCTTTATATTGTGTATTAAATTCATATTTATATCTTTTATACTTTCCCAGTTTGAAGAGAATGTGTCTTCTTTTTTTCTAAGAAGTTAGAGCAAATCAAAAACTTTAAATGCGTTTATCTTGAAATGGATTTTTTTGAGTTATGCCGGTCTTGCAGCAAATGAGCGATATGTACATTAGGGCGGGTCGATTTTTTTTTTAAATCGTATAGCAAAAACGTTATCTTCATAAAATTCTAAGAAAATTCTCAGAAAAAACCATGGGTCTAAAATAAAATCCTAATCCGCGTCTCTCGACTTGAAAATTTATATGCCCGCCCTTGCAAAAAAAAATGTTTTTTTTGAAAAAATAGCTTTTTTCAAAAAGAAATCGAATTTTTTTAATAAAATTGTTTAGTAAGGTAGTTCTTTTGCACTTTATATTTTTTTACACTCACAATTTTTTTTACATTATCCATGGTTTCTTCGGAGAATTTTCTTAGAATTTTATGTAGATTACGTTTTTTCTATACAATTTTTTTTACATTATCCATGGTTTCTTCGGGGAATTTTCTTAGAATTTTATGTAGATTACGTTTTTGCTATACGATTTTTAATTTTTTTTCATCCATACAAATCGACCCGCCCTAATGTACATACATTTATTTTTTTTTGCTTTTTTTATTTTATTTTTTTTTTGAAAGCCGTTGTCATGTTTTTCAAAAAGAGATATCAAACTCTTAAATCGGTTATGTAGTTCCGAAGATATTAAAAAAAACCTATGTAAATAATGATCCAATATTAAAATTTTAAAACTTTCGAAATCCACGAATTCCGATTATTTCCAACGACTTACCGTTCCAATTCAAGCGGCTCTTATTCCCTTTGCGTCTTGCCTTTGTTATTACCATCAGCAAAGCATTAGGCCATCATTAACTATATTATTAAGATGAAGTAATAAATAAATATAATTTCCAATTTGCCTTAAATACATGTGTTCTTTTTTGATTGAGCCCATATCTACACCATTTGTAAGTTATTCTGTAAAAAAAACTTTATGATAGGTTTTCCATGGATTTTTATTTAAAGGCCGTAAATTTCGTTAAAAGCTCAATTTAAATCGTATGGTAATACAACACTAATATTTGCTTAGGTCCAGCAAGACGGACCGGGTGAGCTCCGCACCCAGTTTCTTGATCCTTAATGTAAAACAATACTTTCAAAGATAATTTAATATAAATTCCTGCCATCGAGTTATGACTTCAGTTCATTCTCTGCTCTCCGAACAAAAGATCCTTTAGCATTTTCGATTTGCAAAATCAGGGCGCTGATTCTGTCAGTCGTTTTCGATCGAATCAGTCGATAGATATTTTTTTTTGTAAAAAAAGACTAAACAAGTTAAAGTGCTATATTCAGCGGTGCCGAATCTTTGATACCCTCCACCGACAGTTAGAATATATCAGGATTTAGCCCTGGCCCATACTATAAAAAGTTTGCTTCGGAGATTTTCTTTTGAAACTGCATTCGTGTCCATAAAATTAAACTTTTGTTTTGCAGCATTTTGTATGCCTTCTCTCTTTCTTTCTCTTTTAAACGTTAGTGCTGAAAATTATTTTAATGCTCATTCTTCTACTAGTTTACTCTGCAAAGATTTAACTGAAACTATTACATTTAACACTAGAGAACGCAAAAAGTTGGACAAGTATCCATCATGTCTGCCTAATATTAAAAGTTTTACATATCAAAGTTGTTCTTATTCGACCTTTCGAAATTTAAATAAATAAAAAACTAATCAAGCTCAACCCAGTGTTTTTTTTTGTAAATAAAAATTCCTTTTTATTTGCTTCCAATATTTCGATCTTTTGTGAAGATCATCATCAGGGATTTCTTTTCCTTAAATATTTCTACAAACATGTTTGTCCAACCAACAAACACCCCAATTAATAACACAAAACATTTGTACAAACGTAAAGTTTTAACATGTTTGCCAAGTCAATTGTGTGGTGTATTGTGCCCTTAAGCAGTTTATCAGCTATTTAAGGGTGAGTTAAGAACAACTTTTAATATTGACAAAATTCTAAATAAACGATATAAACGAATTTTGGGAGAGAAGTTGATGTTAGGCAAACAATTTATTTAATGTTTAATATAAAAAAATTAAAATTATAAATCTTTTGATTTCTAGCAAATGCTGGAAGATATTCAGCCCAATTATGAATAAAAATTCCTCGGGAGTTTTTGTCCTTTTCCCATTTTTACAATTGAATCAACATTGGAATAATGGGAGAAGGGAGCAAACTCCCGGGGAATTTTTATTAATAATTAGGCTGATTAGCTAGATGTTTTTTTTTTTTTTTTAATATTTCAATCAAGATTTGTTTTGGCTGATCACATCAAATTTTTTTTTGATTTAATTGCCATTCATTCTTACAAAAAAATGTCCATCAAATTCCAGAACTCAGTGAAAAAAATTTCTGCGCTTCTAAGAAGAAAAAAAAACCGGGAAATAAGAAACCCTATCCATTATTGACAACACTTATATAAAGAAATACTGAAGAAAACTTCAATCAACAACTTATTGTTACTTTTAAAATCCCTATACTTCGGTTCAAGTAATGAGATCTGTATTAAGTGCGAATCCTTTTTACAATCCCACCTTTAGTTTTAAAGCTAAGTAAGATCACGACATCAGTGAAAGCACCTGCTTTAGTTGCTCTTTCCTTCTTTTTTATACAAAAACCAAAGACAAATTCGCACTTGTTGCCGCAAAACCGAAACGTGTTGGTTCCCTTTTCCCATTTCTTCAAAACCACACATGTTTTGCATGTGTGTTTGTTTGTAAATAACGTTAGTCCTTTTTCATATTCTTACCTATCAACAAATAAATGTCGTGATCAATGTTTAAATAGTTTCAATAGTCCTTTCAAAACATATGCGACCTAAAGCAACCATTCACATTCATTTTTTACAACTTGCTTCTTACTTGATACCTACATCGTTATTCTTTATTTCCTTTTACCTTTAGTCTTCATTTGTAACTCGCTTCATTTGTTACTTCATTTGTTACGCTTGATCGCTTAAAAAATAGTGTTTTTAAAAACAATTGACGAAAATGTTTTCGTCAGCTACAAAATTGTATTAGAACTCGAATGTGTTTGGAAATAAATTAAACAAAAAATTTATTTGGTATTTGATTTCAGTTCCAAATTTTTAGTGATTTTTTTCGAAAAGTGCTAAAATGTGTTATGGTTAGTAGAAAATTTGGATAAAGAGGAATAAAACATAAAAGTACTAAGTATAAATAAAAAGAAAGTGTAATAAATTGTTAAAAATAAACAAATAAATTATAAAAACATATAAAAAAATAAAACTGTTTGGGCGGATGTTTTTCTTGTTAAGCTAAAAAAATATTTTTAAAACAGCCAACTACTAAATACATATTTATGTATACAGACCACAATAGTGGAGAGATTATTATGCGTTTGTGCTGATGTTTGTAACACCTTATAATATCGATTTCACGATGCTCGCCCCGCTAGCTGGCAGTCCATATAAACAGATCGTCATTTTGGTGATAATCAACGGTGTGCTGAATATCGAAAACTTAAAACGCAAGAATTTGGAAGTTGTTTTTAATACACTTTTAAACAAATTTTTGTTTTAAACTCTGTTTAACAGAGAAATATTTGTATAATATTTGTTATAAAATTCTTTTATTTCAGAAATCTTAATAATAACGACTTTTAAAATTCTTGCGCTTAACGTTTTGATTTCCAGCACACCTCGAATTGGATCAAATTTAAATTTGGTACAAACGACAAAGCCTATGGCAATTGGAGACAATCGGTCTATAATTTAACAAAGTCCCCATACAAGTTTCTCTCCGGAATAGGTTCTTTATGCCCATCTTATTATGTTGGTACTAAGATTAAATTTGGTCAAAACCTTATTGCAATCATCTTACCAAATTTTAGTGGAATCGGTCCATATTGACCATAGCTCCCATACAAGTAATAATTATCCGGAAAATAGTATTAATTGCCATAACTTCCTTATAAATGTTGATATTGACATACAAATTAGCGACAATAACTTTTATGTCATGTCAAAATGTTCTGCTGGTAGGTCCAAAATTAACTTAAAAGCAAACAAATCTCATATATGTGGATAGAGACTACATAATATTCGGCACCAAGAACTTTTAAGTGAATTTTAAACTCATAACATAATATTTTTCTGGCGGGTTCACGATTCCCCCATGGGTCCAAAATAGTGTACACTTTTGAAATTTGTTCTAAATACTGGTATAGCGTATCAATAGGTCGGGCTTGACCGACTGTACATACTTACTTTTATTTCTTTATTAAATTAGAAAATTTTTAAACATTTTAAATATTTATGTTTTATTGTTGTTGTTTTAAAACCACTGCGTAAAAATAAAGAAAAAAAAATCGTTCTATTGATTAATCATGACATCTATAACTGTGTATAAAGTGATGAAGAAAATTATTGCAAATTTAAAATATTTAAAATTTCAAAAAATTTTAAATTTATAACAATGGGTGATTTTTTAAGAGCTATAGGAAAGTTAAAAAAAACACATACAGCCCAATTATGAATAAAAATTCCCCGCTGATAAAATTCAGAAAAATGCATGAAATCTTTATTTGAATCGATAGTACGGTCCATATAATTTAATGTTTGAAGATTATTTCATGCAAATGTTGACCGTGATTGCGCCTCAAATGGTCCATCCGCTTAGTCCAATTTTGGCATACTCTTTCCAACATTTCGGCCGGTATCTCATGAATAAATGCTTCAATGTTGTCTTCCAATGCGTCAATTGAAGCGGGCATGTGTGTATAGACTTGAGCTTTAACATAACCCAACAAAAAAAATAGTCTAAAGGGGTTAAATCGCACGATCTAGGCGGCCAATTGACCGGTCCCGAACGTGAAATAAAATGTTCACCGAACTTACCTCTCAATAAGTCCATTGTAAAGCGTGCTGTTTGGAATGTGGCGCCGTCTTGCTGAAACCACATGTCATGCAAGTCAAGCTCTTGCATTTTGGGTAAAAAAAAGTGGATATCATCTCACGGTAGCGCTTACCATTCACAGTTAAGTTACGATTCGCATCATCTTTGAAGAAGTACGGTCCAATGATTCCACCAGCCCATAAACCACACCAAACTGTGACTTTTTCTGAATGCATTGGTAGCTCTTGCAATGCTTCTGGCTGATCTTCACTCCAAAATCGACAATTCAGAGGGTCGATTAAACTGACCATAAAATGGAAGAACTTTCTTCCATTTTGATAATAAAATTGAATAATTTGCAAGCGTTGTTTGTTTGTAAGACGATTCATGGTTAAATTATAGATCAAACTGAAGATGTTTGACAGTAAAACAAAACACGAAACGTGCGTCAGCTGTTTAAACCAGTGTTGCCAAAAAGATAATAGCTAAAAAATCACCCGATAGAACACAAAGTGGGAATTTTTAAGTGTTTTGTGAAAATAATAATTAACATATTTTAATTGTGTTTAAATAAAAACTGCCGTAAAAATATTTGTAATTAAAAAAAAATAACAAAACTAATTTTCTATGAAAATTTTACCTTATAAACGTTTATAAAATTTAATAATCGTTTATGAAAATGGAGAAAAGTCTTTCGAATCTTATAAAAATAAATATTATAGTAAGACACCTGTAAAATTATCCTATGTTTTGACGTTACATTTTAGTCTTCAGCTGGGATCACATGATTGCCACAATGCGCCAATTTTCGCACTTTTTAATACACCAATCGTGTGACTGCACAACCAATTGGCTCACGTTCCAATCGAGGACAATATTGTGCTTACTTTAACCAATCAAATGCAACCCTGGTGCGGCAATCGCGCGTCAATAAAAATAACAAAAATGCACCAATATTTATTGTCTTCTTGTGCGGCAATCAAACAACACAATACGCGCCAATATTTGGCTTTTTTTAAATAGATTTTACGTATTTGTGTTTCCTTTAGCAAGTAATGAAGATAAATATGTATTGATTTATTATGCATTTTAATTTTTGTTATTAGCAAATATGTATTTTCACAAGCATACTATGTAGCTGTTAAGTGCGAATATTTTAATGAAAGACATTTAATAAAACTAAGTATTATTTCTTTTACAGATATTTATCGTTGATATTTCTTAAAGAAAATATTTGTTAACTTGAAACTTGTTAAAGTAGCCGAGATTTTTCTTTATTGATATCGTTTAGTAAAGAGAAATTAATAAAGTTACAGAATTTAATATTTTCAATTAGGCTTAAGTTCATGAAATTTAATTTTCATTAAATTATTCTTATGAAGAAAGGAATTTTACAACATGAAAATTAATTAAAATTGTTATTGATAATCTTTCATTCTTGACGTGGCTCGGGCTCGAACCCTGGCCGGCAGGTTACCATGACATGTTTCGATCGCAACCACTCGATCTCCTCAGATGGATTTGCCGTCTTACACTCGCAGCCATCGACGACTGCTGACGTCAATAGTCAAACATCAATCCTTAAACCAAATTGTATTTTAACATTTGGTAGATCGAAATTTGCTTTCCTGAATGATTATCGATTTTAACTGATTTTACATGTTTTTTCCTTACTTCTGTTTTTTCGTACTTTTGTCAAGAATTTTTCTTGAAGTCCAAGTACATTTTTTGTTTTTTCATTTTGTCTTTCTCTTTTCTGTTGACCTTTTTCAGCACAACTTGAAGGACAAATGATACATAGAGCTCGTGCCTTAGCTTTAACAATAATTAGTATTGTGGTTATTTTGTTGAACTATTTATGGTTTTTAACCCAAATTTTTTAATATTTTCAATTAGGCTTAAGTTCATGAAATTTAATTTTCATTAAATTATTCTTATGAAGAAAGGAATTTTACAACATGAAAATTAATTAAAATTGTTATTGATAATCTTTCATTCTTGACGTGGCTCGGGCTCGAACCCTGGCCGGCAGGTTACCATGACATGTTTCGATCGCAACCACTCGATCTCCTCAGATGGATTTGCCGTCTTACACTCGCAGCCATCGACGACTGCTGACGTCAATAGTCAAACATCAATCCTTAAACCAAATTGTATTTTAACATTTGGTAGATCGAAATTTGGGTTCGAGCCCGAGCCACGTCAAGAATGAAAGATTATCAATAACAATTTTAATTAATTTTCATGTTGTAAAATTCCTTTCTTCATAAGAATAATTTAATGAAAATTAAATTTCATGAACTTAAGCCTAATTGAAAATATTAAAAAATTTGGGTTAAAAACCATAAATAGTTCAACAAAATAACCACAATACTAATTATTGTTACAGAATTTAGTTACTGATATTTAAATATTATTTTAATTTTATTATTTCATTTTCTATGCAAACGTTAACATTCGAAATTGTTGAACAGACTGTTAATTTTTGGAATTTCATAAATTTTTCTTAAAATATTTCAAATAAAACTGTTCAACTAAAAATTATATAGTAGGTACCTATACGAATAAATTTTTCGTTTTTAATGATGATACCAACAAGAACTTCCAAACAAGTGAAAAAAATACCACAACAGCTGCTTTCGCAGTTGTCAAGTAAGAACAACCGTGTGACAGTGCTGCGGCAATTATTGTACCCATTTCACTTTCTACCAACTAGCGGCAATTAAATTTGTATAAAACAGGGCAATCCTGTGATTTCACAATCAAAATTGTGTCATATTGGTGCATTTGCGGCAATCGTGTGATCCCAGCTTTAGAGTTGAAAAAGAATCCTTAATTTTTAAATGCTCTTAAATAACAATTAAGTAAGCTACATGTTTTAAGCATACAATTAAATTTTAAAACAAGTAAGAAAGTATAGTCGGTCAAGCCCGACAATATGATACCCTACACCACAATATTAAAAAACACATCATGCATATATTTCCATATAAATATGGATTTATCTATGTTTATAAAACTCATTAAAATCGGGTTAAAAGTTTGAGGGGCAGAAATTGCCCCCTACCTCCCCTTGTGGTCCTATTTTTGAAAAACTGTATAGCTTATGTGTCCATATAGAAATGGATCTATCTATGTTTTGAATTTCATAAAAATCGGTTTGAGAGGCAGAAATTGGCCCTATCTCCCCTCGTGGTCCTATTTTTTAAAAAATACATCCCTTTTGTGTCCATGAAGATATGGTTCTATGTAAGTTTTAAATTTCATTAAAATCGGTTTGATAGTTTCTGAGAGGAAGAAATTTCCCCCTATCTTCCCTCGTGGTCCTACGATTTGGCCCATTTTCAATAGGCTTGGTCCTTGTGTTCTGAGTCGATCGGAATACTTTAAGGTGGGTCTAGGACCAATATTTTAAGGCGTTACACACATCAGCACAAATGCATGCCAGCCAGCCGGCCTGCCAGCCTGCCAGCCAGCCGGACGGACATCTTTAGTTCGACTCAGAAAGTGATTCTGAGTCGATCGGAATACTTTAAGGTGGGTCTAGGACCAATATTTTAAGGCGTTACACACATCAGCACAAATGCATAATACCCTCTCCACTATTGTGGTGTGGGTATAATTATTCGACTTGGAACATCTCAAATTGGTAGCAATATATTCATTCATCATCCTCAGACATAATCCCTCTTCTGGCAAAATCAGGGCTTGACGTTTTTAGGGTTCAGATGATGTGATATCCAATAATAAAATAAGTAAGACTAGATTTTTATTATGACATTTTTCTTTGCTTTGGGGAACAGACATGTAAAGGGTTTTTTTTTTAAACCCCAAAGAACGTGAAATTTAAAAAAATTACACAAAGAAATAAAATTTTATTATTTCTTGACGAGTCGCATTATTGCCGTTCAATTTTCTTATTTTTGAAGAAATAGGATTCGCCTAAACGGTCCATAATTTAGCTTATTTACAAACCCGTTCAGGTGGACGATTATGTGTGCCATAAAAATCACGATATCGTTTATAAAATGCGTGAATCAATGACTGATTTTCAAAGTAAATTTGCATAATTAAGTAGAGCTGTTCAAGCGTCTGATCATAAATGTCAAAAAGTGAGCGTAGCATGACTGTTCGTAAGTGTTGTCTGGCTTAAAAAACATCCTTTATTTGAATTTTGTTGATGAACGTTGTTGTTGATTTCTACCATAGATATCTAGGCAGATATTTCTACAATGACCTAAGATTTGTGCAATCTTCAAGACATCATAAGTTTCAACCTGGGCATAAAATGGCTAACCGACAGCAATTTTTAAGCGATAAAGGCTAGTGTGGATTGCTTTTAATTTATTTTAAATTTCGCCGTTGGTTAGTAAATTCTTCATCTTTTCTTTCTTTATTTTCTTTACTGTAAAGGGATTAATTAATGTCCTCATCGATCTTCGAGTGGACCCAACCTAGAAATCTTACGATCTAGCCTAACGGTTTTTTTTAGGATTTCCGCGGACAATTTGAAAACAATTTCCCGGAAAAATTCTTCCTAGATTTGTAGGGGGCCAAATACAAAATAAAAAAAAAGTTTTTTTTTTAGAATCTGTGAATTACTTATTTTCATAAGTTACTTTTTATATTAAAAATTTTTTTCTCGAATGAATTCTATCAGGTAAATTTCCATTTTAGAAATCTTTTTTGCAATAGTTCTTTCCTTCATATTTCACATACTTTTTGCTTAAGCCAACCTTTAGTTAACATTGAAGCTATGGAAATAAAATTGAAATTTACCCAATAGAATTTATTCGAAAAACAAAAATGTTTTTTTTTTAGTTTTTAAACTTTGTTTATAAGAATTAACAATAATCTGAAAGAAGAACTCTTATATTAAACGAATATTTACAATTAATTTTTGGAGTCCTTTAAGGAAATATGTATGTATATCTGGGCAGTAATTCTTAAGGTTGATGTTCACGTCTTAATTTTTCACTAAACTATTCTTATAATAAGCCTTTGCAAAATCTAAACTTTAAATATCTAAACTGGTGTTATTTTTAGGCACTTTCACTATCACACAAGTCTTATGTGTTTTGAGGAAAATACAACCCTGTTATGATTGATTACTTATTGTTCTTTGAAAAATTTTAAACAATAATTAATTGAGGGTAGCATTTTTGTTAAAATACTTAAGTATTGTGGGATAGAGTAAAACGGCCTTTAATGGTAATTGGTTAACATCCCGTTCACAATACAACGAAATCTAGTAGAATTTCTTTGAAATCTTTCTCAAACTACATGGAAGCCCGTTTTAATCTAACACACAAGTCTTAAGTATTTTGACAAAAATGCAACCCTGATCTAATTATTGTTTGAACATTTTTGAAAAACAATAACAACTTATCATGACAGGGTTGTATTTTCCTAAGGATACGTAAGACTTGTGTGATAGTGTAGAGAAGTGCTGGGAAACTATCGATAGTATTATCGATAGCCTTAAAATATCGATAGGAAAAATATCAATATTGATATTATTATTATTTAAAATACAGCTATGAAGACATGTAACAGCAGCTATACACTCACTGTTTTTTGTTGCAAGTTTTTACTTGCTATTATTACTTCGCTGAATTACAGCACTGAATAAAAACAACAAGAATGGTAGGAGGTATGGATTTCTTGGCTATGATTTTTACTGCTAATTAAATGCCTTTATGTCGAAATTAGTATATGTTTACACAGGGACTGACATGTCAAATATTTTTGTAATGTTGTAAAAAAAATGCAAATGCAATTGCAATTGCGAGCATAGGATAAAACAATGAACGACCATTAGAGGATAAGTCCCTTAGAAAATTGTCTTAAGTTGCAATTAAATAACTTATAGTCTCTGGTACTTCGGTGCACGAACTTTTGGTCTTAGAAGATCCCTAGTAAAATTTGATGCAGAAAATATTTGTGGAACATTTTAATCCTCTAAAGTGCCATTGAAGTATACTTTTATGTGAAAGTTAAAAAAAGGACAAAAATTACCTCTTAAAATTCATCTGAAATAGTATTCCAGCTCAGAAGTACATTTAGTATATTTTTTTTGACGTATACCAAACGCCTTTTCAAAAAATTAAAAAAATTGTAGATGCCGATATTTCGGGAACCCTAGCTTACTTTTCAAAACCCTGTGGTTGATTTGCTCTACCAATAGTCTAGTTTCACTTCGCGTTGCAAGTATTGTGTCTGTATTTGTTTGCTACGCAGTGTTTTATATCAGGTGTAATTTCATTTAAATCGGGTAATTTTGCTTCATCTCAAGTGTAATTTTAAATTTTGCTGGTGGTAACACTGCGTTGAGGTAGAGTTTCCGAAAAACCGCTACAATTTAACTATCAATTGCTTTTCTTCTTAATTTTTGGATAATAATTAATTAAAAATTCCATTAGTATAAATGTTTGATTTGCCGAGTCATTTACAACAATTATATTTCGAGCGATACTAAAATAAAACGTGAATTTATATCAACAAAATTTGAAAGTTAATACAAAATTTGTCATTTGCAAAATCGTAAAATATAAAGTTTAAATCGTCAATAGTCCGTTTCTTTTAATCGTTTCCTAATTGTCAAATCTACTTGGTCCTAAAATACAAGCTCATTTGCTTGCTGCCGTTACGTTACAAAATGTAGACTTTTCGATGGAAATTATTTGATGTTCTTTTAAGATATTTGCCAATTTTTGTGTAATAAGGGTAGCCAGATCTTAAATTCGGAAAAAGAGTATATTGAATACAAAAAAACAGTGCAATCAAGAAAAAAACTGTACATTTTTTGACGAAAACATAACCATTTGTTTAAATTAGTTACCCCCAATTTCACCAAGTTCAGTTATAAGTAGCTATCAGTTATAGCTGTCGAAACATATTGTTTACTGGAAGTTAAAGAAATAGTTAGTTTTTTTTTTTTACTGTTAGGACCAGCACTCAGGGGATGACCCCTACTAATGCATTGCATTGTGTTGGAACTAGGAAAATAGGTTATGGGAAGGAGGATAAAGGGAGTAGTGTTTGTGAACATTCGAATTGAACTTAATCATGTTGTAAGTGAGAGGGAAGACTTCTGCAGCAAGGTTATTCCACATACGAACAGTCCGGGAAAAAAACGAATTCTCTCTGTAATGCGTTGTACGATTCACCTGCCAATCGACCACATAAGGATGGGCTCTTAAGGAAAAACGTGTATTACGAACAAATGTACGGGTTTCGGGAACCAGATCCCTGATTTCGTCGGAACACATCCCATTGTAGTAACGATAAAACAGGCAAATACAACCCACATTGCGACGGTGCTCAAGGGAGTCAATAGAATTGGTTACCCTACTGTTTTAACTGAAATACACTTAAAATGTATAACGTCAAAGGAATTATTTCCATTTTATGGCATTTCATAAATATTCGAAATTACTCCGTTTGCGTTGAAAAAGCAAATACCACAAACGAAGCATTTGACCAGGAAAACCATAACATTCCTGTAAGCCATATAAGAATGGAGAAAAGCCTAACTAAGCGCAAAACAATTAAGTCATTGCTTGTGTTAGTACAATTTTCTTTAAACATATTCGTATTTAAAGCAATTTTCACCACACACATAGTTGCACAAATCATATAGAATTTGAGAACACGTTTGTTTCCTAAATTAATCCTGCAGGAAATGTCACTAGTGAATGTTACCTGATTCACTGTTGACACAGTCACCAGTACTAGTGACTTATTATACCCCGGGAAATGTTATTTACAATAGATATTTAAAATGCGCGTGTCATTGGAAATATACTACTGACGTTGGTACTACTGACTAGGTACTGACTAGGTAGTTCCTTTGCAAACATACATATGTAGACATTGGAACCAGAGAATCGCTAGTACATTTTAGTAAAAGTAGTCTACACTTTTTGTAAGAATACGAAATCATAACAATCTTTTTTGATTATTTCTTCAACTTTTACAGGAATTGTACTTCTCAGTTGTTATTGAAAAATCTTTTTCGAATTAAAGCCAAATATAGTGGCAAATGTGACAATGTCACCAATATAGTCGACAAAACTGGTGGCTTGGAGACAATTGCACCCAGGTTTCCTTCAGGGAATTTTTCAATTTCAAACAATTTAAAAATTATTTACGGCCAATTTTACCAAGTTCAGCTATAATTAACTAATGGGTGATTTTTTAAGAGCTATAGGAAAGTTTAAAAAACACAAAATTCAGAAAAATGCATGAAATCTTTATTTGAATCGATAGTACGGTCCATATAATTTAATGTTTGAAGATTATTTCATGCAAATGTTGACCGTGACTGCGCTTCAAATGGCCCATCCGCTTAGTCGAATTTTGGCATACTCTTTCCAACAATGTTGTCTTCCAATGCGTCAATAGAAGCGGGCATGTGTGTATAGACATGCGCTTTAACATAGCCCCACAAAAAATAGTCTAAAGGCGTTAAATCGCACGATCTAGGCGGACAATTGACCGGTCCCGAACGTGAAATAAAATGTTCACCGAACTCTCCTCTCAATAAGTCCATTGTTAAGCGTGCTGTGAGGCATGTGGCACCGTCTTGTTGAAACCACATGTCATGCAAGTCAAGCTCTTGCAGTTTGGGCAAAAAAAGTTGGATATCATCTCGCGGTAGCGCTCACCATTCACAGTTACGTTACGATTCGCATCATCTTTGAATAAGTACGGTCCAATGATGCCACCAGCCCATAAACCGCACCAAACTGTGACTTTTTCTGGATGCATTGGTAGCTATTGCAATTCTTCTGGCTGATCTTCACTCCAAAATAGCCCGAATAGCCGTTTCAGTGGGTCGATTAAACTGACCATAAAATAGAAGAAGCGCGCGATGAACTTTCTTAACAGATTTCTGGCCTTCATGTGGCCAGAAATTGAGGATATAAAATTGTTCGAACAGGGTGGTGCCACTTGCCACACATCCAACGAAACAATGGCTCTTTTGCGTGAGAAACTCGTGGCGATGTCAATTGGCCATCGCGATCATGTGATTTGACATCGTTGGACTTCTTTCTTTGGGGATATTCAAAAGAAAAAGTGTACGTCAATAAGGCAAGAACAATTCAAGAGCTAAAGGATGAGATAATTCGGCACATAAACGACATTGAACCTCAATTATGTCTCAGAGGCATTGAAGATATGGACAATTGGATAGAGTTATGCCACCGAAGCCGTGGCGAGTATTTGGCCGATATTTTGTTTCACACATAATTGTCATAGATCCTTCTATAACAATACAAAATATTAAGATAATTATCTAAAAACTCTTTGTTTTATTAACAATTAACAGCATGCGTTTTTGTTGGACCACCTTTATATTCAAACATTCGGCCGCTATCAACTGTATTCCATTGGTAGACTCTTTAGTTTATGGATAGTAGGCCATATATGATAAGTTATTATATTCTTCCCCCGTTAACTCTCGATAACACTTGCAAACATTGCCAACATTTTTATTTATTTTGAACTTAACAGCGAAAAACTGTGCAAGGCAATTAACACTAAAGAAAGGCCAGAGGAAAAGGATTTCAATTTTAAAACAAAAAATATGCGAAGATTTATTACAAAAGAATTTGTTATTGTAAAATATTTTATGGTTTTACAAAAAATTTTACCTGATGTTAGATACATTTTTAGTAAGTACCTTACCTTAGTACAAATTAAAAAAAAAAATATTGTTTTTCCTTTTAAAATTAATCTCTCCTTTTTACGCTGAAAAACGGTTTAATCACGCATTTTATTTGTACGCCTTAAAGAAACAAAGAAGAAAAACGTTCAAAGGAAAATTGATGGAAAATCCAAACTGAAAATAGTAGTTTTAGGTAAAAGATTTTGAGTTTTATTTTTGTGTTGATATTTACAAAAATGTATTTAGCGATGAGTTTTTCTTTTGAATTTTAAAGAATTCAATGAAGAAATTGTTTGTTGCACGTAATTCTCTTGTTATTTCATTAGACGTTCGGTTTTCTAAAATAAACTTAAAATCCTAAATTCATATAAAATTATAGTTTATGTTTAATTTGCATCTACTAATTTACCACTTGCCTTTTACTTGTATACTTAAAAATTAGTTTAATTTTGTAAATTATGTTTTAGTTCTGTTTGTAGAAATGAATTATTAGATTTAATTAAGTTTTTTCTTTAATTCTTCCTGGAAGAATTAAACGAGCAAGCCGTCGTATTCGTGATCGAATTAGATTACGTTACTTAAAAATCGAGTTTTACTTATCAAATTCGTAAAAAATTATCTGTTTTAAAATACGAATTCGAGTAAAATTTAAAATTATACTCTTTTATATTTTTCATATGGAAGAGTAACTTTTGTCAATATAAGACAAAATTGAGTTATCTATCACATGCAGAAAAGGTGTAAAATCTTTTATTTTAGCCCCTATTGAAGTTGTTAATAATACGATAATAAACGGACTTAAAGCAATTAAACTTCAATAAAACTAAAGCTACGTTCACACCTATTAAATATTTGACGTCCTACACGTAACCCCTAGCTTTATTAAAGAATTATTTGCTTTTGCTAAACGTTTGGCTTGATTAAAATCCATTAAAGAGTTTCTAAATTACACTAAACAATTCTCTTCTTACAAATAAAGATTAGTAAGTGAATAGAACTTGTCAAAAATAAAGCTAAAGTTTGTTCAATTTATTGGTCACGCTTTTTTTTGGATTTTTTCTTCAAATATTTGTTAGGTCTGAACATACCTTAAGGGTATCTCGAAACTACAATATTCGTCGGAGGCTACTTTTCCATATTGACACAGATAAACTTCGTTCTTTAAATACCACTTATCTTAATCGATACACTTAAAAAAATTAAAATTGATTTCAATTAAAAAATTTGTGATATTTAATAACAATATTAATTCAACTAGATGACCCGTGCGAATATTTCGCACCGTTAGTTGTCATTTTTGTAACATAAAATGAAAATAATTGATAGAAATTTTAGTAACTTCAATACATTTTTAAATATAATTTTTATCAATGAAAATATTAATTTTTCAATTTCTAATTATTTTTCGTCATTAGTGTTAGAAATAAGCTTTAAAATGAGATATCATTCATTAAATTTGATGCGGTGGTATGGGAGATATTTGCAACCGACAAAAAAAAAACTGCTTTAGAAATAATATATATGATTTGCACCAGTTAACAAATCAATAGTATCAATTAAACCTTTAATTCACTTGATTAAACGTTTAATTTTTTGGAAATGTGTAAAAAAATTTGAAATTGAAAAATTTTAATAAAATACATAGTGATGTTTTGCGAAAAGAAAAAATAAAACGATGCGAAAAACAATTGCGCAGATGCATTAAAAAGTACCAATGACTAGATTTGCTACCTCCTGAAAAAACAAGGATAATTTTTAAAGAAATTAAACTAAAAATTTAACTCGATTTCCAGAACATGGCCAATAGTAAACAAAGTTTTATATATTATCAAACAAAATATTGTTAACATATTAAAGATCCGAATTCCCTTTGAAACTTCAAAAAATATTTACAGCCTGGCCCACGATGTCGACAAGAATTTTCTTTCGTATATTTATATTCACATTTATCGTGATTGGCGAATTTAAAATACGCCTGCGACTGTTTGGTAATAGATTAAAGAGAACGTGAACTTATTTCCTTTAATCTTTTACCAAACAGTCGCAGTCGTATTTAAAATACGCCAACAAAGATAAGGGTTATTATAAACAAAAACAAATTTTAGTTTTTTATTATTGTTTTCAATATAAATATGCGAAGAAATTGTTCTTGTCGACATTGTGGGCCTGGCAGTTAATAAAATTTTTAGTAAAAAGTTACATAAAATTAATTCGTGACATTTTTTTAAATTAAATCAAATTGAAATCGTTATTATGAGTGAGAGTACCTCGGCAAGCAAGTCGTGAGCTAGCCTATCAGTGAAAGGACAGCGGGTCAGGTTTTGTTTTCCGTTAGAGACTCTCTCCTGTTTCACTACAACAGGTTAAAGGTCTACGTTACTTTTGCTTGGTAATTTAATTAAGGTCTTTATTACGAACTAGATTCGACTGCCGACTGCAGCTGATCGATCGAATTTTCATTTGGTATTATGGCGTTAATTCGATAAAAAAACACTATTGTAAGTTTTACTGATTAAGTTAAGTAGTACATTTCAATCAGCTGGCATTTCAAATTGATACATGACCACAAAGGAAATTTGGTGCGTAAATTCGTCCGACGAAGATGAACTGACCTGAAGTAGTAAATGGTTAAGGCACATATTGAAAAGAATACCACTATACCTATGCTAGTTAATCCTAAGCATATATAAATTATCTGTAGTGCCGTCAAAAGTTTTGGAAAATCGTATTTGCCACCAATGGATCAAATACATTTATAAAGCTGCGAGAAGTTAAATTGTAACGGGCGTTCCAAGCAATTTAGCTCCTGCTGTATTTCATGCCACAATTTTACAGCCTAAACTTTTATGTTAATTTCTTTTGCCAACAAAGCATTTTTTTCCCAGGAAAACCAGCTTTTCAAAAACCTTACTACTACTTACGATTTTAGGCCTGCATCATATTCACAAAATAAATTAAGAAGTTGTATTTGGTCCGCTAAAATAAATGTTTTTGTACAAATACTCACATTTCCAGATTTTATTATTTTTAAAATTTTTGTTCTGTCAACCCCTAATACAAATAAATGTTTCATTCGATAGTCAATGATCGATAGCCAGCGAAAAACATTTTTCGAATGCAGCTCATAATAGGAACCTAAAATAGAATTTGTTAATTGTATTTATAGCGAATATTAATAAAAATTAGGTATTTTGGTCGATTTTTCTAACTCCTTAAAATACCTCACTCTGAAGGTGCGTTGCAACCTAATAATGCTCAATAGTACTCAGAGATATTGGGAAGATTCTTGCTCCGATTGAGTTTAATTACAGTTCATCCCATGCAATTTAAAATTCAGTGGCTTTTATATGAACTGACCTTAAGAAATATGTAGAAATAAAACAGAAATAAGACATGAAGATTATCGAAAATGGAGTGAGAAAACTAGTTGCCTAAGCCCTCCCAACCATATCTTTGCTTAATATTCCCAGATATCGGAAGTAAACGGTATAGTTTCCAAGTTTTTTCCATATCTGCTTTTTTTGAATCTGATTTCAATTTACACAATTTGTTAAGAAAAACTACGTTTGGAAATCACTATGATACAAGTAAATGATCAAATTTTTCCATACATCAAGAAGCAAATTACAAATGAACATTTTATTTTTTTTTTGTTTATAGATTTTAATTCAAGTGCAAATTTTTTTGTTGCCCATCTTTACATTCCACATAAACTACTTGCAATTTGTCTTCAACAGCTAGGAGCATATAATTAGTACAGTTTTAGAGAAATTACAAAAAAATTTTAAATACTCAACAGATAAATCCCGTTATTCTCTTTTACTTCGTACTTCATAAAGCTGTTCTGCTATTTTTTGAACCACGTCTGCTATACTAAATAAAAACAATTAAAATAATAGATAAGTAAAGAGTAAAGCAAATAAAACAGCAGACACAATAATAGTTTTATTGAAATGCTGCTGCTCATCTTGCAAATGCATTAGAATTTTTAAATGTTTCAATAAAAAGAAAAAATTAAAAATAAATAATCGTAACAATTGACGCATGCAATTTAGAAAAACGAAAAATGTATTACAAAACTATTTCACTAATATTTGCAACCAAAATTTTGTAAAAACAGACATTGAAATTTAAAAAAAAAAATCCAATTCAAATATTTTTCTTTTTAGTTTTGAAAATTTATTCTATAAACATACATATTTTCTAGTTACAATAAAAAAATAAACATCAATTTTACAAGATAATAACTTAATGATAGATGTTAATAAATTCAATTAAAAACGAAAACTTGGACGATGAATTGTATAAAATAATTTCAAATTTCAAAAAAACTATCCAAAACATTTTATTGTATGAATACAAACTTGCTGTTAATTATTTCAATTTCTTAGACAATTTAATGCAGAATTTATTTTTGCTTACCTTAGGTTGTGTTTTATTTAATTTATCACAAATTTATAAATTTTCATTTGCAATCAAAAAGAAATTGAGGTTAAATTTTTCCACCCACAACAAACTCTATTTACACATGAGAAACTAAAGAATTTTTTGCGGTGGCGATATATTTCAATTTACTTTTACAAAATATAGAACTCAGAGGAGACTAAACTGAAAATTTTAATAATGTTTAGTCCAAAAAAACTGTGTTTTATCAAAAAAGTCTAGGACTAATTAAACCTCCCTTGTATATTTATTCAATTGAATATTTTTAATCAGAAAAAACTTAGTTCTTAAGGCTAGTTTACACTATCTCACAAGTCTTACGTATTCCATAATACTTTGTGAGATAGAAATCTAATGAGTTTTGTTGCGACTGTCAAAAAATCTAATTAAACATAACAGTTTGTGTTTACACCATCACACAAAGTAAAAACACTCACACATGAAATACAATGCTACCCTGATCCAATGAAAAGTATTATTGTGTAAAAATTTTCCAAAAAACGATGAAGTCGTTTGGGATGTCAAACTTTTTTTATAATACTTGTCATTTTTATCACTCATGCATTCACACTATCAGCCTTTACATATTACTTGAGTTTTTGACATGTATTAATTAATACAAAGTATAACAGTGTAAACTAGCCTTTAATGTGAGTAAAATTTTTTTTTAGACATCAAAAAAAAAAAAGAATGACAAACGTCTAGGCATTTCCTTTATTAACATATTGATGAACTCTCGTCGCCCAATACCTAAAGAAAAAAGAAATAAAGAGAATTTAAAAATGTATAAAACTCTTTGAGGGACTTCAAGATTACTGATTTCAGCAAACACCATAAAATATAATCATCCTTATCGTGGTTGGCGAATTTAAAATACGCCTACGACTGTTTGGTAATAGATTAAAGGAAATAACTTCACGTTCCCTTTTATCTATTACGAAACAGCCGCAGGCGTATTTTAAATTCGCCAACCACGATAAGGGTGATAATTTTGATTATTTTTTTCGACCATAAAGTAAAACATTTCTTCCAAAGATCGGTAATATATTTTTTTAATTGATTTCTTACATGTTAAACATAGAATTACATTTAAATCAAAACTACCGAGTAATAGACGTAGACTTTTAGTCATAGTTGGGGGTAGCGCACTAAATATTTATTTAAATCAACATTGCACTCTCACTTAATAAAATAAAATAAATAACATGCACTTTTTTTAACAGCTTTAGTGATGATTGGTATTTTTTTCACTAGACATAAATGAATTGAGTGGTATTGCAAATTTTTTTCACTATCACTTCCGTATAAAAATAGTGCAAAATTTGAACTTGCAATCGAAAAAGCTGCATATAACATTGTCTCACTAAAATTTTTGATTTTTTTGAGGATACGCAAAGTACAACAAAATTAAATTTTGTCAATATCGAAATAATTCTTGGCTTTAATCATGAAAAAACAAGTCTGACTTAAAATTTAGTGCAACATTTTTAGATATATTCAAATTATTGAAGAAAAAAAGGTGCAATAAACTGATGATTGCTTTTGTTTAAATCCAACTATTTTTTTTAGTGCAACATTTTTTAACATCACTATCACTCATGTTTAGTGAGATGCCTAATTTTCAACTCATCACTCAACATCTACGAAATGATTGCAATAATTTTGCACTAACAATAAGTGAGAGTTAAAACTGCAAATTGAGTGAGTGCACTACCCCCATCTATGATTTAAGTCCGTTGTAGTTAAACCGGCTATAATCTCTGACTGGAATTGAACCTGTTATGCACTGTTGGACTACTAACCAACCAGGGCGCCTGCTTGCTGATATGGTATTAAGATTCTGGGAAACTTACACTAGCGAAATTTCAATTCAACAGATTTTTTCGTAAATCCAACCCCGATAAAGAAAGACTTCATGTAAATAACTTACAAATATCATAATTGAACGTCAAAAAACCTTAAAAGTTAAGATTTTCTAAAATAATTTCCTAAGTTGTCTGTCTTAAAACTCTCCGTTTTTCCGAAAATCTACGGAAAACTTTTCCCGAAAAGGAATCATAGTTAGAGTCAAAAACGAGAGCTTAAATGTAAATCTCTTCAACAATTTTTAGTTACTTGTAATTTTCGTAAACCCTTCATTTCACTTAAAAAATATTTTCATAAAAAAATTTTTTTAATTTTCATTTTCCAACACAAATAAAAGGGATTTATTAAATAACCCCCTAAATTTTTTTTACAACGTACCTACAAAATTTAGATCCAAATAAAGACTATTTATTAAATACTTTTTTTTTATATGAAACAATTTCTTTTTATCAGATTGTTGCTCAAACAAGAATTTATCGTGAACAATGCAGTAATCACTATTAAATAAATAAATAAATTTTCCGCCGAGCAGCTGGACTAAATAAATATTTAACGAGTGGCACACGACACAAACTATTAAAAGATAGTGTAATATTTTCAAAATAGTTTATTACAATAATTGAAAGTTGAAAGGGTTAAAAACACAACCAGTTAGAAGACTATATTCGAACGTGTCATATGTATTATACTTTTACCCAGCGTTGCCAAATGCGCAGATGTATCTGTTTTTTACAGTTTTTTAAAGTGCAACGCGGTCCTGTAGATTTTTACACCGTTGCGATGGTTCAGAACCATTTCCGATTTAAAAAAAATAATTTGTGGAATTTCGTCAAAATAATTCATCCCTATCGTGAAGAATTTTTCCCATTTTCACATATTGCGATCATGAAAAACTCCCATGAAAAAAGGCAATCCAAAGGAGAATAATAACGTGAAAAAATGTTCACGGAAAATTTTCCCCTTGTCGTGAAATGTTTTTCCCTCGTAATTTGTTCACGTTTCCCTTAGAATTTCTCACTTTCTCAGTTGAGTTGTAATTAAGACAACTGGTTGGGATCAAATGTAATTTTTCTTATGTTTTTGTTCACCGCAAAATCGCAAAGTTGTAAACCATAATACAAAAATTAAGAAATTACAACTCAACTGAGTTGAGTTGTAAACCGTAATAGGGGCCTATATTTGCTAGGGAACAGAACATGCATGTACATAAGTAGTTCCTACTATAAATCGAATATTACGGGATGGATCATTGGTCAACAAAATGCAAAACAATAGGTCGATTGCCTGCGGATTTGTGAAGCTTTCGAAAGGCGTGGTGGCTGAATTTTGGAAAATATTTTACTACATAAAATTTAAAAAGTGGAAAAAACTAACGTTGTAATCAAACTATCCCTCCAATACTAAATATTTTGCTTTATTTTATTAACTTTTCTTTAAAATATATACACACGTGTATATAATTTTTTTTTTAAATCGTTCTTCTTTTTTTTACATTAACTGAAACTGATAGCATGAAATATTTTTCACATGAGATTCACGATTGCTTTTTTCCCTTCGAGGGTAATGAACAGTGTGACCCTTTTAGTATTTTCACTGCTAAATTTAGCGTTATTTATTTTGATTTAGCAGCGAATTTTTCAAATAGCATTTAGCATTATTTTCAGCATTTTTGTAACATTTTTTAGCATTATTTAGCATTTTTAATCTTAAACATTTTATATGTTGCTATTTCACAATATAACTTATCACTTCTGCTAATCTGTATAATTGTACATATTTTGATATTTATTCGTTTATACAAATGTATAATAATAGCAACCCTGTAAACACAAAAAAAAAAATTAAAGAGGAAATTGTCGATTTTGCTACAGAAGAAATAACGGTTTTGGAACAGCAATGGCAAAAGCTGAATGCATGCGAATTGATGAACCAAAGTTCAACTATTGAATTCTGGATAGGTGTTTAGAATATGATGAAAACAGATCATATTCAAATGGTATTTTGACCAACACTTTGGAAATAAAGGAAAACTATTCATATAATGGTGTAATTAAATTTACTGAAAATGCTGTTGAATAGCCTTTTATGTTTTGAAATGTGTGTGAAGATAAATATGCCGAGTTAAATATGTTTCGACGTAACGGCTAACGCACTACATATTTAACTCTGGATGAAATGACGTAGCGAAATAATTAAATATGACATATTTAACTATCACATATTTAAATATGCCATATTTAACTATCGCATATTTAAATATGTCATAGTATCAGATATTTTTAAACTGGGATTAAGTATAATAAAAAATACTTTAAAAAATGCAGAAAAAATATCGAATTAATTTATTCATTATTTCCTAATAATTTCTATAGACATATTAAAAAAATCAAACAAAAATAAATTGGAGCTGTCACATCTTTCTGTGTCACATATCCGGAACATATGGAAAATGAGGATTAGGGACCACACTATCCTTCTATGGTACCCACATATCTGAATTGTATTTGTGATTTTTTTAAAAAATTTTCAAAAATTGAACTTTGAAATCTTTTTGGTGTTCACTATGGGATTTTGGCCATATTTGGACAGATCCTTCGTTGTCACTCATCCAAACCACATGGAAAATGGGGACTAGGGACCACACTATCCTTCTATGGTACCCATATGCCAGAATTGTATTTGTGATTTTTTTAAAAAATTTTCAAAAATTGAACTTTGAAATTTTTTGGTGTTCACTATGGGATTTTGGCCATATTTGGACAGATCCTTCGTTGTCACTCATCCAAACCATATGGAAAATGAGGACAAGGGACCACACTATCCTTCTATGGTACCCACATGCCTGAATTGTATTTGTGATTTTTTTAAAAAATTTTCAAAAATTGAACTTTGAAATTTTTTTGGTGTTCACTATGGGATTTTGGCCATATTTGGAAAGATCCTTCGTTGTCACTCATCCAAACCAAATGGAAAATGAGGACAAGGGACCACACTATCCTTCTATGGTACCCATATGCGTGAATTGTATTTGTGATTTTTTTAAAAAATTTTCAAAAATTGAACTTTGAAATTTTTTTGGTGTTCACTATGGGATTTTGGCCATATTTGGACAGATCCTTCGTTGTCACTCATCCAAACCATATGAAAAATGAGGACAAGGGACCACACTATCCTTCTATGGTACCCATATGCCTGAATTGTATTTGTGATTTTTTAAAAAAATTTTCAAAAATTGAACTTTGAAATTTTTTTGGTATTCACTATGGGATTTTGGCCATATTTGGACAGATCCTTCGTTGTCACTCATCCAAACCATATGGAAAATGAGGACAAGCGACCACACTATCCTTCTATGGTACCCATATGCCTGAATTGTTTTTGTGATTTTTTTTAAAATTTTCAAAAATTGAACTTTGAAATTTTTTTGGTGTTCACTATAGGATTTTGGCCATATTTGGACAGATCCTTCGTTGTCACTCATCCAGACCATATGGAAAATGAGGACTAGGGACCAAACTATCCTTCTATGGCACCCATATGCCTGAATTGTATATGTGATTTTTTTAAAAAATTTTCAAAAATTGTACCTTGAAATTTTTTTGGTGTTCACTATGGGATTTTGGCCATATTTGGACAGATCCTTCGTTGTCACTCATCCAAACCATATGGAAAATGAGGACAAGGAACCACACTATCCTTCTATGGTACCCATATGCCTGAATTGTATTTGTGATTGTTTTAAAAAAATTTTAAAAATTGAACTTTGAAATTTTTTTTGTGTTCACTATGGAATTTTGGCCATATTTGGACAGATCCTTCGTTGTCACTCATCCAAACCATATGGAAAATGAGGACAAGGGACCACACTATCCTTTTATGGTACCCATATGCCTGAATTGTATTTGTGATGTTTTTAAAAAATTTTCAAAAATTGAACTTTGAAATTTTTTTGGTGTTCAAAATACAAATACGTATAGTCCTTAACTTTTTAAACAAACATGTTTTTTTTTTGTGTCTGATACCATTTGACCAGTCACAGATCTATTCTTGATAAACGTGTTTAGTGTTATTTACTACAACGTAGTTTTATTTCAATATAATGTAGTATTACCTCAATAAACAAGTACTGGAAATACATTTTAGAACCAAGTCTTAGAAAGTCGCAAAAAATGTGTCACACTAATGGTGAAGACTGTACTGTAATTCATTACTTTTTCTACCTTTTTCTTCATATACCAGTTAAATTATTGGTTCTGTTTTCAATGGTCATGCGTTCTTTCTTTTCTTTCCCAGGACCAGCCTGTTGGAACAATTGAACACAAATTTCCCGCAGGGTATCTATACATCAGATCTGCTAAATTCAGGACCGCCCTCGTATAGGTTATGATTCGATCTACAAATTTTCATTGGTTTGTTGTCCATAACCATCGTATGATTAAGTCTAACAAATTATAAAATGACTACAATTTTGAACAACATCCTCTCATAAAACAAACTATAAAATTCAAAATTATTAAAACCATTAAATATTTCCGGAAAGGCAGCAAGAAAATTTTCTCAAGTTTTTTTTTTTTGTTTTCCTAATTGATTATAAATTTGACAATTCTTTCAATTATCATTGTGTCTGCCGAAAACTATTCGTACTTTTCTTGCGGTCATAATAAAAAAGTAAATTTTGACTTATCAAATTTTCTAGTATTTATGATGAATTTGTATTTTTTTTTGCATTTGTTGGTAATTTTCATCTTAAAAATAACATTAGTGCTTGTCAATCACCTACAACACACGTCCAACATACAGGGTGGCTAATATGAAATAATTTTTTTTATTTATTAGCAAATCTTATTAAATATATTTTGGCTTTTGTAAGATTTTATATGATAAGATTATTTTGTTGTTAGTTGGAATTTTTGTTTGAATCAATTTTAAAATTAGTCAATAAAATTTGAGAATTCTTTAAGCTATTTTCCGAATTGGTATTTATTGCATCTTTCGAGTAAATTATAAAGCCAACAATTTGAAATTATTGCTTGAATGTCAATTATCAAAAATATAAGTAAATATTTGCACAAATTAATATTTGTCACACTGTTTTGCTTTTTTTTTATAAAAATAAAAAAAAATAAATGACAATAACCGTCAATCTTGCTCACTTACTCACTCACAGTTTGCCATATAATTATAAGCAAAACCAGGGATGGAAAATAAGTATTTTCCTGAATTAAAAAATAATAGGGAACATTACTTTTTTTACTTTAAAATGGGGGTTATTGGATAAGTCATTCCGGTAAAAGGCGAATGCAATATAGCTTTGTATGCTCATTTGTAAAGGGTGTTTTTTAAAGAGTGTCACAATTTTGAGAACCAATTTAACAGATGATAGTTGCGTTTTGTTAAGTTTGCTTTGAAATTTCATTATGAATCGACTTACACCAGCGCAGACCGTGCAAATTGTTGAAATTTTGTATTTTCATTGAAAAATCTATTTTCCGATGAAGCCCATTTTGGTTGAATGGGTACGTTAATAAACAGAATTGTCGCATTTGCAGTTAGGTGAAACTACAAGCTTTTGTCGAAACACCATTATATCTACAGAAAATAACTGTTTGGTGCGCTTTATGGGCTGGCGGAGTCACTGGCCCATATGTCTTCAGAAACGAAAAGATAAATGTTGAACATAAGGCGATTATGAATTTTTTCCATCTTTTTCGATCGTTACCAAGATTTTTAACTTGGTTCCAAATTTTGTAAAGGGCTTCGTGTTCTCGTTTCACATATCTGTGAAACTCTCGCGTCGAAAACTTTTTGAATTGAAATGTGAGAAATGAAAAAAAATGTCAAATAAACTCACGAATAAAAACGGGGCGAAAAAATTTTTACACTAAAATCATATTAAAATGCAAAGAATAATAATATTTCGTTCTTGGCACATTTTTTTATTGTTCAGTTATTTTGCTTTTAACATTTTTATAACATATACGAATGTTTTCAAAACTCGTTTGCAAACAACAAATTTTGACCCCTATTCTGCGTTTCGATTCGGATCGAAATTTTCTCCGTTTTGGGCAACTTTGGTATATGAAACAAAAATACCATAAATTGAAACAAACATGTTTTTCTCACTAAACTGTTACTGTAACATTTTTGGTGTGTAATAGCTGTAACGTAAGGAAATTACTCGCCAAAAATGTTACAGTAACAGTTAAGTGAGAAAAACATGTTTGTTTCAATTTATGGTTTTTTTTGTTTCATTTCTCACATATCAATCGAAAAGAACATGGGCACAAAATACCAAAGTTGCCAAAAATAGAGAAAATTTCGATCCGAATCGAAACGCAGAATAGGGGTGATTAAGGTCGCACTTTACGGCGTTCACATCGGCTTCGAGTAGAATATTCAGCCTTATTCCAGTTGTCGTTGTCGTAATCGCTCAAGTCGTTTTTTGTAAGAGATTTAAGTAACACACAACCAGTGTTCTTTAATCTCTTACAAAAAGCGACTTGATCGATTACGACAACGACAGCCGCTGATTATGGCATTATAACATAACGACGTAATCTCTTTTGATAGATAGTTTTCGACATTAGTTACAGACACACTATTTTCTCACTTTTCGAGAAGCGATGGAATATTTTGTTTTACGTCTTTTCGGAGCGAGAAGTTCTCACTAAAAATGCAGAACATGGTTACTGGTCTACATCATGGTCCTAGGTGACCTTGGGGATTCCAATGAAATACATATTTGATAATATCGTCGGGGCTTCTCAAAATATGGCCAAAGCTCGTCTTTTTACTTTTCTTAATATCTTCCTTGGGCCAATTGTTTGTAGGGGCAAGTAAGTAGCTTGTTTATTGATATCGAGTTGGGCCAATATATGAGCAGTTACGTTTTAGGCAACGATTTACGAGCGCTTGTAGCTTTTTTTTATTTTAGCCTGTGTCGAGCCATACAATAACACGGATTTTACGCTGCTGGCAAAAAGACGGAGTTTGGTTTAACGACTGATGTTGTGTGACCGCCATATTTTGTGCATTGCCTGGAAAGCTTCCCTTCTGATCCAACGTCTGTCTTAATTAAGCTTCTTATATAGCAGAAAGATTTGAAGTTATCAACATTTATACCGTTGTTTGACAGAGGTGTTGTGATGTTTGTGACAGTTTGCATTAGTTTTGTCTTTTTTATGTTTATTTTAAATGTCTGGTAAGACATTAGGCAGATGTTGTCTGCGTAGTCCATATGATTAATGCGACAATTTAGGTTCCAACTGTATATATCCTGGGTCTTCACTGTTTGTTTTCTGCATTACGAATCAAGAATCAAGATATAAAAAGCTGTTCAGTATTAAAAACATGAACATTTTTGTTTCAGGAGCGCTTAATTTTTGGTGTGATTTTAACAGATATTAAAAAATAAATCAAAGCGAGGAGCTTACAGCATAAAATGTACATAATATGTTTTTTTAATGTCGATTAAATGATTTTAATTCTGTTTTTGCTATTTTCATCAAGGGTGGAAAAATTATACGAATGTAATTTCTTTCTACTTTTTTTATACCCTTCACCGAAGGCAAAAGTGTATATATAACTTTGTCATTCCGTTTGTAATTTCTACAATATTGATCCTACACCCTATAAAGTAAATATGTTCTGGGTCCTTATGAAAAGCGAAGTTTAAATCCGGTTGTCCGTCCGTTCGTCTTTCTGTCTGTCTGTTGAATAGGGTTTTCCGAAGCCCCCAGAAATTATGGGGATTATTATAATTTTCTATTGAAATTCAGCCAGATCGGTCCAAAAATGGCTGCGATATGAGCAAAAAACCACGACTACCTCTAATTTTTTCCAAAAATCCCTTGTTGTTGTATTTTTATTAATTTTTTCTGTTTATCTGGAGAACGATAAGAGCCAAAGTTTCCAAATTAGGTACAAACATTAAGGTTATAAATACACACCATCCCACAAAAAAATATAAAAAATTGTATAAAAACCTGAATTTTTTCACTGTAATATGACCTTTGTTTACGCCTTATATATCAAAAGATCGGACATTTTTAATAGAAAATATTTTCTTAAAAATTCGGGAAAATCGGTTCATATACGAAAAAGTAATTACCAAAATATTAATTTTTTTTTGAAAAATACCCATTTCGATCTTCCCAAGTACAAGTCTTATAACCAAAAAAAAAAATTACCTTCACCGAAGGTAAAAGGGTAGATATAACTTTGTCATTCCGTTTGTAATTTCTTCAATATTAATCCTACGCCCTATAAAGTGTATATATTCTGCGAAGTTCAAATCCGGTTGTACGTTGGCGCTACGTGCCATGCTGCCACCGCACCATCTTATTGAAATTTAAACTTGGCGATAAGTTGATTTAGTGAAATTTACCTGTCAATAGGCCTATAAGGTAGAGCTGCAAAACAATCGATAGTACTATCGATAGTATCGATAGTTTTAACTACTAGTTTACTATCGATTCTATAGGAAAATTTTAAAAGTAAGAACAAACTCGATTAGAAGAAGTATATGGAATAAAAACTAAATTTTACTTCCGATCTGTGACATTAGAAATGTTTAGGAACAAAAACTTTAAAAAAATTGGATGCTAAATGGGGATTAAAACCATGCTAAAAATAAAATTTGAAAATGCTAAATTTTCTTAAATAATTGTATCATTTTAATAATTGAATTATACATTCATTTACCTGTGCGGAAATTCAGTAACTTTTTAAAATTTTTACTTAAAACTACTTAAACAGGCATGATCTGAAAATCACTTTTTGTGAAAGTGATTTGAAATCACAAAAAAGGTGTTCTGAACAAAAAGCTTTTTCTATAATTGTGATTTTAAATCAGTTAGCTAAGTGGCCGCCGATTTAAAATTACTTGCTTATTTGTTTTCACCATTTTTAACTAAGTTAAAACTTTTGCGGTTTTCAAAACACCCTTCAATCACAATTGTGATTTCAAAATCACATGTGATTTGAAATCTTGTGATTTACAGAACATCCTGAAAATTTACTACTTAACGACAAATTTTTGCCGTTAAAAAGTTACAGAATTACCCCACTGAAAATATTATATTTCTTTAAAATAAAATAAAGTTTATATAAAAATAAATTATATACATACATAGATTTATTTAATGAAAACAATTTAGTAGTTTGACAAAAGTTAGCGATTTTTTAACCAAAAAAAAACAAAAGTCCCTATCTACAAAATATTACATGATAAACGCTTAAAGCTCTTACCTACAGTTGGCAAAATATGCAACATTGGCAACTGTAAAAAAAAAAAAAAAACTTTAAAGGCGCAACTATAATGTGCTTAAGTTGATTTAAGCAAATATGCGAATACATGTAAATCATATGAGGCAAACCATATTGAACTTTTTTGTTAAGTTTTATGAAACTGTAATTTGCTTAAGCAAAGTGCGAAACTGATCGCACATTCCGTACGGAATCAAATTTTTTTTGATTTTGTTTTTTTTTTAAATACATTTGAGAGACTTTTTGTTAATTTTTGACAGTAGGTTAAACAAGGCTATGCATATTGTGATTGGGCCTTAGGTTTTACAAGAATAGTTAAAGAAAAAGAAATTATAAACAGTTTAAGGCGATTACTTAAATTTATCATTTTAAATAGTTTTTTGTAAAATTTTAAAAATGTTAGATAGGGTTTTTTGCGTTTTAGGTAACGATATACATACATACATGTGGCAATAAATAATAATGGCTTAAGTCGAAATTTCGTGCTTTGAGATATTAAGGGTTTTGTCCAAAATGAATTGTGTGTTGTATTGTGAAATAGTTGGACTTTGGTTCATCAATTCGTATGCTTTTAGCTTTTGCCATTGCTGTTCCAAAACCGTTATTTCTTCTGTAGTAAAATCTACCTACTTTTTTTTTTGGTGTTTACAGGGTTGCTATTATTATACATTTGTATAAACGTATAAATGACAAAATACAATTATAGAGATTGACAGAAGTGATAAGTTATATTGTAAAATAGAAATATGGGCATTTCCATTTTGACGTGTCGTGATATTTGTACCACAAAATTTAAAAAAAATAAATGAAGAAGTCACATTTGTAAAAAGGGTTTTTATATATACAAAGTAATGAAGTAGCACTATATTCAGAAAAAAAAATTACAGCAATCGACGCTAAGGATTTGCAGATATAAGCAAAAATATGCGCTGGCGTGATGTTAAAAAAACGGAAGTGTATTTTGACTTGCATTACAAAACTGAATAAGACTGCGAATTGAGCAAGACGTTTTGTATAAAACCTTTTTTAGTAAGATTTGGACTTATGTATATAGATTTATTTCTTCTTTTTTCAAATCAAGCTCAAGGTCAGGTTAAGAAAAATATATTAATTTATTATTTCCAATATTTCGCTGCCACAATGGACAGCTTCTTCAGGGATCTTAAGTTTATAAATTTTAAACAAATTTTTAAATTTAATTTTAAATTTTGTTTTATAAAAAATTTAAAATTTAAAATTTATAAACTTAAGATCGATCCCTGAAGAAGCTGTCCATTGTGGCAGCGAAAAATTGGAAATAATAAATTAATATATTTTTCTTAACCTGACCTTGAGCTTGATTTGAAAAAAGAAGAAATAAAATTAAAAGGTCGAAAAAATAGACTAAATAATTTATATAGATTTATTTTTCAAGCTACCATATTTAAAAATCTTTGCTCGTTTAAAGGTACATATGGGCATTTTCAGCGAAAAGTCTATTTTTTTTTAATGAAACGCCAGAATGCAAAAAAGCTTGTATTTTAGAAACATTTTTTTTAAATGTTGTCCCTTTTGTTACAAAATGTAGAGCTAGTTGCGCTTTACACCAAAATATAAAAAAGTAAACTATACATATAAAATTGTTTGAGAAACAATTAAAATTACTTCTGGCGTTACGTGACAAAAAGTAGACTTTTCGCTGGAACTGCCCATGTGCAAAATTTTCAAGGTTAAAAAATGCTAAATAATGCTAAAAAAATGTTAAAAAATGCTGAAAATATTGCTAAATGCTATTTGAAAAATTCGCTGCTAAATCAAAATAAATAATGCTAAATTTAGCAGCGAAAATGCTTAAAGGGTCACACTGATTATAAGGATTAGGATTAGGAGTAAATTTTCACAATCGTGTTTTGTTTGCTCAGATCTCAGCTACTCGTATATCTGCTATTCCAGACTATGTTCGATCAAAATATATAACAACCTTTGCCCCATCCTAGCTGCGGTCTTCGAAAAGCTAATTTTAAGATACTCGCGGACAACAGTCCAGAATATATATAAATATAGTGCAATAATATATTGTAATGGGTTATAACCCAGCAAAAACTTTGCTTACAAAATAAGCAGAAAAATAATGAGAATTTGACGAGCCGACTACTTACTTTTCTACTAGAAAAAGTACTTATTTTTGTTCGAGATGTCCCAAAAGTAATCCTTTATAATTTAGCCTATTATAATCTAAAAAATAATATGTTTTTTTTATACTTAAAATTTTTATAAAAATATATATTTACACAAAGTCAATAAAGTAAAAATTTTTTTATTTTTTTTATATTTTTATTTTTTTAATTATTTTATTTTTTATTTTTTCTTATTTTATTTTACTTTATTTAATTTTTTTTTTCTGTCTCTGGCGGGGATTCGATCGCGCAACCTCGGTGCTGATAGACTAGCTCGCTACCAGCTAGTCTACCGGGGCAGTGTAGTTTTTGTATTAAAAAACTATGTTTTTTGACTATAATGACATTTTTATTGTCATAATGAAAATTTAAATTTTTCTGTATATTTAAGATATAATAATAAAGTTATTATTTAATATATAAATAATAACCCAAAAAGTGGCGAATAAAGCTACAAAGTAATGAATTCTTGAAGTCATTAAAAGTAGGATTGTAAGTAAAGTTTTCGCTGGGAAGATCTATATTGTAGAAATTGAGAACGGAATGACAAACTTATGCATATGTATTAGACTGGTCGCAATATTTTTTTTTAAATTTCATTGTTTGCGCTGCTTAAAATATGAGGTTTGGTGTAAGAAATCATGATCTAATTTTTCAGGTCAATCAAACGGTGCCTAGCCGTGCCGGGTGGGGCCCAAAGTTCCCCATTTTATAAAAAAAAAACATATTTTCTATCAGATCTTAATAGTTATACTAGTTGAAAATCAAAAATATGGCTTCGTTACGATCTTCCGCAGAGAAAGTACTTCAAGTGTGCCAAATTTCAGCTTCCTATGTCATCAGATGGCTTCAGAAAGTTGCGGAAAGAATAGGACATACATGCAAACATCCTGACATACTAAGAAATTTATATTGTATAGATAGATTAACATATGTTCGCGCAACTCAAAAACGCTTTAGTTTATTGAAAAACTAAAAAAAACCGAAATTCCGCAATAAAATTTACTTTAAGAAAGTTAAAACTTTTTTCTTTATGTTGGCTTTGGTTTTCGAGATAAACCGTTATTTCGAAAATTAAGGAGGTTGCACAACATATGTTCGCGTAACTCAAAAACGCTTTACCTTATTGAAAAACTAAAAAAAAACCGAAATTCCGCAATAAAATTTACTTTAAAAAGGATGAAACGTTTTTCTTATATGCGCAGTCGTTTTAGAAACATAATTTTATTTTCTGGAAAAAAAAAAATAATTTTTTTATTAAAATTTCGGAATTTTTGTTTTTAAAAATAAAAAATTGAAAAATGCAGGTATGCTTCTAATTTTATGCAGACATATAAAAAACAACATTGCAAACAAAACAAGCTATAAATGATTAAAATCTGTTAACAACTTTTGATTTTATGTATTCACAAAAGACGAAAAATTTTAATTAATTTAAGAATTTTATTAAACCGCCACATCTTTTGTGAATACATAAAATCAAAAGTTGTTTACAGATTTTAATCATTTATAGCTTGTTTTGTTTGCAATGTTGTTTTTTATATATCTGCATAAAATAAAAAGCATAGCTGCATTTTTTAATTTTTTATGAATTTTTAAAAACAAAAATTCCGAAATTTTAATAAAAAAATTATTTTTTTTTCCAGAAAAAAAATTATGTTTCTAAAACGACTGCTCATATAAGAAAAACGTTTTACCTTTCTTAAAGTAAATTTTATTGCGGAATTTCGGTTTTTTTTAGTTTTTCAATAAGCTAAAGCGTTTTTGAGTTACGCGAACATATGTTGTGCAACCTCCTTAATTTTCGAAATAACGGTATATCTCGAAAACCAAAGCCAATATGAAGAAAAAAGTTTGAACTTTCTTAAAGTAAATTTTATTGCGGAATTTCGGTTTTTTTTAGTTTTTCAATAAACTAAAGCGTTTTTGAGTTACGCGAATATATGTTGTGCAACCTCCCTAATTTTCGAAATAACGGTATATCTCGAAAACCAAAGCCAATATGAAGAAAAAAGTTTTTACTTGCTTAAAGTAAATTTTATTGCCGAATTTCGGTTTTTTTAGTTTTTCAATAAGCTAAAGCGTTTTTGAGTTGCGCGAACATATGTTGTGCAACATCCTTAATTTTCGAAATAACGGTATATCTCGAAAACCAAAGCTAACATAAAAAAACGGCTAGCACCACTGGATTCAGCGACGCCGAATTAGTTAAAATTAGTTAAAAATCTTTCGTTCGTATCATACTAAAATATTAAACTGCAAATGCTTTAATCTATCTATACAATATATAATTTCTTAGTATGTCAGGATGTTTGCATGTATGTCCTATTCTTTCCGCAACTTTCTGAAGCCATCTGATGACATAGGAAGCGGCACACTTGAAGTACTTTCTTTGGCACACTTGAAGTACTTTCTCTGCGGAAGATCGTAACGAAGCCATATTTTTGATTTTCGGCTTTTCAACTAGTATAACTATAAAGATCTGATAGAAAAGATGTTTTTTTTATAATATGGGGAACTTTGGGCCCCACCCGGCACGTCTAGGCACCGTCGGATTGACCTGAACAATTAGATCATGATTTCCTACACCAAACCTCATATTTTAAGCAGCGCAAACAATTAAATTTAAAAAAAAAAAAAATCCCATACAAGATGCGACCAGTCTAATATGTATATACTTTTTCCATGTGTTCACGATCGTCACTTCCCCATCCCAGCCACAAAGCTCTCCGAAAGCATAAACTTAAAAGAAATGCTACAAGAAAATTTAAATCTAAAAAAACAACTGGTACACATGGTGCCTGGTGGAAATGGTAGAAAATTTCAAAGACACTAAAAATAAGTACCAGCCATCCATCAGTATGTGTCTCTGTAAGTACACACTTCCAAAGAGGTTTATTTGTATGTTCGTACTATGTTTATGTTAATGTTCTCTTTAACATGTAGTTTTTGTTGCTGTTTATATTGTATGTATTAAAATTATTTAATTTCCTTTTTTATTTAACATTCAATAGATTACATTAATATGTTTTACACATGTCTGCATGTACTCGGGGTACTACATAGTACTATATTTACGTTTGTTCGTGTTCGTATGGACGTGTATCTAAAATTGAATTCATTATAAGATTGTGCCTTCGTATTAAATGTTTGAATGGATGAGTGTGCAATGACATTTTCAATTCAAGTTCATTGTTATGTTGTAAATTTGCGTGGGTTCATTGATAAGTTGTTATGAATGAATGGTTATATCTTTTTGAAACATCCTGTTCTATATTTGTACACTTTGTAGAAATAATTTGACGAAAAGCTCATATTTATTTTATACTTTGAAAAGTGCGTCAGAGTTTTTGGGAGAAACCGAAAATTGTGTTTTAATATTTTTTTTTAAACCAAAAATAGACTAAAGCCTAGTACTCTGTTAAAATTTTTGAAAAATGTTGAGGAACATTTATCATTTCACACGAAAATTTTGACATGTATCGATGTTACCTATCATGCGAGTTTGAACAATTTGCCGATTTTATTCCTGCAAAGTTTGCGACATTGTTTTGCGTATGTAAACAAACCACACATGTGTTTTACTAAAAATACTTTTTTTTAATAAAAAAAGAAAGTAAATATGGATAAAGAACGGTTACCGGTAGTGTTATATTAATTTTTTATTTCTTATTAAATTATCAGTTCATTCTTTTTTGCTTTTGCTTATAATTCCACGTGAAATAAGTGCAGCTTACATTATTTCGCAGTTGTAAAAAATGTTGCCAGAAACATTTCGGAACTTTTTCACAAAATGAACAGAGTACAACTCTAACAACATTATTTCATAGATATTCCGCACAAGTTTTTTTCATATGCGTTTTGACAGCATTTCACGTGAAATGTTGAACAGAGTACCAGACTTAATGTATGAAATTCTTCCATATCTGTCAAAATTTTAGATTGAAATACATATTCACCCCTATCGTGAATAACAAGTGGAATTTTTGTTCCCATGAAATTTGTATTCCCCTCGAAGGGGAAAAAGCAATCGTGAATCTCATGTAAAAAAAAGAAGAAGATTAGAAATCAATGAAATTTTGGTTCAAAAATATACACGTACATACAAATTTTTTAAAGAAAAGTTAAAAAATAAAGCTAAATAATTAGTATTGGAGGGATATGTTGATTACAACGTTAGTTTTTTGCACTTTTAAAATTTTGTGTAGGAAAATATTTTCCAAAATTCTGCCACCACGCCTTTCGAAAGCTTCACAAATCCGCCGGCAATTAACCTGGGGGGCTACTCTCTATTGCGATGCGAAAGAAAATGGTAGCAAATCTAGCGATTGGTACTCTTTAATGCGTTTGCGCATTTGTCTTTTGCATCTATTAATTTTTTTCTTTTCGCGAATCATCACTATTTATTTTATTTTAATTTTCCAATTTCAAATGTTTTTACATATTTTAGCATTTCATTCCTATCAATCTGCGCCTTCTTTCATTTTTAATGCCAGTATTGCTTCATTTTCAAAAAATCTAAGGGAAACATTAACAAATTACTAGGGAAAAATTATTCACAATAGGAGTGATTATGTTTAATGCAGAGTTGTATAATTGTAAGTTTACATAGTTTGTTTTTGTAAAAAATGCACTATTGCAAGGAGCAGTGTTGCCGTTAGGATACGAAAGATACATTTTTCGTATCTTTTGATGGCTTCACGTACCATGTATAATCCTGACATTTTTCGTATCTTTTGAATCCGTATGCTAAATGTACTAAAACTTATTAAGAATGATCATCGTAACCGACTTAATTATTATACAATAGCATAATGGTGAAAGAAAACATTAAGGATTACAAGTAGTGCGAAGTTGTTCGGAGGATATATGAACATTAGACTGGTCGCATCTTGTATGGGATTTTTTTTTTTTTTTAAATTTAATTGTTTGCGCTGCTTAAAATATGAGGTTTGGTGTAAGAAATCATGACCTAATTTTTCAGGTCAATCCGACGGTGCCTAGCCGTGCCAAGTGAGGCCCAAAGTTCCCCATTTTATAAAAAAAAACATCTTTTCTATCAGATTTTTATAGTTATACTAGTTGAAAAGCCGAAAATTAAAAATATGACTACGCTACGATCTTCGGCAGAGAAAGTATTTCAAGTGTGCCAAATTTCAGCTTCCTATGTCATCAGATGCCTTCAGAAAGTTGCGGAAAGAATAGGACATACGTGCAAACATCCTGACATAGTAAGAAATTATATATTGTATAGATAGATTAAAGCATTTGCAGTTTAATATTTTAGTATGATACGAACGAAAGATTTTTAACTAATTTTAACTAATTCGGCGTCGCTGAATCCAGTGGTGCTAGCCGTTTTTTTATGTTAGCTTTGGTTTTCGAGATATACCGTTATTTCGAAAATTAAGGATGTTGCACAACATATGTTCGCGCAACTCAAAAACGCTTTAGCTTATTGAAAAACTAAAAAAACCGAAATTCGGCAATAAAATTTACTTTAAGCAAGTAAAAACTTTTTTCTTCATATTGGCTTTGGTTTTCGAGATATACCGTTATTTCGAAAATTAGGGAGGTTGCACAACATATATTCGCGTAACTCAAAAACGCTTTAGTTTATTGAAAAACAAAAAAAAAACCGAAATTCCGCAATAAAATTTACCTTAAGAAAGTTCAAACTTTTTTCTTCATATTGGCTTTGGTTTTCGAGATATACCGTTATTTCGAAAATTAAGGAGGTTGCACAACATATGTTCGCGTAACTCAAAAACGCTTTAGCTTATTGAAAAACTAAAAAAAACCGAAATTCCGCAATAAAATTTACTTTAAGAAAGGTAAAACGTTTTTCTTATATGAGCAGTCGTTTTAGAAACATAATTTTTTTTCTGGAAAAAAAAATAATTTTTTTATTAAAATTTCGGAATTTTTGTTTTTAAAAATTCATAAAAAATTGAAAAATGGAGTTATGCTTCTAATTTTATAGAGTCATATAAAAAAGTTGGGGCTTGTTTCATTTAAGACTTGGAAATTATTTCATTTTTCTTGGGATTTATTTCTTTTTTCCAGTTTGGGACTTATTTTGGGATTTAGTTCATTGGGATTTATTGCACTGGGACTTATTGCACGGAGCCTTTTTACAAAACTGAATTTGTTTCGATAACATCCAAAGATAGTTACATATAATAAATTTTAATGTTTGCTTATTACATTTTTAAGAATTAAATACCTAATATTTATGACTTAAATAAATATGAAAATGAATTTATATGATATCATTATTCCCACACCACAATAGTGGATAGGCTATTATGCATTTGTGCTGATGTGTGTAACGCCTTAAAATATTCGTCCTAGGCCCCACCTTAAAGTATACCGATCGACTCAGAATCACTTTACTAACTAACGAAGTCCGTCCGGCTGGCTGGCTCTTCATGTAACCTTGTGCGCAATTTTGGAGATAATTTGATAAAATTTGGGACATAGATTCTTAGTGGCACAAGGACCAAGCCTATTGAGGGGGGACATTTTCTTCCACTCAGAAACTATCAAACCGATTTTAATTAAATTTAAAACATAGATAGAACCATATCTATATGGACACAAAAGATATGCATTTTTTAAAAAATAGGACCACGAGGGGAAATAGGGCCAATTTCTGCTCTCAAACCGATATTTATGAAATTTAAAACATATATAGATCCATATCTATATGGACACATAAGCTATACAGTTTTTCAAAAATAGGACCATAAGGGGAGGTAGTGGACAATTTCTGCCTCTCACAAACTTTTAAACCGATTTAAATGAAGTTTATAAACATAGATAAATCCATATTTTTTTGGACACATAAGCATGATGTGCTTTTAAGTACTGTGGTGCTGGGTATCATATGGTCGGGCTTGACCGACTATACTTTCTTACTTGTTTTCTTTACAATATTGATTTAATATGAAATAAAACATTATTAACATTACAATAAATGTAAATCGGTAAAAGTGGACATTTTTTCAAAATGTATCTTTTTGGAAAAAAGTGTATCTTTTTTGAAACTAAAATTTATCTTTCTCGAAATTTCACTGGCAACACTGGCAAGGAGAGTATTATACGGAAGAAGTGTTGTCGAATTTCATCTTGTTAAGCCACAGTGTTGCCATTTTTCCCCCTTACTGTCTAGAATATTCCATTTTTTTTACCTTGCTTAAGGTATGTTCAGACCTAACAAATATTTGACGAAAAAAATCCAAAAAATATGTGACCAATAAATTGTTCTTTAACTTAATTTTTAACAATTTCTATGGACTTACAAAACTTTATTTGTGAGATAACAATTGTATATTGTAATTTAGGAACTGTTAAATGATGCTTAATCTAGCCAAACGTTTTGCAAAAGAAAATAATTTTTTAATAAAACTAGGGGTTACGTGTAGGACGTCAAATATTTAGTAGGTGTGAACATAAACGTCCGGGTTTGGTGTCAGAATTTGGCAAAGCGCTATCTATGGTCGGTAAAATTATCGCAAAACGTCGAACTTTACTTTAACGTGATGCTGCTTAAATATTTAACTGTTAAATCAGCTTTAAAATAATTCTAAAAAAGGCTAAACAAATTTAAGAATTTCAACCATACAAGTATGGCAGTTTAATGAAATTCCCAAATTTGGTCTCTGCAGCGCCTAGGGTGCTCCTAGATGCGTCAAAAGTTTAACCAACCCAACTTTTTTTGATCTCCATCATTAATTTCTAACTTACCTACCCGCCATCTTCATTCCTTAAGGAGGCTCCAATACAAAATGTTCAATACGGACTAGAAATATATTAAATAAAAAGTCCCATAACTGCCTAGGAGTCACCCCCAAGGGGATATAATGTATGACCGACCTCAATTAATTATTGTCCGTAACATTTTCTCGGGCAATACTTGCCCTTCATCTTCACTTCGTTATGGCTTGTTTTGTTTGCAACAATGTTTTTTATATGTCTAGAAAAAAATAGAAGCATAGCTTTCTGCATTTTCCAACTTCTTATGAATTTTTAACGATCATGATACTCAAATTATGTAATGTGTTCATTCTTTAGGCAATTGGGACCAGTGTTGCCAAAACTTGGTGACCAAAAATGGCTAAATTTACGGAAAAAAATGGCTAAAAAATGGCTAAAAATGGGCTAAAAAATGGCTAAAAGCTTTTTTTTAATAAAATCACATAAAAATTCAATAACAAAAAATAATTAAACTATTTAAAGTTGTTTATGATGAAATTGTGAGTTAAGATTAATTTGTTTAATAAGAATAAACGTAAATTAATATTAAAATAAATTAATATTAAAGAATTAAATCATCGAACAATTCGATGTCGTTATTGGTCATCTCATAGGAATCACTCATAAGTTTCAAATAATCATAAGTCTTAAATAATTTGAAGGTAAATCATTATTACGACAACATTTACCCAACCTTTTGAGTCCAGATCTACAATCAAAAACAAGTTAGAAAGTATAGTCGGTTAAACCAGACTTTATGATGCCCTACAATTTGTACCAAATTTTATCAAATAATCTCTAAATTGCGACCTGTACTTTGCGCACAAGGTTTACATGGACAGCCAGCCAGCCGGACAAACATCGTTAATTCGACACAGAAAGAGATTCCAAGCCAATCGGTTTACGTAAAGGTGGGCTAACGACCAATATTTTAGGATGTTACAGACATCAGCACAAACGCATAGTACGATCTCCACTGTTGTGGTGGTGGTATAAATATTATATTGTTATGGTAAAAATATTTACCTAATTGATAAAATCGAATTAACGGTTGCTTAATGTAACCTATTTCTCAAATTACTTTTATCGATGTTTACTTGGCTAAGCACCCTCTCTACTTCAGCATTACACCATGGAAGTGAGAGAAACCTTATAGTCAATTCTGAAATTTCTTAAACAATTGTTACCGCCTTCATCCCTTTATTGAAATACTTGCAACCAGAAAGAAAAAGCGATGTTTGTGTGAATCCATTTTATAAATTTAATAGTGGAATACTGTTCCTTTATTTTGAAAGATGTTTCAGCGTCATAGTTTATAGCGATTTTCAACATTTTTAAAAGTTGTGTTTTAAATTTAAGGAGTTTTAATTGTTCAAAATGTTTATTTTACTTTTATAATTTTTATAATAAAATAAAAATTATTCTTTTAAAAGAAAAACGGCAAAAAAATTTTATGGCTAAACAAGTCGAAAAATGGCTAAAAAAATGGCTAATGGCTAAATTCATTTTTTAATGGCTAAACAGGTTGAAAAATGGCTAAATCTAGCCACTAAATGGCTAAATTGACAACACTGATTGGGACTGATCTTTTTTTTTTTTGTAATTTTTCCTTCCTTAGCATTTTAATCTTAAGTCATACAATAATTACAATTTTCTGAAGTCTCTTATTTATTTTAAGCCACTTTAAAAGTCCTTTTGTAGCATTTGTTAATACATACATATTTATGTTGCATAACTGATAATGGTTTTGGGCATAAGGTTTTTGAACTTTTGAAAAGAATCAAAGAATCTTTTTTTTTACAAGTTAAAGTTTTTAAATGACTTTATCTAATAAAAAAGAGGTTTTTGAACTCTGATTTTAAAAAATAATTTAAAATTTGAAGGTCATAAGGTGAAGAAAAAAACAGTGAATGTTGTTTTGGAAATAACTCTAAATTTATTTTTTTATAGTCTTTATTTTTTTCGGCTTTAGTTTAATCTCTTTTATTTACTTTCTTTCCATTAAAGAAATGTCAATTTCACCTTCTCCTTCACCGGAAAATTTACGCATTTGCCTGGTTGGCGATGTGATAAATGATACGGCAACAGTTGAAGCTGCCCAAACATTTGGTGTTCCCGTCATAACATCGGAAACTGGTCTGGAACTTATTAACGATTGTGACTGGCGAACATATTTCATATTAAATGATTTCGAGAGTCCTATATATGAAGCAATACATAAATGTAAACAATGGTAAGTTTGAAAATTATCTAAAAATTGCCTTAAAATTTTAACCTTAACGGACATTTGACAAGATTCATAAAATTTTTTTTTTACTTAAAATAATATCTCTTGGGTGAAAAATCGCAGTTATGACCATCGCCATTTTATTTTGTAAAATCTGTTTTACTATCACTGCTCGTAACTCAGCCTCGGTTTTTGTGGATCCCGTTTGATTTTGGCTTAACTTGCGGTTGTAAATATTTTTGCTTTTGTTAAGATGTTAAAAATTTGGAAAAAACTAAAATCAAGTTCAAAATTTTTGCAATTGTTTATGTGTTGCGATTTAGCTACGTTGTGATTGCTTCCCATTATTTGTTCTTTCTTCCCACCTCAAAAAAAAAGTTCTGTTTTTTTCTTTTCATTTTTTAATTTTCTTTGCTACATATCGAATCAGCAGAGCCTAAATACGCCTACGCCAACCACGATAAGGGTGATTATTTTATATGCAAATAAATTTGTCAATCAAATAATTTTATTTCATTTAAAATATATTTATATCAAATATCATTTAAAGTATATTTTTTATGTTTTGACAAAAGTTTTTGAGATAAAAAAAATTGTATTCGTGGGTCTCTCTTTCATAATTTTAAAACTGTTATAATTTCCCTTCTTATTCTGTAATTATCGACGTGGGGGGGAATAAATTGTCTGGCAAAATACAGTGGTCGGTATATTTATTTTGACAAAGTATAGTGAAGAATTGTTTTATTGTTTTTTAATATTGAAATTCCTATAACAGTTATCATGATATTTTCTTCTAATTCGTTAGTATATGTATGCAAAATATTTTGTTAAAATCTTTACCCATTCTCATTCTGAAGGGAGAAATGCAATTTGGTCCAAGAATTTGTAACGGCATAATTATTTTGACATTCTATAACTTCATCTCATTTTGTTTTTTGTGTTAAGCTTTAATACAAAGCGATCGTTGTTGAGTATTAAGTATTAACATTCGATGAAAGATTAATAAAAAAAATGCTATTACTATTGTGTAAATATGGGAAAAATATCGGAATTAACCAACACCGTCAGGAGTGAAATTATAACCAAGTATTACCTTGGAATATCTGTAACAAATATTGCCAAGGAGTACAATATAGCTAGACAAACCGTTTATTATCAAATAAATAAATGTAAAGAAACAGAATCTGTCATTAATTTGCGTCGAACAGGAATAAAACGTAAAACAACGGCAGTAGAAGGTCGACAAATTATCAGAAAATTTAAATCTAATCCAGGTTTGCCACCCAAAGCCGCTGCGTTGGAATGGAATTCGCACTCTGATAGTCATTTAAGCGAAACAGTTCGACGACGTCTAAAAGAAGCCAACATTAATACATATGTATGTAGCAAGATCAATTCCATGAATAGCCCCAAAAAACTAAATTAAAAGGTTAGAATTCGCAAACAGATACGTGGACAAGCCCCTATCATTCTGGCAAAGCGTCTAATGGACCGACGAAAGTACTTTCGAGTATCACTCGTCAAAGAAAAAAGTTTTTGTTAGACTAGACCAAAAAACTCGAAAAAAATCGCACCTGTTGTCGAAAAAGTTAGTCAAGGAGCTGGCACAGTCATGTTGTGGGACTGTATAGCATATAAAGGCTTGGGAGACTTGGTTCCATCGACGGTTCGATGAACCAAAACCAATAATTGAAAATTTTAAATTAACACGCATTTCCTTCTGGCGAAAGGTTGATTGGACCGTCATCTATTTTCCAACAGGACAATGCGCCTTGCCACAATAGTAAAATGATTAAAACATTTTTGACAGAAAATTGCATTGAAACTTTGGATTGGCCACCCCAAAGTCCGGATTTGAATTACTAGAAAAAAAAAATTTTAAAACAAATAATGCTGCCTGTCAAAAAACGTTTTTTTTGCTCTCCCGAAAAATTATTATTTTGTAACTTAAAACGTTATTCGCGACTGTGCTTCAATTGTTTATGTGTTGCGATTTAGCTACGTTGTGATTGCTTTCCACTATTTCTTCTTTCTTCCCACTTCAAAAAAAGTTCTGTTTTTTTTCTTTGATTTTTTACTTTTCTTTGCTACATATATTTTTCTTTGCTACGAATCAGCAGAGAATGCCAATAAAAGTTTTCGTGGTATGCTTATTTTTTGCAAAAACTGGTGTTAAGTTTTTTAATCACAACAGTGCTTAAATACGCCTACGCCAACTACGATAAGGGTAAAGTACAAGTAAATTTGTCAATCAAATAATTTCATTTCATTTAAAATATATTTATATAAAATATCATTTAAAGTATATTTTTTATGTTTTGACAAAAGTTTTTAAGATACAATATATGTAGTCTCTCTTTCATAATTTTAAAACTTTTATAATTTCCCTTCTTATTCTGTAATTTTCGAAGTGTGGCGGAATAAATTGTTTTCTGGTAAAATATTTTTTTTTTTTAATAAAAATCTCTGTCAACGGAGTTGCATATCGGATGATGTTTGAAGATTTGTTCCCGCTATCTGTGTTAAACCCTCCAACCTAGTGGTTGCAACAAGATGAAGCCACATCATATATTGCAGGTGGCTCAATGGCTTTGGTAAGGGTCATATTCGGCGAACGTACTATTTCGCACAAAAGCCACACATTAATGAGCCTTATAGCGTCTGACAGTTTTCTTAGGGGATATTTAAAAGGAAGAGTGTATATATAAAATAACAAACTAATAACCATCCCCCAACTAAAAATCAACATTTGAAATAAAATCATGGCCATCACACCCGAAACTTCGCAAAAAAGTTATGAAAAATATATAAAATAGGGCAGTTTTAAAAAACTTACAGCAGAAAAGCAAAAGTTTAAATTTTTATGATGTTGCTTGGAGCAACAGTTTTTTGTTCAAAAAGTAAACTCTTGCATTTGCTGCTGCTGTGAAAATATATATTAACTATTGAAAAGTCTTTTATTGTCTTTGCGTTCGTATAGTTTTAGTTTGCTGTGACTTCGTTCAACAGAGCAAAAAAAAAAATAAAAATGAATTGCAATTAAAAACTTTGTGATATCAATAAAAAAATTAATTACATTTAATTAATTTAATTAATTAATATTTTTTGATATTAACAACATTTTCTGCAGTAATGATGCTGATATAAGTAAACTGTAATTTACTTGATTAAATTTTTAATTAAAATTGATTTACTTTTTGATTAATGGTTCAATTAAAAAAAATTGTTAAGAAACAAAAAAATTAAATTTTTTATTAATAATTGCATAAATAAAAAAGTTTTCAACAGTAAAAACTGAATATGTCATTCTGCGCCACCCTGTATATAAAGGGTGTTTTTTTATAGAGTGATACAAGTTTAAGTCATAATAAAAAATTGTAATATATTTTTGATATCAATGAAACGGTCTTTATTGGATAGGAAATGTTATGACATTAACAATTAAATATGATTTCCGCCATGTGGCCGCCACGGCTGGCGCGTAGAAAGCGCAATCTGGAACACCAATTTTCAACAACTTTTCGCATTCTGACCATCATCGTTTTTAAAGACATGGGCCAATGACCCCGCCAGCCCATAAAGCGCACTAAACAGTAATTTTCTGTGCAAGAAATGGTGTTTCTACAAAAGCTTGTGGATTCTCCTCACTCCAAATGCGACAATTCTGCTTATTTACGTACCCATTAAACCAGAAATGGGCTCTATCGGAAAATAACAATTTGAATGGAAATTAAAAATCAATATTCAGCCCGTTGCTCTGGTGTAAGTCGATTAATAATAAAATGCCAAAGCAAACTAAACAAAAAGCAACTATCAGCTGTTAAATGGGTGGTCAAATAAAGCAGTGATGCTTTGAACAATGTAAGAAACTCAACCGGAAATATTAAAAAGGACATTTTTATAATACAATTTTGGAAGGGCATTCTATTCCTTTCTTGTGAGTATAGATTATTGAAAATACTTAAAGTACTTTCACAAAAATCCTTGCTAACTTGTAAATCAATTGAAATTCATATCTGTGGCATTTTGACAAAATATCTTAAGTCAATTTTAAAAAGTTGGAAAAATTGTTGTTAATTATACGATTTTTCATCAAAAAAACATTTATATATTAAATTCCAGACCGTCTGGCAACCCTTGTTGTATTCCATCAAACACAAACTTTATTTTGTGCTACTTAAATTTTTTTTGGATAATTCTTGCAAAACTGCTAGAGTTATTGAATTTGGAAAACATTTTTTTTATAACAGGCATTGATGTTATATTTTTTGGCAAAATACATCAATGTTTTCTATACATCGATTGTTTTTTGTGGCATAATATACATAAATGTGGTTTATAAAATTTAATAACAAAAACTTTATTACTTTTCCAATTCTAAAAAATAACTGATTTTATTGTCCTTTTCTAAATTTTAATCTGGTTAGAGGGAAAAGTATTTGAACTCAAAAAACGAATTTAGTTTTATTAATATGTTAAGTGTTTTTATTTTTTTTTGAAATCCATATATATTCCTCTAACTACCACTGGAGCATAGGGCGCACATAAAATCCCGTATATATTTATGTAGATTATAAATTCATACAATACTTCTTATCATCTAGGCCCGGATTTTTATGCAAATGCATATTTGTTCTCGTCAGTCGGAGATTACCATATACAAAATATCTTTGCAAATCAAGAAATTTGCAGTAAAATGCCATTGATTTGTTAGTGCATAATTTGCTTTGAATGCATATTTTTGCATATATTGCTGATATTGCATATTTTTGTTGCATATTTTGAAAAAACTTGTTTTAATTGCTTTATTTTGCCATGCACCCTTCCACAGAAGAAATAAAAGTCAACTTCAATGATATTTATTTATTAATTGCTAAAGCACCTTCGCGTGTTGCCGCATCTGAAAAGAATTATCCGGATTAATGTCTGCCTCTACAGCCTATAACAACCAGATGGGGGACATGGTTGAAAGCAATTATATATTATGCTGAAAACTTTTTCCAATGCAAAGATGTTGTAAAAGGATTCAACAATGGTGAATTTAAGTTTGCTAATATCGCCATAAATAAGATGTATTTTGTAGACGGAAACTTAAGTCAACAAATTCGTAGCAAGCTTGATAAACTTTATACAAAAATGAAGGATTTAAATTTATTGTTTTAAATTCTTAACTGCTTGCATATTTAATTTAAATTGACTTCGAAAACAGCGTAGCGAAAATGAATATACCACAGAGGAACTATCAGCATTTAATCATGCATCTATCATTTCCGTTTTATTTTGTTTCGAAAAACAGGCAGTAAACTTTTATTTTGAAAAAATTTAGGGTTCAAATAGGTATATCTCTAAAGGCATTTTAAAAAACAAAATCAATAAACATTTGATTCGTATGTAATTGCGATCAGTTTCGCACTTTGCTTAAGCAAATGACAGTTTCAAAAAATTTAACAAAAAGTGTTCTCTTGTTCAAAATGGTTTGTCACTTATGATTAACATTAGTGTCCGACCGAACGTTCGGGTTCGGTTACGGAGTTCGGGAAAAAATGATGTTCGGCCAAGGTTCGGTGTTCGGCGAAATTTTTACCGAACACCGAACTTTTCTATAAAATAACAAATTATTATAAGTTCAAATAATAATTTGGCATCATTGTTTATGAAAATAATGCGAAAACAATACAACTATTTTTCTCTATGATTATTAGTACGAAAAAATACAGCGATGACTAAATAAAATGCTTAAGTGTATAAAAATGTCTTTATGTGTAATTTTTAGAAGACGGTAAAAAATACAACAAAAAAAAAACGGTTAAATTTTATTTGGTCAAAAAATATTCAATTTATATTTTGCGAATGGTAAGATAATCTAGTTTTGGGTGAACCACAAACCAAACTTTATAGTATACATTGTCATCCAATCCGTTTTGGAGTTTTTTTGAAAAAAATTGAGCTAGCGCTAAATGCAAATGTTGCGCCAAACAAATGTCAATATAAAACGCCAATTAGAGAAAATACAACCCAACGAATTAAAAAAATACAATGTAGAGCTTTGAGTGCTAATATGTATACTAGGGCTATAACCAAATTATTGGCATAGTACGACGGAGTGGCCAAGAATGTTTTAGTAATGAAAACACCTCCCGTCGTTTTGCGAAAAAACCTCACACAGGGAAGCAAATTTCTAAAACTTTCTAAGAAATTTTGAACCGCGATGAATTGTAACCGTAAGCAGGGGATACATTTCAAAATAGCATTTAAGTGATACGTATAGGAATATATATAGATATAAATAGCAGGTGCAGTGATGCCAACTTTTTGAGAGCAAAAAGCACTTTAAAATTTAAAAAAAGCACTAAAAAGCACTATTTTGAACAAAAAAAAGCGAAAAAAAGCACTAAGCCATTTTTTAAATTTAATTAAACACAAAACAAGTTGCATTCGGCTGTGCCGAATATTATATACCTTCAAAATTTAAAAAAAGGCGATGGCGTTGATGGGTGACCATTTTCATTTAAAATTAAATATACAGGTATGTGATGAAAATCGATCGATTTCAAAACGACCGTTTTTAAAAGGTGTGATGAATTTCGAACGATTTTAAAATCTATTTCTGAATTAAAGTCTTAAATTTTCGTTCAGAATACACTTCAGTTAACGTATATAATATAAAATTTTAAAGAATAAACACTGAAAATAAAAGGAATATGTATTTAAAATTCATTTTAAAAGATACTGAAAACGATATTTTCGGTTTCCATTACATACCAGATAATTACATATGTATCTAAATATTTTTAAATTTATTATTATTACCTTCAATAAAAATTATATCAACCATATCATTTGGATCATCATCCGCTGAGTTTGAATTGGTCATAAAACAGTAATAAAGTGTGAGCTAGATTTTCGTAGTTAGAAAAAATCTGGCCTGTTGCAATTACCGAAAATTTGCAGTGACCGACCATTCTTTATAAAACTTAATGACAGCCCAAATTTTAATTAAAAAAAATATGTTGTCAACGCTAAAAAGTAAACGTTTTGTAAAATTTCCAAATTGCTAGGAAGCCTAGCTCTAACCTCGTAAATAAAGTTTATGGTAAAACGAATGCAACTTTATTTTATCACTTTTTTTTTATCACCTTGAAATCTTTACAGGCCTTCCCAAAATTGTACCCCAAATAGCAAATCTCATCTTAATCATCCTCAATATAATCGAAGTTTTCAAAAATGGTACAAAAAATAAATAAATATTGTAAAAGGCACTTAAAAGCACTGTGAGAAATTGTTAAAAGCACTATAAATACCCGCTTTTCAAAAACGGGCGTTTAACAAAATTTCGGGTATTGCATAAGCAAAAAAACACCAAAAAATACCCGAAAGGCACCAAAATGGCAACGCTGATCAGGTGTATATTTTTTAAAATTTCCGTGAGATTAAATGGTTGTTTTTTTAACAATCCGAAGAAATTATCATATTTTTTATTAATAAATTTTAATGTTCTACACGACTAAACTATGCCGTTTTTGATTTTCGCAATAAGTGTGAAAAAGTTATAGCCCTAATGTATACTGCATTAAAATTTAACTTTATTTTTTGTCTTAAAAAAGCAATTACTAATTATTTTTTAACTATAAAATAGTTTTGACTACTATAAAGTGCAATTTATCTTTTCATGTTGCATCCTTTCAAAACTGTAAATGTAATAATTTCCTGAAATTTTATTTTGTTTTAAATAAATACATCAAAAAAAGTACAATTGCTCAGATTTATTAACAAAAAGTTCGGGTTCGGCTTCGGCCGAACTTGTCAAAATTTACCGAAGTTCGGGTTCGGGTTCGGTCTCAAAAAGTGCGTTCGGTCGGACACTAATTAACATGTATTCGCACAGTGACTTAAGTTACAAGTGACTTAATTTACATGATTGTCTTACTGTTTCTTTATATATTTGTATTTTACTTTATTTTAACTTCTACTTTTGTGGTTATTGCGCCTTACTTACGTTTATGAGACTGAATTTAAACGTTTTTCATGCTATTTTTGTTTTTTCTTGTTATTTTTATGTTTTTTTTTTTATCACTAATAAACAAATTTATGATTATTAAATTTTAATTTTAAGCGCATAATCTATTTTGAGTGCATTTTTTATGCGCATAAAACGCGATTTTAACTGCATAAAAGTCCGGGCCCTGCTTAATCATACTTTGTAAAAAAGAAAAGTTTTCTCTGTCTTTTGCCAATCAATCGGTTTCTTCGTTGATGCATTAATTGTGCCGCTTGCGAAAATAGTCTTCCTGAGTGACCCGATGTTGCTATCATCGTCAGATATTTAAAGACGATTTTTTATAGTTTTGGAAACTGAGTCTTATAGTTTTTTCAAATTTCTAACGGAGTTTCGTTCAGTTTATTAGACAATATCGCATCGAATTTATTACTCTTTCTATTTCGATGCAACGATGATAAGATGTCTTCTCTTTTAAAAGACTTTTCAAAGTCAGACTTAACGTTATTTTATCGCAAATTAATTTTCAACAATTTTTTGATTTTCGACACAGCAGTGCTTCAAGCAATTAAATTCTCAAAATGCATTTTTTTGAATTTGAGGATTTAAAATGTTTGCAATTGCAATAGGAGTTATATGTTCTATGGAACCATTTTTACATCTCTTGCAAAGGAAATTTCGGCACTTCTTTTGCCACAAGTTCATATGCAACAACTGAATATTGAAGTTCATACAACAGACTTCGCTTTAATGCATCGAGTAAAAAATATCGACGTTCATTCGCTGTTGATAAGTGAAAAAACATCGAATTGTTTTGATGTATCTATACCTTACATCGAGTGTTTTAAAACATCGATGTATATCGCCCCCCCACTAGTCCTCATATAAAAAGAGTTCTTAAATAACGGCAACCAATCAATATGAGTTGGGGTGATGTGTTCAAAGTTTGTTTCTACTGTTGATAATGGTTCAAAATGTTCCATGGAAATAAAAATTTTGCTAAGAATTCGAATTCTATGTTGTCTCTTTCTGATAGCTTTCTTCAACACAATTCACTCATTTCGAAAAAATATTAAGAAAATCAAAGCTGCCATATGCACACAATTTATTAGTTTCATAAGGTGCCATAAAATGAACGAAAAAACGTTACCAGTAACAATTTAGGTTTACAAACACAAACTTTGCATAAAACTATTGAATCGTTTGGCAGCTCACTTATACACTGAAAAAAATAATTTTCATATTTGAATACGAAATTCGCATATTTGATAAAAAAAATTTTTGAATTTTCTGCGATGACGATTTTTGCATTATTGATAAAAAAGTTTGTAGGTATAGTTATGGAATTTTTAGTCAACAACCAAGTTTATTGAATCAATAAAAAAAGTTGTTGCCCAAAATAATTTTTTTCAACAAAATGTTTACGTGATTTGTTAAAATAAATTATTGGAAATGTTAAATAAATCAAACAAAATGTTTATCGAATCTTTATTTATTTGTTTATTAATAATGATGTGCTAAATTTCCAATATTATTTTTTGATAAATACACTAAAATTTATTATTGGGGGATAAGCTAGTTCCTATGCGCATTTCGCTGGTTGCTTAGGCCAGATCATCAGGAGACTTTGGCAAAACTAAAGATATTTAACCAAATAAAAGTTTTAAGCGAATGAGAATTATGACCTATTATAAAATGGACAAGAGTTGTAAAAATACTGTTTTAACGTTGATTCAAATATTTGTTTTATTGAATATCAAGAAATATTTAAATATTTCATTATTAAATATGTTTTATTGAGAGCTATTTTGCCACGTGTATATTTGATAAATTTTTTCATTGAATCGAACAAAAAGTTTGTTGAACAAAAATTATATTTTTAACAAACTGTGTTGTTAAAAATTTTCTTGAGATATTTTTTTCCAGCTGATAGTTGCTTGTAAAAAATATTTTCTCTCTCTTAAAAAACAGAGACCTCAAAAAACATATACAAAATGGGTGAATCCGATCTTTATTGGTTAATAAAATAAGTGTATGTATGTTGGCAAATTCGGAAATGTTTTTTAAGCGTGATCAATTGTTTAAGAAAATAAAGATGTTAAATTTCTCATAGACATTTTTAATGAAAAACTTTTATATAAAACATTTTCGAAAAATTTCCAGGCGCATGCTACGTTTTTTATCCGGAAGCTAGCAGTTAATATTAATTAAAAATTTATTGCATTTAGTATAGAATATAAAATAAAGGTTCACAATATTCTTCTTTACGATAAAGAAGATCCGAAATAATTTAATAGAGGTACAAATTTATAGTTTATATATGTAAATTAATTAATTTTTATTCACTTTTAATAAGTTCTCATTTACCCCCTTTTTTCATTAAAAAAAAAAAAAAAAAAAAAAAAAAAAAAACAAAAAAAAACACCATAAGTAATTTGCAAACAAATAAAAAATATATAAATTATTTATTTATTTCTTTTCTATTGTATTTAAATTAGCATATAAAATAGTGAGAATAAAATAATAGAATAAACAATTTGTATCTTTATAAATAAACAAATGTGATGTATTTAAAGTACGATAATTATAAAAACAATTCTTTGTTGTGTGTGTTTTTTTTTTAATATACATACATATTTCTATAAATGAGGGTCTTTTGTCAGTTGAACGAGTAGTTTGCCAAAAAGAATTTTTATTTAAGACATTTAAACCATCATTTTAATAAAATGACACACACACCACATCCCCTCTAGAAAAAAAGTGAAATACATTTAAATGCTCAATTTAGTTTTAAAAATTTGTTTATTTAAAATAAAAATATAAAAAACAACAACCAAATAAATGTTTATGTTTTTAATTTTAAAAACATAAATTTTACAATATGTCACACACAAATTACACTAGACTACAGAGTAAGAAGTAAAAGTTATGGCAACATTTTAAGATCAAGAGTTGTTTGTTTTTAAGCGTAGTTTGTCATTTGTGGCTATAGTGTAGTCGAGCAAACCCAAGCATTTGATACCCTACACCACAGTTTGTACAGACACATTTTCGAGAGTGTATTGAGTTTGGGATCAATGGGAAATCAGAGACCCTCCAAAACCAAATTATGTTGGGAACCCAAGGCCGACGCGCTGGCCAAGAGTGAAGCTGTTTTTGATATTTTGAAGGGTGTTCCAGGCGCAACACCCCTGGGAACTATTAGAAGCGATGTCTTTAGACAATTTCTAGATAGATTAAGGAAACTGGATGGCTGAAGGGCTACCCCAAAGTAACGTGGTCCACATACAACATGATTTGCTCTAAGCAAATGATTAACTTCAGTAGCAGAGACATTTTGAGACTTGTATACGTACTTACTGGTCACTGGAACAATCTGTAAGCTCGCTTTGAGACTCGGCCTCCATTTTAATAAATGCTGCCGCAACTGCTGAGAACCTCCCAGTAAAAAATGGAGCTTCCAACGAAGCAGGTTTGTAAGGGAGAAACATAAGAGTTGCGCTTACCATTGCGCATACGGAAGACATGAATTTTATATGGCGAGTTCCCACTTTGAAGCAATACATTTTTGACACATGAAGCGCATTATTCAGCGCATAAAAAATTGTTGGATGTAACGATCAGCTTTACACACTGAATGTTTTGATACAGTTATTTTTTAGTATTCTCCCTTACAAACCTGCTTCGTAGTAAGGGAATGCCGTAGCACTTGAAATGTTATTTTTTTTTTATAAAAGTTGTTGAGAGTTTTTTCACCTACTTTACTGCATTTCTGTATGTCTTATTGCGTAGCGCATAATTCTGTGCTTATTTTTTTAAATGTACCATTAGTGCTTCGCAATATGATAAAAATTTTTATTGAGCTGGAACTGAGGAGACAGTATTTCATATCCTTTGTGATTGTCCAGAGTTTAATTTAACACGACATGGATTATTTGGGAATTACCTTTTACAAGGACTCTCTGAGATATCGCTGGTTAAACTCGGCAATTTGGTGAAATATCTCAACGCAACCGGATGGCTCTAGCCACATCAATATTGCCCTGGTGTCACGCTTGATCCGAGGTTCCTACTCTTGATGATTAACTGTCGACTCTACTTGCTAGGCGTGCTAGTTTTTGGGCGTGCTACCGCATTAACCAACCAACCATGATGTGGCAGGACAAAAACTTTGTTGGGAAACATTGGGCGAATTTAGCTTTATTTTCGATTTTATTGTAAAAACAACTTTTCCGGTTTATTTAATAGTATTGAAGAGTTTTTGTAATAAAATCGTGTTGGGCAAGACATCTTGTAGCTACTATTTTCTTTTTTAATATTAAGCCATTTTTGGTCCTGAAGAGTTAGGAATACTGTTAGCATATTATCGCATTATCGTTTGTAATTGTTATTTTGTTAATAGCATTATTGTACATGTAATCTAGTGTTACCACCTCTGCAATAGTTTTATTCGATGAAAATTGTACAAAACCATACAAATTACATTTACGATTTTTTTTTAAATTGCGTACGCTGCGTTGCAATTTTTTGTAAATACAGGTCAAGCACCAATATTGAGCATAGCAAGCAGTGATGCCAACTTTTAACCACTAAGAATGGCTTAAAAAATGGTTTAACAAGATTTTATTTAAATAAAAACGAATCAATTTTAATTAAAAAAAAATTGCACATAAGAGATTTTTTATATATTTTAAGTAACAATAAACTAAAAGTAAAAAAATCAAGGTTACAACAAAACTAATGCAGCGTTTATAAAATTTTTTGGTCTACAATTTTTATAAGCTTGAAGGAAATTTGGCTTTTTAAAAATGGGATATGGCTAATTTGATTTTTTTTAATGGCTATAAGTAGTTAGCCACTAAATGTCTAAATTGGCTACACTGATAGCAAAAAACCCGGTGTAAAGGATGCTATTTAAAAGATATTATGACATTTTAATATGATCTCAATCAGTTTATGATTAAATGTTGTCCGAATACAAATGTTCCTCTACACCCATTTAAATATGGTCACCTCCAACAAAACTATTTTAAATTAAAATTTTAAACATATTATGTTTAATTTAAACATATTGTCACCGAAAACCATATTATGGTTAAAATAGTCCTCCATCAAGAAGCCACAACCATATTATGGTTGCTTTCGAACATGTAATGGTAAATAATAATTAAAATATGCTTAACACTTACAATAGCATGGTTGGTTATCAACCATAGCATGCTGCTCTTGAAAATGGGAAAAATACTATTTTTAATTTTAAAACAAATTATTTTCAAATTTAACCATAACATGTTTAGAGGCAACCATAATATGGTTGTGGTGTGGAGGACTATTTTAACCATAACATGGTTGTCGGTGACAATATGTTTAAATTAAACATAATATGTTTAAAATTTTAATTTAAAATAGTTTTGTTGGAGTTGGAACTATTTTCTTTTAAAATAGTTTTGTTAGAGGTGACCATTAAGGGTGTTCTTATTTGTATGGCCGAATTTAAAAGTGTTTTGATTCCAGTTCGCCGGGCAGGTTTGTGTTCCTTTATATTAAAAAAGTAAAGAAGTAAAATTTGGAGCGAATCCGATAACGTTTAGTGGGCCCGGAAACGACTTCAATATACCTCTATGCGAATAAATAGATTTAAATGAACAATTTTTATTTTGAAAAATATAATAATTTTTTTTAATGGTTTGATTAAAAACAATAACATTGAAAAAAATAATTGGTTTTTGAATCTTTATTTCTTAATATTATGGATACATATAATATACGAGCAGATTTTTTTTGCGATGGATATTTTTGTCGATAAACCTCAACAACCTGAAGCAACAATTGTTTCCCCTCTTCATCATTAGTTAAAATTCTGTTAAAGTCTGGAATAAATTTAACACCTCTCTCAGCAGTATTATTAACAACAAATAAGTCCTTGAAGAATGTCCAACTTTCCTCAAATTCAAACGAAGTTGAAGGATCAAACTCTAGAAATTCTAGGGATAAAAGAAACCGACTGAAAATATACTTTGTTTTTTTTTTTTGAAACAAAGTCACACAAGTCTGTTAAATTTGAATAGTTTCGGCCATTTTTAAATTTGACAATTGGTTCTTTTAAATTAAGTTATTCAACCATTTTACGTTTCTCTTCAAAACTTATATTTGAATAAAAGTCAAATCTTGAAGCCGTGCGTCTAGACATTAATATATCTGAACGACTAGAAATGCAAATATGTATCACGTAATCGATTTGATTCATTTTTCATAAGTGAGACTTATATGTAAAGAAACAGTTGCATCTTCATTGCCACTTCCAAAGTATATTTATAACAAGTACATGCATGTGATCAGCTGTTCAGTTGTTTATATTTTCGATAGTGTCAAAATTTGGTTACATTTTTAGTGCGCCATGATTTTTTTTTGTTTATGTTTGGCTGTTTGACAGTATCAAGAGTTTTTACACAAAGAAAATGAATGTTGTTTTTTTTTATTGTTGATTTGTTGTAGACTTGAAAGTACTTGGTATAAATACATATACTTTGGCCACTTCTAAATAATTCTTTGCTAAAGTTGGCCATGATTAAGCAAATATTTCAAATATTGAAACTTTTGGAGCAGATGTTGAATATAACATAGTTTCGAAAACGCTGCGCAATAAAATTTTGTACTAATGGTAGATTGATTTACATAAAGAACTTTAGGCCGTATCAGCTGAAATTTAATATAATTTAATTGACAAGCCGTTTACTTGGTCCACAATATTCCATTTAACTTATCCTTCATAAACTGCATCCGCAATATTTTTGACATCTTACATTAACAATTAAGATGTTATATAACTTTAGAACACTTAACACTTGAATCACAAATACTTTAATTTCACTGTTAAGACCTTCACTCAGATCAATACTTGATAACATAATTACTAAAGCTGTTATGATACTTGCTATTTTTTGTATTTTTTCTATATTGGAGAACAGTGCAAATATATTTGCATAGGAAAACTGACTAAGTGTAAAGAGTATGATTATATCATAAATGTCAAACAATGTGAAATGTGAAATGTCAAACAAATATGCATGTGTTATCGATAAATAATCTAAGACTGTCAAAAAAAAATATAAAATTTTTTAACTTAAAATTGACATTTCCAGATTAATTGCAATTAATAGCACTGTTGCCAATTTTTTTAGTTTTTGATCGAAAGAAACGGGTTTTAACTTTTTTTTTTGCGATTTTTAGCTTTTATGACGGTTTTTTGTGGGGAAAAAACGTGGGCAGTATTGTTTGTTTTGTTTACATTTTATCAAATTGTATTTCTTGTTCTTTCTCGCATTTGTTGTTTCATTCAGTCAATCCTAAAAAAATCCAATACAAAAAATAGCAAGTATCATAACACCTTAAGCAACACCTAAAAATGTTTTTTTTCCTAAAAATGTAAAAAAACATGGTCAAAAATTGGAGTATCCCACTTTACCCCATGTCCCACTCTACCCTAGATAATATTGAATAATGTAAAGAAGAAGAAGAAAATTAAAATAGATTTTTTCTTCCACTATTTATTGAAGAAAATAATGAATAGACGCGATTAAAAAGTGAAATATGTATAAAAATTAATTTTTTACCCATATTCACTTTCTAAATATTTGTAGTCGTTTCCGGGTCCGTAAAACGTTATCGGATTCGGTCCAAACTTTACATATTTACATTTTTAATACAAAGGAACGAGAAACTGCCCGGCAGTTTACAAAAATCTGACATTTGAAAATAAGAACACCCTTAGTGACCATATTTAAACAAAAACCTGTCTCTGCGTGTAGAATGCGACATCTTTAATAATTTTATTATCCTAAGGTTTATAAACCTAGAGAAGAAAGAAATAAAGAAATTAATTTTTAATAAAAAACTATCAAAAAATTTTGCCATTTCAAACTATTTTTTGTTAATTGATTCAAATACATATGTAAAAACAAATTTAACAACAAATCTATATTTTATTTAAATTATTTCTTAGATTCAATTAAAATTTTTATTGAATGAACAAAAATGTATATTTGAAATTTGAATTCAAAATTAACTAATTTAGCTTTTTTTGACTTGAAATAATACTATGTAAATTTTTTATGATTGGCCCATATTTTAATTTGTGATTTGTCCATATCGTGATACTAGAAATAACACAAAATGACATGTGATGATCGGTGGAGAATTCACCACAATTTTTTCTGGGCAATAAAAGTCCATTAAAACTTTTTTGGGAGTGTCGTAAAAATTTGTGTTATGCGAAGAATTCAGAAAAGCTAGTATCACCCAATGTTGCCCTAGCGGAAAAAAATAAATTTATTAAATAATGGCTTTTTTGAAATATTTTCAAATTGCCACAAACACACAAATGTTTATGGTCATTATACCCGTCCACCCCCAGTAGTAAATAAGGGTACAAAGATTTTCATTCCATATACAACTTTTAAATATTCATCTAAGACTCCATAAAGTATGAATGTATGTATATCCTGACCTGAGTAATCCTAAGTCGGCTTAGCAATGACCAGGAAATGAACTGTATTGCTGTCAAATTTTTTCTAGTTCTCCTAGGCAGTTTGGGTTTAAATTCCTGCTTAATTGGTTCAGTAGGACAAGCATTATCAAATGTAGATCAACCAACCTAAAAAACTTATATTTCTGGTAAAAAAACAAAAATTTATTAGTGGCGAAATGCAACGACTCGTGATTGGTCCTTAAAACACTATAGGCTATATTTTATGTCGGAAAACACTTAAGTACGCCTAAAACTGTAACAAATTGTGCTATTACAGTAAAATTTTGTCTTTCATAGTTTCAAAAGACTAGAAATAATACAAATTTTTTGAAGATCGGTCTATTATTTACTATACACAGAAAAAATTATTTTTCCAATTCAAACAAAAAATTTGTAGAATCAAAAAATTTTTTGTCTGAAATCGGTCCTATAAACAAATTCGCATATTCAAACAATTTATTTGCATTTTTTTTTATTGAAAAAAAACACTGATTTTTTCAAACAAATAATTTAACTGAATCAAACAAAAAGTTTACTGAAATTCATATACTAAATTTCAAAATCAAAAAAAAAAGTTTTTGCACATGCAATGATGCGCACACAAGCAGGCACTCACTGTATTAGAAGATGATGGCAGAGAGAGCAGAGCGGCCGGCTGGCTTTGAGACACATTTTTTTGATGGAATAATTTTTGAACGAAGTCTTTTTTTATACACACAATGTTTTTCGTCATCACTCACTGTTGCTGTATTTTTTCCTTTGCTAATGAAGAAGAAATGTAACCCAAAAACGGCGACAGACCGACTCGATATGTATTTCGTCATCATTATATTTTTGTATTTGATGTATTTAAGCAAACAGTTTGAAAAAATTGAATACGGGATTTTAGTTTTTTTTTAACCAACTTTGAAACCAACCAAAAATTTATTTTGTTTCTTATAATGTTGTTGTTGTTTCTGTTGTTTAAAAAGAGTGAAACGTTTTTTACCTGCTATTTTTTTTTTTTTTTTACTTCAAACCTCTCATCTTTCTTCCTGTTGTACTTTTTAAAGTGTCCAAAAATAGACTGTATGTGTTTTTTGTTGTAGTTCTTATATTTCACATTAGGAAGTGTTGCTTACGATCAAATAAAAAAATGCAAAAAGACGACAACTTAAAAAGCGTTAAGTATTTCATACAAAATTATGAAAACTTGCAACCAATAACTCGTGTATTATATTTTTGAATGGTTGTCAACATTTTTGTTGGTTAAATAAAAATCAAACAAAAATTTTAATTGAATCAGTAAAAAAATTTGTAGAAATTAAAAAAATTTTCAAACAAGCGTTTGCTTGAAAATAATTCGGCAACAATTTTTTCTGTGTAGGCTCCATATAAAGCCCACTTTTTAAATGTTCTAACTCTCGGTGCAGGCACATCCAAATACATATATCGCACTCTTGTTTTATTTACATAATTGAACTGAAATCGAACATTTTAATATGAACCGTTTTATTTTTACTTCACCAGACTTGTAAAAGTGTATCATTTGTTTTAACAAAATCAATAATTTCACGAAGATTCAACAATTTTCAATCATTTTTTTTTAATAGTTCTTACATATTTGTCACTTAAGGCCTTTTTAAAATTAGCTTATGTATACTTAAAGTAAATAGCTTTTTTTGGGGGGTATTTAAACAAAAAACAAAGTCATCAATATGAGATAAAACACATGTGTCATTTGTTTTAAGATAATTTAGTACGTAGTTTTATTTTCGAAACCTCGATCACTCAAGATTGGGATCGTGGCATATCTGTTTCGAAGGGGAATTTTTCAATTCTTTGGTAGCAACAGGTAATGACAAAGCCTCGCGATTGTCTTAATGAAACGTTTTCATGTTTAAAAAAAACAATTTTTTTTTTTTTTTTGGTATATCTTATTAACCGTTTTTGTTTGCATATTTGAGGCTGCCACCAATTTTTTTAGTAAAAATTACTAAAATAGAAATTATTTTTTTTTATTTGGCTTTCATTTAAAAAATAAATATGTATTTTTTTTTTGAAACGTGTCTACTGTGTCTAAATTTAAATGTTTCACTACTATTTTGTATGTATCTTTTCGACATAAACAGTATCGATTATGACGCTGATTATAGTGGAAGAGTTTTACAAACCAATACATGTTTTTTATTAGTTTAAAATTTATATATGAATACAGTGGGTCAATGTTATAATAGAACAGTTTGGATTTTAAAATATCTACTTTAATATTAATTTAATGCGAAAACTTTTAGAAAAACTGAATGCTTTTTTTAAACGACTGTGTAGATAGTAACTATAACATAGGCTAGGATCTTTGGGCTGCCATCGTGAAGACAGCTCACTTGGGTCCCACAGTGGTCTTTTGTGATACCTGGGGCAAAACCCATCCTACAGAGCAATTACTCACTGCCTATTGTTATTAACAAAAAAACTTTATTTAAAATAATTAGTATTGTGGTTATTTTGTTGAACTATTTATGGTTTTTAATCCAAGTGTAAGACGGCAAATCCATCTGAGGAGATTGAGTGGTTGCAATCGAAACATGTCATGGTAACCTGCCGGCCGGGGTTCGAGCCCCAGCCACGTCAATAATGAAAGATTATCAATAACAATTTTAATTAATGTTCATGTTGTAAAATTCCTTTCTTCATAAACATAATTTAATTAAAAATTAAATTTCATGAACTTAAGCCTAATTAAAAATATTAAAAATTTATTTAAAATTGTAACAATAACAAAAAAATAAAAAGAATTTTCTTAAATAAAGAAACATTTTCACATGATCAAAAAATTCACGTTTTTGGTATATGATCAAAAATTTCTTAAAACAAGAAATACAAAAATAGCTTGTCTTAATTAAAAATAAGAAAAATATCTGAAATCAAGCTGCATTTATTTAATTTTATTCTGGTTTTCCTGATTTGTAAATAGAATCGAATTTCTTGCATCAAGAAGCTAATGCTAGGGATTTCTTAAAATTTTTCGGAAAATGTTCAAGAAAACTTTGTTTGATTCAATTAATTTGTATTTGAATCGACATGTTAAAGCCCTAATGACACTACATTTTTTTGTTTATTGAATTGATAGAAAGAGACAGTAAATTCTGGAAAAAGAAAACTATAAAAAATGTAAACAATATTTTTTTTCAGTTTTTCTTTTGTACAAAATCATATATTTTTTTAAATGTTGTCAACTTTAAACATTAAAACAAAACAAACAAAAAGCAATAAATCGAAGATTTTTCTTCATAAACCGCTGTTTCAGCAACACTTTTAATATATCAAGCCTGAAATGTCAATTTTAAAGTGTAATACATTCTCTTGAAATGAGGAAAGTGTAAAATGTAAAAAGATAAATTTTATAAACAATATAAAGAAAAACATAGCGAACAATTCTGCATCACGTACTCCAAAATTTCTTTTTTTAAGTTATGTCACTATTGAAGTAAATGAGCGATATGTTTTGGGTACTTGAGTAATTGTTGATATCACACACACTTTCGAACGACTCTAAAGAAAAGAACAATATTGGTTTGAAATAGTTTTTGGGATTGAAATTCAGCAAAATCGAGTTAGTCCAATCCAAATGTGGAACAACCACCCTAATATATTGATAAATTTGTTTAAAAACTAACATAAATGGTGGCGAAATGCACGGAGTGCACGGTCCATAATTTAGAAAGCCTACCATCCGTACTTAAATCAATCTGAAGCGGTGTCAATAGTACTATAAGTACTGATTTTCATGAATCAAGTATAGAAAGATTGATTCTAGTACGGATTATTCAAGTGCGAAATACTAAAACTTATCCATATTTAATCCCGAATTCGTACTTGAAGTTATCCGAAATTTGGATTGATTTAAGTAAAATTAAGATTGAATCAATCTCAAAATGCGCCTAATTCAAGTATTATAAAGTTTATTTAATCCCAATGTTGATTCTAACCTAAAACATTTATCCCCGAGACAGAAGGAGAATATTACGTTTTCTACTTTAAAATTTGATGTTCGTATTTAAATAAAAATATAAACTAAATAAAAACTTTTGCTGTTGATTTTACTTTTTAAACATGAAAATAATGTATGTTTTTCTTCTCGTTTTTTTGTTTTTGTTGTTTCTTCACAAAATAACCCTGCAGGAAATGTCACTAGTGAATCTATACTGATTTACTATTGACACAGTCACCAGTACTAGTGACCTTTTATACCCCAGGCAATGTTATTTACTATAGACATTTAACATGTGCGTGTCATTGGAAATCTACCACTGACGTTGGTATTATTGACTAGGTACTGACTAGGTAGTTCCTTTGGGAACATAAGTAGACATTGGAACCAGAGAATCGCTAGTACATTTTAGTAAAAGTAGTCTACACTTTTTGTAAGAATATGAAATCATAACAATCTTTTTTTATTATTTCTTCAACTTTTATAGGAATTGTACTTCTCAGTTGTTATTGACAAAATCTTTTTCGTATTAAGGCCAAATATAGTGGCAAATGTAATGTAGTGTAGACATTTTGTTGACAATGTCACCAATATAGTCGACAAAACTGGTGACTTGGAGACACTTGCACCCAGGTTTCCTTCAGGGAAGCGAATCGTTTTTACTTACTTGTGTGGTGTTTTTGTAGTGTCTGCAACACGGTTGATAAAGTGGTACAATTATACTTTTTTGGTACAATTCACAACTAAAAAGTACTCTGGTATTCCCGAGACTCATTTGGTACTATTTTCAGATTTTTTAAACCTATTGTTCATTATATAAAACTCGTATTTACTGTCCAATAAATATAGTTTAGTGTTTGGTGCAAATAGTCTTGCGAAAATGCAAAATTTCGTAGCTTTTTTATGAAATCTAACGGAAACTCGGGTTTTTGTTGTTGGATTTAATGTGAATAGATTTTTGCACTTGTTCATTGTGCGTGCATTTTCTAGTGACATTCAGCCTTATTCCGGTTGTCGTTGTCGTAATCGATCAAGTCATTTTTTGTAAGAGATTAAAGTAACACACAGCCAGTGTTCTTTAATCTCTTACAAAAAACGACTTGAGCGATTACGACAACGACAACTGGAATAAGGTTGATTGACAAGTTTTTAAAAGATATTTTAAACCACTTCTGCAAAAGTTCTAGTAGAAGAGACGACTTCCTCTTATTTTAAGATTATGTTGGAACGAACTCATAATATTTTGAAATATTCGTTAATAAGATGGTTCACGCCAGGGCTGCCTGATTTTAAGATTTGGTGATTTTTTCTAAAAAGTGACGATTTTTTTTTCAGTCTCCAAAGTCTGAATAAAACATTACATTTTCTGACACGGTCGTTTTTTAATCTTGGAATGTTTAACAGCCGTAAATTAACAAGAGCGGTGGCTGAACGTTTTCTTTCGTTTAGCTTTTACGCTGATAGACCATGCATAAGCAAGAGCGTTAACGTATAAATCATATATTCACGAACAGTAGTGATAGCTTTCTTGTTTAATAAAACCCACAAATTATAAATCAAAATAGAGACAAAAACGCTAGATTGACCAAAAAATAGCTAAATTGCCATTATTTATTAACAATAGCGGCCAATTTCACTATTAAACAAGCTGTCAAAATCGGGCTTTACAATTGCAAGGCGTTGAGGCCGCTCTATACAAAAACTAGAAAACGAGTTCCACTTTTGTTTAGGTACGGCTTAAATATGCAAGCCTTAAGTAAAAAAAGTTAAATTAAAAGATTATTTTCAGAGTACAAAAAAACGCTTTGTTAATATTTCGTCAAACCATCATCGAATGAACTTGTTACGATTCGCTGTATAAATCATACATTCAACAAAACATATCATGAGTTGTAAGATAATATCTACATGAGTCTCATACGATTCTTGACATGAAAGTCTCGTTAAATAATCATTACCCACGTCTTAAGCGATTCCCACAACGATGGAAGAAGCGTCTCTCGCTGTGCTATGGAAGAATCTCACTCGTGTTACAATTCTTCTCGTGTGAGGAATCTTCTACGATTAAAAAATGCCGTCATCTCGACGATCAAAGAAGCTTTTCATGAGACTCCAAGTATTTCCTACACGATTGAAAATGCTAGCTGAGTATGAAATAATTATGTTTTTGTTTGAATGGTTTTTTAAATAAAACTCGAACAAAATTGTTTAAAAAAAAATCAAAAAATCGGACACCTTAGATTTTTTTTGACAATTTTTCAAAACGTAAATGACGTGTTTTTTATTTTTTCTCAGGAAATTGACGATTTCCTCACAAATTTATCTGGCAGCCCTGGTTCACGCAGAGAAAAAAAACATTTTTAAATATGGTCAACTCCAACAAAACTATGTTTACTTGAAAGCAGGGTTGTTAGATGTGACGATTTTTCGTCATTTTGACGATTTTTTTGTGAAAATACAGTAAAATGACGATGATTTTCTGGCATCAGTAAAACACTTACAAGAAATATTAACAATTATATTTGAAACAGTTCAAAACGTAAAAATCTTTTTTCGATATACAAAAATTATTAGAAATTAAACAAAAAAAGTTCTTCCCCCATCACAAACCATGTGGTTTTCATTAGAAGCACTAGTAATTCGAATTCTACAATTAAATGAATGCCATCGATACGGCAAAAAAATATACACTAGATAACCGATTTGCATCGGTCCTATTGGGCCGCTTTTTGAAAATTGGTTTAATCCGCTTTGCGTTTTAATGATTTCGATTTACGTCGCTACATACGATTTCATTTTTTCGCTGATGTCATAATCATATTTGAAGAATTTTTCTATTTGCGTGTAAAAAGCCGAATTCCCATTTAATTCTGTTAGGTAAGTTATTCTAAGTATGGTTGAGTGTTAGGAAGTAAGAAGTTAGCTCTCAATAACAACTTGTGTAGAAAAAGTGAAGACAATGCACTCGTTTGAAACTAAAATTGGACGTCATAAATCGTTTCAAGTCGGGTAAAAAGACTGTTGATTTAGACAGAACACAGCATTAGTGATAGCGCTAATAACTAATCAATTAAAGATAGCTCGAGTTATGCCCGTAATTTCAACAAATAGATATCTAGCTGCGTATAGGTATCTATGATTTTCAAAATTTTAAAACGTATGTATTTCTTACCTACGGGTTAAAGTGTAATGTATTTTACACCACCGATTTTCGTTAGTTAATTCACGTAGGTAACATTACCGTTTAAATGACCAAAATAGTGGTACCCGATAGGTAAAGATAATTGTTAGGTACGAACACGAAGAGATATCTTTTTGTAGAAATTACGGGCATTAATAGCAAATGAGATTTTATTTTTTATTTAATGTTTTTGTGAATATGGATAAATTAAATAAACAAATGCTTGTTATGTTTTTATGAAAATATATTTTTTCTTATGTATTTCTTTTCAAATGATAAATATATTTTAGCCCACTTGCTGAAATAAATAGAATAGAACTTAACAATATCACTTTCTTTATCATCAATATAATTTCTTGCTAAAAAAAAAGATTTTTGAACCACTCAATGCAATAAATTGTCTCCAATTTGTAAAATTTAAATATTTGACGATTTTGTTAACTGTTCATGACGATTTTGACGAATTTTGTTCAAACTTTTGACGCCTAACAACCCCTGAGCCTAACAACCCTGCTTGGGGGTTACACGATCAAGTTTTAATACACTCACACTTTTTACCAATACACTCATACTTTTAAAAATTGATACGAACTTGCCTTTAAAATTCTCTTGCCAGTGAGTGTTTCAATTTACGTTCAAGAAAACAGCTGATTTCATGGTTAGTGAGCAAATTTTTCGTTTATCTTTATAAATTGTTTTCTTGATGACATCTTGAAAGTAAATTGCTCAAAAATTTAATGCAGCCTACGTCACAGCTTTCAATTTATGTAAATTTTGACAAGCAGTATACATATCGTCGTGCCGAAGTTATCTTGCCGTATATCACAAAAATTTTTTTTTGGGAAATCGAATCATAAGGTTCAAATTGTTATACACAAAAATGTACGTGAAAAAAGTCGTCCAATATTTTTGTCAGATATTGTGTTTGAAGTTCTTTATCGATTTATGTAAAAATATCCAAAGTCATGGAAAAAAATTTTTAAGTTATAGCCATTATCACGTCCGAAAAAATTTTTAAATTTTGTCGTATACGCCACTTTTTGCGATATATTTTTTAGTTTGTGGGATATAAGTCAAAATAAGGTATTAAAAACCTACATTCACGTGTTTTACCAATTTTGAAAATTAAGTTATAATCATTTTTGAAACGAAAATTTATGCAAGTGACAAATTACGAATAGTTATAGTTTATTATTACTTAAGGGTGGTCTAACCATAATGCACGATGTTAACTGTGAGTCACACCGTAACGTCAAATTTTTGTCAACTTAATTTAACATTTCTTGGTACCTGTGTCAAATTCAACCATGGAGAGGTGCAGCATTGAGCAGCGCGTTATTATTGCTGAAGTGTTTTACGAAAATGGGCGTTCAAATCAAAAATACATTTCGTGCACATCTTGATTTTTTTGGTCAGCATAATCGATCAAATGTGTCCACAATCGGGATAATTGTGCGCAAATTTTAGCAAACTGGCTCTGTAGGAAATGTGAAAACAGCTGTCCATGCATGCTTGGTGCGGTTTATGGCCAAGCGGCATTATCGGGCCTTACTTCTTCGAAAATGAGGTATGCCAAGCAGTTAATGTGAATGTTGTTCGCTATCGCGAGCTGATAACGGATTTCTTTTTGCCAGAAATTGAGGCTATGGACCTGGACGATAAGTAGTTCCAAAATAATATATCACACGGCCAACGAAACAATAGATCTTCTGCACGAGAAATTCAATGGCCATGTTAATTGGCCGTCACGTTCATGTGATTTGACACCGTTGGCCTTCTTTCTTTGGTAATATTTAAAATAAAAAGTGTACGTCAATAAGCCAAGAGCAATTCAAGAGCTAAAGGATTATATAATTTGACACATTAAGGACATTTAAACTCAATTATGTATCAGAGCCATTGAAAATATGAACCATAGGACAGAGGTATGCTACCGAAGCCGCGACGAGCATTTGGCCGATATTTTGTCTCACACATAGTTGTCATAGATCGTTCTTTAATAATAAAACAATTAACATTGTACATTATGGTTGGACCACCCTGAATATTTCACCTTTAATTGCTTAACAATAAAATGAACTTAGGCAATATAGCAATAATTCCATCAATATAAATAGCCGTTGTGTACTACGTCCGAAAATATCTTTACATATAAAACGAAAAATATTAAAATAACAGTAATATGAATAAGGTAGTATCTTTTTTGTAACGTGCCTAATATACTTTGTTCACATACAACAAGATAACGCAAGATTTTTTTAATTGAAAGTTTTCATAGGTTTTTTGTCGTATATCCACAATTATGCTACATACGATATTATAACGCATTAAATTTTTCGCAAAAGTGGATATACAACAAAATGGCTTCATAATATCTCATTAACCATAAGAGATACAGACATGAAGATTGAACAGATCGATAGATCTGTTAAATTTACCATAGGAAACGGTCTTATCTCATTTTTTTTTTCGATTTGTGATATACGACAAGACAATTCCGGAACGACAATATGTAAAAGACTTTCAAGAACAACTTAAAGAAAATTTTAAACATATTATGTTTATTAATCCAAATTTTTACAATTAGGCTTAAGTTCATCAAATTTAATTTTCATTAAATTATTTTTATGAAGAAAGGAATTTTACAAACATGAAAATCAATTAAAATTGTTATTGATAATCTTTCATTCTTGACGTGGCTGGGGCTCGAACCCCGGCCGGCAGGTTACCATGACATGTTTCGATCGCAACCACTCGATCTCCTCAGATGGATTTGCCGTCTTGCACTCGCAGCCATCGACGACCGCTGACGTCAATATTCAAACATCAATCCTTAAACCAAATTGTATTTTAACCTTTGGTAGAAGAATGAAAGATTATCAATAACAATTTTAATTGATTTTCATGTTTGTAAAATTCCTTTCTTCATAAAAATAATTTAATGAAAATTAAATTTGATGAACTTAAGCCTAATTATAAAAATTTGGATTAAAAACCATGAATAGTTCAACAAAATAACCACAATACTGATTATTGTTAAAGCTAAGGCACGAGTTCTATGTATTTATTTGTCCTCCAAGTTGTGCTGAAAAAGGTCAACAGAAAAAGAACGACAAAAATGAAAAAACAAAACAAATGTACTTTCGACTTCAAGAAGAATTCTTGACAAAAGTATGAGAAAACAGAAGTAACTGAGCTACCTAAACAAGAGCGGCAAGCGTTTTTTTAAACATCAAATTTCTAATTCCAATACATTTTCAATAAAATAAAACGACCAAGCGATCTATCAAATCAGATTTTCCAGCCGGGTGGTGTTAAATTCGCGTTCTAAAGGCTTGTTTCGTATAAACTGTGTAAAAATGAAAAGTTTTGACATGAAACAGACGCTTGCCGCTCTTATTTAGGTAGCCCAGTAAAGGAAAAAAAACACGTAAAATCAATTAAAAATGGATAATCAGTCAGAAAAGCAAATTTCGATCTACCAAAGGTTAAAATACAATTTGGTTTAAGGATTGATGTTTGACTATTGACGTCAGCGGTCGTCGATGGCTGCGAGAGAGACGGCAAATCCATCTTAGGAGATCGAGTGGTTGCGATCGAAACATGTCATGGTAACCTGCCGGCCGGGGTTCGAGCCCCAGCCACGTCAAGAATGAAAGATTATCAATAACAATTTTAATTGATTTTCATGTTTGTAAAATTCCTTTCTTCATAAAAATAATTTAATGAAAATTAAATTTGATGAACTTAAGCCTAATTATAAAAATTTGGATTAAAAACCATGAATAGTTCAACAAAATAACCACAATACTGATCATATTATGTTTAATTAAACCACATTATTGTCATCGACAACCATATTATGGTTAAAATAGTCCTCCATCAAGAAGCCACAATCATATTATGGTTGCCTCTAATCATGTTTATCCCGAGTGTTTTTCTTTCTGTGTACACTCGGAAAACACTTAAGTAAGTCTTAAACCGTAACGAATAATTGTTGTAAAATGTTGTCTGTCAAAGTTTAACAAAACAAGAAATCACACTGTCAAATAGGTCCCATATAAACGTGTGTGAAGATAAATATGAAAAGTTAAATTCATTTTTTAAAAATATTGCATGCGATAAAAAATATTTAAAAAAAATATCGCATGCGTATTTTAAAGAAAATACGACTATTTACACGAAATTTTACAGTTTTTATTAAAAATCAATAATTTTTATTTAATAAATAGAAGCTGGGAATAAGATATTTTATTAGTCTTTTAATATTAAAATTTATGATTTTTTAAAAAATACGACTTAGAGCGAAATTCTCATGAAAGTGCTGTGTGAGGAATATGGGTCTCAAATAGGAAACACTCGGATATTTTTCTGTAAATATTGGTGGGTTTGGTATCATATGGCGGACTTGATCAACTATCATTTTTCACTTGTTAATTATATGCAAATATTATGAAATTGTTGAATGTTTGGTTTTCAAATAAGCTTTTTTTTTTGGCATATTAATACAAGTTTTAGGGCATAACTTAAGTTTTCATTGCATGTTTTATGCGCATTAAACACTTTTTTAGAGCATATTTTCGGTTTCCCTGGTTACAATTCTTTTTTGATTGTTAAAATTTTACACAATTATTTGCGCCTTTAATACAAAAGGTTATTAATCAAATTTTTTTTTAGCTACGCGTAATCAATGTTATGATTTCTTTTTTTTTTTTTGATAAATTTTTGTTTTGAACTAATTTTAGCAAACTTAAATATTTTTTTGTTAATCCCTTTTATTATATTATACGTTTGTTACCTTGAATTTTAATTGGGTTCACAGGCATTTCAAATATTTTTATTAGAGTATAATACTAAATTAAAAAAAAAATCCAAATCTAAATACTAATCATTTCATTCAATTAAAAATGTTTGTTTTAAAGAAAAACAATAAAAATAGATTTGCATTAAAAAAATCAAAGATTTGCCTATATATTTTGATTTTATTTTGGGGGTTATTTTTACATATAATGTGAACTACCCTACAATGTGAAAGTTGGTGTTATAGATTTTCTCAAAGGTTTTTTATATACTCATATCTTTTAAGTTGCAAATTTCACATTCCGTATAGTAATATTTGTTTTTAGTATAACCAGGTCAAAGGTCAATTCATGGTTTTATATTATATTCTTATATTTTTCTTCGATTTTTTTCTTCTAAAAGAGTTCTGACAACACCGATCGTAACACCGCTTTATGCCTGAAATTTTTGGAAAATGTCGTAAACTTGTTTCTTAAATGTTTCCGAATAGTAAGTTTATAAAGTTAAGTTACTCACCCAGCAAAAACTTCTCTTACCAAGTAACGTATGTAAACTGATTGTAATGAGAAATTTTGCAAAAATTTACCTTTCAACATCAATAATTTGTTATATTTACAAGGGATGCTTCCACTTAAACGCATTTGTATTTTACTACAGAATAACCATAACATTTTAGGAACGAAAATTGAAAATGATGTCGCTTAAGCTATTTCTGGGGTTATGTCTCGATTTGTTGAGTTTCCAAAATTTATTTGTAAATAAAATCGAATCGAAATAAAAGTTCTTAATAAAATTAAATCGCCCACATACTTGACACTATAATAAGGCCGTACAATGCAGAGCACAATATACTTCTTAACCGACAAACTTTGGATGCCTTTTCAATCGACCTCGGAGTCCGCAAAGGCTGAGTTCTCTCCCCACTACTGTTTCTATTCACATTGAATGAAGTAATAGATAAACACACCACACGTTTAATCCGCAAACCCAATCACAAAGACTGCTTTGACGTATAACCCGTACATCAACGTTAAACCAACTAACATCATCACAATTTACATGGAACAAAACTGTACAAATAGCCCCCGACCGAAGGAAAACTCTAATTGAGGCCGTTTGCTCTTAGGCTGGAGAACAGCGGAACATCATCATCATCATAAATTAATTAATGATATTTGATCGAGAAAACGTTGTGTAAAATCGAACAAATAGTTAACAACAATTTTGGTAACGTGCGCCCTATTATTTGTTAAGTTGGACCACAGCTTAAGTCTTTTCTTTTCTGGAATAAATATTTCCTCTGTTCTTTGGCCTTTTGCCTTTCTTCGTGTTCTTTTCTAAAAAAATCAATTTTGTAGACTCATAAGTTATGAGTCATAACGTTTTCAGTTCTAATAATGTTGCCCAACAAAAATATGTTATATGTTTCACCTTCAATATTTTGAAAGGGTTGCAGCATTAAAAAAATTGTCTTTTTCTCTTAAAATTTTTTGATAAAAATTTTAAATTAGAATTGCTTAAAATCTACATTAAAAAAAATTGCATAAATTGCAATGATTATTGTTCTTCTGTGATCGTTTAAAATGTAACACATTATGAGGGTGTGTGTAAACATTAAAAATGTGGTACAAAATATGTTGGCAATATTTTGTGTGAGAAAATAAATCGCCATTACCCATTACTTCACGTACGTATGATTTGATATATGTATATAATGAACAAGTGGTTTTCAAAAAAAAAAACATGCAAAAACTTACTGCCCCAGTTGAGATTTATATTAGGATCTACCTTTTTTCCATGATTTTTTTTTAAGTTTTGTGCCCTAGCCAACTTCGAGCCTGCATATGTGAATTACTGTGTTTATTACTAGGAAGAACTTCATATATTGGTGTAATATAATGCTACGAGCAGCGATTAGGTATGAAAGATTATACTTTTAGGAAGTTGTTACAAAGGTAGTTGTTGGTAAAATGTAGATGAAGTTGTTGCAGGGTAGTAAGTAAGTGAACACAAACTAGCCGCCAGTTTTGTAACATTTTTCAACACAATACTTTAAGATGTAATCAAATTACTTCTTTTTTTTACTTGATAATTAATTTTATTCATAGGTTTTGGTAAACAAATTAAATTAAATATCTCTAATTTTTTCAAGATTTACCCTATGTGAAAAAAAACAAGAAATTGGCAACACCGTGCCTGCTATTCATTCCATAAAAACACCGCAAAATTAATTTTTAAATATAAATTTTTAAAAAAAAATTATCACTTCCAGAGCTGCAAAAATTCAGAACTCTGTTAGACGCTTTTTAAATATAGATTTTAGAGGGATCTTAATTTATGTCGGTTTTTGGCGAAAAAGTCATTGAGACAGTCACTGGTGTAAGTAATCGTATCGACAACTTTATATAGAAGCGCACGTAAATAATATGTACCTTTCCTGAAATTACGATATCCTTAACTAGAGCTGTTTTGTAGACTTTTTGATGAGAAACCGGTTAGCTTAAAAATTAATTTTTACAAGGATCGCCCGGTGGCCGAAATTCGACATTTACTTTTGAGAAAACCTGTGCGTTATACAACAAAAACGTACACATTTTAAGAGAACGGAAAACCTTTACTATTCACCCAATATTGTACGTTTGTTTGTATGATAAATTTAAACGCTTTTCAAATACTTTAATTCAAAAAATTTAGATAAAAAATATATTGTGCATATCTACACACAAATTCCTTTAAAACGATATGTTTCATTAAAATCGGTGGGCGGTAAAATACTTAAAAATCAACCACAAAAAAGTTGTTCCCGTATTTATATATAAGATTATATATATATAAGATATACCTTTAATAATTAAAAATGCTTTTACTGATAATTTTTAAAATTCGAGTTAATACCCTCTTGTTGATCAAGTGCGATATGAAGATTCAATAAATAAATTATGAAAAACATAATCTAAAAAATTTGACAGCTACAATAAATCTATAAATTTTTCAAGTGTTTCCCAAGTTCGACCATTTCACCCATTACTGTCATTCTAAGTGGGTTTTCTTGTAACGCATTTTTGTTGACAATAAATTTGCAGAAACATCATCATCAAGATTACAATATTTTTTTTTATTTCTTATTTAATACTTTTTTTTCTAAATTTTATAGTAATTTCAGGGAAAATTGTTAATAAACGTCTTTATGTATAATAATTTTGTTAAATAAAAGCTGTTGCCTATCTGCGACTGCTAAATGCCAGAAATGGTTTGTTGCCATTGTTTTTTTCCAGGCAAATCTTAAATCAAATTTTATAAAGCGAATTGTAGTGGCTTATTAAAAAAAGCAAATAAATAAAAAAAGTAGAAAAAATCATAAATAAAAAAAATTTATTGGCGCCAATTCATTTAATATTCAAAGTAAGAGTGTTGAAAACTACACAGAATTTTATAGATGAAATAAAAGAAATATTTGTAGGAGAGCGATATTGAAAGTATGAATGTGGCGGTGGGTATTGCGTTTAAAAGGCGTTAATCGAAAGAGGTGTTATTTCATAAAGACCTTTTAAAAGGAGTTTTCGAACTTTTACAGTAGATAACGGCAATATTGTTTAAGTATTTTTGAAGCTATATCTTTCGAAATGGCTGTCATTTAACCAGTCTTTATGCCTAATCAAAACGGACTGATGTTTTCTGCGATGATGGATGACCATTCTTGGATGAAAAAGTAGGTCAACAAATAAAATTGTCGCATCCGGGACGATACCACCAATTCATATGAGAAGAGTGAAATTCAACGGAAAGGTAAAATTGCCCTCTTTAGCCCCATAAATATTATTTTGTAGCGGTTTGTAGAACACTTTTTTCCTTTGAATGAAATTAACCCCAAAAAAATTTGTTGGCTCTTTTCGTTTTGTCTATTCATTTGACTCAAATATATGTATGTATATACACCAAGTCCTGTAACTTGCAGGACTTGTAAGCAGGAAAATGTTCCTAGAAAATAAAATAACTCCTTGCGTCAAAAATTCAAAAGTTCAACTTTGACCCTTAAATTTCTCAACACCTACTGATCCGATTTTTATTAAAATAAAACAGGATAAAAATTCAAGAAAACTTCTCTTCAACAAAAAAAATTCCTAAAATATCTCCTTCGGTTCAAAAGTTACAGAATTCTGGCCGATGAAAAACGATTCTGAGTAGCTGTTGGGCTTCATTGGTCCAAATTTCTGTAAGAACGACTTAGGTTATGCCAATCACCGCCAACGGCGAACATTATAAATCGATAATACCCATCCTCTTATAAAATGGGCATCACCAACGTAATGCAGTTTTATCACTTTAGCTTTTACAAATATGTAAGATATCACCTTTTCTCAATCATTAATTTTCAAATGTTATTTCGGTCAAAATGGACAGCGAATAAAGTACGTGAAAACAATAATTAAAACTTTTCAAAAAAATCCAATATGGACTTTAGAAAAAATGGCAAAAGATGTAAAATGCATCGTCACACTGTTTCAAAAGCCATTAAACAGTATATGGAAGAAAAAAAGGTTTAAAAGGTATTGAAAAGACAAAAGAAGTCAAACAACTCTTTCGAAGAGCATCGAAAACTTCTATCAGAAAAGCAGCTCGTAAAGTTTAATGCTCTGATAGTTTTCTGCGCAGAGCCATAGCCAGTGCTGGGTTGAAGAATGTTCAAGAAAAATACAAGACAAAAAAAAAAAAATTCCCCAAGAAATTTCTTGTATGGGAAGTCATTGGCAATTGTGACAGAAATATTTATTACGGAGCGTCTATAAAAACTGACTTGACCTTTCTTTAAACAGCACAGAGTGCCTTCATATTTCTAAATAGCTCAATCTTTAGAAAAATGAGATTCGAAATTTTAAAAAGATTTTGTTTGGAAAGCTTATAAAAATAAGCCCTTTTATATACTTCATACTTTAGATACCACTTATCTTTTACTACTCTTAAAATCAGGAAAAACTACACTCATTAAAAAATATTGAAAACCGTCATCGATTGTAAGTAACGTCATTGAATTTCGATTTCGAACATGACCGTTTTTTGTATACAAATTATATTTAGTGATTTTTTTCTTAACGAAATCTTAGGAAAATTAAATTTGCCGAATTTGGGCATTTTTCGGAGTATTATTTGGTGCGTTGTCTGGTTTATGTATATTTTCTTAATGACACGGTGCTGATTGAGTAGTACGACTCCTTTAACATATTGACAATAAAAAAGTTACGGGGGACGCTGTATGAGTGACATTCTTTACTTTTTTGCTCTCTCGCCTACAAATTTCATCTGTCTGCCTTTTAATTTTCAATATGTAGAGGGGAGTAAGTAAAATAAACAGGTAAAAATATTAATTATAAAAAAATACGTGATTTGAATGTATAATGAAAAAAAAGTGATCACAATGAAAAAAGTATACGCATCTTCACTTAAAATAAATTTAAATTAAAATACCAATTTCGGTTAGAAGTAACTAAAAACGGTATCTCTGAAAACGATAAAAAAAAATTAATTTTATTAATGACTAGCATTTAACCCGCTACTTACTTAGCGTCTCCTTTTTCTTCGTGGACATACCTGTATGCCAAAGTTTAATTTTTCTAGGTTTTAACAAAAATGTTCCAACATTTTTTATCTCATATGTGATATTCACCTATAATTTTCTGTTTCTAAGTTCAATATAATAGAAAATTAAAAAAAAACCAACTTGAATTTTATGTTTCTAGGTCCAATACTTACGGAAATTCAAAAAGTACCAGTAAAAGAACAAAAAAGTACAAAAAAGTTCCCTTATAGATTCGTGTCCACTCAGTACATTGCATGTTGAATTTTATGTTTTAAGGTCCAATATTAAAGATAATTAAAAAAATACCAGTTGAAGAACCAAAAAGCTGAAGTAAGATATTAAATTTCCCGTATTTCCCATTTTGATACTATTTTTTCCCACATTAAAGTATCAAAAATTGCAGTATTGTAGTGGGGGCCCATAATTTAGAATGAATATGTCAATTGATGGAAAAAAGTTTGAAAAAAGTACCAAAAATAGTTAAGATTTTCTCCCCTTAAGCGTTCGAATTTCGAAAAGTGCCAAATATATATTCGTATTTTTTTTGATAAGTTTCGAATGTGGTATAAACTTTATTTCTATGTTTATAGGTTTAAAAGATAGATGGGGTGAGAAAAAAGGACCAAAATTCAGGTTTTACCCGTTTTCTCCATAAAAGAGCCGAATTTGAAAAAAGTACCATACACCTGTCCGCCTATTTTTCTAAGGAACAACGATTAGTATTACAGTTTTTTTGTATCTGTTTTAGTTTTGGAGATATAAGGATATCGAATTTACCCGTTTTTACCCCCTAAACATTCGAATTCCCAAAAATCCCGTCTTAGTGGATTGATTTGGGGAGAGACCCACCTCCGGTCCAAATTTCCAGTTTTTAGCTTCAGGCGTTTAGGCTGTGCGATGATGAATCAGTCAGTAACGTTACAATTTTATATATGTATGTTAGAGCGACTCACCAAAAAAAAGTGCTCGATGTACCCTCCTAAAAATGAACCTTGGACTTTTTTAAGATGACATTTTAAATATTTATTTAAGTATCAGTGTTGCCAACCAGTAATTGCTATGATTTTATTATAAAAACGTATTAATTAAATCCAACTGAAAAGAAAAATCTATATACATATACATTAGAGCGACTCAAGTTGTATGGAAGCAAAATTCGTGCTCGATGTATCCTCCTAAAAATGAACCTTGGACTTTTTTAAGATGGCATTTTAAATATTTTGGCTCCAGGGTTGACCTCTCGTGAGCTGGACCAGTTTGAAAAAGGGTATATTTTTGCATGTTTTGTTAATTTAAGAATCTGTTTCCTTACCAACATATACAAGTTGGGTATCGTAAGAAAGGTTTTTTTAAGGCGCGTCCAACTGTATATAAAATTTTTCCAAGGACGATTATCCATTTCCTTTTTTTTAAGGATTTTCTGTAAAAAAAAAAGGTTTTTGAATTTTTTGTTCGGGGTTGTTTGTAATAAAAGTGCCAAATAAACATATTTTAATCTTTAGTCGATTTAATACGTGTCTCAGCTTTTTTTGAAATTCGTGCTAGTTCGCGTTTTGACAAAAATGCAATGGGGTGGTAACCCTTCATTTTAAATAGGGCAATATGGGTATCAAATTTTATCTTTTGCCAAGTATGTCATCTTTGTATACAAATAATTTAGATTTGTGCAAATTAGATGCATTTTACACGGTGCTAGAATATATATAAATACAATTTTCTAGTAACTCTAATATGATAGCGGATTTAGTTTCTTGATCATGTATGGATGAAACTAGGACTAAAGAAAGAAAAAAAGAAATGATCCACGACCTGAATTTATTTTTAATTTACGGAAAAAATATGCCGCCATAAAGTCGTGGATCATTTTATACACAGTTGGACGCGCCTTAAAAAACCTTTCTTACGATACCCAACTTGTATATGTTGGTAAGGAAACATAATCTTAAATTAACAAAACATGCAAAAATATACCCTTTTTCAAACTGGTCCAGCTCACGAGAGGTCAACCCTGGAGCCGAAATATTTAAAATGCCATCTTAAAAAAGTCCAAGGTTCATTTTTAGGAGGATACATCGAGCACGAATTTTGCTTCCATACAACTTGAGTCGCTCTAATGTATATGTATATAGATTTTTCTTTTCAGTTGGATTTAATTAATACGTTTTTATAATAAAATCATAGCAATTACTGGTTGGCAACACTGATACTTAAGAAAAAAAAATTGTGTGTTGTCCTCACGCAATATTATTAATAAAATTTATGATATAAATTTTTTAAAATATGAAATAATTTGTATGAAATCTTAAATCTTTAAGCAGCATCGAGCGAGAGACGACACAACACCAGCCAACTTGTTGTTATTCGTCTTGGTGACATTGTAGACATGAGTTTTATTTTCTGTTTTACATAATAAATTTTGTTTATTTTATACTGTAAATATTTTTGTATTATTATTGTTGTTATTTTTTTTTTTTTAGTTTCTAAAGATTGTTTTATTAAAAATAATATTCGTAGTTGTTGAGCTTGTGTACTTGTTTGTGTTTTCATGCTCCATAAATTTTGTGGACCCGTAAAAGACCCTCAACAAGTTTATCACCCGCTCAACCTAAAACATAAGGGTCAAAGACTGTTGTTGTTTTTGCCGCCGTCTGATACAACAGTCCCATATTTGCCTGCTTAACGCTGAAATGGGTTTCGGCCCCTGTTTTTGTTGTTGTTTCTTTATAATAATATTTTAAATATTGATTTTATTTTCTTTTTTCCTTTCTGATTGCTTTCTTAAGTAAAACAAACAGTATTTAATGGAGTTGAAGTAACTCTAAAGGTCAAATTGGTCATAATATTTGTTTTCTTATTTAATTGCACAAATTTTTTTATAATTAAACAAATTGTATGTCACACTTACATATGTATTGTTTATTATAAAAGCAATTAAAAAAATTTAAATTAATTGTTTCACTCCTACACACAGAAAACAAATTCGTTGGGAAACGGTTGCAGTAATAAAATATTGATCAAGAAACATAATTTATTATTGCAACTATTAAAAATGTATAGTTCTAACTGATTTTCAATTCTCTTGATTATTAAAACGTTATTCTAACTGAAATATGATTCCTTCAATTCTTTTATTAGTTATGATAACTAATTTAATTAAGTTCTAAAAATTAGTACAAATGTTTCAAATCACAACCGAATTAAATACAGGGCAATACTGAATATTGGTCATTGCAATTAATAATTTGCTTTCGTCAATAAATTTTGTAATAAAAATGTTAATTCATTTATTGCAGCTAATTATTGATTGTTGGAATAGTTTCAATTCGAGTACAACAAATGAAAATATAATTATTCGGAAGTCACAACTAAAAAATAGTTAAAAGACCAATTGCTTACTTAATTTTCTGTCAAAACATTTGATAGATTAAATTAATTTTTAATATTATATTTAAAAAATATCTTTGCGGTAAAAAATGGAAAATGTGAAAAACTTAATAAATAGGGGTAAGTAATTTACGTATTCTTATAGGTATGAACATACACACGTACATACATATGTATGTATGATTGTATGTATTATTTTTTATACCCTGCAAATATATATATTGGACTTCTTGATCCATTTTGATCCTGGACTGGTTCAATGTAGTGCAAGTATGGACCATGTCATTATTAAAAAGAGATTGCAGTGAAACGACATGTCTTCGTTTTTAAACGACATGGTTTCGTTTTGAAACGATTTCAAAGCTAATCCTCTGGAGTATACCATTAAGTAGTTTTAAGACTTCCCCTTTGTAATGCAAGCTGGGTTATATGGTCCTGCCATTTTTTCCATTCATTGAGATTACCTTTGGACAAGTCCTTGCTCCTTATGGGCTGCATTTGACCGGTTAAAAAAAATATATTGATAACGACAATAAAATCTCTTGTTATGAACACCAATTATGTGTTAATTCAGTTGCACCTATCATTTATTCGGGTATAAGCACAATTTTGTTTCTAATAATCATACTAACAACAAACAATATCTATTGCTATGACTGATAGTGTACTAAAATTCAAATGTTGCTATCAAACCTATTATGCTAAGCAACGAAATTTTCAGTAATTGGAACCGAATTGTATGATAGTACATGCAACCGACGAAATTCGATTGGCGCCAAATTCGGTTGTGATCACGAATCTGTTTTCTCTGTGTAATTTGTAAACGAAAACTTAATTTTTATCAGGATATTTGGTAAGAGTTTTATATTCTGATTTTAAATTCCATTAAAGACTCCAATAAAGTTCATTCATTCAGCTTCAAAAAATCACACTAAAACAATCAAAATTGCAAGATAAAGTTTTAAAAGTGGTTATAATCATGGTGAAATATACAGGTGGCATTACTACGCTAGATGACGATTTTTTGCTTTAGTATTATTTGTCTAGTCTCATGTCAAAGCTTTGTTTGCAACACAAAGTATACAGAGATGAAAAAGTGACGTATGAAAAATCCCTAAATCATTTGCGAGTGCAGCTTTCGAAGAAAGAGAAAGAAAACGTTTTTTGTTAGTAAAGTGACAATGCGTAAAAACAGGCCGCTACTATCTACACAAATTGCATAATCAAAACAAAAAACGCAAAAAGGGCAGCTTTCGAAGAAAAAGACAGAAAAAAACACAATGACGCCTCTGTATACTCTGTGGTTTGCAAAGACCCAACCCCCACAAAAACATACACGTTGTCAACTTTTTAAAACACAAACAACTCTGGAAATATATTTTTAAGCGGTTTTAGGGAAAATAAAATTTGTCAACCGTTTTCGACAAGAAAATAGAAGAAATGCGTTTTTTTGCATTTATTTCATAATAATGCGATATTACGAAAAATCCCTACATATTGAAGATTTTAAAAAATCTGTCCGATTTTTCCTACGCTTTTTTTTTAGTATCAAAAATACCTACATGTAGGGATTTTTCCCTACTTCTGGCAACACTGGCACTAAGTCGTTTTTGTAGAAGATTCAAGAACACCTACCTGTTTTAATCCAATACAAAAAACGAATTATTCGTTTTCGAGATCGAGAACCGTCATAAGGCTGAATGACTTTTTAATTGTCAAATATCCTTTTTTTATATTTCCTGTATAATATGAACTTATTTATAATTAAATCCTAAAATTTATATAAATTAAATCGTAACAAGGAACTTTTTTTTTTAAAAAAGAACTTAGCTTTTCTAAAAAATATTGAATTTCGAGAAATATAAAACCTAAATTATAATGATAATACGAGGGTGGGTCAATAAATCCGTGACTTTATGAAACACAGGTTTTTTGATAAAAAAATCAACGTTGTCTGCCTTGAGCTTTATATATTTTTTCCACATTTCCCCAATTTTTTTATTCCTTCCAAAAAATAAGATTTGTCAGGTCATCGAGTCAAATCTTTGTGTGCCGAGCTTTTTCTTCAGGTTTCATGGACTTTTGAAATGGAATGTTTAATGAGCACACGAAGTTCACTTTATTTATCTTCAAATCAGAATTGAAAAATATGTCTGTCAAACACAAGGTAAATGACAGGAGTCGACTGACCGATATACATTGTGACTTATTGTACTTTAAGGTGGCCAAAAGTAACAAATCCACAAGCGATAAAAATCAAATATGATGAAAAGAAGATGAAAAGGAATGGTAATAAATATAACGGTTATCAAATATTCAAAAACTGCAGTTTTTCTGATTTTTAACGGGCTTACACATTTTAATCTAAACGGACATCAGATTCGGGTTTAGTATCGAAATACATAACGATTGATGGGTCTGGTCAAATTTACAGATCATTCGTTTACAATGAATGGGGCTACCAATAAAAAAGGGCGGACTACGCCCATTGTTTTACAAAACTTCACTTATGTGTATACATTTTCTATACCAAATTTAATTTTGATATCTGCTCTGGAATGGAAATTATTAAATTTTCCCACCTTAAATTGCGAAAAGTCACACTGTGCGATGCCTGTTGACAGGAGCAGTGTTGCTCTTTCATTTAATAGGTGGGAAATTCAAAAAGTCACGGACTTAATCACACGCTCTAGTATTAAAATATGCACGTTTAATTTTAGAATAAACTATTTAAATGACGTGTATTCGAGTAATAATTTAATTTTCGAAGTTTCAATACAATACAATTACAAAAAAAAAAAAATCTTAATAACGGCCAATTTTTAGGTTTGATATTAATTCACATTTATATTTAAAATCCATTTAAATACAAAATTGTTTTCTTCACTAAGCATCTTAATGTAATTTAATTCACCAAGCTGGTTCATTAAAACTTAGCAAGGTGACCTCAATATCACAACAATAGAACAACAACAGGCAAAGCAATAACAGTCAGCTGTTTTTTCGCTTCCACTTTCGATCGGAATTGATTTCTGCGATACTATTTAAATACTATTCCGAAAATTGGACATAAGACAAAAAATAATCGAAAACTATTAAAATACACATACTTTATTTAAGTTATTGTGTTTATATTAAATTATTATCGCAAATATGATATTATTTCGAAAATTTATTTTCTTTGCTGTGTGTTTTATATGGCATCTGTATTATGATACCCTTCTTAAAGAGGTACACAAAAATTTACTTGTTTTTGAAATCACATGCAAACAATTAATATATTTTCAAAAGAAACCATTTAAAAATGCGAGTGAAAACAAACATAAATGTTTTATTTATATTTTCTTTTATAATCATTTCATATTTAATAAACTTCTACGCTTAATAGTTTAACACCTGTTCGATTTCTTAAATAATTATTGGTTTTTTTCTCTTTCGCTTTTCATCTTAATATTGTTTAATAGGAAAGTGTGTGTTTACAATGTAATGCTTTCGATTCTTTAACCAGAAAAGCAGGCGGTCTTTTTAATGTCTGCAAACATACAGTGGGTCATTAAAAAATTATTTAATTCCTTATTGCCAGACATGAAATAAAAGTTTTAAGTGATGTAACGCCTTTGTTATGAGTTGTTATTTATTAAAATTTCGGAGAAACAATAGTGATTTATATATTTCTTTGGCGAAAAACTTAAATATTGTAAACACCTGACCTCCTGTTCTGATTTTTAATTTATGAATGAAATATTTGTATAATATTCACCCATCATTCTGTTTAAGTTTGATTTGTTTATTGGTACAAAAATTATTTAACTTTATTTTTTAAATTTTGTGTTTCTTTTTATTTACAGTATATTGGGTCCACCAGCTTTAAAACAATCGGCCGTCATGAAAGATGGTCTTACGCATAATGCTCGACCAATTTATAATTATTCTATGCGTGGTGTAGTAACGTGTTTTACCGGTATACGCAAAAAAGATGAATTGGTATGTAACTTTGCAAATTATAATTTTATTTGTTGATTAAATTAAATATTTTTTTTTTTGTTTTAGACAAAATTGGTAAATTTAATACATTCTATGGGCGGCTGTATACGCAAAGATATGAATTCCAAGATAACACATTTAATAAGTACCCATAGTGGTGGTGACAAATATCAGTAAGTGCTTTAATTTGAATACAAATTTATAATTTTCCGGCTACTTAAACGGATTAAGGGAACATTTTTTCTACGTCAAGGATAAAAAACATTGTCTTACAAATAAATACACCATTTTTATATCTATTAAAGCATTTTTAAAAACCCCAGTTTATTTTAAAATTTCTTACTAAAACTTTAGTATTCCAGTTTTAGCATAGATTTTCACAAGCTTTTAGATATATTTCAAGACTTTTATACCCTCCACCATCGCATAAATAATGCTATCATAATAACAATTGGTACGTCACTGTTTTATAGGACTAGATAAAACACTATCAAATTTCGTGAAGATCGTTCCTTAATTTACTATAAACCGTAGCAGATATAGATATTGCGGTAAAATTTGTTTCATCTTAGCTTCATATGGCCAGAAAAAATTTCATGCAATTTTGTGATATACGGTCCATAATTTACCTTAGATCCTATATTTACAAGCCTTTTGGAATTCACTGTAAACGCTAAAACTAATTTCACTGCAGTATTGAAATTTATTCAAATATATGTTTTTAAAAATCAGAAATTACTCACAATTTTGGGCTGATTGGTCCATAATTTACCATGGATCCAACATAAATTCCCCTCCTGAAAATTGTTTAAGTTCGGCTAAAACTGTTACGAATCATTATAGTTTACTCAAGCCAGTTAAAATTCCTAAAAACAAAAGCGTAAAACTTTCTGATTGTATGTCAATTATTTAATATAGGTCTAAACCGCAACCAATTTTAATGCTGACGTCCGTTTTTAAAAAGAAAATATTGATATCATATGGAGCTGACTCCTGAATTATTCGAACTGTCGGTAGAGGGTATCAAAGATTCGGCACAGCAGAATGTAGCTCTCTAACTTGTTTTTTATATGGGCTACTTCAAATTTTTTGAGCACCTGCTGAAACCGACATACTATGGCTCTTATTTCGTTAAGTTTTATGAATTGAAAAAAACGTTGTACAGGGTTTGGATGACTATACTTGAAGGATATGACGTGCAAAGTTTTACGTTGAAAAGTCCTCACCTTAAGAATTGGTGGTCATCTAAAATTCGAAAAATTAAAAAAACGACTTGAAACTTCCAAGAGTTTTTTCATTAATTCCGTTTTCTTTGTAATAGTTTTAAGCTTTTAGATCCAAACCCATACAAAATTTAGTCACTAGACTGGGAGGATATATCCACTAAAAAAAAAATTTTGATATCGCTGCTGCGTGAAAAGTTGCATGGTGTTTTAAAGTGAAACCAAAATTCTCCGAATTTAGAAATTTTTGAAGATTTTGCATAGAGTTTTTGCGCCGTTTAATAAAAATGAGTTTTAAGCGCAGAATAAAAAAACTGCGTAATTTTATAAAGTTTGAGGTGTATCAAGTTGGTGTCAGCGCACCAATAACGTATCACGGACATCACAAACTTAAAAGAAATTAGAGTAAATTTTTTAAAAATGTATCTTTTTTGCGTCTGACAATCTGAATTGCCTTTTAAGTTGGCTAGTGTATTGCGTGATGTGAGTAACTTCGTAAAGGGCACCTCCGAGGCGAAAACGCACTTTAAAATTTTTTTTTATATCAAAACATGTCATGGGCACATGTTAAGGTATCTAAATAGATTCTTCGCGACGGACTAAACTGATAAAGTGCAAAAAAAAATAATTTTTTTCAACACTGGCGCGTGCAGCGGCAGTTTTTTCCAAACACATTTCGCTTTGTGACAACTGAAGCGCTGTATCAATTCCGCTCAAACGTACATCGAATAGAAGACTTTACTGAGCTTGATACTAAAATTGAAAACGCACCAAAAAATTTTAAGGATTTAAAATTTTATGGAGAAACAAAATGTTTCTAACCTCAAAAAGCATCCTTGTATGAAATATTTGATTTGGTTTCAGAATATACATTTTAAAATTTCTAAAATTCGTTAAAAAAAAACTGAGAAGCGAAACAAATTATGATCATAGTAGCTTTTGCTGAGTGCTTCTAAGAATAAATATTTGAGTATTACTGATCTAAATATATAATTTGGTAAAAAAATCATGAGTGGTAAAGTTTAAATGGTTATATCTCTTAAGCCATTAGCGATAGCGAAATAGTTTTTTTCCCAAAATATTGCAAATTATGTCTTATACTAGCCGTAATTTTGGAAAATGTTTAACAATTTTAAATAAATTTTTATATGCATACACGATCAAAAAAAATTTTTTTATATTTTTTTTTTCCAGTGTATTTTAAAAAGTATTCAAGCTTTTACAAATATTTTAGTGTGCTAAGAAAGCCCTTAAGGGGTATTATCCACTCGCGTTATCCTTTTTCAATTTTAACAAAAACTGTAATTTTTATATTTTTTTTTAATTTTTAACTTTAAACCGCAGTAAAATTTGCGCCGTGTAATAAAAATGATTAACGCGAACGGATTTCACATGCTCAAATATCGGTTTATACACACGCAAATCAACATTGATGTCAGACAAAAAAAAAAAAAAATTAAAAAAAAAAATGTCTAGGTGTCGTAAATTTTTGAAGTTGCTCATATATATTGTGGATCCTTACGAGAAGAAAAGTTTATATTTGGTTGACCTTCTGTCCGTCCGTCTGCTGAAATGGGGTTTTCGAAGACCTTAGATATAATGGGGACTTGGTTGGTATTTTTATTGAAATTCAGCCAGACTGGTTATGAGCTGCTGTTTTTTTACTTCTTTTTTCTGTATATCTGGAGAGCAGATTGATGGTTATCTGCACACAATCTCTTTAAAAAATGGGCGGGACTGGAGAAGTGGGCGTGGTGCTTCCCACACAAAGACATATATAAATGATATAAATATCATCATATATGTATATACTAAGAATATTTCTTCCACAAAAAAAATCAAACAAAAACAAACTTCACAAGTTTCTGTACATCTAGAGAACGGTGAGAGCCCAAGTTTCCAAAATAGGTACAAGTATATTCCTTATCAACACACAACAAAATACCGGCAGTAATGGAGAAGTGTGCTTGGCACAAAATAGATTTTTGTATATCTAAAGAACGGTATTTATATAACTTTAGTATCAATACACAGCAGCCCACTTAATGTAGGCGGTAAGAGAGAAGTAGGCGTGGCACAAAATTGTGTTCTTTCTATATCTAAAGCACCATAAGAGAAAAAATGCTCAAATTTGGTGCACACAGCTGGTTTATTTATACAAAATCTCTCTAAATATGCGCGGGATTGGAGAAGATTGCGTGGTACTTCCCATACAAAGACATCACAAGTTTCTGTATATCTAGAGAACGACAAGAGCCAAACATTCCAAATTAGGTTATCAATACACAACATCCGACAAGATGCGGGCGAGAATTGAGAAGTGGGCGTGGCACAAAATAGATTTTTTTTTTAATCTAAAGACCGGTATAAATACCGGTGAAGGGTATGTAAGATCCGGCATAGCCGAATATAGCACAATTACTTGTTATTAATCTCATAAATAATTATTATTTCTTACACATGTAATTTTGCAAAATACAAAAATTAGTCTACTTGAGTTTTGTTAATTTTAAAATGGATATAAATTCGATATGCGTATCGGATTCAGTATCGTATCGACAAAAAGGCTACATCTCTAGTTAAGGAGTTATAGATTAAAAAGCATCTGTATCTTACCCAATGCCAAGACGCTCTGAACTCGAACTGGACTAGAACTAAATTCGATCTAAAGTAGAACTGAACTATACTAGATCTGTGTGCAGCATTTATCGCTTATGTGCACACCTGTTTTACAGCGCTTATATATCGCTTCTGTGCATCCCAAATTATGCAATAATTATATGCTATTTTAAGAGTACGATATTATTTTGTGTAACAACATGTGCTAATATGCGCTTTTATGTATCACAATATAATACAATTTCAATAAATCGCATTCAAAAAGCATCGTTTTAAACTTGATTGAAGTTCAACAAAAAAAAAAAAAAAAAATATGTATATAAAAACTCAATTAAGATTTGCTTAATCTCGAACAGAAACGAACATTTCGTTTGCGTCACTGTCTTTAACTTTTCTTCGTTAAAACTTGTGAAATATCATTTGATTTAAAAATTACAACGGAGTCAGTTTTGGGCCTCTCCTAAGCATTTTTAAATTTTGAGTTGCGCCTTTTTATGATTTAGTGTGAGATATATAGTTATACCCACACCACAATAGTGGAGACGGTATTATGCATTTATGCTGATGTGTGTAACGCATAAAAATATTGGTCCTAGATCCACCTTAAAGTATACCGATCGACTTAGAATCACTTTCTGAATCGAACTAACGATGTCCGTCCGGCTGGCAGGCTGGCAGGTTGGCTGGCTGTCCATGTAACCTTGTGCGCAAAGTACAGGTCGCAATTTTGAAGATAATTTGTTCAAATTTGGGACATAGATTCTTATTGGCACAGCAACCAAGCCTATTGAAAATGGGCCGAATCGTAGGACCACGAGGAAAGATTGGGGGAAATTTCTTCCTCTCAGAAACTATTAAACCGATTTATGAAATTTAAAACATAGATAGAACCATATCTTTATGGACACAAAAGGGATGCATTTTTTTAAAAATAGGACCACGAGGGGAGACAGAGGTAATTTCTGCCTCTCAAACCGATTTTAATGAAATTTAAAACATAGTTAGATCCATTCCTAGATGGACACATAAACTATACAGTTTTTAAAAAATAGGGCCACAAGGGGAGGTAGGGGACAATTTCTGCCTCCCACAAACTTTCAAACCAATTTTAATGAAGAATGATTAACGCGAACGGATTTCACATGCTCAAATATCGGTTTATACACACGCAAATCAACATTGATGTCAGACAAAAAAAAAAAAAATTAAAAAAAAATGTCTAGGTGTCGTAAATTTTTGAAGTTGCTCATATATGTATAAGTAATTTAAAAATCAAAATCATTTCATTTATGAATTGCTTTTTTCTGTTTAAATGAAAACTTTCTACTGTAAAGACGACTACTATCGGGTTATTTTTTAGCTATTATCTTTTTGGAAACACTGGTTTAAACAGCTGACGCACGTTTCGTGTTTTGTTTCACTGTCAAACATCTTCAGTTTAGTCTATAATTTAACCATGAATCGTCTTACAAACGAACAAAGCTTGCAAATTATTGAATTTTATTATTAAGAAAGTTCATCGGGCGCTTCTTGTGTTCAGCGACGAAGCTCATTTTTGGCTCAATGGGTACGTTAATAAGCAGAATTGTCGATTTTGGAGTGAAGATCAGCCAGAAGCATTGCAAGAGCTACCAATGCATCCAGAAAAAGTCACAGTTTGGTGCGGCTTATGGGCTGGTGGCATCATTGGACCGTACTTCTTCAAAGATGATGCTAATCGTAACGTAACTGTGAATGGTGAGCGCTACCGTGAGATGATATCCAACTTTTTTTTGCCCAAAATGCAAGTGCTTGACTTGCATGACATGTGGTTTCAACAAGACGGTGCCACATGCCACACAGCACGCTTAACAATGAACTTATTGAGAGGGGAGTTCGGTGAACATTTTATTTCACGTTCGGGACCGGTCAATTGGCCGCCTAGATCGTGCGATTTAACGCCTTTAGACTATTTTTTGTTGGGCTATGTTAAACACATGCCCGCTTCAATTGACGCATTGGAAAACAACATTGAAGCATTTATTCATAAGATACAGGCCGAAATGTTGGAAAGAGTATTCCAAAATTGGACTAAGCGGATGGACCATTTGAGGCGCACTCTCGAGAGAAAAAAACTCAAAATTCTTTACATATAAAGTTTTAACAACAACATTAACACATTTCTTTCTACTACAAGATTTGGTTGGCTTAAGCAAATGTGCGAAAACATGTAAATTATACGGGGCAAACCATATTGAACTTAAGGAAACTTTTTGATAAGTTTAATGAAACTGTCATTTGCTTAAGCAAGGTGCGAATCTAATCGCACATTCCGTTTTTGTTTTCTTAAGTACATTTGAGAGACTTTTTGTTAGTTTTTGACAGTAGGTTAAGCAAGGCTATGCATATTATGGTTGAGCCTTTACTCTGAGTAAGGTTTTCCTCTCTCCTTCTGTTCTAATTATTGTTTTAACAGCATAAACAATTATACAAAATAGGGTGTTTTCCAGATTTAGTCCAATGAATTGAGATACTTTTAAATGGTAGGTCCAAGGAATTCTTGGACGTAGCAGAGTAGGGTTGGCTGGACAATTAAAAATGTGGTGGTTGTCATGAGACCCTGACCACATGCTGGGCATAAGCTGAGGACGGCACGGTCTATGCGGGACCAGAATGCTCAACTCTACTCTACAAATTTTAAATTTGTAAAATTCTGAAATAGAATTGAACACTTAAAAAAAAAAAAAACAACTATCGATAGCAGTGTGGCCATATCCAAAAATATTTCAATTCTAAATCGGCTTTAAAATAATGCTAAAAAATGCTAAAAAAAATCCTAATCTGCCAAAAAATAATGCTAAAATTTAAATTGTATTATTTTTTTGTTATTTAAGTTAATATACCTCAATACATGATGTATTTTACATAATTCTTCCCTATAAACTCACATAATATCAATAGAACAAACTGATTAAAAAAAATAACAATAAAATATTTATTAAACATAAAAAGTCTTAAAACTATAAAAGAAATATATTTCAGTCCATATATACGTACATAAAAAGTTTTCAAACAAAATTTACCATACCATAACATAAAATCAAAGAAACTTGACCCATAAATGGCTTTTATATAGTATTTCAATAAAATTTATACAACATGTTTAATAAAAAATTTCATTTTATAAATAAAATACGTCATCGAATGAATACTCGTTTTCAGCTTCTGAAGTTTGATCAAGATATCACTATAATATATGTTCTTATCGTATTTTTAAATGAGATCGTACATTTCTTAAAACTATCGCAACATTTTAAACCACACCAAATATGAAGTAGCGAAATTATAGTCTTTAACGTCATTATATTTCGTATTTTCGTTATTAAGAGATTTATACCACTAAAAACCTATTTTAACTTTCGTGTTGCTAAATGGCAAAACTAAGAACTTCATTGCAAAAGAAGCAATTAAGTTTAATGCATTTTTATATCCATTTACATACATTTATACAGAAATCAACAGTTGAGTTCTTATTTAACAATTCATATGAATTTAGTTTCTGCCACTGATGTTCCAAAGTTGTAATTTCTTATACAGTGAAATCAATTATTTCTTCTTTAAAATGATCGCTTAATTTTCATTTATTAGTTTTTAAACCAGTGTTCGAAAATAAACAGTACATTATTTAACGTTCGGCTCACACACCCAGGAACGATATATATTTTTTTAGTGATTGTGTAGACGTACACAACCCTTAATACCGTTCGTAACTATTTTTAAGAAATTCATTATATAATGTTCGGTTCTTCGTTAAAAAAAGATACTGTGATACTGTAGACAAACATTATATATTAATGTTCTATAATGTTTTTTTCGTGTGTGTATTTTATTTTTGTAAACAATTTTTGGTTTTTTTTTTACCAGCCAAAAAGGACGAACATTAACGAGCCGAACCGAACACATTGAAGTTTGTGTTCACATTTTTTGTTGAGTTTGATAAAAACAGTAATATTTTTGTGTTCGAAAAATGACTAACAGGGAAACGTTATTTTTTTAATGATTTTCTACACAAACACTATTAGCGTTTGTGTTTTCCACAAATCTACCGAACCGAACATTAAGAAACGATATTTAGCGTTTATTTTCGAACACTGTTTTAAACTGTTTTCTACACTAAAAAGTGAGTATATGTTAAATTATGAAAATTGTTTGGCAATCGTTGTCTAAGTTGACATATTAATTGAGGTTTAAAATCTCGGCATGTAATTCGTATTTGTTTTTCTATTTCAAAAGTTATGGTATCTCTTTTCGTTTCCAAAAATTTTTCAAAATCGTAATTGAGAGCAAAAATCAGCTTAACATGAATTTAATGGATCAAACTGATCAAATTTTAAAACAATTTGATATGAAAGATCTTTTAAAAGATTGTACGGTTTCTTTAGCAAAAGTGTAGGAATTTATATGTGCATTCAACAAAAAATTGTGGTAGATTTTCAAAAAAAGATATCTTGAATATTCTTAAACTAAATAATGCTAAAATATGCTAAATATGTAGTTGAAAAATGCTAACTGCTTAATGAAAAATTTGCAGCTAAGTCAGACAAAAAAATGCTAAATCTAGCTGCAAAAATGCCAAAATGGCCACCCTGATCGATAGACTTCTTTTTGGGGGAGATGAGAGAATGGTAGATCCAATCATGAATGGAAGAGTTGACAGAACTGTAGAGTCCCAAGAGCAGGAAGACCGGAACTAAATATAACAGACTCACACACTTACACAACTTCTCTCTAGCATTATGCTGGAGAATTTGATTGGGTTTGAATGGGATTTGACTAAGGGGCCCTCTTTTGAGAACCTATTCAAACTTCTTCCAGATTGGTTTTTTTTGTATTCAGGACTTATGGTAGGATTCCTAATTGTCATTTAGTGTAGGGATGGATAATCGCGTATTTCGATTCGAAATTGTTCGAACTTGAAAATTTCTATTTTCGAAATGAAGGCCCCTATTACGGTTTACAACCCAACTCAGTTGAGTTGTAATTTTTTAATTTTTGTTTTATGGTTTACAACTTTTCTATATGCGGTTTACAGAAACATAAAAAAATTACAACTCAACACAACCAGTTGTTTTGTTTACAACTCAACTGAGTTGTAATTGACACGTAATACTCATATCTACCTGCTGCAAAAATATCTTCCTATATGGTAATAAAACGGTTGGTTTAAAAATTGTTTTTCATATGCCTTTAGAAAATCTGTCTTATGACAAAAGCTCAAACTACTCCTTATGGAAATACATAAAAACCTACCAACAGCCAATGTTTCAAAATCCACCACTTAAACTTTGTGATGGGGAATGGGCAAAAAGTAATGACGAAAAAGCAACAGCATTCTCAAATCATCTTGTCAATATCTTTCAACCTAACAGCAGCGATCAAAACACCTCATTTGAAGTCATCGAACAACCAAACGTAGATATTACAGCAACAACACTTGAATTAAAAACTGTAATTCAATCGCTAAAAACAAAAAAATCCCCAGGATTTGATTTGATCACAGGCGAGGTGTTAAAAGAACTTCCTCATAAGGCCATTGAGAAACTTAGCTGTATAATAAATACTTCACTTAGACTAAACTATTTCCCAATTTATTGGAAAACAGCAGAAGTCATAATGATTCACAAGCCAGGTAAACCTCCTAATGAAACCACATCATACCGGCCAATTTCACTGCTACCACTGTTGTCAAAACTTTTCGAAAAAATAATACTCAAAAGGATCCAAAATGTAATGATCGAATATAACTTCATTCCAACCCACCAATTTGGATTTCGGTCCGAACACTCTACTATTGAGCAAGTTCATAGAATTTGCGATACTATCGAAGATGCATTGGAAAAAAAAAAATATGTACTGCAGTATTCTTGGATGTCTCACAGGCGTTTGATAAAGTCTGGCATCAAGGCTTACTTTACAAAATAAGAAAATGTTTCTCAATAGAACTAAGCCGACTTATAGAATCATATTTATCACAGAGATATTTTCGAATAAAATACGATGGATCCTACTCAAAACTTCAACCTATACAAGCAGGAGTACCACAAGGAAGCATACTTGGTCCTATATTGTATCTAATATACACAAGTGATATACCACATCCTCAAAACACCGTAATAGCAACGTTTGCTGATGATACGGCCATTCTTTCTACTGGTAACACCATTCAAGAATCAACTGAAAGAACCCAAAATGCCATTAACCAAATAACAGCATGGACAACAAAGTGGCGAATAAAATTGAACAATACCAAATCCATACACGTAGACTTTTCAAATAAGAAATTTAGTCACCTTAAACTTAACATTTTGAATGTTGAAGTTCCATATGCAAACACTGCGAAATATCTTGGCATGAACCTCGACGCTAAACTGAAGTGGAAGGAACACATAAAAAAAAAACACACTCAACTTGAGATGAAATACAGAGAACTAAGCTATCTTCTTGATTTCAAATCAGATTTATCTTTGCACAATAAGCTGATAATTTATAAACAAGTACTAGCTCCCATCTGGACTTACGGTATCCAACTGTGGGGCTGTGCGCAGAAATCCAACATAAATATAATACAACGTTTTCAAAATAAAGTGTTACGTAAAATGGTGAACGCTCCATGGTACATAAGGAATACAGACCTTCATCGAGACTTGGGAGCTGATAGTATATATACCACTATTAAAAAGTATGCAGTTAATCATCATACAAAATTACAACGCCACATCAATGAGGAAGCATCTCGACTTTTCTTTAACCCATGTAACGAACGAAGATTGGTTCGTACAAAACCCATTGATCTGATTGGGGTAAATTTGCCTTAGATCAGCATTATCAAATCTTATATCAATAGAATAATACTACTAGATAGTTCTTAGTTTGAACTAGTTGTAGTTTAAGTAAACAAAAAAAAGATTTGTAATAATTACATTCAATTATTTGTTTCAATAAAAAAAAAAAAAAAAAATATGCCTTTAATATTAAAATAAAAATAGATTTGCTTTTACTTAACATTTTTTAATTTTGAGTTAATACCCTCATTATGATCAAGTAAATATGTTTTTGTTGTAAAGATCAACTCAAAATGGTGTTAAATTTATCATATCATGGGTTTCGTCCATTTAATTTCTTTCTTAATTTAATTTAATCATCTAACACTATTCCCCTTTTTAATTTTTTTTTACACAGATATGCTAAAACATTTCGCTTAACCGTAGTAAGACCCGCCTGGGTTTATGCTGCCTGGGAACGTAAAGAGGATTTAGAATTTAAAGCCACTACAGAAGAATTTTCCAAAGATCATCGTCTAAAAGCATTCGAGGGACAGAAAATATGTTTCTTTGGATTTCCAGTAGATGAACATCAGCACATGATTGATGTTTTGAAAAGTAATGGCGGTGTGCCAGCCGAACTAGATGATCCCGAGTGTTCACATGTTGTGAGTTTTTAAATACCTTAAAAAGAATTTGCACATAATTGTTTATCTAATATTTTTGCACACTAACTAATAAAAAGAATTTTATGTGTTTTTTTTTAATTAAACATTAAAAATAAGTTAATTTGAAATTTTACAGGTCATGCCTAATACGGGTGGTTACTTTTCGGAAAATCTTTCTAATACAACTAACAATAATAACAATTCAAAAATTTTAACAAATACTAATCAAACCCCTTCCAAAACTAACAGAAATAATCCCTTAGCCGATAATACTAATGCCATGGAAGTAGATGTTGAAGAAGATGTAAAACAAAATGATGAAATTAAATCATTAAACAACGAAAATCAGAATAGTCAGGATGAGGAAGAGGACGATAATGATGAAGGTCATTTTGATGAAAGACTGGTCGTTGATTATGAGTGCAATTTGAAAGGGGATGATAATGAAGACGATTTAGTTAGCGACTTAATTTTACCCTATAACGATGAGGTCATACAGCATGCTTCTTTAAAAGCTCAAGACCTAAATACTCACGCAAGTACACCAAAATCTTCGAAGACTTCTAAAATACAATTAAGTAATCTACTTAACGAAGAGCCAAAATTAGATGGTAAAATTTTGACAGATGAGTCAACCAATGATTTTCAACAAAACGCTAATATATCGCCGATATATTGTGGCCCTGTTTTAAGTGTTTGCTCTTCTAATGAGCAGAACCCAGTAAATTTAAATTTAACAAAAGTTGACAACACTGCCTTAGAAATGGATACCGATGATTTGGATAACGAAGCTGACTTGGATGATGATCAATCGGACTTAAAACGAAAACGTGAAAGTTTTGATAGTGTTTCTTTAATGTCAGTGGAATCTTTTGCTATGCCTGCCAGCACTAAAAAGCCAAAATTATTACGTACAGGCTCTATTACGAGAACCATTAAACGTTCCATGAGTTTTGTGGCAGTACGTACACCCATTGCCAAAATGTTAAGACCTCGACGCAGTTCTGTTGCCTTGGACTCAGCCCTTAATGATGACAATACCGAGGATAATTATGAAAATGGGGATGATTCCTTATGTTCCATAGCCTCGGTAGAAACTACATTTAATGAGTCCATACGAAAACCTGTTATAGACAAATTCCGCAGTTTAAGAAATCGTATTACACGCAGCAGTAGCCGCAAAGAAAAATATGTTTTAAATATGCAACAAAAATCGCCCGAAAAAGATAGTGTTGATTGCCAAAATGACCGAGAAGACTTCAAAACTCCCAAAGCTCCCTCAAAATATGCTACAAATTGTTCCTCGGCACCGCGCCCGGTAACGAGATCAATATCATCAACCTCAACATCTGAAGCTTCCAAATCGTGTAATAAATCCCTAAATTTAACCCAAAATGATTTTCCCAATTTCCCTTGCCTTTCCGCTTCCTCCGTTTCTACTACATGCTCTTCAAATTTGCCTAACGATAGTAAAATTGTTGACGATGTACTTTGTAAAAATGCTAATACTAAATCTATTTCTACTACTACTACTGCTACTTTATGTTTGTTTAATACAACTGCTACTAATACTGCTGCTTCACCCTTAAGTAACCAATCAATACAAATCACAAATCATCATCAATCAAATGTCAATCATAATATGCTAAATGTGAACAAGTATTCTTGTCCAGTTGAAAATAACAATGAACTTGTTGCTACAGGTGTCAGTGCCAATAGTGCTGGTCATATGCAAACGGTACTTAACAAATTTTCTTTATACAAATGTTCTGTATTTAAAAAATTCTAACAAAATCAAGAAAACATTTCAGAAAAATGGTGTAAATCATATGGTCGCAACAAACGTGTTTATTTGTTCCAATGGTTCTTTAGAATTTATGGGACTTACGGCCAATTTCACCAAGTTCAGTTACAATTAACTATTAGTTATAACTGTCAAAAACATATTGTTAACTGCAAGTTCAACTATAGTTAGCTTTAACTGATCTTGGTGAAATTGGCCGTAAATTGTTGAATTTTTTTTTGGTATTGAAATTTTAATTTGATTTGTTTTTCTACCTTCGTAGTCGCTTTAAAGAAAAATTTTTTTGTTAATATATTCTTTAACCCATTCTTAAAAGTATTTTTAAATAATGTAAATTTTTATACTCAGGTAGCCCTTACAGGTGGCTCTGTAAGGGCTACAATTTCTGTCTTTAATAGTTTTTTTATACCACGCTAATTCTAGTCATGTCTTTCAAAGCTCGGTTTATACCCTTCCAAACGCTAAATATTTTTGAACTAAAATGAAGCTGTGTTATTTTGATACAACTTCTGTATAAAAAAACTATTAAAGACAGAAATGTAGCCCTTACAGAGCCATGAATACCGATTTACAAAATGTTATAATCGGACTGAAAATGGCGACGCAGTGAACAAAAAACTAAAAGGGCGATATTTCTAGGCGTGGCAAAAAAATAAAAAAATAATTTTTGGAATTGTTTTTACATTATCTTTAATCCTAGGGGGGACTGACAAAAATTTTTTTTTTCGAACCACTCTACAGTACACAAACCCGGAAACGATATCTATTTTTTAGTGTTTGTGTATGGGTACACAACCCTTAAACCCGTTCATAAATATTTTGAACGAAAGTTACAAACATTATAAAGGGTTTTGTTTATTCGCTGTAAAACGGTACAATTGTAGTGGTACTGTACACAAAAATTATATTTTAATGTTCCGTAGTGTTTTTTTACGAAAGTCAAACTAATACTAACACGAGTTATGGACCTCTAAAGTGTAATAAAAATTTGATTAAATTTCACCGGCTTCACAAACTTCAGATGTCCTGCATAGCCGGCCTTTGGCCGAAGGAAATAAGTTCAAGTTCTCTTGACTCTATTACAAAACAGTCGCAGAAGTATTTTAAATCCGCCAACTACGATAAGGGTGATTATTTAATTACTAAGTTGAGCTGTATAAATTATTATAAAAAAAATTATTTTATTAAAAATACCGTTCTCACATAAATTTATCGTTTATTCTGAAAAACCTACATTCTTAACCTTATAAATAAAGAGCCTTGCAAAAGATAAGATAACGTCACATTTTAATCACAAGCCATCAATTTTGAACGATTCAGAAAGGTGTTTTTTACAATCGTGCATTTTGAGTTATAAAACTATTGAAGTTAATCAGCGATATGAGCTAGGAGAACAAAATATGTTTCAAAAAATCTTATATTAAAAGTGTCGTATTTCAAATAAACGAAATCGGCTCCCATTCAAATGTCCTGCTGAAAATAGGTTTTCGATACAAAGGGGTAGGGTATATACATCAGAAGCTAGATTAATGTGAAGAATATATACATAAGTTTCGTCCTAGAATGTGAATTATGTGAATTATCGATTGCTAACGCTATTTGATCTAGCAAAGGATCTTTTTTTAAATAAAAAACATTTAATTCAATTGAATGACCAGAAATTTGACTTAATAGCTCATAAATTTCATGACATTTAATGTTTAAAAATAGAATCTGACATATCGCTTCTTTACTGCAACATAGTCATATCTCAAAAAAACCAAATCAAACTTGACAAAATACGATTAAAGAATTATAGAGAAGTTATGAAGGAGCACTTTCGCTTAAGTAACTCCAATTTTTTTATTTTTTGAGGTATGATTATGTTGCAATAAAGGAGCGATATGGCTTCTGTCGATCCAGGTTTTATTTCTTCAATAGTACGTCGATTTTTTCCCTCTACATGATCAATCGTATCCCCACAACAGGAAATCCAAAGGTGTCAAATCAGACGAAAAAGATTGCCAATTTACAGGTCTATTTCTTGAGATAATTCGGTCACTAAACCTTTGGCTAAATAAAGTGATTGTTTCACGCGCGGTATGGCATATTGCTCCATCTCGAATCATTTGCCTGTAGCGTTCGCCATTCACGGTAATGTTGGCAACGGTTTGGGATTTAAAGACAAATGGGCCCATGACGTCTTCGGCATGAAGACTGCACCTTATCTCTAAACTTGAATTTACGATGAAAACCTTCCATTCACCGAACACACGACGCAATTGATGGTCAGCTATCATTAATTCTTGTACCAGTTGGATGTGGGCCAGTATCTTTGCTCAAAATTTTCCAAGTATTGGATAGGCAGAGACCGAGTCGCCGAAAACGGCGTCGGTTTAATAAATTCGAGTTTTCTGTCACACTGGCACATTTGGATGAATATTATCCAAAAGAGAAAATGTGGTCATGAACCGATTCATATTATTGCGTATAAGCTGCTCAGATACACGATAATGCGCACCGTAATGCCCTATTGGAAAATACGTCTAAAATCACGCGTTATAAATAATGGTGACATGTGGGGCGTCAAACATTTGATAAGTGTGACCAAAGTTTTAGGTGTATCAAAGAAATATACATACATATACATTAGGGACAATTTTTTAAAAATATTAAAATTGGCATAGCACAGTCCGATAGAGCATAAAGAACTATAAGGGAACGTACATTTATTTTTTCGCTAAGGTCAAAAAAGTTCACGCACCAACCGCGATAAAGTTTTGAACATTTTTAATTTTCTTTTTGGTTAAGAAAAATTAATAATATATTTATTTAAAACAAAAAATAGCTCAGGTATGAAATTTCATTAATATTTAGAGATAATAAGAGATTTTCCGCAAACCAAAACGTATCTTTGACTTTTTTTAACGAAAAAAAATTAAAAATGAACAAAAAACACCGTATTAAATTATGGATATTGCATTGGTTTAGAAAAACCAATTGGTGCGTGAACTTTTTTGAGAAAAATTACAAAAGATTATGATTTTCGTGGTTACTAGGACATATTTGACCCCATGGTACTATGCCAAAAAATTGGTTATACCCCTAATATACATATGTAAACATGTTGAAAAGAATATTTTAAGATAAAAGTGGCTACGAAAAAGTGGACGACTTAATCTTTTTTCTTAATAACAGTGAATCTTTAAAGATTTTCGACACAGTTTTATTAATTATTAATTAACAATTGTGTCAATATGTTTTGTTTATTGTAATTTGCAGCGCATTTTTAACATTTTCATTGAAATCAAATAAAACAAAAAAAAAAAAAAAATATTTTTTAACATTTTCATAAAATTTTTACATAGAATGGTTACTACTACAACAGCAATTAATAACTTTTAATACTTTTAAATGTTTGTTAAATTTTTTAAGTATGAATCTATAAAGATTTACATTTATTTATTTATTCTTTTATTAAGTGTAATATTTAAATGGTGATTTGGTGTTTTGTTTTATTTATTTTATTACTATAAATATAAATTTATTAGAAACAACACAACAGCACAATAAATTATTAAGTTTCAGCAAATTCAGTTAACAAATGTTTAATTAAAATGTAACCTTTTTAATTTTTAAAATTTTTTCTATTAACATCTTATTTGAAAACTTTACTAAATAATCTGTTTTTTTAAATGTTAAAAATGCCTCGTAAATTACAATTTGCGTTTAATTATTTTTAATTTTTTTTATTTGTTTAAAAAAATTCAAATAAATATGCACGTTTTTTTGTTTTTTAAGTAATATTTGCACAATTGTTGTTGAAGTTTTTTTTATATAAAAAAAACACAACAATCCACATTATAAATAAATGTTTTCTTGGTTTTGGTATTATTTTTATTTCAAAAAGTTGCTATAAATTGTTTATTTTGAAATATATTTTATGTGAAAAAGAGAAACTATAAGAATTTGAAACATTTCTAAAGGCTGAATTTGAATTTAGTTGAAAAATATAAATAATTTAATGTGCTGTTGAATTTTTCTGCGTAGATTTTTTTCGAGTATCGATAATTTTTATCGATTTTTATCTAGACAGGAAACTGACAGTTAATGAGTTAAGACGTAGGAATACAGGAATCTTTCAAGACATACCTTTTACACTAGTAAAAACAGTTAACTATCAGCATTGTGGCCAGACGTTTTTTTTAAATACTATACAAAATCCGATTTTTTTTTTAAATCAAAGCAGGTTTTATTTCAACAATTTCTTCGGGGAACACCAAGTAGCTACCTCTGGATCTACGAATATGTACGGAGATCGGCTTCGGGGAAACTTTTAAACCAGAGATCCCTAGCAAGGACAAATGCGGAGGAGCATGTATACTTCATAATGACTACGCGGTATTTACCGTATTAAAAATGGATGTATGTACTGGCTCAATATGGTAAAAGACGTCAGAAGATCATTAAAACTTTCTAATGGGTGCAGCGTTTTTCAGAGAGAAATTCTAGGTGTCCTTAAGGCAACAGAATTAATAACAGGGAACGTTGAAAAAAAAAACAGAGGTCTTTCATTTATATGTATAGACAGGCAGGATACCGAGTAAATTCTAGGCTAGTTAGCAATTGTAGGAAAGATATTAGATTACTAACGAATGAGTTCAAGGTGAGACTATGCAATATAAAACAGCTAATGCAATGAATCGACACTAGATAATTTGGCAGTTAAACCTTCAGTGAAACCATGTTTCTTTTTTGAGAATGGATTTAAGGCAGAACCAATCAAGAGACGTATGGCCGTAACTCAGGAAAATGGATTCTGCGCTAATCATTAACTTGATCGGGGTAAATCTACGGATTATTAAAGAAATAATAAAACGACAGTGCCCACTGATGTGGGGAGATGTAGAGGAACTTGAGACAGTGGGACCTAAACTATGCCACAGTTCAAGGTTACAGTTGGCTGGACAGACAATTCCTCGGCAAACTAAAATAAATTTCTAGCATTAAGTTGGAGTACTTAATTGGGTTTGTTATGGAAATAGGCTGGCTTAAGGACAATCTTTGAAGGGCGGTTATAAATTTAGGAATCATACGTGTGTTTGAGTACAGAGATTCGCAACGGACCAAGTCGATATGTAATAACGCTAACCTTTTTGACTTACCTATCAATCAATAAAAAAAGTTTTATTCACAATGCAAATTTTAATTCTGGCAACACTGAGTCCTCAGATACAATTTGACAAAAGCTACTTTCAAAGTCGCAATTTACACTACTCACGTTTTTTGCCGGATAGAAAAAGTTTGTGGACGAGAGAGGCAAGAAGCAAAGTGTGTCACGCATACAGCGTCGCCCCCTTAGCTTTCTGTCCGGCAAGAAATGTACTTGGGTGAGACCAGGTTCCTTTTTGGGGAATATTAGAGAATGAATATAACCAATCATTCCTGGCTGGAACTCAGGATAACAGATTCTGCATATACTATGCGACTGTCTAAGTTGTTTTTGTTACGGAAGGTTTAATTATGATAGCTTCCATATAGAGCTCACGAAGCTTACAAATATTTTCAAATGGTGCCGGGTATCATATGATTAAGCTAAACCAACTTTTATTTTGAACATATTTGTCGTTGTTTCGAATTCGAATATTTCGTATCTAAAAAATATTTAAAAAATTGGAGGGCATCCTAAATTCGTTTTGAATGTATAAAATTCCTTTACTAATTTTTTATATGTTGATTAATGTTTATTTAATTTTCAAGATCATGTCGTTATTTATTAAAATTGTTATGTTTATTTCTCTTTTAATTTGTTTTGTACAATTTAGTTTTTAATTATACTCATTTTTTATACATATGTATGTATTTTTAAACAAATGCTTTAAAGATATATGAAGTTGTTGTTATGTTCAGCCAATGATTTTTTTTGTTGCAAATTTTGTTATTGTTATTCCTTTAATTTGGTTTAAATGAAAGATTTCACAAATTGTTTTTTGCAGCGAAAAAAATTGTGTTTCTCTTTTTTTTCACATAAAATTTAAAGAAAATTTAAACATTTTATTTTTATGATAAACACATACACACATTAGTACTTAAAAAAAAGAACAAAAAAAAAATTCATGAATGAATATATTCTTGTTTAATCTTTTTCAAAAGAAAAGAAAGCAAAAAACGAGACAAGGTCAGTTAAATGTTTATGCAAAAATTAAAAGAAAAAGTGTTTATTGATTTAAGGCAGATAAAAAAGTATGAAATAATAGCCGATAATATAATACCCTATTAAGTCCCGATTTCCCTGACTTGAAACTTCACAGTCACTCTACATGCATGATTGAACTTGTCAAGTTTTTTAGGGCAGATCCATTACGTGCCAAATTTTTACCGATGGTGTTGCAATACTTCGGAACCCAGCACAGTCTCATCCTTAACTAATTCATGCGTATCCAAACTGCTTTCCAACAATCGCTTACAAGCCTAGACTTTACATAGCAGCCTTTGCACCTGACCTTTGCCGCTTTTTTCAACGTTCTTTGCTATGATCAACAAATATAATGATTTCTATCAAAAACTATGAGATTAAAATTGAATTTTTTTTTTGTATAATTGTGTGTGTGTGTGTTTATACCATTAAAATCTTTATTAATTCATACATTTTTTTCGCAAAAAATGTATTAAATAAACATATTTACTACTTTTTTCACACAGGTGGTTGATGAACATTCCACACAAGCGAAACCAGAACCCAAAAATCATCGTACGCATATTTTGAAGTCCGATTGGTTTTGGTATACCATACAAAATGGTTATGCCGATGAAATGGATTATCTGTTTGGTGATGTAAGTTTTCTTTAAATGCTAAATCTTTCAAAAAAAAAAAAAAAAAATACTAAACATTTTTTATTTTCCTTAATGTTTTAGTACCTCGATAGTATTGCAAATACACCAAATTGTGATCGTCGTGAGTCATTGCCAATTAGTTTTAATAAACGGAAACGTAAGCGTTTTTCACAACGTTTACAATTGGAAGGTACTCCTTTGGGTTCCGGTAAACGTCGTTCATCAGTGTCGGATGCTGGGTTGCTCTCAGTATCGGGTAGTTTCTTTGATTGTACCACAAGTCCGGATAAACTAGAAAGTGGAAAATTACTAACGGAACCAGAAACATCAACATGCGAACTGACACCTGCCAAAAAGTCCTCAATGCGTTTTAATCATTTCATGGATTTCTATAGTACAGAATCGAATTATGTTGGAATATTGGATACAATAGTGAATGTAAGTTTCCATTTTAATTACTTCAAAATTTGTATTTTTAACTAATTAACTAAGTTTACATCAAGAAAAATTTCATGAAAAACATTTATGTACCCTAGAACATACATATATAAATATATGAATTTTCAAGATTTTTAAACTTTTAAAATGCAAATGCCACTTAAAGAATTACACGTTTTTATAAAAGAATTAATAATAAACCGTCAGCTCATTATTGGTTTGAAAAACTACTTTTTAAAAATATATTTAGAAATGTGGGTGCGCTGAATTCAAAACTGTAATCTGTAATTGTTAAATAAAAAATTTTGATAAAAAAAATAAAATTTTTGGGTAATTGGTAATTGGAGGGCATAAGTAGAGGGTATAAAAAAGCTATATCATGGAAACTAGAGCTGATAGAAACAAACTGATTACAGTTTTGAATTCAGCGTACCCAAATTAACTAGAATCAGTTGATAAATTCAAAGAAGCAAATTGAGTGTTGGCCTGTGTTATCATCCACTCAGGACATTTCATGTTAAATTTTATGTTTCAATGTCTAATATTAACGAAAATTAATCAAAGTACCAGATGTAGAACGAAAAAGTACCATAAAGCTCCCTCTTATACATTCTTATTCACTCAAGACCATGGATGTTTATTTTTGTCTTTGTAGTTCGAATATTAACAAAAATTCAAAAAGTACCAGATAAAAAACAAAAAGTACCAATATTTTTAATCGTAAAGGTTTTCATTTACTCAGTAAACTGCACTTATAATATTATATTTCTAAGTTCAATATTATAGATAATTAAACAAATTATCACATGTAGCACGAAAAAGTAAAAGAAAGAAATTTAATTTTTCGTATTTCCCCTTTTTTAAACGTTTTTCTCCCATAGAGGTTCGGTTAACAAACAATTGAGAAAGCTTTCTTAATTGTTTTGCCTGTGCCGATTTATACATTAGATTTATATAGTCGAAATATTCTGAAACCGGTTTATGAAAAATGTCGAATAATCGACCACCCTATTTTTTATTATTTGATAATTGAAAAAAAAAAAATATTTTTTTTATGTATTCTGCATGTGTTAGTAGCGAATTTGAACGCTTATAACTCTTAAATAAATTAACAGATTTTAATAAAATATGCATTGCGCACTTTTGTGAGTCAATACCTTTCAAATGGTATTTTTCAAATCGGTTGACATACAGAGAAGGAAAGTGTTCTTAACTGTTTTGCCTTTGCCGATTTATATATAGATACTAAAAACTTCTAACTTTATTAATAAAAGTTTACAATGAATTAAATTTTTCTTTGTGGTTATTATTAGAAAACTTCTTTTAAACCTTATTGTCGTTTTTCTCAACTACGACCTTTTGGCATATGATCTTTGAAATTCATAAAAATACAATTTTTCTCTTGGCGAATGACATCAAAAATTGGTCCTTTAAACTTAAAAAAAAAAAAATATATCGCACTTGTTCCTCTAAAGAGAGTCAACGCAAAATTTTTCAATTTTCATTTTTTGCAAGACGATGAAAGTGGTCGTATCTACCTACGCATAGTTAATATCTTAGATCAGTTTCTCTAGTATTTTGGCCAAAAATACAATTGTTTTCCCCTTTGTAGTATAAGACTACATATAAAAAGAAAACAGTGTTTTGTCAGTTGACTCTCTTTAGAGGAACCAGTGCGATATGTGGCTATGATTAAGATGCAACACAAAATTTTTCAAAATTTTATTAACGCAAACGTGTTAATCAAAATATAAAATTAATTCCGTAGAAAACTTGCATATTTAGGTATTTCAAAAATGTTTTTAACTATTTAGTTATGTAGAGTTTCAATTTCAATTCTTATCAATTTAAATACAAAATGTTTCTTCTATCTACAATTGTGCTGCTTAAAAAATAAGGAATTTTTAAGTTTTTAATTAATTATTAATTATTAAAACAAAAACCATATTTTATAATTTGTTTTGGTTTTAAATGTAAGTTAAGCGAACGAAGTCTTCGTTCGGAAATAGATGAACATTCATAGATGAACTAAATTGGATTTGAAATCTATATCAAGGAAAAAATATGTATAGAAATTTAGTTTTAAAATACGTTCGAAATCTTAATTATTTTTATGAATACGGCAGTTAAATTCTATTTTAGTCCTTCGAAAGATTTTCTAAAATGTTAATTTCAATATTCCCATTATAAGAAAAACTTGAAAGGAAATCATAACAACATTTCTGGAAAAGTTTCGTCTAAAATGGTCCTTTGAGCTTTTGTAATATTTTTTTAAATAATATTTTTTTTTTCTAAGAGCTAATTTCGCCAATAGCAATTCATATTTTAATACAGATTTTAATATAATTTTATTTTTATTTGACATGAATTACGAATTTTAATTATAAATTGATATTTAAATAGACCTTTAGTTCTTTAAACTCATCGAACAATTTTAACCTCTATCTTGCACCGTTTTAGCTCTTCAAAAACCCTCTCGAAGAAATTGCCGAAACCAATGAAGCTCTACTTAACAAATCAGAAATTCGAGCAATTTTTGGTAATTTTATACCCATACACGAGGTACATCAAAGTATGCTTGAACGTTTACGTAGCATACACAGTAAATGGTCAGAGGATTGTTCAATTGGTGATATTATTTTACAACATCGTGATGATTTAATAAAAGCCTACCCACCGTATGTGAATTTCTTTGAACAAATGAAAGAAACACTTGTACTCTGTGATACGCAAAATCCACGATTCCATGCATTTCTTAAGATAAATCAAACGAAGCCGGAATGTGGAAGACAAAGTCTGCAAGATTTAATGATACGACCAGTGCAGAGATTGCCCAGTATCAGTTTATTGTTGAATGATATTTTAAAGCATACGAATAAAAGTAATCCTGATTATGTGCGACTGGAGCAGGCTCTTAAGGCCATCAAAGAAGTGATGATGCACATAAATGAGGATAAACGAAAAACCGAATCACGTATGGCAATATTTGATATATTTAATGATATTGAAGGTTGCCCGGTAAGTTTGTATTTAAAAAAAAAAAAAACATTTATCTTTAAATATACTTTTAACCTCTCGAATTATTACTTCCAGGCCCATTTGGTGTCGTCCAATCGTAATTTTATTTCCCGCTGTGAGGTCACAGAATTGACAGATAATCTCAGCGGTCGTGGTGATAATTTAATGCTGTACTTATTTTCCGACACCATAGAAGTATGTAAGAAACGTTCAAGAGGTTTTAACAGTGCCAAATCGCCCAGTACGAATAAATCATTTAAGCACATTAAATTAATATCCTTAAATGCAATACGTTTTGTTATTGACATAACCGATAGTCCTCGTGCGTTTGCTTTACTTTGTCGCCAAGATAAAGATAAATTGCATTCATTTACCATAAGTGATGAGGAGATTGACAAAGTTGTCTACTTGAAAACATTGTGCAAACAAATGGCTGAAAATGCCTGTCGTACAGATACCGTAAGTGTTATTCTTCTTTCTTCCTTTCCCTTTTACTCCCTTTCAAACATAAAATAACATATTATTGTCATTTTTTTCTCTTTCATATAACAAGGATAAAGCTTTACTATGTCGTACTTCTCAAGAATTGGAAGTGGATATTAGTGATGTGAATTTGAGTACATTATCAAAAGCCTTTAAGTTGGCAGCACGTACACGTTTAAAGGTATGCTTCATATTGTTTGTAATAAATTTACTCTGTTTATTTAAATTTTGTTTATGGTAGATATTTAATTATTTCAATGTGCTTTTTGTTTTTGTTAACGTTGACTTTTATTTATTTAGGTCGGGCGAGCATTTTCATTCAACAAAACCCCTTCGAAATTAAAACGCGCCGTTTCCACAATGATGACCTCACCATTTGGTAGTACAAACTCTTTAACACCTGCCTCACAATTAGCCCAAATGCGTCTGGCTAGTTGCACGAATATACATGTAAGTTATTATACTAATAAATTTATGTTTGGTTTTTCAAATTGCATATTCATTTCATTAATATAAATTTAAGTTGCGAATTTTGTGTATTGAAAAAGTTGGAGGCGGATGTGCATTTTGCATTTTATGGCTTAATTTTAATTCCAAACAACTTTATAGCAAAATGATTTTTGCAACATAATAAAATTAACAAAAAAGGCTACAGTAATTAAAAAAAAAAAAATACTGCCTGTTGTTTTAAAAAAATAAAAATTTTCGCTTAGAAATTTTTATTTTAATAAGAAATTTCAATAGATGTCAACTTTACTCGGTTTGGGTTTTCAGAACATGATAGATACATAATTCAAAGGTTAGAAATAGTTTTACAAGATAAATTTCTTGAATTTTCATCAATTTAAAATTTTATGGCTAATAAAATTTTTGCGATTATTTATAAATTTGTTACATATTTTTTAACATTTAATATGCTCAAGTTACAGATTTATGCAAATTCAGAGAACGTTAGGTTAGGTTCATTAGGCAGATATTAAGAACACAGCTCACTCGGGTCCTCCAGTGGTTTATTTGTGGTACCCAGCATCAATGCGCATTCTACAGAGCAGTTACTCAATAGGCATCACTACAAAATTCAACCAATTCTTATGAAGAGAAGAAGCAACCTTAGTTCTTTAGAAGATAGATCGTTCAAACAGGCAAACACTGGTTTTCCCACGTACCTCTCCCTAATGTCCGGAATTCCAGGACACTGATACAGAAAATGAAACGCAGTTTCCTCTTCCTCATGACAAATTCTCTAGTAGACAAAAAATTCCAGTCCCATTCTCTTCGCATGATTCCATATCGGCCTATCAATAAAAGTACTGTTCTAATAAATTCACTATTGAACCTAAGTAGAGAGCATGTCCTTCATTTATCACAGCCAAGTCACAATACGCTGGATATGGAGCAGGTGGATTCACGAGTAAAGCGCAGCTTCCTCTTCCTCATGACAAATTCTCTAGTAGACAAAAAATTCTACTAGAGAGCATGTCCTTCATTCATCATAGCCAAGTCACAATACGCTGGATATGGAGCAGGCGGATTCACGAGTAAAGCGCAGCTGTGCATGTCTGTAATGCCCAATTTTCAGGATAGTATTTAAATCAATATTAAGTTAAATTTCATAACAAACTTAAATCGTATTTAAAACAGATTGGTTTTTTGAGTTTTATTTGAAAAGTCTTATTTAATTAAGATAAAAGTATGGTAGCACTACTAAATACAAAAAAAAAATATAAAAAAGTGTATTTATTTACAAGGTGGTCTGAAAAAAAACAGCTGACTGTTAATGCTTTGCCTGTTGTTGTTGTATTGTTGTGATATTGAGGCCACCTTGCTAAAATATTACAATGGAAACTTAAGTGTACCACATTGATGACTTAAGTTTCACTTAAGTTTTAAGTGAAGAAGGGGATTTTGTATTTAAAACGATTTTAAAAATAAATGTGTTTTAATATCAATCCTGAAAATTGGCCATAAGACTCGTGCTTAATGAAAGGCTTGCAGTGAGCTATTAGAAAGCCAAAGAATTTATCATAAATCTGTCATCTAGACTATCACCTCTTTTGGCAAGCTCATCTGCTACTTGGTTACCCTGGTAGCACGCATGCCCTCGTATCCACATTAACGTTACTCGAATGCTTCGCAATCTCATTTAAAGATATTCTGAAGTTAACCTCGATGCCATTAGTAAATATACATATATCCATCGATATTCATGCAATAATACCTTAGACAGTTAGCCCCCCGCTTTTAGCAGAGATATTCGCCTGCAGGACACTACAGTCTTCCGGCAGATGAAAGAGGATCGTCAGTATCAGTTTTAGAAATGCATCACAGACGAGTTTGGAAATATGCATAGAACCAAGAGTTTTTGATGTACAAATAATATAGAAAAACAAAACTTTTCCTAGCATTTTTTTTGCGATTCGATAGCATTTGGGTAGCTCTATGTTTAGTACAAAAGTTGGATTTCATCGTGTTTAAGTTTTCATAATAAGAGTTATAAACGTGTGGTCACGAAAGTACGCAAAATAGAAGTCAACTTCGGCTGACAGTAGTGAAATGTAAAAATCTGGGTAATGAAACGGAATTTTCAAAAGTGATTAATTTATTTTAAAAGTGTATTAATGTAGGTCTCCATCCAATATTTACAAAATAAAATATCTCTCTTGGTTTTTGTTTAATTTTCTTATGTACCGGTCGCGAACGCACGGATCGCGAACGTACGATTTTTCCATGTGTTTTTTTTATTATTATCACCATGCATTTTACCATAAATGTCTTCAAATTTCCTTAACAAAAAAACTTAATACTCCTTTTACAATTGACTGTAATGGCGAGATTATGAAGAAAGAGTGTAAACATAACATATTTTTTGCATGTAAAATAAGTATATAAAAATGTCTTTAGAAGTAGAAAATACAGGATATTATAAAATTTTCCAGTTTGCAGACCAATTTCCTCAAGTAAAACAGCTCAGATATGCTAGGAAACCATTCTTTTATAAGAACATAGACTTTTTTCTAATAAGAAACAATAAAAGACGATGATAATCAACATTTTATTTTTTCGTCCTGGTAGACCATTCTGGGGAAATGCCCATATATAATTTACTTACGTTTTCTACGGAAGATTTTTTAAGAATCCAATAATTAAAAACCCAATTTTTACAATAGAATATATTAAGTTTGCAGTAAGCAAAATGAAAGGAAATAACTGTCAACGATTTTAGCTAGTAAAAGCATCATTTTGTTTCAAATGGTGGAATCTTGTAACGATCGAAATTTTTTTATTTTATTTTTACACAACAATAGTGGAGAGGATCCCAGCGGGAAAAAGAAGGAGTACGGAGGCCTTCCAGAAGGCCTCTGTACCCCTTCTTTTGGATAAACAAGGCTTTCTCGCTCCATTCCATACTCATATCTTTTTTACACGCGTTGTCATTGCGGAGAAGGCCTTCCGCTTTCCATTCTTCCCCAGAGCTTCTTAAAGGCCTTCAAATAAATGGCTCTTAGAAGGCTTTCCAGAGAATGACTTTCAAAAGGCCTTAGCAAAAAAGTTATCTTGAAGGGCTTTTAAGAAAGGTATGTTAAAAGGCCTTTCAATTAATGGCTCTTAAAAGGCCTTTCAGACCATCCTTCTACAAATGCATTAAAGGTCATATTGAAGGGCTATCAGTCTAAAACATTAAGGAATATTTCCTTACAAATGAAATTAGAAGACTGAATAGGCTTCATGTAACGTATGTTTATATATTTTATTAAACTTATTGTGGTTTAATAACACATGTGATACCTATTTTTTTATTGAAATAATCAAATTTGCTAAACATTGTAAATAAAAGTATACCTATAATAAAAAAAAAACTATTAAGCACAAGTACCTATCTTCCTTAATGGACAAAACTCAACTAAAATGATTTACATTATTGTTTTTATTTTGTATTTTAATATGCACCTACTTTGTTACTTTGTTTTTATAACGGGATCTGAAAAAAACAAAACAAAAAATTTTACTCTTTCTCTGTTCCACTTCAACTAAAATGATTTACAGCATATTTTACTTTGTTTTTGTAAAGGGATCTGAATTCTTTTGCTTTTGCTTGTGCAAAAAAAAACAAAACAAAAAATGTTACTCCTTCTTTTCTCGCTTCTCATACCAAACAGCCGAGGCCTTCTATGAGGCATTCTTTAGCAGTTACGTAAGAATATGAATTAAATCAAAAAATTTTTTAAGCAGGCCTTTAAAAAGGCCTGAAGTAAGAAGGTCTTCTGAGTTTTCCCGCTGGGATATTATGCATTTGTGCTGATGTGTGTAACGCCTTAAAGTCGAACTAACGATGTGCGTCCGGCTGGCTGGCTGGCTGGCTGGCTGTCCATGTAATCTTGTGCGCAAAGTACAGGTCGCAATATTGGAGATTATTTGATAAAATTTGGGACATAGATTCCTATTGCCTCAAGGACCAAGCCTATTGAAAATGGGCCAAATCGTAGGACCATGAGGTAAAATAGGGGGATATTTCATCCTCTCAGAAACTATTAAACCGATTTTAATGAAATTTAAAACATAGATAGAACCATATCTTTATGGACACAAAAGGGATGTAATTTTTTAAAAATAGGATCACGAGGGGAGACAGAGGCAATTTCTGCCTCTCAAACCGAATTTAATGAAATTTAAAACATAGTTAGATCCATTCCTAGATAGACACATAAGCTATACAGTTTTTAAAAAATAGGGCCACAAGGGGAGGTAGGGGACAATTTCTGCCTCCCACAAACTTTCAATCCAATTTTAATGAAGTTTATAAACATAGATAAATCCATATTTATATGTATTGTACACTGTATACTCTATGCTTTTCTCGACAAAAAAAAAAAAAAAACAAAAAAACTTACTATTACCCATGTAGAGTATGCAGAATGTTCGAAGAGGCCTCCGAGACATCATACGCAACATTTTTTTTCTTGTGGTAAATCATCATTAATTTTGTTGAGTGATCAAACTTACATATATTTGCAGTATTTCTATCTGTTTGCATATTTCTTTACAATTAATAAAAGAAGCAACAACAACAGTAGTAATGAATTAATGCAAAAGAGACTAAGTTTCTCTTAAATGTTTAGCAACATTTCTTATTTTGTTTTTGCTTCATATTATATGTTTATTTTAATTTAAGCTTAACATATTTACCTTTTTATACCCTCCACCACAATTAGTTGTGAAGAAGGTATATTAAGTTTGTCATTCCGTGTGAAACTTTTTTATTATTCATCTCAGACCCCATATTATATATATTCTGGATCCTTGAGTAATTCTAAGTCGATTGAGCCATGTCCGTCTGTCTGTCCGTCTGTTGAAAACACGCTCACTTTCGAACAACTCAAAAGAAATGAACAACCTTGCTTGTAGTTATCCTAAGCAGTTTGGGATTGAAATCCAGCAAAATCGGTTAAGTAGGACCAGAGCTATGAATCAAAATGTGAAACACCACCTAAAAAAATTGATAATTTTGTTACAAAAAATAACATAAATGCTGGAACAAGGCACGGAATGAGATAAGATTTTGCAAAAATTTGTTTTATTGGACTGGAAATCATGCTGTTAAATTTCGTGAAGATCCGTGCATAATTTACCCTAAGCCCAATATAAACACTACTCCCGGAAAACAGTTTAGTACGCCTAAAACCGTACAATATAACGCTGGCGTAACCAAATTTGGTACGTCACAGTTTTATAGGACTATAACTGTGAAATTTCGTGAAGATCGGTACATAATTTACCCTAGGTCCCATAGAAACCCTACTCCCGGAAAACAGTTTAGTACACCTAAAACCATAATTAATAATGCTATCATAACAGAAATTCGTACGTCACAGTTTTAAAGGACTAGAAATGACGCTTTGAAATTTCGTGATGATCGGTCCATAATTTACCCTAGGCCCCATATAAACCCTACTACAGGAAAACAGTTTAGTCGCCTAAAACCATAATTAATAACAAATCGTCACAGTTTAAGATAATAATAAAATCATACAGATATTACTCCTTAAACATTCGAACTGTCGGTGGAGGGTATCAAAGATTCGGCACAGCCGAATATAGCACTCTAACTTGTTTTGTATTTTTTTTATTTTGCAAATTTTTCATTCATAATATTATTATGGTATGGGAAGTCTCCCAAGCAAAATAGATTTGAGTTGTTATTCAAAGAAACCCGAGTTTGTTTAAATTAGTTGAACTAGCTTTAATTTTTGTATCTTTTATTTCTAAGTAACATGAACTTTGAAAGATGAATAAATTTTGTGCATTAAAAATGAATCTTTAAATTTTAATAATTTCTTAATGATGAAGAATGAGTTAGGGTGGAAACATTAAGGGTTTCTGTAAAATTTACGCCACTGAAACATACGGTAGGGAGGGTTATGAGGCATGAGCCCCAGCAAGATCTTGGGTGCCCTACACTTAGAAAAATTGATGTTACCGTAGAAACAATCTCATATTTTTTTAGATGCCGTCAATCTTAACTTTGAATTCTAATTTAAGAATTACCATTATTCAGTTTGTTAATGTATCACTCTATAACAGAGGCAAGGGAGTTTTAATTTATTATGTTTTAAAGTTCAAGTTGTTTATGTGCGATAAAAGATATAAGCAGGCAAGAACCCACCCGACCAGACTGTTAGCTAGTAGTTTAATAGCTCCCAATCGCCATAGCTATATATTTTTAAAAGTGGTTTTATTTCGTTAAACATGTGCTCATATCCTGGCACCAAGGTCAATCAGGATGTTTAACTAATCGGAAATGGCTTATGGGCAATTGAAAAAGACAATACAAATGTTTTTCCACTTGTACATTACAATATAAGCATGAAGTGTTTTTTTTAATAATGTTGTGTAGGGTATCATATGGTCGGGCTTGACCGACTATACTTTCTTACATGTTTTAAACGTCTTTTTAAAGCAGTGGGTAATTAATTCAAGTAAGAATTGTGAGAGTTTCTAGACTTTGAAAAATGCTCTGATCTTTTTTCACTATTAGAATTGTGTAATTGTGGTGCGTAATGAAGATGACTGATCGATGACTGGTGCGATACAAATAAAAAATTTAAACATTTTCTCAATTTTAAAACTCGTGCGTCGTGCTTAGTTTTTATTTAAATTTATTTAAAAATATTTATTTTTACCAAATCTCGTAGAAAATTCGTTAGTATATTTTGTTCGAATCAAATTTCAGTCCCATTTTTTAAAAAATTTTATCGTTGTCGCAGTCTTGTTCAAAATTTAGCATGTTTTCATTCATGAAAAAAAACTAAGGAAGAAACGATACGCCGTTTTGCCATACGATACCGATACTCAAAAGGAAATATCGGCGATATCGATACCGATACGAATATAAAATTTAAATTCAAGATAAAATCAATAAAACTGAAGAAGCTATTTTTATTATACAAAATTAGAGTGTAAGATATTATTAATATTTCAAATTAAGATAATTCAGAATTTAAAAACAACGAATTGAATTTGAATTCAAGGTAAAATTTCAAAACGTTAAACTACTTTTTTAACAAAAAAGATATTATTTCTTCGTAATAAATCTTCCAGCTCAAGGTAATTTTTATATAAAAAATATCAATTATTAATCCAATCACCCTTATTGTGTTTGGCGTATTTAAAATACGCCTACGACAGTTTGGTAATAGATTAAAGGAAAAAAGTTCACGTTCTCTTTAATCTATTACCAAACAGTCGTAGGCGTATTTTAAATACGCCAAACACAATAAGGGTGAATATTTCGGTATCTTAATGCATGGCTTCTTCAGGGATTTTTCGTTTTTAATTTTAAACAAATTTTTTTGTAGCTCTTTTGTTTAACCCTTCTGCATCCCTTGGATATGTGCCCTTCCTATGATCCTTTGGGTCAATATGACCCAACAATAAAATGTTAACAGCATTTCATATTTAAGTGAAATAAAACCAAAAGCGATTCTATTGATTATTTGACCGAAAAAATTATTTATCGATGATTCTGAATGAAGATGAACTCAATTCAATAGAAAACAAATTTTAAAGTGGAATTAAACTTGCAATATCGCATGTTGGGTCATATTGACCCAAAGGATATTAAATGTGTGTAAATCGTGTTTTTTGGAGGGGGAAGGAAAAACTAAAATTTTATTATTTTCATTTAAATTTATAATTTTTGTCCCTGTAATGGATAAATTGAAGTTTCTCGTCCATATCTTATATTAAAAGGGACAAATTTTGCGTTTGAAAACCAAAATTGGGTCAAATTGACCCAAGGAGTGCAGAAGGGTTAATCCAACAGCAAAATACACGGAGTTTTCGTTAGATTTCAATAAAATGCTACGATATATTGCATTTGCACTTTTGCAAGCCTTATATTGAACTCCGCTACTGAAAACAAATTAAAAAAAAAAAATTAATTTTAATGGATTTTTTTTCTAAATTATGCATAAATCAAAAATGTTTGTATCAATACTTTTATTAGAGGACGCTCACAAAAGAAGGAAATGTAATCAAGTGCGTTAAAATTAGGGCAGTTATATTAAATATATTTAAATTTGTATGTATGCACTACTTTCTTAAAAAGACTTCGTAAGTGCGTGATAAGTCGTCCATGAATTTAAAGTTTCAATCACGTAAGCAAATTTCATGTTGGAATCTACTCATATTTTACGCTTCATTAATATCCAGAGTTAAGATGAAACGATACGCCTTTTTGTCGATACGTTACCGATATTATACAAAGTTACAGTGTTAAAGATTATTAATTACTTCCTCTTGAACAGAACGACAGTTGAGGATGGACAGAGGCTCATACTCCTCGGATTCCCTAAAATGTTATCACAAACTCTCCAAAGGCCAATTGTCGTAGACTTAGGCTGAGTTATGCGAACGTTGCTGTACCGTATCTGTAATGTATGAATCAGCTGTTCGTTTCTGTGTATATAAAAAGCAATACAAAAGCTTACCGAAATTTAATGTACCGTAGTATTGAAGTACCATTCCCCTGCAAATAATAGGACCAGTCCAAACACGCGTGTAAAATGTATCCCACAAGGGAGTAGGACTAGTCCAAAAGTAACCCAAACGTATGGAAAAAACATGGTATATTTAACATTACGATGTCCTAGGGCAGGACCATATAACCCAGCTTTGGATTGCAAAGGAGTAGTTTTAAAACTACTCCATGGTATACTAAAGAAGATTAGTTTTGAAGTCGTTTAAAAACGAAAGCATGTCGTTAAAAAACGAAGACATGTCGTCTCACTACAAACACTTTTTAACAATGACATGGTCCATGCTTGCATTACATTGGACCAGTCCATGGAGTAGTCCATTTTATTTAAATAGATCAGGTAGTCCAATATTATTTGCAGGGATATGAAACATTTTTAAATGTTCTTTAGCCCTGCAAATAATATTGGACCACCTGATCCATTTTGACAAAATGGACTATTCCATGCCATTGTTAAAAAGTGTTTGTAGTGAGACGACATGTCTTCGTTTTTTAAATACGTGCTTTTGTTTTAAAACGACTTAAAAACTAATGCTCTTGAGTATACCATGGAGTAGTTTTAAAACTACTCCTTTGTAGTCCAAAGCTGGGTTATATGGTCCTGCCCTAGGTAATCGCAAGTTTGGACTGGTCCTATTATTTGCAGGGAAGTGCACCAACGTGCTTACAGTGCGGTGCGGTTCAATACGGTTACAGCAACGTTTGCCTAACTCAGCCTTTACCAGAACTTTTAAGTAGGGGTGGCCCTGTCTTCAACACTTTCGGAATGCAGAGTCTTGTTAGGTAGCTCAATAAGTCGTTTTTCTCATGAAAAATACTTTTCTCTAGAAAAAATCCTCAAATTATAAATCCGTCGGGAACATAAAAATTAATATTAAGTGACATCACCGAAGTTAAAGTGAAATTAATTTAATTCAAAACAAAAAATTAAAAAGAATTTTGTGAGAGGATTATCGGTAATACCAGCGGGCTTTACCGGCACAACTTCGACGTACGATTTTATTCCTCCTGTGTAATTTTTTTTTTTTTGGTTTTGTGCTACAGCCTTTTGATTAATTACTTTTAAAACTGTTAATAACAAACAAACATTTTCCACTCAGTAACACAATTATTTGGTGACACCACACAAACGGAATTTTTGTTTTTAATTGGAGGAATGGGCAAAGAAAAAAAAATTTCTAACGAAATGGTTCTTTTTAAACTTTCGCCATGAGAATTACCCATTAAAGGATTTAAGAATTTAGTAGACGGATAGCATATGGCTCAGATTCCAATAAAGGGGAATAAGGGAAAAATTGATACATTGGTACTTTTTCTCTTTTAGCATAATTTGGTATGCAGATTGCATATGGTCAGGATTAAAATAGAGGGTACCTCTTAAGAGATAAGATTGCTACCTTTTAAAGGATAAAAATGGATAAAATTGGCACTTTTTGATAAATTTGTATAAACATACAGATTCTAGATGTATATACATTTTACATGCAGTGTACTTTTTGGGGGCCTAAAATCAGGAAAACCTGATACTCTTGGAACTCTTTTACTTTAGTAGTTATCTTTTCTTTGAAAAATTTGGTATAGAGATAGCATATGGCGCAGATTAAAATATAGGGTACTATTTATGATGTGAAAAAGGATAAAATTGCTACTTTTGGTACTTTTTCTCTTTTGAAAAAGTTTGGTATACAGATTACATATGGTCCAGTGGCTGAAATATACATTTTAAGACACCCCTTGCTTTCCATATGGACACTGAATGTCGGCTTCTCAAGAGTATCGAGTGCACAAAACTTATATGTATGTGTTGGCGAAAATAATATTTTCTATAATGTTGCTTATAGAAATATTTTAACATTAAATAAGTATAGATGTAGAAAACTACAGAAATTTTTTGTAATTTTTTTGTTGTAGGATAACCCCTTTTCTTTGAATCTGGCTCACGTGAACTTAGTCAAGGTTAAAAGCCAGTTTTAAATTATTTAAAAAAAAAAGTTCAATTTTACCAATCATATTATCGATGTTCTTATTTATAACTTTAAACTACATAAGTAAAATAAAAGAAAATATTTGTCACAATCTTTTAAAATTTTCTAATTGTAATTCATGATGTTAACTTTTTATTTCTTCTTCCAGGAAGTTGCTGATGAAGAAAGTTCTGGCAATCGCAGCAGTTCCCCCTCAGCGCAATCAGAAGTTTTTCCACCACTTTCTGTGCAGCTAACACGGAAAAATAAATCATGTAATCTCAATACTGTAGGACGTATTTAAAAGTAAAATGTTAAATTTGTTAACGGGTTCAACTACTGACAACACCAGCAGCAACACCATCGACAACAAATAGCAAAAGTCAACAATAGTCAGACATTGTCTGCAGTAAGTAATACTCCATCTCTTATTTTCGATTATATGAAAATAATTTACATTTAGCATTACTATAATTAAAATTATGATTAATTATCAAGATCATCATCATCATTGGCGTCCTAGTGTCGGTCACTGTTAAGACACTTTAAACTACTTTTTTTTAATATTTAAAATTAGAAAACTTGAAAAGTTAATTAAAAACTTTTCTATAATAATTTGAAAACAAGTTCACAAAAATTAATTGTTATCTTTAAAGGTTGTCATTTAGTTTGATGTGTTTTTATTGGTTAAAGATGTCACAAAAACCAATTATTATTTATTGGGAATTTTCGCTTCAGTATTTTAAATACTTATCAAACATAATGTTCAATCGTAATTACTTTTACGGTTACACTAAATGATTTTCGCTTAATTGATCTTTGTTTTTTATAGAACAAAAACGATTTTACTTTTTAAAGATTTTATAAATATTTCTCTGACCGTCTTTATGTTATAAGTAGCAATATCCATTAAATATATTTGATTTATTTAATCCCTTAAGTGACTTTTTAAATCTTAATTATGCATAAGCCATATACAAACATATAACAAACTATGTATTTAATGTTGTCACAATTTTTTTTTCTTAATTAAATTTCATTTAATTCAATTCTATTCTATAGAAACAAAAACACAAAACAAATTACACTCCATGTTCAATTTTTAGTTTATAGTACTTCTAGTGCTGAAGTAATTTTCTAATAATTAAAAATACAATCTTAACTTTTCTTTTTATATTAATCGTATAAGACTTTTTAAGCATTAAACTGAATTTGATTGTGTTGATTAAAAAGTTCCGGGTTGCGCGGAACTAACAAAATCATAATTTTTAAACTCACCTAAAAGATTTTGTTAATTTAAGCTGTAGTTTGCTATTTACTACTTTATATATTAAGTATTTGTATATACAAATTTTATTTTAATTTCATTAACCAACAACACGCATCTCTTTTACATTTTATCATCCTAATTATGCTTTAGTGTTTAATGAGAATTCAGTAATATAAAACTATGATTACTTAAACCATAAAAATTATGATTTTTTTACAAAAATAAACCAACAATTTGATTAAATTTTCTATAAAGTCTGTATCATAAGTCCACCATATATTACTATCGTGTGTTTAATTTTAATTTAATTTATGTAATCTTAACAAAAAAAAAAAACTTAATTTAAAAATGATATTTCCCATGTCTTAAGGATATATTAAAATTATCCTTTCTTCCAAATGTATAAGTTGGAAATTATGGCGCTTATTTCTAATCAAATTTTAACTCATAAATTGCCTAAATAACTTGTATAGTAGTACTAGTAATTAATGATTTATTCAGTATAATAAATACAAAAATTAACTATTTTTATAGTTTACATACTATTTACATAAATGTTGTTTCCTTAAAATCTTTATTTACTCGTATTACTACAGATTAATATGGTCGGACAAAGCCATAATTTCCTTACTAATCACGAATCAAAGTTTTTTTTAAATGTGTTCCCTTTTTCTGAGATTTTGATTGGCATACAAAATTTTTTAGAGAATAAAATGCTTTCCGTTAAAGCGTAATGGAGGTGTATAACCCCTATCGTGAATAATTTTTCCCTTTTCACATATGTATTTGCGAATATGAAAGACTCCCATGATATAATTTTTCGATGTAATTTAAAGGAGAATAATAACGTAAAAAAATGTTCATGGGAAAAAATTCCCCTTATCGTAAATAGTTTTTTCCCTCGTAATTTGTTCACTTTTCTCTTTGATTTTCTCACTTTATTTTTGCTGGGGAACAGAATAGTAATAGTGCTTTCTTTAATTCGAATATTAGGGGAAGATCCATTAATAAGGCAGAAACTGATATATCTGTGGCTTGGTGCTAAAAGGGCTAATGTCAATATTTTTCTGTTTTGATTTAATCGTTGCATTAGATGTTTTCTCTTAACATCTTTTTTTTTTTTTTTGATGCCCGAACAGCTTCATAAGGGTTTTGCTAGCAAATTTCAGTAAGAACTCTTCTTTAAAAACAATTTAATATAAATTTTCTGACAAGTAAATATTTTGACATTGGCCCTTTTAGCACCAAGCCTCATCAAAATGCAAAACAACAGGTCGATTGCCTGCGGATTTGTGAAGCTTTCGAAAAACGTGGTGGCAGAATTTGGAAAATGTTTTACTACATAAATTTAAAAGTGAAAAAAAAAAAACTGACGTGATAGCGTGAAAAATGTTTCACGGAAGATTCACGATTTCTTTTTTTTTCATTCGAGGGGAATAAAAATATCATGGGAACAAAAATTCCACTTGTTATTCACGATTATTTCGGAGAACAAAATAATATGTACACACAGAAAAAAAATACCAATGTTAAAATAACATGGCGAAATGTTGATTGAGAATCATGGTAAATTTCTGCAAAAGTATGCACTTTATTTAAATTTATCATTATTTTTTCATATTAATTTTAAATGAAAAATATTAAAATAACCTTAAATCACGTTTATTTAATATTATTCACTGTTAAAATAACATTGTTCAAAATTGAATCTATAAAAAACTGTTTTATATTAAAATCAAAAGTTTATCTTATTAAATTAACATGCATACATACTTAAGTATGTACATTTTTTTTATTTTTATGTTTAAAATATGTTATAAAAAGAAGACAATTCCCGTATTCTTTTAATTAAAATTATTTAGTTAAATAGTACATCAAGTTTTCAAAGTAGAATGATGACGAAAACCATATCGGGCCATTCTGCTGATGCTTCTGTTAACAAAGGAGATACAAAATAAGCGGTAAGCGTTTTGAATTATTCTTAAATAAATGCATATGTTGTCTTCACACTGTTATACCACGCTCCAACCAATTTGATTCACATGAAATTCACTTTTTTAAATAGAAATAACTTTCATTCAACGTGATTAGGATTATTATTTTAATATAAATGACATTTTACTCTAACTTTACTGCAATTTTAAATTAACATGAATTATAGTTATTTTAAAAGAAAAAAATGTTGTTCGGAAGTTATTGTAAAATCATGTTAAATTATGAATTATGAAACAACAATGAAGCAAAATCACTGCTGAAAAATGTAAAATCAACCTTGTTATGAACGAATTTACATTGATTTTTTTCTGTGTGTATAAAAAAAGTGCTATCTTTATTCGGCTGTGCCAAATTTTTGACAAGATAAGAATATTTCACGCTTCATATAAGATCTACATATCGTCACCTAAAAGACGAAATAACCTATCTGCAGTTTTCAAAAGTTTACAGGAGAGGGAAAAAACGTTATAAAATTTGAACTATTAACGCTATTGAAACGAAAATTACACATTTTGATTAAAATGAAACCAGTAATATATATCGGTTGAGAAAATTTTGTTTTTCTAATCTCAGCTTATGTTATGACACTTAGGTTTTTTGGAATTGTAAAAATCTGAAACCAAATAACCTATCTGCAGTACTAATTAGTATGAATAAATAAAAATTTCTTTATACACATGAATATTATATACATTAAATAATTACAGTACTAGTTTAAACAAAAACAAGTACTTAATGTTTGTTTAAATTTCACGTTGCAACAAAATTAAACTTTTATCGTGATTTTTGATGATTTATTTTTCTCTTTTTTTGTGCGTAACGGTCCTCTAGGTACAAAAACTTTGTCATTGTAATATTACATGTTCAAAATTTTGCACACATATGCGTTATAATATAGGGAATAAAAATCCATAAAAACTCAATTTTGAAATTTTTGCAGATAGGTTATTAGGTCTTTAAGATGACGATATAAATTATAAGCCAATCTTTATAAAAACTGATTTCACAGTATTATAATTCTGGGAATTGTCTTTGGATGGGGCATGTGGTAAATTATGGACCTATTTTAACTAAATTTGGTGGTGTGTTATTTTGTTTAACAGGTTTGCCGTCATCGGAAGTTCTTCCCTGGGAAAAAAACTTTTGGGTGATACAGCTGTTGCTGGGTTAACAATCTTTGGGCGAGAGGCATTCAGGTCGTTCCGGAGAAAAGATCCACTTTTGTGCATATAAAAACTTGCCCTGTTAAAACATTTTTTCTATTCGTAAAATTTTATGTTTTTTCTTTGCCTGAAAATTTAAATGTGGACACATTCTTAAGTAAATAAGTTAAAACAATAGCGGTTTTCACCTTTCGTTTAAGGTGTACAACTCTGTTTTATTTAATACTACAAAGTGTGAGTGTCTTTTTCGTATGTATTGTTAATTAATGATTCTGCTGAGTGAAAGAGAGAGATAGAGTTTTATCAACTGATTTATTCTGGTAAATTCAACACACGCGTTTACTATTTTACTATTTTGTAACCACAGCGTAGTCAATTTAAATTTAATACATTTTGTTGTTGCAGTGTTTAAATGTTAGTATTTTAACTGCCAGTGCCCATGTTCTGTAACTCTCGCGTCTTGAAAGTTTTCGATTGAAATGTGTGAAATGAAACAAAAATGCCATAAATTGAAACAAACAGCTGTTTTTCTCACTTAACTGTGTATGTAACTTTTTTTGGCGAGTACAAGCTGTCACGTAAGGAAATTACTAGCTAATTTACAGAAAAAGTGTGTCTGTAACATTTTGGTGAGAAAAGTTCCCGCTTTGAACTGTCAAATAAACTCACGAATAAAAATGGGGCGAGAAAAAATTTTAACACTAAAAAACAATTAAAAATGCAAAATGCAAAGAATAATAATAATACTTTATTCTTGGCACATTTTTCATTGTTTTATTATTTTGCTTTTAACATTTTTATAAAATATACGAATGTCTTCAAAGCTCGTTTGCAAACAACAAACATTAAAGTCGCTCTTTACACAATTTGGTATAGCCGACGGTTGTGTTTTCGCCGCCGTCGTTGAAAAATTTTCAATTTTAGTAAATTTTGGTCGCCGTCAACGATATGTGTTACTGGCGTTCTGAACGTCTGCAATGTCACATCGGCTTCGAGTGCAATATTATGACATTTATAACGTAACGACGTAATCTCTTTTGATAGTTTTCGACATGAGTTACAGACACACATTTTTCTCACTTTTCGAGAAACGATGGGATATTTTGTTTTACATCTTTTCGATGCAAGAAGTTCTCACTAAAGTTACAGAACATGGGTACAGGAGTGAAAACAGCTAATGATTTTTTTCTTTTATTTACCCTGATGTCTGAAATAAAAACGGTTTTATTTTCAAAATACTAAATGTAGGTATATTTTTTTAAATCTAATTATGAATAACATTAAAAAATGATTATAAAATAAAAAAAAATCTTATAAATATGATTTGAAATAAAAATCAAATAAATGCGTTAAATAAATGTTAGATTTTTGTTTTTTTTTTACATTAATTAATAAATATTTTTATAATTTGTTTGTTTTATTGAAAAAAAGGCACAAAACTACAACAAATTGAACAATATATTAATACATAAAAACACAACTCTTGTATTATATTGTATATATATATATATATATATATATATATATATATATATATATATATTATCTATTGGATAAACGTTTATATATATATATCGCACCCTAAATGCTAAAGGGTATTAACTCAAAATTTTAAAATTTTCAGTAGAAGCAAAACAATTTTTAAATTTACATTACAGGCATATGAAAAAGAATTTTTAAACCAAACTTTTCATTACCAAAAAGTAGACAAAATAGCATGATATTTTTACAGCGGGTAGATATGAATATTATGTGTCGATTTCTTTCAAAAAGTGAAAAAATTAAAATTTTGAGTTAATCCCCTTTAGTATTTAGGGTGCGATATATTTATTCGAAAAGTCGGTTAAACTATAAATATTTCAATGAATCTGGGCAACACTTAGATATACATGGGAGAATACAAATATTTTACAAAAATATTCAAATCAATGAATGCATAAAATATTTAAATTGAAAGGTTTTGTTAAATTTAAACCCACAATACGGTATTGGAATCCTCGTTAGTTAGAGCAGAAAAACGCTGAAATTTACTGCTGGCATTATGATATGTCTTTGAGGGAGAATCCCAACGATGTGACATATCTTGGGAAGAGTTTAAGGGCAAACCAACGACATTGGCTTTTAGAGTCGAATTACGACTATCCGAGGTTTGCAAATCTCTTTCATTCGCTTTGAGCGATTTTGGTTCTTTACTAATTATACGGCTTTTACTGCTGCTGCTGGACGTACTCGATAGCAAGGTGGAACTAAGAGGTACCCCAATATCGGGAAATGAACTTATGGAACTAAAGCCACTTTCATCTTCCGTACTAGAACCAGCTAAATGATGATGTTGTTTGTGTGTTAGAATATTTGGGGGCGAGTGGAATGGTGTTGAGGGTTCTTCATCTGTTTCCACTTTAGACGAGGCCGACGAAGCGGCCGATGAGGTGGAATGAACTGAACTATCGGTTGAGCTACGTAAAGATAAGCGAGAATCGCGCATATTGGCAGAACGCAAGAAAATCATTTCAGGGGCGGCAAGATTATTGGAGGCAGCATTGTTGGCAGTTGATATGGTGGGAGAGGCATTCGATGAGTCGGGCGTTGAGGAGCCTGCACTGCTAGCGCCTGCGATAAGGCTTGTCGAATTGAGCATTGGTGGTCCGGGCAACGTCATAACCGATGTTGTTGATATGGCTTTAGATAAGCGACCCATTTGTAAGGCCGATACTGGAGCTAAGGAATGACGATTATTAGCCAAGTCCGGCTTATGTTGTGAAGTATTTAGCAAATTCTGTATGGTACGCAAAAGACGAAAGGCTTCCTGATTAAGTTTCTCCTCGACATCATCTTTGGCAGCATTAAATCGTGAATCGGTTTTCTTAGGAGAGCGCCGCCTTACAAAGAAATTTTAAATAAATAATATTAATTTCTTATGTAATTTTTTCTTTTATACTCACCAGGTTAAATCTTTAAGGGCACTGTATGATTGAGATGGTGTCAGACCTGTCTCAAAATGATGATCATCTTTGCTCTTGCTATTGCAACTGGCGTTTGATTGTTGTTGATGTTTCAAATCTATTAGATTTGTGCTACTTCTGGCACGCAAATATGATGTTGACGTTGACGATGATAATGATGTTGCTGTTTCATCCAAGACATTATTCCCATTTTTAGACTTCTCATGACCTCCGGCTATATAAACCTGAAAGAGACTTTTTGAGCGTGGAATTTGTTCCATTTTGTTGTTGTTGTGTTTGCTGCTGTTGTTATTATGCTTTTGTGTTGCCATCTGTTGCTGTTGTTGTTCTTGCTGCTTTTGTTGTTGCTTTTGACTTTGGTAACGTTCAAGAAATCTTGCCACTTCCTCCATAACAGCACGATACATGTCACAACTGGTTTCCACCTATAAAACAATATAAAAACGAAAAAAATCAATTTAATATACATAATAGTATATTAGCATCGTTGTTTGTCAATATAAATCAGTAGGAAATTTAAGATAAATGGGGAAAAACTAATAAATATACTCCAGTACTAGTATGAGTTGATAAACATTATACGAGTTTAAAAAAAATATTGTTAGAAAAATAGTTTTTCTAATGCATTTATTTTCTCATTCTTTTTAAATTTGAACTGATTAATAGGAGAAATTTGTTAAGAATTTTAAACTTTCCTTTTCGATTTGATCATTTCAACTTGCTACCAAAATAAAAATTATCTTACTTTCTAAAACATTGGACAGAGGGGTATTTAGAGATTTTAAACCAAGAGATAAAAACATAAGTAAAATTTTGTAAAGACAATCCCAAAAATATTTTTCATATTGTGGATAAGCACAAATTTTGAACGTTTCCAAATGGCTTGTCCATATTTATTTGCATTTGAGATTTGTAGGGTTTTGCTTCCAGCTTAATATACGAAAATAATTTGGCTTGCAGAAGTCTAAACCAGGAAACTTATAATAAAAATCATAAGCGAATGTACAACAAGACCTTATATGTATATTCCAAGAACTTAAGGGCCATATACATTGATTAAATTACTCATCAAGCGCTATGGTCGTATTAGTGAAAATGTGTTTGTATGTGTGATACCGAGGATGCTGGATGGTAAATCAAATAATTGAATTCGCCTGCATGTCAAGCATTTAAACAATGTATTTGGGAGTTAAGCATACAAAATGAATCCAATAACATTTTTTTTTCTGATACATGAATCAACCACATATTTCAGATTTAAGTCTAACAATTAAGCAATAGATACGAAACTTAACATAAAAAAAAACATCAAACAAAAATAAAAAATTAACATATTCAGGTATGTGATGGAAATCGATTTCAAAAATTCGATGGATTTTAAATACATATTCCTTTTATTTTCAGTCTTTTTATACCCTCCACCACAATTAGTTGTGAAGAGGGTATATTAAGTTTGTCATTCCGTGTGAAACTTTTTTATTATTCATCTCAGACCCTATAGAGTATATTTATTCTGGGTCCTTGAGTAATTTTAAGTCGATTTAGCCATGTCCGTCTGTCTGTCCGTCTGTCCGTCTGTCCGTCTGTTGAAAACACGCTCACTTTCGAAAAACTCAAAAGAAATAAACTTGGTGTCAAATTGCTTGTAGTTATCCTAAGCAGTTTAGGATTGAAATCCAGCAAAATCGGTTCAATAGGATATGAGCTATGAATCAAAATGTGGAACCACCACCTAAAAAAAATTGATAATTTTGTTACAAAAACTAACATAAATGGTGGAAAAATGCACAGAATGATGTAAGATTTCGCAACAGTTCGTTTTATTTAACTGGAAATCACGCTGCAAAATTTCTTGAAGATCCGTCCATGATTTACCCTAGGCCCCATGTAAGCCCTACTCCCGGAAAACAGTATAGTAAGCCTAAAACCCTAACTAACAATGCTATCATAACAAATTTTGGCACGTCACAGTTAAATAGGACTAGAAATTAAACTATTAAGTTTCGTGAAGATCGGTCCATAATTTACCATAGGCCCCATATAAACCTTACTCCCGGAAAACAGCTTAGTACGCCTAAAAACTTAAAAAAGAATGCTATCATAACAAAATTTGGTACATCACAGTTTTATTGAACGAGTAATAAGACTTTAAAATTTTGTGAAGAACGGTCCATCATTTACCATAGGCCCCATATAAACCTTACTCCCGGAAAACAGCTTAGTAAACCTAAATACGTAAAAAATAATGCTATCATAACAAAATTTGGAACATATAAGTTTTACAGGACTAGAAATAAGACTGTGAAATTTCGTGAAGATCAGTTTATAATTTACCCTAGGCCCCATATAAACCTTACTCCCGGAAAACAGCTTAGTACGCCTAAAAACGTAAAAAATAACGCTATCATAACAAAATTTGATACATCACAGTTTTATAGAACTAGAAATGACACTGTGAAATTTGGTGAAGATCGGTGCATAACTTACCATAGGCCTCATATAAAGCCCACTCTGGTAAAATAACACTAGGTCACAAATAACAAACTTTTGTCTGTTATTTGTTTCTAGCATACTTTTTCTCATGGATTTGGACCTACTGAACACGAAAATGAATTTTAAAAATTTTTCTGTCGATTGGTTTGCGAGATACAAATTTTTTAATTTTTTTTTTTTAATTTTTGGAGGTACACTTACTATTTTGAGCATATCTTTAGTCTTCTTTGACCTATTTTATCCTACTACTACTCAAATTAAAGACAATTGAGCCGTCTACAACTTATTTTCAGAAAATTTTCAAATCGGGTTAGTAGTTTTGATGTTGGCGGCTTAAAAAGGTTAAAAAACTGGGTTTTTTTAGTAAAAATGTGGCTGAAAAATTCATATAAAAATTCATATAAAATATAAAACGCGATGTTAACAGCGATTTTAATTTTTTTACGTATAGCTGACACTTTTCCAAAGAAAATAAGCCCTTACTTAACAAAATCTGATGACAAATGGCCGACTTATTATTTTTTTGGTAAACGACCGAAATTCCTCTATTTCACGATTTTTTGATTTTCATTATTTGCACAGCTTACCTACCCAACGCAAACGAATAAATACATTTGAACTTAATTTAAAATAAACAAATTAGTCTTCGTATATTATTTTTTAATTTATTTACAGCACTACATGCTCAATGTATCGCACAATTAGCTAAACTAACGAAATTAAACTAACTAATTAAATTAAGCAAATCAACGCACAAAAAAAATTAGTAAAAACAAAGATATAAGTGTACATTTTATGCCATGTGGAAAAACTGCTGACTTCTTCTTTGTTTTTTGTATTCGCTGCAATCGGTCTCACGTATTAGGGTCCAAATATAGTCACCCATCATAGCCGTGTCATACATGCCCTGATAGCGTCGTTCCATAGCCTTCAATTCCTGATGAAAGCGCTCGCCGTGTTCGTCGCTCACGTCTCCTAAATTCTCAGGGAAAAAATCCAAATGAGAATGCAGAAAGTGTATTTTAAGTGACATGTGCACTCCCATGGCTTCATAGTTCTTTACCAGATCCTCAACTATGTCCTTATAATTCGGGCTTTTGTTGTTTCCTAAAAAGTTTTCCACAACAAGCCTGAAGGAATTCCATGCTGCGGCTTCGATGGGTGATAACAGCTTTGGGAATTTTTCATCTTTCAAAATTTTTTTTATCTCGGGTCCTGCGAAGACTCCTTCTTTAATTTTTGCCAGCGAAAGGTAAGGGAAAATTGACCGTAAATAGGCAAAAGCTTCACCTTCTTTGTCTAATTTTTTGGCAAAATTTTTAATCAAACCCAATTTTATGTGCAGCGGCGGAAGTATTATATTTTCACGGTTCTCTATTAGTGGTTTGCGCTGAACATTCGCTTCTCCAACTACAGGTTTCGTTCGTACCGACCATTTTTTTTTTATATAATGCTGATCATCAGCGCGGCTATTCCAAAGGCACAGAAAACAGCAATGTCGCGTATAGCCTCCTTGGAGTCCACACAGAATGGCCACAACTTTAAGGTCGGCGCATATTTTCCAATTGTATTTCCTATACTCTATGCATTTCAGCAAAATGTCCATAGTTTCATAGTTCTCCTTTGAATGAACCGCATGAGCAATAGGAACAGATGGCTTTTCATTCCCATTATGTAAGAGAACTGCCTTCAAGCTCTCTTTGTTGCTGTCAATAAACAACCTCCATTCGTTGGGGTTGTGAATTTGGTGAAGCTCTTGGAACAAGCCTGAAATGTCGCTGCAAAAACATATTTGGTCTTTCTTTGTATAAAATTTTGCATACTCCTTGTGACGGTTTCTGTACGTTGATACTTTCACTTCTGAAGCCGCAAATCCACACTCTATCATCCGAGACGCAAAAAGTTCGGATTTCTCCTTAGTGAGACCAAAATCGCGCACCCAATCGTTTAGTTCGGCCTGTGACAGTAATTTTCGCTTTGCACCCGGCTCAAATTCGCTTGCATTTGACTCGGACTCTTCTTCTGACGATTCTGCTTTTTGAAGAGATGCACCAGGGCACACTGGATATGGCACATCATGCGAATGTGGTACTGGAAGCGCAAACGATCCCACTTGAGCGTAGTTCCATTTAAAAAATCTTCCTACCCCACTGTTTGTGGTGAGGCAAAAATAACAGTCTGTGGAATGGCATAGCGGCTTTTTCCACATCATTGGTGTATCGAATTTCATATGGCGGCTAAAATTAAAATAAATTACTATATTCGCTATGTATAATGTGTTTAAATAAAAATTCTTACCTTCCGCCAGCTGCCCAGTTGGTTAAGATTATATAGCAAAGATCACACAGCGACTTAGGTGTCCATGGTTCTGTGATATTTGGTGAAATACCAAAATAATTCAAATAGTGCAATTGTACTGCTGGAGTAAACTTGTGTGCGTGATTTTTTTTTATAAACTGGCCACAAACATTGCAGAAATTGTCTGGATCGTTCAAACACTCGAACACACGTAGTCTTTTACTCATTGTCTTCCTTGCGTTTTCTAAATATTAACTTCTTTACTCTTTCACAGACAGTTTTGAAATGCAATTGATAACCGTGTCTCCTTATGTTTAAATATGTATGAGCATGTAGTGCTGTAAATAAATTAAAAAATAATATACGAAGACTAATTTGTTTATTTTAAATTAAGTTCAAATGTATTTATTCGTTTGCGTTGGGTAGGTAAGCTGTGCAAATAATGAAAATCAAAAAATCGTGAAATAGAGGAATTTCGGTCGTTTACCAAAAAAATAATAAGTCGGCCATTTGTCATCAGATTTTGTTAAGTAAGGGCTTATTTTCTTTGGAAAAGTGTCAGCTATACGTAAAAAAATTAAAATCGCTGTTAACATCGCGTTTTATATTTTATATGAATTTTTATATGAATTTTTCAGCCACATTTTTACTAAAAAAACCCAGTTTTTTAACCTTTTTAAGCCGCCAACATCAAAACTACTAACCCGATTTGAAAATTTTCTGAAAATAAGTTGTAGACGGCTCAATTGTCTTTAATTTGAGTAGTAGTAGGATAAAATAGGTCAAAGAAGACTAAAGATATGCTCAAAATAGTAAGTGTACCTCCAAAAATTAAAAAAAAAAAATTAAAAAATTTGTATCTCGCAAACCAATCGACAGAAAAATTTTTAAAATTCATTTTCGTGTTCAGTAGGTCCAAATCCATGAGAAAAAGTATGCTAGAACCAAATAACAAAATGGCTGTTGCCTAGTGTAATTAAATACTCGGTAAACTTTCTTCCAGTTTAGCTTCATATGGCCAGAATTTTCCTTAGATTCCATTTTAGCAGCCTTCTGAAATTTACTGCAAACGCTTAAACTAATTGCACCGCTGTATTGAAATTTATGTTTTTTAATACCAGAAATCGTTCTGCAGAATCTGGGATGATTGGTTCATAGCTTACCATGGCTTTTATATAATTTGTTCTCTTGAAAATCATTTAAGTTCATCTTAAACTGATATTCTACTCAAACTTTTTAAAATTGATTCTGATTGTCGATCAATAATTTTATATAGGTCTAAACCGCAACAAATTTTAATGCAGATGTCTGTTTTTACAAAGATTTTAATAATAAATAGACATCATACAGATATTACTCCTAAAACATTCGAAGTGTCGGTGGAGGGTATCAACGATTCGGCACAGCCGAATATAGCACTCTAACTTGTTTCTTTTAAATTTGATACATACTAGCATTTAACCCGCTACTTCGTAAGCTTCTCCTTTTTCTTCGTGGACATATGTGTATGCCAAAGTTAATTTTTCTAGGTTTTAACTTGTTTAAATTCCGGAAATTCAAAAAGTACCAGTTAATATACAAAAAAGTACCAAACAACTTTCCTCTTATAGATTCTTATTCACTCAGGACTTTGCATCTTGAATTTTATGTTTCTAGGTCCAATACTTACGGAAATTCAAAAAACACCAGTTAAAGAACAAAAAAGTACCAAAAAGTTCCCTCATAGATTCGTATCACTCAGGACCAGCGTTGCTATATATTTTTAAAAAAAATCTTGTTATCTCAGAAAAAAAACTAGTTTTCGCAAGAAAAAACTTTATATCGGTCAAATGGCCGCCGCGACCTCGGCCGCACACCTCCATCCGATGGTCCAAATTTTCGATGACGCTGAGGCATAATTGAGGTTCTACGCCGTTAATGTGCCGTATCAACTCACCCTTTAGCTCTTGAATTGTTGCTGGCTTATCGGAGTACACCTTTTCTTTCAAATAACCCCAAATAAAGGAGTCCAAGCGTGCCAAATCACATGATCTTGGTGGCTAATTGACATCGGCACCACGTGAGATAACACGGCCATTGAATTTGTCGCGTAAAGAGCCATTGTTTCGTTAGCTGTGTGGCAAGTTGCACCGTCCTGTTGAAACCACATATCGTCCACATCCATATCTTCAAATTCGGGCCATAAAAAGTTCGTTATCATCCCACGATAGCGAACACCATTCCCAGTAACTGCCTGAACGGCCTCATTTTGGGAAAAATACTGGCGGATGATGCCGCCAGGTCATTAACCGCACCAAACAGTCACTCTTTGTGGGTACATTGGTTTTTGACAATTACTCTTGGCTTATCATTTGCCCAAATGCGGCAATTCTGCTTATTGACGAGTCCACTAAGGTGAAAATGTGCCTCATCACTAAAGATGATTTTCTTCGAAAATTGATCATTCACTGTTGCCATTTCTTGCCACCATTCTGACCATTGACGATTTGGAATGGTCAAGAGGCTTTAGTTCTTGTGTCAATTGCACCTTATAAGCGTGTAAATGCGAGTCTTTATGCATAATGCTCATCAACCACGAGCGTGAGAGGTGCAATTGTTGGGCACGACGACGAGTTGAGGTGGACGGCTCTTCAGCCACACTATCGCGAATATCAGCAATATTTTCTGCAGTACGAGCTATACGAGCATGCACTGGTGTTTTCACATCTCCAACAGACCCGCTTTGCTCAAATTTTTGCACGACTTTTCCGATTGAACGCACATTTGGATGATTACATTGACCGGAAAAATCATTAAGTGCACGATATACATTTTGATTGAACGCCCATTTTCATAATAAGCCGAATAACTTTAACGCGTTTCTGTATATTTTCATGGTTCAAATTGAGTTAGTCTGAAATTGAGAAACGTCAAATGAAATGCAGAAAAAAACTTGACGTTTAGGTGTGGTTCACATTCAACATCGGCCATTAAAATTTAACCACCCTTTATCATAAATTTCAGAATAATATACTCATTTTTTCCATCAGCCCTGCTCTCTTATTTTATAGAAATTTTTTAAAAAACATCGGCGAGATTTTAGAAAAAGATGTCAAGAATATTTTTCCATAATTCCCACTCGCAATGTTCAAAAGCAATAATTTAAAACAATATTTAAAAAATGCGGATTTCGAAGTCCGCGCAAATTTTTTTACAATTTTGTTTAAAACAAATGGGTGAATCCGCCTTAATTTTAAATTTGCTATCCTTAATCACTTTTCCCTTAAGAAAATTTTACATTTAATTATTCCAAAAATCTTTTAGAAAGCCTTGTAATCTTAGCTAAATCTCATGTAAAATAAATGCATTAACAATAGTTTAATTGTATATGAAAATATTTTTAAAACACTTTCACTACTTTTCTGGTAACTTTTTTTTTTAATACATGCTATGTATATCAAAATTAGACACAACTATAATACGTATCTAAGAGTAAGCGTGCGCCGTATAAAAACAAAACACATTAGATTGTTTTTATAATGTCAGAAGAGAAGATGCATTTCATAACAGATGACTACCACCAACTACTTATCGCAAAGATACATCGGCTCTCACACAGTTAACGTTTAAAATTGAGGTGGGAATAATGAAGGCAATTAGTTAAACAAAAGCTTTACAGTTAATGAGATTGGAATAAATTGTTAGTTTTATTTATGGCCAAATTTGCAGTAAATTTTTTGTTGCACATGCATTTTTAATGAATCATTTTCATAACAATTTATAAAAATTATTTTGTGTTTGACCATATTGAGGAAGGAGTTATAAGCACATTTAAATCATTTTTTGGGCCTTTTGTTTAAAAAAACTTTTTGTATTAAGTTTTGTTAATGATTAATAAGAACTATCGATTTGATTTTAAGAAGATATTAAGCTACTTCAAGAAGTTGCAGTACAAGGGTTTAACATTACTTTTTTTTTAAAGATTTAAATGAAATGTTTGAATAGTTACGTCAACAAATTTTATCAGTTTTCCCCGGGATTCTTGGCCCGAGATTATCTGGGAAGTTAAAATGTTTTTTTTTTTTAATTTCCGCTCATCATTTAAATTAAATTTGGAATTCCTGTGAAATTTGTTAGAGTTAAATTAAGAAAAAACCAGTATAAGTGCCATATTCTTTGAATCTTTGAAACCTTTCAACGAGAGGAAGAATATTATAACAGCTGCGATAAATTATAAGCCAATATATGAGGCCTATTATAAATTCTGTACCAATCCTTAGGAAAAAGGAATGCTTGATTTCCAGTCTTATAAAACTATGATGGGTAAATTTTTACTAAAATAGCATTATTCATTACAGGTTTACGGTACTAATGTGTTTTTTGAAATGGCCCTATGGTTAATAATTATAGACCAATCGTTAATAAATTTGGCAGGATGATTTCTTGTCTTATAAAACTATGACGAACAAAATTTTACAACAATTGTATTATTCGTTACGGTTTCAGGCGTAAGATAAATTATGAACGTAATGAAAAATACTGGGATAAATTAATTTTATTATACTTACTTTAAGTATGAGTCGTACTCAAAAATTCAAGTACGAATAGCACTAAAACATACTTAAAACAATCCTAAATGGGATTCCTTTTGAAAATCAATCCCGGAATTTCTTAAAATAAGTACACAATTCTTAAACCAAGCAAAAATGATTAAGCTTTTCGCTGGTAGTACTACCCTGAGAGTAAAATTGCAAAGTGAGCGTTTTACTGCATATTTTTAGAAAATGAAAACAAGTGAGTGAGTGAGAAATAATATTGAAAACAGCAATAAAAAACGAAAATTTGTTTTTGTTTCCAATATATTTTCTCACTCACTCACTTGTTTTTATTTTCTAAAAACAGGCAATGAATCTCATTTTACTTTTCAAAGTTTGTTGCAGACAGTACAGCAACACCACACAAGTAGTTAAGAAACGATTTGCTTGTTGTGTGTAATAACAACAAAAACAACAGAACAATACGAAAACACATTATTTTCATGTTTAAAAAGTAAAATTGAGAACTCTTCTTTCTCATTTAGTTTATGAAATTCTGTATGGTGTAAAAGGGGTAAAGGCTCAGTTAGCTGGGAGTAATAGTGACTTAACCTTACCGTAAAAAAGTAAAACCAATCTATTTCTTACAGATTTAGACCTAACATCTTACTGTAATCGTTGTTATTGCTTTACATACAACAAAATGAAGCAGCTGATTTGCAACGTTACTGCTGCTCCCGGCTAACTGAGCTTTAAGTAAATCAATCATAATAAAATTCTCCATATAATTTCACTTTTGGTGTATTTCAAGTACAAATTCGGGATTGAATCAACTTTATTATACTTGAATCAATTGCTTTTGAGATTAATTCAATATTAGTTTTACTTAAATCAATCTCATTTTCGGATTACATATTTTAAGTACGAATTCGGAATTAAATCAACTTTAAAATTCTAAAATCAAGCGCATTTTGAGATTGATTTAATCTTAGTTTTACTTAAATCAATCTATTTTTCAGGTTATTTCAAGTACGAATTCGGGATTGAATATGGATAAGTTAAGTATTTTGCGATTGAAAATTCGTACTTGAATCAATCTTTCTGTACTTGATTCAAGAAAATCCGTACTCACCATGCTCTTAATACCGCTTAGGTTTGATTTGAGTACTGATGGTTTTATTTTTCTTTTGAGTGTGTGATTTTCAGTTTTATTTAATTATGACAAACAAAGTATTACTTCAATAGCATTATTTGCTATGGTTTTAGGTTCACGAAAGTGTTTTTGGAAAGTAGGCTTTATATAGGCCTAGGGTTGATTATGTATTGATCTTTACGAAATGTGTACAAAATTAAATGACAATCAGTAGGTACATCGCGGTCCCAATTTATGCAAGTTTTTTTTAAACAGAAATATTAACTTTTTAGGGTTCATAGGATAACTAGAAACAATTGGACACCAAAGTTGTACTATTCTATTGAGTCTTTCGAAAGAAAGCGTGTGTTCAACAGACGGACAGACAGACGTTCAGTAGGTCAAACCAATAATGAGCTGACGATATCTTTGTTTTAAAAAAACATAATATGTATATTCCAAAATATGAATATGCCAAAATTTATTCCAAAGGAAGTAAGCTCTTTTTCATTGAAATTGGTGCTCATCTTTAGTGACGGAAAAAAAATCTGTTAAAAATTGAAATTTTCATACAAAAGTAACACACAGGCACAATTCAAAAGTTTAACAGTACTTCTAATTGTTCAAAGTTTTTAGCTGTTCTCTCACAAAATTTAAAATAATTTAAATAAAAAGGGCTCAATTTCTTTGGAATATGTTTTGCTACATTCAACTGGAAAAAATGTCTTCTTGTTATAAATTTTTAAATATGTACAAAAAAAAAAAAAAAAAAAACAAAAACTTTCTATAAATCATTAGTATTGTGGTTATTTTGTTGAACTATTTATGGTTTTTAATCCAAATTTTTAATATTTTTAATTAGGCTTAAGTTCATGAAATTTAATTTTTATTAAATTATTTGTGTGAAGAAAGGAATTTTACAACATGAAAATCAATTAAAATTGTTATTGATAATCTTTCATTCTTGACGTGGCTCGGGCTCGAACCCTGGCCGGCAGGTTACCATGACATGTTTCGATCGCAACCACTCGATCTCCTCAGATGGATTTGCCGTCTTACACTCGCAGTCATCGACGACTGCTGACGCCACTAGTCAAACATCAATCCTTAAACCAAATTGTATTTTAACATTTGGTAGATCGAAATTTGCTTTCCTGAATGATTATCCACTTTAATTGATTTTACATGTTTTTTCCTTTACTTCTGTTTTTTCGTACTTTCGTCAAGAATTTTTCTTGAAGTCCAAGTACATTTTTTGTTTTTTCACTTTGTCTTTCTCTTTTCTGTTGACCTTTTTCAGCACAACTTGAAGGACAAATGTACACATAGAGCTCGTGCCTTAGCTTTAACAATAATTAGTATTGTGGTTATTTTGTTGAACTATTTATGGTTTTTAATCCAAATTTTTAATATTTTTAATTAGGCTTAAGTTCATGAAATTTAATTTTTATTAAATTATTTTTGTGAAGAAAGGAATTTTACAACATGAAAATTAATTAAAATTGTTATTGATAATCTTTCATTCTTGACGTGTGCTGAAAAAGGTCAACAGAAAAGAGAAAGACAAAGTGAAAAAACAAAAAATGTACTTGGACTTCAAGAAAAATTCTTGACGAAAGTACGAAAAAACAGAAGTAAAGGAAAAAACATGTAAAATCAATTAAAGTGGATAATCATTCAGGAAAGCAAATTTCGATCTACCAAATGTTAAAATACAATTTGGTTTAAGGATTGATGTTTAACTAGTGACGTCAGCAGTCGTCGATGGCTGCGAGTGTAAGACGGCAAATCCATCTGAGGAGATCGAGTGGTTGCGATCGAAACATGTCATGGTAACCTGCCGGCCAGGGTTCGAGCCCGAGCCACGTCAAGAATGAAAGATTATCAATAACAATTTTAATTAATTTTCATGTTGTAAAATTCCTTTCTTCACAAAAATAATTTAATAAAAATTAAATTTCATGAACTTAAGCCTAATTAAAAATATTAAAACTTTCTATAAATCTTTTATATATTTTGGGTCAAACTAAAATGATATTTCTGAAACTACTGAGCAACATTAGAAACAATGTTTTCACGACCTGAAGATAATTTTGTTGTCGAATTTCAAATTTTTTTTGGGAAGAATAGGGTGAAAGTGCCTTTATTATTACATAACGCATTATCGCGAAAACTAGAGCTGATGAAATAAAACCGAGAGTAGATTCATGATCAGCGTTCTAATTAACTAAAGAATCAACTACAATTTTTTTCGTACTGTGTTATATCCGGATTTCAACAATAAGAATAATCAGAAGCGTAAATAATAATATGCATTAACAAATTATTCCTAATTAAATAACTTACATACACGAAAACTATAAGCAAATAGTACCCTTAAAATATTTTTATATCATAACTGTATTTTATGACTTCAAAACATAAAATAAATGTTTAGAAAAAAACGAACAAATCAATTTTAACTACCTCAGCATACAAATGAAAACCACCTGAAATAACCACTGCACTCACTCACTGTTCGTAAAATATAGTAGATACATAATATTAATATTAAACATAAATTTAAATAGGAAAATTTATTACCAAATATATTGTACGAGTATTGCATAATCTCAAGACAAATTCAAGTAACAAAATATTTTTAAACGTATTTGTACAGCCAGCAGATAAATACTCCTAGATAATTGGACAGACTGGCATACTAAATGGTTAGAGAGAAAAAAGACAATAATGTTTGTTTGGTAAGTATTAAATATATTATTGTTGTTAGTTAGCCAACAATAATGTAAAAAAAAACTACAAGTGCTCACAATTGTTCACAACTGTTTAACGCCACCCAAAAAATGGTTGCGAAAGAAATAATTATTGGAAGTGGTCGACTAAGGATTAAAACTTCGTAGATTTCAAATACTTTGAGTCTTATTAATTTGCTGACAATAATTCGCTTTAAGAAAATATATAGAATTTTTTTTAAGAACATTTCGCGTACATATGTATATGTACATTAGGGTGACCGTTAAAATCAAAAGTTGGATTTATTTAGGTCTCACTCGCCAATTTGGTGGGTATTGATAAAAAAACAACTCGAAAAAAATTTTAGGACGATCGGCGAAGGCTAAGCCGTCCCTCAAGCCCGCCAAAGTTTGAGAAAAATCGTAAAGTCCGACTTGTATGACTTACATATATTTAGGAAAATATTAATTTTACATAAAAATCGTTTTCTAAGAAGATGTTGTTAGTAAAGTTTCCAACAACTTTTGCCTAAACAAGTTTTCTCTAAAACTCATATTGAAAACCTAATTAAAATAAAAAGTAAACAGCAGCATTGATTCGAATTTTTTCTTTAGAACTGTTTTTTCTTACACATCAATTCAGCTTTAATATTTGTGTTTGTGTGCGTTTGCTTAAAAAAAAATAAATATTCAAACGCATATAATTTGTTTCTAACGTACCACGGTTGATAAAGTTGGTGCAATTGTACTTTTTTGATACAATTCAAAGCCAAAAAGTACGGTGGTACCCCCGTGACTCATTTGGTATATTTCCAAATTTTTTAAACCTAAATATTTATAATTGATATAAAATGGCAACTCGTATTTACTGTCCAATGAATATAAACGGATTTTAGTGTTTGGTGCAAATGGTTTTGCCAAAGTGCAAATGCAAAATTTCGTAGCGTTTTTATGAAATCTTAAGAAAACTCTGTGTATTTTGTTGTTGAATTTAACAAAACAGCTATGATATTTTGCATTTGCTCTTTACAAGACCATTTGCAACAAACACTAAACTTCGCTATTGCATAGATCGAATACAGCAGTGGTCCCAGTATGGAACCTTGCGGAACACCCCTTGTCACACGAAGAGGGTAAGAAAGAAGTTCTTTATTTGAGACGTATTGCCATCTGCCAGTTAAATATGTTAAATTAACTCTAGCGGCGGTAGTTGAGAAGTGAACATTTTACATAGTTTAAAGCATAGTATTGAGTGGAAGCATTTAACAAGTGTATTTTTGGCCCTTTAAACTTTTATCATCGATAGTATCTTAAAATTCTTTTATCCAGCTGAAAATTATTTAATAAATAAGAACATTAAAAAAAAAAATTGTTTTTAAGAAACGCTTTTCTTAAAAAAGAACATTTAAAAAAAATTTGACCCCCCCCCCTACATTTTATACTGGCTACGCCCATGTATTCGTGTAATGTCATCGGGAATATGTATGCCTGCAAAGTTTCATCCATTTGCATTGAGTATAAGGCGGTTAAATTAACGTTACAAGATTTGATTTTCCGAAGTGAAGCTAAAGAAAAGGTTTTAAAAAAGGACAAAAGGCACTTGTTGTAAATACTTGTTAGGAGGTTTGATCTCCATATTGTTATGCCTTTTAGATTTTTAAATAAAATACTTAATTGTTGTTTGGTAAAAATTAGATGAACATCACTGGTCTTTGTTAAAATATTATTATTCCCGATATTAAAGCGGATTTAAAGAACTGTCAATAAAGGATTTGGGATCTGGATTGTTCGGAAATTTTTGCTCTATTCAACAGCTGATCCAAACTTTTCACTTAAGGGTCAAATATTCTTGTCAAATGCTTGTCCAGCTTACTTAATTGTTTGGTTTTTCATCCAGCATCTTCGGTGTGATACATACAAACACATTTTCACTTATACCACCATAGTGCTTGGTGAGTATTTTGATAAGTGTATTTGAGCCTTTAAGAAGTTATACAAATTTTATTTAGGGACTATTTTTTTTAATATCTAAAGGAACCTAAAGTTTCATTTGCTCAAAGGTAGGGTATTTAATACCAGCCAAAAAACTTTTTGGCATTTAAAAACAACACAGTAGTGATGTAGCTGATAACAATGACGTCCATGATGATGATGGTGGTGGCTGTGGTTGTGGCTGTCGAGGTAATCGCAGTGGTGGCGGCACGGCGGTGGTAGCATCACCCGTGTGTTGGCGATGCAATGTGGATTATTTAACCAAAATCTAAAGATGAAAAAGCCATAAAGAAAGAAGCCTGAAATTTTTTAGTTACGTACCAAAAAGCAAACAAAATTTATAGTTGTTGCTGCTGTTTGGTGTTTGTTGTTTATTTGAATTGCTTGGAGGTTATGGAAGAGTACACAGATTAACAGTTTGTTGGCAAGAAAAGTGGTCAAAATGTTTAAACAAATAAAATAACAAATATAAATATATAATACTTTTACAATGTACATACATATTTAATGTTTGTTTGTACTCGGTTGTATTTAACAAACGTACGAATTTATTTATGTTGGTGCAAATAATTGCTATTGTCACAGTAACTAACAGCAAAGCAGGAGTAAAAAAAATTTATAAAATAAGAAACGAAACTATTAATTTTAAGCAAAATAAAAGAAATGCTAAATAAAAAAATTGTTGGTTCATAGTTATGTATAAACATGTGAGTATTAATGTTTGTAATTACAGTATTTATGGCATGATCGTACTTAAAATATTTTGGCAATGATACTAAAAATTTGTTGCTCGCGTTTCCTTTTTTTTTGGGAAAATTTCGATAAGAGGATTGTGGAAGTAAAATATACTTTATTAAGTTTAAAATAAATATTTTGGCTTTATTAATCCAAAGACTTTTTTTAATAAACGCTATTAGGGAGAAAAACCAAAAAAGGGCTTTTAGGAGGAAAATTGTTATATCAGCCGCCTTATTCTGTAATTCGCTAAAGCTAAATCTCAATCGCTAACATCTCTAAAGTTGATTTAGTGATTATCGGCTACGAATGCAATTCTGTGACGGGCATTGCTAAATTTGGCAACGCCGCAATTTTGCTTTTAATGTCATCGCTAAAATTTTCAAATTTTGTATTCTCTAAGGCATTTTAGCGATCGAGATTTAGCTTTAGCTAAGCGAATTACAGAATACGACTACAGATTGTTTTCCTTTTTGGCGAATCAAAAGAATTATTTGCGTCAGCAGATTTTTTAAAAACAAGTTAGAGTGCTATATTCGGCTGTCCTGAATCTTTGTTACCCTACACCGACAGTTCGAATATTTCAGGAGTAGGATCTATATGAAATCTATTTATAATTAATTTAACTTTATAAAAACAGACATCAGCATTAAAAGTGTTTGCGGTTTAGAACTACATATATTAAATTATTGACCGACAATCGGTAAGTTTTATGGTTTTTTTTTTAGCAATTTTTACTAGCTTGTGTAAAATATCATGATTCGTAACAGTTAAGCCGAACTTAAATGATTTTCAGGAGGGGAATTTATATTAAAGCCATGGTAAGCAACATATGGACCAATCATCCCAAAATTCTGCAGACTGATTTCTGGTACAAAAAACATAAATTTAAAAAAATTTCAATACAGAGGTAAAATTAGTTTTAGCGTTTACAGTGAATTTCAGAAGGCTGCTAAATATGGGATCTAAGGTAAATTATGGACCGTATAACACAAAATTACATGACATTTTTTCTGGCCATATGAAGTTAAGTTGGAAGTAATTTTACCGTAATAGCTATATCTGCTACGGTTTTAGACGTATTTAATTAATTTACCAGAGTGGGCTTTATATGGGGACTAGGGTAAATTATGGACCGATCTGCACGAAATTTCACGGTGTCATTTCTAGTAATATAAAACTAGCAAACGTAGCAAATTTTATTATGATGACATTGCTTATTACGGTTTAAGGCATACTAAACGGTTTTCCGAGAGTAGGGTTTATATGGAGCCTAGGGTAAATTATGGACAATTCTTCACCAAATTTAACAGTGCGATTTCCAGTCGATTGAAACGAATTTTTGCAAAATCTTATCATTCCGTGCTTTATTCGACCATTTATGTTAGTTTTTGTAACAAAATTATCAAATTTTTAGGGTGGTGGTTCTACATTTTGATTCATGATCTGATTTTACTTAACCGATTTTGATGGATTTCAATCCCACACTGCTTAGAATAAGTACAAGCAATTTGACACCAAGTTTGTTCATTTCTTTTGAGTTTTTCGAAAGTGAGAGTGTTTTCAACAGGCGGACAGATGGCTAGACAGACGGACATGGCTCAATCCACTTAGAATTATTCAAGGATATATACACTTTATGCGGTCTGAGATGAATAATAAAACAGTTTCACACGGAATGACGAACTTAGTATACACTCAACTAATTGTGGTGGAGGGAATAAACATATTGCAAATTTGGAGCCGATCTTGATCACAAGCTTCACATGCCTATTTTTGGCCTGAGGTCAAATCATAGTAAATTATTAGTCGAATTGGGAGATGTCCCGGGCTGCGGGTTTGAGAATCTTACGGGTTTCGTAATAGGAATAACCTGGATGCGCAACAGGAGACTGGGTACTGGATACGTGTGGAGCAGATTTCTGTTTTAATAGAGTTGTTTGGTCCGATTTCCTATTTTCAAGTACTTTTTCTATTCATGGACTTTCACTTTTTATTTCTCATATTCTTTTCTAATCAGTATCCTATCACTAAGGCGTCACAATGGACCACATTGGTCGGTGGGCGAGTGTGTAAAGGTGACTTTGCCCCGGCCTTTGTAATTAACCTAACTTTACAAAAGTTTGAAAAAGTTTTATTTTAATTATTTGGGTTTTATTAAACAAGAAAAGTTCATATTACTGTTCGTGCATAAGCATAAGTGCTTTACGTTATGATTTACAAGTGAGTAAATTTTCGGATAATATCGCGTTTTTCAGATTCAACAGGCTACCGCGTTCGCCAAATTTAATGGCTCCCGATTTTTTACCTACACCACAATATTGGAGATGCATTTGTGCTGATGTTTGTAACACCTTAAAATATTGGTTCAGACCAACCTTAAAGTATACCGATCGTCTCACATTTCTCTTTCTGAGTCGATCTTACGATGCACGCCCGGCTGGCTGGCTGTACATGTAAACCGTGTGCGCAAATTACAGGTCTCAATTTTGGAGATAATTTGATGAATATTGGTACATACGTTCTAATTGTCCAAAGGAGTTAGTAAAACTTGTTTTATTTATAAAAAATACAAAATTAGTTAAAAATAATTGCATTTAAAATTAGAACGAACGTTTTAAGCTGATGTAGTTTTTTCCTTTTGAAAGTAAAAACCTAAAAGTTTCCTCGTTTCCAGTACTACAGAACAAACTTAAAAAATAAAAAACTTGAAGATTTAACATTTAATATTATTATAGACCTAAAAATTCTAAAATTAACTACAACAACGACACGACCATGACACAAGCTTTTGGTTTATTTCGAATAGTTTTAACCCCTTGTAAAACATGACTTCAATTGTAATGATTATGTTGGCTTTTCTTTTGAATTAACGTGGTAATCTCATTCTATTAATTTGTACTAAATTTACGCCCAATGTGGCAATTGACACAATAATTGTGTTTGTAGACTTAAATTTTTTTTTCTTTTGTTTTGTTTCTTATTTCTTAGGAAAAAAATATGTCTTAAAATGTCATTATGATTAGCAAATTAGTCGTGAGAAAAACATAAACATGGTCATGGTATTAGAGCTCACACGGACTGTAGATTACATTCATTATACATAAGAATTAAAACATTGATATTCGAGTATCGCAATTTGATATCGCTACCCAACAAACATTATGTTAATGATTTTAAATATATTTATGTACATATAAAAACAAGTTAAAAAAGTAAAGTCGGTCAAGCCCGGCCATATGATGACCTGCACCACAGTATTTAAAGACAAATTTTCGAGGGTGTACATTATTAGAGATCCATGGGCAGTAATGGACCTGCCAGATTAAACTTATGCTATGAGGTGAAGATTTATAAAAGAGTTCTTAGTGTTGAATATAATAGTATAGATAAATGTATTTTTATATGGGACTTATGGTCAACGCTGTACCTTTACGCACAACACTTATTTCTGAGAATGATATTTGCTATGGTCAACTTTGAACCGATTTCGAAACAATTAATTAGATAATTTAGATTGTAAAACAAATTTAATATAAATACCAACATAATAAGATGGTTTATGAACACAAAGACTTTATTCCGGAAAGAAATTTGTACGTGGGCTATGTGAAATTATGGACCGATTCTAAACATTTTCAATAGTCTTGGTCCTTGTGACAGTTAAAATCTTTGTAACATTAAGATATCTCCAAACCTTGCGCACAAGATTTGTTCGAACAGCGAGCCAGCCGGACGGATTTCGTTTGAATGATTTGGAAAGTAATTCTGAGTCGATCGGTAAAGTGCTGGCAACCCTAAAAAAATAAAATTCGACAGCTGAGAGTTTAGGGTTAGTAAAAATGGAGCGTTATACGATAAAACAACGTGTCTTCATTATTGAACAAGGTTTCAAAAATAATGAAAGCTTGGAGGTTGCATTTCAAAATATGGTCGGTATACACCCCTATCGCGAATGTTATGGGAATATGATACATGTGATCAAACCTAAATTCCCATCCCCAACAAATCGGTATCGCAAATATTTTGGGAGTAAACATTTCTATTGTGAATGATTTTTCAGTGCTTTGTCTCTATTGTGAGTAACTTGTCAGTGCCTGTATTGTGAAAGAAAAATATACAAAATAAAATACTAATAAAAATGTGATAAAATAACTAATGAATAGTGTTTATCTTCATTTTCTTTATGTGCACTCCTTCAATAAGAGGAAAAAGTAATTTAATTTAGTCCTACTTTAGAATACAAATTAACTTTACATGTTCCCTTCTCGTTCACATCAACACTTGTTGGGAATTTATTTATTAAAAAAATTCGCGGGAGTAAAAATTGGCGATGCCAAATTTTTTAAGTTAGGGAATTCATTCCCAAAAAATTTGTTATGAGAATCATTCATAATACAAAAAAAAAAAAAAAAAAAAAAATATTTTCATGGGAGTAGTTGTTTGCGATAGGGGTGATAGTGTTTAAACTTCGTCAACTAGTCGTTCAAAAACAAGCCGTTCAAATGTCAATATCGAAGCCTCCCTTTTGAAATCTTGTTAAATAATGAAGACACGTTTTTCTATTGTGAAACGCTCCATTTTTACTAATCCTAACCTGTCAACTTTCGAATTTATTTTTTTAGGGTTACCAACACTTTACTGCACAAATGGCGACAAATTCAAGTCTTGCGTTAATTCTTTCACACTCTATATAAATAATAAAATTTCATGTTAATATAAAAAAATCCACCAAACTTAGTTCGGTTGCCTACAATTGACCAATAGCTGCCATATAGCACAATTTCCAGAAAATTACTTTATTTGGATCGAGCCATCATCGACCAGATATTCTTCATATTGTTAGTCTCTCAAGAAGAAGAGGGAGAGGGTTTCTACATGAAACCACCGATATAAACTCTCTCAAAAACTACGTTTAATTCAATAAATAATATGAATGATTTATGACTAAAATAACTTTCAGGGCCTATTTCACCTATTTTAATTAAATATTAATTCATATTTAAATAAAGATTTTCATATAATTTTATTTGAATTTAATATGAAACCAGAATTTTAAACATATGGTGTTTTCTACGCAAAATGTGACATTTTATTTAAAAAAATGCATTTTGGTGTCTGTTTCTTAAAAATTTTGCTCGCGAAAAGGGTGGCTTGTTTTATTCTAAAAAAAACTCACCATACCAATAGATTTATATTTGAATAGAATTGGTAAAAGAGGCCCTTATTTATATTAAATCATCGAACTTAACCCGAGATTTTTTGAAAATTGTAAGAATGTTTAGTTGATAAAATGTTTGCTGGGTTCTTAAGTCACGTTAATTTGAACCGTGTATCTGTGTGTCTTTCTATTTGTGGACTAATTACATCCGTGTTTATAGTGTAAGAAAAATAACAAAATATAAGAATTTATGTCTTTGACATAGAAACAAGAAATTATTACCAGTATTGTAAAATAGGAATAGGTTGGCAGAAACATTAGACTGGTACAGAAAAGTGTGGTAAAAAAGTTTAATTGTGTTCTAAAAAACCATCCCCTTAGATAAAAGCGATAGTTAATACAAAGTCAATTTAACAATCTCGAAAAAGGCATTTTGTTATTTTGTTCTAAGAAGATAAAGTCGTAAAATTAAGAGAATATACTACAAAATCTGATATCTAATTCGATAAAATGTATGCATTTAAAGAAATGAAGATTTTCTCATTGTTAAAAAATGCCACAAAATGAAAACTGTGATGAATTAAAGTTTTGTAATTAGAGTCAGTTTAATTAAATGCTATTGGTTTAAGTTTTACAACTATAGCAAAGACTTAACGATATTTGGACGACATATGATTTCAGATAGATATATTTGTATCATTTGCAGTATAATCTCTACAAAGTACCAATATTTTTTTTTTTTAAATTTTGTAATTCCCTGTGCTAAGATTAAACATTTTTGGTAGTGATCATAGATTTTCATCCTTTAAACACAACGACCTTTGGTTTACTAATTAAATGCAATTTTATGTTTTCATATAAAAAAAAAAAAATCGATAAATCCCCTTCGCTCCTTTCCATATGAAAGTCGATTCTTTATGATGATATTCAATTGTGGTAAGATAGTAATTACATAATTTTCGCCTTATGACCTTTAGTTACCGAAATAAAGTTTTCGAAGAGTTTAAATTTAAAATGATTTTAAAAACAACAAACAAACTTTTGGAATAAAATATACTAACATTTTTGAAAGATTGATTTTCGTAGTACTCAGGGTTGCCGAACATGGTCTTTTCCGACCAAATTTGGTCGGATATTTTTGGTTTGGTCGGATGGTAGGCCAAACCTAATTTTGGTCGGTTTTAGAAAATTGGACGGATAGCAGACAATTACAAATCTCATAGCTTCTTTACCAAACACAAACATTTTTTTTTGATTGTTGATGAAACTATGAATATGGCATTGATATTACGTTAGGAGCAAGTAACTTTGACGGTGTTAGTTTTATAAAGGATAGTTTTGTCATCTTATTCGAGCTTACCAAGTCAGATGGCGTTTAAATGTTTCTTCTTGTAAAAAACTTTTTATCAACAAACAATATTCCTATACAAAATTTGATCGGATTGGCAACAAACGGCGCTCACGCCATGACTGGAACTGTTGGTAAGCTTATAGCCTTTTCATCGATGTTGAACGTAGAGTGCGTTTGCTTAAATTACATGTAAAACAAAGACAATATTGTATAATTTGTTTTCGTGTTAAATGTAACTTAAGCGAACGAAGTCTTCGTTCAGAAATAGATGAACAGGCAGTTAATCTTACTTAGTAATGCAAAAAATTTAAGGTTCTTTGTGGTAATATTTAAAGTTTTTTCACATAGTCCTAAAAGAATAACATAAATAAAAGAATTTCAGGAATTCTGTTCTGTGTTAGGTGTTTCTTATACAAGATGGACTTCTTAAAGGAAGATGTTGTAAGAATCGTAGAACAGCGGGATGCTTTGATACTGTATTTTGAAACATAGTTTTATAAAGGCAATGGTATTAGAACTGCAGAACTTGCAGAAAGTATGGATGAGTTCCAAAACAGAGCAAGTTATCAACGCGTATACAATGAGCCAACTATGCATTGTTAAACTCTTTGATACATTTTTTACGTTGTCTGCAAGGTATTACGATGTATTGGAGCTCAGCCTATGTCTTATAAAGCTGAATACTTTTTTTTTAAAATTGTACAAACTTAAGTTAGTAAATTTTGATTCATATTTTATTAGTGGTCTGTATGTGTTATTGCATACGATCAATGAATTATTCCAGTTTATAAGCGTTATTAAATGAATTCGTATATATACATACATTTTGTTTTACTATAATTGCATATTACAAAAAAAAAAAAAAAAATAATATGTAGATTTATAGCTTTATCCAATAAAAATTATACTTTTTATCAAAAATATGTTCATTTTAAGAAAAAGAGAGATAACTTAATAAAAAGGCAGCTATTGTGATTATAACAACGGGGTTTTCTGGTTAATATCGTTAACACATTAAGCATGATTGACACTATCCTGAAAAACTGTTTTTGTAATCTCAGTCGTATCGCTACTGAAAATTTTTTAAAAATTATGATAGACCCTTTTGCATTTTTATGACGATATAGTTGTTTTTAAATATTTCAAAAATTTGGTCGGTTTCAAAGGATTTTGGTAGGTTTTGCAGTCCATTTTGGTCGGATAAAAATTTTTCAAACGGCAACCCTGGTAGTACATACACTTTTTTTCAAATTCCAAATGAAATGGTTTACCCCGGGTCTCCACGTAGCAATATTTATTGCGGCAAACGTCAAATTTGATTGCTCCATAAAATTTGCGACGTATAGACCTTATATTGCCATGAGTGGCAATCCATTGCGCAATGATTGCTCTTTTTATTGCTTGAGCAATTATTGCTTAGCAATCTGCTGTCAAATCAGTTGTAATTTATCTGACTTTTCATTTCTCTGTACTTTTGGTTATTTATTAGTGTGTTTATTTATTAAAAAAGCAAGTGAACAAATACTTCAACAAAATACAGAAAAAGTTTTTATATATTACATTTTTAAATAAACGTCAATATCAACAAAAGCAAACGAAGAATTGGTTTTTTTTTTGTATATTTTTATTTTTTCAATAGAACAATACAAGTTTTAGGTTTTTTTCATATGCAAATAAACAAAAAAGCAATACAAAACACAGCTACGACAATTACAATTAATTATTTTATTAATTAATTTAAAAAAGAAAATTGAACAATCACTTCAAAACACAACATAAAACATTTGTTATAAATACAGCCACAAAACTTTATACAACTACTCGAGGTGAAAATTGCAAATTTAGGGCAAAGCAATAACAAGTGTTCTCCAGCAATATAATCAGCAATCATTGCTCCATTGTTCTGTCATTGTTCTGCCGACGTTATTGCTTGTACTTAGCAATAAAAATTGCTACGTGGAGACCCAGCGTTAAGGACGTTTATGTTTATATCAAAGCTTCTCATGCCAAGAGTTGACAGGTTTTCTTAATAATTATTACTGATGAAAGCCTATTTCTATATTTTTATAGATATTTTGTATGAGAGATTTTTGTATTATATTCCATAATTTTCTCACAAAATCGATGTTTTATATGAAAACATAAAATTGCATTTAATTTGTGCACTAAAGGTCTTAGAGCGAAAAGGATAAAAAATTTGTGATCAATATTTCTGTCAAAAAAACAATATTTTATATGAAAACATTTCTGTTATGACTTTTTTGAAAAAATAACTATTATTTTTCGACCAGTATTTTTTTGGTCAAAAAATAACTGTTATTTTTCGACAGATATTTTAAGTCAAAAATAAAAGTTTAAATTTTTTTTTAGTTTAAAATATTAAAAAATTATCGGGCACATATTTCAATTAAAAAAGAAAAACGCATTAATTTCTTGATTGTCTTTATGTTATAGATAAGCTTTTATTTTCGTTTTATTATTACATTTGACCAGAAGGATTAAATTTTAGCTTTTTTTTTACTAAAATCAGTTAAATTTTAACTTTTTTTTGACTGAAAAAATATAAGTCAAATTTTAACTTTTATGTGTTGTTTCCAGGCGACAAGCATTTGATTGTGTAGAAAAATTTATATGAAAAGCACTCAGAAAACTGAGTGATTTTTTGTTAAATCCTATTAGATGATTGGTCTGCTGCAGCAGGTCCTAGGATATTGGGGCTGCCATCTGACACTGCCTAGAAATAATGCCCACCGTCTATTTTAGTGTAGTAGGGAGAAACCCTGCTAATTTTTGATTCCTACCTTTTTCCCAGGGGTAGCAGCTGCCTTGCTGCCAGGGGGGTTTCTTGGATTGATTGTTAGAGTTAGAGGGGGGTTGAACCCACTTAATTTTTAAAACTCGAAAACCATGATACAAATTTTTCGTCCTCTGCCAGGAATCGAATCTGGGGCGCATGGTTTGGTTGGCAAACATGTTAACCACTACCCCCCGCCTCCACATATGTGTATGAAAGCATACAATTGCATTTATTTGGTAAACTAAAGGTCTTGGGACAAATAGTATAAAAATCAGTGATCACTTCCATAATAAAAAATATGAAAATTTATTTAAAATTAACATTAATGTACGACCCTAATGTAACACAATTTAACTGGAACAAATTGTAAGTTGTTTAATTTTTGTTACAAAAAGGTAATAAAATTATAATAAAACAAGTAAGAAAGTATTTTTGGTCAAGTCTGATAATTTTATAGCCTACATCACAGTATAAACAGATATTTTATCGAGGGAATACCAAATCTAGGAACTATGGGCAATCATGAGTCCGGCAAATCGAAATTATGTTGTGAGCCTAATATTCATACAAAAGTTCCTTTGTGCTGATCATTATATAAAGCTATTTAAGAGAGAGGGTTTATTTGGAACCTATTATCAATTCTGGACCTACCAGTGCTATGAAGTAGTAGCTGCTATAAAAGTTATCATCGCTAAATTTTATATCAATACTAATATTTAATGATTTTTTCGGTAGTGGTATTTTTTTTTTGGGAAGTTATGGTCAAATATAGACCGATTTGAAAACAATTTGGTAAGACGATTAATATTGCGATAAGATATTTTTGGACCGGATTCGATTTAAATATCAACATAAAAAGATAGTTGATGGGCATAAAGACTAAATTCCAGAAAGAAGTTTTTATGGGGGAACATGTGAAAATATGGAACTATTCCCACCATTTTCAATAAACTACCGAAGTTTATGAAAATGTATGTACCAAATTTGATCAAATCTTTAAAATTGCGATTTTCACTTAGCGCACAGGGTTACATGGACAGACAACCATCCAGCCATTGTAAGATCGACTCAGAAAGTGATAACGATTGTTAACTTAAAGATGGGTCTAAAAAAATATTTTTATGTGTTTCATACATCAGCACAAACCTCTCCACTCTGTGATGCTGGTATAAAAATAACTGGCAGAAATGTTGACCAAAAAGTTCAGAGAACATTTTCCAGTATTATGTTTATTTTTATTTGTTATAAAAAGGGAGAGTTACTAATAATAAAATATTTGTTTAAAAATCAAGCCATTAATGTTTGTTGGATCACCATCCCCTTCCTTTTCAGTGATTTGTAATCTTAAACAAGTATGTTGCTTAAATCTTTTGTTTTTTTCTTGATATTTTCCTGTTTCTTGTTACTCGCATAAAAATATAAAACGAATTCTATGCAACATTTTTTCTACTTCTAATTCTAATCTAAATAATAATTATCTTTTTTATTTGCATGCTCACATTACCTGTTTTAATTGCCATTGTAGAGTGTCCACTTGATTTTGTAATATAACAGCTTCCACATTTGTGGTATTGTCATTTAAAATTTCATATGATGACATCTGATGTTGTTGTTGCAGTTGCTCTTGTTGCTGATGCTGCAGTTGATTGCTGTGAATATTTGATGTTGGTATCAAATGCAACATATGATGGGAATTGTGAAAGTGATTATTGTAATCAGTGACTGTTGATAATTTTGTTTTGTCATGATAATTAGAGTTTAATTGGTCTACATCGCCATTTTCTTCGTTAACTTGATTGCAAGTGCAGATATTGCAATTCTGAAAATAACAAAAAAATAACTTGTATTTATTTATCTTTGACTATAATTTCAAAATTAAGAACAATTTAAGAAGCTCAGAGCAAAAAATTTATTTAAGAAAAAATAATTTTTAATAAAATTCTAAAGAAAAATATTTTGGATTTACATGGTGCTGTTTATTTTAATTGAAACCTTTAATTGTAGTCTAATTGGGATTAGAGGCTGTCCCGACTGAATTTCCACTATGTGACCGGCCGCTGAGCTGAACGCCAGATTCGCCCTAAATCTTACAACTAGCGAAAGCATCTTTTAACGTCTGATAATACAGGTGGAAGTTTTTATAAATGATTGTTGCGGGCAAAGGTCAAAGATGTATCTTTCCTCAGTTTAAGTTAAAACCTAATCCAAAACGAGATCCTTAAGTAGCGTCAGCAGAAACCACTCCATGGCCTCATTTTACTCGCTAGGTACTTCTGCTATCTACCAATTTTTAGCTCCGGACAGCTTTAGGTATTATTTCCCCCAAAAGATAAAATTAAGACTTAGTTGCTTCTCACAACGCATATGCACAACACCTGGAGAAGATTTCAAAGATAATTAACCAAAAACTGATATTAATTAATTAATAAAACTAGCGAAGTGTGCAGGGGCACTTCGTAGTGCAAAAAAGGAAATAAGAAATCAATTCGAATTCATTTAAATAAGTGATAAATTGTTTTTATTGTAATGCTCTTTGGTACACAACATTTCTTGTTTTTCCATTTTCGGTGTAAATATACAAAACCGATGGTTTGCCAACGCGCGAACAGGCTACATACAACTGTCCATGTAAGAAAACTGGACACTCTAAATTCACTCCACAAATTCCTAATGATTGGCCTTGCGCCTTATTAATAGTAACCGCAAACCCAAGCCGAATAGGAAACTGAAGTCGTTTTAATTCAAATGGCATATCAGACGGAATCATTGAGATGCGTGGAATGAATACATCTTCGCCTTTGAATTTTCCAGTGAAAATAGTAGCTTCAATTACATAAGGCCCCTATTACGGTTTACAACTCAACTCAGTTGAGTTGTAATTTCTAAATTTTTGTATTATGGTTTACAACTTTGCTAAATTGCGGTGAACAAAAACATAACAAAAATTACAACTGATCACAACCAGTTGTATTTATTACAACTCAACTGAGTTGAGTTGTAAACCGTAATAGGGGCCTACATAAGCCATCAACCTTTTAATAGCAAATCTTGTGCCATTACACAAACGGGGTTGATTGATATTGCGAAGCATAATAATAGTGACTCCAACTTTCAATTGGAGAATATGCGGAGACAATCCTGGTAAATCCAACGAATTCAAAAATTCTGTTGGATAATTCACAACATCTTCTACATTGGTAATAGAATCCGCAGACTTGTACGAAATCAATTCGCCAGGAATCTTTGATTGTAACATCTCTGTTCTTTGCCGCTAAAATTGCTCTGTCACTCAACCATGTGTGGCATGTATATTTTTGTGCTATGTTAGGGAACACACGTTCAATCAAATCCTCTTTTGACTGTATGAAATTGTAAAAATCATTTGGCAATGTTATCAATCCAGTGTCATTAACAGGCATTGCACCATTCCCAATTTTTAGCAATTGCTTAGAGAACTTATCAGCAGATGGATCATTCTGCAACTGAACACTAACGTTAGTTGTGAGTTTCAATGTTTTTACAAATCTCCATAAGCATGAAGACTTTAAGCAAGTGTTAATTTCATCGGCAGCTGTCGATCTAGGAATGACGGGCAATGTTTGCCTAAAATCGCCTGACAATAAAATCAAGGCACCACCAAAGAACTCTGAATTACCTCGAAGGTCTTTCATTGTTCTTTCCAATGCTTAAACAGATTTCTTATTCGCCATAATGCATTCATCCCAAATAATGATACCGCAACGTTAAAATAATTTTGCCGTTCCAGATGTTTTTGAAACGTTACATGTCGAAGTTTCATTAACTTGGTAATTCAAACAAAGTGGCTGCAATGCCAGAAGACGCATTTCAGTTTCTCAAAATATTAACTTACATTTGCAAAATGTTCATGCACGAAAAAATACATGTTTCGAAATGAAAGCAGTGTTCACTTAAATGGCTATAACTTATGAAGATGTGATTTACAATACCCAAGTAGCTAAATTAAAGTAATGGTTTGACTAAAATCGAATTGTAATGAATTTAAAAACTAATTGAATTTCAGTTTTTTAAAATAATAAGTCAAATTCGAAAAATTTCCATGCGAAAAATTACATGTTTCAGAATGAATGCAGTGTTAACTAAAATGGCTATAACTCATGAACCGATACACATTTGAAGACAAAAACGATTCACGCATTACAGAGAACATCAATTACAACTTTTTTTTTATATATATAGAAGATAATATTACTGACTGATTAATTTGTTCGTTTAGTTGTAGTTCGAATATATTTAGTTTGTTTTAAATAGTAAAAGAACTAAATTTCAATTCAGATTGATTGTAAATTATATCTTAACCATGTGTAAATAACTATTAATAACTTTTTAATTAAAATCTGTAAACATTTGACAACAAATAATGATGTTTTGTAATATAAAAGTTATTTTTAATATCTATACGTACAACACATTTCTTCATATTTTATTACAATACAAGTTTTAGTTTTCTATTGTGAAGTGTCTTAAATAATAAATGAATGAAAGAAATATCTGTCAAACAAAAGAATCATAAATACAAATCATCGTGAAACTTATTGGTTGTTTTTATACCCACACACCACAATAGTGGAGATGCTATTAGGTATTTGTGCTGAAGTTTGTTACATCTTAAATATTGGAACTTTAAGTATACCGATCGACTAAGAATCACTTTCTGCGTCGATCTAAAGATGTCCATCCGGCTTGTAAACCTTGTGCGCAAAGTACAGGACGCAATTTTTGAGCCAATTTAATAAAATTTGGTACATATTTTCTAATTAAAACAAGGACCAAGCCTAAATGGGGCGAATTTGTCCTTAATTTCACATAGCCCCCATGTAAGCGTATTTCCGGAATAAGGTCTTTGTGCCTAAAACCATCTTATTATGACGGCACTTTGTTCCAAACTTGTTTTATTGCAATCAGAATCGTGTAACCAAATTTTATTGAAATCGGTCCATATTTGACCATAGCTTTAAATGCCGGTTTTTATATACTATGGTGTAGGGTTTCATATGGTCGATCTTACTTGTTTTTTTATTGAAATGTAGTTTTTAAGATTTTGTAATTCCAGTTTCCAAAGTTTTTTCTTTTTTTTGTTGTTGTTGGTTTGACAATAACATTAATCAAATTAATTTTACTTATTAACACTTTCGGAAAATAAATTCACAGTTGGTTCGATTGAACACTACAATATTTTATGAATTACACAGCACAACAAAATGAATCTTTTTTTTAAATTTTCTGAAAAACAAATAGCTTTTTTGTATTATTCGGTCAGTATTTCGCGAACTGTTCTCCAAACCTTCAAATACTTTCTGGATTATTAATCTAAATAAAAATCTCTTTCGGACTCCATAATGCGAAACGAGCAAGCTGGCTTCCGTTCACTTAAATCTTGTACGGACCACGTTAACAATCTCCGTGCTATAATCGAACAGTCCGTAGAGTGGCGCTTGCCATTATATCTAGAATTTATTGATTTTGAAAAGGCTTTTGACGCAGTGATGTTATACGTAGGGAAAAAATCCCTATTCGTAGGGATTTTCTTCGAAAAAAGTGTCCGTAAAGAAATAAGGACAGATTTTTAAAATCATTAAAATGTAGGAACTTTTCAAAAATGTGGCAAAACTCTATATATGAGCCGTTTATTTTGAAAGTGGCATTAGTCACTTTTTCAAAAAAAATCGAGTTAATAATAAATATAATAATAAATAATAATAATAAATAATAATAATAATAAATACTGAGAAAAATATCATTATCATGATGTATCAAATACAAGTGAATCATCTCGAAAGTTAGCATCCATATTTTTAAACGTGTTAAAACGCAAACCCTTAAATATCTCGACTTAAAAACCGAAATGACTTATGCCACTTTCAAAATAAACGGCTCATATATTTGGCAATCTTGTTCGAGTTGTGACAACATACTAATAAAATTGATGATAGGGCAACATAATAAATTGGGTAATTTCTTTAAGTGATCGCTTGCCGCCATTTCAACTTTGATTTTAAGGTAAATTTGCGAAACTCTCTTTTATAAGAATGGAATTAAATAGATAATTTGCTAAAGATAAAAATTAAAAAGTTTTGGAAAAAAGTCACCAAAAAAATTTAACTTGCCCCCTTTAGACAAAATTAGCTATCTTTCATTTATCACTGTCACATGCCAATGCTGAGAGCGAAAGGTTCCCACCAAAAACTTGGTAATGACTTGCCATTACTGAACAACTTACTTTTCAATGACTACTTCATACCATCTGTATTACATAGAAGTAGTTTAGTAATGGCTGACATATAATCTGATACCTAAGTACTTGTGTATGAGTTGATTAACGAAATTTATAATTCATTCATAATAAAATGCATCTACCGTTTAATTTTTTTCAAATCTAATACAAATTGGTTTTAAATATTTATTCTAACAATTTGTTTTTTTTTATTACACTGAAAGAAAAATGCTTCATATATTTAATGAATCATTTTCATAAAAAAATTTTCCTTGGGTAAATGAAAATTTTATTGTCTAAATGGAATTTCATAGTTATAATGAAGTATTTTCGTTAAAATCGCTTCATTGGATTTCGTAATTACGTTAAAAATTTTCATTGGATATATGAAAACTTAAGTTTGTCCAAGTTAAACAAAAAATTTTAATTGGGAACATAAAAAAACAATATACAAACATAACTATATTCATAAATTAATACAAAATTATAGTTTCCTTAAAAAAAAATGTTTAATTGTTAATTAAAAAATGTAAGATTTAATAATTTCATACATCTAATGTTACATGTATGCCATTAATTTTATGAATTAAAAAAATTTTTTTTTAAAAAAGCAACATACATATTTCAAAAATTGCCTTCATAAATTTAAATTTTCATTATGACAATAAAAATGTCATTATAGTAATGAAACAAAAACTTTCAATCCACTTTCAATCAACGTTTTTATTGTTATTATGGACAATTTAATCTCATATTTACGCTCGTAATTGAGTAAATAACATAGTTTTTTTATGCAAAAACTACACTGCCCCAGTAGGCAAGCTGGTAGTGAGCTAGTCTATCAGCACCGAGGTTGCGCGATTGAATCCCACCAGAGACAGAAAAAAAATAAAAAATAAAACAAAGTAAAATAAAATAAGAAAAAATAGAAAAAAAAATAATTAAAAAAAAAATTTTTTTAAAGTCATTACATGTTAGTTGTAATTTTGGTGACATCGGAGTAATAAGTTATTTAAGTCCCTATTTGTAAGCGAATGTGGTAATGACTTATTTAACTCCCTATTTGTAAGCGAGTTTGGTAAGTACTTGCCTCCAATGACATCACCGTGTTAAAATAATGAGTTAAAATGCCAATGTATAAGTAGTGAAGAGTCGTTATATTAGCTTTTTAACTCATTACTTTGCAATGTAAGTTTTTGCTGGGTTTTTTTCTATCATTGATGTTATTTGTTGGGCTTCTTTTTTAGCCCATTTTTTATTTGTTCGGCAATGAATCATATATGAATACTTTTTTAATCGTGCACGTGAAAAATCAGTATTTAACCATCAAAAGTGATCTGAGAAGACTGATTTAGGATTTTTACAAAAAATTATCACCCAAATGCTAGCAAAAATGTATCAATATTGTGCCACGAAATTTGGACGCCTTGAAAATGATTTTTTTGATATTTCATAGTGGAATTTTTTTCCTCAAGCCAAAAGCTATCGAAATATCGATGGCACAATATCGATTGCTAAATCGAGCCCCCCTTACGTACACTGTACCTTGTACATTAAAGGCCGCTTTAGCCGACCGTAAATGTAATTAAATGCAATGTAAAGTACCGTAACGTACTGTAAGCTCGTTTGTGCACTTATAGAACATGTAAGAACGTGTCAGCTGTTTTTCACAACTAAAAACAAAAAAGCATTATTATACATAAAACAACACACACAGTGATGAGAATTAAAAATGTTGAAATGGTGACCGCTTTGCAGAAAAAGTACCAAGTGATTTAAATAGTATTAAAACTGTATTTCTTGCATGTATAAATAAATAAATAATTTAATATTTGATATAAATATTACAGATTTACAAAAAACAAATATGTATTATATCATATTCGTACACATGTTCTTACATTAATTTCAAAATGTGCATACACCTAAACAAGGTTTTGATACCACTAAAAACCAGACTTTGTTTGTTTGTGTATATGTATATGTATACATTTGTTAATTTTATACATCTAAACATATATTTGTAGAAATGAAAATATGTATGGATTGTAACTTATTTTGTCAAAAGTCCACAGATATTATAACTGAAAAAGTACCAAACAAAAAGAGTGATTTTACCCGCATTGCATTTAAAATATAAGCAGCCTATCATTATCTACAACTGTCACGTAGCCTCGTAATGAAATTCTATTTTCTACAGGTTGGCACGTTACGGTTAAGTGACATTACAGTCAGTTAAGCATTAGCATTGCTTTCCATATAACAGAAACGATCAGCTGTTTACATTACATTTACATTTCTACATTGACGGTCGGCTAATGGGACCGTAATACCGTTTTTATTTGCTTTGATATTTTATCAATAAAATTTTTAGGGATTTTTTTAGAGACAATTTTTTTAACGGGTAGGGGCTGCATAAGGACTTTTCAAAAAAGTGTAAAATATCACGGATTTGAAGCGCGATTTTTTGTAAAGGCGCACCTGGAAAAATAATCTACCTGGACAAGGCCCTAATACGGACGTTGTGGCGTTCGTTGCAATGGAAATAAAAGCCGCTCAATAAATATTAAAACCGGTGTTAGACAAGGCTGTGGCTGTCTCCACTTCTGTTCAATATTGTTATTGACAACATATTACAACGAGCATTATCATCAGCCAGACGCATAACCTGAGCAGTAAGTGGTCGTCTATAAAATCTAAATTACATGGACGACATCTGTCTTCTAGTGCAAAGACACGAGGATATATACGCCAAACTGAAAGCAGTGCAGCTGGAAGCAGTTAAAGCAAGACTAAAGATTAGTACTGCGAAAATAAAGATAATGAGAATAAAATTCTAACCTCTACGAAATGTCACGTCATTTTGTTACCTCGGCAGCCAGCTAACATCTACGGATGGATCTGGATACGACATAAAAAACAGAATTAATTTCGCTAACCAAACGTTTGGACCGCTCGACACCACCACTGAGCACCAAACTAAGCATATTTAATTCATGTGTTAAATCTGCGCTATGTAAACACGAATGATGGAACGCGGAAGCTAGAGATACTAATAGCGTCCAAGTCTGCATAAGCCGTTGCTTTTGAAGAATATTAAAAATCTTCTGGCCAGTTACTATCCCAAACCGAAACCTATGTTAAAGAACACACCAAATTTCTATCGAAATTAAGATGGATTGGCCAAATTCTAAGGAATCCTGAAGTCTGTAATTGTGTGGAATCTTCGAGGAGTCTAAAGACAAGGTCGCCTTGCACAAACATACATGGCGACGCCAAAAAGAGAAAGAATCTGCTACTCAAAACAACTACTAGGATGAATTCATGCTATTAGCTGCGGATAGACTTAAATCGGCTCAATTTGTAATAATAATTGAATATATCAGGATATCTTACTGTTATTGCAAGGATGTTTAAATTATTGTGTTTTTAGTTTAGTCCATAAAACTTTTTTTATGTAAATTTTCTGAAATCTAAATAACTGATGCTTATGTACTTTTGCCCGCTTATTAAATAATACATTTCTACCATCCTTGTTTCAGAGATATTGATTATTAAATTTTAATTTTATAGCCCCATCCAAAATAATTTGGTTTTTATCATTAATCATTAATAACATAATGGCTCCGAAGAAAAAATTTATATACATAAATAGTCCAGACAGTTTTTGTTGACGTTTTCTGAATTACAATTGGAAAAGGTGTAGTTGTGAAGAGGGTATACTAAGTTTGTCACTCCATGTGAAACTTTTTTAATTTTCATCTCGACCCCATAAAGTATATATATACATATATCCTAGGTCCTTTAGTAATTCTTGGTCGATTTAGCCATGTTCGTCTATTTCTCCGCCTGTCCGTCTCTAAAAAACGCGCTTACTTTCGAACAACTCAAAAGAATAGAATAATATTGGTATAAAATTTGTCTAGTTATCCTCAGCAGTTTTAGATTAAGTTCCAGCAAAATCGGTTTAGCTGGACAGGAAAAATTTATTATTTTGTTACAAAAATTAACATAAATGGTGGCGGAATACACGGATTGATAGAAGATTTTGCAAAAATTCGTGCTATATAACTTGTAATCATACTATTAATTAATTTCGTGAAGTTCGGTCTATAATTTACCATAGACCCCAAATAAAGCTTACTCTTGGAAAACATTTTGGTATGCCTAAAACCGTAACGAACAATGCTATTTAAAAAAAATTGGTCTGTCACACTTTTATAAGACTAGAAATCACACTATTAAATTTCGTGAAGATCGGTCAAAAATTAACATACGACCCATATAAAGCGCACTCTCGAAAACATGTCTTATGCTAGAAACACAACAGGGACGAACGACGAATTATTCGCAACAAATATTCGTCGTCAGAAATAGAACACATTGGTATGTATGAAAATACACACAATCACTGCGTAGACCGAAATTCGTCGTGCGTAATGAAAATTTTTAATATTTCAAACAAGTCATAAAATTGATTAAAAGTCCCTAAAAATTTACTAACAGCGGCTTGATAGCAAAGTCAACTATTTATTATAAATCGTTAAAGCTGTAAAGAATCAGAAAACTTACAGAATCAAATCGGTTTTATCGCGAACATGGCTGAAATCCGCGAAAAATTGCAAAATTTTAAACAAACTCAAAAACTAATTTGAGATCGCTAAAAAGGCTGTAATCTACTTTAGAGGGGATTCTAGAACACACCCGATTAACAGTTCTTCATGCAAATAAATTACAAAGAAATTTTAATAAAATTTATTGCTTGTTAAAAAGATGAAAACGGATGCAGTAAAATAACACTTTCATAGAAATTGACCCTTTTTTTAGACAAGCTGGGCACTTGTCGTTTTAACCTAATACGGGTACCGTTAGTCCAGTGGTGCTAGCCGTTTTTTTAGGTTAGCTCTGGTTTTCAAACGCCATGTGCCCGGCTTGTCTATTTTTTCAACTAGCACAGTGTAAATAAAGAAGTTAAGAATAATAAATGTTTATATAATCTAGCGTTAAAGGTATTTATTTTTAAAAATTAAAAAAATTTATAAGTCACATTAATACCTAGAATTCACACACTTATTGTATCTCATTTGACGAATTGGCGCAACGACTTCGTTGTACTATGCGAAGTTCGTCGTTCGTCCCAATTGTGTTGTGTTGTGTGTAACAAATAATTTTATTATAATAAAATCTGATCTGTCATAGTTTTATAAGACTAAAAATCAGATTGTCCAATTTCATAAAGATCGATCCAAAATTTACCATAGATAAATTTTCAAAAATAACCTTCAAAGCTTAAAATGGGTTTCCTACAAACTATAGAAATATACTTAAGCACTTTTCGCTTATTGCCACAGACATAACATAAATAACTTCATTTCTATCTTTCCCTTTTTTTTTGTAAAATTTCTCTTACATATACTACATATACTATTTATATAAAAAAAAAAATCGATAAAAGGTTTTCACATACTCAAATACTTCTGGCAATATGACTGAAAATTAAAAGCATAAAACACTTTGTTAGACGATGAGGTGAATGTTTTGAAAATTTTTAAATTAATTTGTTTGCCTTTGCAAATTGGAATGAATAAAAATGTTGAAACATTTTAATTCACCGTTGATGTCGTTAATGATGTTGATCATTTCCTGAAACTTAAGATCAACAACAATAGATCAACAAGCCGTATACCCAAACAATTCGTACGTCGACTTTAACCGCAGTTTAAAGTGTTTCATTCCAGGTGTAAGTGTGTCTTATCAGACAGCCAACAGTATTTTTACGACATCACATCACCATCATTATCTGCTAAGGTATTTTATTCAATAGGCCCCCATTTCTTTTGTTATTTTATTCTTTTAATCTTCTTAAACTTTTTTTTTTGCTTACAACCATAACAAGTTCATTTAAGTTTCTTTTATTTTTCAAAGGGGAATCAACTCGTATCTTTTCATATCGTAAGCAGGTAATAAAAAAGCCAACAACAACATTAACACATCATGCATTTTTTGGATACATTTTTTTAGATACCATTTTTTTATTTTAAGTTCGTAGTTCATTTTAGCTGAGCTAAAACTCTGGGAACTATAACACATTGCTGCAAAACTATTTTATTATTATTTTTTTTTTTTTTTTGATAAGTAAGAAGCCAACAGATATTCGGGTTTCTTTGTTTTGCTCTTAATATTCGCAGATCTGGGATCTTACAAACATAACATAAGTATGCTTAAGCAAGTGCATCATATATTTTCGCGCTTTTTAGTAATGAAAATTTATTAACTCCAAAAATCATACTTATATAATTTTTTAAATATCGAGCCCTAACCGCGAAAATAACGTAAGCGACAACATTTTCAATTTTTGTTTTTTTAATAAATGACTTTATTGGCAACACTTGCTTCAACTCCTAAAATTTCATGGTTACATAAGGTACCGTTGCGATTTTATAGCAAAAACAATTTTATTGTAAGCGACAAATTTCATACAAAATTCATATGAAATAAAATAAAAAAAAAAACACTCTCCTGTAAAATTTTGTTTTTGGCGCTTACGTTTTTTTTCGCGGTAAGGGCTCGATATGTATTAAATTAAAAAATATGTTTGTGAACTACGCTTGTATATTTAGCGGTGGAATAAAAGTGTATTTGGCAGAATTCGCTCCGGTTTTCGATTTTTTGCTTATATGAATTGTTGTCTTTGTTTAGTAGAAAAATGGGCTGCTTTTTAATGTTTTTGTTTTTAAGTTACACTTAATGCATGATGTTCTTAAAATGACACATTAAGCCATTACAAAATAGAAAAAAACAAATTATTTTTAAGTTGAAAATCATGTTATTTCTTATATAATTGGTCCCTCTAAATCAGTGACACCCGATTCTTATATTTCTTAGCACGCAGAAATAGCCCCCTACCTTCCCTTGTTGTCCTATTTTTGAAAAAGTAAATTGCTTATGTATCTATCTAAATATACAGAAAAAATTTTTGTACCAGCAAAAGCATTAATCAAAAATAAAATCAGTTTTAATTAAAAATTTAATAAAGTGAATTAAACGTTGAATCAAGTGAATGCAATTTTTAATCAAGTGAATGAAACGTTTAATTGATATTATTAATTTGTTTACTGGTGCAAATTCATATTTTCAATTAAACGTTAAATACACTTGATTAAAAGTTTTATTCACTTAATTAAAAGATTAATTTACTTGATTAAATTTTTAATTAAAACTGATTTTATTTTTGATTAATGCTTTTGCTGGTGCAAAATTTTTTTCCGTGTACGGATCTATTTATGTCATAAATATCATTAAAATTGGTTTGTCATTCGCAGAGGTAGAAGTTACCCCCTATTTCCCCTTGTGATTCTTGTTTTGAAATAATATATAGCCTTAAACCGTCTTTACCAAAATGACTTTCTAATGAAACCGGTTTGGAGCACATCGGTATGATGGTTTAAGAGTCTATAGCGGACGTACATACATTGTTGGTAAAAACATTTTTTGTGTTTTATATATAAAGATAAAATATATTTTAATAATCATTAATTTTTCACAAAATATTACATCTAATTTTTGTGATTTTTGCGAGACATTGACTCCCACTGTGCGCGGCTGCCATTGTATTCAAAGTTTCTGTTGCAGTTGTCTTTGAACGCTAATAAATTTAGTTTTTCACAGTACTAACTTCACCCTACTTAATGTCTTTCTCTCTCGGTTGCTCTGAAAATTTTAATAAATCGTTTTTAAGTTTAGATTACATTTTGCACATCTTTAATTCAGTTTTTAGATGCAGTTCGAACAGGTATGTACAATCGAAGGCACGTTCTTAAAGAGCGAATTAATTAATAGCGGTTTAATGGTAGTTTGACTTAAACAGGTTTATTAGGAAAAATACTACAAAAAATGTTGATAAGTATTTTTTTAGGCAAAATATCCACTAAAATCCATTTTTAGAACGTTTAAAGGGGGAAGAACGGATAAAATGTAGTCTTTCAAAACTTGCTCATCTAATAAAATCAACTTTTTCAGGAAAGTCGAAAACTATTCTAGATCAAACTATGGGCTAGATATTGCACATTTTTAACTTTGTTATTACGTTAAAAAAATTTAAATTGGTCCATAATTTTTCAGAAATTTTAAGAACCATGTAAAGAGCGTTTAACATATCAATTAAACATGAAAACCACAGAAATATTCAAATAAATTGTGAAGTGCTTCTTATTCCAAAGTAAAAGTGGGCCCCTTGGCGTTTGGTACTTTCTAAAAATTCGACAAATTTATAGGATAAAAACCAGGTAAATTAGGTACGCGTGCTTTACACGAGTTACTTTCAATAAATTTTAATAAAGAAGAAAAATTATGTATATGTATATGTAATACTTATTAAAAAATATATATATATCTTTGGCATATTGACAAAACATCTTAAGTCGAAATACAATTTTTGTTAACGTTTTTAAAATTTTGTATAATAAACGGAATTTTTCTGGTTTATTTTATTATTTAATAAAAATGATTGCTTTACCGAGCTTTTTTTAAAAACTTTTTTGCTAACTTATCTCGCCTAAAGATGTTTTGTCAAAATGCCACAAATATATACAACGTAAACAATGAAAGTGCTTTATTCGGTATTTAATGTTACATATGTACTTCTTATCAGTGTTAGAAAATAAACACTAAAAATCGCTCCTTAGTGTTCGGTTCGGTAGATTTGTGGAAAACACAGACGCTAATAGTGTTTGTGTAGAAAAACATAGAAAAAATAACGTTTCCCTGTTTGTCATCTTTCGAACACAAAAATAATACTGTTTTTATCCAACTCAACAAAAGATGAGAACACTTAATTTCGTTCGGTTGTGTTCGGTTCGGCTCATTAATGGTCGTCCCTTTTGGCTGGTAAAAAAACCAAACATTTTTTACAAAAACAAAATACACGTCGTTGTTAAAATTTATTGTTTGTTCATTTCTTCATCAATGTAAAAAAAGAAACACCATAAAACATTAAAATATAATGTTTGTTTACAGTACGCTAAATAATGTTCGGTTGTTTCTTGAAAATAGTTACGAACGGTATTAAGGGTTGTGGTCTACACAAACACTAAAAAAATAGATATCGTTCCTGGGTGAGTGAGCCGAATGCTAAATTATGTACTGTATATTTTCTTTCGAACACTGCTTCTTATATTACAAAACTGAATAAGCCAAATTTGCTCCATTAAGGTCATACGTTCTGCGCGCTATTGTGCAAAAATCCTAATTCTAGGTGCACATTTGTATGGGTGCTTGGTGAAACAACAGGCTGATTTTTCTGAGCTTAAAACCAAAATAAATTTCTGATAATATTTGAGACCAGTTTTATCCACCTTTCTTGTTTTGTATGGACCCTTTCGCACAAATACTCTTAACTCGGAAGGACACTTGTATGGCGGTCAGGACTGATTTGGCTGATTTTCAATATTTACACCTCTTTTATTTGGCCCTCTTAGCTCATTTGGTATAGAAGATAACTATTGTGCTTAGACCATTATTTCGGAAAAAGGTAGTTACTTGCGAAAAAGCAGGTCACTTATAGACAAATTTCGTCAATTTTCACTACCAGAACTCAACCAAGTTTGCTCGAGATGAGAGTGAAAAATAGAGTTCATAAACTATAAGATAACTTCGAAAAGTTAAGGTTAAAAATTAGAGGCAATCGTTGTATTTTGCATTTAAATCAGTAATTCATGGAGCAAAATCTGGCTGTATTTTAACCCCAAACTTTATTGAAGTATATGTAATAAAAATATATAAAAACGTAGTCCCCATCATATCTGGGGCGTTCGGAAACCCCATTTAACCAGACACAAAGACATCGATAAAACAACTAAGCTACTCATAAGGACCCTGAATTTATATATACTTTACAGTAGAGTTTGCTAAAAACCGTAAAAATGTGAAACCGTGGTTTCGGTTTTAAAATGATTTAAACCGGTCGGTTTCGGTTTTCGGTTTTGAAAATACCAAAGTTAAATTCATACATAAACATATATATTTTTTTACAACTTTTTTATTTGTTTCAATTCAGGCACTTTTATTCGCCCTTAAATGTATACCTGGGCCTGGCCAGGCATTTTTGAACTTTTTCCAGTTTTTTTTTTTAAATAATTATTAAGTATATTAGAACGAAACTTTATGTATTCCTCAATTTCGCAATTGGCCAAACGAACATTTTGTGCATATTGTATCCAGCTGGGCCTGGTCAGGCCCTTCCCTAAAATATATGTACTGCAGTAAATAAAATAAAAATGAAACGTTTAAAAAAGCATACACAATACATAAGAATTCATTCTTTTCTGTTTTTTTCGAAAAATTATTTTTTTTCCCAACAAAATGTTCCTGCTATAGCCATAAAACTCCATACATATAAAAGTAGTCCCAGCCTTGCCCAGGGTTCCGTTAGTGTGAGTTTTTTCTATAGCCACAAGAAACTCCATACAAAATTCAAGTGGCCCAGGTGGCAGTTTATGCCTCACAAATAAGGTGTGTACTTAAGAGTTATAAAGATTACATTTGTTCTTCTTTGTATTATTTTGAATTTTAAAAATTTTGAAATACCTTGTCATTGTTGAAGGTTGTTATGTATAAAGTTTTTGTATATGAAGTATGATGTTTAATTTGCAATTTCTTTAAGCATAAATACATTGTTAAGGTAAAAGCTAAAACCGAGGTTTTTTGTCGGTTTTCGGTTTCGGTTTTTAGGCATTTAAAACCGCGGTTTCGGTTAAATCCGAACAGCAATCCCTACTTTACAGGGTTTTAGATCAATATTGTAGAAATCATAAAAGGGATGGCTAAGCCTGAGTTCCAAACCATCATTATACTTTGCAGACAAAGTCAAAAATGTATCATCAAGTTTAAAGAAGCACAGTTTGGTTGTTTTATACTCATCCGTAACTGTTTTTGTATACTTTGGGGCCAGAAATTATTGTAAAATTCTACACTGTTGCATTGAAAAAAGAGAATTGCTTTGCAATTGAGGTTTTGGAACTCACCGAAACTGTTATAAATATATGTATATATACACTTTCTACCTATGGTGAAGGGTTTTAAAGCGGGTAAAACTCTATTTTGGTTCTTATAGAAGAGTAATTTTTACGTATTTATTCCTCGGCTGGAACGCTACGTATTTCTTATCTTCGTTTTACATAGTTTGGTAGTAGTTGTTTTTCCGAAAATGGTAGCAGTACCTTGATAAAAGTTAAATGTTTTAAAACTTAATCCTTCTTCCTCCGCATTTAGGTTGGACCATCCGGTATCAATTGCAGAATTACTTTAACAGACTTGATTTTTTTATTTTATTGTTGTTTGTTTCCACAACACAACACAATTGTATTGTAAATGTGTTTATATAGTTTTGTTATACTTGTTGTTGTTGTTGTTTTTGTCGTTTTTATTGTTGTTGGCTTTTATTTACAACTTATTGGAGCAACAAAATTACTGGGGCACATCGTCAAGTGTTGCCAATAAGATGAAATAAATGTTGTTAAAGTTTCAATTTAATTTTTTTGTTGCAAACAAATATTTTAATATTTTTTTTTTTTAAAGAAAAAAAGAAAATGAAAGAGGGGGAGTTTTTCTGTATTAAAGCAAATTTATAAATTTAAAGAAGATTACTTTTACTATTTTAAAATAATTTTAAATGGTATGAAAGACTACTTCAGCCTTGAATTATTCATGTTTTTTTATTCATTCTTATCATTATTTAGACTTGTTTGTAATTTGTTTCCTTAAATTTTATTTGTAAATTAACTGAGGTTGGTTTTAAAATAAGGGGTCTAATCACCGCATACGATATCGAGCAAAATTGATCGAAATTATTTATTTTGGTATCTTGAAACTCGATATCGAATGAAATGTATTGAATTTGAAATAATAGCATTCGACATCGAGTAACTCGACATTACATTTATCGAGTTTTCATTCGATACGCCAGTGTCTATCGTATGCAAAAAAATTCAATAGTTTATTCGATACGATAGTATCGAATGCGGTGATTAGACCCCTGTTCTTTTGTCTTTTAATTTAGCTAATTTTTGCTTGAAAAAGGCAGCCAAGTGGAAATTCTTACTTAAATACATAATTTGGAGGAGTCGGTAATATATTGCGTCATATTATTTTAGAATTTATTCCTAAAAAAAATCACTACAAGAGAAAACTAATTAAAATTATCTGTGCGTTTTCAAAATTAACTAGAAATACAAAACGGGAAATATACCGATTTCTAGAACATTTTAAGCCAGTGTTCGAAAATAAACACTAAATATCGCTCCTTAGTGTTCGGTTCGGTAGATTTGTGAAAAACACAAACTCTAATAGTGTTTGTGTAGAAAGTCATTGAAAAAAAAAATAAACGCTTCCCTGTTTGTCATCTTTCGAACACAAAAATAATACTGTGTTTATCAAACTCAACAAAAGATGAGAACATTTAATTCAGTTCGGTTTTTTTTTTTACCACAAACTTCATTGTGTACGGTTCGGTACATTAATGTTCGTCGATTTTGTCTGGTAAAAAATACTCATACGAAAAAAACACATAAAGCCAGCAAAATAATTTTATACAAACAAAACATATACACATACACACACAAGCTGTTCGTGCTGCGATCGTTTCTAAAATTTTTTGTTTGTTCATTTCTTTATCAATGTAAAAAAAGAAAAATTATAGAACATTAAAATATAATGTTTGTCTACAGTGTCACTACAATTGTTCTGTTTTTAAACGAAGAACCGAACATTATATAATGTTCGGTTCTTTCTTGAAAATAGTTACGAACGGTATTAACGTACAAAAAATAAAAAAATAGATATCGTTCCTGGGTGTGTGAGCCGCTAAATAATGTTCTGTGTATCTTCGAACACTTTAATAAATACACAACATCTGCCAAAAATTAGGCTGGATTAAAAAATAGGCGTAGCACCTACCATACAAAAGCATTATAAATTTTTATGTATCTGGAGAACACTTAAAACAAGAGTTTCTAAATTTGGTAACTATACAAAATCTATCAAAATTTTAACTGAATTGGAGAAGTGGGCGTGACACTACAAAGCTAATAAATATCTTTGTACAAATTTGGTACAAATATCTTCGTTATGTATACCAAAATCTGTTTAATAAAATAGTTTTTAATTTATTTCAACTAAAGAAGAGAATTGCGCTGTGTTTACTTATTAAACTGTAAACTTCCCAATTTTCCCAAAAAAAAAAAAATATAATGATCATTTTAGAGTCATTAACGGTTACAAGTTTTATTATAAAAATTACTTTTTAATCATTTTAATTTCGCTCGGAAAATTAAAATTTCTGAGTTTTATTTATTCCTCAGAAATAAAAGCTTTTTCTTGATTTTTATTATTTCTTCTTAAAATAAAAATTATTTTTGATTTTTATTTATTCCTAAGAACAAAAAAAAAATAATTTTTTGCTTGATTTAAAGACCAAAAGATATTAAAAAAATACTAATTTTATGAACTTATTACAGATACTGTATTTCGAAATAAAAACAACTTAAAATATTGAACTAGTTTCTTAAACAATTTCTCAAGCTCTCAATCTAAATTAAAATTAAAAAACATAATTTTTCTTAAATGTCAACACATACATACTTAATTAAATTGAAAGTTTTGTTTTTCTTTTATATTATTTTATTGTAATTGTTGGGCCTTAAAAGGCCTTTGAAACAATACAATTTTAATGCATGATTAATCACTGTAACACGACTTTTGTTTTACGAAAATCTATTGTAATTTTTTTTGGTTTATTTCATAAATTGTTTGCTTAAGTTGTCTTTTACAACTGTAAACGGGCTTAAAATTACATAAATGTGGTGTAACATTTGGGTCTTAATCGACAAAAAAAAAAAAAAAAAAAAAAAACCATCACACACGAAAAGCTAAAAAGCTCTAAAAAAATACTTAAAAAAAGAAAACTACAAGTCTTGCAAAAAAACTTATAAAACTATGTATTAAAAACTTCACTTCAAACAACAACAAATTAAATAATTAAAGTATAATATTACAATTTAAAGGTCATTTGTGTTTAAAAGAAAGAAAAACTAAGCAAAGATTTTTTTTTTTCATTATTGTTTTTATGAATCTTCATATATTAAATATGAACTAACAATAATTAATCAAATCTTAACCTAATACTTTATTTTATGTCCTGCCAGTGCCAGACAAAATTTTTCTTCATCGCGGGTTCTGTTCTTATAAATAAATAGGTGCAGTATCTCTTCTCCTTAAGCGAGTGTGGCCGCTATAATTTAAAATATTTCGAGCTAGTGGGTTCGGATGCAATTCGAGCCTTTTTTAATTACTTTACTGCATATTTCTTAATCATAGTTTAAACGAATGCAACATTAAGATCCTTGTGAATATTGGAGTTTTTAAGATACCAAGGGGCAGCTGTGATTATTCGAAGAAGTTTATTTTGGCGCCTTTGAATTTTTTCGATATTAGAGGCCGAGGCAGTGCCCCATTACTGAATACCTACCATAGCACCAGATTGGCTTTAATATAGAGTTGTAAAGTAGCAGTTTGCAGTCGGGACTAAGACAAGAGTTTCTTCCAATAAGCCAATGAATTTGGATGGCTTTTAGTTTCATTTGAGTTAATTTTGCCTCTATATGGCTTTTCCACGTTAGACGGATTATTGATTTTAATAGGGGGGCATGATTCCCGACGCAAGGTAAATGTTATATGTACGCATTTTTGCTCATTGACCTTTATCCTCCATTGTTTTAACCATATTTCTAGTTGCTTCATAACGGTTTTCGTGGACGCTTAGAAAAGCTGTATCGTCTGCAAATGTTGAAGTTTGCATGTAGTTGTTTTGTTGGCATGTCCGATGTATAAATTAAGTATAATAGAGGGCCCAGGATATGCTGCCTTGTGGGACTCCAGCGCCAATTGGCTGAGGTGAACTTAAGAAATTTCCTTCTTTAATAATAAATTGACGACCGACTAAGTAGCTTTCTAACAGCTTGTGTGTGTTTGTTGGTAAATTTTGTTTCAATTTATGTAATAAGCCTTCATGCCAGACTTTATCAAAAGCTTGAGAAACATCGATGAAGAGAGCGGAACAATATTTTCTTTCTTCAAAGGCTTTTCTTATAGCGCTTGCTATTCGATGGGTTTGTTGAATTGTGCTGTGTTCTCTTGTATAGCCGAATTAGTGGTTAGGAATTCATTTATTTTCATTTAAAATTGGAGTTAATTTTGACACTAACATCTTTTCAAACAGGGGGCAAATCGCGACATTCGATATCGATAGAAATTCCCATGTAAATTGTATTGCAATTTCGATCGATATCGAATGTCGCGATTTGCCCCCAGCTTTGATAAATTAGAAAGTAAGCTTATAGGCCTATATGACTCAACTTTTGTGTGATCCTTTCCTGGTTTAGGTATCATGGTGACTAAGGAAACTTTCCACTTTTGAGAATAGTATTCAAGGCGTAAAATAGCATAAAAGATTAAAATAATTATTTTCTTTGCTATGCTGGGTAGCTCCAAAAGCATTTTGTTGCTGATCTTATCAAAACCAGGAGTCTTCTTGGTGTTTAAATCACAAATAGCCTTTTCGATTTCTCTTATTTTAAATCTTAGGGGAACAGCTGCTGTAGCAGCAACAGGTGGTAACTCGACCGCAATATCGTAACAGATTTCCTTTTTCATTATCATTTCTTGCCCAAATTCCATTCAGGTTTCTTAGTGGCTGCTTGGAGACAACTGGCCTTTTGAGATTTCCAGCTGCACGCTATAATGAGTAGTCTGATTGCGGGGCTGCATCAAGTTCCTTAAGATATTTTTCCAGAGAAGCCGTTTTCTGAGTCTGCAGTAACTTTCTTAGCCTTTTTGTACATTCTTTTAGTAAGTTTTTAAGTTGAGGAGATCTGTGCGATTGCCACTCTCTTCGAGCTCTTCTTTTTTCAGACAGGAGCTCGACATCTGTGGAAAAAATTTTAATATTTTTTGTTTGTTGGCAATACTGGAATGTTGAACAGCTAGCTTCAGAAAACTGTCAAAATTAATAATAGTGCGATCTACATACTCCGGTGTACTAAGCGGAATATTTTCTGCGCAATGGGTACTGAGCTATTTTTTATATTTTAACCAATTAATTTGTGTAGCTGACGTCGATAAGTAACCAGTAACAATTCTATTTTGGGGTATTTAAGAGATGGTTAATATAAAATTTTGATTCAAATCAATAATATATAAAACTTAAACAAATATTATAACAATTTTATTATATTCTTTATAGGGAAAATTTTCAATATTTCGTACCTTAAAGAAAACAATTGTTGAATTAATACCTTTATAATAACCCTTGAGTTCTTTTTATTGCAAATTCAAAATAAATAAACACACAATAAGTCTGTCTGCGTACACATATTTTGCGAAAAATGTTGCAAAATCTTGCAAAATGTTGTCTGCGTACTCCAAATCTCTTGCAGCGAGAGAGCCAAAAAGATAATTTTTTGACAGTTGGAAGTTAGAGAACTTGCAAAATGTTACTGGAGAAATTTCCGCTTGCAAGATTTTGCAAATAGTTTGAACAGCTGTTTGAATGAAATATTTTTTGTGAAATGAAAATAAAAATTTAAATTTAACAAAGGCAGAGGTAAGTAGTTAGAATTGTGTTGATTTTTAACGTTTATAATAAATTATAATAAACAAAACATTTTACTTCATGCTAGAAACGTCCAAATATACTGTGCGCCCGTGGCGTAAGTGGAGTGGAGATGGCAGAACCGATAGAACCAGCAGAACTTTGTGGGACAAACTTTGCAATTGAAGAGGCGAGTATTTGGAATTGTGTTCCTGGCGAGCACTTCACATCCAAATTATTTTTCTCCATTGTCAAGCTGTTGGAGGGCACTGTATTGGGCATTTCATTCTTTTTTTTCCATTGTAAGCCGGCACTATGTTGGGCAATGTAAGCAAAAGAAGTTTTATAAAAAACCCGACAAATAAAACTAAAAACTAAGAAGAAATTGAATTTACCGAATTAATAACAGTGTAATAAACAAGTTTTTTAATTCACAACACTTTTTAAGATTCACTTTAATTAATAATTTTTTAATTTACCTCGAGAATTCAATTTTGCTTACACATATGCTAAAATTCTTTTGCTTTGTTATTTCAATTGTTTACACACCAATTTAATTCATACGAATACGAATAAGTTTTTGTTATAATAATAATAATTTTGTAGACCCAATTTCACTGTTCTTTTAGCCATGTTTGTTTGAAAATTTTGTTATTTATAGTTATGAAGAGTTAGCAACACTGAAGGGAACACATTTGTATCGATAAAAGGTAAAATATTGGACATATTTAAACCTTTAAGTAATGCTATAGAAGTTCAAGTTTATAAAAGAAAAAATTTCGTGAATTTTATCGCAATTTTTTAACTGAATTGTACGAAAAACTGATTTATTTTCGATTTTGCAATAAAATGGAAAATATTTTGAAATTTTATAATAATTGGCCAATGAAAAAATTAAATTGTACTTCACGAAAATTTTCTTTTCCTCAAAAGCAGAGCCACCCTAATATTATTTTTCTTATGACTATGACTGTATGATAATTTGTACCTTCCAAAAAGTACAAACAAACACTTTAAACAATTAAAGCAAAGGTAAAACAATAACAAGTTAAACTTTTATATTAAAAAGATCAAACAGTGTCTCGAAACAAAGAAAAAGTTTAAAGAAAACTTTTGCCAGCAAGTTTAAGGAAATTAAAAAAAAAAATGCTCAAGATGTTTTTTTTTAGATATTTTTTCATAAAAATTACAGAAACATAAAAATTTATTATGGAAAAAGCTGCGCATTTAATAGCAGGTATACTTTAAAATATTTTTTTTAATGTTTTATGATTTTATGATTATTTGTTGTTGTTTTTGTTATTAAGAAAATATAAAACTGCATTAATGAAATAATTAAACGCAACGAGATGTAGTGTCGCGTAACTGACGGATATCATCAGCGTCATCAAAATTTATTACAACTATTATTGTGATTATGATGATGATCATAATCATCACTCTCCCCACTAACATCATTATTTTAATATTATACATACAACTTCAGCACAAATAAATATAAAACAGCAGCAGGCAAAACAACAATCATTACCGGGGAGCATTGGTTACACTTCGTCGAGCATGGATTTTAAATAAAATGTTTACAAATGATGTTGCTGCTGCTGCTTTTGCCGCTGATGATGATGTGTGCAGCCCAAAACGGACCGACTGGCTTACGGATGGCCAGACAAAAGCATTATGATTAAAATGTTGCTGTTGCTATTTATTGCTTTTTGCTGATGTGGTTGGCTGTAAAGTGCTGTAATTTATCACAAGTTGCAGTTGCAGTCAGTAGTTGTTGGCTTTAAAAATTATTAAATACACAAATTTATATGATTGTATGTATATGGAGTGTGTTTAATGAAACGGAAGCTTCACTTGCTGATGATTTTTACTGCAAATATTAACTTTTTTTTGAAAACCTGGTGTCTGTCTTTTATTTAACTATTACCTAGATAAAATTAAATATCTTTAAATATGTATTTATTACAAATTAATTGAAAGGGTTTTCGCTAGACGAGGTGTTATTAAAATTTATATTGTTCTAATTTTTTTTTTTTTTTTAATTTTATTTTTATTATTGAATCTTTCTTATCGAAATTTACAATATGTATTCAAATCTTAATTCTACTTGTTGTTTATTAGTTGTTACCAATGTAACCACTAACTGCTGTATTCAAATTTTAAACATGTCTTCTAGTTAGGCTTAAAGTATCGGTTCTTTTTAGCCTCTGGTGACCTTCGAACTGAAGCAGACCCCGAGCGAGGTAGTTAGGGTGGGCCATTAGCTTATCGATGTAATTTATTGAATATTTTTTAATTTCCTCCTGGATAGTGGGGACGTTGAGATCTCTGTGGATAATATCATTACGTATATACCATGGGGCGCAGACAATTTGTCGTAATATTCTAGACTGTCTTCTTTGAAGCTTTTGGATGTTAGATGCGCATGCAGTACCCCATAATTGGATGCCATATGTCCATATTGGTTTTATAATGGACTTGTATAAGAGAATTTTGTTGTCTAAGGACAAGTTTGAGTTTCGACCGAGAAGCCAATGTAGTTGAGCTGCTTTAAGTTTCATAGCCGTTATTTTCGCTTCAATATGACGCGACCAAGTCAAGCGTCTATCTATATGAATTCCCAAGTACTAAACATGGTTTTCTACCGGAACAGTGATGTTATTTATTTTTACAGCTGGGCACGTTTGTCTTCTGAGCGTGAAAGTTAAGTGAGCACATTTAGCCGGGTTAACCTTTATTCTCCATTTTTCTAGCCAGGCCTCTAGTTCATTGATGTGGGACTGCAGATTTTGCGATGCGACTTTTGGGTCATGGTTAACGCTAATAAATGCTGTGTCGTCTGCAAATGTAGAGGTATGCGTGCTCAGGTTTGTTGGCATATCCGCTGTGTATATTATATATAGAAGCGGTCCTAATATGCTGCCTTGGGGGACACCAGCAGTAATTTTCTTGAGGGGGGAGTATTTATCTTGCGACCTTACTATGAATGTTCTGCCTGTTAGATAGCTCTCCAGAAGCTTGTGAGTGTTTTGAGGAAGCATTCGTGTTATTTTGATGAGTAGCCCATCATGCCAAACTTTGTCAAATGCTTGGGAAATGTCTATAAACAGGGCTGAGCAGTATTGCTTTTTCTCAAACGCCGATCTAATAAGGGTGACAATTCTATGCACTTGTTCTATTGTACCATGTTTCGCTCTGAATCCGAACTGGTGATCCGGGATGATCGCGTGTTCATTTAGATGAGGAGTTATACTTAAAACGAATATTTTTTCGAAAAGCTTCGATAGGATTGACAATAAGCTTATCGGTCTGTACGACGCAACCTGGCTAGCATCTTTTCCTGGCTTGGGAATCATAACAATTATAGACCTCTTCCATGAGGATGGGAAGTATCCGACTCTTAATATAGCGTTAAAAATTTTGATAAAATAAAACGTACAATCTAGTTTAATTTAAAATAAGAATATGAGTTAGTCACCACGTCACATGATTTTTTTTTACGGTGATTAAGATAGTAGATGAATTTTATTTAATAAGAACGGCTTAGCTTGGAGAGCCTTAAAAGATCTAAACCAACTTCTTTATAAATTCGTTTGAAGTGCAGGGCAGTACTTCGAGGTTGTTGTTAGTTAATCTACTATAGTACCAAGAAAAAAATTACTTTGTTCGGAAATGTTACGTTTTTTTATAAGATGCATCAAAATTATGTTATTAATATTATTGAATGTAAAACCTAACATTTTATGTACATAGTATTTTAGAGGGTGAACATCAGGAGCTACAATTAGTACTGCAAATGTGAGTAGAGTTAAATCATGATTAATTATTTCTTATACTCATACTCATTCATATTTTTTGCAATGTGTTATAGAACTTCATATCGTCGCAGGAATTAAAGAACGCTGTAACTGACAAAAATCGAAAATACGTTTTTTTGCATAATTTTTATCAGAAAAAAAAATACTGCGTTGATTGGTCCAGGTCCCAGTTTGTATGATGAACAAAATTCACTTACGCAAAAAAAAAAATAAATAAAAGCTGTAAGCCGCAGAATCACCGGGAATAATAGACTTGAGAGGAAATGTTAAGAGCCAATATATAAAGCGAGAAAAAATAAAAATACGTTTTTAAAAGCATGTTCCCAAGTTGTATAGTTTTTGTGATATGAACTTTTTTTCTACTTTCTTTCATACATGTTTTTTGGCTCTGGTGAATATTTTATGTTTTGTCAGTTACAGCGTTCTTTAATTCCTGCGACGATATTCTCTCAGATGTTTGATGTTACTCATCGTACTAATACTTTACAATATTTTTGACTTGGTTAATATAGATTCAACTAAAGTCAATATGTATTTGCGTCAAAAATGTTGAATTCTGTACCAAAAAAGCATAATTTGCGGGAAGTATTGTTTTAATACTCCATTTCAACTTTATAAAAGTGGGCAAACATTTTTAGACCCGACCTTTATTGTAATAATTTCTAAATAAAAGCCCTTTCTTACACACGAAGTTTACTTTGATAAAGTTAATACTAAAGCTGGAATCACACGATTGCCGCAATGCACCAATTTTCACACTTTTTAATACCCGAATCGTGTGACTGCACAACCAAATGGCTCATGTACCAATCGAGGACCATATAAATAACACAAATGCACCAATATTTATTGTGTTCTTGTGCGGCAATCAAACAACACAATACGCGCCAATATTTGCCTTTTTTAATAAATTTACTTTTTTGTGTTGTAAAGTGCGAATATTTTTATTAAAGATATTTTTATGCGAACCTTTACATATAAAATTGTTGAACTGGTAATATTGGGAATTCCTTAAAAAATATAAATACAACTATTCAACAAAAATTTGTTTAAGTATATGATACAAATTTAGTTTTTTTTAATAAATTAACCAACAAGAATTTTCAAACAAATAAAACAGCTACCACAACAGCTGTTTTCGCAGTTTACATAAGTAAAAACAATCGTGTGACTCTGCTGCGGCAATTTTTGTACCCATCTCACTTTATACCAACTAGCGGCAATTAAATTTGTTTAAAACAGGGCAATTGTGTGATTTCAGAATATTTGATTGGTACAATTTCATTATTGTGCGTCAATAAAGCACAATAAAAATTGTGTCATATTGGTGCATTTGCGGCAATCGTGTGATCCCAGCTTAACACCTTAATCTTCCCTTACATATCTGCCAAAATCATGCTATCATTGCCTACAACAATGGACATTTTTGCCATGTTTGAGGTTACACAAAAACATTATTAAGTCTTTTACCATATTTATAGATAAACATGTTACGGTTGTAAATACAAGGTTGTCAGCTGTTAAAAATCTGTCATGAGAAGTGTCATTTACACAGAAACAATTCTCTAAAATTGTTCACCAATTAAAACATTTATTATAAATAAAATCAGTTTTAATTAAAAATTTAATCAAGTGAAATAAACGTTTTATTGATACTATTAATTTGTTTACTGCTGCAAATTTAATTAGCACTTTTCGAGTATTACGAGATGATTATGGTCGCAAAATCGACCAACTGTGCAAGGAATTGGCAAAAAATAAATAAATTTGAAAAGACTGGAAGCTTTACAGATGTTGTCAGGTTTGTGTATTATCTAAATGCGGATAATCCGAATTTGTCCATTCTACGGCTAAGAGTGCTATGGCCGTATGACAACCGACTTTTTTTTGCTCTGTGATTGAAAATTGTTAACTGGACGATATTTGGTTTTTAAAAGACGGTGCCAAAAGTGACAGTTTCATACATCATACGATTTGACGCCGTTAGACTTTTTTCGCGCTTGAAAGCCAACATTCCTCTAGTTATCGCAGAGATACCGCCCGAAATGTGGTCATTTAAATGACATTATATTTCGTACGTAATGGCAAGTTTCTAAGTATTATAATTAAATAAAAGTTTCTTCGAAATCATAGCTTAGTGCCAATTCACACGTTGCAAGTCTTATTGATCAGCTTGCTATCTTATAGGCGAGAGAGAGTGAGAGAGAAACGTTTATTTTCCTCTCTTCACTCTCGTTATAAAGTAGCAAGCTGATCAATAAGACTTGCAACGTGTGAATTGGGACTTACTGTGCGTTTTATTAACCTTTACACAGAAAAAATGTTCATCAAAATTTTTTCAATTAAATCAAGTAATGCTGTTTCAAACAGTTGTTTCAATTCATTTACCTTAACTGAAAATAAGAATTATAATGTTTGTGTCCATATTTGCAAATATGAAAACATACACACAAACTTCAATATATTTTAAAATTTAAAAAAATTTTTTAATTTTTTCAATTAACTGTCTTGATTGGAAAAAATATTTTGATTTGTGTTTACGTTTTATAAAGCCTCTTTTGCTGGTGGTCACATTTCAATTAAACCTATTGATTGAAACAAAATCAAGAAACGTTCAAATTTACAAATATGTTAACTGATTTGATTAAAAATCAGTACGGAATTTAAATAATAGTACAAGTTACTAACAAATATGTTAATTGAAGTTGGGTTTTAAATTTTTCTGTGTACTTTTGAAACCGGAAAATGGATAACCCCATATTACAGTTGTCCCGGCGGCTAAATAATGGGCTTTTTCGATTACAATATGGTTGCGGTAACACCAATATAGTTCCAGTTATAACAATGTTTTGAAAATTTTTCTAAAATAAAATTTAACCATCTGTGACCATGTTAGTTCTATTGCAATTATACTCGCAAGCGTTTAAGAGTATCATGACTATATCACTTTCACACTAGTTCTTTAATTGAAACAATTTTAACACATTCTTTTACATATGCACTAAATGTAAAGCAGATCGGACCCAACAAGTATGATGTATGAGTACAGATCTTTAAATAATATGTTCTGGTTGTGTATCTAATTTTAATTATGTGTTCAAAGTAGCTTTATAACAAATACTTTTATTGGCTTAAATCTAGTTTACCGACGCAGCTCTAAATAAAAACAAGTTAGAGTGCTTTATTCGGCGGTGCCGAATATTTGATACCCTCCACCGACAGTTCGATTGTTTAAGGAGTAATATCTGCCGTTAGACAGCAACCAGGGACAAAACGTCCCAAGTACGCACCAAAGTCGACTAATAGGTCCTACAGCGAGGTGGCGAAAGACCATCTTGTTAGGGCTATTATAAACAGAAGTGCTGCTGATGGATCCATCTCTCACTCTAGGTGGGACTTGGTGAAGCAGCAAATGATGGGTGTCTTTTGGAAGATCCTTAGTGAGAATCCAGGAGCACCCCCGCAATGCGACGATGCTGGCTGGTACCAGGGTCACGTTAAGCTGATGGCGTGTGTGGACGAGCGCTCTGCACTTCTGCTGAAGCTTGCCATTGGAGCGATTGGCGAAATATGGGAAGGTGCTAGACTCGACGTGGTTTTGGTGAGTGAGATACCACGGATACCTAGATCCATCGTCACCATCCCAGCGGAACCCTCTGCACCGGAGGAAATCTTGAAGATTATTCAGTGCTGCAACCCCCAACTTCCCACTCATAACTGGAAAGTTGTCAAGGTTTCAGCAGCTGAAGGATCCTCAAGAACGGCGATCGTAGTCCTGAATCAGGACTCCTTGAAGCCACTGAGGGAGAAACAGGGCAAGATTTACTATGGTTTCAGTACCATCTTGCTCCGTGTCTACCGAGGTGATGACAAGGGCGATCCCGCTCCGAAGGTTGTGGAGCCTACGCAGTCTGCGGACTGCACGAATGACGCTTCCGTTCATTCATGTGACAATGAAGACACCCCGTCCGTCTCTGACATACTGGGTGACCTCTTTGAACGCATGGGTGAATTGGCTGATGAGGACGCCCTCCTGGAATCAGATCAGGAGGACGCCAATGTCACGGTCGTTAATACTGGACATGGTGAGGTGACGCAGATAAACCTTCACCACTCTAAGGCAGCATCCGCTGCACTGCTCCTCCGGGTGGTAGAGAGAGAGGAGGAGCTAATAATGATCCAAGAGCCATGGATCCACAAGGATCGGGTTTGCGGATTAAAACTCAAGGGCTATAAGCTCCTATATGCCAAAGCAACAGGTAAAATTAGATCTTGTATTTTGGCTAAAAACACGCTGGATATCTTCATTCTTTCTGATTTCAGTGATGAAGACACAACTTCAGCGGCCCTAGAGATGGGCGACATGTCGATCTGGATCGTCTCGGGCTATATGGCGCATGACCAGGACAATGAGCCACCTAATAGGCTTGTTCGTGGCTTGGTAGCCAAAGCCGGCTCCATGGGTACCCCGGTGGTTATCTGTGCTGACGCTAACGCGCACCACATCACGTGGGGCAGCTCCAACACCAACACTAGAGGTGAGTCGCTATTTTCTTGTATCTGTAGCAGTAATTTGGAAATAGCAAACATAGGCGCGGAACCTTCGTTCATTGTAGCTAATAGGCAGGAGGTTCTTGATGTGACATTGGTCAGCTCGGAACACTCCGACTTAATAAGTAACTGGGCGGTCTCAAATGACTGGAGGCTTATTCTGAATTGCGATGCGAAAATCATTGCGTTGCGAAAATGCATAAATGCGAACAATTGCTATTCTGTATTGCGATATTCGCAAAGTTTTTTTTTTATCACATTTCAAATGCGAAAAGGTGACAAGTCGATATTCTACATTGCGAAAACAAATGTCAAATTAGCAAAATTTATTCGACAACAAAATAGCATTCGCAAAGTACAAACATGTTAGTGAAAGATAATATTTTATTTATTTATTCATCATATATTTATTATTTAATTCAGGGAAGCAAGCAATAAGACCACCAAACCGCGGCAATTTGAAATAATGATAGAATATATGAATAAGCACAGCCAATTGGCAAGAGGCCATTTGAAAACACCAAATGCACATCAGTCGGCAAATACTTTGTTGCAAACTTTAACTGAAGAACTAAATATCAATGGACAACCTATTAAAGAAGCTGCAGAATGGAAAAAGTATGAAATATATAAACCAGTTGAAAAATATTTAACTTTAACTTAAATTTTAATATGTAGGTTTGGGCCGATTTTAAAGTACACACAAAACATTTTCATTTTCTTCGTCGTCGAACTACAGTGCCACAAAATCCATTTTTATTATTTTTTTTTTTTTATTACAGAATTAATAGTATGCAGGCCGAAATAAAAACTTTAAAGGCCAGAATTATACACCAGGAAAACAGTAGTGTTGCTTGTGACTTACGTCTCAATGAAATACCATTCGTACAAGATGAGAACCTTTATGAAATTTTCAATAGTATTTGTAACACTATAAATATTTCTGTTCCGGCCGTTAAAACTATCTACCGTCTACAAAACCAAAACAATAAACATTCTAATGTATCAAAAGATGCAGCCATAATTGTGAAGATGTGGTCACAGTATGACAAAAACTTTTTCATGAAATCATTTACAAATTATAGGAAAATAAATAAAGACTTCTTCTTTTGTCTTCGACACATAGGGTTAAATTCAGATCATAAGTTTTTTGTCAACGAAAATCTTACGCAATCTAATTTTAATCTACTTCGTTCTGCTGTTCGCCTCAAAAAGAAAAAAATTTTACACAGTGCATTTAGCATGCGGAATCTCATATTTATTAAAAAAACTCCAAATGATCCGATTATGCAAATTGATGACATTCAGCATCTGTTTCGGTTGTTTCCAGGATCAAATCAATCGGATGCACCAGTCAATAAAAGCTGTAGTGACGTATCTCCTACTTAGAACTAATTACAAATATTATAATATATTTTTATTTTTTCTCAAGCACTACATTCTACTTAAATTTATGTTATTTTTATTAATTTATTTACACTTGTACAGCTTCTTTTTACGTTACAACTTTATTAACCCAATTATTCCAAAACATATATTAAAATGCGTTGCTTATTTCGTTATTAATGATGATCGCTACTAATACTTCTCGTTCCAAAGACAATATATACAATATGATTAGGATTTTGTCCAGACAAAGGCTGGGACTAAAAATTGTTCATATAAATGCGCAAAGTCTCAATAGCAAAATCGATGAGTTCAGATACTTATTTACGTCATCTAAAATAGATATTATTTGTGTTTCAGAAACTTGGTTTCCGTCAGATGTGCAGGATTCTGTATATAATTTATCTGGATACAGCTTATTTCGAGCTGATAGGAAAACTAAAGTCGTAACTAACGGTGTCGTAAAAGACAGGAAAGGTGGTGGAGTTGCAATATTTGTCAGAAATGGTATTAATTGTATGATGAAATTAAAAACAAAAGTAAATAGCAAGATTGAATATCTTTTTCTTGAAATTACAAGTATAGATAAAAGAAAAATGCTCGTGGGATGCGTTTACAGGCCTAAATCAGACCTTGAGTTTATTTCTTTAATTGATATTATAGAAGATTTTTCTATCCAATACAATGATATTGTCATTCTAGGTGATTTCAATCATAATATTCTTGTTGACAACACATTGACTGAGAAAATGCAGTTAATTGGTCTACTACCTGTAAATATTTCAACTCCAACACACTATCACAGCACCTCCAACAGTTTAATTGACTTACTATTTGTAAATGATAAATCTAATGTACTTTTATATGACCAACTTTCAGCATCAGTGTTTTCAAGACATGATATGCTTTTCGTTGCCTATGATTTCTGCGTAACCAGTGAAGATAAACATATAACTTATCGTGATTTCCACAACATTGATTATACCATTTTAAATCAACACATTGACAACGTTGAATGGAACATTGTATACTCTTTTGTTAGTGTCGATGATCAATTAAATTTTATTCAAGATAACATAAATAACGTTTTCGACCTGTGTGTTCCTTTGAAGACTAAATCTATAAAAGCTGAAAAGCATCCCTGGTTCAACAACAATATCAAACATATAATAAAATTACGTAATGATGCTTACTGCAGATGGAAAAAGTTTAAAACCCCTGTACTTCAAAATATTTTCAAATGTGCAAGAAAAAATGTTGTTAAAAATATACAAATAGCAAAATCTTCTTATTACCAGAGAAAATTCTCGTCTGCTGTTGATAGTAAATCTAAATGGAAGGAAATTCGAAGCATAGGTATAGGCCGGAAATGCACCACAGTTAACAATGAGGATATTGATGTGGACACCCTAAATAGTAAATTTGTTAATATAGATATTCAACTTCCCTCCGGAAACGTCTATAATAACCTCTGTTATGTACCGGTAGAAAATTGTTTTTATTTCCGTTGCGTAGACCAGTTCGAGGTTTTAGAAAGTATGTTGGCTGTTAAATCTAATGCCACTGGTATGGACAATATAAATCCCATCTTTCTGAAAGCTATTATTCCCAAAATTCTACCTTTTTTGACACATGTATTCAATACGGCTCTTGCAAAATCAGTATTTCCTCAAGGATGGAAACTTTCTAAAATTATTCCCATTCCCAAATCAAACAACGATTTTCGACCTATAGCTATCCTTCCTTTTCTATCAAAGGTAATGGAAAAACTAATGTCCAAGCAAATAAATGATTACTTGGACATCAATAACCTTTTATCGGAAAAACAATCTGGCTTTAGGAAAGGAAAAAGTTGTATAACAGCATTGGCAGATGTAGTTGAATCTCTGCGGATGAAACTTGATAGTAATAATGTATCATTTTTAATTTTATTGGATCACAGTAAAGCTTTTGACACTGTCGATCACGGTATTCTTGCGAACAAACTTGAAAAACTATTCAACTTTTCTAGTTCTGCTTGCAAGCTTATATCATCATATCTCGATAACAGATCACAAATTGTACACTAAAATGGTAAATTTTCGAATCCTCTCACAGTCGTCAGAGGTGTTCCACAGGGTTCAATCCTTGGACCTCTTCTGTTTTGTTTGTACATTAATGATCTACCAGACGTTCTTAAAAGTAGCGAGATACATATGTATGCTGATGATGTTCAGCTTTATAGTAGTGCTAGTTTAGCTGATGTGCAATCGTGTGTTTGTAATATAAATGATGATTTAAATAGAATTTATAATTGGGCCATGGAAAATGGATTAGTCCTTAACCCCCTTAAGTCGAAATGTATTTTTCTGTCTAAATCCTCAAAAATTTCTAGAGTTCTTCACGATATTATTGAAATAAAAATTAATAACAATGCTATAGCCCTAGTTAGTACATCAAAAAATCTTGGCGTTACCTTTAACAGTCAACTAACTTGGTCAAATCACATAAACTTGGTCGTTGGAAAAGTGTACGGAATGCTGAGAAATTTATGGGTTGTAAAAAGTTCAACACCTTTTAAAATAAGAATGCTATTAGCCAAAACGTATTTGATTCCAGTTCTGCTATACGGATGTGAAATTTTTGCAAATTGTGACAGTGTCGACTTTCAAAAATTAAATGTTACCTACAATAATATTGCAAGATATGTTTTCAACAAAAATAGAAGTGAAAGCATATCAATGTTTTCATATCAAATTTATGGAATGAATTTTAAAAATCTTTTGCAATTTAGATGCCTTTTGTTTTTACATAAAATTATTACATCCAAAGAACCAAGCTATCTTTATAATAAACTGCAATTTGCTAGATCTAATCGTGGAAACAAATTAATTCAGCACAGGTTTGCCAGCCTTATGTCGGAACGACAGTTTTTTGTTTTTACAATCCGTCTTTGGAACGCCCTTCCAACCCACTTTCAACTCTTAAGCAACGCAAACACGTTTAAAAAGAAGCTATTAGAAATACTTGGTTAATACCTTAATTTTTGTAATAATCTTTACTTTTTACTTTTTTGTATTGTTTATACATGTTTTTATCTATGTACTTTAATATTTTACATTTTTATTTTTATTTTTTAAAATTATATTGATAATATCACTAGCGCTGTAATTTATAAGATTTTATCTTGTTGTGCTAGATCAGTTAATAAATAAATAAAAATAAAAAAAAAAAATGTCCTAAATAAATTATTTAAAACAATTTTCACAGCCAAACACAAACAATTTATTTATTTTTAATTTGGCGTTTATTGACACTGACGTATATTTGAGCAGCGTTGCCACGATTTGAAATAAATTGCGAATGCGATTGCGAAAGTCTTACAGAATACCAATTTTCTTTCGCATCGCATTTCATTTGCGCATCGCATTGATTTTCGCATCGCAATTCAGAATAAGCCTCCTGTTCTTTTTCGGACCACAGGTATGTTGAGTTTCAATAAGGTACACCCCCCTTGGGGGTGTGTACTTTTGTGAATAGGAGGAGAACGAGGTGGGACTATCAGGCTAGTCTACTCGCTGATTCTCTGGGCTCAGTCCCTGTCATTAGTGGCATTACGGAGACTGAAATGGCAGTGAAGTTCCTATCGGGGGCACTGCGTCAGGCAACGGCACTGGCCTGTAGGCCAGTGGCTAGGAAGAATGGGGGCAGGCCACCATGGTGGAGCCCTGAGATTGCACAGTCTCGCAGAGACTGTCGTAGGTTATTCAATATGGCTAAACGACTGGGAAACTGGGTGGATTATAAGTCGGCATTGAATAGGTTCAAGAATATGGTTAGATCGGCGAAACGGAATGCCTGGATGAACTTCTGCAGCGGCGTGGAAGGCTCCTCTGAGACAAACCGGTTGCGCAAAATAATGGCTTCTTGCCCGGCTGTCCCTAGCTACATTCAGAAAGCTGATGGAAGCTGGACTACGTATAGTCAGGAGACGCTGGAGGTGTTAATTGACACGCACTTTCCTGGCAATTCCCTTCCAGCACCACGGAAGATCAACTGCTTATCAGAGCCTGGACCCGTGTCCATTTCTCTGTGCTATGATAGGCTCAATTGGGCGATAAGGAGCTTCGACTCCTTTAAGGCTCCTGATCCGGACGGTATTATTCCGGCCGACCTTCAAAAGAATGCGGGGCTTCTAATTCCTTGGCTGTCCGCTATTTATACGGAATGTATTAGATTCTCGTACGTTCCCATCCGATGGACTAGATGTAGGGTTGTTTTCATTCCAAAGGGAGGTAAAGCATCCCACACCAGACCTAAGGACTATAGGCCAATCAGCCTGTCGTCTTTTCTTCTCAAGACCCTTGAAAGGGTCATTGATATTCATCTGAGGATGTCTATTCCTAGACATTTGCTCTCTTCATCGCAGCATGCCTACACCAAGGGCAAGTCTGTCGAGACGGCGCTCCACTCACTGGTCGGCTACATTGAGAAATCCCTTGAATTTCGGGAATACTCACTTGTGGCCTTTCTGGACATTGAGGGAGCTTTCAATAATGTCAAACCCAACTCCATCTTGGAGTCGATGAGGGAGGTTGGGGTTGACGATGTAATTTGTAGATTTATTGGTAATCTACTCGATAATAGGATCATTGAATCCACGATGGGTGCTACTAATGTTTGCAGATTTGTGCACAGGGGCACCCCGCAAGGTGGGGTTCTGTCCCCTCTACTATGGAACCTGACGGTGAACACTTTGCTGGGTCGGTTCGACAGATTAGGGATAAGAACCGTCGCGTATGCGGATGACGTGGCGGTGGCGGTCGCGGGTAAACACCTGGACACATTGTCCCACTGTATGGAAACTGCATTGCAGATTCTAAGCTCTTGGAGCATTTCCTGTGGACTTGGTGTCAATCCACAGAAAACTGAGTTGGTACTCTTTACCAGGAAGTACAAGGTTGGCAACTTTAGGCTTCCTAGGCTAAACGGCACGGAGCTGAGGCTCTCGAACAGTGCCAAATATTTGGGCGTAATTCTCGATAGCAAACTATCATGGGAACTCAACGTTCGGACGAGGGTTGATAGGGCTATTGTGGCCTTATACACCTGCAAGAGATCCTTGGGCAGAAGCTGGGGCCTGGGCCCCAGGGGTGTCGAATGGATCTTTGAAGCGGTGGTAAAACCGATTCTCTTCTATGGGGTCATAGTGTGGTGGCCTGCCATGGAAAGGGGACGGTACTGCAGGATGCTTGAGAAATTATATAGGTTGGCTGCGCTGATGATCACGGGATCACTCCGCTCGACACCGACGAAGGCACTGTTTACTATGCTAAACTGGTTGCCGATTGATATCATGGCCGAACAACAGGCCTTGACTTCCGCTAAGAGACTGGGGGCGGTGGGCCTATGGTCTACGCGGAACTATGGTCATGCCAGGGTCACGCTTCACGCGTCATACGACCTGGCGGGGCTGGACTATTGCACTCCGGAACCCTGTTTCGGTGCTTTGTTCACGGTTCATCATGGTAACTATGATGAGCTGCTCGATAATACGCGATCTCTGGAGCCGACCCTGCGGGTCTACACCGATGGTTCCAGGATGGGCGACAGAGTGGGTGGAGGTTTCTTCATCGAGGAATTGGACATCAGGGTCTCTTTTAGGCTACCAGATAGCAGTAGTGTGCTGCAGGCGGAAATCTCTGGCATAAAGCGGGCGGCAAACTGGCTGAAGTACTATCGTATATCGAGGGATATATGTATATTTACGGACAGCAAGGCTGCCATTGCAGCTCTGGCTGGTGTCTTTACGACATCTATGTTAACAGTGGAATGCCGGATGTCTCTAAATGAGATCGCGAAACATTCCAGTGTAACGCTGACATGGGTACCAGGACACAGCGGGCTCCTGGGCAACCATACTGCGGACAGTCTAGCCAAACAAGGCTGTCTGTTGGACGACATGTTCGTCGACGGCCTGATTGGCACTTCAATGGCCCGCTGCAGGACTCTCATCAGACGGGAGTCGTACAGAAGGGCTCAGGGGAGATGGCAGGGCGAGCATACCTGTTTGATGGCCAGGACTCTATGGCCTCGCTATGACGCGGCGAGAACGCGCGTACTACTCGGTCTCGGCAGGGACCGGATAAGGACAGTGATATCGGTTATCACGGGTCACTGGGTGATAGGGACTCATGGTAGGAGGATGGGTCTTGCGTATAATGATTACTGCAGGAGTTGTCATGATGAGGAGGAGGAGGAGACGGTGTTTCACTTCCTCTGCCAATGCCCCGGTCTGGCGGGCGTTAGGGTGAGGCATTTTGGGAGACCGGAATTGCCATGTCTGGACGATTTGTCCAATGCGGGACTGAAATCGATCTCCCTGTTCTGCAGGGAATCGGGGTGGTTCGAGACTGCGGTGACCTCTGGGAAATAGTCTGGTGGATACTGGCTGACCCTTGTCACTGGCTAGGGGTATCACAAAGGGACCGCTATAAGGACCCAAGTGAGTCGTCTTCGTGACGACTACCCATTTAACCTAACCTAACCTAATATCTGTATGATGTCTATTTATTATTATTATCTTAAACTGTGGTTTTAGGCGACTAAACTGTTTTCCGGTAGTACGGTTTATATGGGGTCTAGGGTAAATTATGGACCGATCATCACAGTGTCATTTCTAGTCCTTTAAAACAGTGACGTACCAATTTCTGTTATGATTGCATTATTTTTTACGGTTTTAGGCGTACTAAACTGTTTTCCGGTAGTAGGGTTTATATGGGGCCTAAAGTAAATTATGGACCGATCGTCACGAAATTTCACAGTGTTATTTTTAGTCCTTTAAAACTGTGACGTACCAATTTCTGTTATGATAGCATTAATAATTATGGTTTTAGGTGTGCTAAACCGGTTTCCGGGAGTAGGGTTTCTATGGGGCCTAGGGTAAATTATTTACCGATCTTCACGAAATTTCACAGTATCATTTATAGTCCTATTAAACTGTGACGAGCCAAAATTTGTTATGATTGCATTATTTTTTACGGTTTTAGGCGTACTAAACTGTTTCCGGTAGTAGAGTTTATATGGGGCCTAAGGTAAATTACGGCCCGATCGACACGAAATTTCACAGTGTTATTTCTAGTCCTAAAAAACTGTGACGTACAAAATTTTGTTACGCTAGCGTTATTTTTTACGGTTTAAGGCGTACTAAACTGTTTTCCGGGAGTAGTGTTTATATGGGGCTTAGGGTAAATCATGGACGGCTCTTCACGAAATTTAATAGCGTGATTTCCAGTCAAATGAAACAAATTTTTGCAAAATATTATCTCATTCCGTGCCTTGTTCCAGCATTTATGTTATTTTTTGTAACAAAATTATCAATTTTTGTAGGTGGTGGTTTCACATTTTGATTCATAGCTCTGGTCCTACTGAACCGATTTTGCTGGATTTCAATCTCAAACTGCTTAGGATAACTACAAGCATTTTGGCACCAAGTTTGTTCATTCCTTTTTAGTTGTTCGAAAGTGAGCGTGTTTTCAACAGACGGACAGACAGACGGACATGGCAAAATCGACTTAGAATTACTCAAGGACCCAGAATATATATACTTTATAGGGTCTGAGATGAATAATAAAAAAGTTTCACACGGAATGACAAACTTAATATACCCTCTTCACAACTAATTGTGGTGGAGGGTATAAAAACCAGTACCTAGTATGATAAAAAATTGAAAAATAAGAAAAAAATATCAAGTAAAAAAATGGCGCAAACTTATAATTTCGAGTTATGGACCTCTAAAGTTTTCATATAAATATGCGATTTTCCACTACATTTCTGAACGTATAGTGCCAATATTGGTATTATATTTAAGCTCTTGCATAGATCTTTCTGAATATACAAAATTTATTTAAAAATTCTTTGCGTAAATACAAGAGTTTTAAGTTAACATAATAATTACTATGGAGAAAAGATTTAGAAGCCAGTGTTTGTTATACCATATAGGAGAAAATCTTTGCGCCCGGTCAAAGGCCGTCTATCCAGAGAAGCTTAAGTTAGCGAAGCTGGTGTTTGTTATTAAATACATTTGTTTGTACACTTTTACTAGAAAAACTTACACAAGTATTAACCTAGTGCAAATCCGTAACGTTTTGATGTTAAATTTTGGAAAAATTTATGTTAATTTTGTATATTCAGAAATATTTATTCAAGAGCTTTGAAATAATACCAATATTGGCACTTAACATTCAGAAATGTAGTGGAAATTCGCATATTTATATGAAAACCTTAGAGGTCCTTAGCTCGAAAGCTATGTCATTAATTTCACTTTATTAATTTCACTTTATATTTTCTTCTTATTTTTCAATTTTTTATCACCCGAGGTGGTTTTTTTTTATTTGGAGCTGCGTCGGTAAACTAGATTTGTTCCCTTTTATTATTCTAAGAATAGAACTACTTTCAATACTGAAGATTCGTCCTTTATTTCGATTAACCTTCGCTTTACCAATACCCACCCGGGTGGCTTTTTCGTTTTTATTTTTTTAATATTTTCCTTAAATTTGTTTCAGTTAAAAATAAATTTCTTTTGGTATGGCAAAAACTTGTTCATCGCCTATAAACTTATTTGCAGTACCACACAGGTGGGTATTGGTAAACGATGTACATAAAAACCTTTGGTAAAGCGAAGGTTAAAAAATATTTGCCAACTAAATACACATTTAAAATTCCAGGTTGTTTGAAAGTGCTTAAAAGAATTTACTAAAGCTTTCAAAAACTTCTCATTTTAATACACCCTTTATTACAATAATATTTAAAGAATTTACACACAATGCGTTCATGCAAACATTTGCATATTTTTAAATTTTTTGTTTGTAATTAAAAACAGAAATTAACATATTAATTACATGTTCCAATACAGTCATTTTAATAAAAATATATAAATAAAAAAATATTTAACAATAGCAAATATTTTATTGGGTGTATAATTTAAAAATGCGGTATTCACAACAGATAGCGTATCTTTTACAAATGGTTTATGTCTTTAATAACTTATATAATTGTAGGGAGTAAACATCTGTGTTTTATTCTTACAAAGCTAATAGTGTAAACACTAGCGTGGCCGTTAGTTGTATGGAGAACTTTTTTTTTTATTTCTTATATTCTCCCCCCCCCCCCCCAATTGGTTCAGTTTTATGTAAAAAAAAATACAAAAAAATTTCGTAGCGATAAGTTTTGTTTTAGGGGGGGCGTCCACCCTCAAAGTTTGCCTTCAAGCCATTTATTCAAATGTAATTTTTTTGCATAGGACTATCTCTTAAAAACAACATTTTACAAATATATGATATATGGCAATATTTTAGATCTTCTAGTCAACAACATTAGCTTCTTAAGAATATTAGCCTATTTAGGAAAATAATTAAGAAAATAACAATAAAATACCAAACATCTAATATACGTTTTAAATATAAAAGGTGGATTTAATGTCAAGTGACCCAATTTTGAAATCGATGTCTTCCGATTTGGATGAAATTTGCGGCAACGCTAGTCCTATTGAATAGTAGTTTAGACACAGTTTAGTTTCAGAGTCAGAGGGGGTCAAGGTTTGCCATACAGGTGTTCTTACTCATCCATGTAACTTATTACCTCTTGGTATTAGCAATTTTTTTAGCAAAATTTTTTTGTTTTAAAAAAAAAAAGTTTTAAATATTTTTTTTTTATATTTAAAACTTAGTTTCTATTTTTTTTGCCCAGTTTTCAATTTAAAAAAAAATTAAAAAAAAAACAAAAAAAATTTTTTTAACCCTTATGTGAGTGACAGGGTAACCGGGTAACTTTTTAAACTTTAATTCCATGTTTTGTTTGTTTAAAGTTTCTTAACGGAGTGGAACCTCTTGAGAACTCTTATTATTGTGTTTTTAATATATTTAAATAAACATTAGCTTAGTTTCTTAATTTGAGAGGGTTCTGTGGGTCAATTTATATTTTGCACCCTTAACGGGGTGACAGAATCCCGGGTACCTTAACGAAAATATTTAAAATAACATTTATTTTTTTGTATTGCTTAATTTATTGTAATGAAAATCAGCTTAAAAGCATGTTGAATTGAATAAACTGGAATATTTTTTACTTTTCACATGAATGAAAGTTAAAAATTTAAAAACAAGTAAGAAAGTATAGTCGGTCAAGCCCGACCATATGATACCCTACACCACAGTATTTAAAAACACATCATGCTTATGTGTCCATATAAATATAGATTTATCTATGCTTATAAGCTTCATGAAAATTGGTTTGAAAGTTTGCGAGAGGCAGAAATTGCCCCCTACCTCCCGTTGTGGTCCTATTTTTGAAAAACTGTATAACTAATGTGTCCATATAGATATGGATCTATCTATGTTTTAAATTTCATTAAAATCGGTTTGAGAGGCAGAAATTGCCCCTATCTCCCCTCGTGGTCCCATTTTTTAAAAAATGCATACATTTTGTGTCCATATAGATATGGTTCTATCTATGTTTTAAATTTTATTGAAATCGGTTTGATAGTTTTTGAGAGGAAGAAATTTCCCCCTATCTTCCCTCGTCGTCGTACGATTCGGCCCATTTTCAATAGGCTTGGTCCTTGGGCCAATAAAAACCTATGACCCGAATGTCATAAAATTATCTCCAAAATTGCGAGCTGTACTTTGCGCACAAGGTTACATGGACAGCCAGCCAGCCAGCCTGCCAGCCAGCCAGCCAGCCAGCCAGCCTGCCAGCCTGCAAGCCTGCCAGCCAGCCAGCCGGACGGACATCGTTAGTTCGACTCAGAAAGTGATTCTAAGACGATCGGTATACTTTAAGGTGGGTCTATGACCAATATTTTAAGGCGTTACACACATCAGCACAAATGCATAATACCCTCTCCACTATTGTGGTGTGGGTATAATAAAAAGACAGTGTTAGTTATTTCGTATATTTTGTTTATATTGTTTATTCAAACAAAAGACTGAAGAAAGCACAAAAAAAATTGAACTTTTATACACTTCACTATATAACAAATCAGAAAAATAAAAAAAAATTGTGTACTCAGATCCTTAAAAGAAGGATTCACACAGCTGACAGTATACTGATTGTTCGTTACAACTTTTGCACGCCCTCCGAGTTTTTCTATTTTTCGCACATAGAGCAACTGCCGACAACTCTGAAATTACTATTACTTTCACGCAAAATTACTCAGTGGATAATAAAGTTTTGAATATGTCGTTAGGTGTTCCTACATATATTTAAGCCAGGAGCAGTACCTCTGCGTTGTCGCAATTTCTGTTGTTGTATTAGTATTCCGGATAGGGATCGCCAGAATCATATGAATCCTCGTTGTCCTCTATTTATCTCATATGTTCTGCATCGGATGCTTCTGATATTATATCGCAAATGTTCAGAATATGTATGTTCACATTCGTTTTATGTCTCATTTGTATTGGAGGAATCTAAGCATGCTTGTTTAGAACAAAAAGCCAATGTATTAAACTTTACCTTCTTCTTGCGCTCACCGAACTTATTCATGTATGAACTTAGTAATGTATGAAAGCAGTATGTAGCAAGTAGATGAATTTGTCGATCAATCACAAAGTAAAAGGGAAATCCCCCGATTCGTGTTTATGTTAGACATTGCAAAAACTTATATTTTACATTTTGTTAAATGAATTTTCTTGTATATATTGTAATATAATGTAAAATTTTCGTATTTATAGTAGTATGTGGTACCCGGGTACCCTGTCACTCTGTTAAAGGTGTTTTTTTTTTGTCACTCACATAAGGGTTAAAAAGATTGATCAAATAGCTATCTAAGCTGCTTGGGACAAATTTTACTAACACCAATAGGTAATAAGTTACATGGATGAGAAAGAACACCTGCATGGCCAAAATTTCAAACTTAGACCTCCTCTAAATCAGAAACTTTTTAACCAATCTTGTTGAAAATTTGTGTCTAAACTAAATAGGACTAACCATGGTGTAAATTTCATCCAAATCGAAAGAAATCGATTTCAAAATTGGGTCACTTGACATTAAATCCGGCTAAATATATATAAAACGTATAAAAAAGTTTGGTATTTCATTGTTATTTTCTTAATTATTTTCTAAACTATTAATTTTAGCAAAAAACTTTCTTTGAGGCTAATGTTGTTGACTAGAAGAGGTAAAATATTGCCATATATCATGTTCTTGTTAAATGTGGCTTATGCAAAAAAATGTTATTATAATATAAGAAACCAAAAAAAGAAAATAACGGCCATCATAGTAAACACTATACTAAAATCTTTGGATGAAGTTTCCTGACAATCTGGCCTAAGCAACCAGTGAAATGCGCATAGGAATAGCTTATCCCATCAACAATAAATTTCAGTTTATTAATAGTATGAAATGGGAATTTAGCACATTTAAACGATACCTTGTTAATTAATTTTTGAATCCCAAGAGAAACTTTGAAAACAATGTTTTAACTTTTAATTTTGCTTTGAGAATGTCGAATTTTGACGTGTGTGAAGATAAATATGAAAAGTTATATTCGTTTTTAAAAAATATCGACTGCGATAAAAAATATTTTAAAAAAATATCGCATGCGTATTATAAAGAAAATACGATTATTTATACAAAATTTTACAGTTTTTATGAAAAATTAATAATTTTTGTTTAATATTTAAAACTAATTATATATTTATTTAGTCTTTTTATATTAAAATTTATGATTTTTGAAAAAAATACGACTTAGAGTGAAATTCTCATGAAAGTGCTGTGTGAGGGATATGGCCACTGTGTCCAAACCCTTCGATCTCAGGAAATCAAACCTAATGGAAAATAAAGACTATGGACAGGGCTACAATAACCTATAAGCACTTTATCCAAATTGTATTTGTGAAAATTTTTATACATTTTTGAAAATTTGACTTAGAGTGAAATTCTCATGAAAGTGCTGTGTGAGGGATATGGCCACTGTGCCCAAACCCTTCGATCTCAGGGAATCAAACCTAATGGAAAATGAAGACTATGGACAGGGCTACAATAACCTATAAACACTTTATCCAAATCCAAACATATTGCGGCATTTGTTGAAAGTAACAAATTTAATTGCGGAACTCTACATACTGCAGCTATGATCAATTATGATTTAATTATCAGATTATGGTGGCCTTGTCCATAGTCTTCATTTTCCATTAGGTTTGATTCCCTGAGATCGAAGGGTTTGGACACAGTGGCCATATCCCTCACACAGCACTTTCATGAGAATTTCACTCTAAGTCGTATTTTTTCAAAAATCATAAATTTTAATATAAAAAGACTAAATAAATATATAATTAGTTTTAAATATTAAATAAAAATTATTAATTTTTCATAAAAACTGTAAAATTTCGTATAAATAGTCGTATTTTCTTTATAATACGCATGCGATATTTTTTTAAAATATTTTTTATCGCATGCGATATTTTTTAAAAACGAATTTAACTTTTCATATTTATCTTCACACACGTGAATTTTGTGCTAACTAAGCATTACAAATATTAACTTCGTTTAAATGCACCACGTCACATTTACGAGATAGCAGTACATTTGTGTTTTTCGATTAATATGTTTCAGGCGAATTCCAGAGTGAAATACTGATTCGATGAAAATATATTTTATATTTTTTGAAAGGCTACTAAATTATATGATTTTTACTTCTTATCCGATTTCGGTCCATTCTGTCGTAAAATTTTTGGTAATCAAATGGGAATATGCAATAAAATTATTAAATTATGAATTTTGTTATTATCCTTTAAATCACCCTTGTGATTAAGTACTGAAACCCATTTTTTGTTTAAAAAATATTTTTTAGTAACGAAATATTTGACAACTTACGTAACTTACCCTCGTGTTTGGTTTTCAACACATATGTATGAGACAAAGTTTCTGTCGACACGTGTGAATATTTTGCATATTTTTGCGAAGTGCATGCAATGTATGTTTTATAAAGTGAGTTCTTATATTAAATAAACACAATCTTTTTATGTTTTATTGTTTATCACAAACGGGATAAATACATCATTAATGTTACGTCAATTATGACTTTGATTACAAACGAACTGTGACGCCACATCAAAGTAGACAGACAAAGCATATTTGTGAAAAACCACACGCGAGGGTAGCTAACGTAAGTTTTTTGAAGGTGATTTAAGGGTTATTTGTGGTAAAAAATTAAAAAAATTGTTGAAAGTTGTTAACATTTTTGTAAAATATAAATTTACATGTTTTTTCAAATGTGTTTTCTAAGTCAAATTACAATTTATAAAGTTTCATACTTTAATAGTCTTATTCCTTCAATATTTTCTAGAAATATTTTCTATGCACTATCAGATTTTCTGTTTGTATATTTCTTTTACGAATCTTACTTTAGCTATCCTTTGGAAAATATTGAAGGAATGAGACACCATGAGAACTAAGTTCCCAGATTCTATATTTGCAAAATCTTAGATTAGATCCACTAAAACTCAGCCATTTTTTACTCGACCGATTATACACTATTCGACGCTAATTTAGTATCCCTTCAAACAAGATATATAAATCTCAAAATGTGGAGTGTTATGAATGATATAAAAAAAATTTCAAAAATTATAATTCCGTAGGACTGTGTTATTTGAGGAAAGTTTGGCTTAACTCAATCACTTTGAAAAAAAGTTGAGCTGAAGCACATCGATTGCTTACCAAAGCAACATATTTAGCATAAATTTTATTTTGCAAAAAATAGTTTGTGCAAAAAGCGTTTAGGTAAGCCAAAAATGTTCAATGTTGATGAGTGGACGGTATTATTGTAGTCAAACTCAAGGAGAACTTACAAAATTATTTGGCTCCATTTCAGCAAATATTTTAAAACATTTGCAAGCAGAGAGTTCATCTACAAGCAAGAACATTTGGTTCCATACGAGTTTAAGCCGAGTGACGTTAAAAACGAGTTCGCATGTCCGAAAAGTGGTTAAAAGATCTTGAACGGAAGTATTTTTTGCATTGAATCATTACAGACGATAGGAAAAGTGGATTCATTAGGACAAACCAAAGTGCTAGAAATCTTCCAGGCATCAACGGTATAATAAAATACCTGTACCAATATTTCAAAATAAAAACAAAATTCCGCATTTTTAAGTTACACACCCAATAGATATTAAAATCATATTTGGTTGAGTTAAGTTTATAGAATCCAGTATGCAAAATGATTGGAATTTATATCAAGTATGTTTTTCGTTAAAATGCATCGATTTTGTTCTCAATGTAAAGTCGATACCAGACGTGTTTTGCTATTTGATGCGTGGACCTATTTATTGTATATTTTTCGACTCGATTCGTAATAAAATAATTTACAAATTTTATATAGAATTTTTTCAAAAATATTTCTTAAGCTGTGTGTCTCGGATTATGGGCTTGAGAAACGTACGGATTTTGTCATGGGCATGACCTGGCTGTATAACAGGTAGCAGGGGACTAAGCCTTCTTGGGGCTATTTGGCTGAGTAGGGTTGGTTTTTCTTCTCGTCTGATGGTAGTTTCCCATATTTCTTGTGTTTTTCGTTCTTTTAATTGCCTAATTTCTAAAATTATCTTACTTCTCAAGGCGTTATTATGAACCATACCAAGATTAACTTCCCACCAGCCTTTCTTCATTATCTCCCTGCCTAATGTAGAATTTGACTTTAATCAGATTGTAAAATTTTTCTACTTTTCCAATTGTAATATGACACTTGATCATAAAGAGGGTATTAACTAAATTTTTAAACATTTTCAGCAAAACAATTTTTAATTTAAGGGAAATTAAAAAAAATTTTTAAACCAACCGTTTCATTACCAAAAAGTAGACAAAAAAGCGCAAGTTTTTTTAAGCGGGTAGATGTGAATATCACGTGTCGATGTGGACAAATTTGGATTTTTAACAAACTTAAATTTTTAGTTTTTTATCTTTTCCACGATTTCGTAAAATACTTTTTTAATGAAAGATTTTTGAAATTGTTTTCAAAATCTTGAAACTTATCAAACCATTTACTGAACAAGGCCTATGACCTTCATTGTAGACAATGAATGGACATTTTTATGTGTAATTAATGAAAATTTTAACTATAATTTTTACTTAAAAAAAATCATTGTAAACTATATTTTTTTTACTTCTAAGTTGACCCTGGCAAATGCATTCCCCTCATTATATTTTTTTTATCGATTATTTGTTCGACTTGAAAGTACAATTTATTTTTGTTTTCTTCCCCCGTATTTACAAAATTTTCGTTGGTATTAACCTGAATTTAATTCAAGTTGAAATGTGTAAATGTTGATTGTTACTTGTGTAAAAAAAAATCAATTTGAAAACTCAATCATGTAGAAAATTACATCTCCATATTTTTGAAGGTATTTTCTAGTATTTATTATAACCTCCACCGCGAGTGGCGAACAAGGGTATATATACTAAGTTTGTCATTCTGTGTGCACATTTTAAGATATTCATCTAAGACCCCATAAAGTATAAATATTCTGGATCTATGTCGTTTTAGCAATGTCCATCCGATAATAACTTTCTCACTTCCGAAATACTCATTAGAAAATATAAATATTGTTGTCGAATTCTATCTAGTTCTCCCTAGCAGTTTGAAATGGAAAGTAGGAAAAGAGTTTAGGATCCAAACGGGGACAAGCCGCCTTCAAAAACTAAAATTTTTATTCTATTAACAAAGATCGGTCCATATTTAACTATGGATCGAATGTCAAGTACTCTCCCCAAAATCACTTTAATACGTCCAAACCGAAACGAATAACGAATTATAGTTTTTTTTGGTGAAATTATATCCAATTAAGTTTTATATTACTAGAAACTACGTCACACAATTTGGTAATAATCGGTCCATAATTTAGCACAGGTTCCATGCAAGACGTACTCTCCGAATACACTTAAATACGGCTAAAATCATTACGAATAACAACACTGGGGAACTGTCATTTTGCGGCCTGGAACTTTATTGCAAATTTTTACTAATTTGAGGTCGCTGATTTGAAATCTAATCTTAATTTTTCTCTTTCAGCTCGACTTTTCGAGATATACCATAATGTCCAATTTAAGGCACTTGCACTACATACATATATTGAAATAACTTGAAAAAGGTTAGACATATTCAGTTAAAAAAATTTAAATAAATGTTTTAGAACAAAACTGTGTATTTTGTCGCATTTTTATTTTTTTTTATTTTTTTTTAAAGAACAAAAAATTTTTTTATTTTTAAAATTATATTTTTTTCAAAACTTTAACGATATCTCTAAAACTACTGGGCAAATTTAAAAACAATGTAAGAACGGCTTAAAGACAATATTATTGCCGAGTTTTGTATTTTTTTAAACTGAATATGGTGAACCGTTTTCAAGTTATTTTAATGTATGAAGTGCAGACTAGATTTGAAATCAGCGACATAAAATTATTAAAAATTTACCATAAAGTTCCAGGCCGCACAAAAACTTAAAATTTGTTCCCTTGCGCAATAATAATACAGCAAGCTCAGATTTAATAAAGATTAGTTCCAAATTTATCAGTGATCCCATATAAAGCCCACTCTGTAAAGATTCTAGCTCTCATTGGAGGGTATCAAAGGTTCGGCACTGCCGAATAACTTGTTCTTACTTGTTTTAAATTTGTTTAAATAAATGGAATGGGAACTTAACTTTTAATTCAATGACAAATATGCTCTTGATAGCGAAACAAATTGTTGTTGTGTTTTTTTTCTTGTCTCTAGTAATTTTTTACAAAATCATTGTAATTTTTTTATTACAATTATAGCAGTATGTATATAAAACTGTAAATGTAAATCTATGAAAAAGTGGGTACACGAAAAGATTTAAAAGACAAAAAGACCGATTTATAAATAACTCATATCTAATTCTATATATTTATAAGATACTAGCTTTAACCGCTGCACTTCGATAGTTTATTCAGCACCTGCCTGCAACTTTGATAACCTCCACAGAGAGTTTAACTTTTTCAGGTGTGTGCTTTATATGGGATCAATAAATAATAAATCAATCAATCTTTATAAAAACTGACCTTAGAGTATTTTAACTCGCTGATGCTTAAGGAGTATTAAAATATATTCCAAGTCATATAAAACTTTATTTGACCTAATTTAAATAAAATAACATCATTTGTTTCAGAAAATTTATCATGCGTATTAAAGTGATTCACAGGGCTTTTATATTGGACCTATCGTTAATAGCTAATCGTTCATCACAAAATTCGGTTAAGTAATTTCTAATCTTATGAAACTATTAAAAAAGAACCAATTTAAATTCAATAGCGTTAATCGTTATGGTTTTAGGCTTACTAAAGTGTTTTCCGACAGTCGTCTTTATATGGGCCTTTGGTGAATTAATGACTGATCTTCACGAAATTTAGCAGAGTGATTTCCAGGCATATTGTTTCTGCAAAATTTAATTAAAATTTGTACATTCTGTCACCAATTTATGTTAGTTTTTGTAACATAAATAGAAATTTTTTAGCAATGTTATTCCACATTTGGGTTCAAGCTCTTTTTCTACTGAACCGATTACGCTGTATTTGAATCTGAAACCGCTTAGGAAAACTAGAAACGATTTGACACCGAAATGGTATTAAGTTTAGTCTTTCGAAAGTGAGCGTGTGAGTTTTCAACAGACGGACAAGACTTATGTGCTGTTTTCACAACACAAGTGATTGAACGTGTAGTAAAATTGATATGAAAAGCACTCAGTTTTTTGAGTGTTTTTTTCATATAAATTTTACCACACTTTCAATCACTTGTGTTCTGAAAACAGCACATTAATCGAATTAGAATTACTTAAGGGTCCAGAATATATAGACTTTATGGAGTCTTAGATGAATATTAAAAAAGTTTCACAAGTTTCACAAGTTTCACATTCTTCGCTACTAGTGGTTGTGATTTTGATTAACATGAGCATCTGCAGTATTAGGAATGGGCAAAAAATATCGATATATCAGAATATCGATATTTAAAAAAAATCGATATATATCGCTGATATTTAAAATACCGATATATCGATATTGAAATGCGACTATCGAATTCGATATTTTTTAATTTAGTTCATTAAGAACTCAAAATTTTAACCGTTTTTCAAACAATATGTTTTTGAAGAATTGCCATCACTGCTTGCATCATATGTTTTTTTAATGCGGTTGTGGAAAAATATATTTGCCTATATATATTTGGAATAATAAGATTTGTGCATATATATATATATATTAAATTTTTTAATTTGGTTATAGTTTCAGCAACTTTCGTTCGATATATCGATATTTTTGAAATAATAAATATCGATACTCTTAAAAAATATCGATTCGATATATTTTTTCAATCTGCCCATCCCTATGCAGTATCACTCAATTCACATGATGGCTTTTATGACGTCGTTTTTTTCTTGATTCCCTTTTAAAGAAACTTCCCAAATCTCTTTGTGTTCATACGATGATTTTTGGTTGCATGTCTTTTTTTTATTTACAGTATGCCCTTGATTATCCGTCATTTTATTAACCGGCAGCTTCAATTAACTGAAAAATAAAATTTTTTTTGCATTAATTTAAACTACCTCTATTATCCAATATTACCTCCGAAATTATAAACAAATAATTTTTTTTCGTTTAGTTTTGAACAATCAAAACACATTTAAATAAACGAAGAAAGAGAATTTCCCAACGTACTGGAAGCATGTTCTGCACAAATTTCTTTTTTCCTCATGTTTACACAATAATACATTATATATTAACATAAAATAAGAAATACACCAAAAAAAAAAAAAATAATTAAGAATGTTTCCGGTCCCGTCAAATTTCGATAATCGAGGTCTCACTGTATTTACAACCACACACTTCTAAGTAAGAAAAAGAATAAAACGTTAAAGAAAAAGTTAAAAGAGAAATATAAAATACGACTTGCAAAACACAAAACAAGTCGTTTTGTTTACCCCTCATTCTTCTCTACACCGCTCACCAACAAACCAAAAGAGACGTCGAAAAAGCGACGTCGTAAAAGCCTCCATGTGAATTGGCTGTATGGCCTAATCTCATGGTGGTTTTCAACCACTTGGATATTTAATATGCATTTACAAAGTGCCCCCGAAAATCATTTTTCATTCACAGACTGCATGCCGAATATATTGTTACGTTTTTCCTTTAATAAAACGCGTTTGAGTTCTTTTAATTGCAAATCCGAATAAAAACACACACTTATTCAACTTAACAAACTTTATTGAAATTAATTATTTTGTTCACAATTGTTAGTTACGAACAGAACCGTTTTTCAAAACAGACTAAACTAATTTTACATGAGTCACCCCTTTTATATTTCATAATTATTTCTAGATTTTTCCTGAACCTTCCCGTAAAAACTATTTATTATGTTCTATAACCATTTCTAGAAATGACTGGGAAATTTATATAGGAATTATTTTAAAATAACAGTTGTGTTGAAAATTATACATGACAATTTTAACTAACATAAAACTATAACTTATAAGATAACTTATAACTATAACTATAAATAATTCTTAGATAATTTAACTTTCGTAACAATATAATCCGCCAAATCATACCCTCCCCTATGATTGGAGCTGAGCTATCTAACCTCCACTGCTAGTCGATTCAAGGAAGTTCCCGTACTGATAGCAACAGAAACCAAGGATGACTTAAACATTGCAGCAGGTGCAAACTCCAAATGGGCTTCCCTACGAATAATTACACCCTGTATTTAGACACGATATGGGTATAACCACAGCCACATCGTGCTCTCCTAAACTATTCCTCGGGATTCAAGAAACTTTTCTGGGAAAAGCATACTAACTAACGGATACCTCATTAAGAGTCAGACCGGTTTGTTTAGTGTGGAGCCACTGACTCCTGAGGCACCTTCAGTTAAGTACTGAGGTACAACTTCGGACTCCCTGAAATTATTAGACCCCAAAGAGTCCTGTCATTTCGGATGTGTGCAGCATCCTTGGCCCAATAAAAATGGAGCTTCAAACGAAGGTGTTTGAACATGTTCGGAGGCTATTGTCGGTGACAATAATATGGTTAAATAAAACATAATATGTTTACAATTTTCTTTTAAAATAGTATTGTTGGAGGTAACCATATTTAAACATGTTTTTCTCTGGGTGTAGTTTCCTTAACAAAAGATATTTAGTATTCACTTTGTTTATGGGGGGTAAGCTTTCCCCTGATACTAGTAAGGAGGATATTTAATCTAGTGATTCATAGAAAGTTTGAAAGCTTTAGCTATTACTGTTTTGTTTTAATAAACGGTAATAGGTATTAACTTTTTAAGGGGCTAACTTTCCCAATGCCCCTACCGAAGCATTTTAAACCTATTAATACATTTCAGCATTGTTGGCTTGTGTTATATTCCAAAAATGTATTTTGTATGCCTTCCCTCTTTCATTTTCTCCCTTCCCTCTTTCTTCTTCTAATGAAACAAAGTACAGTTTTTTATTCGTCTTCCCTCTTTTTCATAGTGTTGTCAACTCAGTGAGTTTCGCGCTAGTTAGTGATTATTACCAGAACATGGCTGATAATTTTTATTTTAAATGTTGAAAGAAAATATGATAAGAAAAGTTATTTTAAATTTCAATTAAAACTAAAGATTTTTAAATTAAGTGTTTTTTCTAAAAATACGCGTTCGAGAATTTTGGTGCATTTTAAAATTAAAAAGTTGATAATGCTGGACGGGGACCAAGACATATCTGAAACATGAAAATTAGTCCTTTAAAGCCACCAATATTAAAATCGTTCAAATCTTTCGTGTACGCACTATATGACAAAGTATTTACCATTTCAAATTTTAAAGTTTTTTTTTTTGTTTGTTAAAGTTTTTATACAATTTACAATTTTGTTTACACAATTATTCTTGTTTTTTCTATAAACTTGCATGTCATCGTTTAATTTAATTTAATGTGAATGTCTTTTAAAAAAATTAAGCTATTTTTCCGCCAACAATTGTTAAAAAATGTCAGTAGTTTAATTAAGAAAAAAAAAAAAAAAATAATAATTTGATCGATTTTATCAACAATTGGAATTAAATGAACAATAACTATTGTAATTATTTGAATATGGGCTTGTTGTTTTAATTATACCCACAGTCCAAAGGGTATTAAGCGTTTAGCACCAACGATGTGTATAACACGTTTTAGTATACCGCAAAATTCATTAAAAAATAAAAACAAAATTTAAAATTTTTTATTTGTTTTAAATAAACGAACTATGCGCTCGTGTTCTAAAAACAGGCAGTAAGAATCACTTTTCAAACCGATCTAAAGGCGAAGGTCCGCACCATGCGGTCAATTCTTTCGTTTCATTTTATAAGTTTCTTTTATGCGCCAAGTTTGTTGTTCTTATTTTAATTAAAGAAAAATGATTTTCGCAAAAAGAAATTTACCACACAAATATATTTTTCGATAATATTAAAAATAAAATAAACATTATTTTTCGTCATCCTTGGCTCTCAAAAACAGCAACCTTTTTTCAAGACACATGCGACGCATACAATAGAAGAAGGTCAAACTACTTCATGCGTTCGATACGTATGTCTATGCGTTCTACGCGTTTTGCTGTGTAGCTCGTCAGAAACAATTACAATGATTCTACTTTTTTAAAAGATGCACAAAACGCAACAACGAATAGAACGCGTGGTGTGGACCTCTAGCTTAACTATGTCCGAACAGCTGGCTTGCTGGTTGTATGTCTATATAAAGCTTGTTCATAATTTGATATTATTTGCTACATTATTTCTAACACAGAAAAAATAACAAGAATAAGTATGTAATTAATAAAAGTTTTTTAATACTCATAAAAACTTATTAATTATTAACAAGTAAGAAAGTATAGTCGGTCAAGCCCGACCATATGATACCCTACACCACAGAATTTAATAACACATCATGCTTATGTGTCCATTTTAAAATGGATTTATCTATGTTTATAAACTTCATTCAAATCGGTTTAAAAGTTTGTGAGAGGCAGAAATTGCCCCCTACCTCCCCTTGTGGTCCTATTTTTGAAAAACTGTATAGCTTATGTGTCCATATAGATATGGATCTATCTATGTTTTAAATTTCATTAAAATCGGTTTGAGAGGCAGAAATTGGCCCTATCTCCCCTCGTGTTCCTATTTTCTTAAAAATGCATAGCTTATGTGCCCGTACAAAAATGAATCTATCTATGTTTTAAATTTTATTAAAATCGGTTTAATGGTTTCTGAGAGGAAGAAATTTCCCCCTCTCTTCTCTCGTGGTCCTACGATCAATTCAATAGGCTTGGTCCTTGTGCCAATAAGAACCTATGACCCAAATTTTATCAAATTATCTTCAAAATTGCGACCTGTACTTTGCGCACAAGGTTACATGGACAGCCAACCAGCCTGCCAGCCAGCCAGACGGACATCGTTAGTTCGACTCAGAAAGTGATTCTAAGTCGATCGGTATACTTTAAGGTGGGTCTAGGACCAATATTTTAAGGCGTTACACACATCAGCACAAATGCATAATACCCTCTCCACTATTGTGGTGTGGGTATAATAAACCATATTTAAGAAAATATTGCTAAAATTTTATTCATAAACGAAAAAAAGTCTATTAAAGCTTTAATAAAACATTCATAAAGTAAGAAAATTTAATGTTGGATTTACCCTTCTTTAAGCCAAAAATAAAGTTACATTTTGATAAATGTTTGCATTTTATGATATTTTTGTGAAATTTGTTTAAAAAAAATAATAATAACATTTAAAAAAAAATTTTTTTAAGAAACGCTTTTCTTAAAAAAGAACATTTAAAAAAAATTTTGCCCCCCCTAGATTTTATCCTGGCTACGCCCATGTATTCGTGTATTGTCATCGGGAATATGCATGCCTGCAAAGTTTCATCCATTTGCATTGAGTAAAAGGCGGTCAAAAAAGCATTTTACAAAAAAAAAAAAAAAAAATGTTTGCCTGCCCACCTCCCCTAGATTTTATCCCGGCTTCGCCCATGTATTCGCGTATTGTCATCGGGAATATGTATGCCTGCAAAGTTTCATCCATTTGCATTGAGTATAAGGCGGTTAAATTAACGTTACAAGATTTGATTTTCCGAAGTGAAGCTAAAGAAAAAGTTTTAAAAATGTTGCCCCTCTAGATTTTATCCTGGCTACGCCCATGTATTCGTGTACTGTCATCGGGAATATCCATTTGCATTAAGTAAAAGACGGTCAAAAAAACATTTTACCAAAAAAAAAATTTTTTTTTGAACCCCCACCCTCCCATAGATTTTATCCTGGGTACGCCATGTATTCGTGTATTGTCATCGGGAATATGTATGCCTGCAAAGTTTCATCCATTTGCATTAAGTATAAGGCGGTTAAATTAACGTTACAAGATTTGATTTTCCGAAGTGAAGCTAAAGAAAAGGTTTTAAAAATGGAGATGTTTATTTTATTATATAATATTTTAAAAATTTGTGATATGATTTAAATGAATGCGTTCAGAGGCAAATGCAGATATTCTCTTTAATTATTTTTAAAATTATTGCAATTGGTTTTTTGTTATGTTTAAAAGAACGAATTGTTGTTCAAAATATTAAAAAATTAAAAAAATAAGCAAAAAAAATAATAGTGATGCTAATAAAAAGTAAACAAACTTTTCATTCGAATACTTGCTAACCGTTTATTTAAAAAAAGGTTCAAACAAACATTTTTATAATATCCTTTGTCAAAATTTTGTTCAGAAACTAAAATAATATCTAGTTTTATATTATGAGAATATTTTTTAAGATCTTAAATTAAAAAAAAAAAATTAATTATAGAATATTATGTGAACCGAAGAGAAGCAATAAAATGGCAACAAAACGTAAAATAAGTTGCCATACTTAAACATAAAATCGCTACAAACAGTTAATAGTTAAAAAGCTGTTATTGTACGTTTATGAATACGCATATAAGAGGTTTATAAGACATAAAGTGTTTTATAGTTATTTCATACTTTGAACTTAAAATAAGAACTTTTTATGAATATGGCCGTTTACTTATATTTTTAAAAATTCTTGCAATTAAATTGTTTGTAAATTGTCATATTAACAATTTGTTTTAGCTGAAAAAATAAAATAATTTTCTGTCAATAATTTTCAACACAAAATTAAAAAATTCAAAATTTTTTTGATTTTAATCTCTTTATGCCCGTAATTTCTACAAATAGATATCTAGCTGTGTATAGATATCTAAGGTTTTCATAATTTTAAAACGTATTTCTTACCTTCGGGTAAAATTATAATGTATTTTACATCATCGATATTCGATAGTTTATTCGCGTAGGGAAAATTTACATTAAAATAATCAAAATAGTTTTACAGGATAGGTTAAGAAAACTGTTAGGTACGAACCAGGCGTGGATTCAGGGGGGGGGGGGGGGAATAAGAAAATTTCCCCCCCGTAAATTATAAAAATATGTTTTGTTAATTTCGATAATACAAGAACTCCCATAATAATATTTTTTTAATGTACAAAATTTTTGTTTTTATTGTTTTTTATGTTTTATTTTTTTTATGGAATCTCTAACGAAATTTTCAATAAGTATTTTTGTTTTTTTTTTTTTTATTGAATCTCTAACGATTTTCAATAAGTATCCACATCTTAATCCTAATAGTTATTTATTAGATATTTCCAAAGAAACATTTAATTTACCGTATTCAATTACTTATTGTTCTACATTCAATCCCAGCAGGTGCCATCTATATTCAAAGAATAAACGTTTGACTTGATAATGCGTGCGTCTAATTTATTAAAAAGCCTTAGTATTTGCAATATTTATGTATAAATGTGTTATATGAATCAAAATTCTATTCGATAATTTTTGACCAAAGCACGGATTTGTCGGGGAAAAGCCAGATTTCCCTATCTTGAAGATATTTCAACATACAACAAAAAGTTGTTAGGGAAGAATTTATTGGCTTTGTTGTAAACGCATTTGAAGAGGCTTCAAAAGATATTGATGACGTTGATGTGTCAATTGATGCGAAGGCACTATCATCAATAGTTCTTAAAGCTTTGACAAATTTGGTGTAGGAGATGGAACAGATGGGGGGTGAACTCTGATGTCAGCAGAAAATGGAGCTGTTCAAAATTTCTGGAAAAGCGACAAATGCGAAACAAACGCCTTGCTATTCCCATAAATTAAACAACTCAATTTCAAAAAGAAATAAAGTGCCATTAATACAAAAAATTGTGTCATTTGTTTAAGAAACGACAAAATTGTTTAAATATAATCATCCCAAGCGAAAAACAGTTTTAGCAAAGTATTTGGGAGCCAAACTCTCTTCATTATGCATCTTTGCAACAAGTGTACATCATATAGTAGAAACTTTGGAAAAAATATCTGAGTCGAAAGGAAGTAGTATCTCTACCTTTATATAAAGGAGCTCACTTAGTACTTTTAAATTTATTTGCGGAATATACATATTAAGTGTGATACCTATTGTAACACAGCCACTTAGTATCATTTTACAAAAGCAAGATATAGATCTTCAAAAAGGATCAAGCCTTATCAAAATTTTTATCATGTGCCTTGAAGAAAAAAGAAATAAAGCCGAAGAACAATTTAAAGCGATTTTTTAAAAAGTTAAAGTTATTTGCGTTCAAATCGAGGTTCCAATCGAAAAGACAAAATTTGAACGAAATAATCACTTCCAAAATGTTGAAGATTACTACCGAGTTGTAGGTTACATTCCTCTTATTGAATTTATTTTAGAAGATCTCAAAACATCTTTCCCAATAGATATCCTAAATGTATTGAACATACCTAAACTTCAACCTCAAAGTGTAATCAAGTCATATGGACAAATCCTGCGTAACGAACGCTACACTCGCTCGTGTTTTCTGATTGATATATAACAATTTTTTGGCCTTTTAAAAGAGATAGCTTCAACTTATATATAGTATTTAGTGACATTAATATGTACTTACGAATGGCATATATCATAATTTCTTAGCAAGCATTTGTTGCGAAATAATTAATCACAAAGTTTTAATACGCACGCCACAAAACTTAGAAGCAACTTTAAAAGTTGAAGGGTGTTTTCCTAGTTTTTAGCGAATTTTCCATCATAAGGTATACAAAGTCTTATTCCTAACCTGGCGTTTACATTTGCCAGTACTGGCAAGACAGTAGCAATACATGCAAACATTTTCACTAATACATGCACACTTTTCCAACTGTCTTGTCTACCCAACAGACCAAAACAGAGAAAAATGTAAATGAGTTGTAGAACAAGCATATCATAAGAGATTTTCTACAACATGACAACAAATATGATTACAAATGACTTATTCTCGCTATAGTTTTGTAAGTGTTTTTGAGAATGATGTCCCGTTATATGACGCGTGCCTTAATTTTGTATTATTAGTTAAAGTTTTCAGTCTTTGTGTTTGGTTCGAAGAGTGAAGTGTTTTAAATTGTTTTAAACAGTGCACAATTGTAAAAAAGTGATTAAATTTTACATAAGTAAAAATCTTTTTGTAAATAGGCCATATAAATTTAAACAGAATGCTCGTAAAGTATGTAATCAATCTTATTAAAGTTTAGAAAAGTATTTTTCTGTAAGCTTGTTCTAATATTAGACTTCTTAGCTTATATTATATTATATACAAGTAATATTATCGCAAGGGATCAGTTTTCATTATTAAATAATTGTTTATAAGCCTTTTATAATAGTAATCACAACACTTTTCTAAGCTTTAGGCTTATGCTAGTAAACTTGCTACAAGTTATTTCTAAATCTTTTTGGTTTGTTGGGTACTGTCTAGCAAATTTTGCAGACAGTTTAATTGGACAGTGATTTGACATTTGCTAACAGTAATCTAAAGTTTTGTTAGCAAAAGAGAAAAAAATCAAAATGTAAAAAAAAATTAAACATATTTTGGTTCGATTTTTTATATTTTAGTTGAGTTTTATATTTGTTCACACAATAAAGTTATTTTAAGCTTTTTTTTTAATTTGTTTAGTTTATACAAAATATGTTAAGCTGAACTTGCGCTGCAACATTCACGTTTCACATATTTTAAAAAGTGAACTGTCTTAACTACTGTCTGGGCGCCTACGTCACGAAGACAGTTAGTAGTGTTTTTGAAAACTAATATGTATTTTCTTACTGTCTTGCCAGTACTGTCAAATGTAAACGCTGTGTAAAAGAAAGATAAATATAAGAGAACTCTAAAATCACTTATTCGCAGCTTAAAAATGTTGTAATTTTTTGATAAAATCCGTGAACCCTTTGTGACGCACGCTACAGTTTTTTTAGTACTATATAATAAACACAATTTTATTTATTTTAACAAAACAAATTATATATATTAACTAATTTTGTGATCATTAATGAATGTATGAATGAATATCAATCTTTTTTTTAACGAAATTTATATTGCGATGAGTCTGCTGGCTGTAAGTGCTATTTTAAGCTCAAAAGGCACCTAAAATAATGTTAAATTCATGTGTAACATCAAGAGATCAGGGAAGGGGTTATATTTGGTAAAAATTATTATATTAATGATCGTCGAAATACATATTTTTAAATATAAAAATTAAATTATACATCTAAAAAAATTAATATGAACAATTTTTGGTTTGTGGATATACCATTTATTTTAAAACCACAACTAGCTGATGAGCTGATTATATTTGATAAACGAGATTAACACATTTTAACTTGAGCCTGAACTGTTGCATTGGCAACAAACATGGAAAATATCTGAAAATCTATCAGATAACATTGTAGATGCTTTAATAAACTGTGATGAAGACATCTTCCCAAATCTAAGAAAAATATTTAAAATTTTCGTGTCAATGCTCGTCAGTAATGCTACAAGCGAGAGATCATTTCCTACCCTTCGTCGAATAAAAACATGGCTCAGATCAGCAATGACCGAAGATAGACTGTACTATCTCAATTTGCCTCACAAGGAAATCACAATTTACTTATTTAAAAAGATTAATTTATTTTAATTTATATTGAACGGATCTTTTATTTTATTTTTTATATAATATACATAGACCGTATTTACATTATGCAATTAACGCCGCAACTTTCGCTTGCAACTTTTTGTTTGTTAGCAAGAGGTGTAGGGAAGAAAACGGGGTTGAAAAAGTTTAAAAAATGCTTGAAAAAAATGTAAATGTAAATGTGAAAAGAGTTTCGTTAATTGCATAGTCTAAATGCGGTCATACATATATTGTTTTTAATAAACTTTTAGAAACAAATTTTTTACTTTTTTGTATCATACAAAATTTCCCCCCCGTAAGGCTCGGGCTGGATCCGCGCCTGGTACGAACACGACTAGGTATCTGTTTGTTGAAATTACGGGCATTAAGACTGACCATCTGAGTCCATATTTGGGGTAAGTAAAGCTATTATTAAAGACATCTTATCGAAATTTTAACGCGGTTTTATTTATCCTAGTTTTCAAATTAAAGTGGATATATAATGTTCGTATCAAAATAGGCTAATGTCGTAAGTGATAAAACTTAAAAAAATTAAATTTTTTGGTTTAAAAAACAATAACTTGAAAACAGCAAAATTGAACAAAATCATAAAATTTATAATGAAGTTTGAAGTTTTGTCTCAAAAACTGTTCTACTTTTGACAATTCTAACTTCATATTCGGATTCAGGGGAAAGCTTTACATAAAGATTAGCTGTCAGATTTATTTGGTTACGACTTTGTTGAAAATTTGTCACGTAGTGTAATCACCAGGCAAAGAATGCGAAGATATGTGAAAATTTCGGTGTTATTTTTAAATTTGGTTTTTTCTGGATTAAATATTCATGTTAAAGAAAACTTAATATAGAACAACATTTTTCATAAGATATAGCCCTAGAACATTTGTGAATAAGGGTTTGCTCTAAAATAAATATTACGGAAGTTATCAACAATTAAAGCCACCCATAGTGAGAAAAATAGCATTTTACAAACTTTGTGGGCTCATGGCACGCCCAATAACTATGCAAACGATCTAAAATTTTTTATATACATTTTTTTTCTAAATTGGAATTAATCTACACAGAAAAAAATTTCTGCGCGAATTAATCAAAAATAAAATCAGTTTTAATTAAATATTTAATCAGGTTAATTAAACATTTAATCAAGTGAATTAAACGTTTAATTAAAATATTGACAATTAAACATTTAATACACTTGATTAAAAGTTTAATTCACCTTATTAAATATTTAATTAAAACTGATTTTATTTTGGATTAATTCTTTTACTGGCGTAAAAATTTTTTTCTGTGTAAGGGGTTCGCCAAGTGAAAATACGAAAAAAACCGGCCACACTAGTCTGCATACACATCCTAAGTCTGTTTATGTTAAAGATTTTTGTGATGAGATTCTTTTTATATTTAAATAAATAACCAACATTTTTAATGCATTTCCTTCCTTCTTTTAAAAATGCAATAAATTTTTGCTGAATTTTCTTTTTTACTTGTACAATAATAAAAAAGGTATTTTAATTGTTAATTAAAATAATAAATCAATTGTTTATGTTATACTTTAAAGAACGTTTTAAGATTTTAATAATATTTTTACAAAAATTTTCTGTCCAACCTAAATAGAAGCGGCAGGTGTCCCATAGAATTTTAATAAAAAAAAATACCAAGCAAGCAATATGTTAATACCTATTTTTTAACCTGGCAGAAAAAAAATTCGATATGCATTCGATATTCTATTAACTTTAGAAAAGCGCTTGTGGGTCTTTTATTTCGATTGGCTTGTCTGTAATTTTTTAATACGTTAAACGAGTTTTAAGTGTAAGATCTGAAACTTACCAATTTTGAATTATGTTTTTAATGTTAATTTAATCCGCCTTACCTGCAAAGAATAAAGAAAAATTAAATTAGTAAAAAATTTTTTTTTCTAATTTCTATAATACATATACATACATATATAGGTATGCATAAAAAAACAAAACCAAAAAAAAAAAAATCTTATTAAAAAAGTTCTCACAGACCAAAAATATGACATGATATCAGTGATGTTAACCGTACGGTAATTACCCTTTTTTAGGGTAATTTTGGGCCGCAAAAGGTAGCAAGGTAATTTTATTTAAAATACGGTAATTTAAAGAAATTTGAATTTTTGTAGGTTTTATAATTTTAACGACCATTTTAGATTAAAAAAATGGATAAATGTTATACAAAAATTTAAGAACATTAAGTTTCTCCAAATGTTTTCGTAAAACCTATAAGTGCAAGATACGAAAAATTAAATTACACTTGTACATTATTAATTTTATATTTAACTTTTTGTTTGTTTTAAAATCAACATTTCTTAAACATAAAATAGCCGCGCTTAAATGTGGCTAAAGTTAAGTACAGATGGATTGATTTTATTGAAAATTATTTTACTGACTTATTCATAAAAATACAACAATTTTTGTTAAAAATGTATTTTAAGACAAAAATGTTCATAAAACACATTTTCAATTTAATCAACATTTTCAATATTTTTAATCAGGCTTAAGTTAATAAAATTTAATTTTCATTAAATTATTTTTATGAAGAAAGGAATTTTACAACATGAAAATTAATTAAAATTGTTATTTGTATGGATTAAAAACTATAAATAGTTCAACAAAATTACCACAATACTAATTATCATTTTAAATTTAAATATGTAAATGGTTTATGAATACTGCTCTTATGTGCTATTTCCAAATGACAGGCAATGGACTGAGTGCTTTTCATAAAAATTTTACTACACAATCAATCGCCAGTCAATTGAAAACAGCACAGTAATGTTTTGATTAAAAACCTTTGCGTACGGTAATTTCTTCTCAAAAACGGTAATTTTAAGAGGGCCGTAAGGTAATGAAAAAATATAAGTTAACATCACTGCATGATATACCTATTTATAAAGTTTTTTTATTACTTTTTTTATTTTATCTTGTGTGTTTGTCCGTTCCTCTGTCTACCTTTCGATAGAAACTGAACGATATTGCAAAATCTACAAGAGCAACAAAAACGAAAATAATCTTAAGAACGCCTTAAAGTTCAGCGACCTTAAAGCTACAAAAAAGTAACAAAAAATCTAAATTAAAACTTCAAAAAAAAAATAAGAATATTAAACATAAAGAAGAGAAAAATGCGACATGTGTGTTTAAATTTGAAAACAAACTTTATGTAAAAAAAAAGAATATATACATACAAAGATAAGTAAAAATATGAAAAAGAATACAGTGGTCTCATAAAAAATTTGTATCTCAAAAAACCACTTAAAACATAAATTAATATGTAAGCGGCATTAAGACAGGAAAAGATTCCAATACCAACAAATTAACCAACGACCAACTATCCAGTCACTAAGTCAACAAGTCAAATAGTCAGCCAACAAATAAACGGGCCCTAAACGCGTATAACTGTCTATTTGGCGTGGATGGCCAAATAACCGTACTCTGATATTCATATGCAAGTACTCGCGTAATACAGTGTTTAATGGCAGGCAGTCTGACAGCTCACTAACGTTAATTGAAATAAAGACAAAAACATTTGCGTTATTTTTGAAAATTCTCTTCTGGACAGAGAATGAAAATCGTAACAGGTAGTAGACTTAATATGAGCCAAAAAGGCAGAAAAATCGAATATAATAAATTGAAATTATTGTAAGCGCTACAGCCAAAAATGGAATGCGTTTGGGGCAGTAAAACTCTGGTCCAGATTCTACAATCTTGGTAGGAAGATAAATTATTTTTTTGATTTATACAACAATGGCATTGTATAGTAAAATTTAAAAAAAAAAAAATTATTTTAAAAGTTTTATACGGGTAAAGGACTCGTTATTCTTGCGTAAACGTTGCGGTCGAATTCAATTGTTGGTAGTTAGTCTGTGTTCATACGGCTCATGTCTTTTTGGCAAGATTACTACTTAACAGACGAGAGGGACGAGAGGAAAGGAAACGAGTACACATATGCATGTACTGTCTTTACGTTTTGCTTTCTTATTCGTTGTTTAATTTGGTTTTGTTTTCAATATCAAATACAACAAAATAAAAAACATGCCGTCAACATGACATGATTCATTTGAACGCCAATTCATGTTCAAAGAAGAAAAAGGAAGAATCTTGTCAATAAGAAATTAGCCGTATGAACTCAGATTTACTAAGAATAGGTAAGCGTGTTGAAATGTGTAGCAAAGAAAAAAGAAAATTTTTAAAAATGAATATAAATAACAAAGTTCACTTTTTAAATAAAATTACAAAAAACGTCGTAGACGTCGCACAGTAGCGCCCGTAGAGCAAACGAGGTTGCAAAAATCAAAATTTTCATGAGCACCGACGAAGTTTTGAATAAACTCATGTTATAGGAAACTTTTCAACGATTTCAAATCTGCCACTCTTAATAATATCACATTTTTAGTTTAGAAGATATAGCCGTTCAAAGTTGACCGACTTTCGGTTTTCAAAAAAACACACAATTTTTAGTAAATTTGTTGCGATTTCAGGTGTAATATCACGAAAAATAGGTAACGAATCGCCTTATTTTTTGTTTGTATTGATTGATGCATTTATTAAATGTGTAATGATAAAAAAAAAATGAACTGTTTGCTTTGTGTTTCTCCTGGTAAATCACTATTTAAAAACTATCCGTTTTTTCACTATTTTTCAACTTTGACGGAAAATAACAAAAATCTATATTTTTCTATATTTGCCATATTTGCAAAATCTGTTCTTTGATTATTTCTTTACATAATTCAAAAATTTTATCTGCCCGTACGTGCCCGTTTGGCTTCTAGAGGTAAAAAAGGTTAAAAAGACATGGTTGCAGAAATTGTATGACAGTAGTTTGATCTAAAATCTAAAAAAACTACTCATTGAAATTAGCAGGTACGTACCTCACTTAAACAATACTTTGGCGTACAAATGGTCAAGAACAATATTGACTACAGGTAGGCACAAATCTTATTTGGACACGTGCATAATATCAAAATTGCATTATTCAGCCTAATTCCATTTGTATGCAGGGAACAGGTAAATTTTTCGGCATGGTAGCATAAGCCTATATATTGCAAATGGTCAAGAACAATATTGACTACAGGTAGGCACAAATCTTATTTGGACACGTGCATAATATAAAAATGCATTATTCAGCCTAAATCCATATGTATGTAGGGAACAGGTACATTTTTCGGCATGGTAGCATAAGCCTATATATTGCAAAATAAGCATAATGCCTGGATTAGTCTACGACTGAAAGTTGGCGCACAATTACTGAAACCATTAAACAATTTAAGTACTGAAAACATGGCGTTGAACAATTTTAAATTATTTGAACTGTTTAGAAAGTCAACCACACCAAATTTTTTCACGGAAGCTGCTTTAGAAGAACTTGATAGCTTATACGGAAATATTGAGAGAAGCGAAATTATAAAAAATAATTTTTATCTGATATATGCAAATATTAAGGCAAAATGGGTGAAATCTAATCGAACCATTCAGAACTTCAACTCCAAATACGAGGACTGGCTTAATGAAGATACCATCCTGGATATATTGGCAGTAGATAAACCCACCACATCAACCAGAGGAGCAAAAGGAAGGCCAAAAAAAAGTATTGAGGAGTGTTCAATTTTCACAAGAAAGAGGAAACTTGCCGATGCCACCAATGACTTGACCACGAAGCAATTATCGGAAGCGCTGTCTATTAAATTTACAAAGGATAGTGAAAGAGTTAGGTCGCACATAACCAAATCTGTTGCTGATGCAAGCCCACTGCGACTAAAAAGGATTAAGGAAAGCATTCCCACGCCCACAAACGCACACATTAAAAAGTATGGTTCCGAAGAAGCCTTGGCCTTGTTTATGGACTTAGAACTTTCCAAAGAGAAATATGAGAAACTACGGGCATCTTTAACGCGACACGGCGCTGACGTTTTACCCGGATACAAGCATATTACGCAAGCCAAAATAAATTCACGACCACTGCATACGGAATTTACGGAAGTCTCTGCGAAAGCCAATCTGCAGGATCTCATGGGCCATACAGCAAAACGGTTGTTGGAGAGTCTTCCTGAAAATGAGGTGAAAATTCTTCCTGAGAAGTTGACATTGATCAGCAAATGGGGCTGCGATGGATCATCCGGACAAAGCGTTTATAAGCAAAGGATATCTTCCGATGACGCTACAATATCGGACGGAAATATGTTTATGGCATCTGTTGTTCCTTTGCGGCTTAAATCGGATGTTTCCCTTCACTGGAAAAATCCACGTCCGTCATCAGTGCATTATTGCCGACCAATAATGTTTCAGTTTGCAAGGGAATCGGCAGAACTCATAAGGACCACGGTGAAGGACATTGAAGAACAAATAAGCAAGATTAAGCCTACAAAGCTGCAAATTGGAGAAGGAAAATATATTGAATGCAATTACGAGTTCCATCTGACCATGGTTGACGGAAAAGTCGTAAACGAACTGACAGGAACAACCTCAACAATGTCATGCCCGATTTGCAAAAAGAGTCAGAAGAACTTTGGTAATTTAAACGATTCTACAAATGAGGAGAATTACGAATATGGAATGTCACCATTGCACGCAAGGATAAGGTGTATGGAATTCTTGCTAAAACTGGCGTATACCCTACCACAAGAGGAGGAAAACTTCGATGAAAATACATCAATAAAGGATAAGGAAAAGATCAGAAAGAAGCAAATACAGGATGCTTTTTTTAAACAAGTTGGACTAAAAGTAGACTGTCCCAAGCACGGATACGGTAACTCAAACGATGGAAACACTTCTAGGAGATTTTTTGAAAATGATGAGGCAGTAACTAGAATCACTGGAATTGACAATCAAATCGTGAAAAGATTGGGAACGATCTTGGATGTTTTAAACTGCAAAGAAAATGTCAATTCTACAAAATATGGAGAATATGCGTCGAAAACTGCATCTCTTTTAGCAGAAATGTATCCACAGAAGAAGTTGACCCCGACCGTCCATAAAATATTGGCGCATGGCAAAGATATAATTGAGTACCAGTCTTTGCCAATTGGAGAGCTTTCTGAAGAAGCACAGGAGTCTCTTAACAAATTTTATAAAAAATATAGATTGCAGAACACATTCAAAGCATCAAGGGTAAGGCAAAATGAGGACCTCTTCAACATGTTGGCAGCATCTTCCGATCCACTTATATCTTCCCTGCGGCATGTGAAGTCACGAATAGAGTTAGAAAATAATTATAGTTTAGAAATGGTTAGTCTTTTAGATATACCTTCTCTTACGAACTGTGATGAATATTTTACAGAAAATTGAAAAAATAAATTTAAAAAAAAATAATTTTTTTTTTAATTTGTTGGGTAATAATTTAAAACATAAAAACCTAAAGAAAAAAAATAAAAACAATCTAAAAATGTAAAAATAATTTTTTTTAGTTACCATAAAATTGATTTTTCTACTAATTTTAACTTTGATAACCCATAATTAGGCCCCTACAGAGCGTAGCACCCTTTCCAAACGCTCATTTCATAGGCTGAACAGTTATCTATCATATGCTGTTTAAACTGTTCAATTATCTTATTCGGTTCAAAAGATATGATTTTTGCAACGAAAAAACTCAAATGGCGCCACTGTGCGTCGATGGAATGTTCGCTTAATTAATAAACATTAACATAAAATTATGTTACAGCTGAATTTTACTTAGTATATCATGTTCATCTGCGATACAATGTCACTTGTATGTAATAGTACCTATTTATACGTAAGCTTTGTAAAGAAAACGGAACATGATGCGCAACACAAACGTTTACGTAAGAGAAACGAGGCTTTTATAGAAATTTTTGTTATTGGGACCTATGAAAGTGTTATGGTTAATTATGAACCTACCTCTTTAAATTTGATGATGTTAATGTTGCCTACAATCTAAATATCGGATTTCACCAATTTCTAAGATTTAAGGCGGGTTAACGCAAACTTCGGAAGTGGGTCTTATAAAAAAAAACAAGTTTCATGTATGGTAAAAAAAACCATATTATATGGTCACATAAAAACTTTTGTTGATTTTAACATAACTATTGTCATGATTAATAAAATTCGGTTTCAATTTAACAATAAACTTTTTCCTCCGTTGAAACTTCAAATAAAGTTGAATTTAAGCATACAAATAATGTTTTAATAAAATTCAGCTACGTAGAAATTATAAAATATAATACAATTATAATATTTTAAAGCATTGTATATTCAATTTTATAAATAATATGTTTGAAAGTAAAACAATCATAGTTGATTTGACTCCTGCAGTAGTTGGATGTTTTTTAATCACTTGCTTGGCTTGCTTAAAATTCTCACATTCTTTTTTTTTTAATAATTATAATTCAAACCAGTAAAACGAAAAGAATACCGATGAAGATCATCGAGGACTGAAAAATGAATTATATACATGCAGTTTACTGCACTATAACATGTTACAGAATTAAAAAAAAAACTAAATACAAAACTTGACTCAGTAAGAGAATTGACAAATGGTTGATATAAACAACCATAATATGGTAAAAATTGTCCAGATTACTTCTAGTTCTTGCCAAGTTATAGATAAATTTGATAATATTTTGATTAATTTTGACCAAAATATGGGTCATTTTGACCAAATTATGGTAAAGTTCAGCCGAATTTTAGTTGAACCATATTATGATCATATTTATCCATGATACATTCAAAGATAACCATTAGTAAAAACCCAGCCATAGAATGTAACATTTTGAATATGTTTATAGTTAACAGTTTTTTTTCTGAATACAAAACATAATATCGATGAAATTTTACAAAAACATGCTTCATTTTCAATTCAAACTTGACTTACCCACATTTTCCAAAACTTACAGCAGTGACAAAAAACTTTTAAATTCGTTTCTTTTTTATATAAATCCCCTGAAGATGAGCAACGGCGTTGCCTCGAAATATTGGGTACATTAATAAAAAAATATTGAAAATTAAATTAAATAGTTTTTTTAATTTATAATAAATGACCTCAAGCCAAACCAAATAAAAACCACAAAAAATAAAAAAATCATCTTTATCGTTTCGAAAAATCGGACAACTTTAAATTTACTTTTTGTTAAACAATTTTTGTTCGATTTTTATAATTTTTTTTTATTTTCAGCTACTAGGAGTCTCATGAAGAGCGTATTTGATCGTCGATGACCGCATTTCTTAATCATAGAAGATTCCTCACACGGAAAAAGCTGTTACACGAGTGGATTCTTCCAAAGCACAGCGAAAGACGATTCTTCAATCGTTTTGGGAATCGTTTAAGACGTCGGTAAAGATAATCTAACGAGACTTTAATGTCAAGAATCATATGAGACTCATGTGTATATGTATTCTCTTATAACTCGTGAAATGCTCGCCGTATAATTGTTAAAAGTATGATTTATACAAAGAGTCGTAAAAGGTTCAATCGATAATCGTTTGACGAAAGATAAACAAAGTGTAATGTTGTTTTTGTATTCTGAAAATAATCAAAGATTTTCTTAAGACTAGCATACACAGTACAACACATGATTTGCCAACTCAATTCTGTGAACTGTATGTGAAATTAGACCCAAAAAGAAGAATTTCTGCATTATTCGTTTTGTCTTCTTACCTGCGATTTGAAGTTAGTATCGATTTGAAGTTAGTACTATCGTATAGGGGAATTTATCACGTTTTAGGCCCTGTTGTTTGACATAGCTCGACAACCACTAGCCCAATTTAGTTGAAATAAATTTTAAAAAATTAAGAATTACAATTCCCTTAATCTGTTCATATATTGTTTTCCTATACAAGTAACACTTTCGAAGTTAAAAATGAATGTATGAAGGGAAAAAATTATTTTTTGCCTAAAAATTTAAATTTTTTTTTTTTAAATACATAAAAAATCCAAAATGGAAAATAGTTTCAAGTCTAGTTATTTTTTCGCAAAGTCACATAACCTATGAGCAAAATGAGACAAAGATCATAAAAATCGATGCACGCGTTTGTCATTTATTCAAAATTAAGTAAATGTATGAATTTCAAAAATTTGCTCGAGATATGCACAACATTATTTGGAGAAAACATTGACACCTTTTTCATGATTCTGAGAATTAAAAAAAAAAGGAATAAACAAAACGTTATTTGATTTTTATGATTGCGGTAATAAATTTACGTGGACAATTAAACGGAAAGTGGACCTTTTTATTATTTGGGTTTTTCCGGTGGCTACCTATATGATTTTTTATAGAAATTGCACCCACATTTAAGGGTGGTCATTATTTGGAAAGTTTTGCACAGTTTGAAACGTACAAGTGCTGAATCAGGTATATAGCCAGCCGCCCTTAAAATATGCGCCCATTTATAAGTACCTGGCAGTAAAATACTCAAAAATACGTAGTATTTATAGGTGTGCATTGATCGATTTTTGGCATTCAGCCAGTGCCGACGAACGCGAACAGTAAAAGTGATTTTTCTCCAGTTTTTTAAAAGTGAATAACAACAAAACATAAAATATATCAATATGGAAAACAACAAGTGCCCATATTTGGATGAATATTGTTACGTTTGTGGTCATATCGTCCGAAAAATACAGAAAAAAGATCGAAAAAATTTGTTTACTGAGCAATTCAAAACCGCGTATTGTAATTATTTCGATGAAGCAGATTTAAGTGGTGCAAATTTTACGCCGAACACAGTGTGCAACAGTTGTTATACTACCCTTCTAAAATGGATTCACGGAAAAAGTAGAAAGTTATCTTTTATGAAGCCAGTAATTTGGGTTGAAGACACAACTGGACATGATGAATCCAGGTGCTATGCATGCATAAATTTTCGTCCTGGATTAAACAGACAACAATTGAAAACAAAAGTAAACACTGCTGCATTTACTGCCACACTTCCAGTGCAACGCCCTGCTGATACCGATGCACCTTAACCTCCGAGTGCGGATACTGTGTCCCTGGTAGCCGAAACCGTTTTCACCAATCCGACCGATTTGGATGATGCTGATTGGATACCCGATATTGAAAACAGCGCACCACAACCGCTACCACAAATCGAAATGGATTACATTGTGGCCAAGCTGGGACTATCACAACACGACTCCGAATGGCTGACATCATTTTTGAAGAGAAGAAAACTCACACAGCAAAATGTCAGCGCAACATCATACCGACAACGCCAAGCTGATTTTCAGAAATTTTATTCCGTTGACGAAGCAAATACGTTCACGTACTGCCATGATATCCCAGGTTTAGTGAAAAAATTGGGAATGGATTATATCGCTGGCGACTGGCGTTTATTCATCGATGGTTCAGTTACTAGTTTGAAGGCTGTGCTGCTGCACAAAAAAAATAAAAAACCATGCATTCCATTGGGATTCAGCACAACTATGAAGGAAACGTATGAAGCATTGGGCGAAATTTTGAAGAAAATCAAATACGATGAACACAAATGGAACATTTGTTGCGATCTGAAGGTGGTCAACATACTACAAGGGATTATAGAAAAGGGCGGATATCCAAAATACTTCTGCTTCCTTTGTAATTGGGATTCACGATACAAAGGAAATCAATATCAATGTAAAGATTGGAAAGGAAGAACTCCCGAGCTCAACAAACAATTAAAATTACGCAATGAACCTATGATAAAGGACCTGGATGATATTTTGTTGCCACCGCTCCACATGAAACTGGGAATAGCTGGGAAATTCGTTGAAGTGGTGGTCAAAAAAGTTAACGGCGCCTTTGACTGTTTGAAATCCATCTTTCCGAAACTCAGTGATGAGAAAATTAAAAACGGTACGTATCGTACTCTGTATTTCAATATTGTCATATCTAAATTTGTTAATTTCTATACATTCGCATTACCAATAATTTTTTCGTTTTTCTTATGTATTTAAAACAGGTATTCTCAATGGACCTGATATTCGGAAATTGATCAAAAGTGATTCTTTCACACATTTGCTTTCAGAGCATCACGACCACCAACATGCATGGAACGCATTGAAAGAAGTAATAGAAGGCGTTCTAGGAAAGAACCGTGTCCAGCGAGAAGAGATACAGCAACGAGTGGACAGGTTGCTGTTTTATTTCGAAAAAATATTCATATATTGTTTTCCTATACAAGTAACACTTTCGAAGTTAAAAATGAATGTATGAAGGGAAAAAATTATTTTTTGCCTAAAAATTAAAATTTTTTTTTTTTTAAAATACATAAAAAATCCAAAATGGAAAAAAGTTTCAAGTCTAGTTATTTTTTCGCAAAGTCACATAACCTATGAGCAAAATGAGACAAAGATCATAAAAATCGATGCACGCGTTTCGCTTTTATTCGCAATTGAGTAAAGGTATGAATTTCAAAAATCAGTTATAGCCACCACCCTTAAAATAAAAATATAAATTAAAAAATTATCATGCAAAAAAAAACTTTATTTATAAAAGCTTAATGAAAATAAAATAATATGCAATTAATACGCAATTATAATATGCATAAAAACAAAATTTAGAACATTTTTTCAATTATTGGCAATATCCATCCTTGTAGAAGTTGACGCTTGTGGTTCTGATGATCTTGTTTTCTTCGTAGGTTGTTCATATTCATGGTCTGAGTCTGTATCGTCATCCGAGATACACATACTATTCAAGGGCGTGTTTCTTTCACTGTGTCCACCAATTTCAATGTCTTCATCTTCGGTGCTTTCTTCAAACTGCATAATTGTGGAACTCCACCAACAAACCTCCGCAAGCAATGCATCCAATTTTTTGCTTTTGAACCGCTTTTCAAATGGCATGGTCACCTGGTGGAACCTCTCTCCTTGTTCGTCTGATTCCTGAGGTAATTGTGCCAAAAAAGTATCGAGGTGGTGGTGCAAGAAATGCAATTTCAGCGTCATGGATGCACCGATTTTTTCGAAATAAAACAGCAACCTGTCCACTCGTTGCTGTATCTCTTCTCGCTGGACACGGTTCTTTCCTAGAACGCCTTCTATTACTTCTTTCAATGCGTTCCATGCATGTTGGTGGTCGTGATGCTCTGAAAGCAAATGTGTGAAAGAATCACTTTTGATCAATTTCCGAATATCAGGTCCATTGAGAATACCTGTTTTAAATACATAAGAAAAACGAAAAAATTATTGGTAATGCGAATGTATAGAAATTAACAAATTTAGATATGACAATATTGAAATACAGAGTACGATACGTACCGTTTTTAATTTTCTCATCACTGAGTTTCGGAAAGATGGATTTCAAACAGTCAAAGGCGCCGTTAACTTTTTTGACCACCACTTCAACGAATTTCCCAGCTATTCCCAGTTTCATGTGGAGCGGTGGCAACAAAATATCATCCAGGTCCTTTATCATAGGTTCATTGCGTAATTTTAATTGTTTGTTGAGCTCGGGAGTTCTTCCTTTCCAATCTTTACATTGATATTGATTTCCTTTGTATCGTGAATCCCAATTACAAAGGAAGCAGAAGTATTTTGGATATCCGCCCTTTTCTATAATCCCTTGTAGTATGTTGACCACCTTCAGATCGCAACAAATGTTCCATTTGTGTTCATCGTATTTGATTTTCTTCAAAATTTCGCCCAATGCTTCATACGTTTCCTTCATAGTTGTGCTGAATCCCAATGGAATGCATGGTTTTTTATTTTTTTTGTGCAGCAGCACAGCCTTCAAACTAGTAACTGAACCATCGATGAATAAACGCCAGTCGCCAGCGATATAATCCATTCCCAATTTTTTCACTAAACCTGGGATATCATGGCAGTACGTGAACGTATTTGCTTCGTCAACGGAATAAAATTTCTGAAAATCAGCTTGGCGTTGTCGGTATGATGTTGCGCTGACATTTTGCTGTGTGAGTTTTCTTCTCTTCAAAAATGATGTCAGCCATTCGGAGTCGTGTTGTGATAGTCCCAGCTTGGCCACAATGTAATCCATTTCGATTTGTGGTAGCGGTTGTGGTGCGCTGTTTTCAATATCGGGTATCCAATCAGCATCATCCAAATCGGTCGGATTGGTGAAAACGGTTTCGGCTACCAGGGACACAGTATCCGCACTCGGAGGTTAAGGTGCATCGGTATCAGCAGGGCGTTGCACTGGAAGTGTGGCAGTAAATGCAGCAGTGTTTACTTTTGTTTTCAATTGTTGTCTGTTTAATCCAGGACGAAAATTTATGCATGCATAGCACCTGGATTCATCATGTCCAGTTGTGTCTTCAACCCAAATTACTGGCTTCATAAAAGATAACTTTCTACTTTTTCCGTGAATCCATTTTAGAAGGGTAGTATAACAACTGTTGCACACTGTGTTCGGCGTAAAATTTGCACCACTTAAATCTGCTTCATCGAAATAATTACAATACGCGGTTTTGAATTGCTCAGTAAACAAATTTTTTCGATCTTTTTTCTGTATTTTTCGGACGATATGACCACAAACGTAACAATATTCATCCAAATATGGGCACTTGTTGTTTTCCATATTGATATATTTTATGTTTTGTTGTTATTCACTTTTAAAAAACTGGAGAAAAATCACTTTTACTGTTCGCGTTCGTCGGCACTGGCTGAATGCCAAAAATCGATCAATGCACACCTATAAATACTACGTATTTTTGAGTATTTTACTGCCAGGTACTTATAAATGGGCGCATATTTTAAGGGCGGCTGGCTATATACCTGATTCAGCACTTGTACGTTTCAAACTGTGCAAAACTTTCCAAATAATGACCACCCTTAAATGTGGGTGCAATTTCTATAAAAAATCATATAGGTAGCCACCGGAAAAACCCAAATAATAAAAAGGTCCACTTTCCGTTTAATTGTCCACGTAAATTTATTACCGCAATCATAAAAATCAAATAACGTTTTGTTTATTCCTTTTTTTTTTAATTCTCAGAATCATGAAAAAGGTGTCAATGTTTTCTCCAAATAATGTTGTGCATATCTCGAGCAAATTTTTGAAATTCATACATTTACTTAATTTTGAATAAATGACAAACGCGTGCATCGATTTTTATGATCTTTGTCTCATTTTGCTCATAGGTTATGTGACTTTGCGAAAAAATAACTAGACTTGAAACTATTTTCCATTTTGGATTTTTTATGTATTTAAAAAAAAAAAATTTAAATTTTTAGGCAAAAAATAATTTTTTCCCTTCATACATTCATTTTTAACTTCGAAAGTGTTACTTGTATAGGAAAACAATATATGAACAGATTAAGGGAATTGTAATTCTTAATTTTTTAAAATTTATTTCAACTAAATTGGGCTAGTGGTTGTCGAGCTATGTCAAACAACAGGGCCTAAAACGTGATAAATTCCCCTATACGATAGTACTAACTTCAAATCGATACTAACTTCAAATCGCAGGTAAGAAGACAAAACGAATGATGCAGAAATTCTTCTTTTTGGGTCTAATTTCACATACAGTTCACAGAATTGAGTTGGCAATCAATTAACTGAAAAATGTTGTACTGTGATATTTAAACCGTACCTTAACAAAAGCGGCACGCGATTTCTAGTTTTTAAATAGAGCGGCCTGGAAGCTCTGCATTTGGAAAACCCGATTTTGACAGCTCGTTTAACAGTAAAGTTTGCTGCTATTGTTAATTAATAATGGCAATTTATCTATTTTTTGGTCAATCTAGCGTTTTTTTAAACAAAAAAGCTATCACTACTGTTCGTGACACAACGTTGACGCTCTTGATTTGGTATGTCATATGGCAGCCTTCCGCTCTCGTTAAGGTACGGCTGTTAAACATTCAAAGATTCAAATATGAAATTGTTAGAAAATGTAATGTTTTATTGAGACTTTGGAGACTGAAAAAAATCGTCACTTTTTGGAAAAAAATCAGCAAATCGGCACTTTGCTAACTTCGGAACAAATAATCGTCAAAATTACGATAAATCGCCAAATCCGGCAGCCCTGCTTACCCCCAATTTCAACAAGTTCAGTTATAATTAACTATTAATTAAAGCTGTCAAACATATTGTTAACTGGAAGTTAAAGTAATAGTAAGTTTAAACTGAACTTGGTGCAATTGGGGGTAAGTTGCAGAGATTTCAGGTTAAGCTGAACAGGTTTTCTTTAATTATTTTTTAAGACCTTTTGTACGTTCATTCGAAATCAGTTTTTTGTTGTAAATTTGTTCTTTATCTTCAAAAGATTTTGTTATATTCGTGCTTAATTCCCAGTTTTTATTCTTGATAAAAACACTTGAAATTTATTGTTGATGGGATAAGCTATTCCTATGCGCATTTCACTTTATCTTTATCCTAAACTTAAATTTATCTAGTATTTTACAATTAAAAAAACAAAAGCAATAAAAGAAAACTAAGGACTTATGGTCAAGTCTATACCCCTTTTCATTCTTTTTTCCCCTCTCTCCTAAAAACTCAAAACTTGACGAGTCAAACTTGATGTGTTTGAATCAGCTCCTTTTTGCAGAACTCATATTTTTGTACTTACTTAAACTGTTTAATTTACTTTTATGATTTTCCAGAAATGAGGCCTTTGTCGTACTACATGTTCTCAAATCTGGAAAACTATTTATAATTCTAACCAATGCAGTGCTAATGGCATTTTGAGAGACCGGAATTGCCATGTTTGGACGATGTGTTCAATGCGGGACCGAGGTCGATTTCTCTGTCTTGAAGGGAGTCGAAATCGTTGGAGACTGAAGTGGTGTCTGGAGAATAGTCTGGTGGATGCTGGCTGACTCTGCTCACTGGCTTGGGGTATCACGAATGAACCACTAAAGGACCCAGGCGAGTCGGCCTTGTGTTTGCTGCCCATTGAACTTAACCTAACCACAAGTAGCCTTACCAATGTATTCCCAAAGTCATATTATGTACTTAGTTAACTAAGTGTAGGGTGTATATGTACTTAAATCAGCGCCAAAATGTCAAAAATTTTGAATTATTTATGGTGCCAAATGGTTGCACTCATGTGAACAAGTATTAAATAAATGCAACTATATTGCTTGTGCCTCTGTGTATATTAGAGTGCAGTAGTATTTTTTATGCTTCCATGTTAAATTTCTATCAAGACAATCTTAAATTAAATACTCAAACACACACACACACGAAGTTTATGATTTGATGTTTTTTTTTAATTTTTAAAATTCAACACAGGTACTGCAACTTAAAGAATAAAAAAAAGTTATTTGAAGTGACGTATGGGTGCAACATTAAGAATTTTTGTTCACTATTTATCTATTGGACTGTAGTTTTTGTGTGTGTTTTTTTAATTTATTTATTGTTTCATTAGTTTGGGGCTTTTGGATTTTTTTAATGTTATTTTTTAATTACATAATCACTTTTAGCGACCAATGAACCAAACGAATTCAACCTGAAGACAACAGAACCTCCAAAGCCCGCACCTCCCACTTTGTTTAATTGATGATTGTAGTGGCAGTGCCAGATGGGCACTTACTGGAAGTGTACAAGTATGTTTTGTCGTCGTAATAAATGAACTTGTTCCAAACACTCGTACACATTATTTATGTTGGAACTATTGCAAGTCTCCATTTCTTTTCAATTCAATTTACAAGTTCAATAGACTACAAAACACAAAAAAAAAAAAACAAACTAATTTTATCTATTATTTTTAATTTAATTCTTATTGGCAGCGGGAAGTATTACAAGAGGGATTTTTAACAGTGTGATTTTATTGGTGTTGTTGTCATTTGTCTTCAACAGGTAGGCAATACATATAACAGACAGACAGACAGACGAAATGACCGTGGGTTTGTGCATCCGTTCGTATGCATTTCCGTTCTAAAGTTCTTTTTTTCAGTTCGTTTCAATGTTTGTGTTTTCCTAATGTTGTCGTTGTTTTTTATTGTTGTTGTTGTTGTATTTTCTTCTCTATTGTGTTGTTGCAACATGGGTACAACATTTTGTAGTTGTAACTGCGCTATACTGACTTGTATGTTATTAATTTATGTTGCACTTTGATTTTCTGAAGGCCAGTCAGTGAATGAATCAATTGATTTTTATTATTTTTTTTTAGAAGAACTTAATTAGGTTTTTTAGAACTTTTAGTATTTTGCAAAGAAAATATTGAAATGTATCTGACAAATTCGACTATAAGGCGATTTTATCCTTTCCCTGATAAAGTAATTGTCTAATGTTTAATAGGTTGATTTGCTGACCTTAAGTACAACCAGACTTTTTCGGAGGCAACTATAAAATGGTTGTGGGTTCTTGATAGAGGACTATCCTGCAAATAATAGGACCAGTCCAAACACGTGTGTAAAGTGTAGCCCACAAGTGACTAGGACTAGTCCAAAAGTAGCCCAAACGTATGGGAAAACATAGTCTATTTAACATTACGATGTTTAGTGCAGGACCATATAACCCAGCTTTGGTTTACAAAGGAGTAGTTTTAAAACTACTCCATGGTTTACTCAAGAGGATTAGTTTTGAAGTCGTTTAAAAACGAAAGCACGTCGTTAAAAAACGAAGACATGTCGTCTCACCAGGGATGTTAGATGTGACGATTTTACGTCATTTTGACGATTTTTTCCGATGAATTTACCAAAATGACGATTGATGATTTTTAATGTAGAGTATATATTACATTATATATTTATACTAGCAGACCCGACGAACTTCGCCTCGTCCCAATTTTAAGCCTTCAGACAAACTTTAGAGTAATAATACAACACAAATATTTAAATTTTCAATGTGATTTATTTGAATAGAATCAGTAGAGAGCGATTTGATGAACAATGTTTTTCGATTTGTTTTCCGGCGCAAAAACAAATTACGAAGACGGTTTCCCAACACGCGAACATGCAACGTACAGATGACCGTGCGAAAAACAGGGAAATTCGAGATTAATCCCACAGACTTCTAGTGATTGGCTTTGCGATTTATTGATTGTCATTGCAAATGCCAATCGAACGGGGTACTGAATCCGCTTGAATTGGAATAGAAGGTCAGTTGGAGTAATTTGAATTCGTGGGATAAGGACTTCCTCTCCTTTGAATTTGCCCTTGATGATTGTCGCCTGAATCACATTGTTCATTACCTTTTTGACGGACAACCGCGTACCGTTGCACATTTTTGGAGGATTGAGATTCCGCAACATGATTATGACCGATCGAGTTCAAAAATTCCGACGGGTAGCTTTTCGTCGGTCACGCTGTCAAAAGATTTGTACGTATGCAGTTGTCCTGCGATTTGACTTTGAATAATTAAGTTTAAGCTATCGACGTCCTTATTCTTTGCTGCTAGTATTGCCCGTTCACGAATCCAATCGAGATTTTTGTAATTTTGTGCAATGCCAGGGAACACTTTGCTGATGAGTTCCTCCTTGGACGATATGAATTCACTATAATTTTAAGGGAACGATATCAATCCATTCGAAACATCAACAGGAATTTGGTCAAGCTCCAGCAGTTGTCCCGAGAATTTAGCAGCCGATGGGTCGTTCTGCAACGGCAAAGATTTCTGAGGACATACATAGTGTTTTTATTATCGAAACATGTCAAATCGACCTGTCTGTAAACATGGGTTTGGTCCCCCGGTCAGTCAAGAATGAAAAATCATCAATAAATTTTTATTCATTTCATGTTGTAAAATTCCTTTTTTCATTAAAATAATCAATTGAAATATAAAATTTGGTATTAAAAAAACAATAATAACATTTTAAAAATGGGCATTAAATAGGTTTGTTGGAGGTGACCATGTTCAAAAATTTGTTTTCTCAGTGTGTAGGAGATTTTAATTAAAAGGAGAACAATTCCGTAGTTTCTTAAAGCATAGTTAGTTCGATTTTGATACTTGTTAAATATTCATATCTATTGCAGGTGATTTGTCGGGACTTGTCCACAGCTTTTTTTGTTCAATTCTTAAGAAAATATTTAAAAAAAAATGTTTTTATATCCAATCGGATTGAAACTTTTAAATATTTATCTGACATTTGGAAATATTCCATTATATTTTATAAATAAAACTCGCTTAAATGTCGACATTTTAAAGAATGCGATATCGTTAAAATTTTGCGAAAAAGTGTAACACCCTTTTTAAGGGAACTTCCAAAATCATAACAAGAACAAAAGAAATTGGTTTAAAGGGAAATGTGAAAAAGATAAACTTATGGCCATTTTCTCAATGTATCGACAAACTGTCTGTTACTTAATGTCAACATAAATTTATTGGACCGATAAACTGTCCGTTAACGATTTTGGGTTTCTCAATATACCGACAAAAAACAAAGTTTTCAGCTGGCAACGCCACTCAAAATACATGTAAAAGATGGGAGTCAGCTGATTGAATTTATCTGTACGGCAAATAAAAGGAAAATAAATAATTGGCAGATGAGTGCCGGTTAGCTTTGCGATTAAAACGAAGCAAATGAGACATTGAGAAAACCAAATTTCTTTAATGTGCAGTTTTTCGTTGGGAAAAAATATAATCGCCTAATGAGAAAATGGCCATTAGTCTTTTTGTTTACTACCTTACTTTCTTTTCTACACCGTTCGCTAATAAATAAAAAGCGACTTCGTGAAAATTATCGTATAAACTGCGTGTACGTAATGCTTCCTACACGAATGGTAAAAAGTTGTAGTTTTAGATCTGGTGACATAACTTTTTTTGTTAATTGCTTTTTCTCTTATGGATCTATTTTTGTCTAAAGATCTCTAATAATATTCAACATCCTGCTTTTTCCACCAAATACGGAGAACTTTCTTATTATAACTGATTTTTTGCTTTGGTGTCTTAAGGCCGCTTTAAATATTCCGATTTGAGTTTCTTTTTTTAATAACAGATTCATTATTCATTTCCAGTTACTAACTGATGCAAATAGAATCCAGAAATACGATATGACAAATCGTAGTTCGTTGCCACGCATTTACAGTTCTAGCTATAATATAAACTCAAGTGTTTTTAAATGAAAGTGGTTCAAGAAAAAAAACCCTTAAAAGTTGCATAAACTGGTTGATAAGCAACAAGAAGTAGGCACATTTTTAATTTTTTAGTAGGGAACCACTAAGTCGTCTTAGCATTGCAAATAAATTTCGCTTTTGTTCGTTTTTTGTATAACATTGTCATGATTATTAAATCGGAAATTAATTAACATTCAATTGATTCCACACTGAATGATGTGAAAATTATAGTGTTGTTTTTTAAGTTGACTAACCAAAAAAAAAAAAAATAATAATAAAAATCTTTTAAATTGAATGAGTTTTTCTCTGCAACTGGCATGTTATTAAGAAAATTATAGAATTAAACATTTTATAAACGTACAATTATAATATTTGCTTTTGCTTTTATTAAAAAAGATCTTCATGTTGCAACCGGTGACCTCTGGTTTGCGACTGTTCTGTTTTATTGACTTTGTAAGCGGCGATTTCTTTATTTTTTTTAGAGGGGTCTGTAAAGTGTTTTGATTTATTTTTTTAAGAAAAACGTAAAATGTTGTAAAAATTAAAATAACTAAGTGAGTTGGTTAATCTCAAAGGTCAGAATTTCACTTTCAAAAATACATCGGACATTTCACTTTAACATAATTTTTCTTCAGCAATTTTTTTTAAAAATTTATAATATTAAAAAGAAATTTTAAGAAAAGTAATTTTTATAAGGAAATTAATAAAAAAAGTGTTTTTAGAAATTTTACGAAACTAACGGGTCCGCCAAATAACTTTTTTTTTTCTGAAAATGCTATAAAAAAAGCTGAATATTTTCTCAAATTTCTTTTTTTATTTGAAAGTACAATCCTTCTGGTTAATAATGGAAAATAATTTTATTCAAATGGCTGCCTCGGCTGGCCATGCTCTAGCCAACACGATCGGTCCAATTTTTAAGCACATTATCGATTGTGTGCAGCAGTATCTGCTCTGCGGCTGATAATGCAATCTTCAAAAACAGGGCGCAAAACATCGAGTGTATCTTCAGCTGTGTGGCACGTAGCGCCGTCCTGCTGAAACCAAATGTTGCCAATATCCTCCTCTTCAATTTTGGTGAACAAAAATTCGTTCAACATGGCCCAATAACGATCGCCATTGACTATAACGGCCACTCCTTGCTCATTTTCGAAGAAAAACGGCCCAAAAATATAGGAATTATAATTCAGCCCATGGAACGGCGTTATCAACTCATTGTAGGGATTTTAATCATTATCCTGATTTTGAAAAGACATAAATTTTGAATACGGAAAGTTTTAAGAAACGTAGATAAATAATGTTCCATTTGAGAAAAGGATTAATTTTAAAAAAGATACTGAGGGCTTAGCTCAAATTTATAGACATTTATTGAATAAAAATAAATAGGTTGATGTAAGGGATAATTATAAATAGGTATTTGTCCTTGATTGTTTATAAAATAAATTTCAGATGGCATAGATTAGTTGGTGAGCATTATTAAATAAAAATGATTATTGACGGAAAGGGACATTAAAATAGGTTTTTAGGCTTTGAATATATTTAAAATTTTGTTTTCCTTTTTTGTTTGTTTGTCTTTTTGTTTAAAGTTTGTAGAATGGGATTTATTATGATAATTTTGTTTTTTGAAATTTTAAAATTTTTTTTCCATATTTTATTTTTCCATTTATTGTCAAATTTTATTTTATTTTAAAAAAAATTTCCTGAAGAAGATTTCCAACGGAAATCGAAATATCGAATAAAAACATTTTAATTTATTAAAGTATAAAATATATTAATTTTGTATTAAAGGCATATGAAAAAGAACTTTTAAACCAGTGGTTTCATCATAAGAAGATGACAAAATAGCACTATATTTTACAGCGGGTAGATATCAGAGAACTGCAAAATCACTACTTTTCTTGATTTATTCATACGCTCAAATTTACATTCACTCTTTGCTTGCAAAACAAAGTTCAACGTTGGTAATTTTTACATCGTTTCGTACACATTTGATTTTTGCATGTATTCGTTTTTTATTGAAAGTGCTTTGTTTGCATTTTGGTTGCGCACGCAATATATGTAACACAACTGTATAAATTCAAAAGAAAGACATTCTTTTACTTTTGCATTCAAGTAGTCATTGTCCACTCGATGAGACGCTTTGTTAACATTAACAACAATAAGCCACTCGATGAGACGCTTTGTTAAAATTAACAACAATAACAAGAATACATTGTACATACAGAACTACTGTACTTTTTAAGATGATAAAAAAAGCCTTCTGTTTCCATGGAATTTGTTTGTACCTACATATGTGCGTTTAGTTTCAATTCAATTTTTTTTCTTGTACTACATAGTAACTGCTTAATGGGTACATGAGTAATGATTGCTTGATTTCTGGCTTTTTTTGTTTGTATTTTTTTTTCTTTACCAAAACAATCATTGTCGCACCGAACACACAAACATCTTTATTAAAAAACGAAGCTAACGATGGTATAAATAACAAAGCACGATGTGCATTATTTGAATAACTGCAAACCAGCAGCGAATGTTTGCTGTTGCGCAAGTTTGATTGTATGACCGCAAGCGAGTGTATTTGTTGCTGTTCATTTCCCTGCAAATAATAGGACCAGTCCAAACACGCGTGTAAAGAGTAGTCCACAAGGAACCAGGACTAGTCCAAAAGTAACCCAAACTTGTGGAAAAAACCTGATCTATTTAACATTACGATGTCATAGGAGAGGACCATATAACCCACATTTAGACCACTAAGGAGTAGTTTTAAAACTACTCCATGGTATACACAAGAGGATTAGTTTTGAATTCGTTTAAAAACGAAAGCATAACGTTAAAAAACGAAGACATGTCGTCTCACTACAAACACTTTTTAACAATGACATGGTCCATGCTTGCATTACATCGGACCAGTCCATGGAGTAGTCCATTTTATGCGATTTTTTGCAATTGCACAAAGCCGTTCTCTAGTAGATATGAATATTGCGTGTCAAAATTTTGGTTTAAAATGTATTTTAAAACAAAGATTTTCATGAAAATTTTTCATAAAACATATATAAAATTTGAATAAATAAAAAAACCTTTGCGTACGGTAATTTCTTCTCAGAAAAGGTAATTTTTAGAGGGCCGTAAGGTAAAGAAAAAAAAAGTTAACATCACTGGTCAAATCAGACATGAGCTAAGTGTTACCATTCACGAAATAAGCACTAGTTGAAAAAAAAAACGTTAGATGGCGGAACCGTTACAATATAAGAACTTAAAACCTTAATTATAACATAAAAAATTTCGTACAATTTCAATATTTAACGAAATTTCACTTATTTGTAGAAAATGTTATACAATTTTAACAATTCATAGAAAATTTTTAATGAAATTTAAAGAATTAATACTTTTCATAGAATATTTTACAAAATTTCACCATATTTTAAAAGTTATTTTGAAATTTTACTTTTTAAGACGAATTTTTACGTATTTTGTTTTTATTTCAAAAAAAAATTTTAAAAATTTCACTATTTAAATGAAATATTACAAAATTTTAAAGGAAACTTTACGTTGTATCCCTTTTTTATATGAAATTTAACGAAAGTTGATAATTTTATAAAAAAATTTATGAAGAGTTACTTTTTAAAATAAACGGGTGGTCTAACCATAAAGTACGATGTTAATTGTGTTACGTCAAGTTTTTTGCCTTACTTAATTTGACATTTCTTTGTTTCAGTGTTTGACAAATTCAACCATGGAGAGGTTCACAATTGAGCAGCGCGAAAATAGGCGTTCAAATCAAAATTAATTAAGTTCACTTTGTGATTTTTTGTTTTGGCCAACATAATTGACCAAATGTGTCAACAATCGGGAGAATTGTGCGCAAATTTGAAATGTCAGCAATTTCTGTAACTATAGTGAGAACTTCTCGCATCGAAAAGATGTGAAATAAAATATTCCACCGCTTCTCCAAAAGTGTGTCTGTAACTCATGTTTAAAACTATCAAAAGATATATGTTATAAATGTCATAACATTGCGCTCGAAGCCAATGCGACATTGCAGACGTTCAGAACACCAGGCACACATATCGTTGACGGCGACCAAAATTTACTAAAATACGGCGAAAATACGACCGTAGGCTATACCAAACAATGAAAAGTGCGACTTTAATGTTTGTTGTTTGCAAACGAGCTTTGAAAACATTCGTATATTTTATAAAAAAATTAGAGCCCAGATTGAGTCAAGAATGAAAAATTATCAGTAAATTTTAATTAATTTTCATGTTGTAAAATTCCTTTCTTCATAAAAATAATTTTATGAAAATTAAATTTGATGAACTTAAGCCTAATTAAAAATATTAAAAATTTGGTTTATAAAAATGTTTAAACCAAAATAATGAAAATATAAAAAAATGTGCCAAGAACAAAATATTATTACTATCATTTTTAAGTATTTTGCATTTTTAATTGTTTTTTAATGTTAAAATTTTTTCTAGCCCCATTTTTATTCGCGAGTTTATTTGACAGTTCAAAGCTGGAACTTTCTCACAGAAATTTTACAGGCACACTTTTTCTGTAAATTGGCGAGTAATTTCCTTACGTGACAGCTAGTTCTCACCAAAAAAAAAAAGTTACAGACACAGTTTAGTGAGAAAAACAGCTGTTTGTTTCAGTATATGGCATTTTTGTTTCATTAAACACATTTCAATCGAAAAGTTTCTCGACGCAAGAGTTACATTACATGGGCACTGGTATGTAGAAAATGTAAAAAACACCTGTGCGTCCACAAAGAGTGGCTGTTTGGTGTGGTTTATGGGATGACGGTGACGCCGAACTTCTTCGAACATGTGGTCGGCCTAGTAATAAGCGTGAATGGTGTTCACTATCCTGAGATTAAAACGGACGTCTTGTGGCCAGAAATTGCGGATATGGACCTGAACGATATGTGGTTCTAACAGGATAGTGCAACTTGCCACACAGCCAACGAAACAACAAAAACAACAACAGGAGATTTAATAGCAAAAACTAGATGCAAGTAACGTTTATGCTTATATATCAGTCATTTTAATAGCAAAATGAAACGAAGCATAATACGACAACAATATAAACCAAGCTAGTTCCTTTCATATCTGGAGTCTTCGGAAAAGCCATTTAAAGAGACGGACGAAGAGACGGACATCAACTTTGCTACTTATAAGGACCCAGAATAAATATACTTTTAATTTTTACAATATTGGAGACATTAAAAATGGATTTCATAAATTTTCAGTAAATTTGAAAAATAATAAATCGAATTTGTGTTATATTTTCGATCTCGTATTTGAGGCCCTATGCTCCTTACAGGATTGATGGGAACATATATATTTGTAACAACAGTTCGCTTCTCTTGCTGATATTCTGTAATTTAAGCCCTTTAGTTTATGTCCTATTTTAGTAAAAAACCCCAGATTTAACTGCAGATGTATTTAGTGTCATGACTTGTAAATTCATCTCTAATTTCTATTGTTTTAAATTACAGAAAAAAAATAATTAAAGTTTTCTAGTCATTTTTTTTAAGAAACATTCTCTAGTTTGCATCTTGAAATTTAATGCATTTCTCGTCTATTGTTTCGTTAATAACAGTAACATTAACGAAAACAAAGAATCTTCTAAGATATTTTAAAATTTTCTTTCAACTTAAGTGAAATTATATACAATTTTATCACTTCTCACAATGTAGCTTAAAGTAAAAGATACAATATCTAACTAAATAGAACGAAGGTGCATACGAGTTCTCGAGTATTATAAACTGCAACAAAAGTTCTTTTCAAAAGAAAACTTACAAGAAGAAAAAAAAAAAGAAAAACTATGTTTTTAGAAAATAATATTAATGGGAAATAGGTGCTGCTGTTGGTTGGTTGGTTGGATGAATGCTTGATAATGAATAAACAACTTTTGTTCAAAAAAAAAAAGAATGACTTTTTATTATAATGAGACATGAAAGATGCAAACTAAATTTGATTATGGCTTCATTAAAGAAAGAAAGCAAAATTTCAATTTAATAATAATTTTCTCTAAAATACTGAAATAAGAATTCCTAGTAGTTTAATTTAATTAAAAAAGAATGTCAGGTAACGTTCGGATTTTTCATTACTAAGCTATATTTTCCAACAGCACTGTGCTAATATTTGAACGCGCGCTTATGAAGACTTAATGCATAGTCATATAGTAACTACAAACAAGAATTATACATATAATAAAACCTCTAATAATCCTCTTCTCTGCCCAAGTTATTCGTCAAAACATCTGAAATGTTTCGTCAAAATGTTGAAGGTGGTAAATGAAAACACGACTCAACAAGAGAGAAACTAAATGGAAAATACCCATTAAAAAAAAACAATACAAATGATACACAAGTTGTTGTAGTTATTTACAAAATTTACCGTTATTAGCAGCAGTTAGTAAAATATTGAAATGTAAAATTACCATATACCTACCCACTTTGAATCTTATTTAATATTAGCTGCATCTCAAACAACAAAAAATTTTTTATATACAAAAACTGTTACGTATTAAAATAGAAAAACTGGAAAAAAATATCTTTAAGCCAGTGTTCGAAAATAAACACTTAACATCGCTCCTTAGAGTTTGGTTTGGTAGAGTTGTGGAAAACACAAACGGTAATAGTGTTTGTGTAGAAAATCATTAAAATAACGTTTCCCTTTTTATCATCTTTCGAACTGTTTTTATCAAACTCAACGTAAAGATTTTTTATTCCTTTCGGTTTCTTTTTTAAAACCACAAACTTCATTGTGTTCAGTTCGGCTATTGGCTGGTAAAAAAAAACCAAAAAAAAAAAACAAAAAGCCCACAAAATAATTTTACACAAACAAAAGCTGTTCGTGCTGCGGTCGTTGCTAAAATTTTTTGTTTGTTCATTTCTTTATCAATGTAAAAAAAGAAACCTTATAGAACATTAAAATATAATGTTTGTCTATAGTATCACAACAATTGTTCTGTTTTTTTTTTTTTTAACGAAGAACAGAACATTATATAATGTTCGGCTCTTTCTTGAAGATAGTAACGAACGGTATTTAGGGTTGTATTCTCTACACAATTAATTAAAAAATCGATATCGTTCTGGGGTATGTGAGCCGAACCACAGAATAGCACAGAACTGTAAAAAGTGACGTCTGAAAAAGGCCCAAATCAGTTGCGAGTGCAGCTTTCGAAGAAAGAGACAGAAAGCTTTTTTGGTAGTGAAGTGAAAAGGTGTAAAAACAGGCCGCAACAATGAACACAAATGGCGTGATCAAAACAAAAAAAACAAAACACAAACCATGTTAATCAAATGCATTAGTTCAGCAGACGTTGTTTTTTTGTGCAAAAAAATTTATTTAGTAATATTGTTTTGTTTTATAATGTTATTTACTTATTATTATTTACTCGTGTTGTGGTGTTAATTTTTACAACAGTTTTGCAAATGAATCTTAACTAATAGAAGATGATGAAAAGAGAAATGCAAAAGGGCAGCTTTCTTTGAAAGAGACAAAAAAAAAACGGAAAATCTTCCGTCTCGTGACAGTTCTGTAGTATTCTGGGGTCGAACGCTAAATAATGTACTGTTTATTAATTAGGACCCTTCAAGTCTTTACAAACAGGTGACTGAGGCCATGAAATACGTAAGCGCAAGTGAAAATGGGTAGGCGATACGCTACGTAAACCAAGGGATGACAAAGCCAGCAAGCATTAGAGTGGAACTCGCAAGGGAGCCGAAAAAGCGGAAGACCAGCTTTTTGGTAGGTAAAGCGGCTGCTATGGGCCATAGCTGGCATTACGTAAAATATTTATATCTAGCATTTAGTAGATCAGAATGGAAAACTTTTGTTGTGGTCCTTTGTTGCCCAATGGAATTCATAAGAATAATAGTAACAATAATAATTTAAATTGCTGCAATTTATTTTCCTTTTGAAATTTTTAACATCTTCTATCAAAATTTTTCTACGAGTGTAATAATCTTAACAAATCTTAAACTATTGTATCTTAGAGATATCTACTAAATGTAACGAATTTATTTATTTTTGTTTATTTTTTTTTTTTGAGTAGAAATGTTACGTATCATGCTTGAAGCTAACGCAACAACAATCTAAGAAGTACCAGTATCGCATTTCAAAATTTAACTGCTTTTGTTGCTGTTTGGGATCGTTATTGTTGTTGTTGTTGGTGGTGATATAGTTTTTGTTAATACATACTACCCGAGTATGAGCTTTTAAATCAACTATTGTTTAGTCTGTTTAGTTGGTGGTTGCCGCTATTTATAGACTTTGCACTTTTTATTTGTAGCTGAATATTGTTGGTTGGTAGTTTTGTTTTACATATTGCCACTTTTGTTTTTTTAGTTTTTCTTTTTTTTTGAGTTTTTTTTTTTTGCTTTGTTTCGCCCATTTAATATAACAATACTGTTCCATATGATTTACAAGTCATATTTTTACCGTAATGAGCCACAGTTAGAGGCAAATGAATGCTTGGAATTTCTTGAAATCATTTTGAATATTTGCCACAATAAACTTAGGAAAAAAAAAATAGCAAAACCCACAACAACAACAAAAGTATTAAAATAAACGTCTGAGAAGTATTTTAAATGTGGCACCAACCACTTCGTTTTGAATTTGTATGTGTAAAAATAAATTTAAATAGTTCCATTGAAATCTGTATAAAGTGGCATATAAAAATGTATAAATTTCATATTTTAGTATGTGAAAATGTGTACTAAATATTTGCACTGTTTTTTTTTTGTCTACATAGAAAAAAAAAGCCTAAACTAATTAGAAATTCTAATGAAAAGATATTTAGAGCGAATATAGTGTTAGAATTTTTTTTTAAATGTAAACTTTTCAGTAATTTGTGGATGCGAATTTAAAAATGGTATGTTCTTTAAAATAGAACAATCGGTACTGTAAGTGAGATTCAGTGTTGCCAGAAAATTATTTCAAAAATACTAAGGCAGCCATAAAAGTTCGAGTTATGCCTACATTTTTACAAATTTTGTACAAATATTGTATTTAAATTAAAAATGTTTATCAATGAGATTTATAATTTTTTCAAAATTTTTTTTAAAAACTCAAATAAAACTGGTCGAAAAGAAAAGTCGAAAGCAAAAACTTTGTTATATGATTTTAATTGACTTTTCCATGCTAAATCCAAACTGTTCACAGATTGGTTCTATCGCGTCTAGCTTAAAATTTTCTTATTTAAATAAAATGCTGATATTAAAATATTAAGAACATATTTCGCGACCTAAGGATAACCAGTACCCATGTTGTGTAAATTTAGTGAGAACTTTTCGCATCGAAAAGATGTGAAACAAAATATTCCATCGTTTCTCGAAAAGTGAGTAAATGTCATAACATTGTACTCGAAGCCGATGTGACATTGCAGGTGTTGAGAACGCCAGTCACACATATCGTTGACGGCAAACAAAATTTACTAAAATTGAAAAATTTTCAACGACGGCGGCGAAAATACAACCGTCGGCTATACCAAGTAATGTAGAGTGCGACTTTAATGTTTGTTGTTTGCAAACGAGCTTTTATTTTATAAAAATGGAAAAAGCCTAATAATTAAACAATGAAAAAATGTGCAAAGAACAAAATATTTTTATTATTATTCTTTGCATTTTGCAGTTTTAATCTTTTTCTAGTGTTAAAATTGTTTCTCTACCCATTTTTTTTTCGTGAGTTTATTTGGCAGTTCAAAGCGGCAACTTTTCTCACAAAAATGTTGCAGACACACCTTTTCTGTAAATTGGCAAGTTATTTTCTTACGTGACATCTAGTACTCGCCAAAAATAAGTTACAGACACAGTTAAGTACAAAAACGAATTCATAATCACGGCAATAATGTAATTTAAAGGCTTAACCGGAATAACAAGTTTAAGGTACTGTCAAAAATTAACGAAAAGCCTTTCAAATGCATTTCAGAAAATGTGCGATCAGTTTCACATTAAATCAACTTTTAAGCAACATTTCAATTTAAAAATGCCTCCCTATTGGAGAAAAAAAATTCCTCCTTATGGGAAATCACGTTGGGAGGAAATTGAAATTTAAAAATTCCTCCTTATGGGAATCAGGTAGGGAGGAAAACCCATATACAGAATCCCCATAAATATACTACTCACTTTGCTTTAGCAAATCGCAGTTTAACAAAACTTTACAAAAAGTTTCCTTAAGTTCAATATGGTTTGACACATGGTTTAAATATATTCGCACAGTTGCTTAAGCCACGTTTTGCACATTCAGCAGCAGTAGTCTCTTTAATAAAATCGATAAAATGCCTTAGAGAATACAAAATTTAAAAATTTTAGCGATGACATTAAAAGCTAAAATTACAGCGAATTAAATTTTTATGGCATTGCCAAATTAAGCAATGCACGTTACAGTATTACATTCGTAGCCAGAAATCGCTAAATAAACTTTATAGAGTTTTAGCGATAGAGATTTAGCTTTAGCGAATTACAGAATACGGCTGCTCGTTAGGCCCCTATTCTTAGAAATGACGTGATTTGTGTAACCTCGTCTTCAGAAATTAATTTTACGGATTTCAGCCCCTTATTTCATTCCTTAGTTACACCATTATTTTTATTTTCGTATGCGTTGTAATCTAATTTCGGAAAATTGCAAAAGTTCCAAGCTTAAATCATATTTCCAGACAATTCTGCGAAGTAGGTAAAAAATAGTTTCGTCGTGAATTTCTCGGCTTATTCCTTTTCAAACACTTTTAAATCTCTTAATTAATTTCAAAACATAATTTGACTCTTCTTCTTGATCTAACAAGTAAAAATCCCTAAAGATTCCTAATGTTCGTTTTGTGTAACAACTTTTTGGTAGTCACATTTACAGCTCCTAAAGTAGTTTTTTTGATTCAAAGTTTCTTTTCGTACTATGTCTTTTCCTAGAGAGCTTATATAACTTCCAAGATTTTTGATTAATGGCCCGTGTTTGTATACTTTCAGAGATTAATGTAACATTTGATTCAAAATGCTTGATGTCAAACTCGTTTCCGTGTGCTGGACGTTATATCTGAATTGGTTTGATTCTCGATGTAGCATTGCCGGTGTCACACATACTAAGAAATATTTTACTCATTCTTTGCTTGTCAGGCATTATGATCGCGTATAGACCCCTTACACTGGGTCTCCACGTAGCAATTTTTATTGCTAAGCACAAGCAAAAACGTCGGCAGAACAATGGCGCAATAATTGCTGATTATATTGCTGGAGAACACATGAAATTGCTTTGCCATAAACAAACATGCAGAGAAATGAAATGTCAGATAAATGACAACTGATTTTACAGCAGTTTGCTAAGCAATCAGAAGAGCAATCATTGCGCAATGGATTGCCACTCATGGCAATATGTGGTCCATACGCCGCAAATTTAATTGAACAATCAAATTTGACGTTTGCCGCAATAAATATTGCTACGTGGAGACCCGGGGTTATATGACATAGACTTATATTTTCAACTGTATAAGAATTGCGAAGTTAACTTTACTTCAATTTGAGAAGTGTCATAAACAAAATACATTGTACCTACTGAAAACCCTTTTGGAAGTGCAAATTCTAATCAAATTAAATTTATCTTAATTTTTGCTTCTAATTTATAAATCCATCAAAACTTTTCTTAAAACAGAATAAATAAAATCACTTTTTATTAAAAAAAAAAAAATATATTTCACAAGAGTTTTAAGTTTTTAAACCCATAAAATTAAATAAATTAATTCTACTTTTTGAAGTTTTTCTTTCGTTTACTTTTCTTACTCAATTTAATTCTTTTCACATGTTTTATATTAAATTAAAGATTATGGCCGCATGTACAGCAAAAATATTTTAATGCCAAAATATTTTTGCTTAACAAAAAAAAAAAAAAAACAGAGAAAATTAAAGAAATTAAAAAAATGTTGTGAGCAAAAATAGAATAAAACATAAACAATTTTCTATTTTATTTTTTATTTCTTCATTATAATAAATCTTTAAGAATTTCTTCATTTATTTTTTGTTGTTGCTGCAGCAAAATGTTTTTAGTTTGAAATAAATTAAGATCCAACTGAAGTTGGATTTCGTTGGTTCTTTCGTGTGTTTTTTTTTTCAGTAATTTACGAGCCAGTGATGTATAAAATACAAATAATGCAAACATTTAGGGGAAGTCTTTGATGTATGAGCCAAATAAGTCAAAATAATATTAAAAATTTTCTTATGACAAAACAGTTTATCGTATTTAGATAGAAAAAATAGGAAATGCTAGTACTGGACCATTAAACGGAAAATGACAGAATGTGGTTGAGTAGAAGACGTTGACATGTGAGAGTTATTAAAGTAATTTGAAATGCGATAAATTAGCGAAAACTAAAAAAGTAAAAGAACACTGACTGCATCATAAACATATTAAGTGGCTTTTCTCATTCTTGATCGATACATGTACCGGGTCCACACTATTGTGTTTTTATGGCCAATTCATTTTTGAGAAATATGTTGCATATATCGCACCGGTTCTTCTAAAGGGGGTTAACTCAAAATTTATAAATTTTCAGTAGAGACAAAAAAAAAAATTTTATATGTACTCTTATAAAGAGTCATACAATTGTTTTTCTTTTGTCAAAATACTAGAGAAATTAAGCTAACATTTTTACAGTGGGTAGATAGGTATATGACCACTAGACTGGTCGCAATTATTTTTTTTTAAATTTAATTGCTTGCGCTGCTTAAAATATGAGGTTTGGTGTAAGAAATCATGATCTATTTTTTCAGGTCAAACCGACGGTGCCTAGCCGTGCCAAGTGGGGCCCAAAGTTCTCCATATTATAAAAAAAACACCTTTTCATTCAGATCTTTATAGTTACTAGTTGAAAAGCCGAAAATCAAAAATATGGGTTTGTTACGATCTTCCACAAAGAAAGTACTTAAAGTGTGCCAAATTTCAGCTTCCTATGTCATCAGATGGCTTCAGAAAGTTGCGGAAACAATAGGACATACATGCAAAGATCCTGACATACTAAGAGCCAGTTTTTGACATAAAGATCAGCGATTAAATTATAACTAATCTTCGTTTTTGGGTAGTCGATTATTTCATTTTGTTTCCAAGTTTAAACGCCCAAAGTTGGCGGTTTAAACTTGCGACAGAACTTTCAAAGGTACGAACAGCTTATAAAAGGAATATTTTTTATTTTTTTTTTGTGTTTAAAGTTTTATTAAATATTCCACCTCGTAAGATAAAATATTGCTTGATTATTTTGCTTCTTTTTCGATTTCATTTATTTATAAATATATAATATTATATAACACAATCGCCTTTTCTTCTTCTTTTTCTCGTTAAGAACAGTAATTTGATGACAATTTTTGGCATTTGTTTTAAACTGCCATACTTATAATCAAAAAGTAATTTCAATTTTTGGGAATACAAAATTTTAATTTCAAAAGATTTTGCTATTCGTGCTTAATTCCCAGTTTTTATTCTTGACAAAAACACTTGAAATTTATTGTTGATGGGATAAGCTATTCCTATGCATTTCACTGGTTGCTTAGGCCAGATCATCAGGAAACTTCATCCATAAAGATTTTAGACAAACTAAAGATATTACACCAAATAAAACTGTTAAACGTATAAGAATTATAGCAACAGTTCTACTTGTAACAATATCAAAGCTTGAACAAAACACATCAACAATAAACAACAGTGGGTTTATCTCATCTTACATTCCTCACTACAATTAGTTGAAATTCTCTCAACATTAATTGTAGTTGTAAGTAGGTTAAGAAAAACAAAATAAAAACAACAACAACTTACAAAAGATGTTGTCAATTAAGTGTTTTTTAGGCCGTGCACTTGCCTGTTTGTTATCAAAAAGTAATTTCAATTTTTGGGAATACAAAATTTTAATTTCAAAAGATTTTGCTATTCGTGCTTAATTCCCAGTTTTTATTCTTGACTTATTTATTCTTGACTTATACATAAAAGTATTGTCAATTCATATGGCAATGCTAAAAGCTTTAATCTTTCACTCAAAAACGCCAAAGAGGATTAAGGCTAGATTTATTTTATTATAAGATTAACAAATCTTACTATTGATCCTGGTTTAAACTCTAAGTAAAAAACCCGCCCTAAGAAATTATATACTGTATAGATAGATTAAAGTATTTGCTATTGAATATTTTAGTATGATACGACCGAAAGATTTTTAACCTAATTCGGGTACGCTGAATCCAGTGGTGCTAGCCGTTTTTTTTTAGGTTAGCTTTGGTTTTCGAGATATACCGTTATTTAAAAAATTAAGGACGTTGCACATCATATGTTCGCGTAACTCAAAAACGCTTTAGCTTATTGAAAAACTAAAAAAAACCGAAATTCCGCAATAAAGTTTGACATTTCTTAAAGTAAATGTTTTAATTTTAATGTTTCTGTTTAGAGGAACCAGCGCAATTTGTTAAATGTTCAACATTTGTCTGTTTTTTTTTTTTTTTTTTTTTTGTACAAAAAAATGCAACTGTGGGAAGCAATTTCCATTTCTTTTGTAAATATGTTGCATGAAAAACTTGTTAACATGTTGCATATTTTACCCTCACTTTTATTAAAAATCTGGTATGTATTACAACAACATTGGTTATTTGAAAAGAAAAATTAATCTGCAGTTTCTAGGGAGGTTTTCAACAAAAACTTTGTTTTCTTACATGGGCATATTGAAATGGCATAACACTTTTGACATTTTACTTGTTGACAAATCAAAGTAAAAGCTTCCATTGTTGCAATGATTCCCCGTTTTCTTAAAAATCGCACTAAAATGTGAATTGGTTAATTTTGTAAAATTCATGATTTTTGGAACAACAATTATCTGGCGATAAAGTTTATTAATTTTTTTTTGAGTTTCTTAGGTTAACCTTAAAAAATTCGCGAGAATCCCACATTAAATTCCTGGGAAAGCGAGAATTCAAAACAATTGAATTTCTCGAAAAATCTCGGAGTATTGCTATAACCAGCAGCAAAGATTTGGGCGCCAATCAAAAGTAAAATCTATCAACAAATTAAAGCCAAAATATTTTTTAGTCTGCTACTAATTTAGTTGTTGCTTTCTAATATACTTTTACAATACTTTAAAATTTTTTTTTAAATATTGTGTTAATTGTTTATAATATTGTTTAATTTGATAAGTGAAAAGTACAAGTGTGTATATTCAAAGGTATTTGTTTATTCAATCTGTTGTTATAATTTTAAATAATTTAATTACTTCCTTGAACTGTATTAAAAAGTTTTGAAAAATTTCATTTTTATTTTATCGTTTTCAATGCCAAACATCTAATTAGAAAATCATTAATTTGTGTTACTTATTACCAAAATCAATAATTTTCTAAACAGATTTGTTAATACAATTAAGATTAAGAGATTGAGGTCAAACTAAAGATAAAAAACAAATTGTATAAAGTTCGTAACAAAATTAATAACATTTTAGATTTAGTAAAGAAAATACTTAAAAAATTCAAATAAATTAAAATTTTGATTATACAAATTTCCCTTCATTATGGTTTTATTAAAATTTTGGTTTTTACAAAAATGAATCAAATATAGTCTCCTACAGTGTTGCCAGAAGGAGGAAAAAAATCCCTGAATGTATTTTTGAACATCAATTAAAGCAAGTAACGGTGGGAAAATCGGAGATATGTATTTTATTCTTTTAACTGAACAAGATTTCATAAAAAAATGCTCAAAAGTAAAATATCTCTTAATTAAATTATCTGTTACCACCCGTTTCCACATGCAAGTAAAAGTTCGAAAAACTCAATACACTCACACTTTTTCACTGACATTCACACAAGTTTTGTACTTTCAGCTGTTCCTCGACTGTTTCCGCGATTTTTCGTTGATAATACGTATACACTACTTGCAAGTAATTACTTGCTTGTGGAAACTTAGGGTTAATATCTCTCTATTTTAATTGAAGCCAAATTTTGATATATCGTCAGCTCAGAATTGGTTTGGCGCATATGCCAAAAAGTCGGAGTGGAGAAAAACGACAAAGAAGATTTACATGAAGATTTCTCAAAATGTACCCGATAGAATTTTTTTATATTTTTACCACTGCTTCCGGTATATGTTTTGAAGAAAAATGTAAATTTTTGCGCACTTTCATGAATAAAGTAAGAATTTAAAAGTATTTTTTTGAAAATGAAAAATATTGTTTTGTGCCGCATACGCCACTTTAAAAAAAAGTGGCTTTTTCTGCTGCATACGTATACTTATTGCTGTGTATTGAGTAACTTGTTGTTGAGAAGAATTTTTTTTTATAGTTTTTATATTTGATTTTACTTTACAAAAACAGAAAAAACCGTTCTACTGTTATGAAAAGTTACATAAAAAGCCACAAATTAAACAACTTAAATAATTCAAAAGTAAAAAGAAAATTTAAAACTTAATATTGAGTAAATTTTTATAACAAGCTTTGTCAACACGTGGAAGAAATATAAGCAAGTCTTTTATGTCTCTATTTTTATCGCCGGAAATAAATAATGGTTTCGATATTTTCAAAACATTCGTCAACAAATTCTCAGGAGTTTGCAAACAATTTTTTGATGCAGACTTAACCAAAATTGCATTTTTATATTTTTCCTCTCAGGTAGAAGTTTTATAATATATACAAAAATCATTATTTTAACTGTATAGAAGTACTTTAATTTTAGCAAAAGGGACTTTTCGAAAGTCCATTTTATTTGCTTCCAACGAGTATGTGCGAAAATTTTCCGGAAGCATTTCCATAACTTTAAGTTTTGTTTTATTATTTGGCATTGTTTTAAGCAAATTTAGTAAATGAAGAGGACTATGAATTTCAATATTCTTTAAGTAACGGTCAATAACACCATGGACACAGTCCACTTCTTGAATTAAAGAATGTTCTGGTTCTAAAGACTTTTGTATTACGGCATCAATATTATTTTGTTTAAAGAACATTTTGATTGCGGTTGCGTTAATTTGATTTTTATTTTGAGGTACGCAAGAATCGCTCCATAATGTCAAAGTTTTAATAAGTGGATAATCTTTTATTAATTCATTTAAAATTTTAATTTAAGCACTAGCAATTATGTTACCACTCCGACCACTATGAGCTTCCGTCAAAAAGGCACAATAAGTAAAAGTTGGTATATATGACATAATAATGGTTGCTGTAAGATTAAAAATATTTAATTTTCGTTTGTAGTAAAATTTTGAAGCATTTCCCTTAGGTAGGCTAAAAACACAAATAATAGCAAACCGTACACTTGGTTGGGTCCATTATAAAACTATTTTGCACAAATTTATTTTCTTGTTGTCATTTTACTTTGCTTTTGCTTTAACTACTTTTTTCCTTACGGCAATGCAGCAAAGCAACAGTAAAATATATTTTGTACGTTTTTGTATGAAGGATTTGCTGCAATCGCCAAACAATGGCTTGTCGAGCAAAACAGTACTTAAAAAATTTTGAAATAGTTGATATGCAGCAAAATTAATGCTTTATATCTCAGAAACCATAAAAATTTTCGCTAAACAGGTTTTTGATTTAGAAAGAGGGTATTAAAAAAATATATAATATAAATATATGGTCGGTAGGTCAAACCAGTAATGAGCTGACGATATGCTATCTATTTGTCGCAGTGGCGCAAACAGTGGAACTGCAAAGAGTTCTGATGATGGGAATGTGGTTATACTCGAAACATGTAAATTCGACCCGAGTTCAGTCCCGTGTTCAGTCAAGAATAAAAATTATCAAAAAAAAAAATTTTAATTAATTTCATGTCCTAAATTTCCTTTTTTTACTAAAATAATTTAAGAAAAATTTAATTTGATGAACTTAAGCTTAATTTAGAATATCAAAAAATTTCATATTATTTTTTTAAAAAAACTAGCTGACGCGGCGAACGTTCTTTTGCCTAGAAAAGTATCGTTTTTGTGTATATTTAAAATACAGATACAGAATCAGGTACAGGTAATATTCGGTGCAGATAATTTATTTACAAAAAAAAAAAAAAGAATATGAAAATGTGAATTATAAGTAAACTATTGAATAAGTTAAAAGAATATCATTGAAGCACTTTGTGATAAACAATATTTTACGTTTTGTTGTCAGGTGCGAAAATGAACAAAGATGATGGCTTTCCGACACGGGAACATGCGACATAGAGTTGCCCGTGTGAAAAACAGTCGTTTTCCAAATTTAGGCCACAAACACTCAATGATTGCCCTTGGGATTTGTTGATTGTCATTGATTGATTTTTGCTAACAGATCAAAGCATGATCAATTGCATAGCTTACGATTTGATTCATTTTCAATGGCACTTCTTGTCGGAAATTGTTCATACCAACATAGAAACCTTTGCCGGCTCATGCGCATCAACTTTACTAACGACCATAGCATGATCAAATGATATAATTTATTTTGAGTAATTTTGGTAAATATGGTAATGCTCAACAGCTGTGCTAAAGATCATAACATGATCAAATGCACAGTTTATGACTGAACTAATTTCGAGTCATTTTCAGTGGCGCCACCTGTCTGAAATTGGTTATATCAGCTTATAAACCTTCGCCGGCTCATGCTCAACAACTTTGCTAAAGATCATAGCATCGTCAAATGCAGAGTTTACGATTTAATTCATACTGAGTAATTTTCAATGGCGCCACCTATTTTAGATTTTTTTTGTTGCTATTCTTCTTACTTGGTCAGAGACCATTCCGAATCATCGAAATCGGTCCAGCCGTTCTTAAGTTATAAACGTAGTAACTAACGCCACTTTCTTTTATGTATATATAAGAAGATATTATTTATTTTGATACCCTTTACAAATTAGTGGTGAATACAAAGATTTTCATTCCTTGTCAAACTTTTTTATTATTCATCGAAGACCCCAGAACGTATATATGTATATTAGGGTTATAACCAATTTTTTGGCATAGTACCATGAAATCAACCGTGTCCTAGTTACCACGAAAATTGTAATCTTTTGTTATTTTTCTCAAAAAAGTTCACGCACCAATTGGTTTTTCTAAACCAATGCAATATTGAATGTATGTTTTTTATTCATTTTAAATATTTTTTTTTCGATAAAAAAAAACGTAGATACGTTTTGGTTTACCGAAAAATCTCTTATCATCTCTAAATATTAATGAAATTTCATACTTGAGCGATTTTTTGTTTTAAATAAACATATTATTAATTTTTCTTAACCAAAAATAAAATTAAAAATTTTCAAAACTACATCGCGGTTGGTGTGTGAACTTATAAAATATACGTTCCCTTATAGTTTTCTATGCTCTATCGGACTGTGCTATGCCAATTTCGATATTTAAAAAAATTAGAACTCAAAGATTTTCTGAGGATAGAATGTGGTGATTTTTGAAACATGTAAAAATCAACCCGGGTTCAAATCGCGGCTCAGCCAAAGAAAAATTATCAATAAATTTTAATAAATTCTAAGTTGTAAAATTCCTTCCTCAGTGAAAATAATTTAATGAAAATTAAATTTAATGAGCTCAAGCCTAACTAAAAATATTAAAAAAATTTAAAAAATTGTTAAAAAGTTATATCCCTAATGTAAATACTTCTGGGTCCTTGAATAATTCTTCACGTTAAAGTCAAATTCTCATGTTTAAAGCTACGTTCACAATCAAAAAAACAATTTCGTTTTTTGTTCTATGTTTTTTCTTCCCAAAGTATTTCATATATATTTTCCTTTCATTTTTAGAACAAAAATGTAACAAAAATTTTTTTTAAAAGCATAACTAAAGTTGAGTCAACTAGAACTTCAGCGACAATTTGTATGAAATTGTTTCTGACGTTTAAAATAATTTTACTTAGTTTTGAATGAAAATTTTGTCATAATGTTGTAAAAAATAATAGTTAACGCATAAAATTGTTTTGCCTAAATTTGAAAACGGTTTCTTAATGCAAAATTTGTGTGTTTGCAAAAGAAATTGTTGCTCTATTATGAACACCAAGTGAAAATGTATTTTTGATTCTGAACAAAGCTTAAAGAATTGAAAACAAAATTTTATTAAAAAAATTACTTTTTATTAATTTTTATGATTTAGGAAAACTTTTTTATTAAACCCGACTTTATGATACCCTACACCACATTAGAATCTTTGTACCAAATTTTATCAAATAATCTCTAAATTGCGACCTGTACTTTGCGCACAAGGTTTACATGGACAGCCAGCCAGCCGGACAAACATCGTCAATTCGACTCAGAAAGTGATTCTGAGTTAATCGGTATACGTAAAGGTGGGCTAAGGACCAATATTTTAAGGTGTTACAGACATCAGCACAAACGCATAGTACCCTCTCCACTATTGTGGTGCTGGTATAAATATTGTATTGTTATCGCAAAAATATTTACCTAATTGATAAAATCGAATTAATGGTTGCTTAATGTAACCTATTTCTAAAATTACTTTTAACGATGTTTTCTTGGCTAAACACCCTCTCTACTTTAGCATTAGACCATGGAAGTGAGAGCAACTTTTAGTCAATTCTGAAATTTCTAAAACAATTTTGTTACCGCCTGCATCCCTTTATTGAAATTCTTGCAACCAGAAAGAAACAGCGATGTTTGTGTTGATCCATTTTATAAATTTAATAGTGGAATACTGTTCCTTTATTTTGAAAGATGTTTCAGCGTCATAGTTTATAGCGATTTTCAATATTTGTAGAAGTTGTTATTTAAATTAAAGGCGTTTTAATTGTTCAAAATGTTTATTTTACTTTAATAAATTTTTATAATAAAATAAAAATTAGTCTTTTAAAAGAAAAACAGCAAAAAAAATTTATGGCTAAACAAGTTGAAAAATTTCTAAAAAAAAAATGGCTAATGGCTAATTTTTTAATGGCTAAACAGGGTGAAAAATGGCTAAATCTAGCCACTAAATGGTAAATGGCTAAATTGGCAACACTGCAGTCTTATGCAGTCTTATGCAACCGATAGATATCCTATCGGTTGCATAAGACAATAAAAGTTTTTATTTTATTTAAACATTTCCGAAACCACATTTCTAAATTATCTTGCTCTGATTTAGATTAAGAATATACACATTTATTATAATTTTTTTTGCATTGTTCCTATTTAGAAATATCCAATAGACTGGTCGCATCTTGTATGGGATTTTTTTTTTTTTTTTTAATTGTTTGCGCTGCTTAAAATATGAGGTTTGGTGTAAGAAATCATGATCTAATTTTTCAGGTCAATCCGACGGTGCCTAGCCGTGCCGTGTTGGGCCCAAAGTTCCCCATATAATAAAAAAAAAAAACATTTTTTCTATCAGATCTTTATAGTTATACTAGTTGAAAAGCCGAAAATTTCCGCAGAGAAAGTACTTCAAGTGTGCCAAATTTCAGCTTCCTATGTCATCAGATGGCTTCAGAAAGTTGCGGAAAGAATAGGACATACATGCAAACATCCTGACATACTAAGAAATTATATATTGTATAGATAGATTAAAGTATTTGCTGTTTTATATTTTAGTATGATACGAACGAAAGATTTTTAACCTAATTCGGGGTCGCTGAATCCAGTGGTGCTAGCCGTTTTTTTAGGTTAGCTTTGGTTTTCGAGATATACCGTTATTTCAACTTTCTGAAGCCATCTGATGACATAGGAAGCTGAAATTTGGCACACTTGAAGTACTTTCTCTGCGGAAGATCGTAACGAAGCCATATTTTTGATTTTCGGCTTTTCAACTAGTATAACTATAAAGATCTGATAGAAATTATGTTTTTTTTTTATAATATGGGGAACTTTGGGCCCCACCCGGCACGTCTAGGCACCGTCGGATTCACCTGAAAAATTAGATCATGATTTCTTACACCAAACCTCATATTTTAAGCAGCGCAAACAATTAAATTAAAAAAAAAAAATTGCGACCAGTTTAATATCCCATCCATGCACCTTTAAATTTAATGACCTCCATTTTACAAATTTATGTTTTTCAATATTTAAAAATTGGGAATTATAAACACTTCCAAGCAAAAATAATCACGTGTTAATTTGAGTGTCTAAATTTAAAAAAAAGTTTTTAATTTGAAATGAAAATGAAAAATTATTTAAACACGCTTATTTATTTAAATAGTTATTGCTTTAATAGTTTTAAAATTGTTTATTTATCTTAGAGAAAATACTATTATTATCAAAACAATGTATGTATACAAAAATTTAAGCACAAAACAATAATTTAAAAAAAAAAAAAGGAAGAAACAATTTAAAAAATGTTGAACTTTCTGAAACAAAAAAAAAAAAAAAAACGTGAAAAATCTAATTGTGAGCAATTAGATTTTTGTGTCATAAAATAAAGAGAAATGTCACATTATTTTGGCATAGTTTATAATTCTTTCGATTCTAGCATACATGAGTAAAAATTGTATGTGAAATGGTGCTCTTAATTCTTCATTCTCTCGGTCTTACAAAGCGAACGCTAAACATTCTGACATTTTCATATTTTTTTTTTCAAAATTATCTAAAAATAATTTGTTTTCTTTTTTTTAGGAAAATACAATCATTTTAATACACTCCACTACGAGTGGTGAATGAGGGTATATTAAGATTCTCATTCCATGTGTAACTCAATCAGTGTTACCAGTGAAATTTCGAGAAAGATACATTTTAGTTTCCCAAAAGATACACTTTTTCCCAAAAAGATACATTTTGAAAAAAAAATTTAAGTTCATTTTTAACATTTAACATTTATTAACATTACATTTTTATTTCATATTAAATGAATATTGTAAAGAAAATTATATCATATATGGGCATATCCGTCAAAAGGTCCACCGTGACCGAAAATTTAAAAGTTATTAAAAGCTGATTATTTTACGATATTATTATAGAGAAATATTTAGATTTTACTAATTTTATAAATTTACCCATAAATTTGTCCACTTAGATGAACAATCAGACTGCAAAGTTGTGCAATTTCTTATTTGTGAGAATTTTTTATTGTATGTTTTCATTAATTAATTACCCCTATCGTGAAAAATTTTTCCTTCGTAAATTTTCCCCCTTTTCACATATTTGCGATCATGAACAACTCCCATGAAAAAATGTAATTCAAAGGAGAATAATAACGTGAAAAAATTTTCACGGGAAAAAATTCCCCTTATCGTGAAAAATTTTTTCCCTCGTAATTGTTCACATTTCCCTTGATTTTCTCACTTTATTTTTGCTAGGGAACAGAACATGTATGTAAGAAGCTCCTCCTATAAATCGAATATTAGGGGTTAATAAAGTTAAAAAGGCACAAACCGATATATTGCTCAACAAAATGCAAAGCAACAGGTCGATTGCCTGCGGATTTGTGAAACTTTCGATTGACTTGGTGGCAGAATTTTGGAAAATATTTTACTATGTACATTAAATTTAAAAAGTGCAAAAAACTAACGTTGTAATCAAACTATCCCTAAAATATATACTTGTATATTTTTAAACAAAAATTTCATTGGTTTTTAATTTTCTTAATCTTTCTTCTTTTTTTTACATTCACTGGAACTACGATTGCTTTTTTCCCTTCGAGGGGAATGAAAATTTCATGGGAACAAAAATTACACATGTTATTCACGATATGGGTGATTATCTTCCTGAAAAGAGGTGTTATTTGATGAAAATTATTGAAAAAAAAAAAAATTGTCTTACATTGTCTCCAATCTAAAGAGAGTTCAAAGAGCAATATGTTATTCGGATTAACGGTAAATTTTTTTTTTTGTTTTAATCATTATTCAGTTTAATTATTATGGAAAAAATTTCACGTTCGAAATGTCACGTGTCGACCCAGATTTTGGCTTAAAAAAAGAAAATACAGAAGATTTTGGAATCAAATCAAAGACATTTTAATGATACATTGCTACGTAAAATTCTCAAAGTAGTTTGACAAAAAAATTGTGCCAGGTTTCGCTTAATTACGCCTTTTTATACATGGCCATAAAAACTACTTCTATTTTTTCACGTTCGAACCGCTACTTCTTTTGCCATTATCTTTGGTGTAGAATCGCGCCCTCCATAAACCTTAGCATAAATAACAGTGCTTTCTTAGTGATATTATTTAAGGGTTAAGAGAACGTAAAAATATTTGTTGTTTAAAATGTTATTGCATTTTTAATGCGTACGACTGTCACGTTCAACACTTTGGATTTACCCATATTTAAATTAATTTTTGTATTTATTTAAGTCATAAATATTACAATAAGCAAACATTAAAATTAATTATATGTAACTATCTTTGGATCTTATCGAAACAAATTCATTTTTGTAAAAATTAATATACGAGTTAAGTCGTTAATACCAAGATTATATCTGTGGCTTGGTGCTAAAAGGGCCAATGTCAAAATATTTACTTTTGAGAAAACTTAAATTAGATTGTTTTTAGAGAAGAGTTCTTACTGAAATTAGCTAGCAAAACCCTTATGAAGCTGTTCTGGGCTAAATACATTGGCTGTTTCATCAAAAAAAAAAAAAAGATGTTAAGAGAAAACACCTAATGCAACGATTAACTCAAAACAGAAAAATATTGACATTGGCCCTTTTAGTACCAAGCCACAGATATCAAAAAGTTTATAAAAATTTCCTGAAAATAAAAAATGTTCATATTGCCTCCGAACAACTTCGCACTACTTGAATTCCTCGATTTAGGTGAATCGTGTGTTGAAACGTCCTTAATGCTTTTTTTTACCATTATGAAAGCTACTATTGTCTTAATAAATTTTAGTACATTTTGCATACAAAATCAAAAGATACGAAAAATGTAAGGATTATACATGGTACGTGAAGCCATCAAAAGATACGTAAAATTGATCTTTCGTATCCTAATGGCAACACTGAACGTAATATTTTTCTAAGACCCCATACATTCTATATATTTCGGGTCATTCAGTAATTTAAAGTTTAGGTTCCTCTATCTGTTGGGCTTTTGAAATCACGATCACATTCAAACAACTCCAAAAAAAAAACTACAAACGTGCAGACAAACTGACGGACGGACATAGTTAAATTTACAATATTTAATTAAAAGAATTCAAAATACATACATATATGTACTTTGTAGGGTCTAAGATTAATATTGCTGAAATTATAATCGGCTTGTAAAACTTATATACATCCATACATACATATATAAAAAATGAACTTATGTATAACCTTAACACCTGTGGTGAAGAATTGATTTTTTTTAATAATGATATACAGTGTTATCTCCATTAACGGACGCCTTCCTTTAGGAGAGTATTCTAAAGGAATGCACTAGGTTCTTTTGAAAGAACATTACTCTTTTACGGACAAATTTTATAGGTCTATTTGCTGCGCGATTATGGGGAGATTTCACTGTATTGTGAATCTATGTGGGCAATGCAACCAGTGGTCCCAGGTTTGGGGATTTATCCCCAAATTGGGGATTTTTTTTGTAATTGGGGATAAAAATTTCGTAAAAATCTCAAATGCACTTTTTAAAACAAAATTGCACTGGCTGATGAATCAGAGGATTTTGATTCCCTAGTTTTTTAAATGATAAATATTGACGCATAATTATTTTTCTTTTGCGTTTAAACGTTACTCTTGTTACATGCTATACATGTGTAAGAATAAATAACATTAGTTTTAATAATATGTATTGTCCCCAAAAAAATTCTAAAAATTTTAAGTCTGTGAGAAGGGTATCAAAGATTCGTCACACCTAAATATTAAATTTTTAATATTTAAATACTCATTTAATAGTTAAGAAAGGCATTTATAAAGCAAAGTGGCTCAATGATTTAGAGATGGGTGAGTAAATGTGTTTAATGAGTCACAGCGTCATCAAGTTGTGGATAAAAGATTTATTAGAGAACTTATAGTTTTGTGTTGTTATTAAGAAAATTTTTATAATAAACATCTTTTAAACAAAATAGTTACTAGAAACTTCTGTTCTGTGGAGATTTAAACGGATTTTTTCGAAGTTTGCTCTCAATGGAAACTATGATTAATTTTGTAGACATATAAAAATTAATTGTTAAATAAATTTTATAAAACGTGTTCAAGTCTAAAGCTACGGTCACACTTATTAAACATTTGACCAAATAAGCATAACCACTACTTTCGTTAATAGTTAGTGAGATTTAAAAGAGTTTAAATATCATAAAATAAAGCTTATTATACTGCTAGACATGGCAAAAAACTGTTTTTGATATGATGTGGTATTAAATTCAAAATAAATATTGGAATGAAAGAAAATTATATATTAGCTTGCCTGTGGGTCAAGTCTTTTTCATCAAATATTTGTCAAGTGTGACCGTAGCTTTACTCTAAGACAATTTATTTTTGGTATGAGACTTTGGGTTACACAATTTCCTTTAATATAAATTTATAAAATCAAAACTTTTTCCTTTAGAAAAATTTAAGAAATTACTTTAAAAAAAAATAATTGATTTTATTATAAGAATTGTTTAGTATAAATCTTGTCAGTTTTAGTATAAAACTAAAAAAAACTTTGTGAGTACAAAAATTTTGCTTTTAACTTTAAAAATAAACAAGCAAGTGCACGGCATAAAAAACTGTGCTGGCAACTTGCTTTATACTGATTTTCTTGCGAATACAATAAATCACTTTTTGTTTGTTTTTATTTTGTTTTTTCGTATTCTTCTTAAAAAGACAATTAATATTGGGATAATTCCATCTAATTGTAGTGGGGAATGTAAGAAAAGTTAAACTCACTGTTTATTATTAGTACATATTTTGTTTAAGCCCTGACATCGTTGCAAATAAGACTTTTGCAGTTTTATTTGATAATATATTTTGCTTTTCTAAAAAATTTTGGGAGAATGTTACCTGATGATCTGGCCTAAGCAACCAGTGAAATGCGCATAGAAACTAGCTTATCCTTCAACAATAAATTTCAGTGTTTTTTTTTTCAAAGATACAAATAGCGAATAAGGCACGACAAGCTAAATCTTTTAATAAAATATTTTGCTAGTTTAAGTTTAAGATACTAAATTCATTATATAACACGATTTGTTTAGGGTATAACAAATAGTTTTATTAAAAAATATTAATTCTATGTTTGGAAAATATTAGAGATAAAAAATTTTTTTTTTGTTTAGATACAATACATCAGAATCATGAAAAAGTAAATTTTATATTTTTGGTTAGCTTGGGGTGTTTAAGTATATTTTTTGTGATTTTTTTTTATAAACTTTGATTTAATTTTTGTATTTTTTTTTTTATTTTTAGAGTCCCAGAGTTTCGACTTTTTCTACATTTTTTAGGACCGTGTTATTAAAAACAAGTTCGGCTGGGCCGAATCTTTTATACCCCTCACCTTTAGTTAGAATATTTCCGAAGTGTGCTTTATATTGAACTTATGGTAAATTATAAGCCGATGTTCACAAAAGTTGACAGTATGATTTCTAGTCTTTTAAAACTATGACTTACGAAATATTTTTATAATGGCATTATTCGTTACGGTTTTACGCGTACTAAAGTGTTTATCGAGAGTGGGCTTTATATGGGGCTTTTGGTACATTATGAACCGATCATCAAGAAATTTTGCGGTATAATTTCTAGTCATATAGGACAAACTTGTGCATAGTCTTATATCCATATGTGCATTCCGCCACTTTTTATGCTAGTTTTTGTAACAAAATTATCCTTTTTTTTAAGGGCGGTTGTTCACATTAGGATTAATAACTCTTGTTTTACTGAACCGATTTTGCTGGGTTTCAATCCCAAACTGCTTAGGAGAACTAGAAACCATTTTACACCACTATTGTTCTCTTCATTAAAGTCGTTCGAAAGTGAGCGTGATATCAACAGACGGAAAGACTGTCGGACAATACAGGCGGACATGGCTAAATCAACTTAGAATTACTCAAGGACTCAGAATATATATGTATGTATATGCGGTCTAAGATGAATATTAAAGAAGTTTCACCTGGATTGACAAACTAAGTATGCCCTAATTAACCACTAGTGTGGGTAGAGAGTATACAAAGGGGTAAGTTTTCAAAAGGTTAATTAGGAAAAATTTGGTTATCATAGGGCCATCTCTGATATTCTGTAAAACGCTTAAAATATTTTAGGCATATTTGTTTAACTTTTAATTTTCTAAATCTCTGGGCAATAGAAAGTCTTTGTTTGAAGGCAACACTTTTTTTTTTTTTGGTGCAGCAAATATTGCACATTTTCAAATACACAAGTGCGTTTCACTATTCTAATTTTTAACGCTCTCAAATGTTTATGGAATTGAATTAAGAGTACGAAAAAATACTCAAGACACAAGAGATCATTGTGGAAAATATCTTGAAAGTAATTTACTTCATTTGTGTGCGTTTTTGTTTTAAGAAAATTAAATATTTTTCAAACTTTTTTCTTCTTAGTTTTTTTAAATGATTTATTTCCCATATATGAAGTATTAAGTATTTGTTTTGAAGAAAAACTGTGCTGTTTTTGTTATTTTTCATATTCTGTTCCTTATTTGAGGTGTAATAAGTTGCAGTTTGATTTATTTTCCGGCCCACATAATTTCGATGATAAAACAAATTATGTTTTCTGAAAGCTGTCTTTTTTTTTGGTTCAACATTAGTTTAGCTTCTTCTCTAATTAAACGCCCACTTTATGGCACTTTATAGCAAATTTTACTTCCAATGTTGTTTTTTGGTATCAGATTTTTTTCTATAATTCCGTTTAAGATTCATACTTTAAATGCTTTAAAATCTTTATAGTTTACATTTTTTTTTATATAATCAATCTTTTAATTTGACACTTTTGTCTGTCATAGAATGTAAAAGTGTTGGGGAAAAAATAAACAAAATATCTTTTGAAAAAAGAAAGTTAATCCATAAAAAGAAATAAGTCTAAGAGTGAGTTTGTATGTCTCTAAGAACTTGTAAGAGGTTTTTTTAATGGAATAAATTAAAGAACTGGTTGGTGTCATTTAGTCATACCGACTTTCAACATGAAAAACTAAATGAAATTATTAGTAAAAGTTTAAGTAAATAGATTGTTTTTCTCTTAAGTTTCACTTGGTGGAGGTTTAACTTAACTTTTGGTAAATGATAAGAATTAAAGGAAAAAGTATCAGCATTAAAGAAAAATGAGCTACAAGAAATAAAAAGAAAGTCTGGAGTCGGTCAAGCACGACCGACTTCATCAGCTACACATCTTTGATATATAAGGATGAATACAGGTATACCGCAGCTTATGATTTATTTGGGAACTCTTGACAGTTTTAAGCCAATTAAAAAAATGACAGAATTTCAAGTTTTCAAAGGAGTTATACGTACCAGTGTTGCCAGAAGTTAAGAAAATTTCCCACTATCATTGTAACGTAGGAAAATAGGAGAGTTTTTTTTAAAACTGATGTTAACTAAACATATTTTATTTTATTGAAAAAGAAATTTTGGTATACGAAAAAATTTTCATTTATTAAAATTTATATTTTTAAAAACAAATTTGGCACAACATTTAGGGGAGAAAACTTGGAAAAATAAATTTTTTTTTTGAATTTTTATTACGAAAAAAAATTGCTGTCAACACTTATTTCTGCTGCATTTTGCCTCATTAGCGTCTTATCTTCGATAATATCTCTCTCCGATTTTCGGCATGGGCTCTGATAGGAAAGCTGTATTACAATTCATAACCTGAATTACAATTTACGCTTTCTGAGTTACAACTGACTAATCTGAATTACTATTACCTATTAAAGATATTTATACATAAGTACATATCTGCGGCATTTTGACAAAACATCTTAAGTCGAGATACCAAAAAAGTTAAAAAAAAAACTTGATGAAAAAATTAATTTTATCAAATAATAAAATAAACCAAAATTAAAGAAACCTTTTTTTATAATACACAATTTAAAAAACGTGAACAAAAATGTTTTTTGAATAAAAATTCGTATGATTAACAAAATTTTTTTCAACTTTTTAAATTTGACTTAGGATGTTTTGTCAAAATGCCACAGATATGAATATAAACACTGATAGAAAAATGGATCTTTATATTGATGATGCCCTAACATCAGAATTGTGACATCAATGTTACTACAAATGACATCAATGATGCAAAAATTAACATCAATCCAATGACTAGCGTCTTCGTACAATTTTGTCATTTTTTACGTGTCATCTAGTTTATGACTATACCCAGGCAGAAAAAGACAAACACCACGACGCTGTGCCGACGTTGCAGGGGGTACTATCAACATCAATACAACGTACTGTTTACCAAATTTACAATGTTGTCACAATATTAAAATGATAACGCCAAATGTGCGTCTTCCGACTCTTCTTTTTAGTGTTGTCACAGTACTGTAAATTTAAATTTACAACGTATTCACAACCGTCTTCCGACTCTTATTTTCAATATTGTTACAAATATAAATTCGCTAAATAAACAAGCAAAAATTTGTATATTTTCTAACCTAAAATAGTTTTTTGTTTTCATTTTAATACGACTCTATTAAATTAAGAAGACTACATTTTTGTATATACAGCGTTGCAGCGGTATAGTTTTATGGTAAATACGACTTTAAAAAACTAAAGTCGTATATTTGTATTTAGGGTGTTGTACCGGCGTTGAATCTTATTTAAAATCGGTATTAAAAAACTAAGGTTGTAATCTTGTATCTACAGTGTTGTGATGGTATCATAGTTTTGTTGGAGTCACAATTTTGTATTTACAGGGTTGTGGCTGTACACAATTTTTAGAAGAGTCGTAATTTCTGCCTGGGTAGTGACCAGAGAACCTCAAAACTCACTATTTTTGTGCATTTATTCATACGCTAAAATTTACAATAACTCTATACATGCAAAACAAAGTTCAACGTTGGTAATTTTTTTTTCCTTTCGTACACATTTGATATTTTCCTTTATTCGTTTTTTATTGAAAGTGCTTTATTTGCATTTTTGTTGCTCACGCAATATAACACAACTGAGTAAATTCAAAAGAGCACATTCTCTATACTTTTGTTTACATTAACAACAACAACAATAAACAACGATGAGACGCTTTTTCAAAATTAACAACAATAAAAACAACAATAACAAAAATACATTGTACCTACTACTACTACTACTGTACTTTTTGTTTCTATGGAAATTGTGTGTACCTACATAAGTATGTGTGTTTAGTTTCATTTAAATTTTTTTTTTCTTGTACTACTTAGTTAATGCTGAATAAATACATGAGTAATGATTGTTTGATTTCTGGCTCTTTCGTTTGTATTTTTTGTTTCTTTACCAAACAATCATTTGCGCTCAGAACACTTAGAATCTTTATAAAAAAAAACGAAGGCAACGATTGTATAAATGACAAAGCACGATGTGCGTTATTTGAATGACTGCAAACCAGCAGCGAATATTTGCGGTTGCGCGAGTTTGACTGTATGACCGTAAGCGTGTGTATTTGTTGTCGTTAATTAAATGTGATTTTTTTTCAATTGCAAAAAGCTATTCTCTGGTAGTGACATCAATTCGATGCCACATTTTGTATATTATTAAAATTATTTTCATGATTACAATGTATGTATTATAAAAAGCAACAATTCCTTTATTCTATTTTTTTAAATTATTTAGTTAAAAACATCAAATTTTTAAAGTAGAATGATTACGAAAACCTTATGGGGCATGATGCTGGCGTCTTATAATTGAGAGTTCTGCTGTAAACAATGTTCGTAGTTCAACAAACGTGAAACAAACATATGTAACGGGTAAGTAAAAAATAGTATTCTCTCACTTTGACTTAAGTCAATTTCAATGACTTTGGCTTAATGACAAACCGTCATTTAATTGATGTTACTGCGTCATCGCACTGAAGACATGTTCGTCATTTCTGTGATGCCGATGTGTCATCCCATTGATGACATAATATCGTTTTTACCCTGATGACACTTTGGCCAAGTGATGTTAAGGTTGACATCACCATGATGAAAAGTGTCATAGGGTCATAAACGAAGACACTTGTCTTAGTACTGATGACAAAATACATCAGCGTTATAACGCCTTTTCTATCAGTGTACTACTTCGTGTAAAATCAGATGCCATAACTCCTGCGATATTAATGTGTCAAGATAATGCGAATTTTTAAGTAATCTTTTGTGAATAAAATCCCTACTAATGAATATATGTATGTATTTCCAAACGGTTCTTCCATGAATGGTTGATATATTTCGTTTATCGATGAAAAAAGTGGAAATAGTACAAACATAAGTGATAATGCAAAGAAGTTTAAACCGAGTTAAAAAATCTGGGATTTTAAAACAAAAATTCTCAAATCTGCATTTTGATCATTTTGAGGATAAAATCTGCAAAATGCCGATAAACCTGCGCTTCTGGCATCGCTGCTCAATACTAAAAGTTTTCATAGTATTGTGGTTTTTTTTTAGAGGAGGATTTAGTTGAAATGAAATAAAAACGAGAAAAACGTGTTTAATATTCATCTAATTGGCTTTATTTATTAGAACATTTTATGGCATTACAGTTTAAACATCATTTCGGCCATGTGGCCGCTGGGGTCACTTTAACATGACGTAAACTTGAGGTCCCACTTCAAAAACCATTCACATTCATTCATTCTGTATTTCGGCAATAACGCGTATTTTTGCTTTTAAGTGTTCAATCGCTTCTGGTTTATCTGCATAGACTTTGAATATCCCCAAGAAAATAATTTAATAGTGTCAAAATAAATGATCGACCAATATATCCTCCGGCCAATAAATCTTTCCAAACAGTCAGTTTATTCTGTATATAATGATGTTTCGAAAATGGCTTGAGGTTTATAGCTGCTACAAATTCAGCAATTTTGCTTATTGACATAAAGTCATTTAACTTAATCGCTAAACGACAATTTCAAACTCAATTGCCTGATGATTTTGTCAAATTGAATCACGATTTTTGCTCCGGCGTAATTCATTCATGAAGAATTGCCAACACAAACTAACCTCAAAAGAACCGTAAAGTGTCAAATCAGCCTGCACAGAAGACAGTGTTGCCAACTGTATGTTCTCCACCTCCAAAATACTGTCTGATTTTAAAAGAAATATTTTGAACCACAATAATTTTTGAAACCCCGAGATAAAAGATTTGACAAACCCGAAAACATCACTCTTACTTGCTTTCTAAAACCTTTACCGCTTGCTTTTAACGAATCTTTTACAAAGTTGTTTTTGAAACGAAAATTTTTGGCTTCTTTGGGAAATTGTTTTAATTAATTTATTCAATGTTTACTGAATGTTCAAAAATTGGTTTTAATATTAAATATAAAAGTATAATCTACTGCATGATTCCAATTAATTTTTTCTTATTATTTTAATTTATTTCATAGCCATTCATAATACGACCCAAACAGGTTAAAATCGTGCCCGAAAAGAAACTGAGTCCCTTAAAATAAAGAAGAAATACAAATTAGCATAAACACGGAAGGTGTTTACAAAATCCATCCAGCGTTAAGTTTTCTTTTGGGATCATTGAGAATTTATTGAAACTATAATTTTAAATACGGGTACATGTTTTTAGTTTAAAATATTTTTTCTTCAATATCAACTCGTATTTAAAATTAAAAATACATAATGATAAACATAATTTACATTTCCTTAATTATCAAACCGATTAACAATTTCATGTTTTTGTGTCTTGCATTTTATTTGTTCCACAAAAGAATTTAAAAAGTTAAATTAAAAAATTAAATTTACCCAAAAAAAGGTCAAAAATGTAGACAAATAATAAAAAACATGATATAAATCAACTAAATGTCTTAATGTTTTTATAAATAAATATAATCTTAAGCTAATTAGCCTTCAAAAATATTTAGAAACTTTAGAAAGAGCTTTATTTTCTTTTTCATTAAATAAATTTTCATGTTTAATGATACATTTTTTACATATCGTTACTTTAGTGTAGAAAAGCCCTAACTAACATAGCGATTTTTTTTAAACGCAGTTTTTTATTAAATTGTTTAGAGAATTTAATAAAAAACTGCGTTTAAAAAAAATTGCGACTAAAAGACTATAATTTTTATTAAGTTTTTTCCTTTTCCTGTAAAGTAAGGAAAACGTTAGTTAGGGCTTTTCTATATTAAAGTAACGATATGTATTAATAAATATATAATGAAAACTATAGTCGGCCGAATCGAATCTTAAATACTCTCCAGTCAATATCAAAATGTATTTCTGCAACAATCGGAACTTTATTTTACCAACAGCTTCCTAAACGCATTACATTTCATATCCAAACGCAACTCTGCATATGCACATTGTTATTTGTGAGTCGCACCTTAACGTCAAGTTTTTTGTAAAACTTAATTTGACATTTCTTTATTTCAGTATTTTACCAATTCAATTCAATAAGATTGCTGAAGCCTTTTACGAATAAACGCGTTCAAATCAAAGAAAATCATATTCAGGACACGCACAAGGCACACTTTCACCTCTGTGGATTCTTTAACAAGCAGAACTGGCGCATTTGGGCAAATAAAAATACACGAGGGATAGTTAAAAAGCCAAAGCATCCACAAAGAGTAACTGTTTGGTGCGGCCAAGCAGTTACCCTGAATGGCGTTGCGGTCGGAAATTTAGGATATGGACCTAGACGATATGTGGTTCCAACAGGATGTTGCCACTTGCCACACAGCCAACGAAACAAAGGCTCTTTTGCGCGAGTAATTCAATGACCGTGTAATCTCACATCGTGGCGATGTTAATTGGCCGCCTCGAACATGTTATTTGACACCGTTGGACTTCTTTCTTTGGGGATACTTAAGAGAAAAAGTGTATGTCAATAAGGCAAGAAAAATTCAAGAGCTAAAGGATAAGAGAATTCGGCACATTAACGACATTAAACCTCAATTATGTCTCAAAGTCATTGAAAATATGGACAATCGGATAGAGTTATGCCACCAAAGTCGTGGCGAGCATTTGTCCGATATTTTGTTTTAAACATAATTGTCATAGATCCTTCTATATAACTAAAAAAATTTTAAGATAATTCCCTGAAAACTTTTTTGTTTTATTTGCAATAAATATTGTGCGTTTTGGTTTTTTTAATATGAGGGTGGGTTATTAGTCCATGACTTTTAAAGTGAACCACAGGAATTTGGAAAAAATCATTTTTTCCAACGTTTTGAAAATGTTTGTATCCTTTCCAAAAAATATTATTTATCAGGTAATTTAAAAAAAAGGCATTTGTGTTTGAGGTTATTTCAGCGTTGCAGTCAAATTTCTTTCCAACGAGCCATTTTTTTATGTTTGGAAACAAGAATTATTCATTCAGGAATAAATCCAGAGAACATTGCAGATAATTGACAATTCGTAGCCTCATTCATGTTTGCACGCGGAATGTACTTCCCAGCAAAAACTTTACTTACAATCCTACTTTTAATGACTTCAAGAATTCATTACTTTGTAGCTTTATTCGCCACTTTTTGGATTATTAGTTATATATTAAATAATAACTTTATTATTTTATCTTAAATATACAGAAAAATTTATATTTTCATTATGACAATAAAAATGTCATTATAGTCATTATAGTCAAAAAACATAGTTTTTTAATACAAAAACTACACTGCCGCGGTAGACTAGCTGGTAGAGAGCTAGTCTATCAGCACCGAGGTTGCGGGATCAAATCCCGCCAGAGACAGAAAAAAAAAATAAAATAAAGTAACATAGAATAAGAAAAAATAAAAATAAAATAATTAAAAAAAAAAAAAAAAAAATTAAAAAAAATTTTACTTTATCGACTTTGTGTAACTAAGTATTTTTATAAAAATTTTAAGTATAAAAAAAACATATTATTTTTTAGATTATAATAGGCTAAATTATAAAGGATTACTTTTGGGACATCTCGAACAAAAATAAGTACTTTTTCTAGTAGAAAAGTAAGTAGACGGCTCGTCAAATTCTCATTATTTTTCTGCTTATTTTGTAAGCAAAGTTTTTGCTGGGTTGCTTCCATTTTCTCCTCAAATCACTAAATGAATCAGAGATGAGTCAACTCATAGATGCCTATTGACAGAAGCTCTGCTGTCCTTTCAGCTAAGAAGCAACAAATTTAAAGTCATCTACTAAAAATTAAAAATGTCTGTTTGTTCTTTGTTGGCTTAAAATCTCCAAAGGTACTTAACGATATTCCTGTATATTCAACACTAACATCACGCGGGCCCCGAAAATAATAGAGGCTACTTATTTTTGGCAGGGAAAGTTGGATGCCAATAATAAGGATTGCATAAATTTTCTTAAACTTTTTGCAGTAGCATATTCTAAGCCACGAAATTGTAATAAGAAAGCAGCAGGGGAAATTGAAATGGCGGTACCCCCACTAGACGCCAATTTAAATTATCGCATATCTTAAGAACTGTTTTAGTGAGGATGTTCAAGCTTGATAGGAGTCACTCTTATGGTGAACTACACCTTTGAAAATAAAAATAGAAGGGGAAGGCGCAGGCGGAGCATTACCCCCCATAGGATGCATATATTAAATATCACGTAACAAGAGTACTATTGCATCGAGTGTCTAAAAACGTGGTTTAGGCCACTATTATGGTAAACAATAAATTTCAAAATAAAAATGGGCGGGGTAGACGAGGGAGGAGTTGTACCTCCCATAAAACGAAAATATTTAATACCGAATAACTGAAGACAAAAGCCTTCAAGCTTTGAATAACCCACTCTTATGGTAAACTACACCTTTCAAAATAAAAATAAAGGGGGTAGGTGCAGGTGGAGCAATACATTTTTAAAAAAGCAGCCCCAAAAATAAAATAGACTATTTATTTTGTCGATAGGGACAGGGGAGCAGTACCACCGTAGTACGCAACAGTTGAATCAAATGTAGGACTCAGTAAAGTGAGTAATTCATCATCGGACAGTGAATAAGTCTCCGAACGAATCGAATCGAGTGGTAGCGATCGAAACATGTCAGGGTAACCAGCTGCCTGGGTTCGAATCTCAGGTCAGTCAAGAATGAATGATTATCAATAACAATTTTAATTAATTTTCATGCTGTAAAATTCCTTTCTTTATAAAAATAATTTAATGAAAATTAAATTTGATGAACTTAAGCCTGATTAAAAATATTTGATACTTAAGCAAAATTGGTTCTCTTTTTTCATATAATATGTGCACTATTAGGCCAAAACCATTATTTTGAAAAGAAAAAAGTAGTTATTTGTCTATAGCTCGGGCATTTATAAACCGATTTTGTTCATTTTCTTCTAACTTTACTTAAGGTAAAGGTGAAAAAAAAGATTATAGATGCTAACAAAATTCCCAACAGTAAACGTTGTAAGTTTTTGTCTCAGCCATTTGTGGAACGATATTGCTATTCCCGACTAAATATACGTGATATAAATATATAACAAGCCATCCACTATCACATCTGTGGCCTTCCGAAAACCCATTTCAACAAACAAACAGACGAACGGAAATAAGTAAAAAAAAAAAAAAAAAAAAAATTCCCAATTTTTTGATATTAATCTCTAATTTTAGAAATAAATTAAACCCGCAACGAAATGAAATTACGCTACAGACAAAAATTAAATAATACCCTAATTTTTGAGGGTTTCATATGAAATAAGACCCAAATATGTATAATACAATTAATTGTATACTTTTGGTTTACAGAATCACACGATAGATGGCATGGTTGGGACTTCTCCCAGACTCAAGGATTTTCTCCTCATCAACAAGACATCAAGTTTCTGCAAAGCCGGCCTTCGGCCGTGCGCAAGGACCTTCTCCTCTATGGTATAATAAACACCGACTCTCTAACTAAAGCTCCTAAAATCGGCCTTGTCCCGAAGGAAGGCAATAAAATCAAAAATAACAGTCTTACAAGCAATTTTAAATTTTGATACAAACAGTTTGTATTATGTTTTTACCTTCTCTTATGTAAACCTTTCAACATGAGACCAACGAAACACCGTATCCACCTGTGGTGAAGGGCATAGTTAATAAAAACACGTTTACAAATTCAACTCAGCGAAAAGTTTAAATCTTTGGATTAAATTTATTTTTAATTACCAGAAACTATAAAATTCTTGCAAGATTTTCCATAATATTGTTATTTTTCTTTAGAGTGGTAATTCCCAGGATCAAGGGAAAGTGAAAATTTGTATCCCCTATGAGAGAAAAAGTTCGGGAAAATGCCTATTTTAAACTAATGTGGTAAAACTATTTCCGTTAGGTGATTTTTTGTTAAATTTGAGTTCGACCGACCAAATAAAATATGCTGAATTATTCCTTTAATTTCGTAAACAACACATTTTTACAAAAGTTTTATAAACTTTCAATCAAAGATAAATTAACTACCTAAAAAAAAACTTATTTAAACCCCAAAATTATTTCAAGCTTGTAATAGAGAAAGTTAAAATTACGAAATGAAAATGCTAGAAAAAACCAAATCAAAATTAAAACAATTAAACTATTTTTTTTATATAAAAATGAATGTTTAATAAATTTCGTGCAAAACTCCATCAATAATGTCAGTTTAATAAAACTGTAATTGAATCTATTAAAAATTAATTAACTATTAACAAGAGTCATTACAACTAATTAGCAATGAAAATTAAAACAAATAAAAATTAATTTAAAGTTTTTTTTTAAATTAATTATTGAATTTAATCAGTTGTTAAATGTTTGTTTTTAAAATATTTCATCAACAATAAAGTAAAATAAAACTTTTTAGCTAAATTTTCTTTTAAAAGAAAAATACAACACAACACATAAATATTTCCACCTTAACGCTTTATAAATTTTGACCTTTTGCTTAATTTTTTTTTTTCTTTGGAGTTTTAATGAAATTACTTTAACAAATTTATTTTTAAGGAAATAAGTAAATTTTGTTTTTCTTTGAAAAATAGTTTGAAGTTGCTTTCATGAGAAACTTTTTTTTTGGTTTGGTTAAAATTAAAAACACCTTCATTAAAACGTTTTAAAACGACAACAATTTAATTAATTATGCGTCATGCATACAAAGAATTATATCATCAGAACAAAGAGCAGACCAAAAACCGAAAAAATTAAAAAAAAAAAATTCAACTGCCACCACTTGTTGCCTTTTTCTACACAGAATTTATTATTTCCGCCAAATTTAAATAGAAACAAGAGTTTAACAAAGTAAAGTACTGTACCACCAACTGTACCTCATACACTGAGAGAAATTATTGTAATAATAATTTATTAATTACAGTAAAATATGTTATTTATAAATTGGCAAAGTAAGGTAAGGTGTTTACTTACACAAGTGCGCGATATATATTTTATAAAAATCTGTCTTCAGAGTAACAAGCGTTTAAATTTCCTACTAAGGCCGAGGCCATGCAATGAGCGGTAAAGCGATGAGAGGTAAAGCGATGAGCGACAAAGCGGCGAATTTGAGCGGCAAGTGGCTTATTACTGAGCGTCATTTCTAAGCGGTTAGTGTGTAAAATGCCATTGTCAAGAGAGGTTTGTTTGATGTTATTACGCGGAAATCGTATTCATATTTATAAGAATTAAATGCGTTTATCCTATAAATCAAGCAAATTTCCAGACAGATTCTGTTAAAAGTTAACAGAAAATTTGTAAATATGTCTTGCCATAATAGCGGTCGGAAGACAACTAAAAATTAGAACACGTTTTATTCCTAAGTGGCACCGCTTAGCCGCTCAGAAATTATTTCTTTCAGATGTAACAGTGTCTGCTAGACAAATTTTAAGAAAAAATTATAGGCTATAGTTCTTTCCAGATGTTACACTATTTGCCTGTCCAATTAATTGATTAGTTAAGAAGATATAGGGAGGCGGAGCTTATACCCATCTTTCCCTATTTAATGACCTGTCCTCGTTCCGATGTTACAGTGTATGCATGCCAAATTTTAAGAAAACCGGTAGATAAGTTAAGAAGATAGAGGGAGGGGGATCTTTTACCCCTCTTGCTCTATTTCACGCCCTAAATAATAAAATCTATAGGCTATAGTTCTTTCCAACTGTAACACTATTTGCCTGCGAAATTTCAAAAAATCGGTTGATGAGTTACGAAGATATAGGGAGGTGGAGCTTTCATCCCACTTACCCTATTCCACACCCTATTCCCTATTCTCTTTCAGATGTTTCATTGTCTGCATGCCAAATTTTAAGAAACCGGTTGATTAGTTTAGAAGATTGGGGAGTGGGAGCTTTTACCCCTATTGCAATATTTTGCGCCCTCTAGCAATATAAAATATATTCTACGACCTATTCTCATACCTAGCAAATACACATACAAAATTTCATAAAAATCGGTCAAGCCGTTTTGGAGGAGTTCAAAATGGAGGGCATTTTGTTTATATTTGTATGGGAATTTAAATACATGTTTCGGAATGAATGAATGAAGTGTTCACTAAAATTGCTATAACTCATGAACCAATACACATTTGAAGACCGTTGATACTTAAAAACCTTGGTATTGACGTCACCTTCCACGTGAACTTTACAGAAACAAAATCCGTTAACTCATTTCAATTTCGACAGCAAACACTAGTATTTATTAAATGTTAAAAATTACAATTACAAGTTATACTCTAACTTGAGAGACCGAATAACGTAGACCTTCAGCCCGTTATAGTAAATCAGGCTAGAGTCTCTTGTGGGAATTAAACTCGCAACCCTCACACTGCTAGCCTACTGGATTACCCTTCTAGTATAATAATTAATTTAATTATTAAATGTTACAAATACAATTACTTATTATACTCTAACTTTATTAAGCGCACAATATTAACGGAGACCTTCAGTAACTTGTAGTGAATTAGACCAGAGTCCAGCGAATATAACCCGCATTCTCGCACTGATCGGCTTGTCCACTACTAATCAATTTGAATTGTCAACTTTTACAAAAGCTTATGCAAAATTGTAAAATGTTTACCAAAATTTATTATCAAAGTAATTTTTGGGAATTCAAAGTTTTTAATTAATTAGATTATGTTTCACGTGTTTAATTCCCAATTTTCAATATAATCAGCCCAATTATGAATCAAAATTCCCCGGGAGTTTTCTCCCTTCTCCCATTTTTCTATGTTAATTCATTTGTAAAAATGGGAAAAGAGAAAAAACTCCCGGGAAATTACTATTCATAATTGGGCGGAACGAGTAACGGCTGCGAATGGAACCTTACCTCAGCTTTTGATTTGAAGAAATAATACATTTTCTTTTACTAAAACTTAATGAATGAGCTTGAAAAAATCCTTATATATATAAAAATTTTTCAAAAAAAAAATCTTAACTTTATTGCTTTAAAAATTATTTAAGAAACTATTTCCAATATGCAATAATTTCGCTAAGTGTACCTATTATTTTATATTTTGTATAGTTATGTACAAAACAGTTTTATGTAATATTTTTTTTCTTTAATTTCGGTAAATAAACCCGCAAAATTTTAGAATCTCACTGCCTCCTTTCCCCTTTTGGTTTTTATACCCTCCACCACTAGTGGTAAATGAGGGTATACTAAGTTTGTCGTTCTGTGTGAAACTTTTTTAGTATTCATCATATATACTTTTAAATTGATTCAGCCATGTCTGTCGTCGGTCTGCCTGTCTCTCCGTCTGTTCGTATGTTAAAAACTCATTTACTTCCGAACAACTGGAAATCATATTATTGGTATTAAATTGTTTTAAGTTATTCAAACAATCTGGGATAAAAATCAGCAAAATCGGTTTTGTAGGCAAAAGAGTTATGAATCCAAATGTAGAAAAATCACCCTTAAAAATTTATAATTCTGCTTTAAAAACTAGTGGATAAAACTAGAATGCAACAATTGTTATTTAATTTTGCACAAGCTCGTTTTATATGACCAGAAATCACACTGTCAAATTTTGTGAAGATCGGTCGACAATTCACTATATGCCACATGTAAGGCACACTCTTGAAACACACTTAAAAGTAACGAATCACCCCTATCGCGAATGTTATGGGAATATGATACATGGGATCAAACCTAAATTCCCATCCCCAACAAATCGGTATCGCAAATATTTTGGGAGTAAAAATTTATATTGTGAATTATTTTTCAGCGCTTTGTAAACAAAAGTCTCTATTGTGAGTAACTTGTCAGTGCCTGTATTGTGAAAGAAAAATATACAAAATAAAATACTAATAAAAATATGATAAAATAAATAATGAATAGTGTTTATCTTCATTTTCTTTATGTACACTCCTTCAATAAGAGGAAAAAGTAATTTAAATTAGTCCTACTTTAGAATACAAATTAAATTTACATGTTCCCTCCTCGTTCACATCAACACTTGTTGGGAATTTATTTATTAAAAAAATTCGCGGAAGTAAACATTGGCGATGCCAAATTTTTTAAGTTTGGGAATTCATTCCCAAAAAAAATTGCTATGGGAATCATTCACAATACGAAATAAAAAAATATGGGAATATTTTCATGGGAGTAGTTGTTTGCGATAGGGGTGAATAATTCTAGTAAAATTAAGTCCATAGTTTCATAATACCGCCAAATTTTATAAAGATCGGTTCATAATATTCTATAAGTCCAATATAAAACCCATTCTCGAAAAATACTTTAGTACACTGACAGAAAAAGCGTCATAACGCTGATGTATTTTGACATCAGTACTATGACAAGTGTCTTCGTTTTTGACCCCATGACACTTTTCATCATGGTGATGTGAACCTTAACATCACTTGGCCAAAGTGTCATCAGGGTCAAAATGAAATTATGTCATCAATGGGATGACACATTGGCATCACAGAAATGACGAACATGTCCTCAGTGCGATGGCGCAGTACCATTGGAGAAAGGGCACATCAGCATCAATTTAATGAAAATTTGTCATTAAGTCAAAGTCGTTGGAATTGCCTTAAGTCAAAGTTAGATAATATTATTATTAGCTTACCCGTTACATATGTTTGTTTCACGTTTGTTGAATTACGACCTTTGTTTACAGCAAAACTCTCAATAATAAGACACCAGCACCATGCCCCATATGGTTTTCGTAATCATTCTACTTTAAAAATTTGATGTATTTAACTAAATAATTTAAAAAAATTTAATATAGGAATTTTTGCTTCTTATAACACATTGTAATCATGAAAATAATGTTAATAATATACAAAATGTGGCATCGAATTGATGTCACTATAGTTATAAAATAGATGACACGTAAGAAATGACAAAATTGTACGAAGACGTAAGTCATTGGATTGATGTTACTTTTTGCATCATTGATGCCATTTGTAGTAACATTGATGACACAAGTTTGATGTTAGAGCATCATCAATATGAATATGAATTTTTCTATCAGTGTACGCCTAAAAGCGTAATGAATAATGATATTGCAGTAAAATTTGGTCTGTCATAGTTTCATTTGTGTGGAAATCATGCCGCCAAATTTCATGAAGATCGGTCCATAACTTACCAAAGTCCGAATATAAAACCCAATCTTGGGAAGCACTTAATTAAGCCTTAAAACGTAACGATAAATTGTTTGTAGTAAAAGTTTTTCTGTCTTAGCTTCGTAAGGCTAATAACACTGTGCAACAAAAAAAAAAACAGCCTCATTATGAAAATGAAACTGGACTATTGGTAGAGCAAATCTGCCAAAGGGTTTTGAAAAGTTAGCTCGGGTTCCCGAAATATCGGCCAATAAAGTTTTTAATTTTTTGAAAAGGCAAAAAAAATATACTAACTATACTTCTGAGCTAAAAAATAATTTCAGATATCTGTAGTAGAATCGTAAGGCGATTCTTTTGTTAGAATTTATTAACCCTCTAACTCTCATTTTAAGGGGTCATTTTTGTCTTTTTTTTAACTTCCCCACAAAAGTATACAAAAACGGCACTTTAGAGCGTTAAAATGTTCTACGAATATTTTTTGCATCAAATTTTACTAGGGGCCTTCTACGTTCAACACATCGTGCATTGCATGTAAAACGGATTTTCAAAATTTCGGGCATTGAAATTTTTAAATTTCTTGAAAATGCGTTTGGTACAAGTCAAAAAAAATATATACTAAATGTACTTCTGAGCTTTAATACTATTTCATATGTCTTCAGTAGAATTGTATGGCGATACTTTGCTTAGAATATATTAACCCTCTAACACTCATTTTAAGGGGTTATTTTTGTCCTTTTTTTAACTTCCACACAAAAGTATACTAAAACGGCAGTTTCGAGGGTTAAAATGTTCGACAAATATTTTCTGCATCAAATTTTACTAGGGGTGTTCTAAGACCAAAACATCGTGCAATGAATGTAAAACGGATTTTCGAAATTCCGGGCCTTCTTTTTACTTAATAATATTTAACTACCATAATTAGTAAATTTGACTAATTTTGTGTAATCAATTAAACTAAAAGGTTAGAGTTAAATCGAAGAAATTTCTTCTTTATAACTATTTACTCATTGTATATCCAAATCACACTCTTTAGAATCAGGCACATTGCTGCTCTATTGAAACTGACATACGAAGTCCATCAGCTCATATTGCAAGAGCTGCCATTGACTGGAATCCTCAAGGTCAACGTCAGCCTGGTCGACCACATAATTACTGGATCCGGTCCATCAGAAAAGAACATGGAGCTGCTCGTCTTACATGGAACGAGATTAAACTACTTACCAGAGATACAAATAGATCGAGAGAATTCGTTAACGCCCTATGTTCTCCGTGAACATTTTATTTAAATATTTTATTTTGCGTTTTATTATTTATATCATGATATAAACTGCAGTTTTACATAAATAAAGGACATATTCATACATATATGTTTAGAATCATAAGAATCATTTGTATTCGAAATTAACTTCCATTAAGGATGCTGATTCAAATATTTTTATGTGTTGTTCTCAAAAAATTGTGTTACTAAGGTCAACTACTATTTTAACAAACATTTTGTGTATAAAACAGAATTTTACCTATTCTTTTAACAAAATTATATTCATATACACAGATTTCAATTACAAAATTATTTAACGAAAACTACACGCAAAGAAAAAACATGGTTGTGGTAAACATATTCTAAGAGCAACATATTAAGATAAGAATTATGATTGTAGTCACCATATTAAGATTATTATTGAATCATATACTGGCTAAATATATTCGTAATATTACATAATAATATTGTTCCCTTAATCATATTATTATTCTGTCAATCATAATAAGTTAAGAAGCAATCATATTATTATCATGTTAATCATAATAAGCTAAGAAATTAATCACATTATTGTCATGTTAATCATAATAAGCTAAGAAGTAATCATATTATCATCATGTTAATCATAATAAATTTAGAAGCAATCATATTATGATACAGCTCCTTTAATAACTGTCATAACAATACAAAATAAATTAAAGTTTTTATGTATCGATTTTTTATTTTGTGACTTTTTACAATTTTTCTTGAAGTAACTAAAATAGCGGAGTTCAATATTTGTTGTTGGATTTTGCACTATTAATTAATAATTATTTTTATTTCTTTAAATTTGTTAATTTTTATGGTAATTTATCTTGTTTTACCGCTCACATATAAAACAAACGACACAACTCAAAATTGAAAATAATTTTACAAATGGCGCTAGCATAATATTATTAGAGTAAAAATAGTTTGATTGTATCTTAAACATAATATGATAAATGTATAGGAAGTTATCATGTTATGGCTACTAAATATCATGATATGGTTGTGGGTAATATAATATGTTTTGAAAGTTATCATAATTTAGTTGTTAGAAAAATAAATATTTTTCGGTCAACAATACTCAAATTTATAATTGCGATAAACATTGATATGTTTACAGTAACTATAATATTGTTGATATTAACTAAAAATAACAATTATTTGTGTACGACAACAATATATTGTTACATTAAACATGGTGTTGTTGCCGTAACCATGCCCAACCATATTTTTTCTCTGCGTGTATTGTGTTGATTTGAAAAAAATTTGTGCAGTTGAATTAATTTTGATTATATGTATTTGAGAAAAAATCGAGTTAATTTAACAATTGTTTTAGTTATGATATTTGTTTCAGTGTATAAAAAAGAAACTCCTGAAATATTCATACTCATGGTGGAGGGTATAAAAGATTCGGCGCTGCAGAATATTGCACTTTTACTTGTTTTATTTTTTTGATATTCTGTTGTAACAAAAGTACAACAAGTACGCAAACGCAACTTTATATATAAAGACATGTTGTGGATTCGGTTTTTAACTGAAAATTCATGAGGGTGTTCGCTGAACGGGAACGTTGGCCATAATAACCAACAATATACCGACCGATTCACATACATGAAATTCTCGTGTATGTGATAAAAAATTTATTTTCCAATGTTTCGAGTACAGTAATTTCCTTCCCCCTTTTATATATTTGTAATTCTTTTTTTTTCATAGATTGTCTTTAATTTTTATGGTCTGCTGATCAAGCAACATGTACTTCACTACTAGCAATCTACTCACTACTCTTCAAACAATAAAATTGTATGGATGATGGTTGTTTTAACATGGTTAAATGTTTGTTTTTAATAAAAGTATTTGTTGCTAATATTGTTGTTAATTAGAATCCACTTGTTGCATTTCAGTAAATACAAGTTTTCAATTTTTAAGGTGTATCATTAGAATTAAATTTTTGTTGTTAAAGGCAAAATATATTTCATAAATGCAGAATGTTTTAATTACAATGTTTTAAAAATATTTGCATTGTCATAAGGAATGTATTTGACCCATAGTGCTGCCTTATTTTATGCATTTCACCTTATTTGTAGCGTTAAATTTAAGTGTGTGTGTGTGTGTGCGTGTCTGTCTGTCTGTAATGAGTTGCATTTGCTTAATTGCTGTCATTGTTAATGCTTAACAGTTGCAACATGTTGCGTTTAAAAATACTTAAAACAATTTTTGTGTGATTTTCAATATTGTTGAAAATAAATTACGCCAAAGTATTAATAACTCATTCAAATATGGTCCGTATTTACTTTAGACAGACATTTTAGGCTAAAGAAACAATCTCACGCAGAATGAGATTTGCGTTTAAAAATTTTTTTTTTTTTTTTTGCTTTTTTTCAATAATTATTTTAAGAAATTATTTATATACTTCCCTAAAATATACATTATATTTTGAGATCAAAGTCCAATTCATATTGATGAGCTTACCTGAAAGTAAAAAAAGAAGAGTTAAATAAAATAAAAATACTTAATAAAATATAGTTTTAAGAAGTAAAAATTTACAATTTTCTAAACTTTAAAATGTCCTCTTCTTCTTAAAGCTATAAAATTAAAGTTTGTAATTTGAATTATTTAATTAAATTAACTTTTAAACCTGAATTTTTTTTGTCTTCTTTTACACAAAAATTCCGAAGAAATTCCCAGAATAAAAACAACATTAACTTTAGAAAACCTTTAAGAAATTAAACGATTTTTACATAATTTATTTTCAATATTTTTAATTTATATAAAGTTATTCGAATTAAATATTGTCCTGATACAGGTAATTTAACCCTAGAAATATAATCTGCGTTAACTTTACGCATGCACTTTCGAAATATTGATATTTATTTTTAATTAGCTTGAATAAGTCGCTGTGCATTTCAGACATTTTATATGTACCCATTAGAGCAACTCAAGTTGTATGGAAGCGAAATTCGTGCAAGGTGTACCCCCTTGGACTTTTTTAAGATGACATTTAAAATATTTCGGCTCCAGCTTTGACCTCTCGTGAGCTGGACTATTTTGAAAAGGGGTATATTTTTGCATGAAAAAAATAGATATCGTTCCTGGGTGTTTGAGCCGAATGCTAAATAATGTTCTGTTAATTTTCGAACACTAATGTGTAGTTTATAGAACAAGAGCGCCTTACTCGTCCGTTCAACTTACATTTAAAACAAAAACAAATTTCGAAATTTTGTTTTAAATGTAAGTTGAACGGACGAGTAAGGCGCTCGTGTTCTATAAAACATTATTTATACATACACCACAATAGTGGAGAGGCTTTTATGCGTTTTTGGTGATGATAGCCATGCGGCCCCTACTCGTTGCAACTAATCGTGCAATTATTTTTATTATTTTACAATTCGTCAGCTCAGAATTGATTTGACCTACCGACCATTTTAAAAAAAAATTGAGTTAGGTATGGGGTATATATATTTTGAATACCATCTTTTTGAATCCGAAATCTGTTTCGCGAAATTTTTTGTGGCTTCTGAGATATAAAGCATTCATTCAGGACATTGCATGTTGAATTTTACACTCATAAAATTATTACAGTAACTGATTGTAGGTTATTAAATTCGTTTTCGGTACTGTTAAAATTGAATAAAAATATAGTTATTTTACGAATAAATTTATTTTTCAACATTTATGTTTGTTATTAAAAAAACAAACTACCAAAAAATAATGTTTTCCGTATTTTTTTTTGTTAATTTGTTTGATTTTTATCGGTTAAAATATATTTTTTAAAAGTAAAAACTATTCAATTTTAACGAATATGATGTTCAATAAATAAAAAACTTAGAAATTACTGAAAAAATCATTTGTTTTAAATGAAATGTAAATGATCCGTTTTTTAAATGAATTTTAATTTGTTTCAAATGAATTTTCGTTTGAATTTAACTACATAATATTTTGAGTGTATGTTTTTAGGTCAAATATTAACGATAATTAAAAAATACCAGTTGTAGAACCAAAAAACTGAAGAAAGATATTATATTTCCCGTATTTCCCATTTTGGTACTATTTTTTCCCCCCATTATAGTATCAAAAATTGCAAATGCAAAATGTTTTGTAAAAAAGTACCAAAAATAGTAACGATTTTCACGCCTTAAACGTTCGAATTTCAAAAAAGTACCAAAGTTGTATTCGTATTTTTTCGATAAGTTTCGAATGTGGTATTAACTTTTTTTCTAGGTTTATTGGATCAAAAGATAGATGGGCTGACAAAAACGTACCAAAATTCAGGTTTTACCCGTTTTCACCCTAAAAGAGCCGAATTTCAAAAAAGTACCACACACCTGTCCACTTATTTTTCAAAAGAACAACGATATGTATTGCAGTTTTTTTATATCTCTTTTAGTTTTGGAGATAAAAGGTTTTTGAATTTACCCTTTTTTACCCCCTAAACAGTCGAATTTTTAAAAATCCCTTCTTAGTGGATCGATTTGGGGAGAGATCCACATCCGGTCCAAATTTCAAGTCTTTAGCTTCAGAAGTTTAGACTGTACGATGATGAATGAGTCAGTCACTCACGCAATAAGTATACTTATGCAGCACAAAAAACCACTTTTTTATTTTTTTTTAGAAAAGTGGCGTATGCGGCACAAAACAATATTTTTCATTTTCAAAAAAATACTATTAAATTCTTACTTTATTCATGAAAGTGCGCAAAAACTTACATTTTTCTTCAAAACATATACCGGAAGCAGTGGCAAAAATATAAAAAAATTCTATCGGGTACATTTTGAGAAATCTTCATGTTAATCTTCTTTGTCGTTTTTCTCCACTCTGAATTTTTGGCATATGCGCCAAACCAATTCTGAGCTGACGAATTATTGGAAATTATTTGAAATTGAAAATGTACAGCAATAATCCCACAACAGTTCAAGAGCTTGAAAGCAATATTAACGAGCAGATATCAAAAAATGACAACAGTTTATTGAAAATGGTGATTGGAAATTTTGGTAAAAGATTTGGATGGAGCCTATCGAGCCAGTATTTTTAACCGGAACCTATTTGTAATAAACTGATATAAAAATATTTTTAATATTTAAAAACAAAAACTCTTTTTTTATTAAAATTAAAATTATACATCTGTTAGTGGACACGGTTTATAAAAAAATTAATTATAATTTTTTAAGGAGTTTGGTCAACATTTGGGTCTATATCCCTTTTCAGGGATTGAAACTTAAGAAAGGGATTTTTGTGGACTTCAAACTTTTCATTAGAGACACGAGGCAAAATTTATTTGTCAATTCTGGCAAAATGTAACTGCATTTATAGTTAAATACCGTTTAAGTTTTAGTTATACAGGATGGCCCATTATGACCGAAGGGGTTTGAGTTCATCATAACTTTTTATTTAAGACATAATTATTAAATTTTTATTTTTAATTAATGGAGAATATTTTCAATTTTATTATGAAAAATTAAATCTCGCAAGTGGCGTCCATTTTCTGATTCGCATAAACGTGCTCACACTTTTCGAGTGTGATTATTTTTGTTCGATTGTAAGTCTTCTTCACAATTCATGCCCCTTTGGGCATTTTGAGCCACCCTGTATTAAATGTTAAACAAATATGCACAGTGACATAAACAACATTTATTTTAAAACTTATATAGTAATTGTAAATATTTTTAATCATCCAAAAAGGGTTTGTTTGCTTTATATTTTAGCTAAAGCTACCCATAAGAAAATGGAGATTTTTAGATTACCCAATATTTTTCCATGGAACAAATTAAAATCGCACAATTGTGGAAATTTATTAACTGGTTTTACTAAATATTTCTTATTATTTAGTGTAGTATGTGAAACAATAAAAGTGTTATTTCAAATATTTGTTTATTATTTACTTTTTGCCTTTTTATAGCAAATAACTAACAATTTGTCAACATTACCATAAGCCCAATAAATCAAATGTAAAAAAAATTTGCCATGAAAACCCAAAACCAAAAACGATAACGAAACAAAACATCATGCATAACTATGTATGTATACACATTGTCTGAATTATCAGTCAGACTCATACAGATAGATGTACAGACATTCAGATAAACAATCATGGAGTGCTTTACAACTTGCCACAAATTCATACCACTAACTCATGAATATTTCAACACAAAATAATCGTAACAAACCATGTTGCAATAACAAAATTTTATCCAGACGTGCAATTTATTGTTGATGTCGTATTTTAGGTCCCAATAACTGCGTCTATTTACTGCCTTAAATGCCTTTTGATTTGATGGCTGTAATAAATGGGGATTTATAGTCAGTCACTTGGTGTGCAACATCAAGATGAAAATTATTGTCATGGGTATTTTAATAAATATGTATATAAATGTTTAACAACTTTATTGAATTCATTTCAATTTCATATTTAATGCGAATACCATACAAGGACTCAAACTATTAGACGTAAACGACAATTGACTACAAGATGTTTGAAAGAGACAAGTACTTTGTTTTCGTTTGCCAATTCAAGGCAAAATAAAAATCCAAGTGACAATTGAATTATCATCGTATGAAGTTATTTTAATGGGCCTTAAATCAAGTTGTTATTAATGTTTTTGTTGTGTTGTAATTATAAAAATTTATTTTATGAAAATTATGGGCTCAAATGACATTTTGCTGACTGAAATTGTAAAAGAAATTCAAAATTTATATTGATTCGAAAATTTGTGAAGAAACATTGAACCCTTTACATAAACTTTCAATGATTCCTTATTTATTCTAAAATTTTTTTTTTTGCAAATTTTGAAGAAATCATGGAAAACGTTACAGGAAAAGCATGCAAAGTTTAGAATAGGCAGCACTTACGCGACGTTTTTTTCCAGTACAAGTTGATTAATGGGTAGATGACGAAACTGAAGTTACGTTGCCAGCTGGAAAAATGTATATTACGTATGGCAACTTTTAATCAACAGTTTTTCTTTTTGTTGCCATTTTGGCAACCACAAACTTTTAGTTGCTTCGAATATTTTTTAAAGTACAGAAAGCGGCAAAACTAAAAAGCTAAAAGGCAAAAAAGTGCTATCTACATAAAAAATATTACTTCATATAATAAAACGATAAAAAGTGTTATTACAAAGTAGACATATTATACATAAAAGGGTTGGGAATTGTGTCTAGATTTCATAAACTAATATAATTTTTAAATTCGTTGTAGAAATTTTGCAAAAAACTGCAAAAAATTGTTTTATGAGTTTGTGTAAACAATATAAATTTTAATTTATCTAATAAAACCAGCTCAAAATTTTATTAAACTTACAAAACGAGTCCCACAATTCCCAAAAAAACAGCCGAAAATTCCCAAAAATTAGTGTTTTTTAGAAATATAATGGCTACCAAGCACAGGTCTTAAGCGGCCCATACACTTGCAATATTATTGTATATGATATTCGCCATATTATTTCAATTTTGTCCTATATTATGCAATAAAAAGGTGAACATAAACTATAGGAATAACATAAACAGCATTGTATAATGTTGCCAACACATTTAACTTTCTTTTCGTTGTGCAAGAAAAATCAAAAGTCTTTTTTATTTTATATTGCTGCCAATATATTGTGTTACCATCGAATATCGCATACACAATGGCGATATAATTGTACAATACGTAAAATTTAACAATTTTATTGCAAGTGTATGAGCCGCTTTAGTATTCATATTACACAATTATTATACACATATCGGGTCATACAAAGTCGAACGATTCGCCCAAAATTGGACCGTGCGAATGGACCGACCACCTCAGACAAAGTCATGGCCAAAATTTACTTGTACATGATATTATACAAATAAAACTATTAAGCGAATTTATTTGTATAATATCTTTAAATTTTCTAAAATCTTTGGATGAAGTTTCCTGATGATCTGGCCTATGCAACCAGTGAAATGCGTATGTTAATAGCTTATCCCATCAGCAATAAATTTCAGTGTTTTTATCAAAAATAAAAATTAGGAATTAAGCACGACAAACAAAATCTTGTTGATAATTCACAAAAACATATTTCAAACAAATTATGATAAATTTGAGTATTATATTTCCAAAATACTGGACCAATTATGGAGTACTCGGCAAGCGCATTTCTCTAAAAAATTATTTTTAGCATCCAGCTTAAATTAAGGATCGTTTTTAGTTTTTGTTATACCTGAGATGTCCTAATTTGGGAACCTATAGCACCTCTCCTGCTAAGTCTATAGACCTCAAATCCAAGACCTAAACTCGACTACAACTTTTTAATTTTCACCTCAAACTGCATTTCAATCGGACCAACCGTTTTTAAAATATAAAATTATTTCAATTTTTTGCAAATTTCCCACACTGAGCAACGATCATATAAATAGAAGCGAAACCCTTTCAATCTGGTCCACGTTCTTTTCAACTAAGCAAACGGATGCATTTCCAAAGCATTGAAGTCTGCTATTTCGCAAGAATATCATTATTTTAATTATAATTTAAAATATGTGGATAAAGTTAAATTATTTATTGCTTTTCAATAAACGTTAGTTTAAAATTTTAACTTAATTTCGAGTTCTGTTAACATGATAATGCGTTTCTTTAAATTTTACTAATTACTTTATTAAAAATTTGTGTAATTTAAACTAAAGTCTCAAATAGTTTTCATTACAGCTCATTTTAATTTTTGTTCAAATAGTGCTATCTGCTTATTTCAATTTTCAAATCGATAAAATTTTAATTTGTAAATAAAGCTATCAGACATATAAGCGCGAATATCTGGAATTAAAAAAAAATTAATATATGTATGATTTAGACGTTAATTTTTAATAACATTGTAAAATAAAGTTTAGTTATTACTCCTAGAGTTATCGAAAAAATCAGTTTTTTCGCTCTCCTGTAAAATTTTAATTTTTCAGATAGCACTATTTGAAAAATAACCCTCAATATATTTCTTTAATTGTAGGTTTTAGTCCCGTTTTCGCAACTCACCCTTGGATAAAGGGAACTAACACCAAACTTAAAACGGGACAGTTCGAAAGTGGAAGGGACCGGTTCTAGTTCTAACATTTTATATGACGGCGACTTGTCATTTTTACATGGCGATGTCCTAGGAGGGGGTTAATTGGCACCTTTTTGACACCTTGTGACAGGTCATTTAAATAACCTAAATGGATAAATTCAATTTTGGTTAAACTAATGCCTGTCGCAGATAATGTCCCGAGTAAACCATGTTAATATAATAGATTCCCTTTATATAATAACTAGATGACCCGTGCGAATATATCGCACCGTTAGTTGTCATTTTTGTAACATAAAATGAAAATAATTAAAGAAATTTTAGTAACTTCAATACATTTTAAAATATAATTTTTATTAATGAAAATATTCATTTTTCAATTTCTAATTATTTTTCGTCATTAGTGTTAGAAATAAGCTTTAAAATGAGATATCATTCATTAAATTTGATGCGGTGGTATGGGAGATATTTGCAACCGACAAAAAAAGTGCTTTAGAAATAATATATATGATAATACCAGATAGAATTAGCCACTATCCGCACAAAATCCAATCACATGACTAGCTTTGGGGTAACTATACTTCAAATACATTATCTCTAGTTAAATGATATGTCTTGTTTTCACTTATCACGATTTGTTCAGTTTTATTATAATCCCTGCGGTAAATTTGTGTTAATTGGTTTTAAGGCACTTATCCCGTGACAAGTGAAAGCAGTTTTATAATAAAAAGGAACGAATTGTGATAGGTTAAAACAGAACATATCACTTAACTGGTGATAATGTGCTAGAAGAGTAGTTACTCCAGAAGGTAACTGACAAACAACTTGCCATGTAACTGGATTTTGTGTGGATAATGACTGATTGATTCTACCTGGTTCTATTACTTTAAATAAAGGGGATCCGCCCTAATAACATGGTTCATTTGGGACAATATTTGCGACAGGCATTATTTTAACTAAAATTTAATGTGTCCATTTAGGTTGTTTCTGTGACCCGTTACAAAGCGTCAAAAAGGTGCCAATTAACCCCCTCGTAGGACATCGCCATGTTAAAGTGACAAGTCCCCTTCATATAAAGTGTTAGAACTCGAACCGGTCCCTATCACTATAGAACTGTCACGTGACAAGTTAAGTGTTAGTTCCCTTTCCTCAAGGGATAGTTTCACTGGTCACGGGATAAGTGCTTTAAGAATAATTTACACAAATTCCCCGCAAGGCCCCGATAGCTAAAGGTAGGATTTTATCGAGCGTACAAAAGTGTTCCAATATTACAACTTTACTTTAACCTACTTCATTAACTTTATCGCTTAATTTAGGTTAAAGTAAAGTTTTACTAATGGAACGTTTTTAATAAGGCCGGGTAAAGTCTACTTTTAGCTATCGCTAAGTTGTAAAAACGGGCCTTAAATTGACAAAAATAACAACTCGAAAAAAGGTTAAATTTTTAATCCATGAAATGGAAAATAATATGTAAATTTCCGACTACACCTGATGACTCGCAACGAGTGTGGGTACATTTGAGGGCAAAATTAAAGAAAAAATGTCGCACAATAAAATATTTTAACTATTATGCATAAATATGCAACTAAATAACTATAACGTTAGTAGCCCTAAAAGACTTGATTTATCTCTTAAATAGCTAGTTCAGCTTCCTCCTGATCTGCGAAAAATAGGCCCACAGAACTTATGATATTTTTTTTATTTTATTTTATTATCACTTTGAATCACTTTTTTGTTTGTTTTTTTTCAATCTTTTATATTTATTTTTAGTTAAACTGGCAACTAATGAGTGTTGTCGTGCATAATAATAACTTATATGTTGTCACGAAGCAACCCAACTGAAGTTCTTTTGCCGTCCGTAATTTACCCATACATTTTTTATTCATTATTGATGGCTTTCTTGGTCGTGGCAACAGTAAAATGAAAAAGGGCAACAGTATAATTATTTATTGTCAATGATCCTAGTTACCGAGAACTTCAACTTCGTAGTTCTCTGAGGGTGTGAAGAGAGGAATAAGTCAAGGGTATTATGTTGGTGCCCATCAACACATGGAATATGTGTTGGGTTATTCACCAGCTGCACGAGGTGGTTGTGCGCAGCAAATAGCTCAACATATGGTCCTTCATAAGTTGTACGGCCCGAGTGGTTAAGCCAAGAATCTTCGATATTAAGTCGGAAAAGTAGTCGAAGACCGATAAAGTAGTATCCCTTCCCGCGTTTGGACTTCTGTAAAGAAACCCGAAATACAAATAGTGTGCATTGATTTTGAATTAAACCTAAAGAAAGTTAGATTATGCATCGAGCATGCCCATTGCTTGTTGGCATGCATAAACAACTTCATTGCGTAAGTATGTACATAGAAACTTCGTTCGCAGCCCATGTTTACGATAAAATTTTAATCACACGTTTGTCAAAGTACGGGTATCCGTTACGCTGTTATGCCCTCTATCAAGAAGCCGCAACCTTATTATGGCTGCCTCCAAACATGTTCTGGTTATTAATAACAATAATATGTTCCCAACTTATAATAGTATGGTTTTTTATCAACCATACCATGATGCTTTTGGAAAAGAGAAAAATGTTATTGTTAATTTTAGGCCCGTGGTAAACAACTTAAAGTTGGCAATAAACAAATTATTGTTATTATTAACCATAACTTGTTTTAGGCAGCTATAACAAGGCTGTGACTTTTTTATGAAGGAGTATGTAAGTCATATTATTGCCAGTGACAATAATATAATTAAAGTAACCATAATATGTTTAAAAATTGTTCGTTAAAAATATTTGTATTGGAGATGACAATATAGAAAAATGGATTTTCTCTGCGTGCAGAAATGTAATACGAGTCTTCGCATTAATGCAAAATTTGACCTATACTGGAATTAATAATCTGAACATAAATAAGTTCATAAATGTTTAAAGTTGACCACACATCTCTAATAGAATCTGTTTTCAATAATCTAATCAACCCATATGTAAATCTTAGAAATCTATATATATAAAGGATTTGCGTGAGTGAATGACTGACTGACATTTTCATCATCGCCTAGCCCAAACCGCTGATCCTAGAAACTTGAAATTTGGACTAGCGATTGTTCATTTTTTCGAAATTCGAATGTTTAAGGGGTAAAAGGGGTAAAAAAATGTAAATTAGGGAGTAACCGGGTAAAATCTGAATTTTAGTACTTTTCCCCATCTATCTTTTGAACCAATAAACATAGAAACAAACTTTAGCTGGGATCACACGATTGCAAATGCACCAATATGGCACAATTTTGATTGTGCTTTATTGACGCACAATAAAGAAATTGCACCAATCAAATATTCTAAAATCACACGGTTGCCCTGTTTTATACTAATTTAATTGCCGCTAGTTACCAAGGTATATCTACACAAGGTAGACTCATTTGGGAGTGTAGACATGCTGCTCTGTAAAAGGAACCATGCTGTCAAAATTGTCTTCATATAAAACAAAAACAATTTAACGCATACATGTACAAATTTTGGCTCACATACACGAAATTTGACGTTTGGTTACCAACATGGGGTAATCAGCTGACAAACATATGGGACAACGAGTTTACCTTGTGTAAATATACCTTGGTTGGTACAAAGAAAAATGGGTACAATAATTGCCGCAGCACAGTCACACGATTGTTCTTACTTGACAACTGCGAAAACAGCTGTTGTGGTAGCTTTTTCATTTGTTTGGAAGTTCTAGTTGGTATGTGCATTAAAAACGAAAAATTTGTTCATATAGGTACCTACTATATAATTTTTTGTTGAATAGTTTTATTTAAAATATTTTAAGAAAAATGTATGAAAATCCAAGAATTAACAAATTAAATAATATTCGCACTTAACAGTACATATAGCAAAAATTAAAAAAAAAACTAAAATGCTTAATATGTACATACATAAATACATATTTATCTTCATTACTTACTAAAGAAAACACAAAAATATAAAATTTATTAAAAAAAAGGCAAATATTGGCGCGTATTGTGTTGTTTGATTGCCGCACGAGAAGACAATAAATATTGGTGCATTTTTGTTATTTTTATTGACGCGCTGTTGCATAGCAAACAGTCACACGATTGCCGCACCAGGGTTGCATTTGATTGGTAAAAGTAAGCACAATATTGTCCTTGATTGGTACAAGAGCCAATTGGTTGTGCAGTCACACGATTGGTGTATTAAAAAGTGTGAAAATTGGTGCATTGCGGCAATCATGTGATCCCAGCTTTAATACCACATTCGAAACATATCAAAAAAATACGTATACAAATTTGCTACTTTTTCGAAATTCGAACATTTAAGGAGTGAAAATCGTAACTATTTTTGGCACTTTTTTTACAAAACATATTCCTCCATTCATTGACATATTCGTACTAAATTATGGGCTGCCACTATAATACTGAAATTTTTGATACTTTAATGGGGGAAAATTATAGTACCCAAAAAAGGAAATACGGGAAATTTTATATTTTTCTTTAGCTCGTTGGTTCTACTAAAGTAGCGGGTTAAATGCTAGAATTTGAACAAGTCTAAACCTAGAAAAATAAACTTTGGCATAAAAATATGTCCACGACGAAAAAGGAGACGCTAACGTAGTAGCGGGTATATGCTAGTGTTAAATAAAATAATCGACTATAGCTTCCATATATCACACATATTTTACGGATGAATCTTAGTTCCATACAGAAGACCAACAACATCTTCGGTAAATTTCTTCAATTTAAAATTTTTTTAATGAAAATATTGCCATAATCTTGAAAATAAATCACACTCTTTTAAGACAATCGCCGTAAAATACAATAAAAGATCATTTAAGGTCAATGTAATTGTGATGATCGCATTTGAAATATTTCACAAGAAACGAAAAAAAAACGTCAAAATACTACAAAAGTTACAAATACGATACGAGTATCAAATAATACACAATGAAACCACAAAGTTCGTCTGTCTGATCTACAAAAAAAAAAAAAAAAAAAAATCAAATAATGAATGAAACTGAAGCGAAAAACATTAAATCTACATACAAAATAAATAAAAACTACGAGATCCATTTTCTTGCACTTGAAAGTTTACATTGATCACTCTTTTTTTTAATGATAAAAATAAGAAAAATAAAATAATAAAAAAAAAACAAAAGGTATGAAGTGTAGGCATATGAGTAAATGAAGAAATGAATGAAAACTTTTATAACACGCGAAAAAAAACTTGGTAAAATTTTCTTGCTGTTGTGCATATAAATTTTGTTGTTTGATATCTAAAATAATAGTAATTATAATCGCTAAAAGAATTCTCCACAGGAGTAACATTTCACAGGCCAAGAAATTTTTAACCCATAGGCCAGAATATCATTTTATAAGGGTTTGAGCTGCGCATACTCCAAATCTGTACTCAGTATTTCTACATATCACATCAAGTTTTCAAGATATCTTAGCTTAAAGTTTAAAAAACCCTGTTTTACGCCATATATGAGACCGTGCAAATTAATTTTTATTTATAAAACCTAAGAGATATGAAAGTCCTGCCAATTTACTGAAAAATAAATGTGTTCACTCAAAAGGAAAATCAATCCTTCCGTACTTAAATAAATCCGAAGCGGTATCAATAGAACGGTAAGTACGGATTTTCTTTAACCAAGTTCTGAAATATTGATTAAAGTACGGATTATTCAAGTGCGAAATATTTAACTTATCCGTAATTAATCCCGAATTCGTACTTAAAAAAATCCGAATATGAAATCTGATTTAAGTAAAAATAAGATTAAATCGATCTCAAAATGCGTTTGTTTTAAGTTAAATAAAGTTTATATAATCCCAAATTCGTACATGAAATAATCCGAAAGTGATATTCGAGCAGGGATGATAAATGAAATTTTTAAAATTTTACTTAATTAGATAAAAAATTGTACTTTTTAGACCCTAATTGTACAAATACCCAAACATATTTAATAACTGTTCTATTATTATATATATATATATATATATATATATATATATATATATATATATATATATTATATAGTTATATATATTGATTACTTTGGCTCATATCGATCGAAATTACAATGCAATTTAAATGCCGTAATTTGGACTCTCTTATTTTTCAAGGAGATCAAAGTCCGATTAATGTAGGAAATTGGTTTTTTGATAAATTTCTATATAACGTTACTTTAATTTAGAAAATGCGTATCTCAAATATAATTTTTTATAAGTTTGAGAGATAAAACTTGATAAAAAAAGAATATATAAAAAAGCTTAGCCCTAAATTAAAATAACGATAAGGTTTTTGAAAATTTAAAACAATAGCAACAATATTCATTAGACTGTAGTTAATATTTTGTCTGAAATCAATTCGATATAGCATTTTTTTTATTTAATTATGGTGTGAAAAAATATGTTTCACATTCACCGACGAATGTGGTATAGATGATATGTTTCAAATCTCCAACTTCCATATTAAATTTTGAAATTTTTAAATTGTACTAAGCCTGTCATTGGAGTACTTCAGTATTTTTGCAATGCTAATAGAACTGATAAAAGTACAATTGTACTAACTTTATCATCCCTGTATTAGATTAAGTCTTACCTAAAACACTTGCCCTAGAGAACCAGAGACAGTTGGTAATATTCCTTATAGAATTTAAATTATAAAACACAGCAGCATCATGGTTTCTACTTTAAAAATTTGCTGAACATATTTAACTTAATATCGATACCTTCCCATAAGAATGTATTAAGCGACACTTTTTTCGAAAATGATTTTTTGATGTGGAACTATACTAGAAGTTAAGCGCCACATTTTGGCCTGGGTTTCGCTGCCCTATCATGGATGCAAAGGAAACTAGAGAGAAAATAAAATTGTATCAACCGTCAAGTTTTCTCACTGGAATAATGTTGCACACTGTAATTTGTATTATCCGCCAAAGAAATTATGCTAAGCCACATTTTTAAATATGTTTTGTATTCTGAAAATCGCTTTCCAAATATGTTCCTTTCAATAAAATACACAAATAAATAACTTAATGAGACGTTTTTTTTTTCGTTTCCTACACAATTTTAGAAATGTCGCTTAATACATTCTTATGGGAGGTGTCGATATAAACTAAATGGGAACTTTTGCATTTTATTTTACTTTTTAAACATGTATGTTTTTCTTCTAGTACTGATACTTTTGTTGTTTCTACACAAAACAAGCGGATAATTGTTTACCTACTTGCAATGCTGAGAGATGAGACTTAAAAGTTTTATGAGATCAGGTCTGCCAGGTACTTTTTTCCTTGTCCCCAAAAAATAAAAAAAAAAACCCCAAAAACTTCCAAATTAAAAAACAAAACCTTCGAAAGTTAAAATTTTTTTTTTCTGACCAAATTTAAATTTTTTTTAATAGTAAGAAACATTTTATTAAGAAACCCCCTAATAAAAATTTTTAGTAAAAAAAATTATTTTATTTTAAAACTGGTTTCGGCTTTTTTTAAATCCCTTTATGCGATTCCACTGAGGAATTACAAGCAGAACAATATGCTGTTTATGCAGACGAATGAGTCAATTTATAAGAATTCTTTAAAAAATCAATGTATGTATTGCATACGTTTTTAAATTCTTCTTTTTTTTTTAAACACTCACTCAAGAATAATAACATAAGTTTATTAAGTGCCTTTTAACATTTAACAAAAATGGTAATCTTATTTAGTACCCTTTACACCGTATAAGTTGATAAGAGTAAAATAAAAGTTTTGCTACTTTTTTCTGATACTTTATATACGAAAGAAAGAAAAATAAGCGTAAATTATAAAAGTAGGGAAAATATATTAAAAATGTGTAAGATCCCCAAAAAGTCTCCGAACTTTTTTTAAATCCCCAATCCCCAATGGCTTTCTTTGTCCTTTTTGCTCGCATGAAATCCCCACCTTTGGGGATAAATCCCCAAGCCCTGTTTGAGATTAAAATGCTCTCTTTGTTACTTTACTTTAAGAGTACCACTACCAACGATAAGTTTAATCGTTTTTTACTTGGTTTTAGAACTTTATACTTATTTAAGGAAATCCCAGGATTGGTTGTGGAAAGTTATCCCATTTAGGATTGTTTTAAGAACTATTTAGAGTTATTCGCACGATTTGTACTTAAAGTAAGTATACAAAACCATATCTATCCCGAGTGTTTTTCTTTCTGTGCACAAAAGAAGTAGCTACGAATATTTCTTTCGTAATATGTTGTATGGATTTTTTGAGTGCATTAGACTGAATCTTAAAATATTTTCTTTGAGTGTAATTTTTACATTGAATGACTCTTAAACTGCATCGCAATCATATCAATGACCTTTTTTTGCATCTTTCTTTTCCAGATTGTCACATTATACAATTATTTTTTTTTCAATGAAAATTTATTGTATTTGTTGCTGCTGATTTCACATCTACTTTAGAAAGCATTAAATTAAAGATACATAAACAAACACACATACACAGTTACACATATAAAAATACAAATCCCTGTAGCTGGAAATTCGTTTGAGATTTAAAAAACTATGGCTCTGTCTCTGATTAAAAACACCCGCACATAAATTTAAAATTTTTATTGTTTTTAGTATTTGATTATGATTATTATTACTATTATTACATACAATTTAATATTGTCGTCATACAATTATTTATGAGTTTTCGTTATATGAGCAAAATAAAAAGAAAACAATGAAAACAATACAAAAAAAAAATTATTAAAAATTCATAGACTTAATTTTTCCAAAATTACAATTTGCAAACTTTTGCGGTTTCATGTTTAAAAGTTTGTCCTCTTTGTAAAAAAAATTTTAATTAATTTACTTTGTTTTATTGTTGTTGCTGGGTTTTCATTAACAAGTGAAGCTTTTTCTACTATTATTACTGCATTGTTGTTGTTGCTTTTCAATTAAACTTGGTATCAATTTCAAATTTGAATGTTCATTCATAAAGTTTGTTTGTTTGTTTTTCATTCGCAAAGTCTCTTTTTTAAGAAAACCGTAAATGGTTTTTACCAACTTAAAGTGAAATTATTTAAAAATATAGAAGAAAAAAATTATTAAAAATATATTTTATTAATTAGATGGCGTCATACATATTAAGTTTCAATTACTTAAATCGAAGTGTTAAATTATATGGGAAAAATTCATTCAACTTAAAAAAAAGTTTGTATTATTGATTTTGCATTTTGGGGGTGTAAGATAAGATACTCTGCTAAGCGTCTGATAAATATAAAATGTCAATATAGTTAAAACAATCAAATGAGTTGACAACATAATACCTGAACTACGAGCCCTAACCGGCTGTAGGAAAAATCGCCCAAAAAAATAAATGAAAAATCGCCCAAAAAAATTCCATGTAAAATTGGGCCTGAATTCATATGAAAAGTGACCCAAAATTGTTGGGCTATTTTTCGTTACTATTGGGTGATTTTTCATTTTTTAAATTATTAAAAATATTATATGAAAAATAGCCCATTTTTTCGGGCATACTATTTGTCTAAATCATTCATTATTACTATACGACGAATTCCTAAATGTTATTTACAAAAATAACGGGACATATTGCAAAAAGGTGGCATGTCATAACGTCCAGTGTCATAGTGTCCGTGGACAAACTCGAAAGCATAGCTAACAAACTTGAAAGCATAGCCGGCCTATGGCCGGGCGCAAGGATTTTCTCCTCTTTGATAAAAACAAGTACCGGCTTCGCTAACTAAAGCTTCTCTGCACAGCCGACACATTCGCCTCTATGGTATAACAAAAACCGGCTTCGCTAACTAAAGCTTCTCTGCCCACCCAGCCTTCGGCCAGGCGCAAGGATTTTCTCCTCTATGGTATAACAAAAACTGGCTTCGATAACTAAAGCTTATCTGCGAAGTCGGCCTTCGTTCGAAAACAAGGCAGATTTTAGAAGCTTTACTTAGCGAAACCGGTAGTTGTTATACCATAAAGGAAAAAATCCTTACGCCCGCCCAAAGGCCGTCTGTTACACCATAGAGTAGAAAATATTTGCGGCCGGCCGAAGGCCGGCTATGCCGAGACGCTTTAGTAAGCGCTGCCGGTATTTGTTACAACATAGGGGAGAAAATCCTTGCGCCAAAAGTGTTTTCGTTATATGTTTAATATATGATCCCAGAGAAAAAACAACAAAATAATTTTTAAAAAAATATTGACCATATTATGTTTAATTTAACCAAATCATTGTCAACGACAACCACATTATGGTAAAATAAGTTTCTTTAAAAATAGTTTTGTTGGTAGTGACCATAATAAAACATGTTTTTCTCTTACATTTGTAAGTTACTAAATTTATATGAATAATAAACACTGTTTTGCAAATTGCGTAATTTTTAATTTTTTTTTTTTGGGAAAAAATTCGTTTTTTCTTTTTGGGTCATTTTTCATTTTTATTTTGGGCTCTTTTTCGTTTCTTTTGGGCAAAATTTCATATTTAACTTTTTGGGTCATTTTTCATGTTCTTTTGGACGATTCTTCATTTGGGCGATTTTTCATTATTTTTTTTGGGCCATTTTTCTTTGAGCGATATTTCCTACAGCCGCCCTAACCACTATTAATTCATACACCAAACATTTCTTGACAAGTCTGTATTTAGTACTCCATGTTTTAGAAAATAATAAAGACAGCGCCTAAAAGGTAAACTACTCTGAAAGGTTATTTTGCTGTCTATAAATTTATAATATTATAAAAAGATTTTTGAACATATTAAAATAAATGTATTAAAAACAAAAAATAAAGTTCCTTATTTAAAAAAAAAAAAAAAATTATCTGACCATTATTATTTCGTGCAGTTAATAAATTCGTCTTAAAGACGCAAGAAGCTTCAAATGTCTCTAACAGTATAGTCGCTTAAGCTCTTTTGTAATATTGAAGACGCGTTCTCTTTTTGCAACGTTACTGCAATAATTTTTACTTTGTATTATTTTTTTAACGATACAATTTACTGTTGATTCTAGAAACAAATTTTTGGTTGATATGTCGCCACAGCTCCTACCCGATTTGAATTTGTTAACAATCAGCATTCTAATTTTTTTTGATTCTACATTGTCGATTTAAAATAAAACAGCGATAAAAAAAATCCAATTTTTCTTGCGTATTTAAGTCGAATTTATACACTGTACGAAATAATAATGGTCAAATAATTTTTTTTTATAAAATAATTAACTTTAGTTTAAGTTTGTGTTTTTAAAATGTTTATCCAATACTAGCATTTAACCCGCTACTTCGTTAGCGTCTCCTTTTTTTTCGTGGACATATTTGTTTGCCAAAGTTTATTTGTCCAGGTCTTAACTTGTTTAAATTCTAGCATTTTACCCGCTACTTTGTTATCGGGTCTTTTATTTCATAAACATATTTATATGCCAAAGTTAATGTTCCTAGGTTTTAACAAATTAAACCTATAATTTTGTGTTTCTAAGTTCAATAGTATAGAAAATTAAAAAGTACCACTCGTAGAACACAAAAGCAAATGAAAGAAAGTAAATTTTCCGTATTATTCCAAAATATGTACAGGTTGTACGCGTTTCTCATTTCTCATGTCATTTCTCAAGACATTGCATCTTGAATTTTATGTTTCTAGATGCAATATTTACGAAAATTAAAAAAGTACTAGTTAAAGAAAAAAAAGTACCAAAAAGTTCCCTCATAGATTCGTATCTACTCGGACATTCCATGTTGAATTTTATGTTTTAAGGTCCAATATTAACGATAATAAAAAAATACCAGTTGTAGAACCAAAAAGCTGAAGAAAGATATTAAATTTCCCGTATTTGTTATATTGGTACTATTTTTTCCCCCATTAAAGTATCAAAATTGCAGTACTTTAGTGGGAACCCATAATTTGGTACGAATATGTCAATGAATGAAGCAAAATGTTTTGTAAAAAAGTACCAAAAATAGTTACGATTTTCACCCCTTAAACGTTCGAATTACGAAAAAGTACCAAACTTGTATTCGTATTTTTTGATAAGTTTCGAATGTGGTATAAACTTTATTTCTAGGACAAAAACGTACCAATATTCAGGTTTTACCCGTTTTCGCCCGAATTTCAAAAAAGTACCAGGCACCTGTCCACTAAACATTTGAATTTCCAAAAATCCTCTCTTAGTAGACCGATTTGGGGAGATAAAGATGTACAAATCTTTTCTTTTTAATTTTAAAGAGAACAAAATAACCAAAATAAAATTTTAAAAAACTATGAAGTCGTATGTGATGTTAATTTTTTTTTTTTCGTAACATGGCGATATTTAAAAAAGTTGGCAATTATTTTGACGATTTAGCAAATCTAATCTCCTGTTATTATATGGATACATATTCACTGCATCCTTCGCGAACATACATGAAGATTATTAAGAGAAGAATCAGATTTTTAGAGCTAAATTTTAATAAGATAAACTTTGTCATTATTTGAATTAAATTCCAGTTTTTTTTTTTGATCATAAGGTAATTTTCTTAGATCATAATTTTTTCTTAACAATTTTCGAACAAGTTTGGTTCACTCCAAACAGTTGTTAAGGAAGTACAAGATATTTTTATACCCACACCGCAATAGTGGAGAGGGTATTATGCATTTGTGCTGATGTGTGTAACGCCTTAAAATATTGGTCCTAGACCCACCTTAAAGTATACCGATCGTCTTAGAATCACTTTCTGAGTCGAACTAACGATGTCCGTCCGGCTGGCTGGCTGGCTGGCTGTCCATGTAACCTTGTGCGCAAAGTACAGGCCGCAATTTTGGAGATAGTTTGATGAAATTTGGGTCATAGGTTCTCATTGGCACAAGGACCAAGCCTATTGAAAAAAGGCCAAATCGTAGGACCACGAGGGAAGATAAATTTAAAACATAGATAGAACCATATCTATATAGACACAAAATGTATGCATTTTTTTAAAAATAGGACCACGAGGGGAGATAGGGGCAATTTCTGCCTCTCAAACCGATTTTAATGAAATTTAAAAGATAGATAGATCCATATCTATAGGAACACATTAGCTATACAGTTTTCCAAAAATAGGACCACAAGGGGAGGTAGGGGGCAATTTCAGCCTCTCACAAACTTTCAAACCGCTTTTCATGAAGTTTATAAACATAGATAAATCTATATTTATATGGACACATAAGCATGATGTGTTTTTAAATACTGTGGTGTAGGGTATCATATGTCGGGATTGACCTACTATAATTTCTTACTTGTTTATTATTATTTTTGCCCTACATAACATCGTATCTTTAATGAAAATCTCTTATCTTTCTCAGGGAAGTAATTACAAATGATTACAATGAGTATCAACTGCTTTACCCCAATTTTTTTAGCTTTTTTTCATTTCATTAACATTTTCCTAGTTTTCTAAAACACGTATGCAGGTTTAATGAAGAAATTTGTTAAAAATCTTTTATAACAATTTATTTAACTTTTTTTCCAATATAATTAATGATTAATTATGAAAATAGTAATTTTTTAATTAAAAACTCTTTAAAAACTTTCCAGACGGTACAAGAGAAGAAAATACAGGTTGATAGCTTAAAGCATTTATGAAACCAACTGCTTGAAAAAGAAAACATAAAACTGAAAACATGATCAATTAATTGTAACAAAGTCAGGGATTATTAGAGGAGCAAGTGCAAGTGAATTCGAAGTTAAATACGAATTTTGAGGTGTTGGTTACTAATTTATGGTGGCTTAATGGAAAAATATTTCAAATAAAAAGGCTGGCCAGTTAATATGCAGCATATTGTCGCTCCCAAAAAGACAATTTGTCATTTTTATTGATGGGGTTGGAGTGGACATAGTGATATTGCTGCTGGTGATGGTGGTGGCGAAAAAGCAGGCTAAAATTACTAAATGTTTGTTATCATTCGGTTGTCATGTTGTTGGAGTGTTGTCATTGGCAACATGTTGTATAAATATTTAAGCTACTGCTTTTTTTTTTAGTTTTTTGTTATTTTTAGCTAATAAATATCATCAACAGCAGTTTTTTTTTGGCACAGTGGTAGAGTTTTTATCAAAGTATGTAAAACATTTTCAGAAATCAAGATTTAAAATTCCTCTTGAACATACAAAAGTAGAATTGTTAAAGTTCAATTTAAATCTGTGACGTTTTTAGAAAACATCTTAAGTCGAGATAAGATAGCAAAAAAATTAAAAAAAAACTCAGTGGAAAACTTATTTTTATTAAATAAAACAAGTAAGAAAGTGTAGTCGGTCAAGCCCGACCATATGATGCCCTACACCACAGTATTTTAAAACACATCATGCTTATGTGTCCATGTAAATATGGATTTATCTATGTTTATAAACTTCATGAAAATCGGTTTGAAAGTTTGTGAGAGGCAGAAATTGCCCCCTGCCTCCCCTTGTGGTCCTATTTTTTAAAAACTGTATAGCTAATGTGTCCCTATAGATATGGATCTAACTATGTTTTAAATTTCATCAAAATCGGTTTGAGAGGCAGAAATAGCCCCTATCTCCCCTCGTGCTCCTATTTTCTTTAAAACGCATAGCTTATGTGTCCGTACAAATATGGATCTATCAATGTTTAAAATTTTATTAAAATCGGTTCGATGGTTTCTGAGAGGAAGAAATTTCCCCCTCTCTTCTGTCGTGGTCCTACGATTCGGCCCATTTTCAATAGGCTTGGTCCTTGTGCCAATAAGAACCTATGACCCAAATTTTATCAAATTATCTTCAAAATTGCGACCCGTACTTTGCGCACAAGGTTACATGGACAGCCAGCCAGCCAGCCGGACGGACATTGTTAGTTCGACTCAGAAAGTGATTCTGAGTAGATCGGTATACTTTAAGGTGGGCTAAGGACCAATATTTTAAGGTGTTGCAGACATCAGCACAAACGCATAGTACCCTCTCCACTATTGTGGTGTGGGTATAAAAAAAACCAAAATTAAAGAAAAATTTCGTTAAAAAAAAAAAAAAAAATTTAAAAACGTAAACAAAAAAATGTTTTTTGAATGAAAATTTTAAAAAATTTTTTCCACTTTTTTAATTTGACTTAAAATGTTTTGTCAAAATGCCACAGAAATAATTTAATGGTAAAATAATTAAAAATTTAACTTATGCAGTTTTTAACAGTTTTTTAAAAAACATGGATACTTAGCTATCTTTTTAAAATGTTCATAATATTTACTAAAAATCAAAAACATCCCACTGTACCCTGCAATCGTGACATGTTTAAATGTCGGTATTATTTGAAAACAAATACTTTTTTTGATTTTATTTTTTTTTTTTACTTTTGTATTGCTTCCAATAGATCTGGCATAATCAAATTCAGATACAAGCGTAAAAACTGAAAAGAAACAGGAAAATCTAATTTGTTTCCGGTTAACAAGACCCCATCGACGTAGTTTAGTCACAAACACACATTCACACACACACACATTGTGTTAACACTTATACAAGTGTTGTAAAAGTCAACTGAAGCTACAAATATCCGAAAAAAGACAACTACTGCAACAGAAAATTCAGGCTTAAAAAAAAATTTTTAATTTTAACAACACAGAAAAGTGCTGTAAATGATTAAATAAAAAATGTTTTAATTAAAATTGTTTTATGGATCAGTCATATAAAAAAGCAAAATAAATACAAGTATTTTAAAGGTAAATAAAAACTAATTGTTTTGAAAGGTAAAAGTCGATTAGATTAACTTCAAAATTAAATTAAATTATATCAAAAGGTTCAAAATAATAAGAGTAAAGAGAAAGTGTTTTCTGAAAACCTTTTAAAGCAAATATTTTGAATTTATTTATCATCTTCTCTGTATATAAAAAAGGAGGTGATTTTGTATGTCACCGCATCTAGATCAAGCGCACTGACCGATTTTAACCAAATTTATACACGTAGGGAACTATAAGGATATTGTTAAGTTTGATTGAAATCGGAAAAGGCACGTGTGCGTAATATGGTAAAAAAAAGGGCAAAACCGATTCCGTTTTTTTTTTTTTTTTTTTTTTTGAAGTAACCCTTCACACCAATTAAAAATTTTTTGTATGAATTTCAATAGCTTCATCGGCAAAAAAATTTTTAAAATCGGCCTTTTAAGCTACATTTTGATCAATTCTATTTTAACTGCAAACTGTAAAAAGTATTTTTATTTTTTGGCCTAAACTACCACCAGGGATATAGGTGTGAAAAATTTTAGGTTAAAGGGGAAAAATAGGGAAAAAATTCGTACTTGTGGTACTTTTTTTCAAACATTTATGCCATGCTAAATTAAAAATATTTGTTTGTTCTTATTTCTATAACTACGGAAGCATGTCGCAATAAAACTTCATTTTGAACGTCGGCCTTTCAGGGAGCAAAAGTGGGAAAAATATGGTACTTGGTACTTTTAACTAATTAAGGTCATTTAGATTGCAAAATCTGATAAGTTTAATTATTTTTATGCTTAAGTTATCACCAGGGATATATATAAATATAAAAAATATTAACTTGAAGGGGCAAAACAGGGTAAAAAGTTGGTACTTTTGGTACTTCTGGTACTTTTTTAAAACAAGTTTTTTCAAAATAGTTTTTCGCAAACTTAAAGCCAGCAAGCAAAAAAAGTACATTTAAGGGCGTTTTTGCTATAATATTTTTACAAAGTATTAAAAGTAAGGAAGTGATTTTATGATGACATGTATATTAAAGTCCATGATGAGTCCAGGGCAACGCCGGGTTTTAACAGCAAGTATATACCTAAAACTGTTTTTGCAAAAGCTTTTTGCGATTTAAACAGCTAAAGTACAAAACTTTTGTCTATTAAAAGCGTTTCAAGAATATTTGTTAAAGCCTTTATGACACTAAATTTTTTATTCATTGAATTGATAGAAAAAAAACAGTAAATGTTGGAAAGAGCAAACTATAAAAAATGTAAACAAAAATCGTTTTTTTCAGTTTTCTTTTGTTATGAGTGGTTATTTTATTAAATCTTGTCAACTTTTTGTTTATGAGAAACCTAAACACAAAAAAAAACGGTAAATCGCTTAATTTGCCCATAAACCGCTGATTCAGCAACACTTTTAATATTTCAAGCTTGAAATGTCAATTTTAAGTTGAACATTTTTTTTTGACATACATAACCTAATTTTTTATTGATAACTTTTTTAACATTTTTGGCAGTTTGCTATTTATCTTAATACAGCGGAACTCTTTCCACTTAGTAAATTTTTCTATTACATTATATTTGCTCTGTGCACCAAAACTTGAACAACACATTAAAAATGTAGTGGCATTAGGCCGTAAGACTACTGCGACACAGTGTGCAACAAAATTAAGAAAAATTTAAGAGTTTAATAATTGTTGTATTTTTTCGTTATTCGAAAAAGTTCGGTTACGAACTTCACCAAAAATGAAATACCTTTTTATTAAACTAATAATGTGCTGATTTGATCAGTAACCTTTTGCCATTTTTGGTGCAAAGCAATTTTTTCAGTACTGTAAAACTTCTGAGTGAAAAACTGTATCCAATTTCATTTTGCAGGCATCTACGGAATTAAAATTTATACCATTAGAAGAGCTCTGAAGACATCGAAACGTATGATAACCTAAAGGGGTAAGGTCCGGGCTTAATGGTGGTTGCATCAAAACTTCCAAGACAAGCTCTTTCAATTTCTGCCGGGTCATCAAATATGTGTGCGGTCTGGCGTTGTCATGATGGAACACAAAATCTTTTCTGTTGTTCTTTTCTAGCAATCTTAGTTGAATTGCTTGCTTCAATCTCGGTAATTGTTGACAGTAGAGATCAGAATCAATCATTTGAACAGGTTGTAAAATTCACAATGAACAATTCCCTTGTAATGCCACCAGGGACATTATTCATTATCGATTTTGATGTCAGTCCTGGCTTTGCCAACGCCTGCGAAGCTTCACCTTGCTTCGTACATAATCTTTTTCGTACATTACTGTCGTACGATATCCACTTCTCATCGCCGGTACTTACTTGATTTAGAAATGGTTCTATCTCGTTCTTTTTAAGCGGTGAATCGCAAATAGAAATTCGCTCCATAAAATGTAACAGTGTTAATTTATGTGGCACCTGAACATCGAGCTTCTTTGTGATTCCAGCTTTCTTCAAATAGTTGATAGCTGTTTGGTGATGGATGCCTTATTCTCAAGCAACGTCCATGTTGCTTATGTGCCAGTCTTTCTCAGCTTCGGAAAATAATTGCTATTGCTTAAAATTCTTGTTTGATCCTTTCGGTCCCCAATCTTGTTTGTTTTTTAATTAATTCATTTTCAAAATCTACTTTACTATCAAATTTAATCCCTCTTATTCCCAAAAACTTAATCCCCATTATTAATTCCTTTCCAATATTTGTAAAGCCCCGCTTACATGTCGCATTCAAAATAAGCCGAAATAAAATGTAACACACAGTCATATTAAAAACCGACACACAAAATGAACAAAAAAAGAAATAACGACGTATTTAAGCAATTTTAATAAACACGTACTTTATTTTGATTTAAATTAATTTATTTTTTGTAAGAAAACTAGTTTAATATTATTAAAAGAAAAGAAAAAACTATTACAATTATTATTATAACCACTTTTAAAATTATCGCAATAAAAAACAATATAAAAAAAGAAATAGCAGCGAAATTCCAATTAAACGCGAATGCACAATGTCTTTAATAAAAAATTAAATAAAAAAAAAAAGAAAAATTTTATAACTGAAACTATTTAAAGTAAAATTTTATGTTTATAACAAATTACTGGTACTCGTGCAAATATGTTTGTTGAAAAAACTTTATGGAAACAGACAAGTTATGAAGTCGAAACTGCCATAAAGTTGAAGGTTTTATTAAAACAGATGTCCAGCAAGAAAAAATATGAACGAGTACACGAGTTTGAGTACCTGAGTTGATACGTACCACTTCATCTTTTGAAAACAAATCATAAATTTGATTTTAATTAGAAACAAGATGAAATATTTTAGTGAAATACTGTTTTAGCGTATGTCAGTGTAATTTAGGCAACAGTTTCTGATAATAATTTTTCTCGCTGTTTAAAGTGTTTTTTTGCGTTCATACATATAGGGGATTTCATGTCAAGTGACCCCATTTTTTAATCGATGTCTTCCGATTTCTTTTGAGCAAAAAAAAAAAACATTCCCGCTAAAAAAAAAAAATTAACAAATTTTTTAATACAACAAAAAAAAACCTTCGGCTTCCGATCATAGGAGGCTCTACTTTTATTGTGGGAGGTTTAGCAAAACTCAGATACGTCAAATAGGGAAATATAGGAAAAGAATAGGGAAAATGATTCAACACGCATGTCCAAAACGGTTCCACTTCCTAATTTGTTGGTGCTTTTTTTGAAAGGTTTAACTTTATATTGAATCTATTAATGAAGAGCTAAACAAATAAATTTTATAGGATGTATAACAACTGTATAAGTGCAAAATTTACAACATTACAATTAAATTTGGCATATAAGTTACTTAGGCTGGGTTTTTGAGATCTCAGTTAAACTAGGTTTAGTTAACCTGAAAATTGATTTGTGCCGCTAATACCAAGTTTTAAAACAAAATGTTGCCGGAACAGCGCAGTCTTGCTTAAAATGTGGGTCTTTAATGAAATAATAGAACAAAAAATCAAATTTCGCCGGAAAATCCGAGTTGCAGAGAACGTTTAACTAAGTTTAAACTTAATCCCCATCACAAAAACCCGTCCGTAGAGGAAAATAGTAAAGAAAAAAATATTTCAAGAAAATTTTTAACAACACAGTTTGTAAGAAATAAAATTTTAGGTCAACAAACTTTTTATTTAATTCAATGAAAAAATTTACCAAAACTGCTCTTAATATCTCCAATAAAATATTTCTTCATATTCAGTATTCTAGTCCACCCTCTGTTATGTATATTCAATCTCGTGCTGTCGACAACAGGTTTTCGTTTAGGAATGTTAGCACATCTGAAGTGTTTGAAGCTCTTATGAAAATTAAGTCGAAGTGCACTGGGCCAGACGGCATATCGCTTAAATTTTTAAAGGCAGTTTTTCCCGGTGTTTCAACTCATTTGACACACATTTTTAATTCGGTGTTTACAACTTCAATTTATCCAGACATTTGGAAATGCTCTCGAGTAGCATTAGTCCCTAAGGTTAAAAATCCAGCTGCATGTTCAGATTACCGCCCCATTAGTATTATTTCCGTTTGTTCTAAGATACTTGAGGCACTAATAAATATGCAAATTACTGAATACATTACCAATAGGAAATTTTTGTCTGAGTATCAATCAGGTTTTAGGAAACGGCATAGTACTACTGCCTTAGTTTTAGATATACTGGAAGAAATGAGAATTGCGATGGATCATAAAAAGCTGGGGTCGCTAGTTAGCTTAGATTTCAGTAGAGCTTTTGAATCGATATCTCACGAAGTCCTTTTGAACAAGCTTTTTCAAATATATAATTTTTCAACCTCTTCCTGTCGCTTAATGGATACTTTTGTTAGAGGAAGATCACAATATGTGCAGTATGGTAATCAAAAGTCCCTTGTTTAAATTATAAGCCGTGGAGTCCCTCAGGGTTCTACTTTGGGTCCCTTATTATTTTTGTTATACATTAATGATTTACTAGGCCAATTATCTGGTATAAGAGGTTACTTGTATGCAGACGATTTGCAGTTAGTGGCCGTAGCTAATTCAACTGGCGAATTGGAAGGATCTCTAAATGCGAATTTGCGACACGTAGAGTCTTGGTGTGTAAATAATTTTATTGAATTAAATGCTCAAAAGTCCAAAGCTATATTATTTGGTGATGGGGATTTACAAAATTTACGTAGTATTATGGTGAGTGGGAACCCTTTGAGCTTTGTTTCATATTTAAAAGTCTTGGGAATTTATGTTGACAACAAGCTGAGTTTTGATAATCATATTAGTTTTATCATTTCTAGGGTGGTATTTAACTTGAGAAGGTTGTATTCAGTTAGTTACCATTTCCCAATAAAAGTTCGGAAGAGAATTGCCCATGCATTGCTCATGCCTATAATTTTATATGGAATTGAGGTATATTCTTTAACAAATGATAACAATTTTAACAGGATAAGGAAATGCTTCAATAAAATAATTAGATATGTGTATCATCTTGGTTTTCGTGATCATGTTACATCGTATGCTATTAATTTTTTAAACTGCACCTTCGAAGACTTTGTAAATGTTAAGCTGCTAACATTTTTCTATAGGACTGTCAAATATTGCTCACCTTCTTATCTTTCTTCTAGATTTGAATTTTTGAACTCAGCAAGAACATGCTCACTTAGAATACCTGCTTTTAATGTGTTAGTCATGAAAAGATCTTTTCACTTGAAGGTTGCTCGACTATGGAATTCTATTATCCCATACAATGAAAGAGCTTTTTCAAAGTCAGTTGCGCAATTTACAAGTCATGTTATCGATCATATTTAAATAATAAATTTCATTGTTAAGCCAAAAATCTTTAGAAATGCATTCCCATATTCGTGTAAAAAAGGAGAAATTAGGTTAGCATACTTAATTATAATTCATTATACCTACTTATATCTGTAAGAATCAAAATGTGCTTGAATTTAAGTTTATCTTGTAATCTGTTCATCTTGTTACGTTCAGTTGAATAAATAAATAAATAAATAAAAATATTTGAGTCAAAGTTAATAGAGTATTTTTACAACTCTTGTCCATTTTTTAAAAGCTTTGATAACGTTGCAAGTAAGACTTGAGTGCTTGTAATTCTCGTTCGCTTTACAGTTTTATTTGTATAATACGTTGGCTTACTATGCAAACCTGCTAACTCCGCTTCAACACATTTTACAGGAGGGACATTTAACTTTTTATTTTTTCTATGTGCTGCTTGAAAGGAAAACCAAAAATATAGTTGCTTTTACACACTTCAAGATTCAAATTGAAGTAAAACTACATGCTGGTCGACGAAGCGTATCTTTCTCTACCGGCATCAAACTCTCAATTTACGTTAAAAGTGGATTTAGCAGGCTTGCATATTAAGCCGACGAATATCTTAAGTTTTTCTAAAGTCTTTGGAAAAAGATTTCCTGATGATCTAAGCAAACAGCGAAATGCGCATTGGAACTAGCTTATCCCCCAACAATAAATTTTAATGTTTTTGTAAGACTCATCTAGGAGCATCCTACGCGCTGTACCATACAAATATTGCGGCTTAATAAAATTCTTTAATTTGGCCCCTGCAGCGCGTAGGATGCTCCTAGATGGGTCAAATGTATGACCAACCCCACTTTATTATTTATTGCCGAATTTCGGTTTTTTTAGTTATTTCAATAAACTAAACCGTTTTTGAGTTACGCGAATATATGCTGTGCAGCCTATTACATTTTCGAAATAACGGTATATTTTGAAAACGCGAGCTAACCTAAAAAAACGGTTAGCACCACTGGATTCAGCGACCCAAATTAGGGTAAAATGCCAGGTTCGCGGCTCGTCTGTTTTGTGCAACTTGCACAGTGTACTTATTGCTCAAAATAACAATATTAAAATTCTATTTTAATATTATTTTTTTAAGGGTTGCGCAAGGAAAAAAATCATATCTTAAAAAAGAAAAAAAACACCTCCTTCAAAGTTTCAGGATTTTTAAAGAACAGTTAGAGGTATTATACAAAAAAAATTCAGCCAAATAAAAAAATAGGTTTTTGACTTAGTCCGTTTTTAAAATTTAACATTTTGCAGATATTACATTTTTCAATTTATGGTTTGTAGCGCCAAGTATTCTCTTTAAAATGGCATCAAAATCATCTTCATATGTCAAGTAGTTTTCGAGATATTGAAGAAATAAGCTCAACACATTCGGCTAATTCTGCGAAATTATGACATTTTGAATATGACATAACTTTCGAAAAACAAATTTTAAAAATTTTTTTCGTTCATATATGTTCCTAATAAGATAAAAGGAACCTTCTCACCAAATTTCATTAAAATCGGAAGGGGTCGTGTCCCGCTCTTGGTCGTTTTGACATGGAATTACCCATATGCAATTTTCGTATTCAAATGTGAATATTATTTTTTTCTGTGTATAGGACTTCCGATAGGAAAGACCTACACTAGAACAAAGTTTACAAATCGTGGAAATTTGTTTGCCAAAATCGCACTCCGTTCGCCAATCTTAGTGGGAAAGGGAAATAAATGGCATTCTCTTTTCCCTTCTCCCCTAAAAGCTTAAGACTTGCCGAGTCAAACTTGACGTGGGTGAACCAGCACTTATAGAGCACTTTGTCAAGTTAACGGTGCGAATTATCGTCATTGTTAGCAGCTAATACGCTATTATATAATACGCAAGACCATACCGTGCTTACAGACGAAGCCATCGCCGATGTTGACGTCAGTACTACAGAGTACTCGATTTATCGATCCGACGCCGTTCTCAGCAACTCTGGCACTGCCCGTCCATTACCTAAAAGTATACATCCATAAAGGATTCAACTTGTGCAATAACTTACACCAGCTTCGTGTGTACGGTGAATGGGCTGAGACTCAACTAGAATCACCTTTAGCAATGAGGCTCATTTCTGGCTTAACAGGTATGTTAACAAGCACAATACTCATGAGTTTCTTCAGACTCCTTTACATCTCAAAAAAACACTGTCTGGTTCGGTTTACATGTCGAAAGCGTCATCGGCTTTACCGTTGATTGCGAACGCTGCAGAAAAATAATTCGTGTTTATTTTTTCTCATGTCATTGCCAATCATTTAAAGGAGAAATGGCTCCAAAATAACGGCGCGACATGCCATACAGCGCTTTGTTGAGCCAAAGATAATTCTTAAGAAATTTACCTTTGCACCACTTTTTGCGGTTGTAGGCTGAATCTCTAGTCTGTGCTGATAAACCAGAAACAATTGATCAATTAGAAGCCAATATTCTAATCATTTTAAACGGAATAAAACCGAGTATGCTTGAAAAAGTGGTGCAAAATGGGTCAACAAATATGGCGTTAAAACGGCACAGTCGCGGACTCCATATACAACAAAATGGTTTTAAAGAATAAATACCATCAAATTTGCGAGCTAATTAAGCCAACATATTAATCATTCTATTGAATTTGTTGTATTTTATTAAAAAAAAGTTCGTTGCGTTTTAAAAAACACCCATTACAAAAGCTTTTTGTACCCTCCACCACTAACAGTGAATGTCATTCGGTGAGAAACTTTTCATCTAAGACTCTCAATATACGCTTTATACGAAACATAATATTGACTTTAGTTCTTAATTTTTATTAAAAAACGTTTATTACATATCCCAGTTAGCTAAGTTCCACACTTATAACTATTCAATTACATTTAATGGTAATTTTAAATTACATATTGTTGTAATTAAAATATAAGTAAAATTACATGCAATAAAATTATAAATAATTAAAGTAATATAAAGTATAAGTAATTAAATAAAAAAAATCAATTACAATACAAGCAATTGTAATTTTATTACAATAACATTGAATTGTAATTGATTTTAGTTCTTAATTTTAATTAAAATTACTTTAACTCAAAAGGAAATAATTTGATTCAGTATACATGTAATAGAAATGGTAATTGGGATATAATTGATGTAGAATAAAGGGGTTATAATGGCTTTAGTTTCTAATTCTATTGAAATTACTTTTAATTAAATATTATTTTAAGTCAAATTGTATTTAATTGTAATTGATCTAAACTATTTATTTCGATTAAATATAATTCGAAATATTTTAACCACACTGAAAAAATTAATCAACCCATCGGTACTTAAATCAAGCCGAAGCGGTGTCAATAGTATGGTAAGTACGGATTTCTTTGGCTTGAAGGAATTCACAATGGACCGTATTTGGTCTCCGAGTGGAGGTGTGCCAGAGGGCACACAACCCTTCTTAACCTAACCTAACCTAACGGATTTCTTTAAAACAAGTACAGAACGCTTGATTCAAGTACAGATTAATCAACTGCGAAATACTTACATAACTTATGCATAGTGAATCCCAATTCGTACTTAAAATAGTACAAAAACAGGATTGACTAAATTAAAAGTGAGATAAAATAATTATCAAACTGTGCTTGGTTCAAGAATATCTAAGACGGCTTAGTCTCAATTCGTATTTGAAATAATTCGAAAGTATGATTAGATTGATTCTAACCTAAACACTTACCCCACAGAACCACAGAGAATGTTATTGTTTTACTTATTCGGTTCACATGTTTATTTCACTTTTTTATATAGTTTCATTAATCATTCTACTTTAAAAATTTTATATATTTAACTAAATAATTTAAAAAAATAGAATATGGGAATTATTGCTTCTTATTTTACTTTTTAAACATGAAAATAATCTATATTTTACTCTTTGTAGTGTTGTTTTTGTGTCTACAACAATCTTTTATAACCACACGCGTATGCACGCATATTGGTTATCGAAAGTTATCCTATTTTGGATTGTTTTAAGTACTTTTAAGTATTATCCGTACTTGAATTTTTGAGTATGACTCGTGCTAGAGTAAGAAAAAACTTAAATTTGGTATGAGTTTTTTATTTCTGTGTATCCATTTTTTATATTTGGGCTAGCATTACTGTTAAAAATTCTTGCCGTTCCCCTCACAAGCAATCCCCTTTCGAAATTTAATCTCAATTTAAACTTTTTGAAATCAAAAAAGAAAAACAATTCAAGTTTTTATTTTAATATATTTGCCATTGCGTAGGTTTGTTTTCTATTCAAAACTTTTTGGTTTTAATGTTTAACAGAGAAAGCCTTTTAGCCATATTTTTCATTTTACCACTTCAACAACAAATTGTTATAGTTTTTATTTTCATCATAATAAACTTTAAATTTATGAGTATGTTACTAGTTTTTTTTTTTTTTTTTTGTTTCCTTTATTTAAAGTTCGTTTGAATTATCTTTTTCAAATTCCAATTAACTTTACGAGTTCATATATTTGTTAACACCCTGTTTTGTATGTGTTTACTATTGCAATTATTTGTATCTTGTTATATTGGACATTATGTTTGAAAACATTTAGATGTAATTCAATTATAATAATTTGGAAATGAATTCGTTTACAGTTTAACTACCAGTTGAACTAGTAAATTTTAAAAAATATGTAATAAACAGTCTGGCTTCGATGGCGGTAATGCGTTAATTATGTAATCGTTAATCTTGTAATTTATAGATTTGTTTTGGTATCATTACTTTAACAGTGAGTGGTAAAAGTTAAAAAAAGTTTTTAATTTTCACCATTTTTGTAAAGAAATTTATTCAGAATAATACGGCTTTTTAAAATGCTCGATTTTTCAAAATGCGTTGTCAGTAGTTTTATACAGATCGATTTACAGATCACAACCATTGCTGTCAGATAAAATGTTTCGAAAATCGGCAAATTTTGCATAAAAAATCGTTAAATTGACTAACTTTAATCGCCAGAAAAATTGTCATTGTAAACTAACAAGAACTTTTGTTAGTATTAGAAAATTTTAAGCTTTTTTCCATTTGTTTTAATTGAACTAAAAAAAATAGTTTTACTTATAAGAAACTCAGTTTCACTGCTTAAAAATATGATTGGAAAATTAATATATTATGCTATGAGCTGCATACTCGGGACAATTACTATCAACTAAATAATAGAATGTATTAAAAAAGATATTTAAAAATACGATATTCCTTTTGTAAATACGTGCAAAATTTGTTATTTGAAATATCTTCAAATTTAGGATATAAATCGTCTAATCGTCAATGAGCCATTTTTGGACGCAAAAATCGTCAAAATGACGATAACTCGTCAAATCTGACAGATCCCAACTAACATTTTTCAATTTCAGTTTTAATTAAATTAATTTTCTTACACACTTCACCTTAAAACTCAAAATTATTTCATTTCAAGCGGAGGTAATAACAAAATTATTTTATTTTGACAACCACAAAATTTTGGTTACAAGGTAGAATTTTGGGGGGTGCTTTTATACCATGTGAGATAAGGCCATGATGGCTTTATCTCTCCTTCTATAGGGGGATAAAGCCTTTTTTATTTATTTTTTATTTGAATGGGAGATAAAGCCATCATGGTCTTGGCTCACATTAGCAATATTAGAAAATGGCTTTATCTCTCATTTCAGTTCCGGAGACACTAAAGTTAAGTATTGAAATCTGGCTTCGCTTAGGGGTTTTTCCTCCAGTAGGACGCGGCAGGTGGCTTCTCTGAATAAAGTTTTCCTGTGTGCGTCACAAGAATAAAAAAATCTTTTTCAATGATAACTAAGGATTTTCCCTTTTACACCATGAATAACAATATTCTGGAAAAATATGACTTTAAATCTCATTTGCAAAAAAAAAAATATGGCTATATCTCTCATTTTGCAAAATTTTAAATATGACCTTACCTCTCAATGATTGGGCAATAAGGCCATTATGGCTTTATCTCCCATTAAATTGAGCAATAAAGCTATCATGGCCTTATCTCACAAGGTTTTAAAGCACCCCCGGAATTTTGCTACAATTCATCGATAAATTTCCCGGTGGAGGACAAAAATAACACAAAATATTTAAACTACCAACTAATTAAACATAAGGGGAAAACGCTCAAAAAAATTGGAAATATCGCAATAATCACTTGCTTTTAAAAAATATTTTGTTCTAATTTTCGCCAAGAAATAAGAATTCACAGATGACATCAATCTTGTTCTACATTCAAAGAGACGTCACCTGACAAAATATTGTAGGCGAATTCCACTTCGTTGCTCCAAAAATTTAATGTATGTATATTTTCATTTTGATTGCAAGCGAAAGGAGAGAAAAGTAGAAAAATGACTGTCCTGTAAAATTTGGTTTTTGTAACATACGATAATTTCGCGCAAAGGGTCGATATGTTTCACTCTCACCGATTTTCTTAATAATTTTACTACTTGTGTGCGATCGAAAATAGTAGTGTGCGTTACCCTGTTCTACCGATACTTTGATGTATTTTGCTCTGATGAAATCAGGGAACTTGTACCTAAAACTCGACCTTTTTTGCGCACAACTTGTTAATATCAATTTGTATTTGATTGGCCAGTGAATCGCACAACACATTGGTCTGGGTTCACACTATAAAAGTTTTATTTTAGAAAGTTTGAGTTTATTGGTAAGAGGGGAGAAAATAGTAGCCTGTTCTCTTCCTCTCTCACTAATAAACTCAACCAACAAGAACCCAGTTGGCAAAATGGTCCTAGACGCAAATGTCGTCTACGATGTCCGCAGGACAATTGAGAATTTGTCGCTTATATAACATTGATGACGACAACTTAAGTAACAAAACGTGTATTTTGTCGTGTTTAAAATCGTTTTTTGCCTTGAATAATACTTTAATGAGGCCAACATAAGCGACCATTACATGCATGTTGTCGTGTTTCAAACCACATTGACGACAAAATGCATGCAATTGTCGGTCATCTTGTCTTCAATAAGACTTGATTGAGGACAACATAAGCGATTACTTCATGCATTTTGTCGTGTTTCAAACCACATTGACGACAAAATGCATGAAATTGTCGGTCATCTTGTCTTCAATAAGACTTGATTGAGGACAATATAAGCGAAAAATAAAAGATGAAAGACAATACCTAAAATTTACTTCAACTATTTCTTAAAAATAACGGGACAATAACGACAAAAGAAAAAACATGTAAAATTGTTTAGTTGAATTTTTAAAGTGAGTGGTAAAGGTTATAGTTTTGCTCTGTTATTTTTTAATAATTGTGATTTGCTTTTTTGTTTAGTATTGTTAATTAATTTAATAAGTATAATATAAGAAATAGCACGCACAAAGTTAACTTTTTCTAAAAGAATTAATAAAATTAAAGTAAGTGAAACACTTTCTGCTGAAAATTTAGTGAAAGAAAGTGAGTCTTTAGATGATTTAAATAAAAACGTTGTTGAAGCAAGTGTTGAAATTTTAAAAATACATACAAACATATATATGTACGTACTCAGTTGGCCATGTCTTGAAGACATCCTTAACGACGCGTGAACGACCATATAAAATCCTTGAGGAATTTTTCACACAATTGTCCGGAAAATCGTTCACGACTAATAAGCGATATGGTCGTTCATATGGTCGTCGACGACATAATAAGCGATATTGTTGCTTATATATCATCAACGACAGCGTCGCCCATATGATCGTCAACGATAGCGTCGCCCATATGATCATAAACGACTGTGTCGCCCATATGATCGTCCACGACTAATGAGCGACATTATCGCTCATATGTCGTTGACGATTTTGCGGACATTTGTGTGAAAAAGTCGTTGACGATTTGCTTGGACGGTCGCCTACGCGTCCTCAAGGATTTTATATGGTCGTACACGCGTCGTCAAGGATGTCTTCAAGACATGGCCAGCTGGGAAATGGCTGATGTAAACTAACACATACAAAACCTGTAAACTAACACTCTTTAAATTTTGTATTAAATTCACGTATATATATTAAAGTTCACAAGTATGAGTGACAAAAAATGTCACACGTACACGAATGTTTACATCAGTTTTTCATAGCCCTTAATAAAATGAAAGAAACTTCTGATGTCTAAACCCATCAGCAATGCCCATCAAATGACTGTCATTGCTCTTGTAGCGTCAGACTTTGAATGAAAAATTTCAGTGCGAACCCAGACTTACAGAGAAAAATTCGTCTCTTAGTCGCACCCTTCGCTTGTGGAATAATCTACCGTCATTTATCTTTCTTGTTACTTTCAGAATAGGACAATTCAAATGTGTTGTAAATAAACACTACTCGCTCTTTCCACCTCTCTATAACCTATTTTCCCTGTTCCTGCATTGTGCATTTGTAGAAATAATCCGCATACTGAAAGATAAATTCTTTAAGGGGTTGCACAGTCTCAAGCATTTTTCATCAAGTCCTATGGTAGTATTAGTGAACACAGAGAAAAAATTATTGCCGAATTATTTTCAAACAAACGCTTGTTTGAAAATTTTTTTAATTTCTACAAATTTTTTTACTGATTCAATTAAAATTTTTGTTTGATTTTTATTTAACCAACAAAAATGTTGACAACCATTCAAAAATATAATACACGCGATATTGGTTTTAAGTTTTCATAATTTTGTGTGAAATATTTAACGCTTTTTAATGTTGTCGTCTTTTTGCATTTTTTTATTTGATCGTAAGCAACACTTCCTAATGTGAAATATAAGAACTACAACAAAAACACATACAGTCTATTTTTGGACACTTTAAAAAAGTACAACAGTAAGAAAGATGAAGAGGTTTGAAGTAAAAAAAAAACAAAATAATAGCAGGTAAAAAAACGTTTCACTCTTTTTAAACAACAGAAACAACAACAACATTATAAGAAACAAAATAAATTTTTGGTTGGTTTCAAAGTTGGTTAAAAAAAATAAAATCCCGTATTCAATTTTTTCAAACTGTTTACTTAAATACATCAAATACAAAAATATAATGATGACGAAAAACATATCGAGTCGGTCTGTCGCCATTTTTTGGCTTACATTTGTTCTTCATTAGCAAAGGAAAGGATACAGCAACAGTGAGTGATGACGAAAAACATTGTGTGTATAAAAAAAGACTTCGTTTAAAAATTATTCCAACAAACAAATGTGTCTCAAAGCCAGCCGGCCGCTCTGCTCTCTCTCTGCCATCATCTTCTAATACAGTGCCTGCTTGTGTGCGCATCATTGCTTGTGCAAAAACCTTTTTTTTTTTGTTTTTGAAATTTAGTATATGAATTTCAGTAAACTTTTTGTTTGATTCAGTTAAATTATTTGTTTGAAAAAATCAGTATTTTTTTCAATAAACAAAATGCAAATAAATTGTTTGAATATGCGAATTTGTTTATAGGACCGATTTCAGACAAAAAATTGTTTCATTCTACAAATTTTATGTTTGAATTGGAAAAATAATTTTTTCTGTGCATTTGAACATATGTGTGACACCGACGATGCTGGATGAAAAATCAAAAATATTAGATATGACGGCATATATTACGTCCAGCACAAACATACTAGTGAATTCGCCGTGACGTCTAGCATTTTGACCGTGTACAGACAGACCTCTCTACAAAAAACACATTTTCCCTAATATTACCAAAATGTTTGATGAGTATTTTGATTAGTGTATTTGGGCCTTTACAAGTGTATTTGGCCCTAAACGCCGCATTTCACTTGTATTCGTGTGCTAAACATAATATTCGCCGTCATATCTAAATTGTGTGTAGAATCTACACAAATACAAATACACAAATTCTACAGTGTAGATGCACAAATGCCCACAAATCTGGAATCTTTCGCTAAATGCTACATTGTAAATTGAGAAAACAACTGGTAGGCTTTACAAGAAAAGTAGAAGAAAAATAAATTTTAATCAATTAAGGAAATTTAAAAATTTTCAGTAGTTTTTTGCTACTGTTGTTAAATTTTTGAAATATTTGTAGGGCCTTTTGCTTTTTTGTTAACTATGTTTATGTATCTCTGAAGGAGTTGTGACGTTGTAAACTGAGTTAGCTATTCGACCACAAAATTTCGATAAATTAAAGTAAAATTTGTATGAAAAATTTTTCAAAAGCAAAACATTTATTTATTTATAAATTAAATTGGTTTCATTTCGATTTCATTTAAATCAATTTTACAACTTGTTTCTTTAACTTTTATACCAACTCAATAAGACTTTCGTATTATTATTTATGACTTTATCTCGTTGTGGGCTAATCAAATCATAATAAAAATAATTTATTCATTTAATTTTATTTAAATTTTATTACTTCTTTTTATGAGATCTTTTTTCATAATTTCTTACACTTAAATTGTTCAAGTTCTTTTTCTTTGGCATTAAAGCTGTTTTGCCAAAACTTAATTTGGTCCGTGCAAAATGTTTATAACATTTTTTTAGTTATACATTTTAAATAAAAATTGTATAGTATTTTACATTTTTGATTATAAATATTTCAAAAAGAAAACGAAACAAATGTTTAGATGAGAAATTTTGATAAGACAGTTGTGAAAGTTTGAAAAGCCATAATAAATATGGTGAAAGATTTCGTCAAAATACTAAGAAGTGTTAGAAGCAAAAGAGAGCTACATATTTCATCGTAGATGATACCTTTTGCATCATAAGTTATATCGCCACCTAAAATGCAAAAGGCCCTATGTAACATTTTGAAAATTTTACAGGAGAAGAAAAAAACTATTTAGGTGACGCTATAAGAAATCACTACCTTTTTCACATTTTTTTTACAATGATAGCGATGCCTAAATTCAGAAGAAATAATTTGTTGTAATTGAGCAAAAAATATAAAGCTCTTTAAATTTATAAAAGATTTAGGCCCGTTTTCACAACATACCGATAGCTAAAAGTAGACTTTAACCGTCCTTATGTTCCATTATTAAAACTTTACTTTAACCTAAAGTGAGCGATAAAGTAAATTAAGGTTCATCCCACCTGGTAAGTTAAAATAAAATTGTAATTATGGAACACTTTTAATACGGCCGATAAAATCCTACCTTTAGCTATCGGTAAGTTGTGAAAACGGGCCTAAACGTTTTTGTAAAGCAGCTGGTATGCACCTTAAGCATTCACAGTATTGCTGCTGCTAAGCGCCAGTCATTATTTTTTAATTCGTAATATGTCCCCTCTTGGTCGCTTTCGCATTGGTTCAGGGGATGGTCGAAAGGAGAGATAGACTGGGGGGTGAACAGCGTGCTCATGTTAAAATGGCTTCTCTTCTAAGACGATAATAATATTTTTTGAATATAGGAGGTTTAGCGACCCTGCCCTTACCCTAAGTTAGTACCAGTTAGAGAAATACAAAGTACCAAATACACCCCTTCAAAGATTCTCACTCACTCAGGGCCTTGCATGTTAAATTTTATATTTTAAGTCCAACACTAACGGAAATTAAAACAGTACTAGTAAAATACCAAAAAAGTACCAGAAAGTTCCCCCATAGAGTCTTATCACTCAGGATATTGCATGTTGAATTTAATGTTTCTAGGTCAAATATTAACGGTAATTAAAAAAGTAAGAAATTTAATTTTCCATATTTCCCGTTTTTGGTACGTTTTTCTTCCCATTGAAGTATCAAAAATTTCAATATTGTTGCCGGAGCCCATTTAATACGTATATGCCAAAGAATGAAGGAAAATACTTTGTAAAAAAATACCAACAATAGTTACGAACTTCACCCCTTAAACGTTCGAATTTCTAAAAAGTGCCAAATTTGTATTAACATTTTTTAGATAAGTTTCGAAAGTGATATATTGTTTATTTTTACGTTTATTGGCTTAAAAGATAGACGGGGTGGGGTGTTCGCTTATTTTTCTCAAAAACAGCGATAAGTATTACATTTGTTTCTCTTTTAGTTTTGGAGATATGAGTGAGGTTAGAAAAAGCGGTTTAGCGCCTGGACCCTATCCTAAGCAGTTCAGTAAAACTTTCCATTCTTCATTTTGTTGAAAAAATTTTAAAATCAGAACGGCAGTTCTGGAGATTATCTCTCATAAACATGGAAACTTTTCAGCAATATTAGTATAGAAGAATAAACTGATGGTAGCAACACCTTAATAACAAAAATTTCTTTGTTTTAAACAAAAAATTTTAGGGTTTCGCAAATTCATGAAGCCCTCCTTGAGCATTCTATCATTATAATAAAATATTTTAATAACAACATTTGAGCAAAAAGAGTATAAAGCTATTCAAACTTATAACACCCTCCAACCTAAGAGAGCTAGAAATCTTAGGCCGAGGCCACGCAATGAGCGGCTAAGCGTCAAGCGGGTGAGCGATGAGCGTCAAAGCGTCAAGTTTGAGCGGCAAGTGGCTTATTACTGAGCGTCACTTCTGAGCGGTTAGTTGTTAAAATGCCATTGTAAAGAGTGGCTTGTTCAATGTTATTACGCGAAAATCGTATTCATAAAAATGTAATGCGTGCGTTTTTTAAGAAAAAAAAAATTGCAGGCTGTTTGTCGATTTCGAGCGAAGACTTCGTTCGCTTAACTTACATGTAAAACAAAAACAAATTATAAACAAGTAAGAAAGCATAATCGGTCAATCCCGACCATATGGCACCCTACAACACAGTATTAATAAACACATCATGCTAATGTGTCTATATTTATCAAGAAAGGGGAATTAAACCATTTATATACAAATCTATCCAATACAATACTGCCTTATATCTGTGAAATGCTTTGATTTGCTGTTGCTTAAAGTTTACACCAAATTGACAAAACAAATAAATAATTTCTCGGTCATATTTTTATTTTTTAAATTTGATAATCTGTCTTGCCATAATTCGGTTGGCTTTGTACGGATGAAATCATAAGCTCCATATTAACTTTTGCCATGTTTATTTTTTGACGCTCAGAAAACAACTAAAAATTAGAACAAGTTTTATTCCTGAGCGACGCCGCTTAGCCGCTCAAAAATTTCGCTCGCATGCCGCTCATTTCGTGGCCACTTCAATAGCATTTCATATGTGTTAATTTTTTGACGTTCATCGCTCAGCTGCTTGACGCTTAGCCGCTCATTGCGTGGCCTCGGCCTTACACATTTGTTTACATATTCACATATTTATAACAGCAACTGAAATTAGGCTCTTGAACTTCATGAAGCCCCCTTAAAAACAGTTAATAGCCACTAAAGTTAAAGTTCACATTAGTTAACCAACGTATTAATCGCAGCAAAAGTGTATTGGCTTAATGCGTTGGTTAACTTATGTGAACTTGAACTTTTTTGCATAAGAAAGCTAGTCTATAAAACCCCCTCACCTTTAGCATTCTAAGTATAGCATAACATATTTATGGTGACAGCAACATGATTTTTGTAACAAATAATACAAAGCTCTTTAGATTCGTAAAACCCCTTAGATAGATAGGTAGAAGGCCATAAGCACCACGACCGGAGTATATTTTGTGCAGCAAGTGTATCTCACTATATCAGGGCCAAGCTACATAAAAAGCCTATTACCCTGCCTGGTGAAAGATCATTTATTTCAGTTGGGCTCCCCCGAAAAATATCCGCCTGGAAGTCCCCAAGGCGGAACATAAGCGGCGCAGATATTCTGACGTTTCGTCATCAACCTCAAAAAATCTGCATAAATTGATACTACCATTATCTTTTATACATTTTTGGTATCTAAGACCACAGTGCCCCGTAAATAGGTCAACAAGTAGTTCCCTCTTCTCAAGCAGAAGTAGCCTACCTTCTCCCCTTGGAACATAGTTAGAAATCTCTTGGACTGTCTTAACTGAGAAATGAACAACCATGTGTAAAGGAATTCAAGTTTGTATAGTCCCCTAATGTAACGGACAGGTACGGCGAAGATAGGTTCAGGGCCTATAAATGGACTGCGAGCGTTCCTCCCAAGCAGTCAGCCCTTGTGTGCCCCCATGACCTTCATGGCCGAGTACCCAACACAAACTCAAATCATTGTGTTACATCAGTTCGTTCAGAGAAGCATGTCATGGGCTGGACTAATCTAGACTTAACCTCTAAAGAAGATAGTGCTCTACGAGGGGCCTGGCTATCCGAAAAGGGCCTGAAGCCCTTTTGGAAACCATTCGCCTATGGCAAACTGTCTGTGAACCAGACCTGGTCCGCGCGACCCCAAAACTAGGATCGGTCCGGCAATTGGATCCTATTAGGTATAAGGACATTAAAATTCCTATCCAATGCCTGACTACGCAGCATATGAATTTCAAGGATACGCATGTGAGCCTTAACTACAGTAATCTAAGTATAGTGGATGGTTAGCACTGCTTGCTTATTCTTTTTTAACATCTGATTATAAAATATTCAACATTTTAATAGCAACATGTTCTTGAATATAAAAAAGCTTTTGTTAATGATTTTAACTTTCTCAAGATCACCGATCTGACACAGACATGGTCGTTGTTGTAATTAACATTTTCTCAAGAAACACTGGACCATAAAAAAGCACTGGTAGCAGCAATAACAACTTGCCACCGGTCAAGGTCATATTAAAAAAACATGCATTCATGTTCAAAACTAAAATGAAACAAACTGAAAATGTGATGTACGAGTGCATATTTAGAAAATAAGTGAACAACAACTGATTTCACTAAAAAAGGAAATTTAAAAAAAAAACTAAATCAACATACTCGTAATGTATAAACAGTAGTAGTCATATTGACGCTAATAATTATAATGATTATGACGATGTTGTGATGTAGATGATGATATTCGATAAAAAAAAAGATATCATTGGGGAAAAATGGTAATAACAACATTGCGTTCACTTGATCGTTTATGCAGCAATAACATAAAACACTTTTCAAGTAATACAATTAAAAAACGCAAGTATGGAGGCCACTTCTTAAAATAGCAATACATATTTATAATTTATCATGCGAGATATGTGTGAGAAATCTGTGTAAATTCTATTTTAGGTTTACCAAGAACAATTGCCGCTATGAACTAGTTTCCATTTAAAATACCAATAAAATGTTTAGAAACTTAGTTTGTTCCAGATAAAAGAAAAAAATTATAACTCCGAAGTGAAACGCTTTTATTTTTATAGAAGATTGTTGCAATGAAAATTGCAAAGACTTTAAAAATTTCACGTGTATCGAAGCCAATTAGAATTTAATTCCATCATAACTGCAGTAAAGTGAATGAACTGTTAACGAGTTTTATAAAAGAAAAAATAACATTACAATTGCCATGGCATTCCCTTATTACGAAGCAGGGGCCAAATTATGGCAGTCGTGATCGAATACTTTTTCGATTCGAAAGCAATTTTATTTCGGTCAATACTGAACGAAGCTTAATTATTATTTCAGTGCTGTGAAAACACAAACAAATGCTTTACAACACTAAAAAATAAAATCGATCCGTTCAGTATGGACAGAAAGAATTAGAAATAAAATTGCTTTCGTATCGAAAAAGTATTCGATCACGACTGCCATAATTTGCCCCCTGGTTTGTAAGGGAAGATACTAAGAAATAACTGTATAAAAACATTCAGTATGTAAAGCTGATAGCTACGTTTGTGGTGTCAAAAATGTATTGTCTTCCGTAGGCGAGATGGTAAGCAAAAATCTTACATTTCTCGTTTACAAACCTGCTTCGTTTAAAGCTCAATTTTTTATTGTGATCCTTCCCCACGGTTTTGCTTATGACCTGCACTTTCAAGATAAATTTGCAGTAAATATGAACACACGTGAACCTTGTCAGGGTTTTAAAATTGGCAGATATTTTGCAGATGGTGGCAGACCAGTAGTAAATTCGGTACCATAAGAGGCCTCTATTTATATAGGACGTATTTCCGGAAGGTATTAACAATTTTAAGTCTATCTGTCTTCTGCAAAATATAGTTAAAGTTCACACCACAATAGTGGAGAGTATATTGCGCGTTTGAGCTAAAGTGTGTAGCTGGTCCTAGACCCACCTTTTAGTATACCGAGAATCACTTTCTGAGTCAATCAAACAATGCCCGTCCGTCCGGCTTGTTATTTGTCCATGTGACTTTGTGCCAGTGATGTTGTACGTAGGGGAAAAATACCTATTCGTTGGGATTTTCTATTAAAAAAATGGCCGTAGGGAAAAAAGGACGGATTTTTTTAAATCATTAAAATGTAGGGACTTTTCAGTAATGTAGGAAGTCTGTATACATTTGGCAAATTTTTTCGATTTGTGATGACCAGGGCAAGGGACTTCATGCAAATGCATGTTTGTTGTCGGTACTCTGAGACCCACCTAAAGTTAATATCTTTGCGAATCACAATATTTCCAGTAAAATGGCATCAATTTGCTAGTGCATATTTTGCTTTAAATGCTTGTTTTTGCATATTTTGATATAAATGCATATTTTTCGTCATATTTTGTTATAAATTCACATTTTTCGTCATATTTTATAATATTTATAAAAAAAATTGCTCTTTTCTTAGTTTTTTGTTTAGAAATATCTTTCTGTTCAAGGCGAATTCATTATAAGGTGTAGTCAGTGAATAAGCTGGTTATAGTTGTTTCAGCCCTGAAGCTGTCAAACAGTCAAAATAGTATGGGAAAATCTGCTAACTTCGACATTTTCAAGGAGCAAAAACAACATGTTGGTGTTTGGTACTGAATTACCTACATTTTATTATAAATTCACCTTGTTTCTTTTACTTTTAAAAAGTAGCACATACAAAAATTATACAATTTGTATAATTGTGCACATAATTGTAGAAGTAACAATAAAACAGTTTTTGACATTTTATTTTGTTCGCGGTTTTTTTTACTTGAAGAAACGGCAAATAAAAATAATGTTCGGCGAAGAAAAAATAGAACTCAACATAATATTTTTGATTTACGGTGTAAGAAGTATGACCTAAAATCCAAAAAGTATTAATAAAAAAAATAGTTTCTAAGGAAAAAAATGCCAAAAGAAAAAATATCAAAAAATAATCTTTTAAATAAGTGTGTTTTTGAGTCTTCAAAATAGAGGGGAAAGTACTTTTTTGCAAAGTTTACAAAAATTTCAAGTAAATCAGCACCTTCAAAGCCAGAAACACAAAGATTTATGATTTATGAAAACGTTTCGCAAACTTTAATTTCAAGAAAATCAACTTTTGGGGATAAGACTAGCAAATTTAGTTTTTAATTGTATAATGCTCTGGTGTCTGCAGATATACCTCTATATTAGCTAATCAACCAAAATTATAGAATTTTTTTAAACAAATATAACCATTCCTTCGGAAACAACCCTTATAAAAACTTATATCGCCAAGTTGTACACTATACAACTATGTGACATTGTTGAAAGAATTAAGTGACATAATTTGTGGCTGTCTATTGACGAAGCAATGGACACTGAAGGACGTTTCGTTGTCAACGTAATTGGGATCTTGAATGCAGAAGAAGATCTTGAATGCAGAAGAAGAACAGAGTAAACACAAATTTTTTTTAAATATTGTAAAGTTTGAAAAGGTGGATCATGCTTCAATAGCTCGAACTTTCAAAGATTCAATTTCTCTTTTAGAATCCTTTAATAAAAATAAAATTTTGCTCTATTTGACCTTTTTTTTAAGATATCTTACTCAAAAATGTTACATGTCACATGTTAAGCTCATGCCATGCATGAAAGATTTTAAAGTCTCCTTTGCGTTTCAAGATGGGGTACCTGGTTGCAGGCAGTTGAGTATTATGCCAAAAATTTTGAAGAATTTAAAGATGTGGTAAATAATTTTAACGAAAATAATGCAGTCGCGATAAAAAAGTGAACAATATTTTAAATGTACCTAATATAAAGGCTCAATTAGAATTTATACACTCAAACAATGGGTTTCTAGTCGAGACAATAACCGAACTTCAATGGTTTAAATCATTAAAATAAGAAAAGTAGAAGGTCAAATCGGCGAAAAAATAAAAGCCAAAATTTATGCAGTTTTAAAAAAGAATGCCGGATTTAAAAAAGTTAAAGAAATTGGTAATATTTTTAATTTACCTTTCAGTAAAGAAAAAATTGTAGACAATGAATATTCTACAAAGGAGTTGACCACTTTTAAATATCCACCTATTACATCCGTTGATGTCGAACGAACACTTTCAATGCTTAAAACTGTTTTAAGTTAAGACCAAATAGAATGAGTTTTACATTTGATAACTTAAAAAAAAAACTTATTTATTTATATATGTAAATATATCTTTATCTACTACTACTTTTTAAACTATGTTTTAAGTTTTTAAAACTGAGTGAAATGTATTTATGTTTTTTTTTTTGTTAAATATGGTTAAATAAATATATTTTTAATGCATATTTTTTACTTTTATTTTTGCATATTTTACGATTTTTAGTGCATGTTTTATGCGCATATTTTGCGATTTTAAGTGCATAAACTTCCTTGCCCTGGTGATGACATACTAATAAATTTGTTAATACGGCAACATTACAAATAATTAAATTATATTTCTTTGAGTCATCGCTTGCGGTCAATTCAGCTTTAATTTTACCGTTAATTTGTGAAAATCTCTTCTAAAAGAACGGAGATATTTTAAACTTATTTTTCTAGGGCAGTTTTTTCTGTTTCAAATCACCAAAAGTGATCTGAGTAGACATATTTAGGTGATTTTTACAAAAAATTATCACCCGAATGCTAAGTGGGAGCAACTTTAAATAAAATTTATATACATTAATACAAATGGTTTTATTTGTATTGATATATTATCCTTTGAAAGATGTCGAGATTTTTGTAGACATTTTTTTAACGCGTAGGGAAAAATATGGATTTTTTCGGGCTCCGTAAAGACTTTTCAAAAAACTGTAACATCACCGCTTTGTGCACAGTAGGATTGGTCCATGTGAAAATTAGAAGCTTTATACCAAATTTCATCAAATGATCTCCGAAATGGCGTCGACCTGAACTTTGCTCAAAAGGTTTACATGGACAGCTAGCCAGAATGGCAGCTAGACAGATGGACATCGATATACTAAAAGTTGGTTCTAGGATCAATATTTTTAAGTTAAAATTTTAACGATATTTCTTATGTTAAAAAGAGAAATTAGATAATTATACTTTTTATTAAATAATAAATTTTTCGTAGCTATTGAAAAAGTAATGCAGCACATATTTCAATGAAAAGAACATTAATTACTTGACTGTCTTAGGCTGGGTTTTTGCGATATCAGTTTAAGTTAGTAAATCTGAAAACAGCATAGATTTGCTTAAAATGTTGGTCTTTAATAAAATAATAAAATAGAATCACATTTCTCCGCGAAAATCCGAGTTTAAGACTACTTAAAACTAAATTTAAACTTAATCCACTTTCAAAAACCCGGCCTTGATATTATAGATACGTTTTAAACTTCATTTCATTAAATAATTCATCTTTTTATGGGAATGTTCCAGAATTCAATTTAACCATTAATATTGCCGGCAAGTTTTGCTCTGACAAATTGCATCAGTCAATTTTTAACTTTTGTTTTTAACAGAAAAAATATCTGTCAAAAAATAACAAGTTTTTCTTGACCAAAAAATATTTGTCAAAAAACAATAGTTATCATAAAAAGTCATAACAGTTACGGTCCCTGTTTTATATGATAGGAATTATATGTGAGCTTTGATACGATCCTTACAGAAAGAGTTAGATTTTTATTGATCGCATTATTTGGTGTAGATAGAAAAATTTTCAGAATACTAATGAATGAAGACGCCAATCCTGGGGAAAGTACTCCTACAAAGAAATAACTAAATACATTTTATCTAACGTTAAACATTATTTATAATAAAGTGTAGCTCAAGGTGACCCTAAGACAAATATAATTTTGCATTATCAAACTCAGATAGATGAGAAGTAAAGCAGTACCTTCGAATAGGCCATATAATTTCAATCAGCTTATTCTAGGAAATCAATTATGATAACAGCAGATTCAATAAGAACGAGTATCTTATTACAGTCAGCAGGTGAACAAAATGGTCAGCGACTAGATAGTATACAATATATCTGTCATAATTGGCTCAAACGCTGACGCCCTAAAAACTGTGTTTACCATTTAATTTTCGATCAAGAACACAAATCAAAACTCTTGGCTTTAGAAACATTTTAAGACTTTCACAACGACCCTCGCATGACTTTAGAAGAATTTTAATTAAAATCACTTGCATTATCAAATGTCCAAGAAACGAAATTGAAGAGATCGAAAGAGCGAGCAAGAAAACAAAACTTCATAAACTAAGCCTACATTTTAAAGTAAAAGCATGACTAACCTGTTCCACATTTTTCTGTTGGTTTGGCCAGACAATGTGATTGTTGTTGTTATTAGTGTTCCTTCTAAAGTTGTTCTTATTGTTGTTGCTGCAGTTAATATGCTGATTGCTGGAATCTGCTGTAAAATGATGAGGCTGAGGTTTTTGGTTTTGTGGCGACGACTGTAAACCAGTAGTTTGATTGTAGTTGTTATTATTGTTGTCGTTGTTATTGCCATTTACCGGCAATATTGAATTGTTATTAGAATTATTGTTGGCTGCCTGTTTGAAGGCCTGTTGTTTTAATTGTGTCAACATGGATTGTTGCAATTTTTGCTCCGCATTCATTTGTAACTCGTTGGCACTTAAATTCTGAGGCAACGCCAAATTGTGCAGACTCAGAGGGCGTCTGGCTGGTAGTGCAGGAGGCTTTTCACCAACCTCATCCGCATCGTAATCGTCATTAGCCATGGCTGCAGCAGCAAAAACAAGTTTTGAATGGCATGCTGTGGCCTCATTCTGTTGGCAAAATGATCCGGCTTGACTTATATTTCTTTGGGGCACAGGAGGCACTGCTAAAACAGCTGTCATATCTCTTTTAAGACAAGACAATTTATTATTGTTGCTGTTGTTGTTGTTAGAACGTATGTCATAATCCAAAGATTTACATTGATTATTGCTGCTACTGTTAGTGGCATTATTGAGCGAAAGTGATCGTGCAAAAGAACTTTTGAAGAAACGGCACGGTAAATTAAAATCAAAATCCGGAGGTGAAGCATTTGAGGGCGATATCGTTGATGTATCGCCTACGGTATCGTCTCTGGTATCCATTTTTAAATTTGACATATTATTTATAAGATTTTGGCAATTTTTGTAGGTGGCCATAATTAATTAAACACAAAAACACTTAATAAATTAACGGAATAAAAGGAAAAATGCTAAACACGTTCGTTAAGCCGGCAAAATTAAATTTGTGGGTAAAACAATTTAATAAAATTTTCCTTCTTTTATGACACAATTTCGATTTATTGATTATGTAGGTATTTCTTTTTTTTCTGTTTTGCTTTCAAACACTTTTTATCGTTATTTCTTACAACTTTTTTTTATATTATAAAAATTAATTTTTTTCTTTAGAAATGGATTCCTATAAAATATCTGGCAACTTGAAAATTTTTAAAACACTTAAAAATTTTTGTTAACATTTTCTTAATTTTTCTTTTCTATATAAATTTTCTTTGCTACAAATTTTTCTTTGTTTATTAATTATTATTTTCACTTTTCCCTAAATTGAAAATTTTTCCAAAAAATATTTATGTATTTACTTTAAATCAACTCTCCCTCTCGCATGTCTGAATCACTCGACCGTTATTTAAACACTAAAATCTGCTTTTAAAAGTTCTTTGGTGAAAAAATTTATGTACAAAAGTTTTTCGATCAAACAACGGAAACCAACAACAACGACATGTTGAATATCTTTTCATTATTTTAGTTTATCACTCTCTGTTATTTTGTTGTTTAGCTCCTATTCTCTATTTCTTTTGTTTTTTGTGGGGCTCTCACCTGTTAATGTTGGTGTTTTTTTTATCCAGTGATATGTCTATAACTGAAAAATACTTAATGCATTGGTACTTTTTTTAATAAATAATGATGGCACTAAAATTAAAGAAAAAAAAATCTAACCGTTATTTCGAGAAGTATTCTAATAAAATATTTAAAAATTTCAATTTTAAGATTTCTAAATTTAAAATTTGATCACATACTTCCAGGTAGATTCTGGAAATTTTAGAACTTGAAAACTGTTTTAAATCGAAAATTTAATTTATTTTTTTTTTTCATAATTTCTTATAGTAAATGCATTTTTCTTTTCCGATTAAATCGATTGGTTCGTGCGGATTACAAAAACAATAACAACGACATTACAGATTAATGCAACAGTATTTTAAAGGTTATTTTCCAAAAAAAAAAAAAACTAAATACAAATTTTCTGTTCTAATTGTTATGTTTTTCCTTTAATAAACGCTTCCAACTTCCAACAATGGGTTAATTGCAAATCCAAATAAATGCACACTCTTATATAACCTAACAAACTTTATTTAAGTAACCTAACAAACTTTATTTAAATTAATTATTATGTTCACAAAGCTATACAATATTGTTAGTTACGAACTGAAACATTTAATGTCTCAAAACAAACTAAACTAGCCCTTACGAGTCAGACTGTATTTATAGTTCACAAACGGTAGTAGTTGTAGAGTAGTAGATTCAAGAATCTTCTAGTCGATTCCAGAAAATTCTGTTCGAATTCGAAATTCTACAATTAAATCTAAAGTCTACAATACAGTGGCGCAAATAAAAATTTAAGCTAATACGACATAAATTATAATTTACAAGAAAACTCATAACTAAAACTATTAATTATTCTTAGATGAATCTAATTTCGAAGCAATATGATAAGAACTACTTTGCAGGTTTAAATTTTTGCAAATAGACATTCGAGTATGTTACGATTTTTTTTTTACAAAGATGTAAAAACAATTTTTGTTAGTTGTTGTAGAAGGAAGAATAAACGTAATTTACACTTGACAATTATGAATTTTAATTGGGTATCATCCCAAAAACGTAATTTGCTATAAATTTAAATTATTCCAATGAAACACATTTAAATCTCTTATTTAAATATGTTTGTTGTTTTATATACCTAAGAAAGTGTATATAAAAAGGTATAAAATTACATTACTCTCAACTTGAATCAGATATCTTTGTCCTTCTTTAACAGATAGGATGATGCAATGTCTATTAATTTCTCCTTTACTTATGTATATTAATTCTTTGGTAACTACGCACTAACTTTATGCTTAGTAATATACTTCTTTAAAAATAGGAAATCATTATTAAAGCTAAAGTGGTTGCAATCAGTCGCCCTGCATTAAATAAAGTGTTATATTAAACTTTCTCTATTAATTGCCACGTTTTTTTTTAAAGAAATTTTTGTTCAGTAAACTCGTGTATCCCAAAACCTTTGGTAAGAAATTTCGAGAGTGTGTTAAAAATTTAATAAGTAATAAATTTACTTCTTTAGGGAACAAATTATTTCAAATATCCATTGATTTGCCTAATATTTAATTTGGAAAATTATAAAAGAACTTTATATTGACGACAATTCGTGACAAAAGCAGCTTGGTATTTAAAGAAGAATCACGTGGCCAAAAGTCCACGAAGTTCTATTAATACCTATACCGATGATTCTCCATAAAATTTACAATAGTAGCTGTTTCAAATTTACCCACAATTTTTTACACGCCACTTTAATTTTCCAACAGAGTTGGTTTAACATAAATTTACGTTTAATATTTATACCTGTATAATCTAATTTTTTTTTTCTTATTACTTGATCATTATTTAGATATTGCAAATTTTGAACACTTTACCAAAATCTAACCTCAAACTTGTCAACAGTTCGTGTAAATATTTTATTAGTTCATCATTTTTTTTAATTATTATGTAATCCGTTATCTTCCCTGCAAATTCATACTAACTACTAAAATCACAGAATTTTCAATATAAAAAGAAAATAAAACTTTTTTTTACCACGAATTTTGAATTTACCAAAACCCCCTTAACTTCACCTAAAAATTAAACTACTTAACCTAATAATTTGCATGATCCAAACTAGAAAATAAATTTTGCTCTCGAAATGTATAATTAAAAATTTAAAAAAAAAAAAAAAAAAAAAAAAAAAAAATTAAAATATTGCTTAATAAATTCCTTTTACTTCCTTCTATAATTAAAGAAATGTAAAGAAATTTATTAAAATGTTATCAACTAAAAACTTTAAAATTTTATACTAAATCATAATATATAACTAGAACAGTCATTAACAAATATAATCTTAATTCCTTGATTGATTAATATAGGTATATAATGAATTATTAACCTTATTTATTTTGTAATACCTATAAATTTTTTTTCTTTTTATTATTACATTCATACATAAGTATGTAGAAATTTTTCTAATTAAATATATTCATACAAATTCATTTTTACTTATTTTAACCTTCGAGTGTAATATCTTTACTCATAACTTGTAATACAAGCTAAAAATAGGAATTTACGTCGTCAAGAACAACAACAAAACCATCTACTACTAATTGCTGGGCCCATCAATAGTAATGGAACGCTGCATATTGTAAAAATTGTTTTGTGAGTAAAAATGAATTAAAACTTTAATATATTTTTTTTACTTTTACTATTTTCTTATTATTACTATATTCTTATTTGCTTTCATTCATTTGTCCGTCTGTCCGATTTTCATTTCATTCCTACCTTTAAATACATACATATGTATGTAATATTTTTTTTGAAAATCTCTTAATTTTGTTTATTTTAAGCTAGTTTCTCTCAGAGTAATTATCATAATTAATTATTAAGCTGATATGCATTTGTTGTAATCAATGAATTTGGTATTTTTTTTTTATTTTGTTTTACATATTTCTTATTTCTTTTATTCTTTTTTTTTTTTTAAATAAAATTCATTCATTATTTTGTTTACTAAAATGAAACTCTAAATTCTTTAAATTGATAGGGAAGGGTAGTTCGGAAGGGAAAGAAAAAATTATGTAAGTAAAGTCATGTTTGTGTTATAGGGACAGATTTAAAATTATGGGTAACAGTTCTGTCAAGGTGTTTAGAATATTATTCTCTGGGAGGGAAAAATCGTACCCTACATGACGTGTCATCTCGTCATGGTTTGAGTGAGTCTATTTACTTTAAAAAGAAAAAAGAAAAAAGTTTGATTATTTTTTTTTTATTTGCATACTCTACGATATTTGAATAGGCATGGAGAGTATGTTATATGATTACGCGCGAACTAAAAGGGTTAAGAACCAAAAATATCTGATATGAGCTAGCCAGACGATCTTTTCATGCCATTAACCAGTTTGTTCTCTATCTCGGTATCCATATTTTTAACAATTTTTATTATTGTTGTATTATACCACCGCGTAACATATATGGCGCCCAACGAAAAAGGCCACTTTTAGAGTGGAAGTTAAATTTTTTTTTTTCTCCAGAAACTTTGAATTTTTTTTTGTGAATATTGCTTTTATAGCGTTATTGTTTTGGTATAAGTCTTGCTCACTAGGTAACCAAACTTGGTATAAATTGCGATGCCAACATGGCAAATAGAGAAGCAATCCTTATTTTTAGATATTAAATCTAATGAATAAGTTTTATTTAGACAAATCAACGTTTAAATTTTAAATGGTAAATAAAAAGGTATTTTCTTCTAAAGTCTTAGAGTTCTTAGAACAATATGATTTGGAATCTAATTGCGTTAGGGAAAGTATAATTATATTTGAAATTTTATACGTCTTGTTTTACATTGGAAGTCCTTAGTTTAGAATAGTAATAATTTTGGCTTAAGTTGCGCTAATTGCGAACACTGACAGAACGTTGAAGTTTGCTATCAAGTCCATTAATGAATGAAATGTCAATGTGGTAGATTAGTAAAAATTTGATCACTTGAATTAATTAGGGAAAAAGTGAGGCGATATTGTATTACAGTAATACAGTGTACATTTTTTTTTTTTTTCCCATATAACATGACTTACGCTTGCATAACACATTTTTTTCCTTTTCGCATATCCTTCCCTACATTTACATAAAATAAATTCCCAAATAATTAAAATCGTTGTTAATTATATATACACTTTATTAAATGATTTACATATTTTTCACCTATATACATATTTTTGTTGTCCATTTGTCATGGATACTAGGAACACTTCAAGAAGTAATAGGAATAGTTCTGTAGGTAAAGGTAGAGGTTCCTCTTCTACCCGCAATAATATATCAATTGGGTTACAGTCTAGCACAAGTAGTCCCAAACCAAAAGTTGTTCATTCCCCAACTACTAAACCGGTTGGTTCACAACAAGTTCATAGAACTAATAGTTCAAATAGCTTACCATCTTCAGCATTATTTCAAGACATTCAAACAATGAGTAATCAAAACTCAACTTCACAACCACATGTCAATATTTCTGGATGTGAAGCAAGAGCTTTTAATCCAACTATGAACAATCCTTATGAGCAGACTTCTGTGCCCATTAACACCGCACCTAACCTAAATTTTAACTCTACGACTTCTTCTCCATTCGATTCTTTAATTGCTTTAATGCAACAAACGATGAGGAATACTCAAGAAGAATTTCGTAGGGAACTTACGTCAATAAGATCCAGTATTGCCCAAATGGGTACTGTTCCATTATCAAATACAATAAGACCCACAGAATTGTTACCAAATTTTACGGAATCTAATACTCCAATTTCTAATAACACACGTCATTCGGAAAATCAAACCAGATCTTTTACTAACGGAGAATCAAATGTAAAAATTGAAAAATGGAAAATATCCTATGATGGAAACGGGTCTGTTTCTGATTTTTTATTTAAAGTTGAAACACTCTGTACAAGATCAAGATGCTCTGATGACCATTTGTTGTCAAATTTTCATGTCCTCTTAGAAGGTAGAGCAGAACAGTGGTATTGGCTTTTCACAAAGCAAAACAGAAATGTTACCTACCCCCTTCTAAGACATGCACTTACCAAGGAGTTTGGCCATTTAGAATCGGACCACGATATTTTGCTTAAATTATCACTTCGTAAACAACAATTTAAAGAAAACTACGACGACTTTCATAATTCTATTATATCAATGAATTTACGTCTTCAAAATCCCTTACCAGACGTCACCATTATTGATATTTTGAAAAGAAATTTAAACTCAAATTTGAGATTTTTATTATTTAATGCGGAAACACGCGGCTTAAACGAGTTTAGGGATATAGCTCGTAAAGCAGAAAAAGTAATAAGGGAGACACGATTTCAAAGTCCAAATTCGACAAATACTCGAAATGTTAATGAGTTGAACATTTCACCCCCAGAGGTTGAAGATTCTGAGTCAATTGACCCACAAATCGAGGCGATACAAATTTCGAATAGAAAAGTTAGAAATGACTATTCTAACATAAAGTGTTGGAATTGCATGTCGCTTGGTCATTCTTATATTTACTGTTTACAGGAAATAAAACAACCTTTGTGTTTTAAATGCGGCCACAAAGGTGTTTTGACACCAAAATGTCCCAACCAACACAATTTTCAGGGAAATCGCAATGTGGGCGAACTGGCGACCGGGGACACTCGTCCACCCCTTCCAACCCCGAGTTTAAAGTAAACTCCGGAGAGTATGTCAATCACCCAAATATATATCATAATCTCCACGGAAGTTCACAAACAGAATATATTTCGGCAGATAACATTTCTACACAAAAAACAAATTCATTCAGGAAAACAACATCTAAAATTATAAACTGCAGATTGCGTTATAAAAAACGCCTGAAGTTTCGTAAAATGCTTGAGGCAACAATAATTCATGGACCTGATGACAGGCCTTTTGCAAGAGTTAATATTTTAAATGAATTATTGGTAGGTTTGCTCGACTCCGGCGCTAATGTTTCCGTTTTAGGAAAAAATTGCATGTCTTTCTTAGAAAGAAATAACATTTCATATAGACATTTTAATTCTTCTATACGAACAGCTAGTGGATTAAAACAACAGGTAATCGGGTTTTGTACTCTGCCAGTTGTTTTTAAAGGTGTGGAGAAAAATATAGATTTTTATTTAGTGCCATCACTAAGCCAGGAAGCATATTTTGGTATCAACTTTTGGCGGGACTTCGCATTGGCTCCTGAAATTATTCCGGCCTTTTCAAATAACATTTCAGAAATTTTGCATAATTCAGAGTCAAATGACCATTTCCATAGCCTTTCAGCCCAACAAAAATTGGACTTGGAAAAGACTATTTTAGAATTTCCATCCTTCGAGATACTTGGTTTAGGTAGTACTGATTTACTTGAGCACCATATCGATACGGGCGATGCTACTCCCATAAAGTGTAGACATTACCCTTTATCACCGCCAAGACAGGAGGAGGCGTATCGGGAAATCGATAGGTTGCTAAGTATGGGCGTTATCGAGGAATCGAACTCCCCCTGGTGCTCCCCTGCAGTTCTAGTGAGAAAACCAGGAAAAGTAAGGCTCTGCATCGACTCTAGAAAACTTAATGCAGTCACGAAAAAAGATTCTTATCCTTTACCGCATATCAATGGTTTGATAAGTAGGCTTAAAGATACATTTTATATAAGCGGGATAGATCTCAAGGATGCTTTTCTACAAATTCGTCTGTCTGACTCATCAAAAGAGAAAACTGCGTTTGTTGTCCCAGGAAAACCCCTCTATCATTACAAATTTATGCCTTTTGGGTTATGTAATGGCCCACAAACAATGAGTCGTCTAATGGACAAAGTTATACCTTCACGGTTAAGAGAAAATGTGTTTATTTACTTAGACGACTTATTGGTTTGCAGCTCCGATTTTACTACACATATTCAGCTTTTATCTGAAGTGGCATCATGCCTGAAGAAAGCCAAACTTACTATAAATATAGCCAAAAGCAAATTTTGTCAAAAACAGATTCGATACTTAGGGTATATTGTTGGCAACGGTTGCCTCAAGGTGGATCCGGAAAAGGTTGAGACAATAAAAACCTTTCCAGTACCGAAAACACCAAAACAGTTAAGAAGATTTGTAGGAATGGCAAACTGGTACAGAAGTTTTATAAACAACTTTTCTGATATTTCTGGTCCTCTAACAGATTGCCTTAAAAAAACAAATAAACCATTCACTTTAACCGAAGCTGCAATAACTTCATTCGAAAAGCTAAAATTGGCTCTTTCCACTGCTCCAGTCTTGGCACAGCCAGATTTCGACAAAGAATTTGTCATTCAATGTGATGCATCACAAATAGGTGTTGGAGGAGTGTTATTTCAATGTGACGAACAGGGCAAAGAACACCCTATTGCGTATGTATCTCAAAAATTAAATAAAGCTCAAAAAAATTACACAGTAACGGAGCTTGAATGTTTAGCTGCAATAGTGTGCGTAAATAGATTTAGACCGTATATCGAAGGATTACCGTTTCGAATAATTACAGACCATTCTTCGCTAAAGTGGCTAATGTCGCAGAAAGATCTAAGCGGTAGGCTTGCGCGTTGGAGTTTAAAACTGCAAAGGTATGATTTTAAGATAGAACACAGAAAAGGAACGCTTAATGTAGTACCTGATTGTCTATCAAGAATGGAGGTAGAGGAAATTGATTTGGAAAACAACTTAACTGAAATCAATTTAGCTTCAACTGATTTCGATGATTACGACTATCAGATAATTAAAAATACCGTATTGGAAAATTCAAAGTCATTACCAGATCTTCGAGTGTCAGATAACGTTGTTCTTAAGCGTGTTAATTTTAGACAGGGAATTGAGGACGAAGAGGATACGCTCTGGCGAATATGGATTCCAAAGTCCCTTACAAAAAGAGTTATTGAATTGGCTCACAACTCCAATAATTCGTGCCATGGCGGTTTTAAAAAAACATTATTCAGGATACGTTTGAAATACTTCTGGCCATCAATGGTTAATGACATTAAGTCTTACGTAAAAAATTGTGACACATGCAAAAGCATAAAGTCCACAAACCAAATATCAAGACCAATCATGGGTAGTCAAGTTATATCAAACAGACCATTCGAACGATTGTATTGTGATTTTCTTGGTCCATATCCTTTGACTAGAGTGAAAAACTCTGTCATATTTATTTGCCTAGACCATTTAACTAAATTTATATTTCTGAAGCCGATGAAGTCAGCAGCATCTGCTAATGTTATTTTATTTTTTCAAAATGAATTATTTCCGACGTTCGGAGTACCACGTTGTATCCATAGCGACAATGGGAAACAATTTATCTCAAAGGAGATGAAGGAATTCTTTAAATTGTATGAAATTAATCATATCACCACTGGTTTTTATGCACCGCAATCAAATGCCTCAGAACGTGCCAATCGTGAAATTATTACCAAAATTAGATATTTTTTACAAGACCATAAAAATCACAAAGACTGGGATAGATATATACCGCAGATTTTAACAATATTAAGAAGTGATTTTCACACATCTATCAACTGTTCCCCTTATTTTGCCACATTTGGGCAAAACATGGTCCAGCATGGGTCAACTTATAAGGTTTTGGACAAACTTTGTTGTACTAGAGGAGAAGATTTTAACATTTGCGATCACTCCGATAAACTGATTAAAATTAGAGAAAATCTAAGAGCAAACTTAGGCACAGCTCATGCCAAGGCTTCAAAATCCTACAATCTCAGAAGCAGACCTATAGAATTTCAAAAGGGTGATGTGGTGTTTAGAAAAAATCACATGCTCAGTGATATGTCTAAGCATATAAATAGGAAATTCCTACCAAAGTTCATAAAATGTAAAATTAAAGAAAAGATAGGGAAAAACTTGTATGATATTGAAGATTTAAAAGGTCAGTACATTGGTAAATATCATGCGCTAGATTTAAAAAAGTAAATAAGTTTTGTTTTAGCCCGGCTTTACGTGGGTCGAGCCACACCTTATTTTCGTAAAATAAACAATAATAAAAATCGTTAACAGAATTTTGTTTTCTTTCTCAATACCATTTACAGATTACAATTTAGAAAAATCGGTTTCCTGTTCTTTTGTCGATTTAAAAATCTACACAAGAAGCAGTTTTGTTACGATTTTTTTTTACAAAGATGTAAAAACAATTTTTGTTAGTTGTTGTAGAAGGAAGAATAAACGTAATTTACACTTGGCAATTATGAATTTTAATTGGGTATCATCCCAAAAACGTAATTTGCTATAAATTTAAATTATTCCAATGAAACACATTTAAATCTCTTATTTAAATATGTTTGTTGTTTTATATACCTAAGAAAGTGTATATAAAAAGGTATAAAATTACATTACTCTCAACTTGAATCAGATATCTTTGTCCTTCTTTAACAGATAGGATGATGCAATGTCTATTAATTTCTCCTTTACTTATGTATATTAATTCTTTGGTAACTACGCACTAACTTTATGCTTAGTAATATACTTCTTTAAAAATAGGAAATCATTATTAAAGCTAAAGTGGTTGCAATCAGTCGCCCTGCATTAAATAAAGTGTTATATTAAACTTTCTCTATTAATTGCCACGTTTTTTTTTAAAGAAATTTTTGTTCAGTAAACTCGTGTATCCCAAAACCTTTGGTAAGAAATTTCGAGAGTGTGTTAAAAATTTAATAAGTAATAAATTTACTTCTTTAGGGAACAAATTATTTCAAATATCCATTGATTTGCCTAATATTTAATTTGGAAAATTATAAAAGAACTTTATATTGACGACAATTCGTGACAAAAGCAGCTTGGTATTTAAAGAAGAATCACGTGGCCAAAAGTCCACGAAGTTCTATTAATACCTATACCGATGATTCTCCATAAAATTTACAATAGTAGCTGTTTCAAATTTACCCACAATTTTTTACACGCCACTTTAATTTTCCAACAGAGTTGGTTTAACATAAATTTACGTTTAATATTTATACCTGTATAATCTAATTTTTTTTTTCTTATTACTTGATCATTATTTAGATATTGCAAATTTTGAACACTTTACCAAAATCTAACCTCAAACTTGTCAACAGTTCGTGTAAATATTTTATTAGTTCATCATTTTTTTTAATTATTATGTAATCCGTTATCTTCCCTGCAAATTCATACTAACTACTAAAATCACAGAATTTTCAATATAAAAAGAAAATAAAACTTTTTTTTACCACGAATTTTGAATTTACCAAAACCCCCTTAACTTCACCTAAAAATTAAACTACTTAACCTAATAATTTGCATGATCCAAACTAGAAAATAAATTTTGCTCTCGAAATGTATAATTAAAAATTTAAAAAAAAAAAAAAAAAAAAAAAAAAAAAATTAAAATATTGCTTAATAAATTCCTTTTACTTCCTTCTATAATTAAAGAAATGTAAAGAAATTTATTAAAATGTTATCAACTAAAAACTTTAAAATTTTATACTAAATCATAATATATAACTAGAACAGTCATTAACAAATATAATCTTAATTCCTTGATTGATTAATATAGGTATATAATGAATTATTAACCTTATTTATTTTGTAATACCTATAAATTTTTTTTCTTTTTATTATTACATTCATACATAAGTATGTAGAAATTTTTCTAATTAAATATATTCATACAAATTCATTTTTACTTATTTTAACCTTCGAGTGTAATATCTTTACTCATAACTTGTAATACAAGCTAAAAATAGGAATTTACGTCGTCAAGAACAACAACAAAACCATCTACTACTAATTGCTGGGCCCATCAATGGAACAATAGTAATGGAACGCTGCATATTGTAAAAATTGTTTTGTGAGTAAAAATGAATTAAAACTTTAATATATTTTTTTTACTTTTACTATTTTCTTATTATTACTATATTCTTATTTGCTTTCATTCATTTGTCCGTCTGTCCGATTTTCATTTCATTCCTACCTTTAAATACATACATATGTATGTAATATTTTTTTTGAAAATCTCTTAATTTTGTTTATTTTAAGCTAGTTTCTCTCAGAGTAATTATCATAATTAATTATTAAGCTGATATGCATTTGTTGTAATCAATGAATTTGGTATTTTTTTTTTATTTTGTTTTACATATTTCTTATTTCTTTTATTCTTTTTTTTTTTTTAAATAAAATTCATTCATTATTTTGTTTACTAAAATGAAACTCTAAATTCTTTAAATTGATAGGGAAGGGTAGTTCGGAAGGGAAAGAAAAAATTATGTAAGTAAAGTCATGTTTGTGTTATAGGGACAGATTTAAAATTATGGGTAACAGTTCTGTCAAGGTGTTTAGAATATTATTCTCTGGGAGGGAAAAATCGTACCCTACATGACGTGTCATCTCGTCATGGTTTGAGTGAGTCTATTTACTTTAAAAAGAAAAAAGAAAAAAGTTTGATTATTTTTTTTTTATTTGCATACTCTACGATATTTGAATAGGCATGGAGAGTATGTTATATGATTACGCGCGAACTAAAAGGGTTAAGAACCAAAAATATCTGATATGAGCTAGCCAGACGATCTTTTCATGCCATTAACCAGTTTGTTCTCTATCTCGGTATCCATATTTTTAACAATTTTTATTATTGTTGTATTATACCACCGCGTAACAAGTATTAAAAATTATATCTAAAACATATTTTTCAAGTAATAGCGTTGACTCGTATCCAAAGGTTCAAATGTAGAGATTTTATATAACATGCTCCAAACGAAAAGGGAAAAGTTCTTTGCCAAATTTAATCTAAATTCCAATATAATATCGAGGCTTATTTTTCAAATAGTGCTATCTGCAAAATCACAATTTTACAGGAGAGCGAAAAAATTGATTTTTTCGATTACTCTAAGGGCCAAAAAATCAGAGCAAGTTAAACACTCTTTTTGGTTTAAAATGTGTTTGAACCAAAGTATACTAAGATTATCTATATAATCTATAAATCACCAAACATATAAACCATCTTTAAACGCATAAAATTGGGCGTTTAAACTACCATTCCAGACTATATAAATTCGATAAGATTTATCGTAGTGCTGCCACATATTATTTTTTTAACAACATATAATACATGGGACACTGATTTATAGTTGTTGAGTTTAAACTACATATAAATTCAAGTTTAGTTCAACTAAACCAGCTTTTAAACCATCAGTGAATTATTAGCCATAAGAGTAATAACTAAACTTTATTTTACAATGTTATGTTAATTATGTTAATGTTAATATGTTAATTTTTTCTTAATTCCAGATATTCACTATTTACAAATTAAAATTTTATCGACTTGAACATTGAAATAAGCAGATAGCACAATTTGAACAAAAATGAAAATGAGCTGTAATGAAAACTATTTGAGACTTTAGTTTAAGTTTAGAAACGCATTATCATGTTAACAGAACTCGAAATTAAGTAAAAATTTTAAACTAACGTTTATTGAGAAGCAATAAATAATTAAACTTTATCCGCATATTTTAAATTATCATGAAAATAATGATATTCTTGCGAAATAGCAGACTTCAATGCCTTGGAAATGCATCCGTTTGCTAAGTTGAAAAGAAAATGGGCCATATTGTAAGGGTTTCGCTTCTTTTTATATGATCGCTGCACAGTGTGGGAAATTTGGAAAAAATGGAAATAATTCTATATTTTAGAAACGGTAATTTCCGATTGGAATGCAGTTTGAGGTGACAGTTAAAAAGTTGTAGTCGAGTTAAGTCTTGGATTTTAGGTCTATAAACTTAGCAGGAGAGGTGCTATAGGTTCCCAAATTAGGACATCTCAGGTATAACAAAAACTAAAAACGATCCTTAATTCTTAATTTTAGATGGATGCTAAAAAAAATTTTTAAGTACAATGCGCTTGCCGAGTTCTTTATAATTTATAATTGGTCTAGTATTTTGGAAATACAGGACTAAAATTTATCATAATTTGTTTGAAATATTTTTTTGTGAATTATCGACAAGATTTTGTTTGTCGTGCTTAATTCCCAATTTTTTTTTTGATAAAAACACTGAAAGTTATTTTTGATGGGATAAGCTATTACTATGCGCATTTCACTGGTTGCCTAGGCCAGATCATAAGGAAAAAAAAATAAAGATATTATACAAATAATTTGCTTAACAGTTTTATTTGTATAATATCATGTAAATTTTGGCCATGCACTGAAAAAATTATTTTTCCAATTCAAACAAAAAATTTTGTAGAATCAAAAAATTTTTTGTCTGAAATCGGTCCTATAAACAAATTCGCATATTCAAACAATTTATTTGCATTTTGTTTATTGAAAAAAACACTGATTTTTTCAAACAAATAATTTAACTGAATCAAACAAAAAGTTTACTGAAATTCATATACTAAATTTCAAAATCAAAAAAAAAAAGATTTTTGCACAAGCAATGATGCGCACACAAGCAGGCACTGTATTAGGAGATGATGGCAGAGAGAGCAGAGCGGCCGGCTGGCTTTGAGACACATTTTTTTGTTGGAATAATTTTTGAACGAAGTCTTTTTTTATACACACAATGTTTTTCGTCATCACTCACTGTTGCTGTATCCTTTCCTTTGCTAATGAAGAAGATATGTAACCCAAAAACGGCGACAGACCGACTCGATATGTTTTGCGTTATCATTATATTTTTGTATTTGATGTATTTAAGGGCAAACAGTTTGAAAAAATGGAATACGGGATTTTGTTTTTTTAACCAACTTTGAAACCAACCAAAAATTTATTTTGTTTCTTATAATGTTGTTGTTGTTTCTGTTGTTTACCTGCTTTTTTTTTGTTATGAAAACTTGAAACCAATAACGCGTGTATTATATTTTTGAATGGTTGTCAACATTTTTGTTGGTTAAATAAAAATCAAACAAAAATTTTAATTGAATCAGTAAAAAAATTTGTAGAAATTAAAAAAATTTTCAAACAAGCGTTTGTTTGAAAATAATTCGGCAATAATTTTTTCTGTGTACCATCGACAACAAAACTTTATACGGTAAATGATGATTTAATGTAATCGAAAAATATGAGGCCCTTGACAACTAAGCAGGCAAAACCAAATTTTGATTCAAATGTAATTAAAGTAAACATTAAAACAATTAAACAATTAAAGTAAACAAAAAAATGTATGTACATTGTATTTTTTGCATTTCAAAAACGTTATGGAAATCCATAAAGTTTCATGTTCGATTAGTTCTAGAAGTTTAAGGTTCTTAGTTTGTTGAAGAAATGAAAACCGAAAACAGTTTGGAAAAAAAAACAACATTCGTATTTGTAGGAAACGAAACGTATTTCCGTACCCCCGTGGCTTCCAATGTCGTATTTAGATATGAAAATTCATTAATGGTGTTGAATTTTCTACAATAAATGTGAAATTTTATTTAAAAAATTAAATTTGGTGTTCGTTTCTTAAAAATATTTTGCTCTTTAAAAGGGGAGCATATTTTATACTTAAAGATTCACCCTTACTTATGGCATAAGGCATAATAAATCAGCAGTGTTGGTGGTGCCATGTAAAATATGTAATATATGATATTTATATATGGGGGGTTCTTTTTATAACGACAACGATTCAACAAAGCTACGCAAACATTGTAAAAATTCGGAATAATTTGCATATATAGCGAAATTCGCGAAAATGTTTAATATATCAAACAATTTGATTAAAAGTCCCTTAAACTACAAGCATTGGCAAAAGTAGCAGAAATTTGCGAAAATTTTCTAACAGCGGCATGATAGCAAGGTCTACTATTTATTAAAATCGTTAAGCTCTTAATAATCAGAAAACTAACAGGAAAACATCGCACCTATCACGAACATGGCTAAAATTCGCGAAAAATTGCAAAATTGGAAACAGACACAACCTTTTTTTTAAATTCGCTAAATCGGTTAAAAAACAAAATGTCGGAGAATAACAAAAAAGCGTGAACAAAAAAGTTATAATGATGAAGAACAATTTCTTTTCAGTTGATAAATATCGTTAAATATCAAACAGCATTATAAGAGGGTTGGCAAGACATTTTATACATTCACCTTTTCAGAAGGTGATATTTTCTTTATTTTTGTATTGGGACAAATGCAAATGTACTTTTCCAAATTAATTTTTGTAGATTATCCCCCATTAAACATATCAAACAACACATTCTCTCATTTCATGCGTATGCCTGTTGTTTGAATTATTTTCATCATGACAACAGTAACATGCTCTCACTTGAATCAACAGGTAAATTAAATGATATATTCCAGGCATGGAATATTGAGTACATATACTTTTTAAAAAAGAAAAGAAACCGGTGTAACATTACTGCAAAAAGCCATCGGTGGTGGCAATAATACAACAAGTACAATAATGAAAAAACAACATTGTATTTTTATTGTTGTTTTAGTTGGCCAATGCGTCAAAAGCAAAAATCCAAATAGTTTATTCAATCACGTCTAGTTAACATTTTGTTTACTGATCTTCATGATTTCATGTCCTTTTTATTTTTAATATATTTACCTGGATTTCTGATAAATAATAAAAATGTGTAAGTACTAATTTGCATTAAAAATGATCGCCGCTAGTTAAGAAAAGAGCTCTCGTAATTTATAAAATTCCTGGGGTCTAATCACCGCATTCGATACTATCGAATTTTTTTGCATACGATAGACACTGACGTATCGAATGAAAACTCGATAAATGTAATGTCGAGCTACTCGATAGCGAATGCTATTATTTCAAATTCAATATATTTCATTCGACATCGAGTTTCATGATGCCAAAATAAATAATTTCGATCAATTTTGCTCGATATCGTATGCGGTGATTAGACCGCTGGATTTAGAAATTTTCGATTAATCGATTTAATTTGAAATTTTATTCGTCTAATCGAATAAGTTAAAAATGCCAAATATCGATTAATCTTTTAATCCAACAAAAATAAAATCCGATTAATTAAACACCCTATTACTAACCCATGTGAATAAATAATAGGGACATCAAGCGGTTATTATTCAACCGGTTTTTTTAGTTTGCTAAAATTTAAATGCCCATTTTCCGAACATCGAATGAATCGGTTATTTTGTTAATTTCAACCGAAAGTTTTAAAAATGTGTAATTTCCTTAAGTTTGTTGTAAATATATTTCTTAAGCTACTTTCGAAAATTAACAAAAATCCAATCAAAAGCATTTAAAAAAAATCAAAAAATATTTGATTCCGTACGGAAAGTTCGATTTGTTTTGCACTTTGCTAAAGCAAATGACATTTTCACAAAGTTAACCAAAAAGTTTTCTTAAGTTCAAAATGATTCGACACATATGAATCACATGTAATCGCACAATTGCTTGAGCCAACTTAAGCATGTTGCTTATAATTCTTATTCGCTTAACAGTTTTATTTGTATAATATCTTTAGTTTTTCATAAATCTTTGGATGAAGTTTCGTGATGGTCTGGCCTAAGTAACCAGTGAAATGCGCATAGGAATAGCTTATCCCATCAACAATAAATTTCAGTTTTTTTTATCAAGAATAAAAATTAAGAATTAAGCACGACAAACAAAATCTTGTTAATAAAAATTCTGTATTACCAAAAATTACTTTGATATTCTTACATTTAATTAAAATTAGAATCTGAGAATTATTCCTTTTCACAAGTTACTTTCTGAATAAACATTTCTATAGCTTCAATGTTAACCAAAGGTTTTCTTAAGCAATAAAAAGTATGTGAAATATTGAAGGAATAGGACTATAATGTAATAAGTAATAATGAATAACTTAATTAAAATTTTTTATCTCTTGTGAAAAAAAAAATAAAAGTTGTTAACAGATTTTAACCATTCATGGCTGGATGTTCCAAATTTTTATGCCGTTTATTTTTACAAAAAAATATGTTTCTAAAACGACTGCGCTAATTACTTATAGCCTAGTTCTCTCTATCGAGCAATTAGAATTTTTTTTTGTTTTAAATGTAGTTGTTCGAAAGAAAGAATTCGGAAATATGCAGTTGAAGGTAATTTTATTGTGTCATTCGGGTTTTTTTAGTTAATTTAATAAACTAAACCATTTTTTAGTTACGCGTATATATGTTGGGCAACCTACTGCATTTTCGAAATAACTGTTTGCCTCGAAAACAAGAGCTAACCTAAAAAAAAACAAGAGCTAACCTAAAGAAACCACTGGATTCAGCGTACCCGAATAAGGTTTATCCGCCAGTCCCCTGCTTGACAGAAAAAAGTGCAATAATAAAAAATATATATTACAATTGAAGTAATTGCAATTCAATTTCTAAAAAAAAAACTTATATGATTCCAATGACAAAATATTGCAATTTTAACAATATTTCATTTTGAAATCTAAAATCAGGCACACAAATTTTTGCTTTCTATTCAAAAATTTTCAACATCAAATCAACATTTTTTTAAAAATTCTTAGCTAACATGTTAGTTAAACGAGTCACTTTTAAGCTCGCGCTTAATTTTATTTAAATACTAGCTGGACCCGGTCCGCTTTGCTGGCCCTTAGTAAAGATTTAAAATTTTATAAAATATGAACGTGTTTAATTGATTTTCAAAATAAATATATGCAAAAACTCCTAATAAACCAATAATAATTTTTATTAAAAATCGCAAAATTTATTTAACAAACGCGATTCTACGCAGAAACACTCCTCATGCCTCATACATCAAACACACACATTTTGGTCAAAGTAGGTGCAGTACTTTTTGAGTTTAGCGATTACAAACAAACACGTCTCTTTTATATATATATAGAAGAAGAAGATAGATGTAAACTAAAATTAACATAAATGTTTGGATTAAAACTGACTATTAAACCATATAAAGTTTTTTTTTTTCATTTTGGTGATTTAAGCGTATTTTAGTGAATTACCGCTGAATTGATAAACGTATATTGATAAAGATTTAGTGACATACCATGCATCTAAATTTTAACACATTGTTTAGCGATTACTACGAATATGACAAAAATATAAAAACGTGGTGCCATCTATAGGATAAATACGAAACTCTACAGAAACACTCCTCATGCCTCATACATCAAACACACAAATTTTGGTCAAAGTCGGTGCAGTAGTTTTTGAGTTTTGCGATTACAAACAAACACGTCTCTTTTATATATATACATTATTTAAGTTGTTCGTAATTTGATTTTTGAATAATAATTTATTTGTAAAAACTGGTCCGCTTACAAATTCTAAACCGAAAACCGGCTTTTTTAATATAGCAATTATTCGGAAACCGAAACCCTGATTTTTAAAAAAAATCTAATAAACGAACACCCTTAAAGAAAAGTACTTTCCCAGCAAACACAGAAATACTCCTTATGTATTGCCAAACGTATTGCTTCGAAGAAAAATATTATTGCGGCAATAATCGATTTCGTATTGCGGAAGATACTTTCTTCGGGAAGAAACGTGTCTCGATAGCAATACTCCTTAGCAATACGAAAGCGATTCTTCTAGACGATAAACTAGCAATATTGCCAGATAACCACTTATAAGAAAATAGGAAGATATCGCCAAAATATAATTGGGATGATAAAAAGAAGATTTAGCCTTTTTATTCACATAAAGGCACATATTTTTATTTTAAATTAAACATGTAAATTACTGTTACGAATAATACCATTTATAATTAAAATAAAGTAAAATAATATAGCTAGCGAAAATTAAGAAACAAGAATACTTATATTTTTACAGAAACAAAAAAACACTTACTAATATGCATGCATATTACATATTTAATTTAATTCATAGTTATGAAAGTAAAGTAATATAAATAACAAAATTTCGAAATCACCAACCAGTCAAACATATTCTTCAGTAACAACATTACACAATAAAGGCCACACTTGTTTATTTCAGTTTTTTCATAGAGGAAGGTCATCTATATTAAAATCTAGTATATGTACCAGATCCCATTTCTGTTGCACAGATATCTCTTGGTGTCTGTTTGAGTATTCTCACGTCTTTTGGTACTGGAACGTCTATACTTCTTAGCATATCCAACAATTTATTCATGGCATTATTGCTTATGGAATGTTTAATTGACCTTACTTAGCTTACCTCTAATGTGCTCAAACTCTTTCAAAGGTACTTCTAACTCTCCATCGATTTCATCAGAATCACTCAAAAATAATAAGTTATTATGAACTGGATCTTGCTGTAAAGTCGAATAAACGTTATCTTGATCTACGCCACTTACGACACTTGAGTTAAATGTTTCTTCGTTTTCCGTAAAAATTCGTCCATAAATTTTGAAGCTTGCCCTTTGCTTAGTTCCCTAATAGCTTTAAAATTCATTATCGTGGAGATTACGCTTTTTTATATGTAAATATTTTTAATATCTTATATGATTTTTAATAATTAATTAAATTTTTAAATAATTAAATTTTTTCGGTCTTAAAAACTATAAAAAGAAAGAAAATAAAAAAGTACATACTTTGATTATTTTCTTCTAGGTGACAATTTGGAGATATTGCTAAACTATTGCCTAAGGGGATATCTTCTATTTGTTTGCAGGGTTAACATTAAAATGTTAAAGAATGTTACTTCATATAACTCATTGCCTATTTTAAGGCGAAATTTATTCAGTTTAAAAAAACACCAATTGGTTGTACATTGTTAATATATTTTGAGGAGGCTCTTAAAAAAGATATTCATTAATAAATATTAACCATTTAATGTACCACACACAATACAATGCACATCCATTTTTTTGTTTATTAATGATAAAAACTAAAAAAGGAGCTAAAAAAGTAAAGTTTATTATTCATTTTTTTTTCGCTTATCATTCAGTGTTGCCAGTGAAATTTCCAGAAAGATACATTTTAGTTTCCAAAAAGATACACTTTTTTCCAAAAAGATACACTTTTTTCCAAAAGATACATTTTAAAAAAAAAATTTAAGTTCATTTTTAACGTTTAACATTTATTAACATAACGTTTTTATTTCATATTAAATGAATATTGTAAAGAAAATTATATCATATATTTAAATTAATTTTTGTTTTTATTAAAATCATAAATATTACCCAGCAAACACATATATACTCCATATGTTTTGCCAAACGTATTGGCTGGATGAAAAATATTATTGCGGCAATAATCGATTTCGTATTGCAGAAGATAATTCCTTCGGGAAGAAACGTGTCTCGATAGCAATACTTCTAAGCAATACGAAAGCGATTCTTCTAGATGATAAGCTAGCAATATTGCCAGATAACCACTTATAAGCAAATAGGAAGATATCGCCAAAATATCATTAGGATGATAAAAAGAAGATTTTGCATTTCAAAAAACCCCACCTTTTTATTTTAAATAACATTGTTTATTATATAAAATATAGTTAAAAATAATACAATTTATAAATAATATAAAGTAATTGAGAAAGAATAGAGAACATTATCTTTATTTACCCCATGTACGACACTTGAGTGTAATCTTTCTTCGTTTTCCGTAAAAATTTGGTCCATATATTTTGCAGCTTGCCTGTCTCTTGCCTTCTTCTCTAATATCTGTAATATTTGTTACCGTGGAGAATACGTCCTTTTTATATATTTTTTAAAAATATATAAAATGTAATGGATGTATAATTGTAAATAATTTAAATATATTGTATTTTTTTTTTAACTATAAAAGAAAGAAAATAAAAAATTACTTTGATTATTTTCTTCCAGATGACAATTTTGGGATATTGCTAAACTATTGCCTTAGATGATATCTTCCATTTGTTTGCAGGGTAGGTATGTAATTTTTAAAAGCACAATAAACGCAAACATTAGAACTAATTGTATGTAACTATCTTTGGATGTTATCGAAACAAATTAATTTTTGTAAAAATTAATATACGAGTGAAGTCGTTAATACCAAGATAATCAAAACGTCCATAAATACTTGAATTCCCCGATTTAGGTGAGTCGTATAATGAAACATCCTTAATGATTTTTTTTTAACATTATGAAAGCTGCTATTGTATAAGTATTGAGTCGGTTAGGGTGATCAGTCTTAATAAATTTCAGTACATTTTGTATACAGATTCAAAAGATACGAAAAATGTCAGGATTATACATGGTACGTAAAGCCATTAAAAGATACGAAAAATGTATCTTTCGTATCCTAATGGCAACACTGTTATCATTACAACATTTAATTCAATGAATCCATTCCATTCAATGAAATTTTTATAGATATTACAAAATAATTATCTACTTGAACATTAAAAATGGTTAAACAAAAAACTATTTAAAAACTAAACGTACATTTTTAAACCATTTTAATCTTAAAGTAAATTTAATAGCAAAGAGTTTTGTTTTAGACTTTTTGACAAAATTGATTTGATTTTAAACAATAAATAAAAAAAAAAACCCAAAATAAAAGGAAATAATAAATACCTATAAACAGAGGAATTAAGTTACTTAAAATATGTCTAAAATATGAAAATAAAAATATGTATAAGTAAATAAATAAACTTTTGTTTCTTTGAGCACATTTTGAAGACACGTGACTTATTGTTTATTTTAATTTAGAAGCCATCCCAATTTCCAAATCCCTTCACTTTGCGATGACATATTTATCATGTTGTTTTTTTTTTCATTAAATTTAAAAAATACAGCTAAAATTTTTGAACTTTTTGTTTTCCAAAAAAGTACCACCAATCGTGCCAGATTTTTAGACAGACCACAATTAAACTGTTCATACCTTAATTTTACACAATTGATTTTTTTGTCGAATTTTTATTCTAGGTCCTCCCCTAGGACATCGGAATGTTAAATAGACCATGTTTTTTCCATACGTTTGGGTTTCTTTTGGAGTAGTCCTGGTTCCTTGCTACATGCAAACCTTTTCACTAATTCATGCACACTTTTCCAACTGTCTTGTCTACTGTGATTTGGCATTTTCTAACAGTAATCTAAAGTTTTGTGAGCAAAAGAGAAAAAAAAATCAAAATGTAACAAAAAAAAATTAAACATATTTTGCTTTAATTTTTTATATTTTAGTTAAGTTTTATATTTGTTCACACAATAAAATTATTTTGAGCTTTTTTAAATTTGTTTAGTTTATACAAAATACGTTTAGCTGAACTTGCGCTGCAACATTCACGTTTGACATATTTTTAAAACTGTCTTAACTACTGTCTTTACGCCTACGTCAGTCTGAGTTCATACGGCTCATGTCTTATTGACAAGGATGCTACTTTATTGGCGAGAGGGACGAGGGGAAAAGAAACGAGTACACAGATGCATGTACTGTCTTTACGTTTTGCTTTTTCATTCGTTGTTTAATTTTGTTATTGTTTTCAATATCAAAAAAACACATGTCGTCAACATGACATGAATCATTTGAACGCCAATTCATGTTCAAAGAAGAATCTTGTCAATAAGACATGAGCCGTATGAACTCAGACTCACGAAGACAGTTAGTAGTGTTTTTGGCAACTAATTATGTATTTTCTTACTGTCTTGCCAGTACTGTCAAATGTAAACGCTGTGTTAAAATAATAACATGAAAAAATACGACTGTTGTGAACAACCCCTCATAATTTAATGTGCTATTTTGAATTTAAATCAGCTGATTTAAAACAAATATAAAAAAATAAATATTTACCTAAAATCAAAATATTTTTTAATTCTGATCCTTGAATTAATAAATTAAATTAGATCTTTCCTGACTATTTTCCATTTTTCAGACCCAAACCACATATAAATTTTATTTTGTTTGTTTACCAAACATTAGAGTCCTCAGCCGATCTAATTTGATCCCGCGAGAGTTTTGTTGCAAAAATAGCTAGCCGCAGGTTAAATTCGGATGTTAGCCGAATATAACTATACCATCAAAGGCGACGGCTACAAAATCATAGCCGCTCTGCGCAGCCGCTCAGAGCAGGTCTTTTCTGATTAATTACGACAGCACAATAAACATAGCAAGCAAAGTTTTATTCATTTAAAACACTTTTTGTTAACAAAGCAACAACAAGATTTTTAAACCATTGTTAAATGTTAGAACATTATGACACAATAGCCATCTACGAAGGCCACTTTCCATCGCCAAACCAAATTTTTTCGCTTTCAAAGTTCCAAAATAAAACGCTTAAAGCAAAACTTAAATTTGATGCTAGGCAACTATGTATGTACTTACTACATACATACATATGTACATATGTTTAAAGCACTTACATAACCCTTATATAATGGAAAATCAATAAATGATTTTGTAACAACAATTTACATTTAGTTTTTCGTAATTTAAAAAAAAAAACAATTTTAAATAAGAAATAAAAAAATATTATTCTTTTTCTCTCGCTCACCGAGCGAACTATAAAAAACAAACAAGAAAATAAAAAAATCTATTGCGTAACCTAGTCAAACTGTTAGTCAGACAGTCCAGTGACCATTGCGTCGAACAAACTTCAAAACTTGACAACTTATCGGAATAATGAGAAACTCTATCCATGTGGTTGGCCCAATCAATACACGGTATAAAAAAAATTTTTTAAATGCATTTGCATGTTTATAAAGAGGCCTTATTTCTACAACAATACAAAAAACTCAGGCAATTTTGTTGGTGAAAATTGTAAATTCATCGCCAGTCCACATTAAAAAATCTTAGGCGTTAACCAAAAAGAACTTAAGTAAAAAAAGGCATTTTGAGTTTTCTCTTTCATCGACACGCAGAGAAAAAACATGTTTAAATATGGTCACCTCCAACCAAACTATTTTTAATGAAAATTTTTACCATATAATTTTTAATTTTACCATATTATTGCCCCGACAAACATCTTATTGTTATATTAGTCCTTCATCAATATGCCACAACCATATTATGGGTGCCTCTTAACATGTAATGGTTAAATATGACAATAATTTGTTTTTAAATTTACAATAGTAGTTTCCTCTTTTCCAAGAGCAACATGCTATGGTTGAAAAACAACCATGCTTTTATAAGTGTTAAGCATATTTTAGTTATTATTACCCTGTAGTTAATTAAATAGTCAGTTGCAAAAAACACTACCTATAAATTAACTTTTTTTTAAATCACTACAAATTGGTTTAAATCTTATGCAGATATCAACCAAAAAGGCACACGTAAAACACAAATAAAAGCAAAATAAGTAAAACAAGCATGCCATGAAGTCAAATGAAAAAAATATATACAAACATTTTAAAATAATTAAAAATTAAATCAATACAAATCTGTTTATGTACTAGCAATTATGTGGCGTATTTATTTCAGGACTACTATACATCATCATTTTGGGCAGTTTCATGCAAAATTTTCATAAATAATTATTTCTATATCAAAATATATAAAGATATACATATGTATATATGTATGCATGTTCATATGTACATATATTTTTTTTACAAAAATTATTTAAAATTTAAATAATTTTTTATAAACTGACAATACTTTTAATTAATTACAAATAGGTTGAAAAATATGTAGTTAGTAGTCAGTTAAAAAGTCATGCAAAGATGGCCAATTGACTACTGCTTATGACATGCCTATGTTAAAATAGTGAGTCGTCGACAAGGAAAAAAGTCACTTAATCAACTAGATGTGGTTATAAAAAAACCAGTTTGAAGTTAGTTATAAATGTGTTTGACTTCCTACAGGGTAACCACAATTGTGATCTTTAGTTGAACTATTAATTTTAAATTTTTTGATATTTTCAGTCAGGCTTGAGTTCATCAAATTTTATTTTCATTAAACTAATTTTACTGAAGGAAGTAATTTTACAACATGAAATTTATTAAAATGTATTGATAATTTTTATTCTTGGCTGAGCTGGGGATCGAACTCGGGCTGAAATTACATGTTTCAAGAATCAGAATTCTTTGACGTTGCAACCTCTGCACCACTGTGGTGCCTGCCAGCCAACAGCCAGACATCAATCTTTAACCAGTGGTACTGGTGGTTCGGAATTTGCGGTTTTTATCATTTTCAATTTAACCATAACATGTTCGGAGGCAACCATAATATGGTTGTGGCTTCTTGATGGAGTGATAATTTAAACATAATATGATTGTCGTTGACAATAATATGGTTAAATTAAAGATAATATGTTAAAAACTGTTTTGTCAGAAGTGACCATATTCAAACATGTTTTTTCTCTGGGTGTACCAATGAAATACACCAATTACAATTAAACATTACGAAAAATTCTGTTTATGAATTAAGAAATGTTTGCCTCACGCCAAAAAATATGTTAACAAAACAAATTTACATTTGCATATCCGAAAAGACAGATAAAATCCCACAATCAGCTGGCAAACAGCTCCCGCCTTTTGATTGCATCATGATAAATGAATCAACGGCTACAATCAGGGTTACCGTTGGAAATTTTCGAAAAGGGTCACAAAAAGGGGATTTTCCAGAAAAAGGGGTCAAAAAAAGGGTATTTCAATAAAAAAAAGGGTCAACATTTTTAAAAGCGGTATTTCCCATTTAAATATATATAAAAAGACCAAGTTTTTTTATAAACAAACAAAAAATATTTATTTCAGGTAGGCAGTGCTTAAAAAACTTAATTTGTTTATGGAATGCCCTTTCCTGTTTTTAACACTTGACAAAAAGTTTGTTCTTCATCATTATAGCTCATTTTTAACATTTTATTCCGTAATTTTTTTTTTACCTATTTAGCGATTTCAAATAAGTTTTTGGTTTTGTTTCCAATTTTGCAATCGTTGGCGAATTTTTTCCTGCAAGTTTTGTGATTATTCAAAGCTTACCGCTGTTACCAAATATTTGTGAATTTCAGCAATTTTTACTGAATTTTTTTCATTCCTGTTAGTTTTAGGGACTTTTAATCAATTTGATGGCGCTATTTTTGCAAAATTTTTCGAGTTTCTAAATTTTTGCGAAGCTTTCTTGCTCTTTGAGGCAATCCTCGCCGGTAACCGATGTCACCTTTTTTACAGGGCACTCTTAATATTGTCGATTTTAAAGGGGGCAAAAAGTTCAATGGCTTATGACATTATTAAGGATGAAGTTTTTAGCATAAAACTTGCTACTCTATAAGGGAGCAAAACATTTATAAGAAACGAACACCTAATTGCATTTTTTAAATAAAATGTCACATTGTTTTTGAAAAGAAATCACCATAAGTTATTCAATAAATAAAACATAACAAATATGTATATGAGTTATTTTTGCTATAAGGGAAATCGTACTTAAATTTGTACTTTACTATCAAAAATCTAATTTAGAAGTCGTACAAAATCTCTTAACACAAATCTTTTTAGGAATACTAACTGGTTTTTAGGAATTTGCGTTCTATATTTTGGTATTAAATCTTCACTTGAAGTCCATTTCTCCATCTCCGCTTATTTCGAAAACATTTTTTAGCACTAACGTCCAGCATTGTTGACAAAAAACAAAATGTGAGTGCTATTTCCAAAAAAGGGTCAAGAAGTGTCACAAAATAGGTGAAAATGATACAAAAGTATAATTTAAAAAAAGGGTCATAAATGGTATCAAGACCGGCGAAAAAGGGTCAAATTGATACTTTAGTATCACAACGGTAACGCTGGCTACAATTGACTTGCTCACTGGTTTTTAGACTCTCATACGAATTGAGCACTGTGATTTATGCTCCTCGGAGATGGAAAATTGTAATTTGTAATGTGGAGTTGATATTTTTTGTTTTATAATAACGAAATTAACAAGGACGAATGTTTAGTCGGTCAACCCCGACAATTTTTCGAGAGTACACCATACTTTGGACCTATGGGCAGTCATGGACCCGGCAAAACAACATTATGTTAGCAAGTTAAGATTCACATACATAAAAGTCCTTTTTGCGAATATTAACTAGATATCAATATCTATACAATAGTTGTTTGTCTTAAGGCGATTTTAGAAAGAATGTTTATATCAGTCCTGCGGGCATTTCTGGACCTATGTACCAGTACAACATGTTGCTATGACAGCTTATAGAAAAGTTATCGTCACTTAATTTTATATCAAAACCGACAATAATAAAAGGGGTAATTCTGCAACTTTTTAACGACAAAAATTTGTCGTTAAGTAGAAAGTTTTTTCTTAAAAATACTTAAAATTTACTGCCTAACGATAAATTTTTGTCGTTAAAAAGTTACAGAATTACCCAAAAGGAAGTCAAATAATGACCGATATTTTTAATATTTGGCAAGGTTATCTTCATACATATGTTGTAATAATATATTTTTGTGCCAACTTTAATCTAAATATCGATGTGATAGGATAGTTTATTGCTAGAAAGACTCTATTCTGGAAAGAAGTTTGTATGGGGCCTAATGACAGTTGAAACTTTTGTACCGAATTGTATCAAATTATCTTCAAAACGGCAACCTCTACTATAAGTCGATTGGTGTACTAAAAGGTGGTTCTAAGTTTAAGACTCTTACGGCCAATTCCACCGATTTCAGCTATAATTAAGCAGCGTTTAAAAAACTGCAGTCAAAGTAGAAAAAACTGCTATTTCTTCCACTTCTTCATATGCCATTGGCAAAAAAGGAAACTGTTGCTTTTACTTCGAATCCATTAAATTTAAAAAGTCGCTGTCAATCCAATTAAAAAAGTGAAAAGTTGTATACAAATTTTCGTTTTTTGTTATAATCTTAAAAGACATATTGGTAACTGGAAGTCAAAGAAATAGTTCGTTTTAACAGAACTTGGTGAAATTTGCCGTTAAACCAATATTTTTATGTGTTACTCATTAGATCAAGATTTGAGCTATTAAAAAGGCTCTTTAAATATATGTTTTTTTTTTACCGGTAAAGTAACACTTTCATATTATGTTAGTGATGGGAAATGGAATTTTTAATTCAGTATTAAAAAAAAGGTTTAAGAGTACTTCTATGACCCCGAGAGTAACAATTTAAAGTTTTTTTAGTGCAAAAAAATTTCTCTACAGCTCTGTTCGAGTACTTGAAATTCTAACTACTTTTACTACAATTGAAAAAATTTGTTTACTTTTTGTGTAGAAAACTTCCAGCTGTAGTAAAAATAGTAAATTGCAGTAAGTAAACGAACAGGCATTACATAATTAATTATTATTATTTGTCGCTTTTACGCATAGTGCCAATTGATAGGTACATAAAACAGATTATCAATAACAATTTTAATTAATTTTCATGTTGTAAAAATTCCATTCTTCATATAAAAAATAATTTAATGAAAATTAAATTTGATGAACCTTATTAATATTAAATTTTATTAAATTATTTTTGTGAAGAAAGGAATTTTACAACATGAAAATTAATTAAAATTGTTATTGATAATCTTTCATTCTTGACGTGGCTCGGGCTCGAACCCTGGCCGGCAGGTTACCATGACATGTTTCGATCGCAACCACTCGATCTCCTCAGATGGATTTGCCGTCTTACACTCGCAGCCATCGACGACTGCTGACGTCACTAGTCAAACATCAATCCTTAAACCAAATTGTATTTTAACATTTGGTAAATCGAAATTTGCTTTCCTGAATGATTATCCATTTTAATTGATTTTAACATGTTTTTTCCTTTACTTCTGTTTTTTCGTACTTTCGTCAAGAATTTTTCTTGAAGTCCAAGTACATTTTTTGTTTTTTCACTTTGTCTTTCTCTTTTCTGTTGACCTCTAATTTATCTAATTTTTAGTTGTTTTCTGAGCGTCAAAAAATAAACATGGCAAAAGTGAATATGGAGCTTATAATTTCATCCGTACAAAGCCGACCGAATTATGGCAAGACAGATTACCAAATTTTAAATATAAAAATATGACCGAGAAATTATTTTTTTTGTTTTGTCAATTTGGTGTTAAATTGTCGCAACGCAATTCAAAGGATTTCACAGACATGCGGCAGTATTGTATTGGATAGATTTGTATATAAATGGTTTAATTCCCCTTAATTGATTTATAGGATGAACACCGATACCTGTTCGTCGATTGCGATATATTTATACCCACGCAAGAATAGTGGAGAGGGTATTATGCATTTGTTCAGATGTGTGTAATGCCTTAAAATATTGGTCCTAGACCCACCTTTAAGTATACCGATCGACTTAGAATCACTAACGATGTCCGTCCGGCTGGCAGGACGCAATTTTGAAGATAATTTGATAAAATTTTGGACATAGGTTCTTATTGGCCTATTGAAAATGGGCCGAATCATAGGACCACGAGGGAAGATAGGGGGAAATTTCTACCTCTCAAAAATTATCAAACCGATTTTAATGAAATTTAAAACATAGATAGAACCATATCTTTATGGACACATAAGCTATACAGTTTTTTAAAAATAGGACCACAACGGGAGGTAGGGGGCAATTTCTGCCTCTCACAAACTTTCAAACCGATTTGAATAAAGTTTATAAACGTAGATAAATCCATATTTATATGGACATATAAGCATGATGAGTTTTTTAATTCTGTGGTGTAGGGTATCATATGGTCGGGCTTGACCGACTAAACTTTCTTACTTGTTTTTTCTTAAAAACGCATTAAATTTTTATGAATACGATTTTCGCGTAATAACATTAAACAAGCCACTCTTTACAATGGCATTTTAACAACTAACCGCTCAGATATGACGCTCAGTAATAAGCCACTTCCCGCTCAAACTTGACGCTTTAACGCTCATCGCTCAGCCGCTTAGCCGCTCATTGCGTGACCTCGGCCTAAGACGGCAAATCCATCTGAAGAGATCGAGTGGTTGCGATCGAAACATGTCAGGGTAACCTGCCGGCCAGGGTTCGAGCCCCGGCCACGGTCAATAATGAAAGATTATCAATAACAATTTTAATTAATTTTCATGTTGTAAAATTCCTTTCTTCATATAAAAAATAATTTAATGGAAATTTAATTTGTTGATTATTAACTTAATTATCTACAAAATTTAAGTAGTTTTTTCATATGCATTTACTGCAATATTAAAAATTGTTTTGCCTTTACTGAAATGTTTTAAATTTGGATTTAAAACCCTCTTGTTGATGAAGCGAAACTAAAATTTTGTGCTTCGAAATTTTGTTCTGAATATTTGGTTGTTAGCTTTCTTAAAAACGATGAATACTTTGATTTGTGCCTAGGATTTGTGTAATTGATTTTCATTATTCTTTAGACAGCACGATACAAAGAAACAAATATATCGCATTCTGCTAAATAAAATGTTTCTGCGCATCTACGCCACATCAGCGTATAAGTACAGCTAAGATATAGAAACACAATCAAACAAACATGTGTATAATATGCTGATGTGACATCATATTAAACAATTTAATTTTGTAAACATGAACAATGCGTAATTTTGTTTTTGTTTTTAATTAAAATATTTTTAATTTGTCAGTTATTGTTAAATTTGTTATAACTTGTTAAAAATTTATAAAATAAGGAAGAAATAACCCTGAAGAAGGCACTCAAAGAAGTGCCAAAATATTGGTTTAAATAAACGTTAAAATTTTTTTAAAAAAAAGACCTCAAGCTCGAAAGTTTATTAATATTTGATATATGTAATTTTGTATCTATTATCTTAGTTAATAAGAGTAACTCGAGGTTTCTTTAATTGTCATGGATTCTTAATAGGACCTATGGGGAATTTAAAACTGTACACAAACCTGTTGAGATCTTAATGCAAAAATTATATCTAAATAATTTTATTAAGATTAGCCTTAACTAAATTTCTTGATGCTAAAGTAATTTACTGAAGGATATTTTATACAAATGGCAACATTTCGATGGTATTTGAATGGTTTGTTTAGCCATTTTTATTAACCTCATTTATTGTAAAAATATACATACATATGTATGTATGTTAGTATGCATTACAAAGAAATCTATCTATATATAAATCGGCTAATGCAAAACAATTAAGAACACTTTCCTCCTCTGTATGTCAACCGGTTTGAACAAAATATACACCATTTGAAAGATATTTACTTAAGGTGTTATGATACTTGCTATTTTTTGTATTTGATTTTTTTAGGATTGACTGAATGAAACAACAAATGCGAGAAAGAACAAGAAATACAATTTGATAAAATCTAAACAAAACAAACAATACTGCCCACGTTTTTCCCCACAAAAAAACCGTCATAAAAGCTAAAAATCGCAAAAAAAAAGTTAAAAACCGTCAAACCGATTAAAAACTAAAAAAATTGGCAACAGTGCTAACGATTAATCTGGAAATGTCAATTTTAAGTTAAAAAATTTTATATTTTTTTTGACAGTCTTAGATTATTTATCGATAACACATGTATATTTGTTTGACATTTCAAGATTTTTTATGATATAATCATACTCTTTACACTTAGTCAGTTTTCCTATGCAAATATATTTGCACAGCTTTACAGAAGTGCACAATATATGTATGTATGTATATTTTATTAAAATCTGTTTAATAATTTCAGAGTTATAGACGTTCAAATTTGCTACTAACACAAATACAAAAAATTTTTTTTTTCAATTATCAAATAATAAAAAAATAGGGTTGTCGATTAATCGATATTTTTAAGAAACCGGTTTTCGAATGTGATCATTTTTAAATTTTCTATAATATTAAACTTTGAAACGTTATGTTATAGGTGCATGGCCCTGAGTGAATGAAACCCTATGAGATTAAAAATGTTGGTACTATTTACTTTTTCTTTGGTATGTTTTGAATCTTTGTTAATATTCGACCTATAAAGATAAAATTAAAAATGCATGGTCCTGGGGGAATAAGGAACATGCAAGGGGAGCTTTTTGGTACTTTTTCGTTCAACATCTGGTACAGTGATTAATTTTCGTTAATATTAGACATTAAAAAATAAAATTAAACTTGCAATGTCCAGATTGACAATCTATTAAGGAGATTTTTTTGCTACTTTTTTGTTTTATCCATTCTGATGATATTGAACTTATAAAATAAAATTAACTCTCGTGGAAGTTAAAATATGAAATAGAGGTTGGTCCCTCTCCAAATCGATCCACTAAGACGGAAAAAATGAACGAAACATGTAAATTCGTATATACATAGATGAACTCTGTTTTCTTCTTATGAACATGAAAATGTATGGTCGAATTTTGACCATTAGGCGGACACTAGTATATATAAATATATATAATATTATATAATAAAATTTTTTTTATTTTTAATCAAATTGTTTTTTCTTTGTTAATATTAAGGAATTTTTGTGATAAAGTTATGTTAACCTAAAATTTAGCAATTTTTTGGTTGTGGAAACATCAATATTACATAAGTAGGTATATTACATAAGTACCAAAACGGCCATCTCTGACTATTATATAAAATTTCAAAAACGCATCGTATTTACGCTTGTGTGTGTGCAAGTGTATGATGCATTGACGTACAACTTTCAGACTCGTGGAAAGAAACACACTTTAGTGTTGTTCTAAATCTCCTTAAGATCACTTTCGTTGTTAATTTACTAAAAGCGATTTGTTTAAATAATTAAAGTGTAGAAAAAATAACAAAAAAATAAAACAACAACAATAGGTATAACATTATATAAGTAAATCAATAATTACAACACGAAATCAAAGAAAAATTTTAAAAAATAAACAAGCACGTGATATCAATTTGGTATTTTGCTGCTTCTTTTACTTTGTTTACTTTGTACACAAAAAACAAAAATAAAATAAAGAGAATACACGCATTGCACTTGCACTCTTTGCTTTTTACTCACTCTTTCTTATCATAAAACACACACGCAACAGGGTTGTCAGATTGATTTCGACCTTTTTTACGCAATTCAATGTGAAAAATCGCCAAAGCGTTTATTTTTAGTTTCTAACAATAAAATAGATATTTTTTAAATTATTAAAACTATGTTTTTGTAAATCCTAAAAAATAAATATTTTCCGAATCGTTAAAACATGCCAACAATTAAAAAAAGGTCGCCATGATTATATATGTACTTTGTTTAAATTTAATTTAAAACAAAGGAAAATGATTCGTGAAGACAAAAAACAAACATGGTACTTTAAAAAAGTTAGCAGTAGACTACTAAAAGCAGCAAAGAAAGAGTTTTTGTGATAAGTATTAAACAAATATTTGATATGGGTAATTCTAAAGTGTTGAACGTGACAGTCGTACGCATCAAAAATGCAATAACATTTTAATCAAAAAATATTTTTACGTTCTCTTAACCCTAAAATTATAGCACTAAGAAAGCACTGTTATCTATGCTAAAGTTTATGGAGGGGGCGATTCTAGGTCAAAGATAATGGCAAAAGAAGTAGCGGTTCGAACATGAAAAAACGGAAGTAGTTTTTGTGGCCATGTATAAAAAGGCGTAATTCAGCGAAACCTGGCACAATTTTTTAGTCAAACTACTTTCAGAATTTTACGTAGCAATGTAACATTAAAATGTCTTGGTTTGATTCCAAAATCTTCTTTATTTTCTCTTTTTTTTAGGCCAAAATCTGGGTCGATACGTGACAATTCGAACGTGAAATTTTTTCCGTAATAATTTAACTGAATAATGATCAAAATAAAAGAAAAATTTACCGTTAATCCGAATAACATATTTCTCTCTGAACTCTTCCTTAGATTACAGACCATGTAAGAAAATTTTTTTGGAATAATTTTTATCAAATATCACCTCTTTTAAGAAAGATAAATATTAAAGAAAACATACAATAAAACATTCTCACAAATAAGAAATTACGTTTGCACAACATTGCAGTCTGATTGTTCATCTAAGTGAACATACATATTTATGAGTAAATTTATAAAATTAGCAAAAGCTAAATATTTCTCTATAATAATATCATAATATAATCAGCTTTTAATAACTTAAATTTTCTGTCATAATATCATAATATAATCAGCTTTTAATAACTTAAATTTTCTGTCACGGTGGACCTTTTTTGACGGAAATGCCCATATACATACATATGAATGTGGTTGCAGTACTATTACATATCTGAAACGCTGTACACTTCACCGTCAAGACTCCCTTCTTGTCTTCTTTTTTTGGAATACATTGTAAGGGGAATTAAAGTTATTCAATAAAGGTACATCCATATGATCTTTAGCTCTTAATTACACGTCAAGATGTTCGTATTGCATTCTACTTCGAATGCGAGTTTTAGTGGAGCTTATTATTAAAACATTATTTCACCACAGGCATTACTAGTTGGAACTACCAGCATATAAAATAGAGCCAATACTAGTTTTTTTAAATGGTACGTACCTGTTGTATCCTTATAGATATAACATTTTAGCAAAAATTGATTTAAATTATATAGAATATCGTTATAAAATAATCTTTCAAATTAACAAGTGGCAATTTTCTCCATTGTGTTTCATTAACATAAAAAGGTACGTTAGGATTCATAAAAATCTTTGAAATATCTCTAACACAACGAAATTTGCTGGTGATAATACATTTTATTACGAAAAAATGCGCGTTAGCTTTAAATTTATTAATTCTTCCAAGAGCATTTTTAAATATAAAAAGCTATTTTCTCTAAGATTTCCTAATCTTCATCAGCCATTTCAAGATTACATACTTTAGCTTAAAATACTGACATTGCATAAGAATGCCTGAAATTTCATACATAAAATTAATGTTAGTCGTATTGAATTTAACGAATTTCAAAACAAATTCATGGCTTATCAAAAATATCCAACTTAATCGCTAAATATCTTATAAATCAATATGTCGCTAAATCGAAATTTAGGTCGCCAATCAAGTTTGATAATCGCCACGTTTGACGAGAAATCGCCACACCTGACAACCCTGACGCGCACAATTATTGTTGTAGAAATAATAAAAACAATTTTTGCCCCCTCTAAACAAAAACAAATTAATTAATAATTTATTATTATTTACATAGTAAATTAAAGTTGGGCGAGTGCGTGTAAATGTAAGAGAATATTGGAATTTATTTTTTATTTATGAGTAGTCATTGCTTGTGTTTAACCCCCTGTTTTACTTGAAAATAACTTAAAAGAAAAAAAAAAAAACAAAGAAAAGTGTTCAATATTGTTATTGTTGTTATTCATTAATGCGGGAGTGTTTTCTTCAAGTGGTGACCGGTCACATTACAATAAATACAATTTATTCCCATTGAATTTGCTACTAGATATCATGCCCTCGAGTTCTAAGCGTCGCACATGTTTTAAGGGCCCCTCGGGGACAATTCAAACTAATATTATGGATTTATCTATGAAAGGTAAGTGTGTTTTTGTTGTCAGTAAGGTAGCTGCTAAGTCAGTCAATTGCCTTTGTTTGTACATAATTACCTATACCATGCACTTTAAAAGCACCTTAGTAAGGTGACCATACGAACTCTTTTCATCTATTTTAACTGACAGTCGTCTATAAAATTTGTGTCCTCTTTTATCATCTTTTTTCATAATCTGCCATCTTTGTCCTCTTTATTTTTAAAAGCATAATCAATATTTGTTTTTATTTTTATGAATTAAAATAAATTTAATTTCAAGGCGGTCACAGGATTTTTCTGTCAAATCGTTTGGAAAATGTGGTGACACGCTTTTTCTGTTCGTACTCAGGGTTCCCAGTTTTATTTTGAGCCTTATCCCCAATTTGCGATTTTTCATCCCCAAAAATCCCCAAAATAGCTATTTTCTTATCCCCAAAAATCCCCACAATTTCTTAAAACTAAAATACATAATATTATGTCAATGGAAAAATATGCATACATAGATTAAGTCTGAACTCATATGGCTCATGTCTTATTGACAAGATTCTTCCTTTTCTTCTTTGAACATGAATTGGCGTTCAAATGATTCATGTCATGTTGACGACATGTGCTTTTTTGATATTGAAAACAATAACAAAATTAAACAACGAATGAAAAAGAAAAACGTAAAGACAGTACATGCATTTGTGTACTCGTTTCTTTTCCCCTCGTCCGTGCTTCAATATTTATCATGTCAAAAACTAGGGAATCAAAATCCGCTGATTCATCAGCCAGTGCAATTTTGTTTTACATGTTGTTTGTTTAAAAAGTGCATTTGATATGATTGAATAAATTTTTCACAGCAAGCTGAATTATTTTAAAGTGTGTATTTACTCTTATTAATTATAATAACTTATATTGCATTCTGTTACAAATATTGATTTTGGTTGTATTCATTATAGAAAAAGACTAGTTCAACAGAAGTAACGCTAGTTGGTACAAAACCATATTTAAAACTATTTCAACAAGTTCTTGAAAAAGTTTTAAGCCGCAAAAAATACTAAAATTTGAGCCCAAATCTTGACCAAATCGGTCTTGCCATTGCAAAAAAGGAATTTATAATAATATATTATCCCCAAAAATCCCCGGCGAAAAAAAATGCTTTTCCCCAAAAAATCCCCTGGGTATTTTTACGAAATTTTTATCCCCAATTACAAAAAAAAATCCACAATTTAGGGATAAATCCCCAAAACTGAGAACACTGCTCCTCTCTATACACTTGCACTTGGTGATACCAGAAGTGCAGATTTATCTGCATTTTGCAGATTTTATACCCCAAAATTGCCAAAATGCACAATTGAAGATTTTTGGTTTAAAATTGCAGATTTTGTAGCTCGGTGGAAACTTCTTTACATTGTCAGTTATGTTTGCACTATTTTCAATTCTTGCATTTGATAAATTAAATATGTATGAATATACATGGAAGAACCGTGTGGAAATAGATACATTATAAGGAATTTTCACAAAATATTCACAAAAGATTACTAAAAAATTCGCATCGTCTTGACACATTAATATCGGCGGACTTATGTCATCTGATTTTTCGCGAAACAATATGCATATGTACCTACGTATATATTCATATGTACGTATGTATAAATATCTTTAACAGTTTCAATATTTGATCTCTTGTATATTCAATAAGACCTTTGATAGTTTCAGAAACATTTCAAGAAATTAACTTTCAATTTGTTGTTGAAAATAACAAAGATGTGATTAAAGGTCCAACCAGAATGTGCATAAACAAACTAAAGCTACTGTCAATAGTAATTGTATTTAAGTGCATTTAAAAAAAAAAAAAACAAAATAAAAAACATTTGAAACCCTACAAAATGAGCGATCAGCTTCGCACTTTGCTGAAGGAAATGACATGTTAACATGTTTTCGCTCAGTTGCTTAAACCACGTTGTTCACATTCTGGCGGGGCCTTAATAATCCTTTCTCAGCCTGAGCAATTTAATAAAAATATCCAAAAATTATCAGCCATTTTCGGAAAATCACATTCGAGTGAAATTAAAATCGAACAAATTTTTAACCCAAATTTTCATATTTTAATCAGTTCATTGAATTTTATTTTCATTAAACTATTTTTATGAAGAAAGGAATTTTACAACAAATAAAATTTATTGATAATTTTTTATTCTTGAATGAGCTGGGAATCGAACCCAGGTTTTCACGGACAGGTTGCCCTTACGTGTTTCAATCGTAACCACACAATCTCTCAGAGGGGTTTGCCTTTTAACACCAAGTTTCAAAACTTTTCTGTGTTGAAAGTTAAAAAAATATTTCCTTTTATATACCTCGTTATTCGAAGACCACTTATAGATATTTACCAGAACTACTTCTAACAATATATTTTGAAATTAATTGTTATATTTATCTTTTTCTAAATAAACTACACAAAAATGTAATAGATGTGTTTTGAAGGTTTTTTAAGTCTGGGCGCAGATTTTGCAGATATTTTTTATGAAATATTATGGATTTTTCTTGATTTTACCTCTAAAAGTTCTGGCAACAATGCTTGCAGTATGAAATTTTGAATAACTTAGTGCAATTAATTTTTAAATTTTGCTATTTTTTAACTAATTTTAATTATGTCTAAGTTAATGCTTATTTTTATATATGTTTTTTTTAAATTTACTTTACATATAGAAATATGATAATTTTATGTGAAATTTATTTTTGTGAATACAGGCATTAGTGTTTATTTTCGTACACTGATTTAAATTAAACAAACAAATGATTCCAAAAGTATAAAATATGTACATATGTGACGCGCAAAACAGAAAGGGACCTAAGGCTTAAAACCGGTTTTGTTTTTTGGGGCATGGGATCGCTCTCATTCGATGCTCAGATGTTGTCCACATCAAAAAAAAAAAAAAAAAAGTGAAAATTGAATTTTTACCCTTAGGTCCCTTTCTCTATGCGCTGTCACATATATAATATTATGGTACTTAAGTACAACTGAAATATAGCGAATACCAACGCCAACTTCGAAAAATGACAAGCACCATTTAATTTGGCGTACTCAATTAGCTTTACTGGTAGGGTGCTCAGCTTGTTAAAAAAAAGTGTTAAATTCGAGCAAAGTATACTTGTTAATTCTAGAGCCTGGAATTTCTAAAAAATATACTTTAAAAATTAATTATGTAAAAACATATGTATATTTAATTACACTGTGCTGGCGGCTTAAACTCGGTTACGCTGAAATCAGTGGTGCGTTTTTTAGGTTATCTCTTGTTTTTTGGCAAATAAAATAATTTGGAAACAATTGGAAAATCCAGCTATGTTTTAGTTTTTATGTTTAGGATGAACAACTAATGGAAATGGGTAATACATTTTACCCCCCTAGGAGCGACTACAAATCAGTTAATGGACTGTTCTAACCTGTATTTATTGAAAATTTTGTTTGGGAGCACCTTAAGAAATGAAGATAGCAGGTAGATATGTATGTACGAAACAAATGGTAGGAATGAAAAATAAATGATGGGGATGAACAAATAGAGGAAATTATGTATACGTGCATTTATTTTAATATTTTAAGATTTTTGTTGTGTTATCCAGCTTTTTATATTTTATAAATGATGTAATTTGACAAAAACGATTATTATAATAACAAAAACTTAATCCCTGAAGAAGTTGGAAAGAATATCAACAAAACGTCGTATTTATTTGAAAATAAATAATCTTTCATTTACATTAATTTAATGACCTTGAAAGCCTGCATAAAGGAAACTATATCTGTGGCATTTTGACAAAACATCTTAAGTCAATTTTAAAATGTTGAAAAAAACGTTGTTAATCATACGAATTTTCATTCTTTTCATTTTTGTTTACGTTTTAAAAATTTTGTATTATAAAAGAAATTCTTCTTTAATTTTGTTTTTTTTTTTTTATTTTTTAATAATAATGATTTTTTCACAGAGTTTTTTTAAAAACTTTTTTGCTATCTTATCTCGACTTAAGATGTTTTGTCAAAATGCCACAGATATAAACTATCTGGAATAATGTTTTTCTCCTTCTGGAACCAACTGTTGGTTGTGTTGATAGACATTGAACGGTGATTTTGCACATCGATTATGCTACTTCAAGCATTAAAATAACAGTTATTTTGAATTTAAATTGTACAGTCATTTATTGTCGACAATTAATTCTGTGGCATTTTGACAAAACATCTTAAGTCGAGATAAGATAGCAGAAAAGTTTTTAAAAAAAAACTTGGTGAAAAAATCATTTTTAGCATATAATAAAATAAACCAAAAGTAAAGAAAATTTTCGTTTATAATACAAAATTTTAAAAACGTAAACGAAAATGTTTTTTTATCTGAAAATTCGTATGGTTAACAAAATTTTTGATTTTAATTTTAGTTTGAGTGTTTAAATAAAAATATATTCAAACATATGCTTTTCTCAGCAAAAACTAACAAAATATGCAAATTTAAATGTATTCTTAAAAATTATATGACAAAAAATACATAAACGATGAAATATGCAAATATGCACTAACAAATCGATGCCATTTTCAGCAAAAATATGATTTGGTTATTCATCCAAATCACTTAATATTTAAACCTTCGAGGAAAAACTTGAATTTTCATGATATTCCACGCCCTAGTTAAACCTTTTTCTAATGAGATTGATCAATTAATTGTTAATTTATGTATGTTATTGTTAACTGTTAATTTATGTATGTATATTTGCAAAAAAAAAAACATTAAACATTAAATATACTTAACAAAAGTTAAAATTAAAATAATTGTTCTCGCAACCAAGTGAATTTGGTAACACTGTTTTTATCTTTACTTTTGTAAGTTGGAATTTTATTTAAAAAATCTCCGAAAATCGGTAACGACCGTTACTTTGGAAACACCCATATACTGCTTCTCAAAATTTACATAAATTGAAAGCTGTGACGTAGGCTGGACTCAATTTGTAAGACATTTACTTTCAAGATGTCAACAAATAAATAGTTTTTGTTTTATATGGAGACAATTTTGACAAGTCGGGTATTTTTATGGAGCAGCATGTGTACACTCCCAAATGAGTCTACCTTGTGTAAATGTACGTTGGTCAGTGTAAACAGGCTGATTGCGTGAGTAAAAAAGAAGTTGCCAGATGGTACAAAATTTTAAAACATGTGGAATGCAAAATTAAAAATTGCCGAATCCGATTTCGATTTTTTGTGTTAAAAAATTTTTGTAAATATTTTTTTAAGGCCCAACCAGAATGTTCATAACGTTGCTTAAGCAAATGTGCGAATACATGTTAATCTTCTATGCCAAACCAAATTGAACTTAAAGAAACTTTTTGTTAAATTTTATTTAAGTGAAGTGCGAAACTGATCGCTTCTTCCGTACGGAATCAAATGTTTTTTTATTTGGTTTTTTGTTCTTTAAATGCATTTGAGAGGCTATTCGTTTATTCTTGACAGTATCTTTAGCTTGTTTATGCATATTCTGGTTGGACCTTTAGTCTGATTTTGAAAAATCAACGGGCATTTAATTTAATTAGCCAATTTAAATGTGGTTTTAAATTAAAGCAGTTAGTTCGATGATGATTGCAAGTGCAGAAGTAATTAATTTTTTTTTATTTCACCGCGGATTTATTGGGCGTTCAAAGCCGACACTTTAAAAAATAACTCAGGACTGCCGGCTTGTAAAAAAATCCGCCAATACCTGTTTGTCAAAAGAGCGGAAATATTACGTGAAAAATTTCCGCTGTTGTGATCATAACTTTTATCTTGCCATTGCATTCTTGGGCGAAAAAAATGTACGCAGGTACTCCTTGGCGAGCTTGGCTGCGGTTTTTGACGTTTGTAGGTATTTTAAAGGACTTGGCTTAGGTCTGTGGAGTAAGGTCTGTGCATTTACGTCTTTAGGATCATCTTTATCTTGCCGTTCCATTCTCTGGAGTATAAATGTATGCAGGTACTGCTTGGCGAGCTTGCCTGGGGTGTTTTAAGTTTGTAGGTCTTCTTAAGCACTTGGTTCATCAGTATTTTTTTTAGAACCACAGAAAAAAATAAAATAGAATTTCCAATAAAAAATTTGTGATATTAATTCTAAAATTAATTTAACTTGCACCAGTTATTAGTATAAAATAAATATTTTTTGATATTAACAACATTTATTGCTGTAATGTTGTTGATATAAGTAGATAAACGTTTAATTCACTTGATTACATTTTTAATTAAAACTGATTTTATTTTTGATTAATGGTTTAATTGAAATAAACTAGGCGAGAATTTTTTCGGAAGTAGCCCCATGGAGTACTAAAATCTTAGGTATTTGCCATTAAACAGCAAACTTTAAATTTTTTTTAAGTCAACATAAACAAGTTAGAGTCCTTCCACTTCCACTTCCGTGGGTGCTGATATCGTCTTAAACCCAACTTCAGCTTGGCGTTGCACTTTTGGGAAATACAAGTGCAGAGTATAACTCAAGCTTGTCTGGTACGTAAAATTTGCATGCTACGGGAGTTAAACATCCCCGAACTTTATTGGTCCTGGTCTAATTGCTTGTAAAGGGCGATTTTTTAGCTATTATCTTTTTGGCAACACTGGCTTAAACAGCTGACGCACGTTTCGTGTTTTGTTTCACTGTCAAGCATCTTCAGTTTGGTCTATAATTTAACCATGAATCGTCTAACAAACGAACAACGCTTGCAAGATATTGAATTTTATTATCAAAATGCGTGCTCTGTTAAGAAAGTTCATCGCGCGCTTCTTGTGTTCAGCGACGAAGCTCATTTTTGGCTCAATGGGTACGTTAATAAGCAGAATTGTCGATTTTGGAGTGAAGATCAGCCAGAAGCATTGCAAGAGCTACCAATGCATCCAGAAAAAGTCACAGTTTGGTGCGGTTTATGGGCTGGTGGCATCATTGGACCGTACTTCTTCAAAGATGATGCGAATCATAACGTAAGTGTGAATGGTGAGCGCCACCGTGAGATGATATCCAACTTTTTTTTTGCCCAAAATGCAATAGCTTGACTTGCATGACATGTGGTTTCAACAAGACGGTGCCACATGCCACACAGCACGCTTAACAATGGACTTATTGAGAGGCGAGTTCGGTGAACATTTTATTTCACGTTCGGGGCCGGTCAATTGGCCGCCTAGATCGTGCGAATTAACGCCTTTAGACTATTTTTTGTGGGGCTTTGGAAGACAACATTGAAGCATTTATTCATGAGATACCGGCCGAAATGTTGGAAAGAGTATGCCAAAATTGAACTAAGCGGATGGACCATTTGAGGCGCAGTCACGGTCAAAATTTGCATGAAATAATCTTCAAACATTAAATTATATGGACCGTACTATCGATTCAAATAAAGATTTCATGCATTTTTCTGAATTTTATGTGTTTTTTTTTAAACTTTCCTATAGCTCTAAAAAATCACCCGATAGATAAAGTTCAAATATAAACCATTTCATTTTATTACTTTTTTTAAATAAAAGTTTATTTAACAAAATTGATTCCGAAGATTTTATTGTCATAAAACGCTTAAATTACAATACATCATATGAGGGGTATAGATTCAAAGACTGCAAAGTCCAATTTTTTCACAAACGTAACTAATAATACCTCTTAGTTGTATTTATTGAATGCTTCCAATTAGTGAATATTACATTACCAGAAACACTTTTATCCCATAAAAAAGTATGTTCAAAAATTAAGAATTGATTTGCAATGATCACAGTTTGTTAAGCTCTTTTTCTCTCAACTATTTTCGAAAATGCAGGCTATTTTTTTATTTTTTTTTTCCTTTTTGCAAAACAAAACTAAAAAGAAATTAAAAATATAACAAATTTTTTTTTTATATGAAGCAGTTTGTTTTACTGTTCATTTTATAACTTTGTCTTTAGTCGTAATTATGGAGCTAAGTTGTTATGAAGTTCCTCCAAATCAATCAAGAAAAAACTCAGCCTTTGTCAAGTTTAAGAATTTTATAACTACTGATGTTTTTAAGTACTTGCCCATGCTAAAAAAGTAGCAATTTCCATTTGATTAGATCAAACACAGCAATGTCCAATTTTATTATTATAATTGCCAGCAAACCGCTATATCGATTTATTTGAAACTTGCGTCATATCTCCATCATATTCTTATTTACTGAATAGCAGATATACAATACATTAATATGAATATACTTTGAGTTAGAGGTTTTTTCTATTTATTACGAAAACTATAAATGTGGACTTTGCAGTCTTTTAATCTATACCCCTCATATAAAGATTGTCAGAGCCATTGTGCAGATTATTGAGCCATTGTGCACTGTCAGTTTTAAAGCATTCCTTAATTTATAAACTCCTTAAAATTTTGTCTTAATTTTGAAACTCTCTGCAACAATTTATCGATTTTTTTTAAGTTGTCTGTACACAAACGTGTTGGATTTTTAACACTGGGAGTAAATACTCAAAATTGTTATTGCCGTTATTATATGTCTTTTGTTTGCTACTGTGTTGTTTTTATTGTTTATTAAATATTTAATAAATAATGAACTGAACTGAAATCAGTAAGCAGTAGATTGCTTAAACAGCAATTTAAACAGAAGATGATAATAATCACTTCAACAAAAACAAATAAAAATGTAAATTAAACGATGGAAAACAATTTAGGAACTAACAAAAGAAAAACAAGTAAGAAAGTATAGTCGGTCAAGCCCGACCATATGATACCCTACACCACAGTATTTAAAAACACATCATGATTATGTGTCCATGTAAATATGCACCCTTATTCTATTTGGCGTCGGCAATAACAACGGCAGTTTTAAGGCAACGGCAATTCTTATCAAAGACAACATCAATTCTATGTTAAATTGGTATTTTGTAAGAGTATTATGACGCCGTTGACTATTTATCGATAATGTTAATAAAATACAGCACACATCTCTAATATTAAAATCACCTGATTCATTTTGTTCACTGTTTTTTTATAAGAAAAAAAAAAAAATTACATACATATGTGCTGTTTGTGCAAATTTTAAGTTAAATAAAAATTTTTTTTGTAAAACAATTATGTTTAAATGAAATTTTTTTTTGTTATATTAAATTTTCCCAAGTGCCTAATGGATTTTTTTTTAACCTTTTTAAGATTTGAAAGTTTTTTTCGGCTGAATAAATTATCTTTTAAACATGTGTTGGAAATAATAGAGCCTCATTTAAAAAAGGGAACGTTTTTTCCAAACACAATATATTTGCAGCAACATTGCGTTTTTTGGCCCAGGGATCGTACCAGCTCAGCGTTGGAAATTATTTCAACTTTTGACTGTCCCAGCCACAAGTTTAAAAATTTTGTCTGAGACTCTGGAAGTCATGAAGAGAGAACTTTGTCCACAATGGATAAATTAAAGTGGCATTTATTTGAAAAGCAGCATTTCCAGGTGTAATTGGCTGTGTGCACGGAACCCACATCAAAATTTTAGCTCAAAAAAAAAAAAAAAAAAAAACAAGACCACGATCTCTTCTTTAATCGCAAGGGATATTTAATTTATTAGGAAAACAGACCCTGCATAATTCTCTGACTAGTAATGGATTTTTTACAAGCTCTTCCACTAGCTTCTCGAACTGGCACTTGTTGTTATTTGAATTTTTTCAATTATATCCACAAAAAATATATCAAAACACAACTCAAATGAAGAAAAATATCAAAACTGCCGTAGAAATCAAAATTGCAGCCAACCATAACGTAAATTTTTTAAAACACGACACAAAGCAGCATAAGACAACACTAAAAATGCCGACGACAAAATCAAGGCCAATTTAAGGCAACAGCAACGCCAATTTTTCTTAGAAAATACCAAACATATGTTAACAGTCATCGAAATATGGCAATATTGCCAACGGGAATACGAAATTGAAACAAAGCATAAAAAACGGCGTTGTCAACTGTGGACGACGCCAAATAGAATAAGGGTGATGGATTTATCTATGTTTATAAACTCCATAAAAATCTGTTTCAAAGTTTGTGAGAGGCAGAAATTGCCCCCTGTCTCCCCTTGTGGTCTTATTTTTGAAAAACTGTATAGCTAATGTGTCCCTATAGATATGGATCTATCTATGTTTTAAATTTCATTAAAATCGGTTTGAGAGGCAGAAATTGCCCCTATCTCCCCTCGTGATCCGATTTTTTTTAAAAATTTATACATTTTGAGTCCATATAGATATGGTTCTATCTATGTTTTAAATTTCATTAAAATCGGTTTGATAGTTTCTCAGAGCAAGAAATTTCCACCTATCTTCCCTAGTGGTCCTACGATTCGGCCCATTTTCAATAGGCTTGGTCCTTGTGCCAATAAGAACCTATGACCCAAATTTTATCAAATTATCTCCAAAATTGCGCACAAGGTTACATGGACAGCCAGCCAGCCGGACGGACATCGTTAGTTCGACTCAGAAAGTGATTCTGAGTAGATCGGTATACTTTAAGATGGGTCTAGGACCACTATTTTAAGGCGTTACAAACATCAGCACAAATGCATAATACCCTCTCCACTATTGTGGTGTGGGTATAAAAACGCAGTTAGAGCGGTCCAAACTTATTATTGCCCTATAATAACATTGGGTAAATTTCCTAATAAAAATTTAACTTATGTTTTTCTTTTCTTAAGAACTTATAAGATATATTTTTTCTTATTGAACAGACTGTCGAAAAGGAACAAAATTCTTTTTTTTTCTTTTTGGTTAAATTTGTACATCGGATGTCCACTTGCGATTCATTATGACACTGGGGAAGTGATCCAACTCTTTAAAAAAAAGTTGTCTATCAAGTTCCGGAAGCTTAAACTTTTATGACCTATTTAAAGTTTTCCACGAAGCCCTAGAAAGCATCAATCCCTGATTATAGTCTATATAGAATTGAATTCGTAAGAACCTGAATAAACGCCTCTGTAGGGTTAATCAGTTGTAAGGAAGGTGGTGGACTGATTTCTCTACTCGAGGGAAAGAATTCGTTTACATGAATAAACATACGTCTAATGACTTAGTTGCTAATGATAGTGTACACAATAAGTCTTTTAAAATTTTTCGAACGTCTATTGCGATTTTGATTTTCTTAATAGCATTAACACCAAAGGCGCAATATAAATACAGTTTCCTTGAAACATTTGAAATACACTACATATTGTGTCCTAAATTTTCATAAGTGCTCAAGCAGAATTTTATATAGCTAATAGGGTAAAGTATTTTTGAAATTTTTTTTGGAATTTGTGTCAAAAATCGAGTTTGCCAGTCTTTTTTGAGTATTCTTAACAGCTTTGCCGAAAACAGTGATTTTCTTCACCTTTAAAGAAATTATTTAAAAGAAAAATCTCCAAGCTTTATTTTTGTGTGCATCTACTGTAAGTTTTTGCAATGAATTTGCTTATTTAGGTACCCTTCATTACAATTTTCCGTAATTTTGTCATAAATTTTGTAAGTTACACTTTATAACTTTTAACATTTTTATGAAGATGAAAAAAAAAACTAACAGCACAGTTTGAAAATATTCTTTTACCGTTCCTGAGTTATACTGGGTTTCAGCTTTAAACCCAGTTTATGATATTATAAATAACTCATACCCAACAAACAATTTAAAATCAAACTTTTGCTTTGCTTTAAAATCATTTATTGCAGTTTTTACGACGTAGCTCTATGCCCTGCAAAAAATTCGAAAACCAAGTTTCAGAAGTTGTGACATTGATGTAAGTGTTATCCATTACCAATACGTCAAGATTTGATTTTACTTAAGACCAGCATTAAGACATGCAACAAAAAAAAAAAAAAAAAACTATAAAGAATTGCTTCATTTAAGTCTTATCTTTTTTGAGTGATAGATCTAAGCCCTATCCAACGGTAAAAGCTTCAAGGGCTATTAATCGGGCTTGCAGAATTAAAAATATGAATTTTTTTAAACCAGCTGCAAGCTTGCATAGACAATTAAAAACTTGATGCTTTGCTTGAATATAGTTCATTTATTTTAAGAGAAAATATCAAAAATTAGTACCTCTGTCAATGCTCACGATACACTTGTCTCTATGATCTTATGCTGGGTACACACAATGCAACCTACATGCAATCTGTTCCAATGCAACCTCAAAATATCAAAGCGTTTTGATGTTGATGTAATCTAGAATGAATTAAAATGAATTTAATTCACTAGATTGCGTAAACGCGTTGCATAGTGTGTACCCAGCATTAGTCTTTAAAAACAGTTGGATAACTACAAAATTATTAATGTAGCAGTTGCACGCGCCAAATTCGACTACCTTAGCTTTTTTTATGAACATATCGACACCCCCGGTAGGCTAGCTAGTAGTGAGCTAGTCTATCAACCCCGGGGTTGCGGGTTCGATTCCCGCCAGAGACTCTGGTTTCATTCCTGCAGACAAGCGTCAAGTTTCGCGGGGATTAGCATTATTAAAAAAATAAAAAAAAATAAAAAAAACCCAAACATTGAGTTGAATGGCAACAAATCTACATACGCCAAGCAGCGAGAATAATGTAGTAAATTTTAATAGAAGACAACCTTAAAAATAAAGAAATTCAAGGATTTATTTTCGAAACCAGCCTTATTCTTTTTTGATTGATGTTTTAAAAACAGATCCAGAAAATTGAGAAGCCAATAAGTCAATTCAAGATGCAAAGAACAAAGTTAATTAAGCATTTATAAGTTGTTAATGATGTGTCAGAACGTGGTGTGACTTTGGCTAACATTTTCGTCAATGTCACAACTTCTAAAACAGATTTTTAAAACCACAATAAATGATTTTAAAACAAAACAAAAAAAAAAAAACAATTTGATTTTAATTTGTTTGTTGGGTATGAGCAATAATATCATAAACTGGGTACATATAAATCTGAAAACCGGTATGACTTAAGGTGGAAGTACATAACACTTTATTGTTTACTTATTTGTGCAATAAAAATGGGTTCGAAAGTGTATCAAGATTTTGTTATTTTATTGAATTTATTCTTTTTATACAAATATTGTATGTTTTTTAAGCTCTTCAATAAGTTTTTCTTTCATGCTTCACAAATTTGTTAAATTATCCTTTTTATTGTCAGCTGATTACTTGTCAAAAATACACAACGCGTTAAAAAGTTCAAAGTTAACCAACTTTCTGGCGCAAACGCGTCAAAATATTTTGCATGTAGCTTGTTCTATGAAAATACACTAGCTAAACTTTTTTTGACAGAAGACGACAGAGCGCGCGCGCACTAACGCGTGTTATGTACTTCTACCTTTAGGAACGGTAAGAGCAAATTTAAAAATATTTAAAAATATCGGTCATATTCATAAAAAATTCTTATTTTAAGTTTAAATGTATGAAATAACCATGAAACGCTTTATATCTTATAAACCTCTTATAGAGGTTTATAAAAAAGCGTATTCATAAAAGTACAATAACAGCTTTTTTAATATTAACTGTTTGTAGCGAATTTATGTTTAAGTATGGCAACTTTTTTTACGTTTTGTTGCCATTTTATTGCTAGTGATACATGAGACTTCTATTCGGTTTACATGATATTCTATAATTAATCCCAGCGGTAAATATTGAAAGGACCGCAAGTGGCAGGCCTTTTTGAAGGCCTCTATACTCCTTTCTAAAAGATTCGCTCCGCATGATATCCAGCCTTTAGAAGTATGCCTTCTAGAAGGCATAAACTTCTTTTTAAAGACCTTCTGAAATATTCAGTACACATTCGTTACTCTCTTCTTTGAGAAGGGAGAAAGGAAGGTGTTCAGTTTTATTTACTTTTTATTTTTAGTGACCTTCCTTACTCCCTTCTTTGGGAAGGGATCGAAGTTGTTTTTAAAGGAAGTGTGGAAGGCCTTGCGCCCAATGACAACCTGCGTAAAAAATAAATCAGTATGGAATGCGGCGAGATGGGCTTCTGACTGCTTGTGACTGCTAAATAAGGCCTTCTATTAGGCCTCTTTACTCATTATAGTTACCGCTGGGATATATATCTATCTTCTATATATATAAAACAGGATGTGTGTATGTATGTAACGTATGGACTCCAAAACGGCTGGTCCGATTTTGATGAAATTTTCAGGGAATCTTCAACATATTCAGGCGGGTGACACTGCGGTCTGCGGGCGGAGCGGCGTGGCAAAATCCAATTTTCATATTGCACCACCAATAAACGATTATTTCTTTAAAATGATCGCCATTAATACGAAAGAAAATTTTGCCCCGCCCACTTTTTTCGAATAAATTAAAATGAGAAAACGGCTCCATCAATTTGACAAATTTCTCTTTCAAATGTTCGTATTGACCAATTTTAAGTTTTTATCGAAAGAAAAATTTACCACGCCTACTTTTACGCCCACTTTTTCTATTAAGCGCATAACTTGAGAACGGCTTGACCGATTTTTTCTTTAAAATTATTGCCATGGTCCAACTAAGGTTTTTACGGAAATAAAATTTTGCCCCGCCCACTTTTTTCGATTAACCCTTAATCAAAAAACGGCTCCATCGATTTCACAAATTTTTCTTTCAAATGTTCGTATTAATCCATTTTACGTTTTCATCGAAAAAAAATGTACCACGCCTACTTTTACGCCCACTTTTTCTATTAAGAGCATAACTTGAGAACGGCTTGACTGATTTGGACGATTTTTTCTTTAAAATGATTGCCATGGTCCTACTAAGGTTTTTACGGAAAGAAAATTTTGCCCCGCTCACTTTTTTGATTTACCTTAAATCAAAAAACGGCTCTATCGATTTGACTAATTTTTCTTTTAAATGTTCGTATTAATCAATTTTACGTTGTCATCTAAAGAAAAATGTACTACGCCTACTTTTACGCGCATTTTTTCTATTAAGCGCATAACTTGAGAACGGCTTGACCGATTTGGACGATTTTTTTCTTTAAAATGATTGCCATTGTCCAACTTAGGTTCTTACGGAACGAAAATTTTGCCCCTCCCACTTTAACGCCCACTTTTTTCGATTTACCTAAAATCAGAAAACGGCACAATCGATTTGTCTAATTTTTCTTTCAAATGTTCGTATCTCTTTAACGGATTTTAAAAATCGAACGCAATTATTTCTCCTAAATTGGACAGGACAACGTCTGTCGGGTCAGCTGGTTTTTGTATAATTTACAATCTTAAAAGATATTCTTATAATATAAAAATACATATTATTTTAGTATCTGAACAAAATTTTGCCGAAAGTTATTAATAAAATGTTTGTTTGGACCTTTTTTTAAAAATACGATAAGAAAGTATTCGAACGAAAAGTTTCTTTACTTTTAATTAGCATCACTATTATTTTGATTGCTTATTTTTCTTTTTTTTTCAATATTTTGAACAACAATTCGTTCTTTTAAACATTAAAACAAACTAATTGCAATAATTTTAAAAATAATAAAAGAGAATATCTGCATTTGCCTCTGAACGCGTTCATTTAAATCATATAACAAATTTTGAAAATATTTTACAATATGTATAACTTTAAATTGGTTGTCTAAAATAAAAATAAAAAAAATTAATTAAATGTATTAAACATCTCCATATTAATAAATAAAACGTTTTTGCCATTATTTTAAAACATATTTCACAAAAATAATATCATAATTTTTGCATTCATTTATCAAAATGTAACTTTACTTTTGGTATAAAGAAGGGTAAATCCAACAATAAATGTTCTTACTTTATGAATGGTTTATTAAAGGTTTAATAGACTATGTTTCGTTTATGAATACAACTTTAGCAATTTTTCCTTAAATATGGTTAATTAATCATTAATAAGTTTTTATGAATACGGCTGTTTGTTTCTTGATCTTCCAAACTGCGGTGTTAATTTTTTTAATGTTCGTTAAAATTTTAAAAGTTATAAAGAGGTTTTTATAAAAGTTATGGAAAAGTTACGAAAAATTGTAATATTGGGTACCTAAATGAGCAAATTCATTGCAAAAACTAAAAGTGAATGCACACAAAACTAAAGCTTGGACATTTTTCTTTTAAATTATTTCCTTAAAAGTGAATAAAATCGTTGTTTTTGATAAAGTTATCAAGAAAATAATTAGTATTGTGGTTATTTTGTTGAACTATTTATGGTTTTTAATCCAAATTTTTAATATTTTTAATTAGGCTTAAGTTCATGAAATTTAATTTTTATTAAATTATTTTTATGAAGAAAGGAATTTTACAACATGAAAATTAATTAAAATTGTTATTGATAATCTTTCATTCTTGACGTGGCTCGGGCTCGAACCCTGGCCGGCAGGTTACCATGCGATCGAAACATGTCATGGTAACCTGCCGGCCAGGGTTCGAGCCCGAGCCACGTCAAGAATGAAAGATTATCAATAACAATTTTAAGTAATTTTCATGTTGTAAAATTCCTTTCTTCATAAGTTATCAAGAAAACTCAAAAAAAAAAAAAAACCGGCAAACCTGATTTTTGGCAAAAATTCGACTGGAGCGACCTCTAAACCTCTTCCGAACAATCTGAAAAATCTCAAAGTTGTTTACCCTATAAGCTTTTAAATTTTGTTTGAGCCCTAAAATTGTTTTTTTTTCTGTGTACAATAAACATAAGTACACAGAAAAAATTATTAGTAGTTTTCTATCAATCAAAAAAATGATTTAAAAAGTATTTAAATTTAATTAATGTGATAATTGAATCAATTTTTTTTTTTTTTTTGTTGAATGAAAATTAAAAATATAATTTTGATATAATTAACATTTTAGTTGTTTTTAAATAAATTTTGAATTAAAAAATTAATTAAATAACAAAAAATTATTTCGTTTAAAACAAAATAATTCAAACTTGTGAAATTGTTGTTGGAAATTGTCGAAATCAATAAACACGTTGTTTGAAACGGCAAAGTTTTTTTTAAACATTTTTTTTAATTAAATTTAAAAATGTTATTTATTGAGAAAAAAATATTCGAAATATTAAATTTTTACAATTTTTAGTAATCAATATAATCATTTTGGTAATAGGTGCAAAATCAACAAATGGGTTGCTTGATTATATGAATTTGGAACAAATTTGGTGATTATAGACAATTTTTAATTTTTTCTGTGTATGTTTAGAATTATCAATATGTATTTCAATTGGGTATATAATTTCGCTTAGTCAAATTATTTTTATCGCTTCCGTCTTCATATTTTTTAATGACTTCCATTTGATCCATACGTGGGAAAAATGTTTCTCAGATAGCAGTCTATTATTGGACATACAAATAAGTTTTCGCTGTTTTATTTTTTCGTTTTATACCCTCCACAGGTTACTACGTCATTTCATGTACAACTTTTTTAATATTCGTCTAAGATCCCACAAAGTATAAATATTCTGGATCCTTGAGTAATTATTAGTCGATTTAGCCAAGTTCATCTGTCCATCTGTTTTCAACAAATTGGTCTGAAACCTTTTCTTGTTGTCCTAAGTAAATACAATAGTACGTTAAAGATCACAAATGTGGAACCACCTCCCTAAAGAATTTATATTTTTTGTTAAAAATAAACTAGCATAAGTTGGTGATAGAATGCACAGATCCTCATTTAATTTTGCACAAATTTGTTTTATATGACTGGAAACCATACAATTACATTTTCTAAAGATCAGTACATAAAATGTGTCAGTTTCAGTGCCCCTGTAGGCTAGCTAGAAGTGAGCTAGTCTATCAGCCCCGGGGTTGCGGGTTCGATTCCCGCCAGAGACTCTGGTTTCTTTCCTGCAGACAAGCGTAGAGCTTCGCTGGGATTAGCATAGGGAATTAAAAAAAAAATTAAAAAAAAAAAAAAAAAAAAAAAAAAAGTTAAAAAAGACCTATGGATGAAAAAAAAACGATTTTAACTTTTTTTGGTGATTCTTTCTAATGCTCCTAGATGGGTCAAATGGATGACCAACCCCACTGTATTTTTCATCTCAATCATTAATTTCTAACATATCAACTCCATTCCTTAAGGGGCTCCCATACAAAATATTCAATGCAGACTAGAAATATATTGAAGAAAAATTTCCATAAATGCCCGGGAGTCGCCGCTTGGGGATTGAAATGTATGACCGGCCGCAATTAGTTTTTTGTCCTTAACATTTTTTTGAGACATACTTGCCCCTTATCACCACTTCTAAGGGGGGCTCCCATACAAATATTGCGTTTTATGAAATTCTTAAATTAAACTTTTGTAAATAAAGTCAAAAGTTGCTTACATATATGTTTGTTTGAAAATAATTCGGCAATAATTTTTTCTGTGTATTCTAATCATTTATAGCTTGTTTTATTTGCAAAAAAATAATTTTTTTCAAAAAAAAAAAAAAAAATATGTTTCTAAAACGACTGCTAGAAAAAAAATTTTAGGAAATTTTATTGCGGAATTTTTCAATTAGCTAAAGCGTTTTTGATTTACACGAACATATCGACGCCTTTGCGCGAAATTATCGTATGTTACAAAAACCAAATTTTACAGGACAGACATTTTTCTACTTTTCTCTGCATTCGCTTGCAATATAAGAATGAAAATATGCATTCAATTTTTGGGGCAACGAAGTGAATTTCGCCTACAATATTTTGTCAGGCGACGTCTCTTTGACTGTAGAACAAGATTGCATCAAAACCTCAATATCAAAAAAATTGGCATATACGATAATTCCGCGCAAATAACGGTATATCTCGAATACCAGAGCTGACCTAAAACGGCTAGCGTGTCTAAAAAAAGTGTAAATTTCTATCACAGTCTCATTAACCATAGGCCCGATGCAAAGCCCAGTTTTGGAAAAAACACTTTTGTACTCCTAAAACCATAAAAAGGAATGCTATTGAAGTAAAATTAGTTTGATAATTTCGTAAGATTAGAAACCACTTCGCCAAATTCTGTAAAGCCATGGGCGCCATATTAAGATCACTCTGGAAAATCATTTAAGTACGATGAAACCCGTAACAAATATATTTCTTGTGGTAAAATTTGGTCTAATTTAGCCTTATATGGCTGTAATGTAATTATAATTATGGGTCCCATATGCAGCGGCCATCCGGAAAGCAATTTAAGAAGCATTCAGCTTAAAAAAGATTTTACTACTGCGTTGAAATTTGGTCTAGTTTAGGGATTTTAGTACTAGAAATAAGTCTACCGAATTTTGTGATGAACAATCCATAATTATCGGTAGCTTCAATATAAAATCCCCTCTTAACAATCACTTTAGTATGCCTAATAATAATTCTGAAACAAATCATGATATTTTATTTAAATGAAACAAAGAACTATAATACCCCCAATAAAAAATTGTGCTTCGAGCGAAGCAGGTTGCTATTAGATTTACCCACTGAATGTTTTTTACAGTTATTTTTTTAAGTATTCTTCCTTACATACCTGCTTCGTAGTAAGGGAATGCCATGGCGCTTGAAATTTTATTTTTTTTTTATAAAACTTTGTTAAGAGTTCGTTCACTTACTTTACTGCATCTCTGTATGTCTTATTGCATAGCGCATAATTACGCGCTTTTTTTTTAAATGTACTATTAGTGCTTCGCAAAATGATTAAATTTTTTATTGGTACTGCAACGTCAGGTTTTATTAAGATTGGCTTATAAAGGGTGGTCCAACCAAAACGCTTAAAGTTAATGGCAAATATAACAAAAAGTTTTCCGAGAATTATGAGATCTATGACAATTATGTGTAAAACAATATATCGGCCAAATGCTCGCCACGGCTTTGGTGGCATACCTCTATCCGATGGTCCATATTTTCAATGCCTCTGAGATATTATTGAGGTTCAATGTCATAAATGTGCTTACTTATCCAATCTTTTAGCTCTTCCAATTCTCCCGATTGTGGACACATTTTGTCGATTATTGACCAAAAAAATCACGAAGTGCACGAAATGCATTTTGATGTGAACGCTAATTTTCGTAAAACGGCTTCAACAATCTTAACGAGCTGCTCAATTGTGTACCTCTCCAAGGTGGAATTTGTCAACCATAGTGATTTTAGGACTTTCCTTAACAAAGCTAAATCTTTCGCTAACGCACTTTCTTTGGCGAAAAATTTGATTCCAATAAAAACCGAGTTATATGGGTACTCCCCATATACTGGATATTGTTGACCGATATCTAAAAAGCATTGGCTCGAGTTATCTTTGGCGGCATAGCGGACGGCATAAACTTGACAATTCTTTCCATTACTGATATGAACGGAGCCACTGTGCAAAATAACTTTTAAAAATCAATAAATCTTACTGTGTTACAGACGTCAGATTGAGTTAATTTAATCACAGGCACTAATTTTGTTTCAAGTATTTATGTCTCAATAAATTTATTTATGTTTATTCGTTATTATTGCTTTTTCAAGAAATTTAGAAATACGAATCTCATTCGCATTTATGTGTGATTTAAGTGAAAAAGAAGAAAAAATAAACAAGTCATGGAAAAAAAATTATCAAGATTTTACGAAAAGTAATTGTTGTAGTTTTCGCTGCTGATGTTGACTGTGAATTATTTATTTATAAATAAATTGTAAACAAAATTAAAAAAATAAAAACATGCTTTAAAAGTCAGGGTTCGGCTAACGAAAAGTAAATAAAGGAAAATTCTTAACAAAATCTATTCTGAATCAAATTGTTTAATAAAGATCGTATTAACATTATTCAACTAACGTTGGAACTTGTGCATGCACCATTTTGTTTGTTAGTAAGAGGTGTAGCGAAGAAAACGGGGTTGAAAGAGTTGCACGACGTTCCAGGGATAAGCATTTTATTCGTTTTTGTTTTCTTTTATTTTCGCTTTAAAATGTGATTTTATTCTAAATTTTGTCAAGAAAAAACGCCGGCTTTTTTGTTCAAAACTAAATCTATATTTGATGATTTGTTAGAGTTTACTAATAATAAACAGTGTTCGAAAATAAACTGTTCATAATTGAGCGTTCGGCTCACACACCAAATAACGATATCTATTTGTTTAGTGATTGTGTAGACGAACACAACCCTTAATACCGTTCGTAACTATTTTCAAGAAAGAGCCGAACATAATATAATGTTCTGTTCTTCGTTAAAAAACTAGAACAATTGTAGTGACACTGTAGACAAACATTAAAGTTTAATGTTCTACATATAATGTTTCTTTTTTTACATTGATAAAGAACGGAACAAACAAAAAATTGTAGCAACGACTGCAGCACGAACAGCTTGCTTGTGTATTGTGTAAATGTTTTGTTTGTGTAAAACATTTTTGCTGGCGATTTGTTTTTTTTTCTCGTATGTGTATTTTGTTTTTGTAAAAAATGTTTGGTTTTGTCTTTACCAGCCAAAAGCGACAAACATTAATGAACAGAACTGAACACAATGAAGTTTATGGTTTGAAAAAGAAACCGAACGGAATTAAATGTTCTCATCTTTTGTTGAGTGGGATATGAACAGTATTTTTGTGTTTGAAGGAAGACAAGCACTTTTTTTAGTGATTTTCTACAAAAACACTATTTAGTGTTTGTGTTTTCCACAAATCTACCGAACCAAACTCTAAGGAGCGATATTTAATGTTTATTTTCGAACACTGATAATTATGTCGAAAAGTGAGCGCAGTATGACAGCTTGATTAACATCTTACCCTTTCGAAATTTCATCAAATTTATATATTTAGCTTTGCTCAATTTGTTAACGAAATAAAAAACATTTTTCTTCCCTGGCAATAAGAAAATGTAATTTTTATTTATTTGCAAGCTTATAAGTTTTTGTTGTTGCTTTGTTTTTCATATTAAAACAATTTTGAAACCATGTGATTAGATTACAAACAACTATTGAAATCAATGTTACATTAAGGCCCGTTTTCACGACTTACCCATGGCTAAATGAATTATTTTATCAGCCGTATAAAAAGTGTTTCATAATTTTAACGTTCCTCTAACCTAAAGTGAACGATAAAATATAGAAATGTTCATCCTACCAAGAAGGTTAAAGGAAAGTTGTAATAATGGAACACTTTTTATACGGCTGATAAAATTCTACCTTTGCTATCGGTAAGTTGTGAAAACGGGGTAAGTCTGTTATAGTGCAGCAATACTAGGAACTAGGGTCACCTTTAAAATTTATTAAATGGTCGTACCTTGTTTTATTTAAAAAATTATTAAACTTTGTCTTAAAGTAAGCTTTACACGAGAACATAGAACTTGCTCTAATGAGAAAGAATCTTTTTCTTTCTTTTTTAAAGTTTTATAATAAATTAAAAAGATTTTGAAAAGTTATTTTCGGGAATACAAAGTTTATTTTTAATACGATTTCCGTATGACGTGCTAAATTCCCAATTTTTCATATTTGATAAATATACTGAAATATATTGTTGAGGGAAAGCAACTCTCCTCTCAATAAGTCCAATGTTAAGCGTGCTGTGTGGCATGTGGCACCGTCTTGTTGAAACCACATGTCATGCAAGTCAAGCTCTCGCATTTTGGGCAAAAAAAAGTTGAATATCATCTCACGGTAGCGCTCACCATCCACAGTTACGTTACGATTCGTATCATCTTTGAAGAAGTACGGTCCAATGATGCCACCAGCTCATTAACCGCACCAAACTGTGACTTTTTCTGGATGCATTGGTAGCTCTTGCAATGCTTCTGGCTGATCTTCACTACAAAATCGACAATTCTGCTTATTAACGTACCCATTGAGCCAAAAATGAGCTTCGTCGCTGAACACAAGAATCGCGCGATGAACTTTCTTAACAGAGCACGCATTTTGATAATTAAATTCAATAATTTGCAAGCGTTGTTCGTTTGTAAGACGATTCATGGTTAAATTATAGACCAAACTGAAGATGTTTGACAGTGAAACAAAACACGAAACGTGCGTCAGCTGTTTAAACCAGTGTTGCCAAAAAGATAATTGCTAATAAATCACCCGATATTTTAATGCAAATTCATTTTTTTTTGGAATCCGTTCGCATAAGACTCTCATTCATCTTAAACTACCTTTTTACGTCAATATAAGAATTTAGCGACCATCCATAAAATTCGTTTAAAGCCTGGTACTCTGTTCAACATTTCACGTGAAATGCTGTCAAAACAAATATGAAAAAAACGTGTGCGGAATATCAATGAAATAATGTTAATAGAGTTGTACTCTTTTAATTTTGTAAAAAAGTTCCGAAATGTTTCTGGCAACATTTTTTTAACAACTGCGAAATAATGTAAGCTGCACTTATTTCACGTGGAATTTTAAGCAAAAACAAAAAAGTATGAACTGATTACACTGCTTTACAAATTTTTAATTTGGAAAATTACCAAGAACGCCACGTGCCTAGATAAGTTAATTTTGACCTCCTGAACACGAAAAACGCTGTAATTTTTTTTTCAATAGTTTAGTTTTTTAGATAACGGTACTTTTGTGTTTTTCGGTGTATGGTCCCACTCAAACCCTTGTATAGCCCAACCGAATCCCATATAAAATTCCGCCTTTTTTTAACCATCAGTTTTAACGTATTTAAAAAAAACGGAATTTTATATGAGATGAAAAATATTGTCGTTCCACAAAATCCTTAATAAAAACTTTATTTTTCATCCGATTTTTTTCAAATTACGCTTAAAATGTTGGTAACAAAATAAACTATTTGGTTAAAAAATAAAACATTCCAGATATTTACTATAACGTAAAAAAAAAAAACGAAATAAAAATGAAAAATTTTGAAAAAAACGTAAAAAATAGGCAAATTTCGAACTTTTCGGTTGGGCTCCACAAGGGTTTGAGTGGGACCATACACCGAAAAACACAAAAGTACCGTTATCTAAAAAACTAAACTATTGAAAAAAAAAATTACAGCGTTTTTCGTGTTCAGGAGGTCAAAATTAACTTATCTAGGCACGTGGCGTTCTTGGTAATTTTTGGCTGTAAACCAGTGTTATTAAATAAGAAATAAAAATTAAAATTTTTTAATCCATATTAACTTCCTTTTTTCTTAATTTTTTTATTAAAATAAATTATTTTTTGTAAAATACATGTGGGATTTGTTTACATTCGCAAAACAATGTTGTATACTTTGCAGGAATAAAATCGTCAAATTGTACAAACTCGCATGATAGGTAACATTTATACATGTCAAAATTTTCGTGTGAAATAATTAATGTTGCTCAACATTTTTCACGAATTTGAACACAGTACTAGGCTTAAGACAAAAATTTCTCATATATCGCACCTTATCAACAAGAGGGTATCAACTCAAAATTTTTATTTTTTCACTTTTTGGAAAAAACCGGCACGTAACATTCATATCTACCCGCTGTTTAAATATCGTGCTATTTTGTCTTCTTTTTGGTAATGAAAAGTTCGGTTTAAAAATTATTTTTCATATGAATGTAATGTAAAATTAAAAATTGTTTTGCTTCTACTGAACATTTTTAAATTTTAAGTTAATACCCTCTTGTTGATAAGGTGCGATATGTATGTATATAGTGTACCTATTATATATGGGCGTACTGCATTACATTAATACTGTATTGTGTATAGCAGTAGCCAGTAAAAAAATATTGTTTTTTGAATTTGTTTCAGTAATAAGTAAAAACTGTCGGATTACTGAATTTTCTTCAGAAATCAGTAAAATTGTACTTGTAACTGAATTTTTTTTATGCATTATTTTGTTACTCAAATAACTCCTTTATTAAACTTAACATTATTATTATAATGACATTCTCTTTTCCCTTCTCTCCTTAAAGCTCAAGACTTCACGAGTCAAACTTGACGTATGTGAACTGGCAATTAGAGGTTTTCTCATGCATGGTTTTTAATGCAAATGTTTTAACAACGCTTTTATAACAGCAAATCATGTCAGTTTGCAAACATTCACAATAGAGAGAGAAAAAAAATAGATTTTTATTTTATTTTTAACAATTGTTTTTTATGTTTTTTTTATCGTTTTAGTAAATAAATTGAAATACCCCGTTAATTCGTATTTATTTTATTTCAACCCCGTTATTTTGAAACCCCGCTAAATCGAAAACCCCTATAATTTGTAAGAAATAGCCGGTCCCTTGCGATTAAGAATTTTCGGGAGTCCACTGTATTATACAATTTTTAAATATTTCGTTTTTAAATAATCCGTTTTTGGTTGTTAGGCATATACATTTTTAGGTCAAATATTCAAGTTTTTAATGCAGTTTCCCTGTTAATAACTTTTTTAAAAAGTTATTTGAAACTATTTTATTACTTCAACTAAAAAAGTTTTGAAAAAAAACATTGAAAAAAATTGTATATTTCTTTTTTAAAACATCATTATTCTGGTATAAAGAACCATAAGGTATCTCTTATCACATAAATAAATCGTATGATTTAATTTTTACTGACTCAGGCCACGCTTACGTATAGTTTTAATTAAGACTTCGTATTTTCTTGTTGTTGAAACTGTGAAGGCCTGTCAGTTCAAAGTTCACGTGAATCTTATTTATCAGAAATCTTCCTCAATAAATCACTACGATTTTAAATTCGTACAAAAAAAAAGTAGACGTAATATTTTTTCAATTTTTTTTATTTGTTTGCTAATAAATGTAATTGAAAGTGCTATTTTTATCTTACGTTGTTTGCATTAGTTCACACTTTGCTTGTGTCTGCAATGTCATCCATTCAGTAACTACTCTTTTCCGCCTCAAAACTTTTCCAGCATGTGTTTTTGTATTTGATTATTTATCATCTTCTAGACATGTACTTTTAAGCATACACATGTACATTTATACCCTTCAGCACAGGTACACATAAGTTTGTCATTCCATTTGATCATTGATCTTAGACCCTATATACTATATACTGGGTCCTTATGAGCTCCGAAGCTGATTTTACGATGTCCGCCTGTCTGTTGAAACGGGGTTTCGGAAGACGCCAGAAATGATGGAGACTAGGTTGTTATATTTATATGTTACATTTGCTCAGCCAGGTAAATCCATAAATGACTGTTCTAAGAGAAAAACACTATTGTTTTTTTTTAAAATTTATTTTGCCATTTTTTTACATAAAAAATTCCTAATTTGCCTCTTAAATAAAGAAATGTGTTTGAACGCAAATATATAGTCAATATAAATTTTTTTAAGCTTTATTTTTTTTTTTTTTTTGAAAATGTCTGTTATTGGGTGAGTGTTCTAAGACGTTGTATTACTTTAGGTTAAGGGTATTTCGGTTCGGCACAGCCGAATATAGAACTTTTACTTGTTTTAGTTATCATTATTAGCATGACAACATCATTATTATTGTTATTATCAAAATCATTATTTTAACAAACAACGTCATTACTTGGACAGGCAGACAGACGGAAAGCAAAAACAAAATTATTAAAAAGTCATTTAGAGCACCAGTTTGTGTTTGTAAATAAAACTTTTCCATTATCAAGTGGATGCATGATTTTTTTTAAGCTTGTTGTTGTTTTTTTTAGAACTTGTTAATTTGGATTTTAACGTTTTCGTAAAATGTTCTTGTGTTCTTTTGAATTTTAAAACTATCATTTCGTTTACTTAAGAAAATGAAACTATTTCAATTGAGCATTCGCCCCGTGATGAAAAACATTTAGGGTTTATTTATTGCTCGCACTATTACGATGATGAGGTGTTAAAGTATGAATAAATTTATAGATACGAATCACTGTTGGGATTGTACCGTCTCAATGGCAGAATTGTACCAAATCGACATAAATTGTACAAAAATTTCGCTATAAAATAAAAAAGCATAACAATTTTTTTTAATAAAAACAAAACAAGTTATAAATTATATATTATATATAAATTGATACTCTACACCACAGTATATACAGAAAAATTTTCGAGAGTGAGGCAATCGTTGACCCGCCAGAACAAAATTATGTTATGAGGTTAAGATTTATGTAAGAGTTTTTCTGTCGATTATTGTTAAGATATCTTCACCTACTATATGAGATTTGTTTGCCTTTAAATCATTTTAGGAAGGGGGTTTATATGGTACCGATGGTTAGTTTTGGACCAATCAGCGATTCCAATAAAAAATGTTAAGATAATTTAGATTGCAATAAAATAAGTCTAATCCAAATTTAATCTAAAAACCAACGTAAAAGGATCGTTTATAGGCACAAACACTACTCCGGGAAGAAGTATGGGGACACGTGAAATTAAAGACCGATTCTCACCATTTTTAGGAGGCTTTGTCCTTATGTTCCAAATTTCATCGCATTACCTTAAAAATGTCTACCTATACTTTACGGAGAAGGTTACATGGACAGACAACCAGAAAGCCAACCGGACGGAGGGAAATCGTTAAATCGACTCGGAAAGAATTATATTGTAGTGTTACACGCATGAGCACAATCGCAAATACCTTCTCCTTTCTTGTGGTGTCGATATACAAATTAAGAAAAACCTAAATTTGTCTATTTCTCTTTTTTCTTAAAGGCAGACACAAACTTAGACACTTGGTTTGCAGTTTCACCAAAACAATCGACTAAAGTGGCGATTTGGAGACACTTAATCCTAGGGTTCTAGAGGGATACGAGTACATATATATCTGTATGTACATATGTAGTTTATATGTTAGTATAATATCCGAACATTAATTAACAATAATACAATTTCCGGTAGTTCTGATCACGGATGTTTTTAAAATTTTATTATTGCAAAAAAAAAGCAAGTTAATCCACCTCAAAAAAATAATAAAACTTCGTATTTTTTTTTAAATTTTACCAAATAGGGATGAATTGTACCAGTGTACCAAAGATGTTTGAATTGTACCAAATTAGGTACAGTTGTACCACAAATCCCATCAGTGATACGAATATGTTGTAAAAAGCTAATGTCTGAAGGTAAATTAGAGTTTCCCTTATAAACAAAATTACAAATACAAATTGTTGTGTTACTTGTTTAAACAGACCAGAGGTTCTGAAGGCAATATATCGACAGACCACAATTAGACCAGCTGAAAAATCCCGATTGGATGGAAATATATAGACGGATTAATAAAATTGTGTGTTTATGATATGAACTAAGTTTTATCTTTTTTCTGCACTTTCGAGCATAGCAGGATGTAACCACTGTGCTTATCGAATAACGTGCTGAATACATCTCGTTTTGTTTACAACATCTCCTTCAAAATGCAGGCTTTATGTTTCAGGTTGGTTTCTGCATATTCCAGACATGTGTCATCAAACCCATGGCCAAATTAGAAGCAGGTCTATTTAGTCAGTTTCAACGGTTTTCGTTTGTAATCGGAAATAAAACTGCACAAAAATACATAAGCGGTCTGATTATGAAGCTCATTGTATTCGCCGTAGCCGTTTCTAGAAAGTCAAGTTATACACACCTTTAAATGCAAAAAGTCTTTACAGACCTGGTTGAACCCCGTAGGGTTAAAGGCATACGAAAATATCCGTAACACCTTAATTTAGCATTAAATAATTTTGACAAAAAAAGTTTCAAAATCGTTTTGTCATTTCGCCTTTTTTAACGGTCCAAGTTTTGTTAGGAGTAGAACAACTTTTTTGGTCTTTTACTTTTATACCAAACTTTCTTCATAAAATTTCATAAATCGCAATATCTATTTTTTTATCTTTTGTGTCGTTAAAACATAAAATTTTTCTAGTCTTGACTCACTTGCTGGCCATATCGTATGACTTTAATTAATGATTTTATTTATTTTTAAATTTTTGTTTTGTTTATTCGCCTGATATAATTACCATTCTATCAACATTAAGTTATAAATAAATAAAAAAATAGAAATCTCCTAATTAAAAATTTTCGAAACAAAAAAAAAAAAAAAAAACAAGTAAAAAAACTATGGTGCGATAAGAACAAAAAATCATGTAAATACTGTTTTGAAGAAATAAATAAATATATTTTGTGGGCTTGGCACTTCTCCACATTCGCCCACATTTTGTCAAAGGTTGTGTATTGATAAATAATATGCTTGTACCTAATTTGGAAACTTTTGCTCGTGCCGTTCTCCAGATATAAAAAAACAATAACAACAATGGATTTATGGGTTAAATAAGAGGCTTTCGGGGTCTTTGCTCATATCTCAGCCTTTTGTGGGCCGATCAATTACAAAGTTTAACGGTCTATGATTATACTTTGCACTAATAAAGTTAATAAAAGTCGTGATTTTTTACAAGCTCTCATAAAGGGTAATAAAAAAAGGGTTTATCTAGGTTAGGAACTAAGCTGCCTTTAAGAAATATTTTCGAAATTTTCTGCTTTTTTCGAATTTGTGACACAATAGAATTATCAGGAAAATTTGCGATTGAGTTTTCTGGATTTAAAACTAGTTAACAGGCTTCAATGGCAAGAAAATCGAAAAAATTTTAAAGTCTTGAAAAACCACTATACAATTTAAATTCTATGGAGAGGTTTTTTTAAAAAAATTTTTTAGTAAAAATTTAGATTTTTGAAAAGTACCTAGGTTTGACCTTTTTTTGTCGCAAATTTGTGTTTTGACGGATTGCATTACAAAATCGGGTACGTCGTTCCAAAGTTACGATACGATGTAAAGATCAGCCTTTTCAAAAATCTCAATTTTCAGAAAAAATTTTTTTAAAAAAAACCTTACGATAGAATTTGAAATAATGATGATTTTTGCAGTTAGGTGACTATAACGGATCAAAAAAATAAAGTGTTTTTTCAAGCCCTTTTTGGCTGTTGACCGAAGGAAAATGACCTTCGAGATGCCCACCGAGCTTTTCTTTTTTTTTTGAAAATTATTTAAAAACGACTCAAGCAAAAAACTTTGAAAATAATTTTAAAATCATTTGAAAATGGTTTTCAAATGTGGAACATAAATGAAATTGTATGTATGTATGTATATATATTTTTTTTTTAATTTAAATTCATTATTGATTTAAATAAATTGTCAACTAAATATTCGGCATCATAGCTGCTGCTGAAAGATGAAATTGCTTTCTTTCGTCCTCAACTTCTTGGAAAGACGAATCAAAACGCAAGATGTTAATTGTATATAAAACAAAAAGTTTTCAAAGAATTATCTTAATCTTTTTTATTAGAATAGAAGGATCTATGACAGTTATGTGTGCAACAAAATGTCGGCCAATGCTTGCCATGGCTTCGGTGGCATACCTCTATCTGATTGTCCATATTTTCAATGGCGTCTTGAGGTTCAATTAGCTCTTGAATTGTTCTTTGCTTATTGACTTAAATTTTTTCCATTAAATATCCCCAAAGAAAGAAGTACAAGGGTGCCAAAACACCTAGATCGTGACGGCCAATTAACATCGCCATGACGTGAGATAACATGGCCATTGAATGTCTCTTTCAAAAGAGCAATTGTTTCCTTGGCTGTGTGCCAAGTGACACCATCCAGTTGGAACCTCATATTGTCCAGGTCCATATCCTCGATTTCTGGCCACAAGATATCTGTTATTATTTCGCGATAGCGAACACTATTCACGGTAACTGTTTGGCCGAACTAATTTTCGAAGAAGTATGGTCCGATGACGCCGCATGCTCATAAACCGCAACAAGCAGGTATTTCCATATTCCCTACAGACCCAGAGTTTGCTTAATTTTAAGCACAACTTTCCCGATTGTGGACACATTTGGTTGATTATGCTGACCAAAAATATAATCAGGAAGTGCACTAAATGCGTTTTGATTTGAACGCTCATTTTCGTAAAAGGCTTCCACAATCTGCTCAATTGTGTACCTCTCCAGGCTTGAATTTGTCAAATACTAAAACAAAGAAATGTCTTAGTAAGTTGGGCAAAAAACTTGACGCTTAGGTGTGACCAACAATGAACAACGTGCTTTAAGGTTGGAACACCCTTAACATGTCTCCTTTTTATTTTGGGGATTGTCATAGCTGTTCATTGCACCGCGATCGTACAAAGAACTAATGATTTCTTTACTTTCCTGTGCCCATATTTTTTTGCAAAACATTTTGGATTTTTTTAATTTGTCGGGCATTTCTTCCTTCCACATTGTTTCCCGCATGAAATCAATAAATCAATATTACAATCAGGCATCTCCGGTGGAGAGGTTGTTCACAACCCTTAATTGTGAAACTTTCAAATGAATCATTATGAATCGCTTATAAATCTTGTAACAAAGAAAGTCTTAAAATGTGAAACCACAAAAAAAAAAAAAAATAATAAGGAGCCAATTTCCTCTGCAACTCGATAGAACCCGCGTGCCTAGCAAGTAACATGTAACAGTTTTGGATAAATTGTTTAGGGCCCCTTGGCCCTAATCTTGTATTTTAAGAAGAGTTCCAAAAAAATTTATTTTTTGATTTTAAAAATTTTTATTTTGGAACAATTTTTTTAATTTAATTTAAAAAATATATCACTGAAAAATGTTAAAATATGCAAAAATATGCATTTAAACCCAAAATATGCAAAAATATACATATTCACCAAAATATGCAACAATATGCTAAAACAAGTAGATGCCATTTAAACGCAAATTTAATGATTCGGAAAGATAATTAGTCGACATCATTCTTAGACTATCGACAAAAAACATGCATTTGCATGGAAATCGCATCCCTAGTTATTACAATCTAAATAACATTTTGCTCTAACTTTACTGCAATGTTAATTAACATAAATTATTGTTTTTTTAAAAGAAAAAATTTTGTTCGCACGTTATTGTAAAATCATGTTAAATTAACATGAAGTCACTATAAAGCAAAATCACTACCGAAAACGGTAAAATCAACCTTGTTTTCGACGATTTTACATTGAATTTTTTCTGTGTGTGTAATTGTTAAACACATTTCATGATATCAAATCATAAAGTAATTTCATATCAAAGGCTTGACTTCGTGTTGGTTTTGATGTTAATTTACATATTTTTTCAACACATTTTTACTTTCTTACGATAGGTTTAGAGCAAATAAACTAAATTATGATAAAAGAAATATTAATTGCCCCTATTCTAATTAATAAAAAAAAAAGAAAAAGCCACCGCCACTAAATTGTCTAATTTTTTTTATAAAATTCCTACAAAAAAATTATACATTTGTATATTATTTTTAAATTTCATCAAGCAGCATTAATTAAACACGTGCCCTGCTTAAAAATTATCATTGCACTCAAAAACATTTAAAAAAAATACAAAACAAAGAAAACAATTAATAAAAAAATATAACAACAAGAAGATTTAACAAAAAATTTAACGTTTTAACATTTTGTTAAATTGTGGTCAGATGGGTGTAACGTAACCGTGTAAAACATGAATATTTACGATGTTATTCGCATCTAAACTCGAAAGCGCTCTCTATAAAACTCTTCTTCTCTATGTTGGCACACAAACCCTCACATACATATACCATGACCATTTACTATCAATATTGATTTTATTGCAAAAAAAAAAAAAAAAAAAAAAAAAAAAATAACAAAATACTCGTAGAATCTACGACGCACTGTGGCTGAAAATTGAATTTCATCGGTCAAAAGTCCAATTTTTTGCCATCGCCGATTACAAAAATTTTAATGCCATTTGATAGCAAACATATTAGAACTAAGGTATCTAAAAAACTAGACTAAAATATTGATAATTGTGGCTGTGGCATGCTGCTGGAAACAAATATTTTATGTTGTTTTAGAAAAAAATTAATTTTTGTAAATTTGATCAGAACTAAATTATTATTTCTCGCAAACCGTTATCAATAACTGGTTGAATTTTTTTTTGTTATATTAGTGGGATAGTAGTCTTTAAGAAGTGGTTCATTACATCTCTGTATCATTTATACCTGATGTGTTATTAAATGTTTCCCCAGGTTCTATATTTTAGTTAAATCCGGATTTTAGAGGAGTATAACTTGTTAGGGTCAAAATGGGTTAAAGAGATTTTAGTACCATCAGAAAGCTGAAAGTATCCTCTTTAACCCCATATATACTTGTGCAACTGTTTGGAACTGTCTGTTGAACACTTTTTTTATTTTAATAAAATTACTCGCAACATTTTTGTTTGCTCTTTTTATTTAAGCTGCTCATATGACTGAAATATAACACAATGGTTTACGAACGTTTTGTTTTGAAAAATTATTTTGCTTCTTATGCTGGGTACACACAGTGCAACCTATATGCAATCTGTTTCAATGCAACCTCAAAATATCAAAGCGTTTTGATGTTGATGCAACCTGGAATGAATGAAAATGAATTTAATTCACTAGATTGCGTAAATGTGTTGCATAGTGTGTACCCAGCATTATAAACGGCTGAACATATTTGAATGAAATTTAAAACTGTCATGGCCGGGTAGCTTTTGAGTTGAATTGAAAGAACACGGGTTCATGGAGGGTCGGGAGAGTGACTTGCGGACCTCTAAAATTGGAAACCTCGGAAATTCAAACTTTTAAAAAATTATTCGGATGAATTATGTTTTATGTCAAACTGTTATCAATAGTGGGTTCAACACTTTTTATATTGGTAGTAAAACAGTCTTTAAACAATGAAAAAAGGAATAAAGATTACAGATTTTATAGGGAACACAATACCAAAAAAATGTCACGAGATTTTACAAACGAAGATCTGTTTAATATACTGTTGGCAACGACAGATCCGCTCATCTCTAGCATTCGAAGTCAATGGAATCAAGGCCTATCCAATAGGTCTGCTTACTACTACAACAATACAACAATACAAAAAACAACAGCCATTTTGTTTGTGTAAAATTCCTCGCCGTTGTCAAAATCTTACTACTACATAGGCAAAACAAAAGGAAAAATGTGTTTTGTGTGCATGTATGTGTGGCAAAAAACCAAAACAGTAAACAAAAATATACACGTATAAGGAAAATGTAAACAACTCTTGATATCGTTGTGGAAAAAACCAAATAAACATCTGGCTTCTTAAGCAGACCTATTGGATAGACCTTGAATGGAATGTAGAACATCGGGACATAGACCTGCGCCGTGGGATTTCATCGGCGGCGGCGGCTGACGCAAAAAAATGCTCGGCGGCGGCTCGCTCCGGCTGTTAGCCAATGTGGCTGTCAGCCGATGGGATATGTTAATTAAAATTATATGTATGTACATTTGTGTAAACATATTTGTATGTGTTTATATTAAAACAAACAATTTAAGCCATTTTTCATTCTATAATTCACTATCCATTGAAAAAAAAATATGTATATGTTTTTGTTTAAACAAGAATCACATGCCTTCAATGACACAGGAACTCAAACATTAATTGAATAATTAGCTATTCCAGAGTTACAAAATTTAACATTTTTACATATAAAACAGTTATAATAAAACACACCATCTTTTTTTAGAACTTCTATTTATCTTTGTTCGGCTTGAAAACGGTCTCTTAAAAAAGGACAAAATGTGGTACAGTGACACACCAAAATTTCGACCACGTTGAAGGCTAGTCTTGGTGTGTTGACCGCGTACATGAATACCTCAGTAGTGACGCAAACAAACATATTTGCGTTTTGCTCTTAAATTCACTTTTCTTGTTAAGCATATTTTCGTAATGCACGAAATCTGAATTGAACTCGCTGATCTCGGCAACCGTATCGCTGGAGTCAATTTCATCCTCCATTACTTTTGATGCTTTAAAAAATCTGTAATTTTGTTATTCTCACACATATTGATTTAATTTTGAATTGCAGCCAAATATATAGTTTTAAAAACAATCAACACTTAAGGTTGTTTAACAAAAGTGATTTGGTCAAATTTTTACAGAGTTAAAACTTTTCGGCGGGAAAATACACTGAATAGTTATCACAAAAAATAATCAACGATTGCACCAATGTTTACTCATTTTTCTATATGTCGTTATTTTAAAAATTTTGATGAAATTTTGGTGCTTTATAAACAAGAAACTAAGAGTTGCACTTTTTAAGAATAGACAAACAAAAAAGAATGTGGCAAGGTGTTAAAAAAAGAGAATAAAAATTATTTATAAAGTAATCGGTGGCTAAGTTGCAGCCGATTTTTAGCCGAAGAATTTTCGGCGGCGGTGGCTACAAATATTTTCATCGGCGGCTGGCTAACAGCCGGCTAAGCCGCTTCGGCGCAGGTCTCTGCATCGGGACTTAGATGAAGAAGCAAAAGGGCTGCTACAGGACAGAGGAACTACAAAACCAAGTATGGAATATTTGGAGGCAATTTTCCAACCGAATGAATAGTAGATATAATTAACTTTTATTGTTATTTAAGCAAAAAAAAAAAAAGGTTTTTTGTCGTTAATGTTATTTAAATAAAAAAGAAAATAAACATTTAAAAATTTACACTTATTTATTTTTTTAATTTAAAAAGTATTCTAGTGGAACTGGTTCCAGTTGAACCTGTTGTAGAGTTGATAATGTAGAAACCTATTCACAAAATGATCATAGGTATTATTACATGCCTATGCATTTTTTTAAAGGGATAGTGGTATATACGAGGCGAATTTATATGCATATAACGGTAATACGAATACTCATTGGTTCTTTCGCTGATAAAAAAGAAATATGTATATAAAAATGATTATATTTTTCGAAAGAAAACATTATGAGTATGCTTGTAGAAGCAATTTTTAGTCAGTTTGACATTTTTACTCCCATATGCCCTATTCCAAATCAAATTGACTATTGACGTCAGCAGTCGTCGATGGCTGCGAGTGTAAGACGGCAAATCCATCTGAGGAGATCGAGTGGTTGCGATCGAAACATGTCATGGTAACCTGCCGGCCGGGGTTCGAGCCCCAGCCACGTCAAGAATGAAAGATTATCAATAACAATTTTAATTAATTTTAATGTTGTAAAATTCCTTTCTTCTTAAAAATAATTTAATGAAAAATTAAATTTCATGAACTTAAGCCTAATTAAAAATATTAAAAATCAATTTGAGTAAAAATTCTAATAATTCAACACACCGATTTTTCTACAATTAGAAAAGTAATGATTTCTAATATATCCATTATTTTCTAGAAAATTCTGATCAATATCGAGTTGTAAATTGTAGTGCCTTTTTTGAACAAAAAAAAAAAAAAAAAAAAAAAAATTTAAAGCCGTTTTCCGGGATTGAGAATTTGGGTATTTCTTAATCAAAAATGGGGTTGTTTTCTAGTCCACTGTTTTAAGAACTTTTTAATCTACATAACTGCCAAAATTCATTATGATACCTTTATTTATGTTAGATTTATAGAATGTCAAACATTAAAATTATTATTTATATAGTGTAAATGAATAAAAGGGCTTTCAATATGAGTAAAAAATAATAATTTTAAGGTTTGACATTCTATAAATCTGACATGAACAAAGATATATTAATGAAATTTGGCAGTTATGTAGATTTAAAAGTGCTTAAAACCGTAGGCTGAAAAACATCCCATTTTTGAATAAAAAATACCATAATTCTCAATCTCAATAATTAGCATCCCAGTAAAAACTTCGCCTGCAAAATAATGTGTTAAGTAATCAGAAAAACTTAAAAGCACTACTTACAATTCTACTGAAAGAACCAATGAATTTTACAAGGGCTGTCCCAAAATGAACGCCTTCAAAAGCAATACATTATTTTTTTACAAGCATAAATCCAGAAATAAGTAGTTATAGAAGTTGTTATAGAAGCAGTTAAAGAAGAAAGCTACTAAATAATGAGTGAGAGAAGCTATTCATTTTGAAAAAGTAAGCGAAGTTTCTACTGTGATTTTCATACTAAATGCTAAAAAACATCAAAAGTTCAATGGCCTTAAATTTCTCAACAACTACTAAACAGATTTTAACAAAATTAAAACTGTAAAAAAGTTCAAAAAGTCTTCTCTCCTGCAAAATTATCTCTATCGGTTCAAAAGTTACAGATTTTTGGCCGATGAAAAACGATTTTCAGCCACTGTGCGACGTAGCTGAAACCTCAATACTTGCACAACTTTAAATTCAAAATTGTTTTACGCATTTTAAAAATGGGAGTGTGGCATTCGGCTACTCTGTATAACCTCTAGTCCGCTTTTTGTTTTTCTTTTTTATATCTCTTTCAGTTACTTGTTTTATTACAACAACAAATCAAATTTAAAATTTAATTTGCAAATTCGAATTTGAACAACAACAATAACAAAAACTACAACTAACAGTTGTTTTGTTAGAATAGATTGTTTATTCAGAACGCAATTTATTATTCAACCTGACATAATAATCATTATGCCATACGTAAAGTAATGCTAAGTTTGCGTTTCTTGTAGTTTGCGTGAAAGTAATTTACTCATTAGACTTGACTAAACTCCGAGACCACACTTTATGTTGAAGTCAGGAAATGAAAATAGCTGTATATAATTACATACCAACCTTAAGCAGCGCGTCAAGCGTTTTCTATCTGTCAAAAAATCGTTTGCTTATAAAAAATGCAAGAAGCAAACGTCAACGCTTTACAATTGCACAATCCGATTTTGACAGCGAGTTAAGTCCGGAAGTTAACTGGTATTGTTAAAATCAGTGTCTATTCAATAGGAAAAACGTGTTTAGTATGAACGTGTGTATATGCCAAATAACCAAAAACGTAAACCAAAATATCTGATCTCATTAAGGAAAAAAACCAGGGTTTAAAAAACTGCAATCATAACCAAAAACTGTCGAAGAAAAAACGAAAATTTGTGTACAACTTTTCGCTTCTTGAGTTGGTTTGAAAGCGACTGTTTATATTTAATGAATCGGAAGTTAAAGCCACAGTTTGTTTTTGGCCAATAACAAATAAAGAAGTGGAAGATATGGCGGTTTTTCTATTTTGACTGCAGTTTTTTAAACGCTGGAAAAAACAAAATAAATAGTTGCCTCCTTGCGTAGACCTAATGGCTGGACCTTGATTAAAATAAATTGTGAATTTAGCTATTTTTGGGTCAATCTAGCAGTTTTATCTTATTTTTCTATATTGTGGGTTTTATTATAAAGGGTGTCCAAAAATTGAGGTATCATTTTAATTTGAATAATAAAATAGTTTTTGGTTCCGGTTAAAAATAAAAAATTATGTCGGTCAAGTGACCCCCCTACTTGCTCGCCAGGTTCCCAAACTTTTACCAAAATTCTCAATTACGTTTTTTAATTAACTAATGTCAATTTATGATATCTGCTCATAAATGTTGTTTTTAAGCTGTTGAACTGTTGTGGGATTATTGCTGTATACTTTCGATTTTAAAACCCCATAAAAACCAGTCTAAGAGTGTCAGATCGCACAATTTTGGTGACCAATTCACTCCTTCTCTACGGGAAATAATGTGATTTACGAACTCTTCTTTCAAAAGATCCATTGTTTATCTTGCTGTGTGGCAAGTGGTATTACCCTTTTGAAAACACATATTCTCTTTCTAAATCATCAATATTCCGCCACAAAAAGCTTCGGATCATCCCCTTGTAGCGATTTCCATTGACCGATGATACGTTGAATTTGGAAACACTTTACAAGATAAGTAAACACAACTTTTCATAAACACGGTGTGTTTTAAGTTTGCCATTTCGGCAAGGCGCCGAAGGCCGAACAATAATATGCATAAGTTGGCTTAAGAAACTGTGTAGAGACATACATGTTAAACATAAATGTCAAACCATATTGAACTAAAGGAACCTTTTTGTAAAATTTTATGAAACTGCCATTTGCTTCAGCAAAGTGCGAACATAATTAAGTTTGTTGGGATTTTGCTTGTGCTTTTATTTTAATGCATTTGAGAGGACTTTTGTTAACTTTTGGCAATAGCTTAACTAAGCTCATGCATATTATAGTTTTCCTTTTACGCCTGAGGTTGGTCTGTAAGATTTTATTGAATTAACCCTGTAACTATAATGATGTTTTATACATCTATCCATAAAATGTACGTACATATTATGTACGTACTTCAATAAAGAGATTTAATATTTTATCATAAGTATTTAAGTAGTTAAAATATAAAATCCACTTTATTTATAAATAGAAAGGTCGAATAAAAACATCTTGAATTAGTCCACTTTGGACTATATAATATTGATCAGAGGAGAATACAAGGTGAAGGGTTTTCAAAATAACTCCTTAAATTAACAAAACTTTTTAGCATTTACATTAATAAACAAACAAACAACAAACAACAAAGAACAGGTAAATATCGAGGAATTTAAGCAATTCAGTTAAGCCGCCGGAGACAGCGTATGTAGACACGTTTGAACCAAAAATCTAAACGAAAAACAAAAGAAAACTTAAATTCTGACACCTGGAAGCTGCTCGGATTGTTTCTGACCAAGGCGAAATCACTTCAGCTGCCAGCGAAAAGCGTGCTGATTTTGACATTTTGAATCAATTTATTTTGGTTTTACAATGTTTTGTTAAAAAATGGTTGACATATCAAGTAGTAAACACAAACAATGCAATTCCAAAAAACGGCATTTGCTTCTGTTGTTTTGTATTGTTGTAATATTGCTGGCATTGAGAACAAAGGATTCTATTGCACCAAAATCGGATAACTTTTTGGATTCGACCATAAAACCAACAAAATCTGTTTCTGTGACGCCAAAATTAATTTTATTTTGATTAAAATTATGACTCCGGCAACAATCCGATTTCACAACATCCCCGAATGCTCCGTAAGTACTTTTAATCTTTCATACATCGATTTTCCATAAATCATTATAAGACCGACAATGAGCGCCCTATTTTAATATAATTCGTCAAATAAAGTGGAAATTATATTATTCATCCACGTTCTTAATTTTATTAAAATCAATCCGTAAATACCAAAAATACAATATGTAATGTAATTTCGAAATTATCGCTTCACAGTGGATTTAATTGTGAAAAACTTGTAAAAATAAAAAAACAATCATCCATGTCACAGAGTACAATTCCGTTCGGAAACGGAATTCATTCCGTATTTTTGTGCTTCAGAAAATGACGAAAAAATGTTTCGGAATGAAACCATTTTTGTTTTCATGAACGGTATGCGAGTTGTCTGTATCTGAAAGGCCATAAAACTAGCAAAATACACTTTACATCAACAAACAAATATGTTTTCTTCAATTCCGAACGGAATCATTCCGAACGGAATCATTCCGAACGGAATCATTCCGAACGGAATTGTACTCTGTGACATGTCCCAATAATTAGTATTATGGTTATTTAATTGAACTGTTTAAGGTTTTTAATCCAAATTTTCCTATTTTAATCAGGCTAAAGTTCATTAAATTTCATTTTCATTAAATTACTTTTATGAAGAATGGAATTTTGCAGCATGAAATGAATTAAAATTTATTGATAATTTTTCATTCTTGACTGCCGCGGGAATCGAACCCACGTTCACGGTCAGGTTGATTTGAACACCCACCGCCATTCATCATATATGTAAATAATTTAATGAAAATTAAATTTAATGAACTTTAGCCTGATTAATATAGGAAAATTTCGATTAATAAAATAAAAACTTAGAGGATACTGAAAAAATGGAAAACTTAGACCTTCAGCTTGTAGTGAATTTAGGTATTTACAAAGAAACTCAGAGAGGGTTACAGTGAAGCAAACTTGGTGCAAATGTGTCTAAGTTTTTGAAAATTATGGTTTCTTAAATAGAAAAATTCGAGGTTTTAACGTTTTTTAATTTGCCATAGTAATTTTTTAGTGGTCTATGGGTGTTTCCACAGAAAATTACCCCTTATAGCTCAAAAATGAAATTATTATTTTGAATTTATTTTTCCGCTAATATTATACAAAATAAATGTATCTGTCATTTTTCAATTGGTAACTTATTTCTTTGGTTTGAAAATAAATCGATTCCTTAAACAAAACATTTCAAAGAATTTAATCAGATATTTTACTTGACATATCCTGTGAAAAATTTAACAATTCATGATGTTTGTTTCTGACATTTGAAAACAACACATATAAATTAGCGACCGTTATTTTTTTAATGGTCAAAAAAAGTATTGAAATTACATTTTTTATGAATTCTTTCGGTTGCTACCGTTGCTTGAACTTTTGTAAGCCCAAAATGAAGCAATCCTCGTGGCATATTTGGGTAGTTTGGAATTTTATTCAAAAAATCTCCGAAAATCGGTAACGACCGTTACTTTGGAAACAACCTTTATTCCATTTTGGGCCTAAAAAAACTATAAAAAAATACTTGCCTCTGAGAAAATCTTTTGTAGCATTAACAAAATAATTTTTAGAAAAAGTAGATGTGATACACTCTTAAAATGCAAAAGTAATCAAATAATAAAACTTCTATCTCCTTTTGCGGAAAATATAAGTTAAATGATTCTTTTCTTAAAGCACTAAAAATTTCTTTATCTGCTAAGTAATTTTTATTATAAACGGCCTTGACTTTAGTGGCCTCTGGTGTAGTCGAAAACAATAAAATATAAAAAAGTATTTCAAATTTAAATAAGACTCATTGTTATCTTTAAAAAAATAAAAACATATTCCACTACAATAGGGTGTTTTCCCCATTCGTGTCGTTAGAATAAAAAGGTGTGGCCTACAACATTTAATCTCCTCAAATTATTTGAATGCGTAAATTTTTTCTATTTTATTTATCAGTACAGGTGCAAAGGGTATAGTTTTAAGTTTTTTATTCCGTTTGTTATTTCTACAATATTGATCTTACCTTAAAAACTGCGGGATCCTTATTTGTATTGGAGTTTATTTAACGATGCCCATCTGTCTGTGTGTCTAAAAAATTAGAAAGAAAGTTGTCATAATTAGTAGGAAACTTTTTATAACAGAAACGTTATTTAAAAAAATTTTTTTAAAAAACTTAAGGTTCAGTAAGGCGAACGTTGCTATACCCGTAAGTTACCGCACCGTACTCTAAACACGTTGGTGCAGTTATAGAACGTTAAAAAACGTGTCATATGCAGGGTTTAAAATGCTATCGCCATATTAGCAAAAGCAGCCAAATTTTGCCTTTTTCCTATTAAAAAAAATCAAAATTAAAAAGCCGACGAGTTCCACTGCTAAAAAAGCCCACACTTTTCAAAAGCAGCAGCAAAATAAACACACAAAATAATTGGCACTGGCTTTTTTCAGCTTTTGCTTTTTTAACAATTTGATGGAATTTAAAAAGCAACGGCAATTACTTTTATGTTGTAGGAAAAAATAGGTAGGAAAAATAATGAAACAAACAGCTACTGTCAAACAGCCGCCAAATCAAAAACCAATGCATGCTAATAGCCGCAAAATAGGAGATAAAAGCAGCAAAAAGGTTGCAAAGGCACATGATTGCGAAAAAAAAATACTCGACGACGACAAGTGATATTTTTCATGCAAAACAAACACAACAAGAATTTTTTATTTGTTTGGCGAGCAACAACAACATTACTACAACATTACTGAAGAAAGTCAAAAATTTATTTTTCCTCATCACCATAAAAAAACCATGTTGCTTGTACACTGATCAGTATTTTTTCGTTGTAATCTGCCTTTTTGCAGAGCTAATAGCTCTGCTCAGACTGCTTTTAGCACACACTTCCGCTGCTTTTCATTTTATTGAATCGGCTTTTTGTTATTACCAGCCAGAGAAGAATTTTTGTTCTTTGAATTTTAGATTTTTTTTTTTGGTTTGTCTTTTTTAACTAGCTCTTCTTTCAGGAAAAAGTAAAAAAGCAAAAGGCGAAATAATTTTTTTTAGCTTTTGCTTTTTATGTGGTTGTCCATTTTTGTCGCTGGCTGGTAAAAAAGCAGTTGTCAGAAAATAAAAATATACAAAATAGGAGATTTGCTTTTTTGCACAAACGAAAAACAAAACATTGGCTGTTGGAAAAAAAATTACAAATTTCAATAGCAGTGGCAAAAGCAAAAATAAAAAGCAGCCAGCTGATGGATGCTTTTAAACCCTGGTCATATGTTTTCCCATACATAAACAAAAAGCAATAGTATACATAAAACAAAACACACAGTGATGGGAATCAAAAATGTTCAAATGCTGACCGTTTTGCAGATTTAAATGGTATTAAAACAGTATTTTGTGTATGTAAAAAATGTTAATAATTTAATATTTATATTATAGATTTACAATAAATGAATTTATATTTTAGCATATATAAATTTTTAGCATGTGCATACACCAAACAAGGTTTTGATACCATTTAAAGTCTTTTATATGCTTCACATTTCCATTGTATGTGTATATGCATTTGTTTACTTTAAACATCGAAACATATGTATATTTATATATTTGGAAATATGTTGTATTGTAAGTTGTTTTGTCGCAATTCCATAGATATACTGAAAAATTTACCAAAAAAAAAAAGAGCAAAGTTACCCGCATTCAATGTAACATACAAGCCGCCCATCACTGTCTTACAAATGTCACGTAACAACGGCATGAAATTCTATTTTATACAGATTGGTACGTTGCAACTACAGTACATTGCATTTCGGTAAGCTTTTGTTTTGGTTTTCATATAACAAAAAGCGAACAGCTGATGGATACAGTACAGCAACGTTCGCCTAACTGAGCCTTTAACGAAAAATTACATTACATTACGTTAATAAAAATATTTAAAATTAGCCACAAAAATCCATTTAATTAGTTCCTCTTTAAATAACTTATGTTATAATCAATAACACAAGGGAACAAAATTAAACTTTTTTGCGTTGATTGCAAGTCTAATTTAATCTTTTACTAAGAGGTCGCTGATTTCAAATCTTATCTCCGTTTTTCGCCATCAGCTTGCATTTTTAAATTACAGGTACTAATCGTATTTTTGACTTTTTTCCAAAAATTAAAAGTTAAAAAAATCATTTCAAATTTCAAAACCAAATTTTTAAAAATCACAAAAAAAAAATTTTTTATTTTTAAAAATCATGAGAAATTCAAAACGAAAAGAAGTTAAGGTCTTATTAAATTCACGTAAAGTCACATAACCTATAAACAAAATGCCAAAATAGATCATAAAAATCGATGAACGCGTTTCGCTTCTTTTTAAGTTTTCATTTTTAAGTGAAGGAAAAAACGTCCATAAATAGAACAGCAGCAAATACACAAACACGTATTTATAGTTAAAATTTTGCTATTTAAATCAGGGTAAAGTTCATTTAATTTCATTTTCATTAAATTATTTTAATGAAGAAAGGAATTTTACATTTTTTTTTTTTTATTATTGAATCTTTCTTATCGAATTTTACAATATGTATTCAAATCTTAATTCTACTTGTTGCTTATTAGTTGTTACCAATGTAACCACTAACTGCTGTATTCAAATTTTAAAAATGTCTTCCAGTTAGGCTCAAAGTATCGGTTCTTTTTAGTCTTCGAACTAAAGCAGACCCCGAGAGAGGTAGTTAGGGTGGGCTATTACTTTATCGATGTAGCTAATTGAATATTTTTGAATTTCCTCCTGGATAGTGGAGACGTTGAGATCTCTGTGGATAATATCATTACGTATATACCATAGGGCGCAGACAATTTGTCGTAATATTCTAGACTGTCTTTTTTGAAGTTTTTGGATGTTAGATGCGCATGCAGTACCCCATAATTGGATGCCATATGTCCATATTGGTTTTATGATGGACTTGTATAAGAGAATTTTGTTGTCTAAAGACAAGTTTGAGTTTCGACCGAGAAGCCAATGTAGTTGAGCTGCTTTAAGTTTCATAGCCGTTATTTTCGCTTCGATATGACGAGACCAGGTCAAGCGTCTATCTATATGAATTCCCAAGTACTTTACATGGTTTTCTACCGGAACAGTGATGTTATTTATTTTTACTGCTGGGCACGTTTGTCTTCTGAGCGTGAAAGTTAAGTGAGCACATTTAGCCGGGTTAACCTTTATTCTCCATTTTTCAAGCCATGCCTCTAGTTCATTGATGTGGGACTGCAGATTTTGCGATGCGACTTTTGGGTCATGGTTAACGCTAATAAATGCTGTGTCGTCTGCAAATGTAGAGGTATGCGTGCTCAGGTTTGTTGGCATATCCGCTGTATATATTATATATAGAAGCGGTCCTAATATGCTGCCTTGGTGGACACTAGCAGTAATTTTCTTGAGGGGGGAGTATATATCTTGCGATCTTACTATGAATGTTCTGCCTGTTAAATAGCTCTCCAGAAGCTTGTGAGTGTTTTGAGGAAGCATTCGTGTTATTTTGATGAGTAGCCCATCATGACAATTCTATGCACTTGTGCTATTGTACCATGTTTCGCTCTGAATCCGAACTGGTGATCCGGGATGATGTCGTGTTCATTTAGATGAGCAGTTATACTTAAAACGAATATCTTTCGAAAAGCTTCGATAGGATTGATAATAAGCTTATCGGTCTGTACGACGCCACCTGGCTAGCATCTTTTCCTGGCTTGGGAATCATAACAATTATAGACCTCTTCCATGAGGATGGGAAGTATCCGACTCTTAATATCGCTTTAAAAATGAGCAGCAAGTTTCTAGAAGCAGAATATGGTAAGTTTCTTATCATTGACCCTGTGATGCGGTCAGGTCCGGGAGATTTTGTAATATTCACTTTTTCTATTGCAGATTTTACTTGAGTTATTTTAAATTTTATTGGATGGTTTACCTTATCAGGAATGATTGGAAGACAGGAACAAGTATGTGCATCAAGTGGCGTGAAAACTTTCTCAAGGTGGCCCGTGAAAGCGTTTAATTTTTCATGTGTGATTTTGGCCCAAGTGCGGTTTTCCAGTCTTAATGGAGATTCTTGGGTTATATGGCATTTCATATGCCGTACAGCCTTCCATATGCTATAGTTGGAGTTTTTTGTGGCATCTAGGCTGTTTAGATAGCCCTCTATTGCAGACTCGTGGTTCTGTCTCAATTTGTTGCGAAGAGTTGTCAGGCATAATTGTAGTTGGGCCTTAGTGGTTGGTGAACGACTGTTTTGCCATTGTCTTCTTAACTTCCTTTTTTCTCTGATAAGGGTCTCTATATCCGTCGATGTATTGTAAGGAGCACGTTTAATTGTCCGCTTGATTGGGGTTGCATTTCTTGCTGCAGAATCCAAGACTTCTGTAAATCGGTCGACAGCTATGGGGATTGAAGGTGAATGATCAGACGAAAGATCATAGGAGGAACTAACTAGCACCTGATCGCGCTTGATGTTTTTAGTTACAGCAAAGTCAATAAGGGTGGTATCTTATTGAAGTCGGTTGGCCAATAGGTAGGCTCACCACTCGATACGACATCAAAATTATTTGCAGTTACGGTATTGTATGGCTGATTACCTCTAGGACTAATAAGTCTGGAGCCCCAATATGCATGTTTAGCGTTGTAGTCGCCAGCAGCAATGCATTTCTGGCCCAATGTGGAGAAGAAGTTGAGTAATTTATCGTGTACAATTTTGTGCCTCGGAGGACAATAAACGGATGTTAACGTTAGTTTGAAATCAGTAAGATTTATACAACATGAAATTAATAAAAATTTTTTGATAATTTTTATTCTTTACTGCACTGGGAATCGAACCCAGGTTTTCACGGATAAGTTGCGCTGACATGTTTCGATTGTAACCAGACAATCTCTTCAGAGGGGTTTGCCGTTAAACACTCACCGCCATTGACGTCGACTGGCAGTCAAAAATAGTCAAACATCAATATTTAAACCTATTTCATTAAAAATATGTTTAACTTAATGTCTTTAGACCAAAAACTGTGATTTTTGTCGCATTTTTATTTTTTATGAGTTTTTAAAGACAAAACTTTATTTTTTGTTTGTAAATTGTTTCAACGAAATCTCTGAAACTACTGGGCTAATTTAAGACCAATGTTAACACGGCTTAAAGATAATATTGTTGACGAATATGTACTTTTTTAACGGAATATGCACGCAGAGAAAAAAACATGTTTAAATATGGTCACCTCCAACAAAACTATTTTTGAAGAAAATTTTAAACATACTTTGTTTAAATAAACCATATTATTGTCACCGACAACTATATTATGGTAAAATTAGTGCTTCAGCAAGAGTCCACAACCTTATTATGGTTGCGTTAAAACATGTTATGGCTAAATATGACAATAATTTTTTATTAAATTAACAATAGTATTTTGCTCTTTTTCAAGAGCAACATGCTATGGTTGAAAACCAACAATGCTATTGTAAATGTTAAGCATATTTTTGTTATTATTAACATGTTGAGGAATTTTACCATAATATGGTTGTCGGTAACAATAATATGGTTAAATTAAACATAATATGTTTACAACTTTCTCTAAAAATAATTTTGTTGGAGGTGACCATATTTAAACATGTTTTTTCTCTGCGTGTGGTGAATCGGTTCAAAGTTATTCCAATATATGTAGGGGAAGCGCCTTCATTTTGGAATATGGCGAAAAGTCGAGCCGATAGAAAACTACAAAATTTTTAAAAAAAAAAAATATTGTGGTAAAATTTGGTTCAATTTAGCTTCATATGGCCAGAAATAATGCCATGCAACTTTGTGATTATCAGTACATAATTTACCTTCTGCCTTCTGCAAACTACTTTAAAACTATAAAACGCTATAACAAATTTCACTATATATATTTTACTATATCGAAATTTGTTCTAGTTTATTCTAAATACTCTACAGAATTTTGTGGTAATTGGTCCATAATTTAACATGGATCCAATATAAATTCCACTATCGAGAATAATTTGTGTTCGGACAAAACAAATCATGATATTTTACTTAAATTTTTTCAAAATAGATTTAATATGACTAGAAATAAAAGCGTTAAGCTTTCTGACTGACTGACGTCCGTTTTAATAAAGATTAATTACTTACGTATAGATTCCACATAGGGCCCAGACCTTAAATATTCCAACCGCCGGTGGAGGGTATCAAAGATTCGGCACAGCCGAATATAGCACTCTTATTTAAAATAATCAAAAACTTTATCACTAATCATAGCACAAAACGTGGACTTTTTGTAAACATAAACAAAACTTTGATATAAGATAAGACAAAAAATGCTAGAGCATAAAATTGTCATCTGGCGTAGTAATGCCACATGTTTATTTCATCATGGATGAGACTAACATTTCCAACTTTAAATATAAAAATCATTACGTTTTGCATGCAAATGGCATTTCGTATTGCGCTTACGAGGTTTTAGACATATTTGAATTTATTTTCATACAAAGTTGTCAAGATGGAATGCAATCGGGTAGTAAATGTTATTTTCTACTATCAAAACCAAAAAAGAAAAACGACGATATAAAAGTTTGTTGCTACATACAAATTTATTGCACATATGTTCCGTTTAATTTCCCTAACGAAATTCAGCCAGATCGGACATAAATGGCTAAAATAAAAACAAAAACCACGAATGCCTCTAATTTTTTCCCATAAAATTCCTTGTTGTTGTTATTGTATTTTTAATATGGAGATTTTTTTTTTGCTTATTTTTACACAAAACAAATCCATACACACATACATACATTCCTGCAAATAATAGGACTACTCCATACACGCATGTAAATATAGCCCAGGTAACCCAAATATATTGTAAAAACACAGTCTAATTAACATTACGGTTTCGTACGGCTGGACCATATAACCCAGCTTTGCATTACAACGGAGTAGTCTTAAACACCTTTGAATTTATTTTAAATTTAATTTGGCATTTTGAATTTTTTTAAAAGTCGCTAAAGTAGCTTCACATATCTTGTTTTTCAACAGAGATTAAAATCATTTTAATCGCTCACTTAAGTAGTAAGAAATAAATTGAGCGTTTATTTAAAAAGAAGCAGAGAAATAAAACAAAATACAAACTTAATAGCAAAAAATCAAATTTCTGGTTATCAATTTCAAAACGAAACAACGTCAAATAAATGTGAGTTTAATCAGTGCTGCCACTTCGTGGGTTGTTATTACCCAAATTGGGTGTAATTTTTACTGCAGTGTGTAATTTATTTTAGGTGTACATTAGAGTGGTTCGAAAAAAATTGTTTTTGTCAGTCCCCCCCTAGGATTAAAGATAATGTAAAAACAATTCCAAAAATTATTTTTTTATTTTTTTGCCACGCATAGAAATACCGCCCTTTAAGTTTTTTGTTCACTGCGTCGCCATTTGTTTGTCCGATCATAACATTTTGTATATCGGTGTTCATGGCTCTGTAAGGGCTACGTTTGTGTCTAATAATAGTTTTTTTATACAGAAGTTGTATCAAAATAACACAGCTTCATATGAGTTTAAAAATATTTAGCGTTTGGCAGGGTATAAACCGAGCTTTTGAAAGACATGACTAGAATTTGCGTGGTATAAAAAAACTATTAAAGACAGAAATGTAGCCAGCGTTGCCAGAATTAAGATTTTATCTTATTTTTGAAGATTTTTTGAACAAAATAAGATTTGAAGATTTTTTTTCTCAAATTAAGATTTTTTATTTTTAGAAATAAAAATTTTTAACTTTAAGTTTGTACAACATACATAATTTTTTTACAGTTTTTATAAAACAATGAGGTTTTATATGAGATTGTTGTCTATTGGTATTGCACACTTGTACTTTTGTACTAAAATGCATCAATAAGGGCATCAAAACATTAAAAAGCATCATAGTTTCGCGGTTGTTCATTTTGGGAATATTGATGAAAAACAATTATTTGTGAAAAGAAAATATGTATATTTATAAAGATAAATTTATTAAAGAACAAAAAAGTTCATGTATTTAGTACCAAAAGGTTAAACTAATGGAACTTAACCCTAGGATTACCGTCTTGGTCTGGCCAGACCAAATTTGTGTTTTCCTTGCAATATTTTTCGAAAATAACAAAAAACAGGGGCGTATAAACGATACGTGCTGAATCGAATGAAACTAATTTGGATTCTATTGGAGCAATCTAGTGCGGTGAAATTCTATTTTTATCTAAAACTCTATGAAATTACCCTCTTGGCCAGACCAAATTCTTGTTTTCTTTTTCAAATAGGACAAAATACCAAAAAAAAAAAGCAACGTGAATTCTATAAATGATATGTTCTGAATTGAATGAATCAAGTTTGAATCAAATGTGTGGTAGATGCAAAAAAGGAATGTGCAAAATCAAAGACTCACATATTCGATTTCATAGGTATATGAGCTTCATAGCTCACAAACTTAAATTATTTTGCCCAAAATTTATACATCTCTATTATTATTATTTAATTACTTTCGACGAAACTTCTTTATATAAATTGACTTTTTAATGTTGTTATTAATTAGAAATTAAATGTATTTCAAATGTATTTAAAAATATAACTAAAAACACAATTTTAAATCTACAATCTAATTTTGTATATAACTGAACAACCTAAACAAAAGCGGCAAGCGTTTTTTTAAATATGAAAATTTTATTTAAATACAATTACAATAAAACAAACCGACATAGCGATCTGTCAAATTGGATTTATCAGCCGGGTGGTTTCTAATTCGCATTCTAATGGTTTGTTTCGTATAAATTGTATGCAAATGAGAAGTTTTGACATACAAAAAACGCTTCCGCTTTTATTTAGGTAGCTCAGTAAGTATTTAAATTTCCATAATAAAAAGAAGTTTCTTTTAAAAAATTAATAATTATTACTTTTTTGCTCTTGTTATACAAGATTTTAAGATTTTTCTCTTCAAAATAAGATTTTTTTTTCGCCAAAAAAAGATTTTCCTTCCAAATCTTCTGGCAACGCTGAATGTAGCCCTTACAGAGCCATGCACACCGATATACAAAATGTTATGATCGGACTAAAAATGGCGACACAGTGAACAAAAAACTAAAAGGGCGGTATTTCTAGCCGTGGCAAAAAAATAAAAAAATAATTTTTGGAATTGTTTTTACATTATCTTTAATCCTAGGGGGGGACTGACAAGAAAAATTTTTTTCGAACCACTCTAGTGTACATTGTTGTACACATTCCTCTTTGTTTACAGAAGCACTCACAATTAAAAGACACCAGCAAAATGACCGTCATCATTTAACTTTTAAAATTTGATGCATTTAACTTAATAATTTTAAAAAAGCACAGGGGAATTTTCTTTCTTTTTACAAATTAATTTAAACAAGAAAATAAAAAATTCTATGTTTTCAATCTTGTAGTGTTGTTGTTGTTTCTACACCAGTGATAACCAAGCCCCGAACTAACCAAGCCCCGAACGCACGCACACAAAGATATTATGTACTTGGGTGCGGTCGCAGAGACTGATGATAGCCTGATGTTTTGAAACCCTACTAGCATTTGGAAGATTGTTTTATCAAAAATCACCTAACTAAGTCTTCCTCGAGTACTTTTGATGATTAAAAACTGATTAATCACTTGCGCGTTTGAAAAAAGACTCGAAAATGATTCGTTTTTATGCTTAAAAAGTATAATATTGAAAATACAAAAACAAAACATACAGCAATCGAAAAAAGATCATACAGGAGTTTGATATATGACTGTTTTGAAGTTATTTATGAATAATATTTTGCTCATCTAGATGATTAAAAACTGATTTAAATTCTTTTATTTTTATTTGTAAAAATAGTTAGCTTTGAAGCAAGCGTAAAATATTAAAAAATTTAAATATAAAAACTAACGATTTCTTATTTTCTTTGCGATATACTAACATCTATTGTTTGGTTGAGGATAAAATTGTCAAAATACCTGTAAGTAAAAAATCAAATCAATTGTTTTTTTCATTTAAACAAAATATTTTTTTTCTAGTGACAAATGTGTATGTTCCTCACACCGATAACCTTCAGAATCGTGTACTTCAATTCCTTGAAGAAGTTTAATTTTTGAAGTCTGAAATTTCGGATATGAAGAAAGATATTAAAGAATTGAAGGACGGAAGGACGGAAGGACGGAAATAAGGGATCTTTTATTAAATTATAAGTGGGATTCATAATTCGTCGTACATTTTGTATAGTGTGTAATTAAAACACAATAGTGATAGAAAAAAGTTTATACACCCGGTATGCATATTTTACAATTCGTTTTTTATTTTAACTCATTTTAACTGCCAGGCCCACGATGTCGACAAGAACATTTCTTTCGCATATTTATATTGAAAACAATAATAAAAAAAATTAAAATTTGTTGTCTGTTGATAGCTGCCCATGGTGGGTCTGGGCCTAAGTTTAATATTAATTGTTATCGACAAAAATAATTTATAAACTCACTATATATTTTCATATTTTTGTGTTTTTCAAACAAACGAATTGAGAATACAAAACAAATTGTAAATTAAGCATACCGGGTATAGAAACTTTTTTCTAACACTATTGTTATTATTTTATTGTTATTGTTTTATTATTATTATTTTTTTATAAATTCAATTCCTTTTTTTACTAAACATTTTTATATTTTTATTTATTTTATAATTTAATCATAATTTAATATATATAATAAACTGAATTAATTAATAATTTAAATCCAAAAATATTTCTTTTTGTAATCTATTACATATATGACTGAAAAAATAGTCAAAAAAGACTCGCAAACGATCAAAAATACGACTTAAAAACGACTCATAAATCACTCGCAAACGATTAGAATTAGGACTGAAAAATGGGTCGAAAAGGACTCTTAGATGATCAGTAATACGACTAAAAAATGAGTCAAAAAAGACTCGCAAATCATTAAAAATATGAGTCTTAAATGAGTCAAAACTGATCAGAAAAGCGGGTAATAAAAGACTCCTCAAGAAGAGTCCCGGGTAGGGTACCATTTCCTCCCGAGAAAACAATCATTTATGATCAGAAAATGAGCTCATATATGCTTATTTTAATCGTGCTGAGGAGTCATAAATGACTCGAATATGATTAATTTTTTCATAAAATGCTTGCAGGGAACGAACAAAGTTGTTGTATACATGTGAATTGCCGACCGCGTCTGTGTGAAAAATACGATTATTGACTTACTCGCGAGCCTATGGAGTGGTTATCACTGTTCTACACAAAACAAGTTAAAGAGGGTTTTATGAATTCAATATTGAATAATTTTGTTTTAACATCCATTTTAAATTTATATAAAACAATGATAATTTTAAATAAAAGACCATACTTTTGCAGAAATTTACTGTTTTTTTATGAACATTGCGCCATGTTAATTTAACCCCAACAAACACGGAGCTTTGATTTCAAATTAAAAATGATTTGAAATCAAACGTTTTCTCAAACAACAAACGATTGCTAATGATTTGAAAATCATTTGAAAACAACAAAAATGGAAAGGTTGAAAAATGCCTTTATTTTCGACTTGCTTTCAAACGTAATTCTCAAATGTTTTTCAAATGTGGATTATAATACAATGTGGAACATAAATAAAAATATTTTATTTTTTAATTTAAATTCATTATTTATTTAAATAAACTGTGAGATAAACATTCGGCAACATAGTTTAGAGATAACATAATGTTCTTTCCGTCCTCAAATTCTTGCAAAGACGAAATTGGAAATTGGAAATTTTGAGGATTGTTGCACCGCCATCGTTCAACAAACTTTCTTCACTTTTCCGTTTTATTTTCCTTTTTTTCGTATTTTTAATCTTTGTCATTACTCAAAAATTATTTTTATTTTTCACACGAAATAAGCTGTTCACTTTATATTAAAATTTATTTTTAATAGTAAAACACATGTAATAGTAAAACACATGTAAAACACATGTAAAAACACATGTAAAAAAGTAACTTTAATCGCCATTTTTAATGCTTACATTTATTTTTCGCTTAAGTGTTGCCAAGTTTATTTTTGATCTGAATTTAACATTTGAAAAACTTTTGACACCAAATTGATAAAAAATTTGATATCAAATGTTTATTTTGAAATCATTATCAATTTGAATTTCAATGATACATCAAACAATTGAAAAACATTTGAGAATTGTGTTTGATGTCAAATGATAAAGTTATTTCATATCAAAGGTTTGACTTTGTGTTTGTTGGGTAGGTAGTTGGAGGGTATAAAAAATTAATTGTAATTGTGTAATTTTAAATTTTTCTGCTGGTAACTCTGGTTTTAATGTCCATGTGGCTGAGAGTAACTGTTTCTCACCTCTCAACCAAACATTTAAAAAAAAATTATAAAAAAAAACCCACACAAACCCATCTATGTACATTGAAAAAACCACGTGGTGTGGAATATTTGTATTGTTTTTTTTCACGTATAAAGTTGGCGCACTGTTGTAGTTGTTGTCCCATTGTCATTGCAAGAAATCAAAACTTAAACAAACTAATTTAATAGCAACAACAATAAAAAAATAACAAAAAAAAAAAAAAAAAAATAGTTGCAATTACTAATGAGATTTTTATAGAAATATTTTTATTACTAATTTTTAGAAATTTTAAAATGTAATAAATTTACACAGAGTCCATCAAATTAGGTTTATTTTTTTGACTTGTTTTCAGAATACCTACTAAAAATTAGTTTTTTCTCAACCTTTTAATATTGTACATACATACATACATATCGTCACCTAAAATGCAAAAGGCCGTTACTACACTTTATGGTTTTTTTACAGGAGAAGGAATAAACGTTATAAATTAAAGACTACTTAAAACTTAATATCCAAATTTTAGATTCAAGCTTAGAAAACAAAGACGGATTTGTTTCTAAAAAAGAAATTAATGGAAAAAAGTACTTTTTAAGAAATGTTAGTTACGGCCTTTTATACTCTATTTTTCTGAAACCAAAAAGCCGTAACTACAAGAATAAAATTGTGCATAAAATAAAACAAATGGTTAAGATAAGAAAATAGTGCTTTAAAGACGTAACTAAAAAAATGTTTTTAGGCAAGTGATGTCTTTTTGTATCTATTTATTGTAAGTATTTTAAAACAAAACACAAAATTCCTCATAACTATTAAAAAAATTTATTTAATTTATAAATTTAATTCGAGAAAATAAAATAAAATTAAAGTGGTTTAGAAAAATAATAACGCAATAACACACATTGAAAGAGAATCAAAGGCAACTTTGTTTTGATTTTTTTCTTGTTTTTTTTTTGGAAAACTGTAGTTACGGCTTTTTGGTTTATGAAATTGTTAACGTTGCAGTTACGGCCTTTTGTTTTTCGGAAATAAAGTCGTTATTTTTGGACGTATACATGTAAGATTTTCTGTGTAGATGTGTTTCGGTTAAGTACGTCATAATCAATCAAAAAGTTGAATTTGAATTTTTGAGTAGTTACGGCCTTTTGCATTTTAGGTGACGATATGTTTGTACGTATGTGTTTTGACCGTTCGCTTATTAAGGATTTGGTACAATCGAAATTTTGTTGGTACACTGTTAAAATTCATCCTTTTCTTGGTACAATTTAAAAAAAGACCCACGAAGTTTCATAACTTGTTTGAAGTGGATTAACTTACGTTTCTCTTCAATAATACAATTTCTAATAACATATCGACCCCTTTGCGCGAAATTATCGTATGTTACAAAAACCAAATTTTACAGGAGAGCCATTTTTCTACTTTTCTTTGTTTTCGCTTGCAATATCAAACTGAAAATATACATTCAATTTTTGAAGCAACAAAGAAGAATTCGCCTACAATATTTTGTCAGGTGACGTCTCTTTAAATGTAGAACAAGATTGCATCAACAACTCAATTTCAAAGAAAATTGGCATATACGATAATTTCGCGCAAAGGGGTCGATATCTCCAGCCCTGACCAGAACTACTATAAATTAAATGATTGTTAATTTATGTTCATGATGTTATGCTTACAAATTGAGTACATACATATGTACATAAATAAGTATGTGTACTCTTCATCCTGTAGAAAGCCGGAGATCAAGTTTGTCCAAATCGCCACTTTTGTCGATTGTTCTGGTGACACTATCAACCAGGCATCTACATACATTTTTGTCGGCCTTCGATAAATTAGAAATAGATAAATTTTAGCTCCTTCTTAATTTTTTATACCCACACCACTATATCACCAGACAACATTCCGGCAGAGTTGCTGAAATATGGTGCTAAAACGATGAAAGAGTTTCTCACGCCTCTTATTAGAAATGCTTGGCTCAACGAGCAGATATCTACAGAGTGGAAAGAAGGCGCTGTAACTACCATCCCAAAGAAAGGCGACCTAACCCTCTGTAAAAACTCAATTCCAAGCCGGCTTTCGACCTGGTCGTTCCTGCGTAGATCATATCAATATATTACGCATAATTATAGAACAATCAGCAGAGTATAATTCACATATTTACCTACACTTTGTAGATTTTGAACGTGCCTTCGACACAGTATCGCGTAGCTCAATTAGGTCGACACTCATTAAAAAAGTTATCCCAGAGAAAATTGTAAATATAATATGTGAGTTATATACCGGTTCACAGTATGTTTTAATGGAAGGGAAAGCCAACCCTTCGGAACATATACAGGAGTAAGACATCCCAATAAACCATAGAACGATATGATAGCGAAAACGATATTATATTTTACGGCGTGTATAATAGTATATACTATTATTTAAAACGATATCGTTACGATATCATTTTATCAAAATATTTTTTTCCAATTTAAAAACAAACATTTGAAAAAAACATCAAATATTTTTAAACATAATAAATTATTTTTAACAAAGATCAGTATAAAAATTAAAAAAAAGTTTTTATTAAAATATGTATGCACATTGTGATCTAATTATCCTATAAATATTACAAAAAACTGTAAGTATTAGCTATTATATTTTAAGAATTTTTCTTTAATTTTTAACATTTTTGTTGCAGAAAAATTTTAATAACACTTAACAAAAATTTATTTATTGCGAGAGGATAAATCGCTAAAAACTGTAAGTAACTGTATCTGTAAAAATACATAAGGTGTAAATGATTGTCCTTACCACGAATTTTAAACACAGATTTTTTAATGTGTATTTAAGGAAATGCCACGAGCAGGACAGAAAAGAACTACTGTTGAAATTTTACATAGAATCTTTGAATAAACCCCCTGTTGAACCACCAGAACTATGTTGACAAGCATGTGATTCATAGTTATTTAGTTTTTATTATTTTAAAAGATTTTTCACATTGCTTTCACTATTACATAAATTACATTAATGCATAAATTACCTCACGTTTTCTTAATATTGTAAAAATATATTACATTTTTGTTAATCTAGCTTTACTGTTTTTATTGACGTTTTATAAATAATAAAAATATTTCATATATAAAAATTAAAAATGTTTTTATTTTTAAGATGAAAATTTTACCTTGTTATTAGATACATATAATATCATTATCAGTATAATAAAACGATAGTTTTTCGAAAAATTTAAAAATCCGATTTCACTATTGTTAATATTGGAAATTATGATATCGAAAACGATATCATAATTTTATGGAAAAACGATATTATAAGGAAAGGTACAATTTAGTCCGCAAAAACTATTGTTTTCGATTCGTAAACGATTATCACTTGTGATACTTTATATCACCTATATGATTTCATTTCGATATAGTAACAATATCGCTTGGTTTACTGGGATGGTTGTATCCTATCTCTTGGATTGTGTTATGGAAGAACGTATAGAGAAGCACCTTTTGGAATCCGTTGGAATTTGGATGAATACCTAAATGATATTATCTATGCCGATGACATTTGTCTTATGGCACACCGTTTTACAGATATTGAGGAGAAAATAACGAGACTGCCCATAAATGCCAGGAAAGTAGGACTGCAAATAAATTTTAAGAAGACAAAACTTATGCGTATTGGTACTTATGTGACAACACCACTTATAGTGGATGGCAACTTAATGGAAGATGTCCAGTCCTTCAATTACTTGGTAAGAAGGTAAAACGTTACTGGTGGTTCGGATGAAGATATCTCTGCGCGAATTAATAAAGCCCGCGTTGCTTTTCACAAGTTGCATAAGGTCTGGCACTCAAACAAAATCTCTAAGTTGAGAATATCTAAATGCAGTGTAAAATCGGTCCTTCTGTATGGCTGTACTACATGGAGCCATACCAGACTTACGCTAAACAAAATCCAGACTTTTGTTAATCGTTGTTTAAGACAAATTCTACGGATCTTCTGGCCAAATCAAATATCCAATGAGACACTGTGGCAACGGACTAAAAGTATGCCCATTGAACAAGAAATAAGAAGGCGTAAATGGACATGGATCGGTCATACTCTTAGACGTCCAGCAACGGAAATAGCTAGAACTGCCCTCGAATGGAACCCTTAAGGACACCGCAATCAGGGACGACCACGTAATACTTGGACACGCTGCACAAGACAAGAACTCGCAACATCTTATAAAACATGGAGACAAATCAAAGTCCTTGCCAATAATAGAAGAGAATGGAGAGAATTTGTTAACGCCCTATGTTCTTCGCGAACCTTTTATTTAAATATAATTAGTATTTAGATAAATAAAGGACATATATATACTATAGGTGAGAGGGTATTATACGTTTGTGCGGATGTGTTAATACTAAAAAATAAAAATAGTAAACCGATCGGTGCAGAATCACTTTATGAGTCGATTTAACTATGACCCTCCATCCAGCTGGTTGTCTGTTCATGTAACCTTGTGCTCAAAGTACAGGTCGCAATCTTTAAGGTGAATTGGTGAAATTTTGTACATAGGCTTCAATTCATAAGGACAAAGCCCTCTGAAAAAAGTGAGTATCGGTTCATAATATCACATGGCTCCCATACAAACTTCTTTTCGGAACAGTATTTGTGCCTATACTAGCTATATTATTATAGGTTACCTCAAGTCTATGACACCTCCGATTTTCATAGACTTGAGGTAACCTATAATAATATAGCTAGATATGTATTTAACCGTAGGAGAACTGATAGTATTTCGTCGTACTCCTTTCAGCTTTATGACATGAGCTTTAAAAATCTACTAAAATTTAAAAGCCTCCTCTTGATGCATAAAATAATATATATACAGGAGCCCGAATATTTATTTAAGAGAATAATTTTTGCCAAATCTCCACGCGGTAAAAATTTGATTTCTCAAAAATATAGATATCTTATCTCTTCGAGACAATTTTTTAACTACACAATTAGTCTCTGGAACAAATTACCATCACGTTTTCAAACACAAAGCAACACTTTGGCCTTTAAGAAGGAATTATTAAAGTATTCTAAAAATCTTTAATATAGCTTAAATATATCTATATCCATTTAATTATTAATTGTTTTTATTGTATAACTTAATTTTTTTAATTCAATTCTTATATGTTAAATTGCCATGTAACTTACTATCACTGTAAATTATAAGATTTATATCTTGTTGTGATAGGTATTAAAATAAAATAAAATAAAACAAACTCTCTTATTACGTTGGTATTTAGATCAAATTTGTACCAGACTAACTTTCTTATAAATGTTGGTATTGATGTAAAAATTGGCGACGATAACTTTTGTTGTGCTGGTAGGTCCAAAAATTACTGTCGATCTCATATAAGCTCTCTTTCTAAAATCACTTAAAGGCAAACAAATCTTAATAGATAAAGATAGCTAAATAATATTTGGCACAATGAACTTTCACATGAATCTTAACTCCCTAACATAATTTTGTTCTGGCGGGTTCATGATTGCCCATGGGTACACTATCGAAAATGTGTCTTTATATACTGTGGTGTAGGGTATTAAACGCTCAGGCCTGATTGACTTTACTTCCTTACTTGTTTTGCTTTTGTTATTATTGAAAAAAAAAGTTTTATGAATTCTTACTATGTATGCACTTTTATTTTATAGCGAAATTTTGGTACAATTTATGTCAATTTGGTACAATTTTGCCATTGAGATGGTACAATTTAAGAATTTCCAGATCCCAACAGTGGTATACATACCAATTTATTTTTAGACTTGAGTTTACATGGAAACAACCAAAATCGTCTAGTTTCTTTAGCCATATTTTTCGTTTTTTTGTCTACATACATGCATACATATCGCTCATTTGCTGCAAGACTGGCATAACTCAAAAAATGAAATTTTGGAGTTAGAGATGCAGAATTGTTCGCTTTGTTTTTCTTTATATTGTGTATTAATTTCATCTTTATATCTTGTATACTTTCGCAGTTTGAAGAGAATGTGTCTTCTTTTTTTAGTTAGAACAAATCAAAAACTTTAAATGCGTTTATCTCGAAATGCATTTTTTTGAGTTATGCCGCTCTTGCAGCAAATGAGCGATATGTAAATATGTATACATGTACGTAGGTCTTAGATTTGACATGTTCAAAAATGGCATACGGTTGTTTAGATTTTAAATGGGATACTCGCTAAAAGTAAAAAAAAAATCGAGGTTTGAATGAAAAATCTTGGCTATGTATCCAACCACTCTATAGTGCCTTTTTAATGGAAGCAGGTTACCACGGAAACATAAACAATAAAGATGTGAGTATAAGCGGGCAAGTCCCACCATATGAAAACCTTTTTGGGACCTTTGGGCAATTATTGACCTACTAGCAGGGATTCCTTTTTTCCTAAAAGTCAGATGATAATAGTTATTTCTTAATTTTGATTTTTTCAAAATAAAATTGATTTCTATTTTTTTTTAACAAAATTAACAGTTTTTTTGATATTAGTTTTTTTAAACAATAATAACAGTTATTTTTTGATTTTTATTTTTTCGAGCAAAAATAAAAGTTATCCTCCAAATAAATGTACGTGTTATAATATTTTAGTTAACTTTAAGTAATTATTACTTTTAATGTGCATAAGAAATCCCTATGGAGTTAAAACACGTCAAACCATCACAAAAAATGGCATTTTCGTCACCTCCGGTTTCAATGAAATTCAACACAAATGTCATACACTATAAGAGTATAATTAAACCAAAAAATCTTACTCCAGATTCTTTCGGGTTTCGAAATATGACGCCATAAAAGTTGTACAAATATTAAAAATCACAAACGTCTCCTTACAAAAAGGTATAGAACTTTTTAACTATGCAAGATAATTTAGTTTTGTTTTGGTATCGTTTTAAAGGTGAAAATGCACCCTTTAAAATTATATGCATATTGTGTTTTATTTTAAGAAAAGGTCAAAGGTAATTTTTTGGGGTCTTGAGTTCGAAGGTCTATATCTGGAAAAGTATATTTTTTAAAATTCTTAAAAGTATTAGACCCTCTTCTACATTTGCAGAAAATTTAAAGGGTGATCCTAAGTATGTTTTGTGTTCAAAAACAGGGACCGTAACAGTTATTCCTTTTTTCATAAAAGTCAGATGAAAACATTTATTATTTGATTTTTATTTTTTGAACAAAAATAACTGTTATTTTTTTGGATTTTTATTTTTTTGAACAAAACTAACAGTTATTTTTTTATTTTTAATTTTGTTTGAACAAAAATAAAATTTATTCTCTAAAGAAATGTACCTACGTGATTTAATAATTTAGTTGACTTAAAATTTTTATTTTAAAGTATAATTATGATTGGAATTTCTTATGCACATTAAAATAATTGAAGAACAGCAGCGAATAACGTTGTAAACGCCACATTTTGCAAAAACTGTTTTTTTTGCAGATAACCGTTGACCTTACTCTCTTACACAGTTTAAACATTAAATCAACCAAAACTATGCACTTCAAACTTCAAAATGGCATAAAAAGTGTCAGCCAGTGGAAGAACATTGCAAGTTACTAACAAAATAATGAAACCGAAATGGTTTTGCAGTGCGGAATAATGTTTTAAAAGCCTTTTGCACAAAGGTTTTTATTATTATTATTTTTAATAATAGAAAAAAAAAAAAAAATTTAAAACAAATAATGCTGCCTGTTTTTTTGCTCTCCTGAAAAATTATTATCTTGTAACTTAAAACGTTATTCGCGGCTGTGCATCAATTATTAAAAGTCAACTATTTTTGCTCGAAGAAATAAAAATCAATATATAACTGTTTTTTTTGTTCAAAAAAATAACTGTTAAGTTTGATCGAAAATATAAAAATCAAAAAATAACAGTTATTTTTGTTCAAAAAAATAAAAATCAAAAAATAACTGTTAAGTTTGATCGAAAATGATAAAATCAAAATTTTAAAAATCAATATGGGCATCTCCGTCAAAAGGCTCACCGTGACCGAAAATTCAAAAGTTATTAAAAGCTGATTATTTTACGATATTGTTAAAGAGAAATATTTAGATTTCACTAATTTTATAAATTTACTCATACATTTGTTCACAATCAGACTGCAAAGTTGTGCAAACGCAATTCTTATTTGTGAGAATGTTTTATTGTATGTTTTCTTTAATATTTATCTTTCTTAAAAGAGGTGATATTTGAGAAAAATTATTCCAAAAAAAATTTCTTACATGGTCTGTAATCTAAGGAAGAGTTCGAAGAGAAATATGTCATTCGGATAAACGGTAAATTTTTATTTTGTTTTACTGCCTGTTTTTAGAAAACGTAAGCAAGTGAGTGAGTGAGAAATTATATTGAAAACAACAATAAAAAACGAAAATTTGTTTTTGTTTTCAATATAATTTCTCACTCACTCACTTGCTTACGTTTTCTAAAAACAGGCAGTTAATCATTTTTCAGTTAAATTATTATGGAAAAAATTTCACGTTCGAAATGTCACGTATCGACCCAGATTTTGGCCTAAAAAAAAAGAAAATACAGAAGATTTTGGAATCAAACCAAGACATTTTAATGTTACATTGCTACGTTAAATTCTGAAAGTAGTTTGACTAAAAAATTGTGCCAGGTTTCGCTGAATTACGCCTTTTTATACATGACCACAAAAACTACTTCTATTTTTTTCACGTTCGAACCGCTGCTTCTTTTGCCATTATCTTTGACCTAGAATCGCACCCTCCATAAACTTTAGCATAGATAACAGTGCTTTCTTAGTGCTATAATTTAAGGGTTAGGAGAACGTAAAAATATTTGTTGTTTAAAATGTGATTGCATTTTTGATGCGTACGACTGTCACGTTCAACACTTTGGATTAACCCATATATTTTTTTTCATTTACAAGAGCATAAGGAACAATATGGTATACTTGAATAAGTTTTCCGACATTTACTTCTATATGCTTTTTTTGTTTTAAAATTCCAATATAACTGTTATTTTCGGTCCCTGTTCAAAAATCCCTTGTTGTTTTTGTATTTTATTACTTTTTTTCAGTATATCTAAAGAACGGCAAGAGCCAAAGTTTCCAAATTAGGAACACACATCAAGGTTATTAATACACAAAATATGGGCGGGATTGGAGAAGTGGACGTGGTATCTCCAATACAAAAAATATCAAAAATTTTCAATTTTTAAATGAAATACCGTGCGTACATACCCAGGCAGAAATTACGACTCTTCTAAATTTTATGTACCGCCACAACCCTGTAAATACAAAATTGTGACTCTACAAAAAATATGGTACCATCACAATCCCCCATTACGGTTTTTTTTTTTTTTTAGTATTTAAAATATTTTTATTTATTTTTTTTTTTATAATGTTTCCAACATTTAATAAATACACCTGGTTGCGATCTGTTGGGATTTTTGTTGTGTTTTTGTTTCACCGCAGTTTAGAAAAGTTGTAAACCATAATACACAAATTAAGAAATTACAACTCAACTGAGTTGAGTTGTAAACCGTAATAGGGGCCTTAGTTTTTTAATACCGTTTTTTAATAACATTCAACGCCGGTACAACACCCTAAATACAAATTTACGACTTTAGTTTTTTAAATTCGTATTTACCATAAAACTATACCGCTACAACACTTTGTATACAAGAATTAAACCTTAATACGGTGTTTATAATAATTCTATACCGCTACAACGCTGTATATACAAAAATTTAGTCTTATTAATTTAAAAGTGTCGTATTAAAATGAAAACACAAAAACTTTTTTAGATTAGAAAATATACAAATTTAGCTTGTTTATTTAGCGAATTTATATTTGTAACAATATTGAAAATAAGAGTCGGAAGACGGTTGTGACTACGTTGTAAATTCGTGAATCCAACATTGTAAATTTAAATTTACAGTACTGTAACAACACTAAAAAGAAGAGTCGGAAGACGCACATTTGGCGTTATCATTTTAATATTGTGACAACATTGTAAATATGGTAAACAGTACGTTATATTGATGTTGATAGTACCCCATGCAACGTCGCCACAGCGTCGTGGTGATTGTCTTTTTCTGCCTGGGAAAATACATATGTACGTCTTATTTAAAAAAAATATAAGATGATAAACAATAAGTTAAAGTTTTCCTTCTCAAGTACAAACATTCAGTCGATAGTAATATCGATAGTATCGTATGTGAAATATGAACGATCGATAAATATCGGTAGTATCCCAGCACTACTTTGTACCAATCCAATCCTATCAATTTAGAAAGTAATTCTAACAAAAGATGGCTGTGGCGTGTTTGAATTCCTATCTAGGTTGGTGAAGGGCATAGAATTTTGTAAGCATATCTATTTTTTTAGTGTTTGGTCCACATTTTGGTTGATTACCCTTTATTAAAGTCATTTTGCGGGGGCTTAATCAAAATTTTCTTATTTTTCGAATTTATTCTATGAGCTAAATTTCAGTTGAGCTCTACAAAAACCTTTATAAAATACACAACTAAAATTTAGCTCATGGAATAAATTTGAATTAATAAAGGGGAATTAATCCTAAATTATGCTTATAATTTATGTATTTAGACAAAAAGTGAACTAGTCTGGCACCAGTTGTGAATTTTTCCTATTTGATTCTGTTTATATAGATTCAAATAGTGCTATCAGGAAAATCACAATTTTACAGGAGAGCGAAAAAACTGATTTTTTCGATAACTCTAAGAGTTTTAACTCAAGTTTATTTAACAATGTTATTAAAAAACAATGTTTAAATCATACAAATGTTAATTTTTTTCTTAATTCCAGATATTCGCGCTTATATGTCTGATAGCACTATTTACAAATTAAAATTTTATCGATTTGAACATTGAAATAGGCAGATAGCACTATTTGAACAAAAATGAAAATGAGCTGTAATGAAAACTATTTGAGACTTTAGCTTAAGCTACACGAATTTATATAAAAATAATTAGTAAAATTTAAAGAAACGCGTAATCATGTTAAAATAACTCGAATTTAAGTTAAAATTTAACACTAACGTTTATTGAAAAGCAATAAAAAATTAAACTTTATCCACATATTTTTAATTATCATAAAAATAATGATATTCTTGCGAAACAGCAGACTTCAATGATTTGGAAATGCAACCGTTTGCTTAGTTGAAAAGAACGTGGACCAGATTGAAAGGGTTTCGCTTCTATTTATATGATCGCTGCACAGTGTGGGAAATTTGGAAAAAATTTAAATAATTCTATATTTTAAAAACGGTTGGTCCGATTGAAATGCAGTTTGAGGTGACAATTAAAAAGTTGTAGCCGAGCTTAAGTCTTGGATTTGAGGTCTATAGATGCAGCAGGAGAGGTGCTATTGGTTCCCAAATAAGGACACCTCGGGTATGACAAAAACTAATAACGATCCTTAATTCTTAATTTTAGCTCGATATTAAAAATAGTTGTTCATAGTTTGTAATTGGTCTAGTATTTTGGAAATATAAGACTCAAATTTATCATAATTTGATTGAAATATTTTTTGTGAGTTATCAACAAGATTTAGTTTGTCGTGCTTAATTCACAAGTTTTATTTTTTATAAAAACATTTTTTTTTGTGAATTATCAAGAAGATTTTGTTTGTCGTGCTTAATTCCCAAGTTTTATTTTTGATAAAAACACTGAAATTTATTGTTGATGGGATAAGCTATTCCTATACGCATTTCACGGGCTGCCTAGGCCAGTGGCCATGTTCTGTAACTCTCGCGTCGAGAAACTTTTCGTTTGAAATGTGTGAAATGAAACAAAAATGCCATATATTGAAACAAACAGCTGGTTTTCTCACTAAACTTTGTCTGTAACTTTTTTTGCGATTACTAGCTGTCACGTAAGGAAATTACTCGCTAATTTACAGAAAAAGTGTGTCTGTAACAATTTTGTGAGAAAAGTTTCCGCTTTGAACTGTCAAATAAACTCACGAATAAAAATGGGGCGAAATAAAATTTTAACACTAAAAAACAATTAAAAATGCAAAATACAAAGAATAATAATAACATTTTGTTCTTGCCACATTTTTTTATTGTTTAATTGTTTTTCTTTAAACATTTTTATAAAATATAAGAATGTTATCAAAGCTTGTTTGCTAACAACCAACATTAAAGTCGCCCTTTAATTTATTTGTTGTAGCCGACGTTTGTTTTTTCGCCGCCGTCGTTAAAAAATGTTCAATTTTAGTGGATTTTTGTTGCCGTCAACGTTAACTGAACAACCTAAACAAAAGCGGCAAGCGTTTTTTTAAACATGAAAATTTTATTTAAATACAGTTTCAATAAAACAAACCGACATAGCGATCTGTCAAATAAGATTTATCAGCCGGGTGGTTTCTAATTCGCATTATAATGGTTTGTTTCGTATAAATTGTATGCAAATGAGAAGTTTTGACATACAAAAAACGCTTCCGCTCTTATTTAGGTAGCTCAGTAAGTGTTACTGGCGTTCTCAACGTCTGCAATGTCACATCGGCTTCGAGTGCAATTTTATGACATTTATAACGTAACGACGTAATCTCTTTTGATAGTTTTCGACATGAGTTACAGACTCACTTTTTTCTCACTTTTCGAGAAACGATGTAATATTTTGTTTCACATCTTTTCGATGCGAGAAGTTCTCACTAATTACAGAACATGGGTACAGATCATCAGGAAACTTCATCCAAAGATTTCAGAAAAACTAAAGTTATTATACAAATAAATTCGCTTAACAGTTTTATTTGTAAAATATCATGAAAATGTTGGCCATGATTTCGTCTGGGGTGGTCCATTCGGACGGTCCAATTTTGGGCGACTCGTTCGAGTTTGTTTGACCCGAAATGTCTATTATAATTGTGCGATATGAATACAAAGAACCGTGCTTGGTAGCCACACAAATTTTTTAGAAATTTCGGCTGTTTTTTGGGAATTGTGGATTCGTTTTGTAAGTTTAATTAATTGTTGAGCTGCTTTGTATAAAGCATTAAAAAATTTATTTACTTTTAAAATTTCATTAAATAATATTAGCTAACAAAGATTTTATTGCATAAATTAAAATTTATATTGTTTTCAAAAAATCATAAACAAATTTTTTTGCAGTGTTTTTGCAAAATTTCTACAACGAATTTTAAAATTATACTAGTTTTTTAAATCTGGACACAATTCCCAACCCTTTGATGTACGATATGTCTACTTTGTATTACAAAGTTTGTAATAGCAATTTATATAATTTTATTATATGAAGTAATATTTTTTATGTAGATAGCACTTTTTTACAATAAAAGAAACGTGTGTGTTAGATAGCACAATACAATATTTATGAAAAAAACGTTTTGAGGAAATTTTTTTTTTCAAATTTAAGTGACATATGACCCTTCAGTTCGTGAACTCGTTTCTATAAAAACCACATTTTTGAAAAACTACAGATAGAACTATTTGAAAAATAACCCTCGATATATTTTTTTTTAATTTAATAATTTAATATTATTATTATTAAAAAAATTATTTTTTTTTCTTTTCAGGTAAGTTTTTGAATAATTCCTAAAGCAGATCTATAAAAGAAAAGAAATTTTTCTTCTTACGCTTTGTGTTTGGTATTTCAACAATAAATGATAATAGTTTCTCCGGAATATCTAAAATTGTAAAAAGCCTGTCATTTATCAAATAAAAAAAAAAAAACAAAAGGTAATTAAATTTGTATATATTCTGATGCTACCGAAATATTTTCATAGAAAAACTTGTGCAACCAAAAGATTTAAAAAAAAACTTCGTGCAACCAAAAGATTCTTTTTTAGAAAATCTTTAGCAAGACAAAGATTTTCATAGAAAACACAGCCCGACAAAATTAAAAAAGATTTTTGCTTCTTTGAATTTATCAACTGATTCTAGTTAATTTGGGTGCGCTGAATTCTAAACTGTAATCAGTTTGTCTCTATCAGCTCTAGTGTTTATGATATAGCTTTTTTATACCTTCCACTTATGACCTCCAATTACCAATTACCAAAATTTTTTTTTTTATCAAAATTTTTTATTTACTGTTATAGTTATTGGCAAAAAAACAAAAATTCCCAAATTTTTTTAAGAGCCGATAGAGACGAACTGATTACAGTTTAGAATTCAGCGCACCCAAATTAACTAGAATCAGTTGATAAATTCAAAGAAGCAAATTGAGTGTTGGCCTGTGAAATCTTTAGCAAGACAAAGATTTTCATAGAAAATCTTGAGCATCTTGAAACTTTTTAATGTAAACCCATATGTTTTAAAAAGATTCTATATTTATCTTCTTTATTACCATTTCATTTCTCGGCTACTTATCCATAAGAAATATGTTAACGCAGCTAATCAATGTGTTCGTCTTTCTTAATGATACAACTTGTCATATTTCTACACACCACTTCAAATTCAGAGATATCTGAGAAGAAAATGAGATAAGTATTTAAGTGTCTATTTAGTAAAATAAAAATAAAATATACCTAAAATAGACCCAAATATTTTTCGATTTCTTCAGATGTGAAAGCCTACATGGCATAACAATTTGCACAAGCACTTGCAAAATTTTTTTTATAGCAGTACTTCAATTAGCACAAAACGATTAAAATTATGGTTAATTGGGACAGAAAGTGATTACGCATTGAAGTATTTTTATGAAATTGTATCTTTTGTAATTAGATTTGTTATAATAAAGTACTTGGGATATTCTTTTGGTAAAATACTACTAAAATGTCGCATAAGTATTTTCATAAGAAGATCTTTGCAATAGTCCAATATGTATCGCAGTTGCAAACAATCAAAAATCTTAAATAGTTTCTTCAAATCTCAAATATTACAAGCAAAAATTCTATATAAGGCTGCGCCAAATCGTAAACAGCCTTCACCAAGAGTAAGAATATTTTAGAGGTGGGAGTTGTATGGGGTCTATAAATTATGATAAATTCGCCTGTGCCGAAACTTTGATACACTCCACCTAGAGTAAGAATATTTCAGGATAAAATTTTAAATGGGATCTGTTATAAATTATTAGCCAATCTTTGTTAAATCCGACTTAACAGTAACATAATTCGTTGCGTTTTTAGGCGTATAAAAAACTATTTTAAAAGTACGCTTCATATGGGGCCTATGCTAAGTTATTGTCCGATTTTCACGAAGTTTAGTCGTGTGATTTCTGGTATTATCAAACTACATATAACATACCAAATTTTACCTCAATAGTGTTATTTGCTACGAGTTAAGCCGTACTAAAGTGTTTTTCTAGAGTGGGGGTTATATGGGGCCAATGGTAAATTATCGACCTTCACTAAATTTCTTAGTGTGACTTGCGTAACTATAAAACGAGCTTGTGCTATAAAACAATCGGTGCATTCCGCCACCAATTTATTTTAAGCTACGAGTACACTTATTAAACATTTGACCAAATAAGCGCAACAACTATTTTGGATAATAGTTAGATGTGACCGCAGCTTAAGTGTTTCTCACAGAAATATGAAATGAGGGTGTTTGTTCCATATTGGGATTAAAATAAATATTTTCCTACAGAACCGATTGTGCCGGATTTCAACTACAAACTGCTTAGGATACCTAAAAACAATTTCACACCAATATTTTTCTTTTCTTTTGAGGCGCTTGAAAGCAGTATTGCCTAAACTTGGTGACTTCTATAAATAACAAGTAAGAGTGCTATATTCGGCTGTGCCGAATCTTTGATACCCTCCACCGACAGTTCGAATGTTTAAGGAGTAATATCTGTATGATGTTATTATTATCTTAATCTGTGACGATTTGTTATTAATTATGGTTTTAGGCGACTAAACTGTTTTCCGGTAGTAGGGTTTATATGGGGCCTAGGGTAAATTATGGACCGATCATTACGAAATTTCACAGCGTCATTTCTAGTCCTTTAAAACTGTGACGTGCCAAAATTTGTTATGATTGCACTATTTTTTACGGATTTAGGCGTACTAAACTGTTTTCCAGTAGTAGGGTTTATATGGGGCCTAAGGTAAATTATGGACCGATCGTCACGAAATTTCACAGTGTTATTTCTAGTCCTAAAAAACTGTGACGAACCAAATTTTGTTACGCTAGCGCTATTTTTTACGGCTTTAGACGTACTAAACTGTTTTCCGGGAGTAGTGTTTATATGGGGCTTAGGGTAAATTATGGACGGATCTTCACGATCCCAGTCAAATAAAACAAATTTTTGCAAAATCTTATCTCATTCCGTGCCTTGTTCCAGCATTTATGTTATATTTTGTAACAAAATTATCAATTTTTTTAGGTGGTGGTTCCACATTTTGATTCATAGCTCTGGTCCTACTGAACCGATTTTGCTGGATTTCAATTCCAAACTGCTTAGAATAACTACAAGCAATTTGGCACCAAGTTCATTTCTTTTGAGTTGTTCGTAAGTGAGCGTGTTTTCAACAGACGGACAGACGGACAGACAGATGGACATGGCTAAATCGACTTAGAATGACTCAAGGACCCAGAATATATTCACACGGAATGACAAACTTAATATACCCTCTTCACAACTAATTGTGGTGGAGGGTATAAAAACACATTAAAATGAAAATAACAAAACAGAAATAATGAATAATTTTTTTTTTTAATTGAAAGTTGAGATTAATTTGTTACATAAGAATAAACGTAAATTAATATTTTAGCATTTAAAAAATTCGAATAATCGATAAATTCGTCTCATAGGAATCACTCGTGCCTATTTATCCAATCTTTTCAGTCCAAATTCACAATAACAACAATTAAGAAAGTACAGGTGGTCAAACCGGACTATATGATACCCTATACGACATTAGAACCTATGTATCAAATTTTATCAAACTATCTCCAAAATTGCGACCTGTTCTTTGCGCACAAAGTTTACATGGAATGCCAGCCAGCTAGCCAGACTGGCTGCCAGCCAGCCGGACGGACACGGTTGATTTGATTTTTGATTCGATCGGTAGGGCCAATATTTAAAGGTGTTACAAACTTCAGCGCACGTGCATAGTACCCTTTCAACTATGGTGTGGTTAAATATTTTATTGTTATGGTAAAACTGCTTTCCTAATTGAAAAAATCTAATTAACGGCAGCTGAATGTAACCTTTTTCTCAAATTACTTTAAAACAGTCTTCGAAAATAAACACTAAATATCGTTTCTTAATGTTCGGTAGATTTGTGGAAAACAGAAACGCTAATAGTGTTTGTGTAGAATATCATTAAAAAAAATAACGTTTCCCTGATAGTCATCTTTCGAACCCAAAAATATTACTGTTTTTATCAATCTCAACAAAAGATGAGAACATTTAATTCCGTTCGGTTTTTTTTTTTTAAATCCACAAACTTCGATGTGTTCGGTTCGGCTCATTAATGTTGGTCCCTTTTGGCTGGTAAAAAAAACCAATAATTTTTTACCAAAACAAAATACACACACGAGAAAAACATTACAGAACATTAAAATATAATGTTTGTCTGCAGTATCACTACAATTGTTCTGTTTTTTAACGAAGAACATTATATAATGTTCGGTTCTTTCTTGAAAATAGTAACGAACGGTATTAAGGGTTGTGTATGTCTACACAATCACTAAAAAAATAGATATCTTTCCTGGGTATGTGAGCCGAACGTTTAATAATTTACTGTTTATTTTCGAACAGTGTTCAAACGATGTTTACTTGGCTAAGTACCCTCTCTACTTCACGATTTTACCATGGAAGTGAGAGCAACTTTATAATAAATTCTGTATTGAATCGATTTATAAATTTAATATTGGAATACTGTTCCTTTATTTTGAGAAATGATTCATCATCATCGTTTATAGCGATTCTCAACATTTATAAAAGTTGCCATTAAAATTAAATACGTTTAAATTGTTTAAAAAGTTTATTTTACTTTTAAAAATTTTTATAAGAAAATAAAAATTATTATTTTAAAAGAAAAATGGCAAAAAAATTTTTATGGCTAAACAAGTTGAAAAATGGCTTAACTCATTTTTTTTATTGCTAAACAAGATAAAGCTAAAGGCTTTATCTAGCTAAATTGGCAACACTACTCGAAAGTGAGTGTGTTTTCAACAGATGGACAGACAGACATGGCTACATCGACTTAGAATTTTTCAAGGACTCAAAATATATAAAATTCATCTGGTCTTAGATAAATATTAAAGAAACTTTCATATAGAATGACAAAGTTAGTTAACCTTCATAACAGTCAAAAACTTTATGCCACAGCAAATTCGAAGGCATGGTCGCTTAAGTTCAATTCTTATTATTTTGATACCTCACAAATGTTGTGTGTTGATTATTTTATACTTTTTTGAAAAAAACTAGCTTTGATTATGCAAACTGTTAGTTACGCCTTATAGCGTTTATCATTTTGCATTTTCTGACACGTTCGTTTTTATTCCCTCCACCACAATTAGTTGTGAAGAGGGTATACTAAGTTTGTCATTCCGTGTGAAACTTTTTTAATATTCATCTCAGACCCGATAAAGTATATATATTCTGGGTCCTTGAGTAATTCTAAGTCGATTTAGCCATGTCCATCTGTCCGTCCGTCTGTTGGAAACACGCTCACTTCCGAAAAACTCAAAAGAAATAAACAAACTTGGTGTCAAATAGCTTGTAGTTATCCTAAGCAGTTTGGGATTGAAATCCAGCAAAATCCGCTCGGTAGGATCAGAGCTATGAATCAAAATGTGGAACCGCCACCTAAAAAAGATTGCACGGAATGATTTAAGATTTTGCAAAAATTCGTTTTATTCGCGTGAATCACGCTGTAAAATTTTGTGAAGATCCGTCCATAATTTAACCTAGACCCCATATAAGCCCTACTCCCGGAAAGCAGTATGGTACGCCTAAAACACTAATTAACAATGCTATCATAACAAATTTTGGAACGTCACAGTTTAATAGGACTGGAAATGACACTCTAACGTTTCGTGAAGATCGGTCCATAATTTACCCTAGGCCCCATATAAAGCCCACTCTGGTAAAATAATTAAATACGCCTTAACCCGTAGCAGATTTAGATATTGCGGTAAACTCTCTTCCAGCTTAGCTTCATATGACCAGAAAAAATGTCATGCAATTGAGTGATAAACGGTCCATTATTTTCCTTAGATCCCATTTTAGCAGCCTTCTGAAATTCACTGCCAACGCTTAAACTAATTGCACCTCTGTATTAAAATTTATGTTTTTTAATACCAGAAATCAACCTGCAGAATTTTGGGATGATTGGTTCATAGCTTACCATGGCTCCAATATAAATTCCCTTCTGAAAATCATTTAAGTTCGGCTTAAACTGTTAAGAATCATGATATTTTACTCAAGCTATTTAAAATTGCTAAAAAAAGCATTAAACTTTCTAATTGTAGGTTAATAATTTAATATAGTTGTAAACCGCAACCAATTTTAATGCAGATGTCTATTTTTATAAAGATAAATTAATAATAAATAGAGATCATATAGAATTTACTCCTAAAACATTCGAATTGTCGGTGGAAGTAATCAAAGATTCGGCACAGCCGAATATAGCGCTCTAACTTGTTTAATCTTGGAATGTTGAACAGCCGTACCTTAACAAGAGCGGAAAGTGAAACATTTTCTTTCGCTTAGCCTTTACACTGATATGCCATACCTAAGCAAGAGCGTCAACGTTGTGGCACGAACAGTACCTCCTGCAGCGCCTAGGATGCCTCTAGATGGGTCAAATGTATGATAAACCCCACTTTATTTTTCATCTCAATCATTTACTTATTTCTAACAACCTACCCGCTATCTCCATTCCTTAAGGGGGCTCCCATACAAAATGTTCAATGCAGACTTAGAATATATTTAAATAAAGTCCCATAAATGCCCAGGAGTCGCCCCTAGTAAGTTAACATGTATGACCGACCTCAATTAGGGTTCTTGTCCTTAATATTTTCTCGAGACATACTTGCCCCTTATCTTCACTTTTTAGGGGGACTTCCATACAAATATTACGTTTTATGAAATGCTTAAATTAATTAAAATTTTTCGACTTTTGTGAATAAAATCAAAAGTTGTAAAAAGATTTTAATCATTTATGGCTTCTTTGGTTTGCAGCTTCGTTTTTTATATGTCTGCAAAAAAATTCGAATTTTAAAATTTTTTATGAATTTTTAAAAAAACAAAAATTTCGAAATTTTGATAAAAAAAATTATGTTTCTAAAACGACTGCGCATATTGGAAAACAATTTTACTTTGCGGTATTTCGGTTTTTAAAATTTTTTTTTTCAACAAGCTAAAGCGTTTTTGAGTAACGCGAACATATGTTGTGCAACCTCCTCTAAAAAAACGGTTAGCACCATTGGTTTCAGCGTACCCGAATTAGGTTGATACAACAAGTGCCCAGCTTGTCTAAAGAAAGTGTCAATATCGAGCAGAGTGTTATTTTTAGAGTACAAGAACAAGAATGTTACACTTTGTTTATCTTTCGTACAACCATCATCGAATGATACGGCGAACATTTCACGAATTGTAAGATAATATCTACATGAGTCCCATACGATTCTTGACATGAAAGACTCGTAAGATAATCTTTACCTACGTCTTAAACGGTTCCCACAACGATTGAAGAAGCGTTTTTCACTGTGCTATGGAAGAATCTCACTCGTGGTACAGTTTTTCCCGTTTGAGGAATCTTCTACGATTAAAAAATGCCGTCATCGACGATCAAAGACGCTCTTCATGAGACTCCCAGTATCTCTTATGCTGGGTATGAAGTAATTATGTTTTTGTTTATATGTGTTTTTTTTTTATAAAAATCAACAATTTTAAAAAATCTTAATTTTAAGTTGACCGATTTTTTTTGACGATTTTTCTTACCTTAAAATACAATTTTTCTTGTTTTCTCAGGAAATTGACGATTTTTTCACAAATTTATCTGGCAGCCCTGATAAGGGGCATACAGCGTACTTTTTTATACCCTCCACCACAATTAGTTGTGAAGAGGGTATATTAAGTTTGTCATTCCGTGTGAAACTTTTTTATTATTCATCTCAGACCCCATAAAGTACATATATTCTAGGTCCTTGAGTTATTCTAAGTCGATTTAGCCATGTCCGTCTATCTGTCCGTCTGTTGAAAACACGCTCACTTTCGAACAACTCAAAAGAAATGAACAAACTTGGTAGCAAATTGCTTGTAGTTATCCTAAGCAGTTTGGGATTGAAATCCAGCAAAATCGGTTCAGTAGGACCAGAGCTATGAATCAAAATGAGGAACCACCACCTAAAAAAATTGATAATTTTGTTACAAAAAATAACATAAATGCTGGAACAAGGCACGGAATGAGATAATATTTAGCAAAAATTTGTTTTATTTGACTGGAAATCACGCTATTAAATTTCGTGAAGAGCCGTCCATGATTTACCCTAAGCCCCATATAAACACTACTCCCGGAAAACAGTTTAGTACGCCTAAAACCGTAAAAAATAATGCAATCATAACAAATTTGGGCTCGTCACAGTTCTATAGGACTATAAATGATACTGTGAAATTTCGTGATGATCGGTACATAATTTACCCTAGGCCCCATAAAAACCCTACTCCCGGAAAACAGTTTAGTACACCTAAAACCATAATTAATAATGCAAGCATAACAGAAATTGGTACGTCACAGGTTTAAAGGACTAGAAATGACGCTGTGAAATTTCGAGATGATCGGTCCACAATTCACCCTAGGCCCCATATAAACCCTACTAACGGAAAACAGTTTAGTAACCTGAACTGTGACAAATCGTCACAGTTTAAGATAATATTAACATCATACAGATATTACTCCTTAAACATTCGAACTGTCGGTGGAGGGTATCAAAGATTCGGCACAGCCGAATATAGCACTCTAACTTGTTTTTTTTTGCTTGTAAGGGGATATGCTCTAACGTACATATTTGCTTATGATTTGACAAAATGTCTATGTCTAATGGCCATTTTCTCATTAGGCGATTATCTTTTTTCCCAACGAAAAACTGCACATTACAGAAATTTGGTTTTCTCAATGTCTCATTTGCTTCGTTTTAATCGCAAAGCTAACCGGCACTCATCTGCCAATTATTTATTTTCCTTTTATTTGCCGTACAGATAAATTCAATCAGCTGACTCCCATCTTTTACATGTATTTTGAGTGGCGTTGCCAGTTGAAAACTTTGTTTTTTGTCGGTATATTGAGAAACCCAAAATCGTTAACGGACAGTTTATCGGTCCAATAAATTTATGTTGACATTAAGTAACAGACAGTTTGTCGATACATTGAGAAAATGGCCATAAGACTGTTAGACACTTTGTTTAATTTACTTAATGAGATCATTAGTCGTGTTAAAACTGTAACAACAATATTCATTTGATATTAATAGATCTTAAGTTTTTATGAAATCTTAAAGAGTTTTTACTTGCAGACGATTTCTTTTTTCGTTTTTGTATCAGTTTGTATTGAAAACTTGCTCTCAACTGCTGTTGATGAATGGGGTATTGACAAAATTCTGATAGGAAATATAAATTCGTTCGTTTCGTTTTTAATTTTCTTACATACAAATGTTTTTAAAAAAAAAATTTTTGGAGTCCCAAAAATTAATTTAACAATATTTCAAAAAACTTTAGTATTTTCCTTTTTATACCCACACCACAATAGTGGGAGGGTATTATGCATTTGTGCTGATGTGTGTAACGTCTTAAAATATTGGTCCTAGACCCACCTTAAAGTATACCGATCGTCTTAGAATCACTTTCTGAGTCGAACTAACGATGTCCGTCCGGCTGGCTGGCTGTCCATGTAACCTTGTGCGCAAAGTACAGGACGCAATTTTAGAGATAATTTGATGAAATTTGGGTCATAGGTTCTTATTGGCACAGGGACCAAGCCTATTGAAAATGGGCCGAATCGTAGGACCACGAGGGAAGATAGTGGGAAATTTCTTCCTCTCAGAAACTATCAAACCGATTTCAATGAAATTTAAAACATAGATAGAACCATATCTATATGGACACAAAATGTATGCATTTTTTAAAAAATAGGACCACGAGGGGAGATAGGGGCCATTTCTGCCTCTCAAACCGATTTTAATGAAATTTAAAACATAGATAGATCCATATCTATATGGACACATTAGCTATACAGTTTTTCAAAAATAGGACCATAAGGGGAGGCAGGGGGCATTTTCTGCCTCTCACATACTTTCAAACCGATTTTCATGAAGTTTATAAGCATAGATAAATCTATATTTATATGGACACATAAGCATGATGTGTTTTTAAATACTGTGGTGTAGGGTATCATATGGTCGGGCTTGACCGACTATACTTTCTTACTTGTTTTAAATATTTTATTTCTGGGAGATCCGCCAACGCATGTTCTTGTATGTTATTGGCATGTAGGCAATGTTGTCAATGCTTAACAAATAGCAATGCTGGATTTCTAAACAAGGAATCATAACAAGAAAAGAGTACTAAAACTTAAGTGGGACTACCGTGGTATTTTTAGAATGAAAGAGTACTGAAAATAGTACGACAGTACTAACTACCTTTGCCACGCTGTCGACAAGAACATTTCTCTCGTATATTTACATTGAAACAAAATTATGCTCTTTTATTATTGTTTTCAATATAAACATACGAAAGAAATTTTCTTTCGACATGGTGGGCCAGACAGTAGATTGTCCATCACTGTCGTCGTGTGAATACCTCGCGTATTCAATAAACTTATAGAGGCATTTGCTGTTATTTTAAAGCAAGTGCAAGTAAGCATATGATAAAATTTGTAAAATTAACATATCGTCTAGATCAAAGCTGTAAGATGAGAATTAAATAGAAAATAAAAGTATTTAAAATTTAATTCTTAGTTGATATTTTTAGCTGAAAATAAAATCAATTTATGTTCAAATTTTTTTGATATAAATTTTTGATAATTTATTTTTCTTGAATCAATTTAAATTCGATGTTAATGTTTTTAAAATGAAAAACAATTATTGTAAGTTGAATTATCTTTTTACGTTAAATATACAATTTATAAATATTCGTTGAAACATAATCAAATTTAACAATAATTTTCAGTGTATTTATCAAATATGAAAAATTGGGAATTTAGCAAGTCATAAGGAAATCGTATTAATAATAAACTTTGTATTCCCGAAAATAACTTTGATAAGTTTATTAAAATTACAAAAACTTCTAGTCTTGAAGAACAGTAAACAAACTAAAGAACTGTTTTTAAAATCAAAAGTTGTTCAAAATGATCATCAGTTAAAGAATTTCTAATTGGGCTATTCAATAATCCTGCTAGTGAAAAAAGTCTCTCGACTGGTGCTGAAGATGTAATTGGTTTGTTATATTTTAAAAAAAGTTCAAAGATTCTCGGATCTTTCTTTATGTTTTTCAAAGATATATGTATCAATATCACAGAGATATGATAAAAAAATATTCGTCGTTTTAAGCTGCGTTCACAATCAAAAAAACATTTTCACTTGGTGTTCATAATAGAGCAACAATTTATTTTGTAACTACACACATTTTGCATCAAGAAACCGTTTGCAATTTTTAGCCACAACAATATTATGCATTTATTTTTATTTTTTGTAAACATTTTGTTAAAATTTTCATTCAAAACTAAATAAAATAATTTTAAACGTCAGAAACAATTTCATACAAATTGTTGTTGAAGTTCTAGTTGACTCAACTTTAGTTACATTTTTAAAAAAATTTTAGTCACATTTTTGTTTTAAAATTTAAAGGAAAATATATGAAATACTTTGGGAAGAAAAAAGATAGAAGAAAAAACGAAATTGTTTTTTTGATTGTGAACGTAGCTTTAACCCTCTAAAGTGCCGTTTTAGTATATTTTTGTGGGGATGTTAAAAAAAAGGACAAAAATTACCCCTTAAAATGAGAGTTAGAGGGTTAATATATTCTAAGAAAATAGTCGCCATACAATTCCATTGAATACATCTCAAATAGTATTTTAGCTCAGAAGTACATTTGCTATATTTTTTTTGACCAATACCAAACTCCTTTTCAAAAAAATTCAAAAACTTTAGGGGCCGATACGTCTGTCCCGTGCAAATTCCATGAAAATAAAAAACTGGCAAAAAAAAAACTTTGGCTACAATTGTACGGCCTATTTGATGCTATAAATTAAGCCTATTGCCAACATAAAAATCTATTTATTTTAACTTGTTTTACTTAAAATGTTTTCGATAGATTCTCTAGAGGAAGTTGTTTGCAGAAGCATAGCAAAAGTTTCAAAAAATCTAAAGTTATATTCCCTCTTTTAAAATCTAATTGCCCGAAAGTGGAGCAACAATTTGGAGCTACATTGACACGTTTTATTTTAAAAAGACTGTTTATTTACTCAAGCACTAATTTTTTCTAAAATTATCGAAAAAGATTCTTGTAATTTATAAAATTTCTGAATTTATAATTATTCGATTAATAGATTAATTTTAAAATTTTATTCGTTAATCGAATAAGTTAAAAATGCCAAATATCGATTAATCGTTTTATCGAACAAAAATAAAACCCGATTAATTGAACACCCTAATACACTGAAAGAATATTCTTCACAGATCCAATGGATTTGGACAAGTCAACCCAACCTATGTAACCCTTCATTGGGTTACTTAGAACATTAATTTTTATATGAAAATAGAAGGGATCACAGATTTTACTTATTTTGGCTCTAGCTCTTAGTTTTCAAGAAAAACGCATTTAAAGTTTTCCATATGAAAATCCTTAGAATATCTATTTTTATATGAAAATAGATGGGATCACAGATTTTGCTTATTTTGGCTCTAGCTCTTATAGTTTTCAAGAAAAACGCATTTAAAGTTTTCCATATAAAAATCCTTAGAACATTCATTTTTATATGAAAATAGAAGGGATCACAGATTTTGCTTATTTTGGCTCTAGCTCTTATAGTTTTCAAGAAAAACGCATTTAAAGTTTTCCATATAAAAAGAAGAATGTTACATAAGCTCTCCGTTAATGAAATGTTTCATAAAATCGATGAAAGTTTTGCATTATTTTAATGTCAAACGTTTAAAGATTTTTTTTATTATTTTAATATTCATAAATGTATTTATATTTGAATGAAATTTTTAATATGTTCTTAATGACATTTTGATGTGTCTTTTATTAGTTTAATGATTGTTATAGTTATATATTTATGTTTATTTATTTTAACCATTTTTTCAATGTGGGTTTTGAGTTGTTGTAAACTTTATTTTTTTTATTCCTGTTTCAAATCATCAAGTCTTATTAATTTTTTTACGTTTTTATATTTCTTTTACATTATGTAATGTTCTACTTTCAGAAGCTTACTTTTAAGTTAATTGTACTCAATTAATTTTCCGGCCCGCGACGACCTTCGTCTGCCTTCTTTCCATTTTTCTGACTTGTATTTTAATTAACAATTGAAGAAAAAAGAATGTGAGACTTTTTTGCTCTTGTTTTTTCTTTCGCGTTGTTTGTTTTTGAACCTAGATATTTCTTACATTTAGCTAAAATCAGTATTTCGTTATCGTAATTAATTTTTTTTTTCATTAAAGTAATGAAACATTAAATTTTACAATTTATTTCATATATTTTCATGTCTATCGCTAAAAATGGAATTACAAAAAAAAAAAAAAAAAAACAGTTATATTACAACAGTCATAGGAAAATTTTTTTTAAGTAATAATTATTTTGATTTTATATTGTTTCCACTGATTTAGTGACATTTTTCATGGAAAATGTGAATTTACAAAAGATACGTTTTTTTTATTATCTTAAGAGTATTTGAATATTTTAAATATTGGTTCATTTTAATCTTAAAAAACCTATTGAAATTATGTAAAACAAGCTATCATTAATTTAACGACAATTTTAACGAAATTACGAAACTCAACTTCATAGTATTAATGAAATTGCTTCATTATATTTGTAAAATTTCATTCCCGTAACGAAATTTTACATAGGATTAATGAAAAAAATTTAATTAAATTGATTCATTAGATTAATGAAGCAGAATTCTTTCAATGTATGGACACTAGCGTGGCCGTTAGTTGTATGGAGAACTATTTTTTGATTCCTTATATTCTCCCCCCTCAAATCGGTTCAGTTTTATGTAAAAAATATACAAAAAAATTTCGTAGCAATAAGTTGTGTTTTAGGGGGGCGTCCGCCCCTCAAAGTTTGCCATCAAGCCATTTATTGAAATGTTATTTGTTTGCATATGACTATCTCTTAAAAACAAAATTTTAAAAGAATATGACCGATCTTGTTGAAAATTTGTCTCTAAACTACTATCCAATAGGACTAACCTTTGATTTAAAAATTGGGTCACTTGACATTAAATTCCCCTTTTATATATATAAAACGTATATAAAAAGTTTGGTATTTTGTTGTTATTTTCTTAATTATTTTCAAAAATATTAATTTTAGCAAAAAACTTTCTTCAATGCAAATGTTGTTGACTAGAAGAGCTAAAATATCGCCATATATCATATTCTTGTAAAATGTTGTTTTTAAGGGGGGGCGGCCACCCTAATGGACACATAAGCTGTGAATTTTATTTTTTTTTTAAATAGGACTTCGCCAAAATTTAATTAAAACATAAAAACGTCCTTATTTATATTTGAGTTAACGATTGCAAAACAAACTCTTTTTTGTTAGAACTTAAAAAAATTTCATTGTAATAACGTGTTTTTATTGAAGAAAATACCTATGAGTTCAAAAGAACGTTACTAACATATGTAACTCTTTGGAACATTAATAAATTATTATTTTTATTCCAGAAATAAATAAATCAATCGGTATTTAGTAAATCTGCGACATTTCAACGCCAAAATTTAGTTTATTTTTTTTTTTTTTTTTTTTTTTTTTTAATAATTTATTTTTATTATTGAATCTTTCTTATCGAAATTTACAATATGTATTCAAATCTTAATTCTACTTGTTGTTTATTAGTTGTTACCTGTGTAACCACTAACTGCTGTATTCAAATTTTTAAGACTGTCTTCTAGTAAGGCTCAAAGTATCGGTTCTTTTTAGCCTCTGGTGACCTTCGAACTGAAGCAAACCCCGAGCGAGGTAGTTAGGGTGAACCATTAGTTTATCGATGTAGCTTATTGAATATTTTTTAATTTCCTCCTGGATAGTGGGGACGTTGAGTTTATTTTTCAACAGTATAACATACATATTTTATTCCTACTGTAAAATATAAAAAATCTGGATATTATTATATAAAAAATCTTAGTTACGTGGTTTTGTATTCCAGCTAACGTTATATAAGTTAATGTTCCATTAACTTTAAATACTTTTTAGTTATTATTTTAAAATTAAATTTACTAACAAATTACAAACAATTTAGACAAGATACAAACATAATTCACATTAAAGAAATTTAAAACTAATTTAAAAAAAAAAAATTTACAAAAAAATCTCATAATTGTTGACAAGACAAATATTTATTTCAATATTGAAAATTTAGGCAAAACAACAACAACAAACTGTCATCAATTTCTGGTAAATTTAGAAAGAAAAATTACAAATTGTTTAAGAACAACAACAATGTATGTACATTATTATATTTTTTTAAAATTAAATGGGAAAATATTTGAAGATGAAAAATCGTAGAAAAAACAGAAAATTATAATTAATGAGGAGAAAATTCTTCAAAATATTCAATCGTTTTAGAAGTGTATTTGTTTGAATATTTTCAGTACTTTCTTTTAAGATTAAAAAAAAAAAAAAATCAAGTGGTGGAAGTGAAAAGTGGGGTGGAAAAAGACAACAAGTATTTGTTCAAGTTAAAATTATAGATTTGTATGGTTTTTTGTGTTAATTTATTTTCGGTAGGGTCTCTTGTCAGTGGCAAAACATTACCTCCAACATGCTGTCATGTCAACCCGAAAAACACACTAAAATTTTTGAAAAAACTAAACACACACATACACGATTAAAAATTGTCGTTTGTTCTTTATTTGCGTTGGCATTTAGAATGTCGAAAATTAGTTTTTTCTTCTTTCAAACGCATTAACATCAAACCCAATAATCACCAACCAACTAAAATAGAAAATAAAAAACAAAAACTAAACTAAATAACCAGTAAACGAAATTTTAAATTGTAAAAAAAATAATCAACAAAATTCACAGTCTTATCTTTAAAAGACGCATTGCATATCATAGAGCAAATAAGCTAAAAAAAAAATACCTTTTAACGAAACGAATCATTCATCATTACACTGGCCTGTGATCGAGTGAGTTGGATGGAGGTGGTGGTCTGGTGTTCGTAGGATGGAAAACGTGTAGTCTTAGTACACCAGTGTTGCCGGAATCCAATTAAATTTTTCACAGGCAAAACATTGAAATTGTGCAAAATTGTATAAATTAAACAAAACAAATGTTGTTGTGTTTAAAAATAAGCAAATTTACGAAAGTAAAGGGTGTTTTTTAAGACCGATTTTTAAAAATCTACGATAAGTATACCTTACGCTTAAAGAACGATACCAAATTATCCAAATTTACCATAGTAAATCAGCGTTCGATTCGTGGAACTTAAAAACGACAAAATTTTGTTGAGCGATAAGGCTCAATGTCAGCTAAACGGATTATGTCGATTTCGAGAAACGGGCTTGTCAATGGATCTCCAAGGTAGTGCGGTTAGACTTTTTTTGATTTTTTCCTGTTTGGACACTGAATTATGCTGATAAAGCAGCAACAATAAAAGCCTTGGGAGTGTTATTCGTGTTATTCGTGACGTACGGCCAGTAATTCTTGCAAAAGTTGCACAAGATTGGACGTCCAGCAGCCGTATTCTGTAATCCGCTAAAGCTTAGTCTTTATTGGTAAAAATCTATAAAGTTAATTTAGCGATTTTTTGCTACGAGTGCAATTCTGTAACGGCATTGCTAAATTTGCTAATGCCACAAAAAATTAATAAGCCGCAAGTTTAGCTTTTAATTTGATCGCTAAAATGTTTAAATTTTGTATTCTCTTATGTCATTTTAGCGAACGAGATAAAGCTTTAGCTAAGCGAATTACAGAATACGGCTGCGGAATGCGATTTGCCAAGAACAGCCGCATTCGCCGTTACTTATTAAATTGATCCTTATTACCTGGGAAACAAAAAATATGCAATTGGATGTTTTTCCTTGTACGACCAATAAAGGCAGAAACAGTGTACTTATCTATATTAGAGCTTCTTATGAATTTTGGCATCGATTTGTTAGTGCATATTTGACCGTTTAGAGCATTTTTTCCATAATTTGGTTGAAAGAGCCTTTTTGCAGCATTTTTTTTAGTTTTTAGCGCATATTTTGGCATTTTGGCGCATATTTTGATACATGTTAAATTTTTTAGATGCCTACAAGAGCTTTCGCAACGTATATTTTTTTTTTTAAATATTTTGACTTTTACTCGAAAATTGTAAGGCAAAGCAGGTTTTCGTTAAAGATTAATGTTATTTTAAAATTTTAATTTTAAAATTAAATTTTTTTTTGGCGGTGCACCGCGGTGTGTGTAATACATAGACAACCAATATTTCAATATATCGACTTTTTAAAGTGATACAACGATGTCCATCCGTCCGTCTGGCTAGTTGTCTGTCCATGTTAACATTGTGAGCAAAGTACACACAGAAAACATTTTGCCCCAGTAAACGCATTAATCAAAAATAAAATCAGTTTTAATTAAAAATTTAATTAAGTGAATTAAACGTTTAATCAAGTGAATTAAACGTTTAATCAAGTGAATTAAAAGTTTAATTGATATTATTAATTTGTATACTGGTGCAAATTATTGTTGTCAATTAAACGTTTAATACACTTGATTAAACGTTTAATTCTCTTAATTAAACGTTTAATTCACTTGATTAAATTTTTAATTAAAACGGATTTTATTTTTGATTAATGCGTTTACTGGGGCAAAATTTTTTTCTGTGCAAGTTGCAAACTTGTAGATAATTTGATCAAATTCGGTAAATACACTTTTTAATTGTTCTAAGAACGAAGTCTTTGTAAATGGTGAGAATCGGTCTACATTTCACATATTTCCCATAAAAACTTCTTATCAAATTAGACTCTTTGTGTCCATAAACCATTTAATTATGTTGGTATTTAGATTAAATTCGCCAAAAAAATATTTTACTGCAAATTGAATTATTTTAGAATCGGTTCACATTTGCGCGAAGCTCCCATATATACGTAGCTTTAACTTCCTTTTATATGTTAACATTAATAAACCATTTAGTGACCGTCTCAAATCTCCCTTTACGACAAAAAATCTCATATGGATGTTAATATCTAGATAATAGTCGGCACAAATAACGCTAATATGAATCTTAACTTAATTTGTTGAAAATTCTTTTCACTGAACAGTTCAAAAACGGCAGAAAAAGAAGAAAAGTTTAAACAATTTTTAAATCAATTTAAATTAGTTAAATGAAATGAAAATGTTTCATTAAACACATTTTACTTGTATATGAAATGATCCAAAAATAGTACCAGAAAAATGTTTTGTCCCATTTTTGAATAATAACACAGAAATCGGCAACGCTGAAGTACACCTTATCAATTTGCATCGAGGTACATACAACAAATACGACGACGACGAAGATGATGATGATTATGGCGTTGATGTTGATCATGACGATAAGACGTTGTGATATCGCGCCAGCATTTCCTGATTTTTTGCCTTTACTTTGTATTAGTTAACATTAAATTTTGCTTATTTACTGATTTAATTCGTATTAGTTTAAGCGAGCAAAAGTCACATGTTTACATGCAACACCATTTCCATTATAACTTGTGTAGTCGGCGGAAAATGTTTATTCGTGATCAAATCGTATTTAGAGAAACACCAAGATCCAGGTCTTATACTATGTTCACACTTGGGTGTTTAAACGCGTTTAAGCAGCTCGAACGTGATTAAGCTCTAATCACTTCAAAATCGAGATGATTACCCATACATTGAAGTGATTTGTTAATCACTTCAAACTGACATGATTACAACTAAATCACTTCATAAATCACGTAGAATCCACTGAACATACCTCAAATGTAGAATCGCCAACATGATCGTGTACAACCGGCCAAGATTTCTGCTTAATGTTTTTATTTTTTTCCTTAAATAATTCATAAATTTTCACAATTTCATCATTAAAATGATTAAAATAATCTTCTGATAACTTTATAAAACTGTTTTTATCCATTTTTAATACTTTAAAGAAATATAAATTTATTTTATTGTTTTTTGTGTGTTTTTTTTCTTAATCATCTGTCATCTTAATCATCTCAAATGTAATGTGAACGGCTTTGATTAGCTTAATCAACATTTTGCTTAAACGCGTTTAAAAACCCAAGTGTGAACTTAGCATTACTTATTTCTACTTTAGCGATTATGATGTTTTGATAAATGCCCACAGATCAGGCTTGCCATATTAAAATTTACAAAATAATTAGTATTGTGGTTATTTTATCGAACTGTTGATGGTTTTTAATCAAGACTTTTATACATATTTTGATCAGCCTAAAGTTCATTAAATTTAATTTTCATTAAATTATTTTTATGAAGAAAGGAATTTTACAACATGAAATAAATTAAAATGTATTGATAATTTTTCAATATTGACTGACCGTGGGGTTGAAACCACGTTCACGGACAGCTTGATTTGACATGTTTCGCTGGAAATCATACTATCTTTTCGGATATCTGTGCTGTTTACCATTCACCGTCATTTACGACGGCTGGCAGACAAAAGTCAACCATCAACATACAGTTTTTGCATAATATCTTTAGATTTTCTAATGTTTTTGGGAAAAGGGTTCCTGATGATCTGGCCTAACCAACCAGTAAAATGCTCCTATGCGCCGTTTTTTCTCCAACATAAAATTTCAGTGTATTTATCAAGAATGAAAATTAGGAATTTAGCAAACAAAATCTTATAAATGATAAAAACAACTTACAAAAAAGAACAAATGGGAAAGGATTGTCAGTCCATTCCGAAGATTTGATCCCCTACACCACAGTATTTACAGGCAAGTGTTTTAGAGTGTTCTTTTGTTAGGTCCCATATGCATTTATGGACCTTTTAAAACAAAATTATTTTAATAGGTTAAGACTTATAATATAATTCTTAACGCCGAAAATTATCTAGGTAAATACATACATCTATTTTTTTCGTCTTAAAGTGTTTTAAGCGAGGGAGTTTATATATGACCTACGTTCAATGCTTTACATACCAGCAAAAATTTTGTCCTGACAAAGTAGCTATTTTTTTTTTTATCAATACATACCAATATTTATAAGAAAGTTATGGCATAACAAGCTATTTTCGTAAGTAGTATTTGTAATGGAGCCATGGTCATTAGGTATGACATAGTGAACGATTTTTCAATTTCGATTCGCTACCGCCTCTTATTTTGTTAAGCTTGGAAAAAATATATGTTGCAAAAAATAGGAGAGTTTGGTTTAGGTTAAATGGCTCCTCATCGAGGTAAAAGTGAAAAAATTCATAATATGTCCAATAATTGCCGCGGAGTCGCACCTAGAGTTGTAAATGTAAGGCTGACCCCCATTAATTTTTTCTCCCCAACATTTTTGTAGAACATACTTACACCCTATCTCCGCTCTTAAAGGGGCTTGCCCTCTGGAGGATTCAAATGTATGACAAATCCCTATTGATTTGTCCTCTCCAACACCTTTGTAGAACATTCTAACCTTCTATCTCTGCTCCTTAGGGTACTTTCTTTTCAATTAAAGATTTTCACATTTGGCCCCGTACGATAACATTCTTAACATTCACTAAAATGAATCTTATGGTGTTTTCTTTTCTACAAAAATTGTGACATTTTATTTAAAAAAAATGCAATTTGGTGTCTGTATCTTAAAAATTAGTTTTTTAGAATAAAACAAGCCACCCTTTTCGGGAGCAAAATTTTTAAGAACCAGACCCTAAATTGCATTTTTTTAAATAAAATGTCACATTATTTTGTAGAAAAGAAAAAACCATTAATTTTAAAAAGGATTCTTGACAATAAAAAACTTCCCAAAAAATCTTTTATAAACACAATTTCATAGTTTTTGCGTCATAAGGTTTGCGCCTGCAAATTTTTCCTAAAGATGAGAAAGCGCATCGACACCAATTTTTTTTTTTTGCTGATAAAGTTTTTTGTTATCAATTGAAAAAAAATGGCAAAAACAATAAAAAAAGTAATAACAGCGCTCTTTCGCACACTAGTAAAACCGCAATTAAGAGAGAAGAATTAAACTGTAATGATTAATCCGCAAAAATCAGGGCAAATGTTAGTGTTGAAGCAAGATTATCTACTATTCAAAGATTTATTAAAAGGCTCCACAAATTAATATATTTAAATTAAGAAAAAACCCCTCCCCCGGCAAGCAAGGAGATGCGCTTCAAACGTAGCTCAAACGTTCCAAAGTAGGAAACAGCCTTGCACATCTTTTTTCCAAAATAAACATAAGTGTTTGTAATCTTTCAATTTACATTGTAAATGGTGTTTATAAGCAATGACTACTTTGTACCTTTTTCCCCCATTTTTTTCAAGATTCATTCACATGTGTTTGCAACTGACTGACTACAATTTAAGCAAATATTTAACTTAAATATTTTCCCAGATTTTTTTTCTTTTTCATATTCTTCACCAGACGTGTAGTCGGTGTATGTATATAAGTTGGTCATTCCGTTTGTAATTTTTACAATATTGACCTTGGACCTTATAAGTTAATAATGTATGTTCTTAATTCTTAGAAAAATGTCCTCAGAAGGATTATAGCACGATAGCGACAGTACGTAACAATCTAGAGTGATGAAAATGAGCTAAATCGAACAATTATTTCACCTAGTCCTCTACGAGATAGAGGGTTTCAGACTAACAAGATCATAAAAGAGGAGCGAGCTGCTTTGTTAAACACATACTGCTTTGCAGTGCAAAAATGTTACCTATTCCCAGAACCAGAGCATTCAGTGTTTGTTGTTTGGTCTTGCGAAAGAGCACTTGCAAAATATCGTAGATCTTGTATAAAATCTAACGAAAACTCTGTGTGTTTTTTGCACCAAACACTGATATAGCATTCGATTTGCAGTATTGTAAAGTCTTATTGCTTTATTTAAACACTGATATAAATTTTTAACCCTGCTTATATGCTTTGTTTTTATATTACTTATTTGGTAACAATGGGCCCAATAGGTTTATAATTTCCCCTAGTCTCCATACAAATGAATGTCTGATATACCGATTCGGCTACGCCGCATCTTATGTACCCTTTACCAAGATGCGATAAGAGCAGAAATTTATACGAATACTCTTCTTAAGATATAAAGTGTTAAACGGCAACACCCTCTGAAGAGATTGAGAGGTTGCAAATTAAACATGTAAGGGTAAATGCTGAACCATAATATCCATAGCCTCGCTTAACCTACTGTCAAAAATAAACAAAAAGTCTCTCAATAAAAAACATTTTATTAGATGAGATTCGCAGCTTGCTTAAGCAAATGACAGTTTCATTAAACTTATCAAAGAGTTTCCTTAATTTCAATATGGTTTGCCTGATAATTTAAATGTATTCGCACATTTGCTTAAGCCAACTTAAGCACATTGTGGTTGGACCTAAGCCTGTCCGTTAAAGCCTGGGTCTGGGCTCGAAGTCAGTCAAGTCAAGAATAAAAATTTATCAATAAATTTTATTTAATTTCATGTTGTAAATTTCCCTTCTTCATAAAAATAGTGTATTGAAAATTAAATTTGGTGAACTTTAGCCTAATTAAAATATCAAAACTTGGACTAAAACCCATAAACAGTTCAACAAAATAGCCACAATACGAATTATTATAAATAAATCTATTTTGTGCCACGCCCACTTCTCCAATCCCGCCCACATTTTGTCGGCTGTTGTGTATTGATAAGCCACATGCTTGTAGCTAATAAGGAAACTTTGGCTGTTGCCGTTCTTTAGATATAAAGAAATCTGTGCTTTCTTTGTACGGGTGGTGCAACGCCCACTTCTCAAATCTGGCTAATATTTTTAGAGAGGTAGTGTATTAATAACCCAGCTGTATGTACAAAATTTTGACAATTTTTCTCGTACCTTTCCTTAGATATAAATAAATCTATTTTGTGCCACGCCCACTTCTCCAATTCCGCCCACATTTTGTCGACTGTTGTGTATTGATAACTAATGGTGTTTTCTTTTCTACAAAAAATGTTACATTTTATTTAAAAAAAATGCAAATTGGAGTCTGTTTCTTAAAAATTTTGCTTCCGAAAAGGGTGGCTTGTTTTATTCTAAAAAACTCAACCTTTTTTGGAAGCAAAATTTTTATGAAACAGACACCAAATTGCATTTTTTTAAATAAAATGTCACAATTTTTTGTAGAAAAGAAAATACCATAAGATTCTTTTACCTTATTTGGTAGCTTTTGCGCTTGCCCAGTGCTGCCATAACTGTTTGATGAGAATATGCCAAAACTTCAACAAAAATCAGTAGATTTTAGCTAAATCTTAAAATTAAGAAAATATGCTAAGGTTAAAGGTCAAACGGACATCTATAAATCAACTTCGCTTATCATAAAGGACTCAAAATATAACCACTTTTAGGGTCTAAGATCAATATTGCAGAAATTACAAACTTATGTATTCCCGTTTTACCTCGTTTATGAGTTCCTTTACAACCCATTTCGTAGTCAATTGAATGGAAATGTTTTTCTTCCTAGAAAACCGCTTAATAGCTTGCTGACTTATGAAAAAAAACCAAAACTATTTCAGCAAAATGTCAGCAAAACGTTGTTATTAAAATCTAATTTTTAACCTTCAAATATGATTTACTTTTCGATTTAAGAAGAGCTGCAGTGGAAGAGGGTATAAAAGGTTCGGTTCAACCAAATAAAGCACATTAATATTTAAAATTTCTGTATGAGTGTCGCATTAAAGTAAGAAAATATCAAAAAAAAAAAAAAAAAAAAAAAATCAAAAATTGTTTAAATGTACGAATGAGTAGTCGTTTAAGAGATTAGAAATGTAAACATATAAGTTGAAATTTAAACATTTTCGCCTGTTAAGTTACTAAATAAATAAAGTGTTTTTTTTAGTTTAGTTTTGGAATGAGTTGGAATGAGAAGTGGGACAAGACGGACTGCTGCAATTGCAATCAAACAAAACTTAACTGATAATAATTGAGATAGTATGACCGTCCGTCGGTCCGCTTACAACACGAGTCTGAAATAAAATTATAATTTATGGGAAATCTTTTAATGCATATAAGTTTTAACGAATTTGTTTAGTTTTAAACACGTTTTTAATTGTTCTTTCTTCCATTTTACATAACTTTCCTTCTTTAAGACAATTACATGGTTTGAAATTATTTATCTTGATTAACATTTGTTTTAAAATGATACGATCAATAGTTAGCGGATAACTATGACATTGTTTTACTATTTAAGGTCTTTTGTGAAGGGTTGATGAGGGTTGGATTTTAATTATATTGTTTAACAAAATGATAATTAAAATAATGAAAATGTATTTTAGTTTAAACTTTTTAAAAATTAAATTTTATTCTTTCGACCTTTTTTATTAATAAAAATAAATAGTTTTTTCGAGCTCGAGGCCAATTATTTGAAAAAAAAAAAAAAAAAAATATATAATATTTATTAAATTATTTGTTCCAATATCAAGGAATGAGTTACAAGTATATTCGTAGGAGAAGTATTACTAGCTTCACATTTAATATTGAAGTTCAATAACTCATTCCTTGATTATGATATCCGAGGGATATCGAAATATTGGAACAAATAATTTCATAAATATTATATACATATATTTTTTACTAATAATTGGCCTCGAGCTCGAACAAACTATTTATTCTTTTTAAAAATTATTGTTTGTGTAATTACCCAGCAAAAACTTTACTTACCTGGTAAGTTAGCAAATAATGTTGAAGAAAATAAACACTACTTATTTTTCGGCTGAATAACTACTTATTTTTGTTCGAGGTGTCCAAAGAATTCTTCGTTAAGAACAGAACAATTGAAGTGATACTGTGGACAAACATTTTATTTTACATATATATGTGGTTTGTTTGTGTAAAATTAATGTATAGTGTATTTTGTTTTTGTAAATTTTTTTTGGTTTTTTCACCAGCCAAAAGGGCGCTCAGCACAACAGAAACGAACGAACATTAATGAGCTACGCAGAAAATTATAAGCGTTTGCGTTTTCCACAAATCTACTGAACCGAACACTTCGAACACTGGTCCAAATTCAAAAATAGTAGATAAAACAATAACATTCTTCCTAAAACACACTTAACATGCATTTAAACATTACTTATGTGCTGTTTCCGGGTGACAAGCAATTGAAATAGAAAAATTTATATGAGAACCACTCAGTTCTTTGAGTGCTTTTCATATAAATTTTACTATACAATCAATTGCTATGCAGAGAAGCTTTTTTTTTAGCGAAGCCGGTATTTGTTATACCATAGAGGAGAAAATCGTTGCGCCCGGACGAAGGCCGGCTATACTTTGGAGCTTGTTATCATGTTGTGGCAGGCCCGCTGCACGCGCCACGATTTCCCGCCCGACGCGCTCCCTCCCACCTACTGTACCATATTTTTTCAACACTTGCCAATGGCAACTCATTTTTTTGGCAATTTGTAACTATAACAATTACACTGTTATGGCGTTATTTCCACTTTGGTTACTGAGCGATAATGGTGTTATTGCACTTGGATGGTGGTAATAAAGCCATATGGCTTCATTGAGAAATAAGGCCATATGGCTTAATTTCCTATGGCTTTATTTCCTATGGCTTTATTGCACGGGCCTGGAAATTAATTTTTATTTATATTCATACTTTACTTGTTAATAATACACAAAATGTAACATAGAATTGATGTCAATGTAGTCATAGCAATCCTGCTATAATAATAGGACCAGTCCATATACGCGTGTAAAGAGTAGCCCACAAGGGACCAGGACTAGTCCAAAAGTAACCCAAACGTATGGAAAAAACATTGTCTATTTAACATTACGATGTCCTAGAGGAGGACCATATCACCCACTTTTGGACTACTAAGGAGTAGTTTTAAAACTACTCCATGGTATACACAAGATGATTAGTTTTGAAGTCGTTTAAAACGAAAGCACGTCGTTAAAAAACGAAGACATGTTGTCTCACTACAAACACTTTTCAACAATGACATGGTCCATGCTTGCATTACATCGGACCAGTCCATGGAGTAGTCCATTTTATCAAAATGGATTAGGTGGTCCAATATTATTTGCAGGGATAGATGACGCATAAAATATGACAAAATTTTATGATGACGTTCGTCATTGGATAGATGTCCCAAAAATCGCTTTCACCCGAATCTTTTTTTCAAAAAAAATATTTATTTATTATGATCAGTGGAAATCATTTGCATAGACTAAATTCAGAAAAATATTGACATTGACCCTTTTAGCACCAAGCCACAGAATTGTAACGTCAAGTTTTTTGCCCAACTTAATTTGACATTTCTGAGTTTCAGTGTTTGACAAATTCAACCATGGACAGGCACACAGTTAAGCAGCGCTTTAAGATTGTTGAAGCCTTTTAAGAAAATGAGCGGTCAAATTAAAATGCATTTCGTGCGTTTTGTAATTTTTTTGGTCGGGATAATCGATCAAATGTGTTCACAATCGGGAGAATTGTGCGCAAATTTCAGCAAAGCGGGTCTGTTTATGGCTGGCTGTGTTATCGGGCTTCTTCGAAAATGAGATTGGCCAAGCAGTTACCGTGAATAGTGTACGCTTTCGCGAGATGGCTTCCTGTGGCAGAAATTGAGGATGTGGACCTGGACGATATGTGGTTCCAATAGGATGGTTTCACTTGCCACACAGCCAACGAAATAATGTCTCTTATGCGCGAGATATTCAATGGCCGTGTTATCTCATGTCGTGGCGATGTTAATTTGATTCTTCCTTTGGGGATATTTATAAGAAAAAGTGTACGCCAAAAAGCTAATTATGTCTTAGAGTCATTGAAAATATGAACCACCGGATGTAGGTGTGCAGCCGAATCAATGGCGAGCATTTGACCGATATTTTGCTTCACACATAATTTTCATAGATCCTTCTTTCATAATAAAAAAGATTAAGATAATTTTCTGAAACATTTTTGTTTTATTTACAATTAACATCATGCGTTTTGGTTGGTATAAAAGAATTTTCTATTTAAAGATTTGTGAATAAAGTTCTTTCCATAGAAGTTCTTGTGTATTAAAGAATTTTCTATAGACCAAAATTTTTGTAAAATATCTTGCGAATAAGTATTTTTTTTTTAGAAAAATCTTATTTATAAAAGGATTTTTAATAAAATATCTATAGGATTTTCCATAGAAAATCATGTGTACAAGAAATTTATTTTATTGAAAATATAGTGTAAATGAGAAGATAAAGATTTCTTTTAAGAAAATTTTATTTTTAATACAATTTTCTATAAAAAAGTTTGTGTGTAAAAGGGTTTGTCATAGATAAAAGGTTTCTGTAAAATATCTTGCCTATTTCGAAGTTTTCTATACAAAATATTGTGTATAAACAATTTGTTATAGAAAATAGTGGATTTTTTTTTTTACTGAAAATCAGTTTTGAAAGAGTAGAAGAGGATGTTTCTTGACTGAAACTTTGATGGAAGCCGCATAAATGTTAACTAATATTCAAAACTATGTTTAAGCCTCGAGTTATTTCTTATATTTCATCTTACACTCTTATATTTATTTAATAAATTAGAAGGAATCAATATAATAAATGGTAGACACAGATTTCTACAGAATATCAGCTGCATTAGTGAACAAGTGCTACAAATAGTGTGTGTGTGTGTGTGTCTAAATACAGCATGTGAAGTCGGAGTGGAGTGTTGGGCTCAGAAAAAACTACCTTCACAGTGAAGTAAGTTTTTGTACCTTCAATTCATTAGCATCCTGCAAATGAATTAATAACACAAAACTACGAAATCACGAATGACTCTCTTAGCTTTATAAGTATAGTTTATTTGATCAATTTATATTTATGTATTTATTATTTTTCTTTGTAAACTTTATAGATTTCTTTTTCGGTTTGAGCTTGAAATACTTCCTTTTGATTTAAGACGGTAATATTTTAATATTTTTAATGCAAAATAAGTTTTATCTCAGAGTTTATGTTAATTGAATTTCCGAAAATTATTGTATCACGAGTTTTCGAGCGCAAATTTTTGTGTCGGTATTGAAATTCGATGATATGTTTATATTTAAGAGTTAAATTTGTGGTTAATTCAAATAAATCGATTAAATTATTTTCTATTAAAAAAAGCTTTAAGAAGCGTTCATGTATGTTAACTCGGCTATTAGTTAACTTAGCTAATTATATATACATAATTGGCAAAGCTAAGTGTTATTTTTTTAGTTTAGTTTTTAGCGAGTCTTTATTCTTGTACACACAGAAAGAAATCAATGAAAAATCGTCGAAAACAAGATTGATTTTACCATTTTCGGTGATGATTTTTCTTCATTGTTACTTCATGTTAATTTAACATGATTTTGCAATAACTTGCGAACGACATTTGTTTCTTTTAAAATAACTATAATTCATGTTAATTTAACATTGCAGTAAAGTTAGAGCAAAATATCATTATACAAACACCACAATAGTGGAGAGGGTATTATGCATTTGTGCTGACGTATGTAACACCTTAAAATATTGGTCATATACGCACTTTTAGGTATACCGATTGACTCAGAATCACTTTCTGAGTCGAACTAACGATGTCCGTCCGGCTGGCTGGCTGGCTGTCCATGTAACCTTGTGCGCAAAGTAAAGGCACAATTTTGGAGATAATTTGATAAAATTCGGGACATAGGTTCTTATTGGACCAAGACTACTGAAAATGGAATGAAATTTCTTCCTCTCAGAAACTATTAAACCTATTTTAATGAAATTTAAAACATAGATAAAACCATATCTATATGCCCACAAAAAGTATGAATTTTTTCAAAAATAGGACCACGAGGGCAGATAGAGTCAATTTCTGCCTCTCAAACCGATTTTAATGAAATTTAAAACATAGATAGATCCATATCTATATGGTCACTTTAGCTATACAGTTTTTCAAAAATAGGACCACAAACCTATTTTTATGAAGTTTATAAACATATGTAGATAAAGGGTGGTTGAATGTGAAGGGCCGATGTTGAATGTGAACCACACCTAAGCGCCAAGTTTTTTTCCGAATTTTATTTGACATTTCTCTATTTCAGACTTACTCAATTTGAACCATGGAGAGATACACAATCCAACAACGTGTTAAAGTTATCCAGACTTATTATGAAAATGGGCGTTCAAATCAAAATGCATATCGTGCACTTCGTGATTGTTTTGGTCAATTTGATCGTCCAAATGTGCGTACAATCGCAAAAATCGTGGAAAAATTCGAGCAAACCGGGTCTGTAGAAGATGTGAGAACACCAGTGCATGCTCGTACAGCTCGTACTGCAGAAAATATTGCTGCTGTTCGCGATAGTGTGGCTGAAGAGCCGTCCACCTCAACTCGTCGTCGTGCCCAACAATTGCACCTCTCACGCTCGTCGTTGATGAACATTATGCATAAAGACTTGCATTTACACGCTTACAAGGTGCAATTGGCTCAAGAACTAAAGCCTCTTGACCATTCCAAACGTCGTGAATGGGCATAATGGTGGCAAGAAATGGCAACAGTGGATGATCAATTTTCGAAGAAAATCATCTTCAGTGATGAGGCACATTTTCACCTCAGTGGATTCGTCAATAAACAGAATTGCCGCATTTGGGCGAATGAGAATCCAAGAGTGATTGTCGAAAAACCAATGCACCCACAAAGAGTGACTGTTTGGTGCGGTTTATGGGCTGGCGGCATCATCGGGCCGTATTTTTTCCAAAATGAGGCCGGTCAGGCAGTTACTGTGAATGGTGTTCGCTATCGTGAGATGATAACGAACTTTTTATGGCCCGAATTGGAAGATATGGATGTGGACGATATGTGGTTTCAGCAGGACGGTGCCACTTGCCACACAGCTAACGAAACAATGGCTCTTTTGCGCAACAAATTCAATGGCCGTGTTATCTCACGTAATGGCGATGTCAATTGGCCGCCAAGATCATGTGATTTGACACCGTTGGACTTTTTTCTTTGGGGTTATTTGAAAGAAAAGGTGTACGTTGATAAGCCAGCAACAATTCAAGAGCTAAAGGATGAGATAATTCGGCACATTAACGGCATAGAACCTCCATTATGCCTCAGGGTCATCGAAAATTTGGACCATCGGATGGAGGTGTGCCGCCGTGGTCGCGGCGCCCATTTGGCCGATATTTTGTTCCATACATAATTGAATAATACCAATATATCATAATAAAATAAAATTACAATAATTTCCTAAATAGTTTGTGTTTTATTTAAAATCAACATCGGCCCTTGAAATTTAACCACCCTTTAGATCCATATTTATATGGACACATAAGCATGATGTGTCTTAAAATACTGTGGTGTAGGGTATCATACGGTCGGTCTTGACCGACTATACTTTCTTACTTGTTTATATTGAAATAACAATCTTAAACACGTTGAATGAAAGTTACTTCAAGTTGAAACAACGTGAATTTCATGTTGAATCAAATTGGCTTGGGTGTGATATAACAGTGTGAAGAAGCTTCAGAGACAACATATGCATTTATTTAAGAATAATTCAAAACAGTTACCCCTGTAGTAACACATGTTTCTTATATTTTGTATTCCCCTTTGTTAACAGAATTATCAGCGAATGGCCCGGTATGGTTTTCGTCATCATTCAACTTTGAAAACTTTAAAAAATTTATGTTTTTCTTTTTATGGTGATGTTTTTTTTACTATACAAAACAAGTAAAACAGGTTTTTATGGATTTAATATTGAACAATGTTCTTACTTGTTTATATTGAAATAACAATCCGAATCGCGTTGAATGAAAGTTATTTCAAATTGAAAAACCGTGAACTTCATGTGGAATCAAATTGGTTTGAGTGTGATATAACAATCTGAAGAAGCTTCAGAGACAACATATGCATTAATTAAATAATAATTCACAACACTTACCCCTATAACACATGTTTTACTTATTTCGTAATCTCTTTTGTTAACAGAAGCATGAGCAGAATGGCCCGATATGGTTTTCGTCATCATTCTACTTTGAAAACTTGATGTACTATTTAACTAAATAATTTTAATTAAAAGAATACGGGAATTGTTTTCTTTTTATAACATATTTTAAACATAAAAATAAGCAAATGTACATACTTAAGTATGTATGCATGCTAATTTTGACAAGATAAACTTTTGATTTTAATATAAAACTGGTTTTTATGGATTCAATATTTAACATTGTTTTTTAAACAGTGAATAATATTAAATAAACGTGATTTAAGGTTATTTTAATATTTTTCATTTAAAATTAATATGAAATAATGATAAATTTAAATAAAGGGCATACTTTTGCCGAAATTTACTATGATTCTCAATCAACATTTCGCCATGTTTATTTAACATTGGTATTTTTTCTGTGTGTGTTATCAATAAAAATCAATTATTCATTTTCAGATCTGCAAAAATAAAACATATTTGGTGTATGATTTTATATTAGTAAAAAAAACTACTGCTCGAAGTGAACATTCAAATAGAGCATTTTGAATTTGAATAAATTATTTACAGCCAATCCCACGATGTCACACGTTAACGTTCGCATAGAAAATTACATTTAAAACAAAAACAATTTCTAAAATTTGTTTTTGTTTTAAATGTTATTTTCTATGCGAACGTTAACGTGTGACATCGTGGGACTGGCTGTTTATTTTTTGAACTTGCAAATACTGTGTCAAATTAGGTGGCTGCAAAATTTATTTTCTCCCTCAAAGGAGCATTTTTTTTATAGAAAATTAAGAAAAAATCTAGTTTGACAATGTGTTTCCCTACAGAAAACATGCACTGATAGAAAAATGCATCTTCATATTGATGATGCCCTGACATCAGAATTGTGACATCAATGTTACTACAAATGGCATCAATGATGCAAAAAGTAACATCAATCCAATGACTAACGTATTCGTAGAATTTTATCATTTTTTACGTGTCATCTAATTTATGACTATAGTGACATAAATTCGATGCCACATTTTTATGAACATTATGAACATTATTTTCATGATTACAATGTATTATAAAAAGCAAAAATTCCTATATTCTATTTTTTAAAATTATTTAGTTAAATACATCCAAGGCCCATCTATCAGGTCTTCTTACTTGTACAAAAATAAAAAACTTTTTTCTTTAAGCTGTCAAAAACTTACTACCGCATATACAAAGCAAAAGGAAAAAACGTGTATGTAAATAACTTTTGAAAGCTCAAAGAACGAAAACAATGATCATCAGGCTTTTTGCGCAGACCTTTTCAATGGGCCTTGAATACATCCAATTTTTAAAGTAGAATGATTAAGAAAACATATGATGCTGGTGTCTTATTATTCAGAGTTCTGCTGTAAACAAAGATCGCAATTCAACAAACGTGAAACAAACATATGTAATGGGTAAGTAAATAATAATATTCTCTCACTTTGACTTAAGTCAATTTCAATGTTTTTGACTTAATGACAAACTGCCATTAAATTGATGCTAATGGGTCCATTCTCCGATGTTACCGCGTCATCGCACTGAGGACATGTTCTTCATTACTTTAATGTAGATGTGTCATCCCATTGATGACATAATTTGGCCCTGATGACACTTCGGCCATGTGATGTTAAGGTTCACATCACCATGATTAAAAGTGTTAAGGGGTCAAAAACGAAGACACTTGTCATAGTACTGATGTCAAAATACATCAGCGCTATGACGCCTTTTCTATCAGCGTACTGAGTATATGTAATTCCTGTTTAAAATCCTATGCATAATAAATTGTTCAAAGCCAAATATTGTACTAAACAGCATTTATTTTTTATAAGAGTTCTTCCCATTAAAATCTTGTATATCAGAGTCATTTTCTATTAAAAATCTTTGGTAAAGATATATGTAGTTGCTTCGGAAATCTTCAGTATAAGAGAATTTTTTATAACAAGTCTAAAGAAAATCTTAAATATATCAGATTTTCTTATTCTTATTTTAAAGGATTTTCTATAGAAAATTGTGTATATAAGACAATTTGCAATAGATAATCTTTTGTATAATTAGATTTCCTATAGAAAAATCTAGGGATTGCTGTTCGGTTTTAACCGAAATCGAAACCGCGGTTTTTAATGCCTAAAAACCGAAACCGAAAACCAACAAAAAAACCTCGGTTTTAACTTTTGCTTTAACAATATTTTTATGCTTTAAGAAATTGCAAATTATACATAATAATCGAACTTCATGTACAAAAACTTATACATAATAGCCTGCAACAATGGCAAGGTATTTCAAAATTCTTTAAATTCAAAATAAGTACTATGAACAAATGATACGTTTTTAACTCTTAAGTAGAGACCTAATTTGTGTGGCACAAACTACCACCTGGGCGTGGCTCGGACCACTAGTATTTTGTATGGAGTTTTTGTGGCTATAGAAAAAAACTCACAATTGCGACGACCACGGTGTTTGTTTACACTTTTTTCTACAGGAAATCAAGTGTAAGAAAATCTTGCAAAAATCTCGTGTAAAAAATGGATTTTCAATAGAAAATCATTGGTTTATGAAAATTTAAAAAAGAACTTGTGCATAAGATAGTTTTTTTGAGTATAAAATGATTTTCCCTAGAAAATCTTGTGTATAAAAAGTTTTCGATGAAACTTGGGCATAAGATTATTGTCTTTAGACAATATTGTCTTAAAGAGTATATTGGGTATAAGACTATTTGCTTTATAAATGGTGTCTGAAAGAATATTTTTTATAGAAAACATGTATGTAAGAGTAGTTTCTATATCAGATCCTGTGTTTATAAGTTTAATATTGATACATGTCAAATTTTTCGTTGCTCAACATTTTTCACAAATTTTGAACAGAGTACTAGGCTTAAATGGACAAATGTGTTTTAAACGCAAAAATGTACTCAACATATTTTATGTCAATTTGTAAGAAACGTCAATACAAAAATAAAAATATACATACACATCCCAGAGGGAAGCAAACTGACACCAAAGTAGTCCCGTGTTAAGTCTTTACTGGTAGGTTCTAGTTCTAACACTTTATATGAATACCACGTATCACTTTTACATGGGGTTGTCATTGGAGGGGGTCAATTGACACTATTTGACCAGTCACACATCTATTCTCAATGAACGTGTTTAGTTTCAGTATCTACAATGTAGTTTTATTTTAATACAATTTTGTATTATTTCAATAAAACAAGTCATTGAATTAAATTCAACTATATAAAAAATTTAAATTTGTGTCCAAAAAGTGGAATTTGTTTTTAAAGATGCCTAAAGAAATCCAAAAGTCTAATATGCCTATATTATTTCTAAAATTGGTTGTGTGTGAAAAAAGTACATATAAAACATATTTTTTTGACATTTTTTGTTCCTTTTGATTTATAAAAAATTCTATTTAATAAATTTTAAATCTGAAGTAAGTATTTTTATTGCAAAAGATAATAATAATTCCCTCTTTACACATTTTGTCCCATAACTCGTTTTCTGTACTCAAATGTACTTTATTTATTTGCTGCCTTTATGTTAAATAAAATTGGTTCCACGTTTGCTCAAAATTATTTCCAAAAGAAGGTGCTTACAAAAATAACGAATTTTTACCCTGTTAGACCCTCAAATATACTTTATTTAATTGCCGACTTTTTGTTTAAAAACACAAGTTTCATCTTATTTACTTTGAACAAAAAAGTGTTTACAAAAATTACCGAAAGTACGATTTTTTGCCCTCAAACGTACGTTATTTCTTGCAGCTTTTTGTTAAAGAAAAAAGGTTTCGCGTAAGTGCAAAATTATTTTAAAAAATCATGTTAACAAAAAGCACGAATTTTTGCCCCGTTTGCCCTCAAATTTCCTTTTTTTTTGTTTGCCGTCTTAAAAACTTTTTCAGTTTCATTGGGGTTGATAAAAAAGTACCAAAAATGTTCCTTTTAGCTTACTTTTACCCCCTAAAAGATCGGCATTCAAAATATACTTTGTGACATGCCACCGAAGTAATAGAAATTCATATGAAGTTAAATTTTTAATTGCGGAGCGCAAAATTACTTGAAAGCAAAGTGCTTACAACAATGTAGCAAAAGTTAAACTAATTACCCTATTATGCATGCACCTTTAAGTACAAAAATGTAACAAAAGCAAGTATTTTACCCTGTTTTATACCTTAAAGTTAATATTTTTCAAAGGTAGTTTAAGCCAAAAAATGAATAAACTTTTAAACTTTAGCAGTCTAAATGGGGTGAATCAAAGTTTACCCAAGTTTAACCCCTGAAAGGACAATTCTCGAAATTTTCTTTTTTGTGACATGCCAATGTAGCAAAGAACTTTGTTCAAAAAAATTTATATTTAGGAAAAAAAAACAGTGCCAATTTTGCCCATTTTAGATATTTTAATCCCTGTTTGGTCCAAAACTCCGGGAAATATATAGCTGGTCTATGATTGTCTATAGATCCCAAACAGCATACACTCTCTAAAATTTGTTTTTAAATACTGTGGTGTAGAGGATCATATGGTCGGGTAATACAGACTATTCTTTCTTACTTGCTGTTTATTGAGTTCTTCTGAAGTATTTATGCGTTTCATATTTTGCAAACGAAAATTTTTTAACTTTTTATAAAAGGGCGATTCTATTCTAGACAACTTTTAACATCAATTTTCAAATCACACTATTTGACACTTTTTGATGCCAATTTAAAGTAAAATATCTATATTTTATAATAATATAATTTTTTTAGACGTTAGCTTAAATATAAATTTGTTGTTCACTTCGAATCATTAAGATTCATAGATTTGGCTTGAACAGAAAATTCATTGAATGTTGCACCCGTCATGGCTTAAAGAGAAAATTTCTTATTATTAGATTATATTTTTCTACGATGTTTGATTTGATAATAATCGTCTGATATCTCATCTTTCACAATAAAAAAGAATAATACAATAAAAGTTTAAAAATTAACAGAGTTTTGTGTTTTTGTGGTATGATCGTATGAAAGTGGGCCGATTTGGTTGCACCCGTCATGCACTTTAAAGCTCTCTCGTGGCTATTTTATCGTTTCATATAAATTCTTGTAAGTAGATAACAATAGTATATACAAAAATGTTACCCCTTCTAGAAATAACTTAATTGCAAATGTGTTTCTTTCTATTAGTAAAAGACGTTTAAAGCGTCTAAATGTTGCACCCGTCAGAATAGAATCGCCCAAAACAAACATTTTGTAGCATTCTTTTTTTGTGTCATACTACAAAATTGATTTAATACATAAAATGGACTTCGTCTTAAATATTGAATTATATTTATTTATTCGTAATGGAATTTCCGCCGTCATATTATTTTAAAGATATGAAAATATTTATCGCATTAAATTACAAAAAAAGGGATGTACAAAGGCAACAAATATTTCTCTGAAAAATAATATTTAACAACAATTTGACTATTTTTCTTTTAGCATAACACTTTTGGCTAAGAATTATCTCATTCGTCTTTTTCATTTCAGGGCATGTATTTGTTTTATTGATTAACTTGAGAAATAAAATAAACAATCTTTTTATTAATTAGTTTCCGCCAGAATACACGCTGCTTTTAAATTGTTTAAGAAAAAACTCTACACTAATTTTCTTGGTGTTAATAAAAAATAAGTAAAATTAACCCTTTAAATGCAAAAATAATCCTAAAATTGTGAAAAATTTCCTGAGTTGCTAACATTTTATATTTCTACTTTGTATGCCCTACACATTTAGAAGGCAAAATATATGTCTGAAATGGGAAATCAATCTTTAAGCTATGAATAGGGCGTGACATTTCATGCAAATGTATGTTTTTCCTCGAAGGATTTTAAGATTAAGTGAATTCGTTATTTATCAAAATCATTATTTTTGCTGAAATGTGGCATCGAATTATTTGTGCATATTTTATCGTTAATGCATTTGTGTCATATCATGTATAAGAATGAATTTAAATTCGCATGTTAGGCTACTTTTGGTTGAAAAAGCATATTTTTTGTTTTCATTTTAATGATTTTTTACGTTGTCAAAATCAAACAAATAGATTATTTTAAGTAATTGGGAACAATAAAAGATTTAATTAAAGTATAAATATCTGCTATTTTTTCCGATGTGTAAAATCACTGTGTTTTTCTTCAAATTGGTGGCTCAATTAATAAAGTATCAAACACACAAACTTTGTCATGATAATATGTTGTGTTGTCATGTCCAATGTAAACCTCTATCGTAAAACCACTTAGGTCCAAATTTACAGCCATTAGTTAGTCAATAACAACAGTTAAACAAATAAAATATAATTTCCAGCTCTTTCTTAGCCATTAGTTAAACCCTCAAATGTTATTGGCCGATTATTGTAAATATGATACTTTAGTTAAGCAAAAGTTATCATTTTAGTTAACTAATATTTAACTAATGACTGTAAATTTGAGCTTTAAAAGCAAAAAATCTAATGTTGAATGGGATGTATGTATAAGCACAAAGAACTTTTCAGCGGTCTGTACACGGTCAAGCAATTCTCATCAAGCGCTACGGTAGTATTAGTGAAAATGTGTTTGTTTGTGTGACACCGACGATGCTGCATGGGAAATCAAAAAATTAAGATATGACGGCGAATATTCAGCCTTATTCCGGTTGTCGTTGTCGTTATCGATCAAGTCGTTTTTTGTAAGAGATTAAAGTTACAAACAACCAGTGTTCTTTAATCTCTTACAAAAAACGACTTGATCGATTACGACAACGACAGCCGGAATAAGGCTGATTAAGGCCAGCACTCGTACACGAGTGAATTCGCCGTGAAGTCAAGCATTTTGACCCCTTTACAAAAATCTTAACGTAATAACAAAAGTTATTTTCTAGAGAGTGCATGATTGCCCATGGCTCCCAAATAGGGTACACTCTTGAAAATTTGTTTTTAAATACTTTTGTCGGGCTTGATTGACTATACTTTCTTACTTGTGAAAATAATTGTTGTTTTCTTTGTAAACACTAGGTAGATCGATTATTTCGAATATTCCGAATAGCTGCTACTTAAAAAAACCGTTTTTCGATTAAGCATTTTAAAAATAACCGGTTAACCGGTTTTAATTCGAATACATAAAAGTACAAAATCAAATTAGTTTTTGTAATAAAAAGTTAATTTGAATAAATACGTAGATATGACTTAAGCGTGACCAGTAAATTAATCAAACTTAAACTTTATTTTTATTATGATAAAGATGATAATGGTATAATGTAATTAAGAAACTATTAAATCATGTTTTCTCTAACCAAACGTCTAGCAAAAGTAAACAATTCTTTAAGGAAAGTGGCAAAAAACCTCTTAGCCAGGATTATATATTTAAAATTATTTTGTTTCAGTATTATAGAAACGAATAGTAATATGAACACACTTTTTGTATGAAATGTCTGTCAATTCGTCAATCACAATTAAAAACCTTCCATTACATTACACTACGTCACAAAATTTAAACCTTCCATTACATTACACTACGTCACAAAATTTAAACAAAGTCGTGACCAAACGAATCTGACAGCTTAATGTAAAATTTTCCGCTGAATCAGAATTGCCAAAAGTAGAACAGTTTTTGAGATATTCCAAAATAACCGTTATTTGTGTTTAAAAAAAAAAGATGTGACTGAAATGCATCTTCAAAAAATTTAAACGGATTATGCATTTCTGTCTTTTTAGTGAAAGGTTATAAAATTTCTAAAGTAACCATGGATTGCTAGTTAAGATTGGTCAAGAAATGACCGGAATCAGCGGAAAATTTTACATAAAGATTAGGTGTAAAATTCATTTGGTCAAAAAATTTGCACGTAGTGTTATCAAAGTATTTCTTGGGAGTGAAAAATAAATTAACAAGGTTTCATTTAAATGTGCTGAACTCCCATTTCATACTATTGATAAACTGAATGTTATAGTTTTAAGCATGAAGATATGCTAGAATTACTTAAGATTTTTTAGTGCCTTAACGGACATTTCGTCCTCGGCAACACAGCAGACTAATATTTCACCCAATGTTTCATTTTTGGCAGCATATTTTAGGAGAGTATTATTTGCAGTCTCTTAAGAACTACTTGGAACAGAGTCAAGTTTTACTTGGCGTATATTTATATCAAGCTTGTGGACTAATTAAAGCAACTTAATAACGCGGGATGTTGAAGAACCTTTGCAACTTATAATTTTAGGGCCCTTTAAGCACCATTGTCTTTTAAATCAGTTCGATATATCACGAGAGATAACTTCTTTATAAAAATATATATAATAGGATCTGGGAATTTAATTCTCATGGTGAGTAACATTTTTACTATACATTTTCATATTAATTCGAATGTGTATTCTAAGTCAAATTACAATCCATAAAGCCTTTATACTTTAATGGGCCTATCCCAATAATATTTATATATTTCTATTACGAAGCCTACTTTAGCTATCCTTGGTTAGTAATGAAGTAAATTGTACAATAGGCACTTTCCAGTTATGAGATACAAAGAATGTTGACGAAGGCCGCAGAGGGCCAGAAAATGCATTACATTCTGCTGGTATCTAATAGTTGTATACATTTTCTGTACACTTTACTTTATTGCTAACCAAGGATAGCTAAAGTAAGCTTCGTAATAGAAATATACAAATACTGGCTGACCCAGCAAACGTTGTTTTGTCATATAACTTATTTCTTTCAGATATTACAGTGTCACCATAATAAATTTTAAGAAAACCGATTAATTAGTTAAGAAGATATAGGGAAGGAGAGATTTTACCGCTATTGCCCTATTTCAGGCCCTATTCGATATTTCCTTTCAGATGTTATAGTGTCTACATGCCAAATTTTAAGAAAACCGGTTGATTAGTTAAGAAGATTTGGGAGGGGGAGCTTTTACCCCTCTTGCCTTATTTCACGCCCTAAATAATAAAAATTATAGGATATAGTTCTTTCCAGATGTAGCACTATTTGCCTATAAAATTTCAAGAAAATCGAGTAATTAGTTAAGAAGGTATAGAGAGGGGGAGCTTTTACCCCTCTTGCCCTATTTCATGCCCTATTCCCTATTTTCTTTAAGACGTGTCAGTGAAAACCGGTTGATTAGTTAAAAAGCTATATTGAGACGGAGCTTTTACCCCTCTTGTCCTATTTTACGCCCTCTATCGATATGCAATATACTTTACGACTTATTCTAATACATAGCAAATACACATACACAATTTCATAAAAATCGGTCAAGCCGTTTCGGATGTAATTCGGAAATGTGAGGCATTTTGTTGGTATTTGTATGGGAGTATATAGGAAATTCTAAATGCGATATCTCCGGAACGAATGGGCCGATTTCGTTCAAACTTCATATAAATCATCTACACTACTATCCCAAACGTACCCTTAATTTTTGGTTAACATCGATAACCCGCTTCCGCAGTTAGTGGTAACATCAATGTGTACACTTCTTTGTAAATACATATATAGATTGATGGAATGGGCCTATTAAAGAATGAAGGCTTTATGGATTGTAATTTGACTTAGAATACACATTTGAATTAATTTGAAAATTTAAAATATAAGTATATAAAACATAATTAGAATACTGTCAAATTGCTAATTACTTTTTAAGCTGGACATTTTTTTTTGTAGTATTTTGAATTGTTTTTGATTTTTTTTTTTACAAGAAATACACGTTTTTTGACTTTTGTTACATTTTGTTTTGACATTCTTCATAAAAAGCTAAAGTTTGCCCAATATTTATTTAGAAAAATACTTAAATTACGGGAACATTTATAACAAAAGAAAGGAAAACGTATATAAATTACACATTACTAAAATAACTGGCTTATTTTACCAAAATACCCGGTTTATACGATAGCCGATAAATAGACATTTTAAAATATTCAACTTGGGCAACTGTTGAAAAAACCGCTTAAATACGTTCGAATACAAACCGTTCGATCTCCATAGTGAATACCCAGTGAAAATGTTGCAGTCATTGTGAATCTGACATTAGGGTTTCGCAGACATGCCGAAAGGCTTCGCGGTCTTAGATGTCAGATGAAATGTACATGTTTTACATTATGCGCCCCATACACGTTTCATTTAAATGGTCAACTGAGTCTTTCAACTGAATTGATGCTTGGCAACACTCTTCATCTACTGAATTGAAAGATTTCAAATTAATTTTAGAATTTAATGAAATAAAAGACAATTTTTAAAATACTTAACTTTTTTTGTTCCAAAAGAAAACTACAAACATTAATTTTGACATCAGATCAAGAGACTCGAGCACATACAGTACAATCGAATTGAAAAATATAGTCAACTTGAAAGAAATCAAAATCTTTTGATTTTTCTTTAACCAACTCGACAACCGTCAAACTAATCAATTGACAGAGCTGTACACGCTCCGATTTGGAGAACAAACGACTGAGTTGACAATTAAATTGAATGGAATTGTGTATGGGCTGCTTTATAAAACTAAATTGAAACCGAATTGTTTGTCAAAAAGATTTTTTTGTTTCTTTACTTGACAGTTTAGAAAAAAGAAAGTGTTTTTTTTTGTAATTTTCAAAAGTTCTGGATACCTCAAGACTCCACTAACGTCACTTTGACAAAAATCTGAGTAGAATTGAAAATTAAAAATTTTTCCATTTACCCGGTTTAATTTTTCTACAAATTTTTACGAATTTAAAAAAAAAAAAAAACTAAATGCTAATTTAAAAACACTTCCACAATTAGAGAGAGAATGAGAAAAATTTGTATTTATGAGTTTTAAATTAATTAACGACAACAACAAATAAATTCAAGGTTATGACAATTTTATTTAAATTTCAACGCAAAACAAATCTAATAAATTGACCTCAGACCGGGCTAGGATCACAACCTTTCATTAAAAACGGCTTAAGTCGTGAATTTTCTTAAAATTTTAAAGCTTTAGAAAGATTTTTAGTTCTAAGCCAAGAGTAATTAAAGATTTTAATTGGAATTGGTATCGAACAGAGTAAGTTGTTCAAAAGTATCTATAAAATTCAATTAAACAAATTTCAAGCAAAAACAACATACATACATTTAAATTAAATGTACGTTTTTATTTATTTATACTTTTTTTGTTAAATTTTACATATATGTACGTTCTAGAATGAATATATTTTAGCTTTTTTGTTGTTGTTGTTAAATTGTTGTTATTAGTCAGTCTTGTTGTATATCTGACAGCTAGAAATATAATGAAAACACTGAGATACAGTGAAACACAGAAACACACACACACATAGACGCCAGAAATCACACCAAATAGTATCTGCAAGTTTGCTCTTCCACCACTTTATTGACAGTTGTATTCTTTACTTGTGCTCATTTTCGACCCCAGCTCTCTGATTTTTGTTCGATGGCTCTCGATTTTTACATTTAATTAAACTAATATCTGAATTAGAGAGAACAATTGCTCACGTGGTTAAATAGTTTCTGTTGTTTTTTTTTGTCTCACTACAAGTTAAAAATACTTTAATTTAGAAAGAAGAAAAAATACAAAACAAAATTTAAATGTATAATTCTTTATTTTTTTTTGTGTAGATATAAGAAATAATGAAAAATAAAAACAAAAAATATCTGTATCTGAGTAAATTTTTTTGAATTGTTGTTTTTGGATTCTAACAATATTATAATAAATACTACTACACACACCGTGGGATTATTAAATTTGTGTGAGACCTTATTGGCGCAATGTGGTACTAAATGCAGTACTAGAGTGTTCTTGAAATTTAGTTTTTTTTTTTAATTTTTATGTGATTTTTGGAAAAGTATAAATTTATTTGGAATTTATAAATGAATGTTTTCATTCACACACCTTTAAGGCTGGAGTTTTGAGTTGTGGATTTAATTTAAACTTAGTTTAACATAGTCTGAGACTTGTCTTTTTCCGGCGAAATGTGATTTTTTTTATTATTTCATTAAAGACCAGCATTTTGAGCAAAACTAAACTGTTCCGTCAAAATTTTGTATACAAACTTGGTTATGGCGGCACAAATCTGTTTTAAGATTAACTAAACCTAGTTTAACTGAGATCTTAAAAACCCAGCCTGAGTGTTATATTTGTTTGTTGGTAGTGGTTCTAAGCCGACCAGTTTATACAACATTGACCCAGAATCATTAGAAACGTTTTCAGTGCGTCTACTTAACAGCTACTCAGCGCGGAGTCTGGTCCATGATTTCACCTAGTGCCGACATAATTGAATTCTTTTCTGTTGTCTTATACATTAATCTACTCGAAATGTATCGTGTTAAGGAAAAGGTTTCAGTTCATTATTGATCATTGATCTCAAAGGAATTCCCGTTAACAGTGCTGCCAGAATTTTATTTTTAAGATACCTGCCAAAAAAAAATTTTGTTTTGTACCTTTATTATATACTACTTGGGCTGCCACAATAGTATTCCAACTTAATCCATCATAACATTATATTTTTATTTAACCCTTATGTGTGTGGACAGGTACCTGTGTACCTATTGCGTTTTCAAATCGAAATTTTTTATATAAGATTTTAGTCTACAATTCTACAATTTCATGAGAACTCCTAACTTTTTGTTATTATTATATTTTCATAGGTGTTTATATACAATATGAGTTTGGGGGGGGCGTGGCATACCAATTTGCTTTTTGCACCCTTAATAGGGTGAATAGGTACCTGGGTACCTGTATACGTTTTATATTACAATTTTTTTTTTTTGGGTGTAGGATTTTAAAAAATATATGAAAAGGAGAAAACCAGAGTAAAATTCTAATATTATTTCATTAACCATCGATTGTTTGTACAATACAAGACAAAAAATTAGATTTCTCATACAATTTGCATGAAGGTACCCAGGTACCTATCCACCCTATAGAAGGTGTTTTTTTTTCCACACACATAAGGGTTAAGCAAAATTTTTCTGCTCTTTTTAACTCGTTAAGGACTGCTTTGCGCCATGTGTTTTAGGAAGACCTGGGCGTCAACTTACTTAGGGGTTTAATTCTAACGCCATGTTTTGGATATTTTTGTTTGGCTTTTGCAGTGTGTTGCCTATCCACTTCCATTGTTGTCTTGCTATCTGGCAGACAATTGGTTCTCTGCATTTGCCATTTTTTTTAGGCCAGAATAGTGTGCATACTATTCGGAGGCATTTGTAGATGAATACTTGTAGTCTTTGTGTTACAATATTTGTTATGGACCCAGTTTTGCTTCTGTATAACAATGTGGATTTGCTGCTCTCATTCAATATATGGATCTTGGTTTTCTGCGCTATATTCATCGTCATCCTAAGGCGGCCAAATGCCGACCTGGCTTTTTTAATTCTGTTGCATGTCTTCATCTACTATTTATTAATATCCAAGCCAACATTCTTTGCAAGTGTGATTAATTCATAAAACGAATGGGACAATAGGCATATGACATACACAAAGTCAAAGTCGTCAAGACGTTTGTAGCTTTGATATAATCTCATTGAGAATAACGATAAAAAATAAAGGAAAAAGGGGACGATTCTGAGTTGTTAAAGAAATGTTTGCTTATCCTGGCTCTAATTCCCCTTAAATTTTAATTAGCTTAATCGGTACACCTCTGGCTTTATGTGCGTCCAAGGCCATTCGTTTTATTGAGCTGAAGGCCTTTTTAAATCAATTTAGACTTAATAGAGTGGTGTTCGCTACTCTATCGAGTGCTCCATTCCATTATTCGGCGGGTGTTCGTTTGGTCCAAACAGTTTCTATGTGGGCGGAAGCCCGCTTGTTCGTCTCTCAGTGATACTTCGATGACTTGCCTGTATTCAACATTTTTCAACAAATTGAAATTATGTATAAAACATAATATGTTTGTGGCCGTATTCCAAACTGGGATCACATTGATACCCAGAAAAGTTCCCGTACTTGAAAATTGTATGGTGCTTAGTTATAATTGAATACCGCGCGATCCCAACTTTGAGTACTTTGATAAAAATGTTTTAAAACATTTCAAATTATTGTACTATTTCCATTATTAAAAACTTCAATCCCGTGTTCAGTGAAGAATAAAAATTTTAGTTAATTTCATGTTGTAAATTCCCTCCTTCACTAAAAATAAATTAATGAAAATTAAATTAAATGAACTTAAGCCTTAAAATATCAAAAAACTTCAATTAAAAACCCACAGTTCAATGAAAAATCACAATTGCTTTAAAAATAGCTATGCGACAAGCTCTATGTTTACATGTGTCCTTAAAGTTGTTCAAAGAAAGGTCAACGAAAAAAGACAAGAAGGAAAAAAACTTAATTTTAAAAAAAGAACCAAGAATTTAACAGTGATTTTTAGGTTGCAAAATTGATTGAATAATCTTGAGGATATTTCGCCTTTTGTTACACCCTCCTGGGAAATCAGGTGCAGTCAGTACCTAGGATTCGCCAATAGTACAAAATTGACAGATATCAGGATATCTTCGCGATACCACGGAAGTCAGTAGCCCCCGGTGGCACGGCACCGGAATGACTGTTGGTGAGGGCCTCCGCTAGTATGCTTTTTGCGGAAAATGTTTTCTGTCTTTTAGGAATATTGTCTTTGCAGAAATTCCGCTGACAGGATACTTTCGGGATCACATGGTGGTTGTGGCTTACCACCCAAAGTGGCAAGAAGGAATATCCTGAAAATACCGCTAAAATGCTGACTTTTCACCACTTGGGGGTGAGTTCGGGATGAGAAAGAACTACACCTAGGTACGAAATCTTCAGCACCTCAACAAGGGGAGAATTATACACTCAAATTGCTATATGGTTGTGCTGGTTGCGTTCACATTCGGGGCGGTTGGTTAACGCATTGTTTGTCACCCAAAGGTTAAGATCCATCATGCAGTAGGCCCAAGACCATGCATCCATGTTTATCTTTTACAGTGCCGACTACAGGGATCTAATTAATTCCCAAAAATCGCTATTTCGTAAAGGAACAAATACCCAGCGGGAAAATGTAATCAATAGGAAACGAGAATGTAATACATACATATATTGATTAATATTTGATTCCAGAATTCATTGCTCTTAACACAGAACATGCCCTAGGATTGTAATAAATTATTTAAATGTATACTGGTAATGACGAACAGAAGAAAACACACGAAAATTTTTTACGAACAAAACCAATACATTACTTGTTCTGCAAATGTGAGAATATACGTACGTATATCAAATCGAATTTATTGTGTCAAAAAATTACCTTCTCGATTCCCATGAATGCATTATTATTATTTCGAAAATAATACATTATTTGTTTAGTTATTTATGTAATCAATTCCTTATTTTCCCGCTGGGTAAACAATGTTATTATTGAAATCAAATTTGGTACAAATCTCAAACTAACAATAAAAATTGTTTATTTATTGACATGTTCGTAAATTTATATTCAAGAACTTAGTCTATTCATAAATATTTTATACAAAAAGTTTCTATGTTTCTCTGAACATCGGCAACACACGTACTTCGAAAACGATTTCGTCGTCTCACTCTGCAATGCTCTTTTCCAAGTCGTTTTAGGGAGCACCCTCTTGCGAGTTACATTCAAAAGCTGCATGGGCGATTTTGGTTGTTGGTGTGTGACATATCCAAGCATATTCGCGTTTAAGAATTTTCTTTTCAATAACGTGTTATTTTGTCACTTTCAATAAGTGGTAATTGGGCGCAGACACCTGTTTATAACTGTTTGCATAATCGTCGTTATCGCTTTAATTTCGCATTCATATAACAACAACGTCTTAACACATAATTTGAATATGTATGTTTCTTTTAGTACCCAGCCTCATATGCCTGGCTTTCAATATTCGATTGTGTTGTGTAGCAGTTTGTGCCAGAAGAGTTGGTCAGATATGTTATTTTATAACTAGCCTTGTCTTTTATGGTTAATTATTCGATTAGAAAATTACAATCTAAAAACTCAAGAATTTGTTTTCGAAAATTTTTAAATATAATAATCATTTTGTAGCACACTCTCCCAGCGGGGAGATATATACTTTAGCTGTGTGTGAAACGTTGGCAAAGTACTCGTGGAAGTACAATTTTGACACTGTTGAGGTGGATAAAATTTTACTAGCCATGGGGCTGGTATAAATTTTGACATTAGCGTTGAAATTTCTGACAATTTTAATTCACCATAAAACTTTGCTACCGTTTCACACACACCCTTTATGGTAAAAATTTTAAAATATTTCCCACTCCTTATTTTTCTTTTTTGTTAGAAATATTAAGTATAATATTCGAATACTGAAAAAATGTGAATGATATTTTCGCTGTTTTTAGTGTAAAAAAAGGATTAGTGGCATGTGTCAATGCCAAAAATGCTCAGTAAGGTTTGTCGTTTCACCAAATATGGACTAACAAACGAGAAAACTTGCAAATCATTAAAATTCGTGCTGTGTGAGATAATTGTTTTTCTGTAGCAAAATTTTCTTTAGCGACAAAGCTAATTTTTGGCTCAATGGATAAGTCAATAAACAAAATGTTTTGTGAAGAGCAGCCAAGAGCTTTTTGTAAAATGTAACCCTGATCAAATAAAAATTATAACTTTTTAGAAAAATTTAAAAAAACCAAGAATTCGTATGGGAAGTTAAAAATTTTTCTTCGTAATACTTGTCATTTTCTTAACACATTGCATTCACATAGGGAGGGCCATTAAAAATTTGAATCGGCTTTAAAAATAGTAATGATTATTTTTTCTTCTTACCCGAATTATTTAGCGCATTTTCGAAAGTTTCGGATCGAATCTTTTCAATGGCAACTTCGGTTTCATGTTTCCTCGCTTTAATTGTCTCAGGATGGTTTATCCTGGACTAATCCTTAATGGCTGCAAACAGAAAATAATCCAAAGGGCTCAAATCACAGGTCTGAGGTGGCCAATTAACATCACAATTATTCGATTTTTAAAAACAGTGCGTAAAATATCGATGGCTGCGATGATTACCACACGGCACCTTGAACCTGTTGAGAGGCGAGTTTGGTGTGCAATTAATCTCACGTTTTAGAGCAATTCATTGGACGCCATGATCATGCGATTTGGCCCCAGTAGACTATTTTCAGAGGGAAAACGTGAAGTATCTCTTGTACTTGGTGCCCCGGTAGGCTAGTTGGTAGTGAGATAAACTATCAGTTCGGAGGTTGCGGGTTCGATTCCCGCCGGAATTTCTGGTCTCCTGATGAAAAGGGCAGAACTTCGCGGGGTTATAATAAGAAAAAAAGCCAGACCTTGAAGTAAACATAACAGCTGTCATTGGGAAAAAACCGCCCGAAATGCTGGAAAAATTATGCCAAAATTGTTGCTTACGGATGGACCCGGATGAAAAAATCCTTAAGAAATAAAAGTCAGGCATTAATTAATCACCCCAAATAAATGTTTCATTCTCTTGCTGCGGGCAACATTTACATGCACAAATATTTAAAAAATAAAAGCCAGGCGTTAATTTATCGCCCATACCCCCAATTTCATCAAGTTTAGTTATAATTAAGTATTAGTTATATGTAGCTGTCAAAACATATTGTTAACTGAAAGTTTAAGTATCAGTTAGTTTTAACTGAACTTGGTGAAATTGGAGGTAAACAAATGTTTAATTCTCTTTCAAATTTTCTGTGTTTTTTCAAGTCTTAAACCCCAAACGTTTAAAAAAATAACCAATTAACTAAATATTTTATTCTCCCTTTTTTTTAATTCTAATAAACAAAAAACAAAAATTGCTAATAAATATTTATTTATGAAATACCCAATCGATTCTGGCCTTTTACTATAAAAACAAGCAATTGTTCCATATAAGTGGTTATATAACACGATCGTTCAAATCGGATCAGAGATAATATAGAGTTAAGGTTCGTACGCACAAAGTCTTACATCAGGGTCTTGTTGTAAATCTATGGAATTATAAATGGCCCTTTTTTACTCTAAAAGGAGGAAATTGTTCCTTTCAAAAAAGTACCTTGTTACAGAAAAATGTACCTTAACATACACATGTTTATGCACTAGGGTACCTTTTTAGTTTTACAACCCCATTAGTGGGTTATTTGTGCTGCATTCGTTTGTGTTCGAGTATCTCTGTGATTCAGGTTGTTTTTGGTTTTGTTGTTGGTGTTATACTGAGTGCGCGTGAGTGTGTTTGCTCTACTGTAAGCATGTGTTTGTTGTTATTTGCTTTTGTTTTTTTATATTTGCTTTTCTTGCTCTTTTTTTTTTTTATTTTGTATTTGTATAGTTTTTATGTTCGTGTGTTTTTTGTTTTTTTTTTTTTATTTTTTTGGTTCTTTCGAATAGAAAAAAGCTAAAGCGGCGGCTGACTGGGACCAAATGACAGTACAAAACATTAGTACTTGTTTCACTCGTTAGTTTGGTTTGATGACTTACGGTGCGGCTATAGGAATATTTTTTGTTTAGCATGCGAACAACAAAATTTTAAAGAAATTTTTATTTTTTTTACTAAAATAAATAATATAATTGAAAAATAATACGAAAATTTTAATTAGAATAAAAGATGTTTTTCTTTGTAAATGAAAGCAAAAGTTTTGTGAAATAAAAAAAAAATTAAAAAAGTCCTGTTTTTGGGTTTTTGATTTTGAAAAGTGAGTGCAAATAAAAAATAAAAAAAAATAAAAATATAGAAAACGAAAAAAAGTAAACTTTTTTTATTGTGTTTGATCTGAAGTTCCCATTAACACCGTTGAAACCCCCAATCGAACCGCGTTGTTTCTAACCCCTTTTACCACAACAAAAACTTGTCATTACTTAAACAACGTGTAAAGCAAGTAATGCTACTTTTACTCATCATTTCGTATTCCACTTATAAAATTCTTAGAACAAAGTTCAATAAAATAACCGATTGAAACAAAATTCATAATAATTGCGCGTTTTTTTTTTTGTTGCTCGGTCTATCAGAAAATTAAGCCAACATTTTTACTCAGTAACAAGAAAAAGAAATTAATTGAAATAACCTCAAAAAAAAAAAACAAAGTCAGCTGTTTGAAAGAAAATAGAGAAGTGTTTTAAAGTGTTTGGAAAACAAAGTGAATGCTAGAAGAATAATAAAATCGTTATTTGTTTAAAATAAAAGAACAACTCAAAAAGTTTTTATTACTAAAACATATTTTTTTTAAAATTTAACTCTGTGTTTTGTGAGATTTTCACAGTTTTTTCCTTGTGTGGATCTTAAGTGGATTATAAGTTTTCTTTTTTTGTATTTGTATGTGTAATATCCTGGTTATTTTCAACACCCACACATACACACACACACACACACACATTTGTTCACTACTTTTCATTTTGCACGCGAATTTTTAGTTAGTTACACGCAAGGCAACTCTTTGGATTAAACTCACATTTGATTCTACGAAAAAAACGCTACAAATCTCCTCAAAGAAAAGAACTATGCCTACTTAAAATTAACTATAAAATTATACATTATAATTAAAAAGAAAAAGTTGTAATAATTTTAAAAATCTACAAATTGACTGACTGCCTTTAAAAAAAATCACTGAAACCCACAAAACCAACAGAAAACAACAATTTAATGCTAAAAAAAGAAAAAAAAACTTGTAAAATTTTGTCTATAGACTATAAAATCATCGATTTTTTTTGTACTCATACAGAGAGAATATCTAGATATGTTTTGTTAAAACAAAAAGTGCTGTTGTTTATAAATAAAATTACTAAAATATAACTTAAAGAAACAAAAAAAAAAAAAAAAAAAACGCTTAATTAAGCTTAATTTTCTAAATAAAAAAAGGTTGTTAATAAAGGATTAATTGGCTACTTTCTATTATTAAGGAAATTAATCAGTTAACTTAGAAAACTGTTTAATCTCACTTCAGACTCTGTTAAACGTTCAAAACCTTAAAAAAAATAACTTTAAAACAAGCTTAATTGTAAAAAAACGCTAGTTTTAAAAAAACGCTGAAATACAAATTTTGACTGTTTTATTTAAAACATGTTTAGATCAATAAAATTACTCTTCAGAAATAGAAAAAACTTTAAAAATAGTTAAAAATTCAAGCCATAGCCTACAAAAAACAACATAACCTAAAAAACGCTAAAACACAAAAATTCAAAATTTCATTAAAAAACAAAAATTTTCCGTTAAGCATTAAATACAAAAATAAATAAATAAAAAAATAAAATGAAATAACAACCTTTAAAAATAAAAAAGAACAAAACAAAATTAAAAAAAAAAAAATTCTAAAAAAGAAATTGTTAAAATTGTTTATTTTTATAATCATTGTTATTTGTTAAGTTATAAAAATAAAACAAAAAAGTTTAGAAAATTAAAAAAAAAACGCTGTGCATTTTGTTGTAGCTGAGAAAAAAATGACTAAAATTACCTTCTAAAACCGAAAGAATAAAAAGAAAACGCTTAAATAAATAAAAAAAAACCCCTCTAGAATTAAAACAAAAAACCCAAAAATTTAAAATAATTAAAAAAACCCACAATTTTGTTATTGTTTATTCAAATCAAACCAAAAAATTCGATTCCTTTAAGCAAATTGTTAAATGAAAACCTAAAACAAATCTAAACAAATAAAATAAAATTAACAACAAATCCAAACAGAAAAACTAAGCAAATTCAAATAAATCGAATTAAAATTAAATTTAATTAAAAAAAAATTAATAAAAGAAAGATTTAAAACGGTGCCTTTAATTTATAGCAAATTTTACAAAAAAAAAAAAAATAAAGTGTAATTTAACATAAACTTAACCCTAAAATCACGTGCAATATTAAAACAAAATAAGGAAAAAAATTTCTAAAAATAAAATCACAAATTATTTTCTTTTTAAAATTAAATTAATTAAAAAGTCTTTAATTAAATTATCTTGTGATTTATTTTTTTTTATCTAAATAAATAAGAAAAAATAACAAAAACCAAAGAATTATATTTAAATTATTAAAAAAAAAAAGTTAAAATCATATAAAAAATTAATTAAAAAGAAAAATATATTAAAAAATTAAAAATTTCTTTAAGAAATTTTTAACTTTAATATAAAAAGCAGTTTTTCGTTGGTGCTTGTTTTTGTAAAAATTTTATGAAAAAATGAGTGACAGGGAGCGATCGTCCCCAACACTGATCGAAACTGGTTTAAAAAATTTAATTGGTGGACGTGATGGAAATTATCCATTGATTAGCGGCATAAATGGTAAGTTTAAATAAGAAAAAAACACTACAATAATTAGTTTTAAGAAAACCCCTCCCCCCATTCTTCTGACTTTGCGTGTCACCACTTCAAGGAAAAATAAAAATTGATTTCAATTAAACAATTTGTGATATTAATTAAAAAATTAATTAAATTTGCGCTGGTAAACATTTTAAGTAAACTTTTAATTCACTTTATTAAATTTTTAATTAAAACTGATTTTAGTTTTGATTAATGGTTTAATTGAAAAAAAAAATTGCCGGGAATTTTTCTATGTTAAAATAAAAAATTCCAGATCAAGGGGAATTCGTACATCAGGTGGGTTTAAGCGATAAACTAGTCATGGCTTTTTGCTTGTCGAAATACACGTTTTGTTCACATTTTGTTATGCCCTTCATAGACGTTGAAAAGAAACTACAACGAAACGCTTTTGAAATTATTGGTTTCAAATCGTTTCCACACAATTCGCACCCTTAACTGTAACACAATGTGATGAAATTATCACAATTATTTTGGCTTTCTTTGAGAGTAAATAAAACGCAAAAATGAGTTTCCTGCACAACGGTTTCAATGCAATTGATAGACAATGCGGTTCAAACCGTTTTCAAATCTCATGTGCGGTTTCTCAAAAGATGTCATATATTCTTTTTAAATGAAACTTAAAACTAACTGGAAGTTGCAGTTTCGTTTCACCGTCTGTGTGGCCTTTTGGAATTTGAATATTTCCAACCACGGTTTAAAAAACTGCAGTTAGAACCAAAAACTGTCGAACAAAAAACGAAAATTAGTGTACAACTTTTTGCTTTCTGACAGCCACTGTTTACATTTGATGAATCAGAAGTAAAAGCAACTGTTAATTTTTTAGCTAATGACAAATAAAGAAGAAGAAGAAATTACAGTTGTTCTACTTTTACTGCAGTTATTTAAACCCTGTTTCAAACTAGCAAAAGTAACAACAAGTTTATTTTTGTTGTAGGATTGCCACGGCTAAGACATGAAAACGCCTTAAGTTAGGTTAGGCTCCACTAGCAGCCGTAAACAAGCACAGCTCAGGTGGGTCCATTAATTAATTCCCGTTGTGCTTCCATGCGTACCATCTCCCAAGGGTCCTATGTTAACTGACTGCTAATATTCTTACTCAGCCACCCAGCCGATTCGATAAAGGAGTGGATCCTGTTTTAATCAATATTAGAGAAATAAGTTTGGTCTCTAAGGGTTCTTCGACCAAACAGTTCAATTCTAAGATCTCAGAATGCCGGACAATGACAAAGAAGATGTGTTGTTGACTCCTCCTCCTCATCACCCCAACTTCTACACAAGTCTTTGTAAGGGCGCCCTAGCCTTTGGGCGTGCCTTCCAATGGGTCAGTGGCCAGTTATAACCGCAATAAGATTTCTGAGGTGATAGCTGGACAGCTGTAATGCGCACCTAGTCCTTTGTTCATCTATGATGGGCCAAATTTTCCTAGTTTCCCTACAGGTGGTTTCATCACGCCATCTCTGACCGGCAGTAAGAACTTGTGTGCAATAAAACGCCTTATTTCAGATTGTTTCTAAATTGAAGAAAATTTCTATACTTTTTCTGAATATGTTGAATTTCTTTAAAACAAACTATTTCACTTGATAATCTGCCTCTCTCCCCTCTCTTAACAATAGAAAAACAAAGTTTATATGAAATAAATTATGGACAGCTGTGAAAAAAATGTAAAATAATCTTATAAAAAATCTGTATTTTCTGCCTACCTAGATTTCGAATAAATTAATATATAAAAACCCACCTCTACCATTCTCACTCTCCGTTTTTGACATAAATTCAACTCATGGGAAAAAGGAGAAACATTCTAATATTTTCTTAAAATTTTATTTTCGGGTTTCAAAGATTTCGTGCAAATTATTTTATATAATAAGCATTTCAATTCAACTGGCCGACAAAAAATCAAGTCAATGAAAAATAATTATTTTTTTTATTTTAATTAATTCACTGGTAGCTAAACGGGGAATTTAAGGATAGATAAACTCACTGTTTATTGTTGGTGCTTTGCTTAAGCTTTGATATCGTTGCAAATAGGACTTTTTGCGTGTTTGCAATTCTCATTCAGCGTGTTTGCAATTCTCATTCAGCGCAAAAGTGTAAAAGTTGAGCATATTCACAAATTGGAGGTGTATATTAAATAGAAAGTAGGCCCAAGAACACTTCCCCAGTTCACTTGTCACATTATCTTTGCTTCGTATCCTTACTGAGCTACCTAAATAAGAGCGGAAGCGTTTTTTGTATGTCAAAACTTCTCATTTGCATACAATTTATACGAAACAAACCATTATAATGCGAATTAGAAACCACCCGGCTAATAAATCTTATTTGACAGATCGCTATGTCGGTTTGTTTTATTGAAATTGTATTTAAATAAAATTTTCATGTTTAAAAAAACGCTTGCCGCTTTTGTTTAGGTTGTTAAGTAAGTGAACGGTCTGATAAATAACTCTCTTGTAATTTGTGAATGTTTGACGGCAACAGTCATTTATTTAAAAAAACCAGACTTTTATGCCATACCTTCTCAAAAGGCTGAGCAACATCTTAACAAAACAGCTGAACTATATTTTTTTTTTTCGTTCAAAGGGCTGTCTTATCTCTCCAGCCAAGCGGTTTGCCAGTTTTATAGTCACGTCATGGAAAGCCAATTGTTGGTCTGGGCAAATATTTTTGTAATTTTGAATAGCTTGGATAAACAAGGAACTAAGCTTATTGGTCTATAAGGTGATGGTGGGGGTGAATTTGTGGGGAAAGAACCTATTAAAAATATCGCATGAAACATCAAACTAATGGCTAATAAATCAATGAATGTTTAAATGTAGGTTAAGTCGAATTTAACCTAAATCTATATGTAGTTTAAACTTAACAGCTGTAAATCAGTGCCCCATATATTATATGTAGTGCAAAAAATAATAATGTGGCAGCACTACGATAAATGTTCTTAAATTCATATGATTTGTATTAGTAGTTTAAACGCCCAATTTTATGCGTTTAGAGATGCTTTAAATGTTTACTGAATTAGAGATTAGCTGGTTTAAACACATTATAAACCAAAAAGGGAGTTTAACTTGCACTGAGTTACTAGCCCAAAGTACATTTATGGCCACAACAGGTAGGTTCCTAATCATGGATGGTGATATCGAGTTATATCCCGCAGATTTTCTATTATTCGTATGTTTACTGATAACCATTTTAATATCTTTCGAATCAATATTTATCTCTGCATTTGTAGGAGTGGCTGTGAATGCCTCACCTAATCTTAAATAATTTGTTAGGCTAGTCGGTTGCAATTCTAGTCATATACAACGCATTTCTGTTAAATTCAATGACAATCGGTGCATGCCGTCATTAGTTGTTTTCTTAATTTTTGACATTTTGTCGCGTTAGGTCCATATTTGGATCTATAGCTCTTTTGCTAATTAGCCGTGCTGGCATAAATTCCAAACTTCTAAAAAGAACTAAAAGCAAATTGCACATTATAATTCATCTTTTCTGTTGTTGAGTCGCCCGGAAGTGGGCGTGTTTCTAACAGACCGAAAGATAAACGAACATGGATAAATCGACTTGGAATCACCTAAATACCTAGCGAGATATCTGGCAGTAAAATTCAGATTGTTGCCGAAAGCAAAGCGGCCATTAGATCTCTGAAGAATGTGTTTATCTTATAGAGACTAGTCCAAGCTTGCCGGCTGTCTTTGGAGGATATAGTGAGCAATTAATGGTTACCATGGGCCTGGACTCAGGGACATAAATGTAACTATATGGCTGCCTCTTTGGCTTTTTCATGTACCACCTTAAATCAGAACGATTCAAAATATGATATAGGTGTTTCATTATTGAAGAGTATGCAATTTAACGCACACAAATTTCATTTGGTGAAACTGCCTGTGGAGAAACCTGAAAATCTGGCCCAATATAGATGAAAAAAATTAGCGGACCTTAAAAGTGTCCAGACTTCGCTACAGCAACCTAATTGCGGGTATAATTGGCCAATGGCCTATTAGAAAATACGCTCAAAGGCTAGGGATATTTTCCAATGACCTGTGTTGAAGTTGAGACGACGAGGAGCAATAAGAGTCAACGAAAAACTTCTCTGTTAATGCCTTCGAAGATCTTAAGTTCAAACTGAGCTGGATTTGAAGATGTTTTGAGTCCATCATTGAATCAACCGGATGATTCAGTGAGAATGGTAGAAGCCAGGTTACATAGGACCTCTGGAAGACAATGAATGTTGGTAACATATCGGTAACTAATTGATGGACCCACGTGAACTGTGCCTGATTGCAGCTGCAAATGAAACCAAACTAAGAACCCAGAATATATATACATACATACATACATACATACATACATTATGGGGTCTAAGACGTATATTAAAAAATTTCAAGCCGAAAAAACAAACTAAGTACACCCTCATTTACCACTCGTGGTGGAGGGTATAAAAACTAATCAACAATCTTAATCGGTTAATAAATTATTAAAAAAAATTTTAAGGCGAAATAACAAACTTAAAACACCCTCATTTAAAGTTTTGTACTCGTGGTGGAGGGTATAAAAACTCCACCAAAAAACTTTATCGGTTAATAGATTATTTAAAATAGAAGATAACTGAAAGAATTTCAAACTTAACTTTTTTTGATTAACACATTTAATCATTAACAAAAGTAAACAATTTGTCTTGCGTGCTTGAAATAATCATAAATTGTTGTACACGCAAAGAAAAAAAAATTTTTTTTTGTATGAAAAATGTTTAAACATTTTTTATTTATTAACTTCTACCATATTATTGTCATCGGCACAAGCATATTGTAGTTGACCATATAATTTTCTTTGCGTTTTGGAAAGATAAATATAAATTCCAGTTCTGTAAACTTTAATTAGCAAATATTTTCTATTATTTAACTTCCTTTGAAATCTTATATATTTCTAATTTATGAAAATTCTACAGGCTTACATTAATCTATATATCGTCATCTTAAAGACCTAATAACCTATCTGCAAAAATTTCAAAATTGAGTTTTTTATGGATTTTTATTCCCTATACCACAACGCATATGTGTGCAAAATTTTAAACATAATATTACAAATGACAAACTTTTTGTACCTAGAGGACCGTTACGCGCAAAAAAGAAAAAAATAAATCATCAAAAATCACGATAAAAGTTTAATTTTGTTGCATAGTGTAATTAAAACAAACATTAAGTACTTGTTTTTGCTCAAACCAGTACTGTAGTTATTTAATGTATACAATATTCAGGTGTATAAAGAAATTTTTATTTATTCATACTAATTAGAACTGCAGATAGGTTATTTGGTTTCAGAGTTTTTTACAATTCCAAAAAACCCAAGTGTCATAACATAAGCTGTGATTAGAAAAACAAAATTTTCTCGACCGATATATATTACTGGTTTTATTTTAATCAAAATGTGTAATTTTCGTTTCAATATCGTTAATAGTTCCAATTTTATAACGTTTTTCCCCTCTCCTGTAAACTTTTGAAAACTGCAGATTGGTTATTTCGTCTTTTAGGTGACGATATATAAAATTGTAACGTTACTGACTGACTGACTCACTGATTCATCATCGCACAGCCTAAACGCCTGAAGCTAAACACTTAAATTTGGACCAGAGATTGGTCACTCCCCAAATCGATCCACTAAGACGGGATTTTCGGAAATTCGAATGTTTAGGTGGTAAAAAAGGGTAAAAACGGGTAAATACGGTAACCTTATATCTCCAAAACTAAAAGAGATACAAACAAATTTAATACTTATCGTTGTTCTTTAGAAAAATAAGCGGACAGGTGTCTGGTACTTTTTTGAAATTCGGTTCTTTTAATGAGAAAATGGGTAAAACCTGAATTTTAGTACTTTTTTGTCACCCCATCTATCTCTTGAACCAATAAACCTAGAAATAAAGTGTATACCACATTCGAAACTTATCAAAAAAACACGAAATTGAATTCGGTACTTTTTCGAAATTCGAACGTTTAAGGGGTAAAAATCGTAAATTTTTTTGGTACTTTTTCTCCATTCTTTAACATATTCGTACTAAATTATTGGCTCCTACTACAAAACTGAAATTTTTGATACTTTAATGGGGGAAAAATAGTACCAAAATAAGGAAATGCGGGAAATTTGATATTTTTTAGCTTTTTGTAGAACCAACTGGTATTTTTTAAATTATCGTTAATATTGGGCCTAGAAACAAAAAATTCAAGATGCAATGTCCTCAGTGGATAAGAATCTATAAGGGAAAGTTGTTGGTACTTTTCTGTTCATTAACTGGTACTTTTTGAATTTCCGTTAGTATTGGACCTATAAAAATAAAATTAAGCATGCATTGTCTTGAGTGGATGAGAATCTATAAGAGGGAACTTTTAGGAACTTTTTTATCCATTAACTAGTACTTTTTGAAGTTCTGTTAGTATTGGACCTAGAACGATAAAATTAAACATCCAATGTCCTGAGTGGATGAGAATCTATAAGAGGGATCTTTTTTGTTCATTAACAGGTACTTTTTGGATTTCCGTTAGTATTGGACCTAGAAACATGAAATTAATCATGCAAGGTCTTGAGTGAATGGCAATCTGTTAGAGGTATCTTTTTGGTACTTTTTCGTTTTTTAACTGGTACTTTTTTAAATATTCGCTAATATTGGTCTTATGAACATAAAATTAAAACTGGAAGGTCATGAGTGAATGAGAATCTCTGAAACTGCTTGTTGGTACTTTTTAGTTCTTAAACTGGTACTTTTTGAATATCCGTTATTATTGGACTTAGAAATATAAAATTCAAGATGCAATACCCAGACTGGATAAGAATATATAAGAGGGAAGTTTTTGGTACTTTTTTTGTTCTTTAACTGGTACTTTTTGAATTTCCGTTAGTGTTGGACCTTGAATTACACATGCAACGTCCTTTGTGAATGATATTCTAAAAGAGGGGTGTTGGTACTTTTTTGTTCCTTAACTGGTACCTTTTCAATTTCCGCATTTATTGGATATAAAAATATAAAATTAAACATACAAGGACCTGAGAATCTGTAAGAGGTATTTTTGGTACTTTTTCGTTCTCTAACTGGTACTTTTTTTAAATTTTCGCTAATATTGGTCTTATGAACATAAAATTAAACCTGCAAGGTCATGAGCGAATGAGAATCTCTTAAACGGCTTATTGGTACTTTTTAGTTCTTAAACTGATCTCTTTGAATATCCGTTATTATTGGACTTAGAAACATAAAATTCAAGATGGCAATGTCCTGAGTGGATAAGAATCTACAAGAGGGAAATTTTTGATACTTTTTTATTCATTACAAGGTACTTTTTGATTTTCCATTAGTATTGGGCCCAGAAAGATAAAATTAAACGTGCAAGGTCCTGAGTGAATGATTATCCAAAAGAGGGGTGTTGGTACTTTATTGTTCCTTAGCTGGTACCTTTTTAATTTCCGCATTTATTGGATCTAGAAACATAAAATTAAACATGCAAGGACCTGAGAATCTTAAGAGGGATTTTTGGTACTTTTTCGTTGTCTTACTGGTAATTTTTTTAATAAGCTGGTACTTTTTTAATTTAAATTTCAAAAGATTTTGTTATTCGTGCTTAATTCCCAGTTTTTATCATTGATAAAAACACTTGAAATTTATTGTTGATGGGATAAGCTATTCCTATGCGCATTTCACTGGTTGCTTAGGCCAGATCATCAGGAAACTTCATCCATAAAGATTTTAGAAAAACTAAAGATATTAAACCAAATAAAACTGTTAAACGTATAAGACTTAATATTTATGTTTGTGCAATAAATAAATAAAAAGTAAATAGGGTCTGCTACTTTTACGAAATTCAGCCGTTTTAATAAAAATTAAATACAAATTATATAACATTTGTAACTTATCTAAAAAAATAAAAATGCATATTTGGTACTTTAAGGGATGAAAATTGTACGTATGTTTGCTACTTTATTCAAAAGATTTTTTCTCCATCTATTCATCTTTCATCGCATAGCCTAAACGTCTGAAGCTAAAAGGCTGTCAGTTGGACCAGAGGCTGGACTCTCGCCAAATCGATCCTGCTAACCTCATACCTCCTAAGCTAAAAGAGATGAAAAACATTAACATTTATTGTTGTTAATTAGAAAAATTCGGTAACCTCATATCTCCTTAACTGAAAGAGATACAAAAAATTGAATACTTATTATTGTTCATTAAAAAAATAAACGGACAGGTGTCTGGTACTTTTTTGAGGTACGGCCTTTTTGGGATGTAAAAGGGTAAAAAATTATATCATATTTTTAGCTAATCTAAAAAATACAAAACAGATTGGGACCTGTTTTGAAATTCAAACGTTTAAGGTGTGAAAATCATTCCTAATTTTGTTACTTTTCACAACATTTTTCTCCATCTATCTATATAATATAAATTTGTAAAGTAACTGACTGATTCATCATCGCTTATCCTAAGCTCCTGAAGATAAAAAGCTGACTTTTACACCGGAGGTATGCCTATCGCCAAATCGATCCCGCTTACCTTAAAAATCCAAAACTAAAAGAGATCCAAAAAGATTAACACTTTTTGTTGTTCATTAAAAAAATAAGGGGACAGGCGTTCTGGTACTTTTTCGAAATTTGGTCCTTTGGGAAGTAAACGCGTAAAACTTTTAAACCAAAACATTTTTTTCATCCTATGACAAAAACGTACTATATACTAGGCTCCCACTACAACACTGGAATTTTTGATAAATAAATGGGGAGAAAAAAAGTATCAAAAATGATAATTCCCGTATTAACTTTCTTTCATTTGCTTTTGTGCCCTACGAGTCGTACTTTTTGAATTTTCTATAATATTGAACTAAGAAGCACAAAATTATAGGTGCAAAGTCCTGTGTCAATACCAACCTTTGAGATGAAAAATGTTGGAACTATTTTGCTAAAACCTATTTACATATACTTTGGCATATAAATATGTTCATGAAAGAAAAGGCCTGATTACAAAGAAGGGGGTTAAATGCTAGAATTTAAGCAAGTTTAAACCTAGAAAATTAAGCGTTGGCATACAAATATGTCCACGAAGGAAAAGGAGGCGCTAAAGAACTAGCGGGTTAAATGCTAGTAATTAATATAATAATTAATATTAAAATTATTAATTAATATAACTTTTATAGAGCAGACTAAACTACACAAATGGATTGGCAAACAAACACTTTGTTTCCGTTTTGTGTTCGCAAATAAACAACGCAAACGTATTCCGTGCAAACACAATTTATTTTTTGTTTTCAATGAATACATACGACGTTAGTTCTGCTGCTATTTATTTAAAACGGTTGAGAAACCTAAAATAAGGAAAAAGAATTTGGAGTAAAGAGTCGTTTAAACAACTAGCTGTTTTGGGGCAAACAATGCTGCTCACAAAATTTAAATTAACAACTAAAAATGATTTTACAGCTTCTTCTTCAGCGTCTTCATTATCCAAAGTGTTCACTGAAATAATTACATTTAGCACTAGACATCACAAAAAGTTTGACAACTATTCAACATGTCTGCCAATTATAAAAAATGTTAAATATTTCTGAAAACATTCTTCATATGTTTGCACAGACAGCAAACACACTTATTAACAACACAAAATATTTGTACAAACGTAAAATGTTGACATGTTTGCCATCAATTTGTGCGGTATATTTCGAGCTTATGTTTGACTTAAAAATTTTTGTTCGAAATTTCCGTGCAAAAAACTATCGGTTGACTTTTGATGAAACTGACACAAAGTCTATTTTTTCTCATTATAAAGAAAAATTCTAAAACTTTGTATGATTTAAAAATGATAAGCCATATTAAGTGTTGCCAGATAACTTTATGCTTTTGGCCCTGTTTAAATTTTTTATTTTTTCACCTTAAAAATTACATTTTTAAAATTGTTTATTATAATTAATTTGATTTGTTTAATAAGGATCCCTTTTAAAGTTTTATTCTTCCATTCATGCTTAAAGTATCTTTGGAAAATTTAAAAAAAACCTTCGTTAATTTTTATTATGTTTTGGGTTTTCTAAGACTTGATAAAATTTTCATTTAATTTTTGGCAATTTTTATTAACTGCCTAACCCACAAAGTCGAAAAGAATATTTCTTTCGCATATTTATATTGAAAACAATAATGATATACTTAAATTTGTTTTTGTTTTCAATATAACTATACAAAAGAAATGTTCTTTCTGACATTGTGGGCCAGTCAGTAAATCTTCACGAAATTTAGTCGTATGTATGACTAGAAATATAATAACGATCAGTGCATTCCGTCAACAATTTATGTTAACTTTAGTAGTAAAAATATAAATTTTGTTGGGAGGTTGTTTCACATTTGGGCTTATAACTTTTTTCTACTGAACGAGTGTTTTGGATTTCAAATTTAAAGAATTTGATTAGAAAGAATTTGACATGAAAATTGTTGTTTTCTGTTCATTCTTTCGAAAGTGGGCGCGATTTCAACAGGCGGAAAGACACGGGACACACCTTAATCGCATTAGAATTGCTCATGAACCTAGAAATATATCTTAGATGAACATTAGAAAAGTTTCAAATAGAACGAAGAACTCATTCGAAACATTTAAAAGAAAATGTTTGATTTCGTTAAGAGAACTGACCAAAAAAACATAAAATCCATAAGGAACTAGAAAACACTATTGTTTTATTATGCTTAGACACGCAAATTTATAGTTTCAAAAATGAAATCTCCAAAGACAATTGATGTCATAGAGGCAAAATCAATAGAAAAAACAAAGTTAAAAAGTTTTAAAGATTATTTGAGCAAAAGAAATAAATAAAACGTAATAACATGAACTTTTTCTTTAAAAAAATATTAAAGTAAAAGATTTCATCAAATAAAATTCACTCTCAAGGGCGGATCCAACTCTTGTGTTTGAGGGGAGGGGTGACACCTAATGGAAATTCAGTCGGGACAGTCTTTAGAATACCATGGGGCCTATCGCGTATTTCGATTCGAAAGAAATCATTTACGGATTCGAACAATTTGTACTGTATATTACGATTTTCGTAATATTTGTTTTGAATAAACGGACGTTTTTGAAAACAAAAAATCACTTTCTTAAAAGCCACTCTCTATTACGAACAAAAATTGGTCATCAAATTTCCACATTTTTTAAAAAATACAACCTCTGTCATCGTTTCGAACGATTACGAAAATCGTAATACACAGTACAAATTGTTCGAATCCGTAAATGATTTCTTTCGAATCGAAATACGCGGTAACCCCCCAGTGCTTAATAGACCAGGGGTGCGGTCATGACTTCCCTCCGTTCCCTCTTCTTAAAAACGCCCGTGGTTACAAGAGAGAAAATAAAAAAAACGTCATCGCTCTTTAAAAAAAATATTTAACGATAATCAGATTAAAGTCAAAGAAAAGTAATTCGACTTTAATACGAGTACAAAAGTATTTCTGAGTTTGTCAGGTATTTATCTTTAGTACTTGTGTTAGTACGAATTTTAAAATAGTTTAGATACAAAGTTAGATTTCTTCTTATCGCAATTATTATCTTAGAGCTGATAAATGTCTTTTTAGTTTTCACTCTTTAACTACTTGTAGCTAAATCAAACTTTTTTTCTGTAATTTTTTTGCTATCGTTTTTGTTTTGTTGTTGCTAATGTTTTTGATGCGGTTATCAACATTTATTAAGATTGTCTCTTGAAACTAGACACATGCGATTATTTTCGTTTTCTACACTCAGGAGTATTAAAAAACTTACAGTGGGTTTCGGTTTTCCTTTAAAACAAAACTGTTAATCTACTTTAGGTTTTTTACGTTTGAAAACTTTCCTGAGAGTACACTTAAATTTTTAATAAGATTGCTCTATGACGTGCTAAATGCCCAATTAGAATTTTTGATAAATACACTGAAACTTATCAAAAATAAAAATTGGAAATTTAGCACGTCATAGAGAAATCTTATTAATAATAAATTTTGTATTCCCAAAAATAACTTGAATTTTGTTGTGTGAATTGAATTTCAGGAAATCTATGTAAATCTAAACATCCTAAAATACCATGCTTAAGCAGTTGACTCACAAACAAGTGGCTTCTGCTATAAGAGATCCTCAGAAAACTTGCTTTGGCTGTATAAAACATTGATTGCGCGCATAATGCTGGCAGTTGTGCCTTTTCGAATATTCCCGAATTGAATTTTGAGATTTAAGTAACGGGTTATCCATTTTTCGGCTGAAAAAGTAAAGTCAAATAAACACAGTTATGATGTTGATGAAACTTTTATTTCATTATCATACTTGGAACTTGTCATTACGTACGAAATAAAAAGTCATTTAAGAAACCTCCTCCCGATTGGATGCAGCAGACGATTGTTTTAAGATAGTTGTCGAACACTTTATTACCCATTTTTGAAAACCAACATTTGTCAAGTTATCGCCGAGAGCCCGAAATGTGCGAAAGAGTGGTCGAAAAGTACAACTTTGGGAGCTCATCCCCACGAGAGAAAACAAAAATAACAACCCTTTAAACAAAAATGTTTTACAAAATTAGAATAAAGCTATAGAAAAGTAATTCAACTTTAACGTAGCCCCACAAAAAAAGTCGAACGGCGTAAAATCGCATGATTTAGAAGGTTAATTGACGTCGCCAAAACGTGAAACTTCTCATTCAATAGACCCAAAATCGGTCGTGTTGAATGACTCGTGGCACCGTCTTGTTAAAACCACATATCGTCCAGTTCGTAATCTTCAATGGCAGGCCAAAAAGTCGGTTATCATCGGTTAGTGCGATGATGCACAGGACTGACTAAAGCTGAAGGTCCACACCATGCGTTCATGCGTATGATACTTTTTGTGCATTTTATGCGTTTCTAAACTCAAGTTACATGCAATGCGTTTTATGCGCCAAATTTTTTTTTTTTTATCAGCTGTTGTGCTAATATGTTTAACAATTAAAAACAATTTGCAAGAAATTGAGAGTGTAATTGATATTTTAATAGAATTTATTTAATAGAATTCATAGGGGAGTAAGCTTTTATTATAAAAATATTCGTGAGTTTTCACGGTATCAATACATATGTTTCCAATTCATGGCATTTGTTAAAAAAAATAATAAGCACAACAAAGATGACACTCAGAAGATAAAAGTAATCGATAAGTAGAATGGCAAATTTTGTTCTAAAGGGTGGTTAAATTGTAAGGGCCGATGTTGAATGTGAACCACACCTAAACGCCAAGTTTTTTTCCGAATTTTATTTGACATTTCTCTATTTCAGACTTATTCAATTTGAACCATGGAGAGATACACAATCCAACAATGGGCAGAATGGTGGCAAGAAATGGCAACAGTGGATGATCAATTTTCGAAGAAAATCATCTTCAGTGATGAGGCACATTTTCACCTCAGTGGATTCGTCAATAAACAGAATTGCCGCATTTGGGCGAATGAGAATCCAAGAGTGATTGTCGAAAAACCAATGCACCCACAAAGAGTGATTGTTTGATGCGGTTTATGGGCTGGCGGCATCATCGGGCCGTATTTTTTCCAAAATGAGGACGGTCAGGCAGTTACTGTGAATGGTGTTCGCTATCGTGAGATGATAACGAACTTTTTATGGTCCGAATTGGAAGATATGGATGTGGACGATATGTGGTTTCAGCAGGAAGGTGCCGCTTGCCACACAGCTAACGAAACAATGGCTCTTTTGCGCAACAAATTCAATGGCCGTGTTATCTCACGTAATGGCGATGTCAATTGGCCGCCAAGATCAAGTGATTTGACACCGTTGGACTTTTTTCTTTGGGGTTATTTGAAAGAAAAGGTGTACGTCGATAAGCCAGCAACAATTCAAGAGCTAAAGGATGAGATAATTCGGCACATTAACGGCATAGAACCTCCATTATGCCTCAGGGTCATCGAAAATGTGGACCATCGGATGGAGGTGTGCCGCCGTGGTCGCGGCGCCCATTTGGCCGATATTTTGTTCCATACATAATTGAGTAATACCAATATATCATAATAAAATAAAATTACAATAATGTCCTAAATAGTTTGTGTTTTATTCAAAATCAACATCGGCCCTTGAAATTTAACCACCCTTTAGTTAAATTGTGCTAAAAATTAATTTTAATGTATTTTATTCATTGAAACTTTATAACGAAAGCTTTTTCTCTTATTAAAAACCATTTTTAATGCAAAAACATAACAAAAAGTAATCCACCACACAAACATATTTATCGATAACATTAAAAATAAAATATGATTTGCCATCCATGGCCATCAATAACAGCTGACTTTTTTTCACCACACATGGGACGGATACAAAAGTAGAAAGTAAACCTACTTTTATGCGTTGATGCGTCTATGCATTCTCTGCATTTTGTTGTGTAACTTGTCATATACAATTACACTGATTCAACTTTTTTGTCAAATGCATAAAAAGGACAGACGCATAAACGCATGGTGTCGACCTTCAGCTTAACTTTGCAATGCTTCAAGTCCCTTAAAATGTCTTTATAATCTTTCCAATTCCTTGCACAGTAAGTCGATTATGACGACCATAATCACCATGTAATGTTCGAAAAGTGGCCACGTTTAAACCACAAATTTTTTGTAGTAAGTTTTAACTATATTTACGCATTTTTCGTTTGTTAAACAATTAATTTTCGTAAATGACAAACCTTTAACTAAATACACTACAGATGACAGATATTTATTAGCTGATAACCTTGCCAGAATATCTGGTTTAAAAAAGCACTTAATGGATAACCCTTTATTAAATTTAAGTTTTGTATCAGATCTGTAAAATGCATTTTTACATACTTTAGAATGTAGGATTCACAACAGATTGCGTTCGTTCAACACATGGCATGTGTCTTAAATAACTCATGTGACATTATGGAATTTAAACATCACTTATCATCATTTATCGCACTTAGCTTTTAAATGAAATAGTGTTAACAACAAAGTTTGGTTTTTTGCTTTGCAAATGTCGAATTCTCTGCCCACAAAACATTATTTTCGCAAAGTTTTGTTGTACTTCTAAAAAAATTGCATCTGAAGCACACACAGAAAAAATAAAAACTGATTTCAATTAATAAATTTGTGATATTAATTAGAAAATTAATTAAATTTACAATAGCAAACTAATTAATAATATCAATTAAACTTTTAATCCACTTGATTAAACGTTTAATTCATTTGATTAAATTTTTAATTTGATTATATTTTTAATTAATGCTTTAATTGGTGAAAAAGCTTGGACATTTTTTTCAGTAGAAGCCGATTTCTGAAAGCCCTTTAAGATTTTTTTTTATTTTTTCAAAATTTTGTATTTTTTCAAAATTTTTTGTTTTATAATTATATAACTATGTATTTACATTTCTTAATGTAATTATATGATTAAAAAAAATCACAATCTAAAAACTATTTTCGTTAAGTAAAATTAACTTAAGATTAAGAGTTCGTGTTAATTTGCATTGGGGGAAAATATCTTGTACGACTTTAATGGCGCGTTCCGCACAAATGTTGCTGCGTTGTGTTTTTGGAATTCTTGATTCATCTTTCACCCAATGTCTTAGAAAGCATTTCTGAGCATTAGTAAAGCCAGATAATGATTTGTTTAAGGCTTCGAAGTCATTTTTATTGTAACAATGTTCTGAAAACCAAATGTTGTACCAAGGCCCACATATAAATTCGCATATTGCATATAATTTGCTACGATATTTTGGAATAAGTATGTACGCTTGAATTGCAAGAATTGTTTATCGCCATAAACAACTTATAAACTGTTTATGGTGTAGGTGTGAATGCATTATTACTGATCCCAAACTTAATTGCATTTGACGCGGAACCTTTTTTAACGATATCGAAATTCTAAAGATGCAGTTCTTATTGTTTTTTTAAGCACTACATGGTATGGATGATGAGATGTTTCCCTATTGCTCACTGACAAGCTTCAATGAATATGAATATGTTCCATTGATTTTAACGTGCAAAAGATTCTGATTTTGCCCTTCCAGGTTAGTCACAACAGTAGTTCATTTATGAACAATTGCAGACCGATGCTTACAATTTATTGGCATGTTCGGAGTAGGAACAATTTTTCGCGACATAAAGCTTGTTTGATTTTTTTATGCTGATTGTAGTTTAAAAAGTCTGTATCAAAGTTAATTAATTGATTTTTTTTAAAATTCGTGAATATAAACTGAAGGACCACTCCTTAAGACTATTAAAAATTGAGTTAAGTATTTAAAATAAAATGTTTGTCTTTTTCCTTATTTAACCCTGCAGATAACGAGACTAGTCCATACATGCATGTAAAGAGTAGTCCATAAAATAGTAGGAGTACTCCAAAACTACTCCAAATATATGGGTAAAAGTTGGTACATTTAACATTACGATGTCCTAGGAGGGGACCATATAACCCACTAAAGTAGTGTTAGTACTCCATGGAGTACTAAAGTGGGTTAGTTTTAAAAGTACTCCATGTGACTACAGTATGGAGTACACTTAAGGGGTAGTTTAAGCATTTTTTTTTAATTTTTACTAATCGCCTTTTATGGTGTGTACTGTATCTAGTCTATTATTGCTATTATTAAATATATTTACTTGGGGAATGTAAGATGAGATAAACCCACTGTTTATTGTTTTGTTTAAACTTTGATATTATTGCAAGTAGAACTGTTGCTATAAGTCTTATACGTTTAACAGTTTTATTTGGTTTAATATCTTTAGTTTTTCTAAAATCTTTATAGATGAAGTTTCCTGATGATCTGGCCTAAGCAACCAGTGAAATGCGCATAGGAATAGCTTATCCCATCAACAATAAATTTCAAGTGTTTTTATCAAGAATAAAAACTGGGAATTAAGCACGAATAACAAAATCTTTTGAAAATATTTACTTGGTATTTTTAATTTTTTACCTTTTTTCACAAACTTTCATTTTTAAATAAACAATTAATAATGGACACCCTCAGGGCTACCAATGTGTAATACTGTTAACTATAGAAAAGTATACATCATAAGTTGTTGGCAGCACTGCTTGTTAATTTCTGATAACATGGTCCCTACTACAGCACATTGGACCATGCTGTAAGTAGTCCATTTAAGCCACAATGGACCACGTAGTCCAATATTATCTGTAGGGAACACATATCCAAAAATAATATACTTAATAGCAAATAATGCATAACCCAATTTCATTCGTATTTTTAATAAGGTCGGTTAGTTAAAACAGCGACGATATGTATAAATAAAGTTTTTCGCAGTTTTGGATGAAATATTTGATAAAAATCGGTACATTAATTCTTTTTTTTTATATTCCACTATTGCAGGCAGTTAACTATAGAATACGCTTCTCAGCTCATGATTTATAAAAATTAAAACTTTTTACAGTTTTTTGTTTTGTTTCTTATTTAAACTTTGAATCGTTTTAAGTGCTCCTAAGCTAATTTTATTGGCTGTTAGCATCTTAAGTAAAGTAGCAAAATAATTTATAACAATTTATTGATAGTTACACAAGCGTCAAAACTTTTACCAGATAAAGGGCCAGTAGAATTATAATAAAAACAAGTATGAGTGCTATGCTCGTTTATGCCGAATCTTATATACCCTTCATAATGGTGTGTAAAGAACAGAAAGTTATAAAAATACCGTTCATAAGATCTCCAGTCCCCCCTACTTTTTGTCGGATGTACTCTATTGATATCTAAGTACTTAATTTGGAAACTTTGGCTCTTGCCATTCTCTAGATATACAGATATTTGTGAGGTCTTTGTACGGAAGGTGCTATGCCCACTTAACAAATCCCTCCTATATTTTAAAAGAAGGTGTGTATTGGTAACCCAGGTATGTGTAACAAATTTGGACAATTTTTCTCTCACCATTCTTAAGATATAAATAAATTTATTTTGTGCAACGCCCACTTCTCCAATCCCGCCCACATTTTGTCGGATGCTTGTAACTAATCTTTAAACTTTGAATCTTGCCATTTTCGAGACATTGAAAAAGTCAATAATATCATTGTACAGGAGGTACCCCGCCCACTTCTCCAATCTCGCCCACAGATCTAAAGAGACTGTGTATTAAAATACAGCTATATGAACCAAATTTCTTACCTTTCTTTAGATAAAGAAAAATAAACTATTTTTTGCCAATCTCGCCCACATTTTGAAAACTGCTGTGGAGTAAACCGAGAGGTTTGTTCCTAATTTGGAAGCTCTTTTCGTTTTTCAGATAAACAGAAAGTGCCACCCACTACTCCAAATCCGTCCATTTTTTTTTTGAGATTGTGTATTGATAGCCAAGATGCTTGTACTTATTTGGAAGCTTTCTGTTCTCCAGATATACAAAAAAAAAAAAAAAATAAAAAACAACAACAACAAGGGATTTATGGGTAAATTTAGAGACAGTCGTAGTTTTTTGCTCATATCCCAGCCATTTATAGACCGATCTGGCTGAATTTCAATAGCAAACTTTAACGAAGTTTATGTGATCAAAATATATATTAACCTAGTCGCCATCATTTCTGGGGCCTTCGGAAAACCCATTTCAACATACACACTGACAGACGGACTTCGTGATTTAAACTTTTCTTCTCACAATGATCCACAGTTTATTTACTTCGTACGTTCTAAAATTTATATAGTATAGCCCTTTTGGCGGTGCGCAAAATGACCCCAGGAAATATGGCCCCAAAAGGAAAATTTAAAGCGGACCCAAAATTTTACTAAGACACACCAACACGCAATTTTGGGGCAATTTGTTTGCCTTTTTGGGGCTATTTTAATTTTTTCGTTAGGGTGGAATGAAAAATTGCCCCAAATAAAATCAAAATTTTTACTTTGGGGCTTTTTTCGTCTACTAATAAAAAAATGCAAATTTTAAGAAATGAAAAATCACCCCAAACATTTTTATACAAATTTTATAAAATTCTATGTAAAAGTTTCTAGGAAAAGTATAAATAGAGAAAATCCTTGCCGGTTATGCAGGGATGCCATAGTTGGCGAAGCCGGTGTTTGTTATACCATAGAGAAAAAAAAACCTTGCACTCGGCCGGATCGTCTGCAGGCTTATTTGGCTTCCGTATCGGAATAGTGGTTGCACTCTTAAAGTCGCGGTGAAAATAATCTTGTTTTAAATATGAGTTAAGAATATCCAAAAAATATTTAATAAATGTTTTTGGAAGATTCTTAAGACTTCTATTTTCTTTTCCATCAGTTCTAGGAGCCTTTCTCGAGCTAAATTTCCTTATAAAGGTGCTATTTGAAATAATAAAGCTACTTTCTTTAACTTGAGTATTGGTTTCAATATCACCTTAATTTTGCGAATTTAAAACTACAAAGAATAAAATTAATTATTTAACAAAATACTTTATTAACTGTTGAAAGAAAATCATTTCGTTATTTTCCCTGCTTTCCCTGGAAGTGAAAAAGTACTTGGAAAAAAACCTCATTAAGACGAACTAAAAAATTCTTTTACAAAGACATCGTAAACTCAATTCTGGGTCGATGGTTATTCTAAAAGTATAATTTTAGCGGTGAGACTGTTTTTCGATTATAACTTTTTTGCTTGGCTTCAAAAGTTGTTCTTCTGCACTTTCACATCATATTTCTTTAAAATGTTTTTAAATTTACAGAATTTTTTCTTAAAAAATATTACTCAATTTAACTGGCTTTAAAGATAATTTTAAATTTTATTTATTGTTAAAATAATGGATAAATTAGTAATAAATATTTCAGACACGTTTTCTGTTATGCCCAAGAAACAAACGTTTTCTTCGAATTAATAAAAAAAATTACAAGTGCTTAACTGGGGCCCAAGGTGAGACATGATTTAATTGACTCTTGTATTGCACTTGTATTATATATGCATATTTTAATTTAAATTATTTTATTTCTCATACAATTTCATTTAAATTGTTGTGGTGGTTTTTTTCTCGCGCTTTACATTAGAATCTGTCTCGATTCGAAAAAAAAAATAAAAAAGTTTTTTCGATACTATAAAAATTATCAATGCTTACAATGAAATAAAACTTAAAAAAAATTACTTTAAATTAAATATTTGCCTTGCATTTTCTAAGATTCACGCTTAAACGATTTTTGAACATTTTTTTTTAGCATCCGATTTGTGGATTTCTTACACAATTAATTCTGCTGTGTTGTTTAATGCTTTTATTATTTTATTGATTTTCTTAAACAGTTTTTCGTTTCCTTTTGAAAAATAAATAGTAAAAAAAAGAAATAAGTAATGAATATTGAACTATTATAAACATACAAATTCATGTATATGTACATACTTGTGTACATAAATATTAAATACATAGAAGCGTACTTTTGTATAATGTCTTTTATGCTGTCCAATTTTAACGTTTTTCGTGTTCAAAACACGGGATTCTTGGCTTCCTTGTTTCTAAGCACCAACATGTGCCATGCAAAGTTCGATTTTAGTTTTTTTAAGCTTTTTTACAAGTCATTTAAACAATATTTTTTCTTGTTCTTCTTACAGTTTGTTATTTCGAATGTAATATTTTTAAATTATGTATTTACATGAAGGTATTAAGGGTAGTCGCCCTTAGCAGCAAGGAAAAATAAAATTTAATTTTGAAAAAAGGTGTTTTATTTTTTTTTTTTTTTTATTTAAAAAAAACCCAAACAAATTGAAATTATCATATGATGCCTAAAGCATTAATCTTAATAATGGCTTCCTTATTAAACTTAATCATACTCATATGAAACCAGTATATTGGTTTGATATAAATAGTAAGCCATATTTGCGAAACACCACCACCACCCTCACGATCTTAGGAACTTCATAAGCTAGAAATTTCTGCTTTAATGCAAATTTCAGTTAGAAATTGATTTGTCATGCAATAATTAAAAACATCAGTTTTGGATCAATTTTGCATATTTTGTTAAAAAAAACAACTACCTTCGGTAATATTTTTGCCAATTGTATAATCAGAAAGTGTTCTATTGTGTCATATAACTTGGTATTTGCTTTAATTTTTTATGAATGTTACATTCATTGAATAACAGCAAATACAACCAATATGACATAATAGAACACTGTGAATTGCCTTAGAATAATTTTATGACAGCAAATTAGTGCAATAGTATAATAGCATGATATATAAGTGTAATAGAACAATTGTATAATAGTATAATAGTATGATAGTATAATAGTATAATAGTATAATAGTATAATAGTATAATAGTATAATAGTATAATAGTATAATAGTATAATAGTATAATAGTATAATAGTATAATAGTATAATAGTATAATTTTTTTAAATATTTTTAATTAGGCTTAAGTTCATGAAAGAGTGGTTGCGATCGAAACATGTCATGGTAACCTGCCGGCCAGGGTTCAAGCCCGAGCCACGTCAAGAATGAAAGATTATCAATAACAATTTTAATTGATTTTCATGTTGTAAAATTCCTTTCTTCATAAAAATAATTTAATAAAAATTAAATTTCATGAACTTAAGCCTAATTAAAAATATTTAAAAAAATTTGGATTGAAAACCATAAATAGTTCAACAAAATAACCACAATACTAATTATTGTTAAAGCTAAGGCACGAGCTCTATGTGTACATTTGTCCTTCAAGTTGTGCTGAAAAAGGTCAACAGAAAAGAGAAAGACAAAGTGAAACAACAAAAAAATGTACTTGGACTTCAAGAAAAATTCTTGACGAAAGTACGAAAAAACAGAAGTAAAGGAAAAAACATGTAAAATCAATTAAAATAGATAATCATTCAGGAAAGCAAATTTCGATCTACCAAATGTTAAAATACAATTTGGTTTAAGGATTGATGTTTGACTAGTGACGTCAGCAGTCGTCGATGGCTGCGAGTGTAAGACGGCAAATCCATCTGAGGAGATCGAGTGGTTGCGATCGAAACATGTCATGGTAACCTGCCGGCCAGGGTTCAAGCCCGAGCCACGTCAAGAATGAAAGATTATCAATAACAATTTTAATTGATTTTCATGTTGTAAAATTCCTTTCTTCATAAAAATAATTTAATAAAAATTAAATTTCATGAACTTAAGCCTAATTAAAAATATTTAAAAAAATTTGGATTGAAAACCATAAATAGTTCAACAAAATAACCACAATACTAATTATAATAGTATAATAGTATAATAGTATAATAGTATAATAGTATAATAGTATAATAGTATAATAGTATAATAGTATAATAGTATAATAGTATAATAGTATAATAGTATAATAGTATAATAGTATAATAGTATAATAGTATAATAGTATAATAGTATAATAGTATAATAGTATAATAGTATAATAGTATAATAGTATAATAGTATAATAGTATAATAGTATAATAGTATAATAGTATAATAGTATAATAGTATAATAGTATAATAGTATACTATGTAGTATAATAGTAAAATAGTATAATAGTATAATAGTATAATAGAATAATAGAATAATAGTATAATAGTATAATAACATAATAGTATAATAGTATATTAGTATAATAGTATAATAGTATAATAGTATAATAGTATAAAAGTATAATAGTATAATAGCATAATAGTATAATAGTATAATAGTATAATAGTATAATAGTATAATAGTATAATAGTATTATAATATAATAGTATAATAGTATAATAGTATAATAGTATAATAGTATAATAGTATAATAGTATAATAGTATAATAGTATAATAGTACAATAGTATAATAGTATAATAGTATAATAGTATTTTTTATTTTATTTATTTATTTATTTATTTATTATTAATTTACATTAATTAAGTTACATTTGCACTTATTTATTAAAACCTACGAAGCCCAATCTTGGCTTGTCTGCAGGTTGGAAAAAAAGTAACTATATGTGACTTAAAAAGTAAAGATTTAATTTATAATAAAGATTTAATTTATAATAATGATTTAATTCATCATAAGATTCTTCATTGTGAACTTAAATAAAAATTTTTTATTTTTTTATATTTGAGATACTTATTAGCAGGGCAACCAGAAGTATGCTCTAAAAAACACGTTTTATGCGCATTAAATATGCAGTAAAAACTGGAAAATATGCCCTGAAAAATTTTAAAAATATGCCCTACAAATTAAAATTCATATAAGAGATGTTTGCGCCGAATATTATCTAGATATTAACATCCATATGCTTATTAGCGAACTATGCTCCAATGGGAGTTAGAGGAACACATATATATATATGCTTAACAAATGTTGACATTTAAAAGGAATTTAAAGCTAGTTAAGGATGGGAGCTTTGAGCAAATGTGAACCGATTCGAAAATAATTTAATTTAAAGTAAAATATTTTTGGCCAAATTTAATTTAAATACCATCCTAATTAGATAGCTTGCGGACACAAAGAGTCTAATTTGAATGTGAAATTATAGACCGATTCTCACCATTTTCACAGACTTCGTCTATTTTTGATCAAAATTTCTAAAAAATTGGAACTTGCACTCTGCGCTCAAGGCTAACATGGACAGACAACCAGCCAGGCGGATGGATAGACATCGTTAGATCACTTTAAAAAGTGATTCTGTGTCAATCGTAATACTAAAAGATTGGTCTAGGTACAAATCGCATAACATTTATTAATAATGACAAGCTGCTTTGTCTTACAATTTAAGAGTAAAAATTAAATGTAGATGTCGAAATTAAAGTAACAGATTTTCGAAAAAAAAAACATTTTTTTTTTGCTGCGAAAGCTATTTTGGCATCGAAAAAAATTGAATATGTATTAAAATATGCATTAAAAAAGGCAAAATATGCGCTATAAACTTAAAAAATGCTGCAAAAAGGTTCTTTTAAAGAAAAAATGCTGCAAATGGTAAAATATGCAAAAATATGCACTAACAAATCGATGCCAAAATTCATAAAAAGCTCTTAAACGGATAAATATATTGTTTCTGCCTTCATTAGTCGCACAAGGAAAAACATGCAATTGCATATTTCTGGTTTCCCTGCTTATTAGTAATATTTAATATCTCGTATGGTATGTTATTGAGGATTTTTGGCAGTTTTACTTCCAGCATTGCTTTTCCGTAATTATTTTTGAATTTTCCTGTCTTGTAACGTCCTTCGGCACGAAGTCTAGTATTATATCTGTGCTCAATTCTGTTAAAAAATCTGCTTTCAGTTTCGAAGTTATTTATAAGTGTGATCTTATATATACTTTCAACATTTAAGACTTTCAGTTGTGATGTTATGTTGGTGTAGTTGTTTGATATAAGATGGTTGGTGTTGTAGTTTTGGTTGTTTTCGTGATTCGCTTGTGTGTTTAATGAGTTGTTTGTGTTGCGTAGATCTTCATTTCTGTTAGTGTTTTGATGATTGAAATTTTGATGTCTTACATTGTTAGTGTTGTTGTTATTCACGTTGTTGGTATTGTATTTTCTTAACTTGTATAAATGTTTCCACAGTATTTTTAAAATTCTATTTTGTGTATTTTGGAGTATGATACAGTACGTAGAACTCCCCCACGCTGTGATCCCGTGCCTCAAATAAGCTTCGCATAGGGAAAAATATGCTTGTCGCAAGACACTATATGTTGCTGCATTGCTTAGATGGTAAAGCATTATGGAGGACCTGCGTAGTTTTTTTTGAACATCTTCGATGTGATGACGCCATGTGAAGTTATGGTCTATATAAACGCCTTAATATTTAAATGTGCTAACCAATTCAATTGATGTGTCACAGTAGTTATAGCAGGTGTTGGAGTTGCTATGTATGCAATCGATGTTGTGAAACTTAAGGTTTATAACTACGTATCTTATATTGCGTGATTTTATGTGCATTAACTTAGTTTTCTTTGGATTGATAATTAATCCATTATCATGGCACCATTTAGTAGTTATGTCCAGTTCACCTTGCATTATTTTTGTTGCTAATGAAATGTCTTTATTTTTTACTACTATCGCAGTATCATCAGCGTATGCAAAAGCTGTACTTTTTTTAAGTACATTAATAAGGTCATTTGCATATAGCAAATAAAGGATAGGCCCTAACTTTGATCCTTGGGGAACGCCGTGTGTTGAATCTATTTCCTTGCTTAGCGTATTATTTATTTTTACACGAAATTTTCTGCAGTCTAAATATGTTTTGAAAAAATTAAGGCAATTACCACGCACTCCCATTCTTTCTAATGTTTCTAATAGGTTGCTATGGGAAAGTGTGTCGAAAGCTTTGCTGAAGTCCACGAATAACACCAGGCAGTGTAAATTTTCGGTAAGGCACGAATTGATGTAATTTGCAAAGTTTCCGAGCAATTTATTAATGCTTTTATTTTTTTGGAATCCGTATTGACTGCTATTGATTATTTTAAATTTCGTAATGAAGTCCGTAAGCCTTGTAACAAGTATTTCTTCCATTATTTTTTCTATTACCGGCAGAATCGATATCGGTCGGTAGTTATTGTAGTCGTTTTTGGAGCCTGATTTATAAATAGGACGAACAATTGATGTTTTAAACTGTTGTGGGATACTACCTGTCTCCAAAATTTTATTAATTATTTTTGTTATAACTGGGGCTAAAGTGCTAGCATTTATTTTAATGTCTCTTGGTCTAATACCATCTATTCCCGCACCTTTTTTAATGTTTAGAGCATTTAAGATATTATGTATTTCCTGTTCACTTGCATAATCGATAAACATGGAATTTACGACAGTAGATTTTGTGTAGTTTAATGTTATTTTATTACATGTATGTATTATTTTTTGCACATTTTCTTTAAGACTTGTTGCGAAACTGTTCAAAATATCTATTAGATCTTTATTTTTAAAATTTTTTATTATAATTTCATCTAGTTTTGTAAATTTTTTACCATTTATTTCATTTATAAGTTGCCAAGTTTTTCTCATATCATGTCTATTTTCTATGAATTTTTTTCTATAATAATTATTTTTTGTATAATTTATTTTTTTGTTTAATATGTTTCTAAATTTTTTGTATTCATCTTCGTAATTTTTATTATTTTTGTTATTAAGCCACCTTTTATAAAGTTTATCCCGTTTCTTACAGCATGATATTAGCTCACTATTTATCCACTGATTTGATTTTCTTGATTTTGTTCTTTTTTCCACAACTAAAGATTTCTCATATATTTCGCAAAATTTGTTGTTGATGACATTATAAAAGTCGTTTATGTTACCTATACTGGTATAATAGTATAATAGTATAATAATATAATAGTATAATAGTATAATAGTATAATAGTAAAATAGTAAAATAGTATAATAGAATAATAGAATAATAGAATAATAGAATAATAGAATAATAGAATAATAGAATAATAGTATAATAGTATAATAGTTTAATAGTATAAAAGTATAGTGGTATAATAGTATAATATACATATTTTAAATTGAAGTAAGAATTTATAAAGGGATTTTAAATTTTAAGAGCCGATGTTGATTTTGAATTAAACCCAAATTATTAAGGAAATTATTGTCATTTCTTTTTATTATGATAATTTTGTTATGGTTCAATTATATATGGAACAAAATATCGGCCAAATGACCGCCGCGACCTCGACGCACACATCCATCCGATGGTCCTAAATTTCGATGACGCTGAGGCATTATTTAGGTTCTTTACCTTTAATGTGCCGAATTATCTCATCCTTTAGCTCTTGAATTGTTGCTGGCTTATCGACGTACACCTTTTCTTTCAAATAACCCGAAAGAAAGAAGTCCAACGGTGTCAAATCACATGATCTTGGCGGCCAACTGACATCGCCACCACTTGAGATAATACGGCCATTGAATTTGTCTCGCAAAAGAGCCATCGTTTCGTTAGCTGCAGCTAACATGTGTGGCAAGTGGTAACGTCCTGTTGAAACCACATATCGTCCCCATCCATATCTTCGTCACAGTCACAAATGTGCCTCATCACTGAATCACGAAGTGCACGATATGCAGTGGTTCACATTCAACATCTGCCCTTAAAATTTAACCACCCTTTAGTAAATATTTAATACTAAGTTTGTAATTTTTAAGGGGCCCTTATAAAACAAGCTGCTCCTCATAGTGAACTCCATCAAGAAAAATTTTACATTTCTTTTTCATATTTTGTCTCCCTTTCCGCAACAAATGCAATTTTATATGACAAGTATTATTGATTTTCACTCATGTATATGATAGGTACATCCATTTTTCTGTCCGTCCTTTAATGGTCATGAATGTATAGTTTTAGTTAGAAAATAAAAGCACTAAATTCAATCGAAATATATAAAAAAATAAGCTCAAGTGAATTGAAAGTAATAATAAAACTAAAGTATATTCCAGTAATAATAAATACAACTATTAAAATGCGAACAATTCACCACACACTCATTCATCATATACATGGCTCATTTGCTTCCCTGCTCAATGCAAATCTATTTGTTCAATCATTATCTGTTTTCCCTTTAGTGTAGATACTGGGCAGTCTGCCCATTTTGGTTCAGATAGAAAACAATAAAAAAATATTCAATATTTAAAATAAAAAATAAAAGGAAAAAACAAAAACAAATAAATTATTTACAAGACATTATCAAAAAAATTCGAAAGAATATGTGTACTACAAAGATCCTCGAAATCTGGATCGGATTTTAGGACTCGTAATAGTATATCAATGGGCGGAAGCTTAAAACGTGTTATCTAAAGTATGTATTTTAATGGTGAAATATGGAACAGTTTTTGTATGCTTAAATCATTGGATTTTTTTTGCTTGAAATGACCAGTTGCAATTTAATTCCATTTAAGTACTTTAAATGTCAGGCAATTATTTATTGGCCATGTTTTTGTTTACACAAACTATTTATTTAAAGTTGAATTACACTTAAAATGTTATAAAATACTTAGGAATTTCAATTGCAACCAGTTATTTTTTTTTTTATTTTTCAATGATAATAATTGTTAAAAACAAAAAGAAAAGAAAAAATACACTTGAGGGGATTTACTATAAAATTTCATGGAATTGATTATAGTCGCCATTATTTACTATAAATATGTTAAAACATTTTTTTTTTTTTTTGTAATAAAAGTGAATAATTTACTTTATTAAAGAATTAGTTTGAAAAATTGTTTAATAAACTCTTTATACTTTTCGCTAAAACAAAACTTATAAAATGTTTTAAGCAGATAATGAGTTTTTAAAAGACCGTATTAGAATCATAACTTATTTCCGATAATACTAATATACTTCAGCGATAAATATTGAAAGGACCGAAGTGGCAGTGCTTTTTGAAGGCCTTCATACATACTGCTTTCTAAAATATATGTTTCTTATAATTTCCTATCCTGCCTACAGAAATATGACTTCTAGAAAGTATAAATTGCTTTTAAAAAGGCCATTCCATAATATTAATTACACATTCGCTACTCCCTTCTTCGAGAATGGAGAAACGAAGTTGTTCAGTTTTAATTTATTTGTTTCTTAGTCTCATTCGGTACTCCCTTCTTTGGAAAGAAAAATGAGTTGTTCTATTTTTATATATTTTTTTTTGTCTAGTTAATCTGACGTTAACAAATACATTGCGGATCACCTGTTCTGTTTTCCTTAACAAGCTCATGTATAAATAGTTACTCTTACGTTAACGTGACGTTTCGTTTTTAAGTTAATTTTGATGAAATTTATTTTATAACTTCAACTAGTGAGAAAGTAAATTTTCTAAATCGTGAAATTCTTTATTTGTTTAACAAACATGTAGCTCTGAAAACCAAAAGAGTTAAAGGCAAGAGAACTCCATGGTTCACTTCAGAAACAAAATTATTAATTGAACGTCGGGATGAACTATATAGGCGCTGGAAACGCTACAAAACTAACGATCTTAAAAGTTATTTTCGAGTGGCTAGAAGAACTATTGTATCAAAAATAAGACACGATAAATTAACCTACTACGGGGAAAAATTTCGCACTGCAGTGACCACTAAACAATCATGGAAACAAATTCGCAATATTGGCGTAGTTAGTTCTCAAAGAAGTACTGCTGCAAAGGTTATAGATGTTGATAAACTAAATTTCTCTTTTTCAAACATTCCTAAACCACCGGTTCTACTTGACTTCTACAACCAAAACTCTTCTCGTATTTCCGCTAACAAATTTGAATTTCAATGCTTCACCATTTGCGATACTGTTGAAGGTTTCCGAGCTGTAAAATCCAATGCAGTTGGACTTGACGATATTCATCCACGCTTTATAAAACTAATATTACCACATATAATACATTATATTAACCACATAGTCAACTCTATCGTTACATCCAGCACTTATCCAACTAATTGGAAACTTGCTAAAGTTACATCCAAAAATTATAACGAATATCGCCCAATATCCATCCTTCCATACCTGTCAAAGGTTTTTGAGCGTCTCATATATAACCAGATTTATAAGTATACTTTTGACCGCAATCTCCTTACCGATCGCCAATCTGGTTTCAGACGAGGCCATAGCTGCACAACAGCCTTATCTGAAGTAAGTGAACATATTCGAAAGAGTATGGATGAAAGTAAAATTACCTTTCTGGTTTTACTTGACCACTCAAAGGCCTTCGATACTGTAGATCACCAAATGCTGATCATGAAACTATTGAAAATGTTCAACTTTTCTGACACTGCATCGAAACTGGTTGCGTCATATCTTTCAGACAGATGGCAAGTTGTAGCAAGCAATGGAACTGTATCCAGCCCTTTGTCCATGCCGAGAGGCGTTCCTCAGGGGTCAATACTTGGGCCGCTTCTATACTTGATGTATGCCAACGACCTTCCTTCTCAGATAAAGCACTCAAACGTGCATATGTATGCCGATGATGTCCAGCTATACATTAACTGCACCAAAACATCGTTGAGTCATAAAGTTGGAAATTTTAAATACGACCTCAACAAGATTTATAACTGGGCCACGGCAAATGGCCTATGCCTAAATCCAAAAAAATCGAAATACCTAATCATTTCCAAGAGGAGCATGAAAATCGTTGATGACGTAGGTATATATTTTGGTGGAAAGAAAATTGAGTTGGTCAACTCGGCTAGAAATCTGTGTGTCGTTTTCAATAGAACACTTACATGGTCTGACCACATTAACCAAACGTGCGACGGAGTATATGGTATGCTCAGAAGTCTATGCTATAGTCAACCGTTCACACCACCGAAAATAAGAATGATGATAGCTAGGACATACCTAATACCAAAACTTACTTATTCTTCTGAAGTTTTCGCCGGGTGCAATGATAATGACAAAAGAAAACTGAACACTACGTTTAATAACATTATACGTTACATTTTTGCTATACCCAGGTTTGCGAGTGTAACACCATACTCCAGACGAATCCTTGGAATGACTTTTGGTAACTATCTGAAGTTTAAGAATTTACTTTTTCTTCACAAAATTATTATTACCAAGGAACCCAGCTACCTATACAAAAAGCTAACATTTACAGCATCTGCAAGAAATAATAGCATTATTACCTTTACATATAGAAACAGCGCATCTTTTAACCAATTTTTCGTTTACACAATATATCTCTGGAACCATCTTCCTACAAATAGTCAACTCACCAGCAACGCAATGAAATTCAAAAAATTGTTAATGACGTACTATGCATAAAGTTTCAAATTATAAATGTATTATCTTCTTGTTATTCTATTATTTTTTACTACATTGTACTTCAAATTTAAAATGTTATTTATGTTCATTTATGTTATATTTCACTAGACGAGTATATTTAGTTTAAACAAATATATCTGATAACTCATCTGATTCTAAAGCTGTTATTTATAAGATTTTATATCTTGTTGCTTTAGAAAGGCAATTATTAATAATAAATACAAATACAAATACAAGTATCAGCTTTAAAAAAATTTTATATTAAATTATGTTAATTTTCTGCTATTATGCTATGCAGATATTTTTTTTCTTACGCTTTTATATTATTATTTATTATTATAAGATTATAATATTTCTCTATTATACTATTTAACCATTTTAGTAGCTATTATAAATTTATTCTATTAAGGTGGAAGTACATAACACACGCGTTACAAAAGCCATTCCTGTCAGCTGTTTTTTATTTGTATACTTATTTGTGCATTAAAAACGGGTTTGAAAGTTTATCAAGATTGTTGTTATTTTATTGAATTTATTCTTTTTATAAAAATATTGTATGTTTTTTAAGCTCTTCAATAAGTTTTTCTTTCATGATTCACAAATTTGTTAAATTATTATTTTTATTGTCAGCTGATTACTTGTCAAATATACACAACGCGTTAAAAAGTTCAAAGTTAACGAACTTTCTGGCGCAAACGCGTCAGAATATTTTGCATGTAGCTTGTTCTATGAAAACACACTAGTTTAACTTTTTTTGACAGAAGACGACAGAGCGCGCGCGCACTAACGCGTGTTATGTAATTCTACCTTCATACCCTTACTACTCTAAAACTGTTGTTGTTCAAAAAAATCTTAACTGCATTAACATTTATAAAAAACTAATAAGTAATCAACTTTCAATATTTTCACTTTACTTTAAATTTTTTACTATTTAATAATTATTATATTTTTTATTAAACAAATAAAAAAACATACCACTACTAAATATTTTAGAATACCTCAAAAATCAGCCAATATATTTTCATTCTTCAAAATATCGTCAGCAGCAGCAGCATACATTTACTAAATAATCCATATCGTTTGCGTCAGACAGCAATCTTAAAAAAAAAATTCATAAATATTTTATAATACATTATGTTGTTGCTCATATTTTAAAATTATTTTAAAAGCTGTACAGAATTTAAGAAAAAATTCTTTCTGTAAGAAAATCCCGAAAAAAACATAATTATTTTGTTTACCTCTCCGATTTAGCAAAATTATTTAGATTTTTTTTGCCGTTATTTTATTTATAAATTTCTTAAAGTGTATAATAAATATTATTCTTATGAATTTTTAATGTTAAACAATAAAACTAAAATAAATAATTGAATATGTGTACATACATATGTGTAAAAACAATGCAAAAGCATTATTTATTTAATGAAAATGAAATTTAATTAAATTAATTAACAATAAACAAAAAATACAACTGCTCGTATATATTCGTATATATGCTTTAAGATTTAATTTTAATGAGATGTGGATAAAGGGGAAAATAAAGTTAGGAGGAAGAATGACGGGAAAATTATATTATTAAACTATTATTAATATTTTACTATTATGCTATATATAACCACTTTATAACAATACTATAATAGCAATTTTGTACTCACACACTGCAAAAATATAGTATTTTCACAATTTTTATGCTACAAAACCTTTAAACCTTTATATCATTAGGGGTTTTTACCCTTTGTATTAAGTGTACAACTCTGCTTTACTTAATAAAATTGTATACCACAAAGCGTGAGTGTCTTTTTCGTTAGTATTGTAAATTAATAAAGTTGCTGAGTGAGGGAGAGAGACAGATATAGTAACTTCAACTGTTTTATTCTGGGTTATTTAACAAACGTGTCTACTACAGCTTTTTGTTGGATTTTTCAACCACAGCGTAGTAAATTTTAGTCTAATACATTTTCTTGTTGCAGTTTTGTAAATCTTAGTACTTTAACTAAAATAATAAGATTCACAAGGTCTACAAAGGACTTTACTATCAAGGGTGAAAACCGCTATTATCAGGGGTGTGATGGAAATCGAAAACGTAAAACGCAAGAATTTGGAAGTTGTTTTTAATACACATTTAATCTAATTATTATTATTTTATTATTTTAGTTATAAAATTCTATTTAACAGAGAAATATTTGTATAATATTTACCATAAAATTCTTTTATTACAGAGATCTTGTTAAAAAACGACTTGTAAAATTCTTGCGTTTTGCGTTTTCGATTTCCAGCACACCCCTGTATGTTAATAAATTATTATTATATTATATAATATTATACTAATATACTATTATATTTTTATACTATTATACTATTATACTATAATACTATTATACTATTACACTATTTTACTATTATACTATTATACTATTATACTATTATACTATTATACTATTATACTATTATACTTTTATACTATTATACTATTATACTATTATACTATTATACTATTATACTATTATACTATTATGCTATTATACTATTAAACTATTATAATATTATACTTTTATACTTTTATAATATTATACTTTTATACTATTATACTATTATAATTTTAATTATGTATACTATTATACTATTATAATATTATACTATTACACTATTATACTGTTATACTGTTATACTGTTATACTATTATACTTTTATACTTTTATACTATTATACTATTATACTATTATAAAATTATACTATTATACTATTATACTATTATACTATTATACTATTATACTATTATACTATTATACTATTATACTATTATACTATTATACTATTATACTATTATACTATTATACTATTATACTATTATACTATTATACTATTATACTATTATACTATTATACTTTTATACTATTATACTATTATGCTTTTATACTATTATACTATTGTACTATTATACTGTTATACTATTATACTTTTATACTTTTATAATATTATACTTTTATACTATTATACTATTATAATTTTATACTATTATACTCTTATGTTACAATATTTTTTTATTAATACGATATCCGTATGACGTGCTAAATTCCCAATTTTTCATATTTGATAAATACACTGAAATTTATTGTTAAGGGAAAGCTAGCTTCTATGGGCATTTCACTTATACCGTTATATTTCTATAAAATTACTTATATTGTTATTTTATTTTATTATTATGCTATTGTACGATTTCACTAATTTTTCTTTTCTTTTTTCCTTTTAGGTAAGTTCCATAAACGCTTTAAAATGTGTCTTTATTACCGTAAGTACTTCTTTAGTATGGATCCTAAAATTCAAATTCCTCACGCCACAGGCTCCTTTTTGAATTATGCCTTGTAGATTTAACAGCGGTATTGATCTTAAAGCAAATGTAAACTTCTAAGTACTCGACTACTGCTTGCCAAAATGTCTAAGAAAGTGGCGTACCGAAAGAAAGAATTTTTTTGGGTAATATTAATTATATCTCAAGAAAGGACTTACTTCATTATTTTAAAGATGTCCTGAAGGTTTATTATTATTTTCCAATACTTTTGATTTAGTTTCCAACATTGCCTTTTCCAAAGCAAAATTCCTGCCTTGTCGTCCATATTTTGTAGTTTCTTATCTGCACCTTCAAAATTTTGCCGGAAAATAATTTGTTTAAACTATTTTCTGCAATAGATAATTTTATTTTAATAATTTGTAAATAATGGAACCCCGGTCTGCAGAAAAAATTGTTTTATGTTTCTTTCTATTACGTCTAGTTGTTTTTATGAAATTGAAAATTATTTTGCCCGAATTAAGGCGATTATGCTAATACGATTTTCCTTATAACTTGAGAACTATTTGTAATTTATCAGAAAGATATGTAGGTAGGTGTTCGACGAATAAAAGAGCAATATATCACGAAAATCGGTGGACAAAGGTTTATTAATTATTTATGATTATTCGCTTGACTTGTATGACACCCAAAATAAGGCAGTAATGCTTATACATGTTATCATAACTTTATAATGATTTCGATAAAATTACTGGCAAACGATTTGGAAGTAATCTTGACAATAGTGTTTTCTATTTTTTACAGTTTCGGAGATATTCAAAAATAGGGACGGTAAAATATCAAATAATTTAAAATTTTTATTGTTTATTATTAAAATAAGCAATTAATCATGAAAATCGGTTTACAAATGTTTATTTTATGAACAACTGAAGGTGGTTATCTAACTAATAAAATTTCTAACCAAACATTGCGTTTCATTTCAAGCGATTAAATACAGTAGTCGCTCGATTTACGTCGCGATTAGTTCCGGAAAGTGACGGCGTACAACGCCACAGAATGTATCTTATGAAACTAAAAAATTCCTTGATTTCAATGATTGCAATCACAAGATAGCAATGCTTTGTGATTTTAATAATTTTGAAATCATTCTTTATATAAGCGATCGAACGCAATCACTTTAATTGCAATCAATTCGATTGCAATCATATTTTATTGAAATCATGTGAACGAACTTACTAAATTTAAATCGACTTATTCAAACTGAACTGTAAAATGTGACGTCGCAATTTCGAAGAATTTCTTTTTGGAAAATAGTTAAAAAATTCTTTGAATTTTGGAGTTGGAGTCGCGAGTTTTATGTTATACGTATAAACACCTTTCTTTATTTTAGTTTGGGATCTTTGGCTCTTGCCTTCTTCAGATAAACATCTATGTCTTTGTATTGGAGATGCCACGCCCACTTCTCCAATACCGCCACTAACTCTAAAGAGTTTGTGTATTAATAACCCAGCTATGTATACCAAATTTGGACAATATTTATTTCTCTTACCGTTATTTACATATAAAAAAAACTATTTTGTGCAACGACCACTTTTCCAATCCCGCCCACTTTTTGTGGGATGTTGTGTATGGATAACAAATTGGAAAACTTTGGCTCTTTTCGTTCTCCAGATATGAAGAAATTTATAATGTGTTTGTATGGGCAGTGCCCCGCCAACTGGAAATAAAAAAAAAAAAAAAAAACAACCACAAAGACGTTATGGGCAACATTAGAGCCAGTAGTGGCCTTTTGCTTATGCCTCATGTCATTTATACTTTAAAGTGTCAAGGATCAATATTGTAGAAGTTACAAACGGAATGACAAACTTATTAATGCTCTTTTACCTACGGTGAAGGGTATAACTAAACGCTATTGAATCAATTTGTGAACCGATTTTGTTTACCATGCTAAAATCAATTAAAATCACAAAACAAAGTTCTTGCTCCCGACTTTTTTTTTTGGCGACCAGTATAATCAAAAAATTATAAAATTGAATTGTTTGGTCTAAATTATAATTTTCTTTTAAATAATTTAAAAACAAACAACAGAAACATACAAACAAAAATTTTGTTAGGGCATAAAAAATATTCCTGGAAAATATTGAAGGAATTAGACTATTAAAGTGTGAAAGCTTTATAAATTGAAATTTGACTTAGAATACACATTCGAATTAATATGAAAATTTATTAAATTTAATTTTTTTTTGTTATTATTTATTAAACAAAAAATATGTTCGCGCAATTGAGGCAAAGTAAATATGTAGATTGTTTAAATTAAAACATAAATAATTTTCATTAAAAAATAATACACATGCACACATAATTATTTAAATTAAAATTATTAAAATGTAGGCAGAAAAAAAACTATAATTGGGGTAAAGGGAAAAGTTCCAAAACAAATTTTTAAATAAAATAGAAACATTTTAAAATTTAATTAAACTGTCAATTTTGGTAGAGTTTCCTTTCAAAAGCATTTTTAATTTGTGTGTGTGTGTTTTCTTAATCTATTTTCAAATTAACATTTAGTTGTTAGTGGCTTTTCATTTTCATTTTTATTTGTATATTTTTTTTATCCAATTTTTTTCTATTGTGTTTTTCATTTAATTCTAAAATAAATTTTTTAATTTTGAAATTCATAAATCATTTGAAGATTACTGGATTGTTGACAAACATAATGAATTATTTTTTTCTTTTTTGCCCAAGTTTTTTCAAATTAACACGTTAATAAATTTAAAATAAAAGATCCGAAACATTTTTATTTAAATTTTATTATTTAAAATTAACATTTAGGCTTTTTAATGATATTAAATAAGAAATATCACATAAGAAATGGTATAATTTCTTATGAAATAAAAAAACGAAAGCTTTTTTTTCGGGAGCGAAACAAACGGTTATTTGCTTTTAGTTGTTGTATATTATAACACTATTTTGGTGTTATACTATTTATATATTATACTTTTACACGATAGTCTATACCACTCAACTATAATGATACTGTTTAGAAAGAAAGTGGGACAAGTATTATCGTATATAATATATTGAAGCTTTTGCAGTTTGCGCTTAAAATAGTTTTGTTTGCGGTGGCCATAATAATAATTTTATTGTATTTAGATGTTTATTTTATAAGAGCCATATAAAGAGGATCTATGGCCAATTAGGGACATACTCGACCAAAATTCCATTGAGTTAAAACATGGTTGTGGTAAACATATTCTAAGAGCAACATATTATGATAAGAATTATGATTGTAGTCACCATATTAAGATTATTATTGAATCATATTATGACTAAATATACTCGTACTATTACATCATAATATTTTTCCCTTAATCATATTATTATTCTTTTAATCATACTAAGTTAAGAAGTAATCAAATTACTGTTATGTTAATCATAATAAGCTAAGAAATTAATCATATTATTGTCATGTTAATCATAATAAGCTAAGAAGTAATCATATTATCATCATGTTAATCATAATAAATTTAGAAGCAATCATATTATGATACAGCACCTTTCATAGCTGTCATAAAAATACAAAATAAATTAAAATATTTTTGCATCGATTTTTTATTTTGTGGCTTGTAACAATTTCTCTTAATGTTAATCAAGTAGCGTAGTTCAATATAAGGCTTGCAAAAGAGCAAATGAAAAATCTGTGGTTTTCATGGGCAACCGCGTGTGTCCATTTTTTCGATTTTAAGATGTTGATGCCATATTGCATAATTTTGAACGCTCTTTACATTTTTTTGAAAAAAGATGGATCAATTCCGACTTTTTAACGTAATGACAAAGTTTAAAAAGTGCAATCAATACCTTGCCCATAGTTTGATATATAATGGTTTTTCGGCTTTCCTGAAAAATTTGTTTTAAGACATACGCGGTTGCCCATGAAAACCGCAGAAATATCGTAGCACTTTTATAAAATATAACGAAATCTCCGTTTGTTTTGTTGTTGGATTTTACAAAAAAACCATGATGTTTTGCATTTGCACTATTACATCACTAAAACTTGAATGAACTCCGCTAATATTTTAATTTTTTAATTTCTTTAAACTTATTTTTTTTATGGAATTTTATCTTTTAATTGTTTAACCGCTCACAAATAAAAAAAACGACACAACTGCTTCAAAATTATTTTACAAATGGCGCTAACATAATATGATTAGAATAAAAATAGTTTGATTGCATCTTTAACATAATATGATAAATGTATAGAAAGTTATCATGTTATGGCTATTAAATATCATGATATGGTTGTGAGAAATATAATATGTTTAGAAAGTTATCATAATTAAGTTGTTAGAAAAATAATTATTTTTCAGTCAATAATACTCAAATTAATAATTGCGATCAACATTGATATGTTTACAGTAACTATAATATTGTTGATATTAAATAAAAATAACAATTATTTGTGTACGACAACAATATATTGTTACATTAAACATAGTGTTGTTGCCGTAACCATGCCCAACCATATTTTTTCTCTGCGTGTAAGTGCTGAACAATTTTATGAGCGACAGTTTTAAATGTTCTATGAGGGCCAAAATGATTTTCATAAAGGAACCTTCAGTAGAGCAATGACCATTTTGCCATTTTGAAGGTTTATTTATGTTTTAAAAGAATAAGAAATTAAATTTTTTTTTTTTAGATAATCAAAATAAATGATAATAAAAACTTGGTTATCACTGATGTAAAATATCAAGAAAGTTTAATTTTAAATAACATGCAAATTTACAATCGCGATGTAATTTAAAACGTTTTTCCACTACGCAAGCAGCTTTTAAAACGTTATTCCAATTTGCAAAACCATTAGTTTGCATCATTTTTTTAAGAAACTTACAACGTTCTTTCACTGGCTGACTCCTTGTATTGCATTTTAAAGAGGTTAAGGTGCATAATTTTGGATGATATGATGTTTAAACAATGTAAGAGAGTAATGTTAACGATAATTTGCAAAAAAAAAACAAGAGTGCTATTTGCATAAAGTGGCTTTTACAACTTTATTCGCGGCTGTGCTTTAAATGTTTCTTTTTTATTTTCATCAAGGATGGAAAAGTTGATACGAATGTTATTTTTTGCATAATTTTTTGGTCAGAGTACCTATTTGAATTAATTTTAAAAGAAACCACCATAAACTTTATATTTGTTTTTTATCATTTTGCATTTTTAATTAAATGGAATAATATAATAGAGAACATTTTTAAACAAAATTTCAGTTTCTATCCCTGATTTTTTTCTTGTGCATCTATAAAAAAAGAATCTGATTGTTAATAAGTTTAAAAACGTACTCCAAATACAGTATACGCTCGGTTATATGAGTACCTATTTATATGAACATCCAGAATAGTGAACAACAAAATTTTTACACATGAGGTTCTAAAGAGTGAATACAACCTATCTCTTTTATGTGAACAACTAGCAACCGGTAATTTTTTTGTAACTATTTGTTCTAAAGGGTGCTTTTTTAGAGTATCACAACTTTGAGTTGATAGTTGCTTTTTGTTTAGTTTGCTTTTAAATTTCATTATGAATCGACTCTTATGACTTATTATGAATCGAGCAACGCGCAAATTGTTGAAATTTTCAATCAAAATAATTTGGCGAATGGGCTGAAACGCAAATTGATATTGATTTTGAATTTCCATTCAAAATTTTATTTTCCGATGAAACCCATTTCTGGTTAAATGGGTACGTAAATAAGCAGAATTCTCGCATTTGGATTACATCCACAAAAATTACTGCGCACAAAAGCTTTATGGGCTGGCGGAGTCATTTAAATTTCATAAATTTTTTTCCAATAAAGCCCGTTAAATTGATATTTAAAATATATTTCCTTGTTTTATTATGATTTGAACTTGTGTCACTCTACAAAAAACACCCTTTATTAGAAATCTGTTCTTCCCCGAAATAAGCTAGTAAATGTGTATTTACGAATGCAAAGGAAAATTTATAAGATGGTTGGTGTTTGTAAAGTTATTGCTTGGAGTGAAAATAATATATCTGATAATGATATTTGGCATTGCGAAAATGCAGGGACAAGGCATTACAGAAATCCCTTAAAGCAAAAAAATATAACCGACTACTTTCATGTAAATTTATTACTAACAACCCAATTTAAAATAAAAACTTAATATAGGTTATGTATGTACAAGTATTAAAAATGATTTGAAATACCCCTGCTAGCATTTGGAAGATTGTTTTTTAAAAAATCAGAGTAATGAGTCTTTTTCGAGTACTTTTGGTGATGAAAAACTTATTAATCAGCTACACGCTTAAAAACAGACTCGAAAATGACTCACGCTTATGATTCTAAAGTGTTTGATTTAAAATGCAATAACAAATCGTATTGAAACCATAAATGGATCATCTTGGCGCTTAAAATATGAGTATTTCATCCGTTATTCATAATCAAATTTTGCGCAGCTAGAAGGTTGTAAACTGTTTGATCACAAATTGATTATGCATGCGTTCGAAAAGTGATTACTTTTTTTGTTATTTATGATCATATTTTGCGCAGATGGATCATTAAAAAGTGTTTGTTATTTTTTTGTATGGCAATCTCCAACGAATCATCCAGGTGCTTAAAATGTGAGTTTATAATCAAATTTTACGCAGCTAGAAGATTGAAAACTGCTTGGATATTTAAAAAGTACTTGTTAAGTTTTTACAGGAATTTTTTTTTTTTTTTTTGTATAGTAAATGTCTAAAAATTAAATTTTTCTTCATTCATAAAATTACCAAGAAGAGGAAAAGCTGCAACAATTTGTAAGTATATAAAATTTAAAAAAACAAGCAAACAATTAGACTAGCTCAATAGTCATACTAATTTCTTATTAAAAATTTTTACATTTTCAGAAAGAATATATTTCAAAAACCGGTGGTGTAGAACCGGCCGAATGTTTGCATAGTTGGAAAAGGACCAGCACTAAGCCTAGCGCCGAGCAGTGTTTCCTTATAACAACAATTAAAAGTAGGTATATAATTACATACATATGTTATTAAAAATAAATTACAAATAGTTTTCGTTTTAGATATTTGTCATCTTTAATTTAAGAGTAAAGAAACGAATGGCATTCTACAAAAGCATTTTGTTCATGCTAAAGAAAGGGTGGCAAAAAGAAAAAAAAACAAATTAAATTTTTCACTTTTATTAGTATATTTATAATTTAAGTATAATTATATTTGTATTATTATTAATACTATTATTACTATTATTATTTTTATTATTATTATTATTATTATTATGTATTATTATTAGCATTATTAGAATTTTTTTTTGTTGGATTAATTTATTGTTTTTAATAAATTTAAATGTACATATAAAAAATTTATTTACTGCCTGTTTTTAGAACGCGAGTGCAAAAGTGACTCGTGTAATTAACATTTAACATTTCAAAATTTTTGTTTGTTTTAAATGTTAATTAAACGAGTCACTTTTGTAAGAAAAAAGAACTGAAAGATGTCAAATACGATTACCAATACCACTCATAAATGACTCGAAAAACGATTGCAATCTATGTAAAAATTACTCTTAAATTAATAGAAATAGACTAATAAATGACTCGTATATGAAGCGAAATAAGACTGAAAAATGACTAGAAAAACGATCGCAAAAAACATAGAAAAGGCTCTTAAATGAATAGAAAAAAACTGATACATTTTTTTAACAAGACTCCCAAATAACAAAAAAACTACTGATTAATGACTCATAGGCGATTAGAAATATGTCTTATATATGAATCGAAAAAGACGCAGAAAAGAAGTTTAAAAAGACTGATAAATGACTAGAAAATGATCATATATACCATTAGAAAAGAATCTAAAATGACTCTAAACTAATTAAAAAAACTTATCATAAATGACTCATCAAGAAGAGTCGCGGGTAGGGTACCATTTTCTACCGACAAAAGTATCATTTATGATCAGAAAATGAGCGCATATTCTGATTTTTTAATCGCGTTGAAGAGTCAAAAAAGACTCGATTATGATTAAAAATTTTACAAAATGCTAGCTGGGACTCATTATACCACACCACAATAGTGGAGAGGGTATTATGCATTTGTGCTGATGTGTGTAAGGCCTTAAAATATTGGTCCTAGACCCACCTTACAGTATGCCGATCGACTAAGAATCACTTTCTAAGTCGAATTAACGATGTCCGTCCGGCTGGCTGGCAGGCTGGCTGTCCATGTAACCTTGTGCGCAAAGTACAGGTCGCAATTTTGGAGATAATTTGATAAAATTTGGGACGTAGGTTCTATTGGCCCATGCCAATAACTTATTATGTGAACTTTTCCATTTAGTGAACAGGCCCTGTCTGAATTAGTTCATATAATCGAGCGTCTACTGTATATCTCGTGACATAGCAGTCGAGTTACCGCCTCTTAATGTTAGAGCCGCTATTCCCCTAAGATTTGAGATAAGAGAAATAGAAAAGGCTATTTATGAATTAAACACTAAAAACGCACCTGATATGATAAGAACAGTAATAAAATGCGGTTGGAGCTACCTCGCATAGAAAAAAAAATTATTCTTTTTATCTTAAATGCTATTTAACGCCTTAAATACTATCCGCAAAAGTTATTTAGTTAGCATGATACCAAAGCCAGGTAAAGATAATACAAAAGTTGAGTCATATAGTCCTATTATTTGCTTATTATCAAATATATAAAAGCTATTTAAGAAATTATTAGTATCAAAATTAACACCGATTTTAAATGAAAACATAGTAGCACATTTTTCAACTTCAAAAGTTTGAACCAAGATCTGAAAGCTTATGAAGGTAGAAGAAAAATCCTAGCTGGGTTTTGAATTATTAGCTAAGGTTTAGGTTTTTTTAAATTCATTTTTGAAGTTTTCAACTGGGGGTGGATTAAAGTACAATTTTCAATAAACATGTACTGTATTCGAAGTGTCCCGATATTTTCCTAATCAACAATAAAAATCTATGACAAAATTTAACGTTTTTTAACAGTTTGGCTGTTTTGAGTAAGATGTTGTTGTTTTTTTTTTTTGATTTTTTATCTAGGTAAAATTTTTAGATCTGATTAAAAGCTGAAAATTTGCCCAAGAGAGACGAGCAATATTTCAAATAGTTCACGAGATATAGACTTATGAATCCGTACATGTTTTTGAAAATTGTACTAAAATCCACCCCGGTCGAAAACTTCAAAAACGAATTAAAAAAAAACTAGCTAATTATTCAAAACCCAGCTAGATTTGTTCTTCTACCATGATAAGCTTTCCGATTTTGGGGGTCTCAATTGATTCAAGATTTTAGTGTTGCACTGTAAAATAGTTGTATTAACAATTGAAACAACTCATCAAATGTCTTAAGAAATGACTTTGAAGAAAACAAATATTGCTCAACACCCTTCATCGATGTTTTGCAAGCTTTTGATAAAGTCAGGCATGAAGGATTATTACATAAACTGAAGCAAAACTTACCAGCAAACACACACAAGCTGTAAGAAAGCAACTTAATCGGTCTTCAATTTATAATTTAAGAAGGCAAGCGCCGAAAACCGAAGGCTCCTTTTTTATAGGGCACTATTAGCAATGTTGATTTATATGGGGCGAAAAGTGCAATGCGTTATGCCATAAGTATACAAGCATAAAAATCTATTTAATTTTTAATCAAATTTCGATTCGAAAGCTTTCGAATGCCGCAATCCCGTTTTTGATACGTCACGAAGTTTTATTCGATACGAAAGTTCATTCGAACACGTGTGCGAAGATTTGGGCCCAGTATTCAAATGTTAAAGGCCCTTAAGAATAACATCTAAAGATGTTATCTAATTTCCAATTGTGAGGGGTTGTTTGATTGAGAACTTTATTATTTCTTGTTCACTTTTACTTCTTTGAAAATATTTTTTTTTGCTGTTCGGTACCTTCAAAATAAATTTTTTAAGATGCTTAAATTTTCAACTATTTTTAAATAAAAATTTTAAATCTCATTTTTTAATATTTATTTAACCATAAAATGGCACTCACCAACATCGTTCACATTGACGCCATTATTTATTTGCCTTAGTCTGAAAAATTGAAAACAATAAAACTAAAATTTTTATATTGGATTTCATTTTAAAACAATCGTGAGTTTCCAATAAACATAAATTTAAATTCATTTATTTTATGATTGTTTTGCAACATTTATTAATTTGCGGTTTGAAAAAAAAAAATCGACCACAAACAGAAGCCACCTCAATTCTTTGACCAGTTGACGAGTGAGCAGATCTCTAGTTTGTATGCACAGTTGTGTTAGTTGGTCACTAAACATTTTAGCAGTTTGTTTTATTTTTTATGATTTTTATTTTTCTTTGCAGTTCGCAAATTCACGTTCACTTGCATTTTAGTTTAAATTGTGGCATGTTGTGGTGGTGTTTTCCTACTGTCCAATATGTGGTGGCATGTTTGTTTGCATGTTGCATATTAAGCAAAGTGTGAAAAATATGATTGTGTGATTATAATTAAAAAAAAAAAATGAAAGAAAGAAAAAAAAAACTATTTAAGAAAATTTAAAATATAACAAATCGTGTTACATTTTCAACTGACAAGTTTTGCCTGCTAACACAGAATATTAAATTATGTTAGCTACATACATACGTACGTAAAGGCATATAAGTTTATACTGACATATATGCACATACCCAGTAAAAAATGGAGCTTCCAACGAAGCAGGTTTGTAAGGGAGAAACATAAGAGTTGCGCTTACCATTGCGCATACGGAAGACATGCATTTTATATGGCGAGTTCCCAGCAATACATTTTTGACACATGAAGCGCATTATTCAGCGCATAAAAAAATTGTTGGATGTAACGATCAGCTTTACACACTGAATGTTTTGATACAGTTATTTTTTATTATTCTCCCTTACAAACCTGCTTCGTAGTAAGGGAATGCCGTAGCACTTGAAATGTTATTTTTTTTTTATAAAAGTTGTTGAGAGTTTTTTCACTTACTTTACTGCATTTCTGTATGTCTTATTGCGTAGCGCATAATTCTGCGCTTATTTTTTTAAATGTACCATTAGTGCTTCGCAATATGATAAAATTTTTTATTGGGTATATAAAGGGTTTTTCATAAAGGGAGACTCATTTGGTTTTGTGTGGACTGACGGGTCAAATAAGAATCTTTTCAATTATTTATGGAATACGATAATATAATATAATATTACTGACAAGATAGTTGACTTGTTGGTGTAGCCCTGCGACTTAATATCTTAAGGGCCTAAATCGCACATACGAGGCAGCCAAACCTGACCTTCAATAATCAGATTGTATCTTACGCTCAATGTCACTATCCTGCTAGAACCACAAATTCACCCTTATCGTGGCAGGCGTTTCTGTGTGAATATACTGGTGGGTGCAATAAGAATCGTTTCCATTATTTATGGAATACGATAATATTCAAAAGTGCGCTGCAAGAACCGAAAAGAAAGAATACGTTGGTCCCAATTTCGATTTAAGCGCACAAAATTGCTGATATACCCAGAATTTAACGTTCAATATTGGCCTGCAAGCCTTATTATGTTTCTGGCTGGCTGGTGTAGCTCAGCGATTTAATTTCTTAAGGGGTTAAATTGCACGTACGAGCCATCCACTTGCATGCACCGTTGCGTGAGATAATTCGCTTGCCAAACTTGACCTTTAATACTTCGATTGTCCTGCTAGAACCACATATTCACCCTTATCGTGGTTGGCGTTTTTGTGACGAAAGTTAAGGCTCAGTTAGGCGAACGTTGCTGTACCGTATCTGTACTGTATCAATCAGCTGTTCGCTTTTTGTTATATGAAAACCAACACAAAAGCTTACCGAAATGCAATGTACCGTAGTTGCAACGTACCAATCTGTGTAAAATAGAATTTCATGCCGTTGTTACGTGACATTTGTAAGACAGTGATGGGCGGCTTGTATGTTACATTGAATGCGGGTAATTTTGCTCTTTTTTTTGGTACTTTTTTAGTATATCTGTGGAATTGCGACAGAACAACTTACAATACAAAATATTTCCAAATATACATATGTTTAGATGTTTAAAATAAACAAATGCATATACACATACAATGAAAAAGGGAAACATATAAAAGACTTTAAATGGTATTAAAACCTTGTTTGGTGTATGCAGATTTACAATATATGTATGCTAAAAATTTATATATGCTAAAATACAAATTTATTTATTGTAAATCTATAATATAAATATTAAATTATTAACATTTTTTACATACACAAAATTCTGTTTTAATACTATTTAAATCACGTGTTACCTTTTCTGCACAACGGTCACCATTTGAACATTTTTGATTCTCATCACTGTTTGTTTTGTTTTATGTATACTATTGCTTTTTGTTTATGTATGGGAAAACATATGACACGTTTTTAAACGTTCTATAAGTGCACCAACGTGCTTACAGTACGGTGCGTTACATTACGGGTACAGCAACGTTCGCCTAACTTAGCCTTTAAGCGTTTTATTTGTTGCAAAAATGTCTTTAACCACGACATCCTATATGTAAAAATTCTCGTTTAAATACGTCTACGCCTTCCACGATGAGGAAAAATTTTATAAATTCATAGCGTAAAGCAGGTTCTTAAAATAATCCGCTATCATGGTTCGCCGTTTTTACAAAAAAAAGAAAAAGGGACAATGACACACCCCACATCAAAATCGTACTGAACAGTTAATTTTTTCTAATAAAATTGACCTCGTTCATCATTTCAGGTTGCTTACATGTCCATATTGATTGTTGATAAAACTTTCGAACCAGTTATGAGGTTTATCGGAAAGTTTGCGTAAATGCACGCCACGTAGGCGTGATAAAAATTGAAATTTAATAAAAGCAATCATAAAGCGTATATCTCTTCTTTATTAAATTGCATTGACTTACTTTTCAAACAGAGTTGCAAACCTAGGAGAGAATCCTATTCGAACAAAGTCAAATACAAAATGCTTCGTACCTGCTGAAAACCCCAATATTGATATCTGCGTGCAAAAAACTACCACATGCAAACATTTTTTTCTTAATACACACCTAAAAATATGTAATTAAGAAAAAAAAAAAAACAAACAAGTAAGAGTGCTATGTTCGGCCATGTCGAATCTTAGGTACCCTTCACCAGGGTGCCATAACAAGAGAAAGTTATCCAAATATAAATGCTAATTTCAAGATATGCAAAATAAATTTGTGTTGCTGCGATCATTTATGCAAGCTCACCCCCTTGTTTTGTATTGGTATCGAAGCTGTTTGTATTAAAGCAACTTTGCGAGTACATAAATAGCTGTACTCAACCCCTATTCACTCTTCCCTACTCTGCAACAAACTCAAGACTTTGTAAAGTAAACTTTGTTATACTCTTTTTGTTTGGCAACACCGATTAGGGCTTAAAGTTTGCAAATATCCAAGAGGATTTATTTTTATTAATAATTACATTGTCGTTCTAAATTTAGCAACTTTTAATGTTACTGATCTATTTGGTATTTGTATGGGACGTGCCATGACCACTTATAAAAAACACCCACTTACCCTGCCTTTACACCTGCAAGTAATTACTTGCAAGTAGACTATACGTATTATCAACGAAAAAGTCGAAGAAAAAGCCGAAAGTCTTGCAAGTAGCTTGAGTGTTTACACAGTCAGTTGTTAGTTCATTTTTCAAATGTTCTCGAAGCGAAAACATCCTATAAAAAAAACTTCGTTTTTCGGTTTAACAGCATTACCATGTTAAAAATATTAACAAGTTATAACAAAATAAATTTAATAATTCCTTCCTTATTTAATTTTTGGTCGATCTTGATGAAAAAATTATGTTTATTTTATAAAATATCAGACTCCAGTATTGCCGTAGTGCCGATTTCATAATATTACTGAGAAAATATTTTGATTAACAATTTTTTTTTTCAAAATGCTTGAAATTTATGATAAAATTACCATTGAGATGGGTTGTTGTAAAGTTGTTCTCTTTTTTTCGTGTTATTTTTTATAAATACGCCGAAAATCCCCCATAAACATAACTTTCATAATACTAAGTAGTAGAAAATTTATACAAAAGTCATCCATGGTAACACTGTTTCTTCATTTGTCATTATACTAGCTGCAAGTGTCAAAAATTTACTTGCAAGTAAATTCTCTTGCAAGTTGGGCTGCAAGTTCGAAAAATGCGATGGTGTTAGTAAAAATGTGTGAGTGTTTTGAGTTTTTCGCACTTGCATTTGCAAGTGTAAACCCTTATTGACGGATATTGAGTTTTGCCAAACCTGCTATGTTTCCCAAATTTAGAATATTTTTCTTATTCCGTTCACCAGAGATAAATAAATGTATTTTGTGCCGTGCCCACTTCTCCAATTGCGCACAAATTTGATACACACAGATGTCATGTGTTGTCCTAAATTTGGAAACTTTTAATGCGGCGATTCTCCAGATATACAAACATTTTAGTTATTTTTTATATGGGAGGGGCTACTTACTTACTTCTCAAATCTCGCCCATTTGTTTAAAAAGAGGTTGTGTATTGATAACATAGCTTTTTGTAATAAACTTAGACAGTTTTTCTCTTACCGTTCTTTAGCTACAAATAAATCTATTTGGCGCCACGCTTACTTCTACTGGTGTTTATTGATAAGCAAGATGCTTGTATCTAATTTGGAAACTTTGGCTATTGCCTTTCTCCAAATATACAGAAATCCGTAGTCCATTTGTATGGGAGCTGCCACGCTCACTTCTCCAATTTCGTTCATATTTTTTAAAGAAGTTGTGTATTAATAACACAGCTATTAGTACCAAATTTAGACAGCGTTTCTCCTAACATTCTTTATATATAATCAATTTTGTAACACGCCCACTTCTCCAATACCGCCTACATTTTATTGGACGTCGTGTATTGATAACTTAGTTTGAAAAATTTGGCTCTTGCCTTTAAACAGATATACAGAACATTAACCAGGAATTTATGGCTGAAATTAGAGCCAGTCGTGGTTTTTTGGTCATAACTCAGCCATTTGTGAATGGATCTAGCTGATTTACAATGGCAATCTTTAAGGTAGTACATGTAACATAAATATGTGACAACCTACTTCTCATCATTTCTGGGGTCTTCTGAAAACCTATTTCAACATACATTCAGACAGACGCCCACACGAACAGATGGACAAACGTTACATTATTAGATCAACTTTGCTGTTTCGAAATAAGCGTATTTCAAATTTTTGATTTGCTCGAAAAACTTGAAAAAAGTGGGGGTCCTACTTTTTTATGACAATTTTTTTTTAAGGTCCAAAGTTGACCATCGGTTTCATTTGAAACTTTTACAGCCTCGACCACGATAGAAGCTCGCATGAATTTTCGAATACAAAATGCTGATTTGAGCCGCAATTACAATTTTTAGCACGACAGGCCGATCGACAATGAGTGCGAACGATAACGTAATAGTTTTCTTTGGAGCCCCACTAAGAAACATTATGAGACTTAGACCCGTTTTCACAACTTATCGATAGCTAAAAGTAGACTTTAACCGGCCTCATAAAACGTTTTCCATTATTAAGACTTTACTTTAACCTAAAGGGAGCGATAAAATAAATTAAGGTTCATCCTATCTGGTAGGTAAAATTAAAGTTGTACTAACGGAACACTTTTTATATGGCCGATAAAATCCTACCTTTAGCTATCGGTAAGTTGTGAAAACGGGCCATAGTGTTGGAATATTTTCAGATGTACAAAACTCCACATTATCAATTTATGTTTAAAACTACACTCTGCCTTAAACACAAAGTTCAGTTCCTTAAATTGCAAATGTGCAACTTTTATTTATTTTATTCGATAAACTGTCAGTTAATACAATTTAGGTCCGTTTTCACGATTTACCTTTAAAGATGGAAATAGTTAATGGCACTAGTGAGGAATAAAGTAACCTTCAACTATTTTTCGTTTTCACAACTTCTGTATAAAAACAAACTTAACATTTTTTAATATGTGGCAATACTAAAGTAAATACCGACTTTTTTTTGTCAAAATAAAATTTGAACTAGCAACTACGTACTTTCTTTTACTTTTCTCATTTTAAATTTTTGTGAGCGCAAATATTTTTTAATAATGGCAAATATGAATGAAATACCGCGTACACGCGAATTTAACTTTTTGTAAATTTTATTTATCAAAATACGAGTTTGTTATTTATTTACAAAATATACGTATACTTGGAGTTGCCATTTATGAAAATATGTGAATATAATATGGCAATCTCAAATCGAAACCTTACGATAAAAGTTTAAGGTAGAACGTTCCTCTCTTTACCTCATCCTTCACTTTTTGATTAAAGGGAACTTGTGATAATTAAAAACTCATTATCTGTTCGATAACTTCCTACATTAAGCTATCGTTATGTCGTGAAATAGGCCCGTTTTGGGAAGTTAATCATAAAATTTCTTGTCAAAAATATTCCGTGAATTTAAGAAAAAAGTTTCTCGGGAATTTTTTCCCAACCTAAAGCCTTTTCACATAAATGTCGTTTAAGGCTTCGTTACTCATATGAAAATGTTGCGAGATCGAAGATGTTGCGGTCGACTTTAATCGTTGCTAGTTATTAAAACAACGTAAATGAGCCTTATCAGTAAATTTGTCAAAATTTGAAACGATGATTACAAAAAAAGACTTCTCATTATTTGTAGTTTTTATTATTTGCGCGCTTTTTATAAAAATATAGAAAGAAAACACTGTGTGCGTCGCTGAAATGTTCGTTCTGTCAATATAAACAAACATAAAGTTCGTTAACGGCTGATACGTAAAAACAATGAAAAAGTTTAATTTTATCAAGTTCATACACAAAGCAACATTAACCCTCTAATGCTTAAGTCCGCCTCTAGGCGGGGTAGCAAAAAACGTCATAAAATTTTTATTTTTGACAATTTTTCATGAATAAATAATTCTAGATGTAAATCAAACCTTATTTTATCAAAAACTTTTCATTCTTTGGCAACACTCTTACGAGTTTAGCATAAAATACATTGTTATCTTGAATTTGAGCGAAAACGGTAATTTTTTATTCTTTGTGAAGAAAGTTAATATTGTGCATCGAAAAAATAATATTTCAAAGCTTTAGATCGAGCCGAAAAAAATTACTGGTGCGTATCTAACCGTTCAATTAAAATGTATATTAAGTTTTCATTTTCAAAAATATAATCGCTGCTGGATATGGATGTTTTTACTGAGCCCGTCCGGAGGCGGGCTTGGGCATTAAAATAGAAAATGCCGGGAAGTGCATTAATATTTTGAATAGAAAAAATAATATTTAAAAGCTTTAGATCGTGCCGAAAAAATCACTGGTGGGTATCTAAACGTTTAATTGAAATAAATATTAAGTATTTATTATAAAAAAAAATAAAAGCTGCTGAGGCGGACTGGGGAATTACACAGAAAATGCAGGGATGTTGATCAAAAACGTATCTTAAATTATAACGATAATACCAAACTCCGCCTCAAGGCGGACTTTACAGTTTGACCCCTTACAGGTCAACGAGTACTCAAAGAAAAAACTGAAGCCAGACTCATGTTTCTCTCCCTAAAATAAGCTTAGAATGATTTGTTTAAGGCAAACAAAAAATGTGGCATTAGAGGGTTAAGTTTACGCAAGAGTACTTATTTAACCATAAGTTTGGTAAGAAAACGCAACAGCTGATCCGCAACGTATACCTTTAGGTTAGAATATTTCAGAGTCTCTAACGGTGTGGCCGTTCAACTGTAGTCACTGTAGTAAAAGTTCTCCAAAGTTTAAATAATATTTGTTGTTTTGTTTTTGTTTTTTTTTTTTCTATTTTTATGACATAATCATGTAAATTAGTTAAACACGTAATTTTTTATTATTTGCTAAAACATATTTGTATTTAAATTGTTAATAAAAAAAAGTCTGTTTTTTAATTAATGTAACATTGTCTTAAGCAAATATATTTATTTACATTCATAAATGTTTATTAACCAAGTTTAGAAAACGCTAGATTTGAAATTATTTCAAAAGGTCTTAGTTATAACTGAAAAGTATTTATACCCTACATGTGCAACAGGTAGAAAATAATGGTGGTTTACCCATTTCTTAGAATAACAGGGCTTTTTTTGTAAATCCCTTAACCTTGTGTTAGAAATTTTTTTATATAAAATTTTTTTTTAAACTTTAGAAAATTTATTTGAAAATTTATAATTTACTAGCATACACCCGCTACTACTTCGTTAGCGTCTCCATTTTCTTCGTGGACATTAGGGTGTGCCAAAATTTTTGTTGTCAGAGGCTCAAGCATAATTTGAAAGCTTATAGGTTCCAGTATTTTTGAATTTTTTTTTAGATTTTTAGGAAGAGGTTTAGAGGTCGCGCAAATCAAGTCTTTGTTAAAAATCTGGTTTTTCGGCCTTTTTTCAAACTTGACTCATAACTTTGTCAATAACTACGTTCATTTAATTTTTTGACCGAATATTTCTAAAGAAAATTTCCCAAACTTTATTTCCATATGCAAAAACTTTAAGTTCCGGCAATATTTCTGTCCATTACGATTCCACATATTTAGTATTTTTGTAATTTTTTAACAAATTCTTTAAAAAACGGTTTATTACTTTTCAAATTTATATGAAAGGTATAAAAACTAGTTACGCGATTTTGAATACCGATAAGTTCTAAACAATGAAGGTAAACAAAATTGGAATTTTGTCCTACAGTTTCCGAGTTACACTATTTTTATAGTCTGTACCTTAAAATGGTGATACTTTTTTCGTTATAATTATTGTATATTTCCATTAATTTTTATAGTTACGTTTAACTGTCATTAACTTCTGACATTTATTGATCTAAACCGTTACACGCTATCATTGTCACTTTCTATTTTATGTGTGCTCCAGGAGCTATCAATCGGGCTCTCTGCATAATGAAAATTATCTATGCTTTGAAAATATGCATTTTCCGAAACCAGTTGCATTCTTACACAGAAAAAATTATTGCCGAATTATTTTCAAACAAACGCTTGTTTGAAAATTTTTTTAATTTCTATACATTTTTTTTACTGATTCAAACAATATTTTTGTTTGATTTTTATTTAACCAACAAAAATGTGGACAACTCTTCAAAAATATAATAAACGCGTTATTGGTGTCAAGTTTTCATAATTTTGTATGAAATATTTAAAACTCTTCAATGTTGTCGTCTTTTTGCATTTTTTTATTTGATCGTAAGCAACACTTCTTTGTGTGAAATATAAATACAATAACAAAAAACACACACAGTCTATTTTTGGACGCTTTAAAAAAGTGCAACTATAAGAAAAACAATAGCAGAAACTACATTACAAGAAACGAAATCCCGTATTCAATTTTTTAAAACTGTTTGGTTAAATACTTCAAATACAAAGGTAGAATGATGAAAAACATATCGAGTCGGTCTGCTGCCGTTTTTGGTTACATTTCTTCTTTAGCAAAGGAAAGGATACAGCAACAGAGAGTGATAAAGAAAAACATTGTGTTGTGTGTGTATAAATAAGACTTCGTTCAAAAATTATTCCAACAAAAAAATGTGTCTCAAAGCCAGCCGGCGGCTCTGCTCTGCCGTCATTTTCTCATACAGTGCTTACTTGTGTGCGCGTCGCGTCATTGCTTGTGCAAAAACTTTTTTTTTTATTTTGAAATTTAGTACCTATATGAATTTCAGTAAACTTTTTGTTTGATTCAGTTAAATTATTTGTTTGAAAAAATCAGTGTTTTTTTCAATAAACAAAATGCAAATAAATTGTTTGAATATGCAAATTTGTTTATAGGACCGATTTCAGACAAAAAATTGTTTGATTCTACAAATTTTTTGTTTGAATTGGAAAAATAATTTTTTCTGTGTATATAGACAAATCAACAGTTGATGCCTTGCCTGAATTTAGTTCATTAATTTTAAGGATAAATATCAAATATTGGTACCTCTGCCAGTGCCCTCGATACGCTCCTCTCAATGATCTGAGCCTATTAAAGGAATTGGATAGTTATAAAATTATTAATAAAGCAGTTGCAAAAGCCTCGCTTTAACTTTTCTAGGTCATCAGTGGTACTTTACTCCGAAATTGGCTGCCCCAGCGTTTTTTGAAGAACGTATCGACACCAAAACTTAGCACTTAATGACAAAAAAAAAACTTGCAGATACTCCATGCAGCGATTATGAAGTAGCAAATGTTACTTTAACAGAAGAAAACTTTAATTTAACAATTCATTTCTAAAGCCAGTCTAACTTTTTTTGAAGCTTGCAATATTTCAATCGATTTTATAAAAATAGATCAACAGAATTGGAAAGTCAACAAGTCATTTCAAGAGGCAAAGAAAAAAGTTCAACAATTACAAGTAGTAAATGATGTGGCAGAACGAGGTGTGGGTTTGGCTAATACTTATATTAATGTCACAACTTCTGAAACTGATTACCAGAATTTATTGCAAGGTATATAACTACATCGCAAGAACCGCAATAAATGATTTTTCACAGAGCATAAGAAAAGTTTTTTTTTTTTTTTGTTGATTGGGTAAGATTGGTGAACTGGCAAACAGCTTATAATAACAAATACTGGGTATAAAGAAAAAAACGGGTATAACTCAGGAACGGTAAGAACAAATTTAAAAATTGTTTATTCATATTAATAAGAATTAATTTGTCTTTTAAACTGCATCATTAGTTTTTTTCGTTTTTATTTAAACTTAAAAAGTTGTAAAGCGTTATTACAAAATTTTTTTTAAAAATTACGAAAAATTGTAATTAAGGGTATCTAAATGAGTAAACTCATCACCAAAACTTATAATTTTTTCACACAGGAATAAAGCTTGGATATTTTTCTTTCAAACTGTTTCCTCAGCAGTGAAGAAACTCGTGGTATTAACCAAGTTATGAGTAAAGTTAAAAAAAGGCCGAAAACTCCGTTTTTTTATGAAAACTCCATTTGCGCGACCTCTAAACCTATTCCGAAAATTCTTAAAAAAAACCAAAAATACTTTACCCTATAAGCTCTTAAATTTTAATTGAGCACCTATGAAAATCAGAAAGAAACAATTTTTTGGTACACCCTAGTGGACATATTTTTGTGCCAAAGTTTATTTTTCTAGGTTTAAACTTGTTTAAATTCTAGCCAATTAACCACCTACTTTAGTAGAACCAAAAAGCTAAAGAAAAATGTCGAATTTCCCGTATTTCCTTTTTTGGGTACTATATTTTTCCCCCATTAAAGTATCAAAAATTTCAGTACTGAAGTGGTAGCCCATAATTTAGTACGAATATGTCAATGAATGGAGAAAAATGTTTTGTAAAAAAAAGTACCAAAAATATTTACGATTTTCACCCCTTCAATGTTCAAATTTTGAAAAAGTACCAAATTATTATACGTATTTTTTTTTGATAAGTTTCGAATGTTGTATTAACTTTGTTTCTATGTTTATTGGTTCAAAAGATGGCAAAAAAGTTCTAAAATTCCGATTTTACCCGTTTACTTCCTAAAAGGGCCGAAGTTCAAAAAAGTACCAGACACCTGTCCGCTTATTTTTCTAAAGAACAACGATAAGTATTACATTTATTTTGCATTTTTTTTAGTTTTGTTGATATAAGGTTACCGAATTTTTCCGTTTTTACCCCCTAAACATTTGAATTTCGAAAAATCGATTTAGGGAATGACAATCGCTAGTCCAAATTTCAAGTTTCTAGGGTCAGCTGTTTGGGCTGGGCGATGATGAATGAGTCAGTCACTCACGCAACTCTTTTATATATATAGATTAAACCCTTCACTAGAGCTGGTTAAGTTTGTCATTCCGTTTGTAATTTTTACAATAAAAATCTTAGAACCTTTCGAGTATATATTTAGTCTTTCCTCCGCATGTATGTTGAAATGGGGTGTTCAAAGACCCTGGATACGATGGGGACTATGTTGTTATATTATACATTTATGTCACATATAGTTCGGAATAATTTGCTATTGCAATTAAGTCAGATCCGTCCGCAAATGGCTGAGAGATGAGCAAAAACCCCGACTTCTTCCAATTTTAACCCATAAATCTCAAATGTTTTCTTCCCTATATAACGGTTTTCGCGCAATTTATCACATAGTAAATTCTTAAATATAAAGAGAATTTAATATTAAAAATAAGTTTAATCGGTTCATTATTTTAACTGTCGCCCATACAAGTGTCCCTCTAAATTAAAGTTTTTGGTACGATTTTTTAACTATGGTAAAGGGTATATGAGCTTCGGCACTGCCGATTATGGTAAATTTTTTTTCTTTCTTATAACCCAGCTCGCATTTGGGTGATTATTTTTTGTAAGAATCACCTAAATGAGTCTTTTCAGATCATTTTTGATTTATAACTTGAGAGATTGAAAACGAATTCACATTCATATGTTCAAAAATGAATCACAAATGATTCTTTAAGGTGAATAATTTGTAGGGTATCATTTTCTCATAACGAGGATATAATTTATGATTGAAAAATGAGCTCATAGGTGGTTATTTTGCACCTGAAACCGATCCCTAAGAGATTCCTTTATGATATTAAATGCCCAGCATGCATTTTGTATCAGTATGTCAAAATACAATTACAGATTATATTCGAACTTCACTTCCCTGCTCAATGCGCTAGATATTACTTACGAAAGCGTATTGGAAAAAGTGCACGAGTCTCATGAGACTCATTTCTCTATACTATTTTGAGTCACAAAATGAAATAACAAAAACAAGATAAACGCCCATGTTCTGATAATCGCACGATTTATTAAATGGTGTTCTAAAACTTGTGCGTTTTGCTTGCGATGTGCCATAGTTTTGTCTGGGATTTCCAAAACCACCTAGAAGACTTGGACTTTGCCAACGATATTTGTCTTATATCGCATAAGTTTAATGATATGCAGAGTTGGGCTGGAAGTTAATATTGCCAAAACACATGCAATGCGTATAAATAACGCAACTGACAACCATATTGTAGTACAAAACCAACGTATAAAATATGTGAAATCCTTTTGTTATCTAGGATGCATGATGTCGGTAGATGGAGGAGTGGAAGAAGACGTTTCACTCAGGTTAAACAAAGCAAGATCAGCTTTTGGTCGGCTAAATAAAACATGGCGATCCCCCCAAATCTCAAAGAATACAAAAATTCGTATATTCAATGGCTGTGTGAAATCCACACTGCTATATGGAAGCGAGACATGGCTTATGACGAGTACTATAGCGAGAAGACTGCAAGTTTTTGTAAACAAATGTTTGCGCATAATATGCCGTATCTTTTGGCCAAATGTAATCACCAACATCGATCTCTGGCGATTGACAAACGAAGTTCCCATTATTCGCCAAATTGCAAGACGAAAGTGGAAGTGGATAGGCCACACATTGCGACGACCAGTTGGCAGTATCACAAGAACGGCGTTGGAATGGAATCCTCAAGGTAGCAGACGCTCTGGCCGCCCAAAGAACACCTGGCGTAAAACAGTCATACAAGAACTCAATATGCAGAACAAATCGTTTAATGAAATAAAAGATGTATGTAATGATAGAATAAGTTGGAATTTACTTGTAGAAGCCCTATGTTCCCAAGTGGAATAAATAAAGGAAAAAAAAAATAGTTTCTTAAAAATATTCTAGTTCCCTTGAGCATTTTTTTGTAATATAAAGTCGAAAAACTTCTTGCTGTTTACAGAACACCATTGCACGAAATATATATTAACTTATTCCTCTTATAACTTGCAGTGTAGAGGTACGACAAAGGGCTTCGATCGTGAGCCGCAGTTCTAGCTGTTCTGGGTTCTATAATATTTCTCTCTAAGAATTGATTTATGGAGTCCGACCAAGTCAATATTCTTCTCCCTCTTAGCGGTTTCCAATGGACTTTGTGTCGGAAACTTGCTTTTTAATTCTGGAATCTTTCATTCGTATCATGTGTTTATTTTGTTTTCGAGAGCTTCTTTTTAATTAAGCTGCTTCTGATTACGTCGTTTCTTTCCCTATCTCTTCAAAATAAATATCTAATCATTTATGAAAATAAAATCTAGTGGAATACGTACATACATATTATTTAGTTATTCAATGAAAAACAACTGTGGGTGTTATGCATACAAAAAATACGCTGTATTGGGATAAGGAAAAGTAACGTATACATTTTACCCGTTGTAATCAAACAAACCAGAGTATCTTGGAGGAATCGAACCCGCAACCCTCACAGTAATAGGATTTACACTTTCTTATGAAGTTATATTTTTATGCAACGAAGGGATTTGAAAACTCTATAAGTTTATTATTTTAATAATTGGGGAATTCACAAGATGTGCTATCTAGTCAAAATGTCCTAAATAATATTTTACAACTGTTAAAAAAAATATTGTTAAACAAAATAAAAATTTTAATGCTGCGTTAAATGATTCGTCATAACTGTACAGTAGAAATTTAATTAATAGCGGTTGCCCACAGCAGTCATATACAATATTTCTTGTAATTATTTTAAGACATATGACTTTACAACTTTATGATAACCTTGTGAATCCCCCAAATAATAAAATTTTTTTTATTACACTTTATTAGTGAATGGAGAATTAAGTAAATTGCAGCGTCCAAACTAACGTCACATAAGTGCCGCCTATTCTTAGCTTAACATATTAGAGCTCTTTCTAAAACGTTGTCCATGCTTTTTTTTTCAATTTCTTTAATATTTCATTCTAGTTGTTGTATGTTCTGTTTAATTGAGCAATTCCCCAGTTGTCTTTACACAACAAAATAAAAAAATTTATACAGTTGTGGGTCATACCATCCCTTCGTTTTATTTGGGCCACCCTCTATAGATTATTTTACAAAATTTCAAGTAAAAAACCTCCATAACAGATGCCAGTTGCAATATAAACTTTACTTTTCAAATGTGTTTTACTGGGCTTAGGACTGCATATTTTTAGAGATGGGGCCTTTATGGACCTAACGGTTAATTACGGTTCTGCCGCTAGAAAGTCTAATGAAATATTTGGCATTTGAATTCTGTGGACTAAATTTAATGCAAGTAAATGAATTTTAAGCAGATTAAGGAGAAACAATATTATCAAGTCTGTTATTAAAGTCATTTGATATCAAATCATGTGATTTCAAAAATAACATGTGCTTCTTAAATCATATGTACATACGTGTGATATTGTGGTGTTCCGTTTTTGTGTTTCTCGTATTGTGTTTTTCAATTGCCAAACTTACGCCGAAAAACACAACACAAAGTCACAAGTGTCATTTTAAAAGCACGTGATTCGAAATCACGGGATTTTCAGAATAGGCCTGTGTCAAGCGAGTTTCCAAATTTTTTCCCGTGGATTGAAATTTCGAGTTAGGACTTACACTTATTTATTTACTTATTCTTAACTTCATATTGTCTTAAAAACCTTATTAATAGTTTTGAACTAAGAAGTACCTTAGTTTTTTCTTTCGTTGTTAGATTTTAGTTTTTTAAGTTTGGAGTATAATCTTAAAATGTTAACTTACACTCCAGAGAGAATCAGGTTTATTGTTCTCCCTATTAATTAACCCTTATTTTTTCCATCTCTCTCTGTCTCTCTTGTCTTTATTAGATTTCCGTGTTAATGCCAATTACATGTAAATATCAACAATAGATCCAAACACAAAATCCAAATTATAGTTAATAATACATTAAAATATTATGCAATAATTGAATCTAATTAATGACAAGAACCTTTTTTATTGTTGTACTAGTTGCTGCCTTTTTGTTGTCTATTGTCAGTTATTTGATCGTTAAGTCTGTTTAGTTAACACTACGTCAGCATTTATGCATGAACTTACCCAGCAAACATTTATTCAGACGCGAAATTCTGAAGCCAGCAAAAGACAGTTGATATGTTTAAAAAGTTACACCGCGTAAAAATGGGTCTATAATGTGCTTACTACGCCTCGTACATATAGAGAGATAAGTCTGCCGAACGAATTTTCATACGAGCAAAAATTAGACTTTTAACCGCCATTTTTAGATCTTATTCCCCACGTTTATTGATACAAACTAGAGCAAGAATCTGATCATCTCCAGGCTGAAAATTTTAAGCATTATATTGACTTTAACTAATATCTTTTAAGTATACAAATTAGTGCTGGGAAACTATCGATAGACTATCGATATTATCGAAAGTCTTAAAATATCGAAAATATCGATAGGAAAAATATCAATATCGATATTATCGTATATAAAAATGCTATGAAAAACTGTAACAGCAGCTATAATCACACTTTTTCGCCGCAAGTTTACTTGCTATAAATTCGCGATGAATAATAGCAATGTATACAAACAAGAAGAACATCAGGAGGTTTAATAGCTCAGCTATTCTTATTTAAATTGCTTATTAGAGGCATTAAAGACAAAATTTCTATATGTAATACATAGGGACTGAAATGTTAAATGTGTTTGTAATGTTGTAAATTCAATACCACCTGTATTCATATGCCTTAATGTAGAAACTCATTCGTTTCTACACTTCAAAATTTGTGATAGAATATTTTAAAATTATCAATATAAGTTAACGTTCAAAATATTTACAAAGTTTCAACAAAAAAAAAAAAAAAAAAAAAAAATGCCGGGTAGATCCAAAGTGTAGAATTTTTTTGAAAAAAGTTCTGAAAAAGGCATTGCAAAATGTAACATTTGCAAGAAAGAGTGTAAAATGAGCGGCAATACAACCAATCTTAAGGATCATATGCAAAGATTTCACAGTTCAGAATGGGATAAAGGAACTTCATGCGAGCCCTCAACGTCAAATCAAAGTAGGATCATACTTTAAAGAAACAACATATTCTGTGATTAGCACCAGACACAAATTGCTTTTGGAAAAACTTGTGTCATTTATAGCAGGGGATTTTCAACCTTTTCGCGTTGTGGAAGACGCCGGATTTAGGGATTTTGTAGAAGCATTAGATAGCCATTTTGTGCTTCCATCTCGCAGGCATATAAGTGATGTTCTTTTACCAAATATGGATAAAAATGTAAAACGAGGTTTGGAAAAGATGCTTAGCAACATTGACGTATGCGCGTTAACTACCGATACATGGACATCATCTAAAACTGAAGGATATATAAGTGTGATTTGCCATTTGAAAGAACACAAATCTGATAAGCTAGTATCAGCCGTATCAAATATAGTAGTTTTTTTTAAATCGAGTATAATCGCAAGTGACAAATTACAAAGTTTGCAAAGGGAGAGAAATGTTCCAGAATTGCGACTTATCCAGTCAGTCAGCACAAGATGGAATAGTGATGTAGCAATGTTTAGAAGATTTTTAAAATTAAGGGATATGCTTACAATTATAATGATATCTTTAAAAAATGGACCATGTCCTATAATTGCCGAGAATTTTATCAGAAATGAGGCCGATATTTTATCAGAAATTGTTACTATATTGGAGCCTTTTGAAAATGCAACAATTGAAATATCTGGTGACGAATATGTCACAATGTCATTAGTAATACCGTTAGTTCACGGCATTGTTTTGAAGCTAGACCATTTAACTGCAACCATTAAAACCGTCATTGGCAAACAAATATTAGCAGAAGTTAGAAAATCTATCACTAAGAGGTTATTTCCATTTGAAAACAAAATTGTTTCGATGATAGCAACACTCGTTGATAATCGCTTTAGAAACACGGCTTTTAGAATGTCGGAAAACGCTAATAATGCCAATAAATATTTAACGAATGAAGTGTCGTCATATAAACTTAGTCCACCTGTTGAAGCAATAGATTTAAATGATTCAGTAGAAGAGCCCATAGAAAAGCGAAAGTGTTCTGAAAATACCGGGTTGTTATCATTTATAAAAGAAAAACAAGCACCCGTGCTTCGTACGCCTTCAACAATAACCAGCACAATTTTTCAAAAATTTGTATCTAAAATAACGTGCGTACAAATATACGTCTTATATAACACATATATGGTTATAACAATAATAATAGAGTTATAATTATATACTTTCAGAAAAGTGATAAAAAACGAACTGTAGCATGATTGATATTAGTTAACGTTTTCCTATTCAAAAACATACAAACATTCAGTCGACTATCGATATATCGATATTACTATCGACTAATACAAATATCAAGAATACAAATATCAAGAAGCATTAATAAAAATATCAAGAAGCATGAGCCCACCGCTCCGGTAGGACTCTTTGCTTATGCTAAACAATATATCAATATAAAATAAGTTATCGCTAGATTAGTATGTATGTGAAGGTTTAAGACATGCATGCCTCTTTATATACCACCATTCGTTGCTTTAGTACTTGCCCACATGACTCGCACAAAGAGTTGAAATAAAAATTCGGTCTTAGACACGATGTCGACCGACAACTCAAGCGAGCGACAACATCGACTTAACGGTCGACAGGTTTTACGTTCATTTATTTATTGTCAAATGACTCTAGTGCCACATCAGCAATTCCAAAAGAAAGCTTGAAAAAATTTTTTATAAATTATAAAAAGAATTTTAGTATTGATTTGTTAAACAACATTTCGTTTAATATTTTAAACAAATTGCCTCTGTCGGCAACCTCAATACAAGTGACTGATTTTGACATTTGTGGTCGTGGGTGGAAATTTTGTAAAAAAAAAACTGTAACGTTATCGTTCGCTTGCATTGTCGATCGGCTTGTCCTGCTGAAAATTATTCGCGGGGCGCAAATCAGCTATTTGTCGTTGAGAATGCAAACGAACGATAGCGGTCAGCATCGTGGGCCAGGCTGATAATTTACAGTGTCATATAACCCAAACTTTTTGCAAAGAAACATCATTTTCACGACAAGGAGTCATAACAGTGACGTCAAAATTGTCATTGAGTTCGTGAACTTTCATTTCAGACAATATCAAATCACGTCTCAATCAACATATGGGCATTTCCATTATGTCGAACGTGACCGTCGTAGACTTTTAAAGTGAAAAAAGGGGAAATAAAGGATTTTTTATTTTGACAATAGATGTTGACTTCGCATTCCTAAATCTCGAAATGGGTTGTAAATAAAAATAACATTTTTTACATTAATTTAATTTGATTGTTTCCCTGTGAAAATATTATAAAAACAAAGACATTTTAAGAACTTATAATTTTTTTGTTTCGGCGAAACAATCGGAGGAAATTCCCATCTGTATGTAGTTTCTTTTTATGTCCCTATTGCGGTTCTCCACTCAACTCAGTTCGGTCGTGTTGGAGTCAACCCAACTTATTATGCACAACCAAACTCATTTTAGGTATTGTGATACTCAACTGTTTTTAGTTGAGTTTGCTTTAAAGTTGCCAACTTAAAATATCGATTTGCCAACTTTAAATATAACGTTTGACAAGTGAAAATTTTATAAAATTAAATAATTTTTTAAACTAAAAGTATTTTCAATTGTTGTGTTGAATAAAAAGGATTTATAATTGATATTAGTGAAAAGGAAAACTCTTGTATAGAAGACAAATTCGTGATTAGTCCAACCCTCTTGAACTTTCCAGTGCCAAGTAAAAATTCCTAATAAGGAACGAAACTTTCTTGTGCCGGATGAGTTCCTCTTCTGGTTGGGGTAGCTGTTGGCGAATCTTCTGGCTGTATTATTGGTTAAACTGACTCAGTAAAATTGTCACTTGATGGAGGAATATTTTCAACACCAAATACTTGGCCGGACTTGCAATACAAGAGCTGCGAAACAGTATCCTTAAGGCTATTTAATAAAACTTCTTGTGATAGCCCTCCCCCGTCGCTTGAGTGTTTCTTTTATTGTTGGCAAGTTTTTTCTTTATTTTTGCCTTGAAGTGTATCCAAACCTGTGCCAAGAATATAATAATTAGATTAAGAAGATTACAAGTGTTTAAAAGAAGTTCTTGTCGTGGTCTCAAACTATTTAACTATACTATAAACTCTTCCCATAACTGCTTATATGAATTTTTCATCATATCAAACTTTGGTGTTTTCCGCGAACAATTTCTAAGTTTCTCTTGAAGAGCCGCTTAAATTGAGCTTTCGTTTTTATTTTCCAACTAATAAAAGTTTTTACAAAAAACCCGAAAAAGTTATTACAAACATTTATACGATTTCTGCATTTTGTTTTAGATTTTTTACCGAATTTAAAAAAAAAAAAAATTTTAACTGCCAATAACGCAACTACATTTTAGCAGTTGTGTGTATTTAACATTTTTGTCGACCAAACTTTTACAAAATTGAAAGCGGCAATACCACGAAACAATCCGTTACACAACTGAATAGCCAACTGCCAGTTGAGTTGAGAATGCCAATATGAATTTATCAAAGACAACCAAACTTTTAATAAAGTGAAGAACCGCAATAGGGACATTAATTGTTTTCAAGGTTTAATTTCGTTTGCGAGATTTTAAATGCTTTATCCTCAATCATTCCTATACAATTTTTTTCAACATGATGATTTTTTTTTGTTGCCAAAAAACTTCACGAATTTTGACTCTATTGTTTGTTGGGTAACTATTAAGTTTACATGTGTGTGATTAGGTTGTGTTTTATTACAGTTGAATTTTTTTTATAATGGCGACGCATAACGAATGAAACAATTTAATTGATTAGTTTGTCATTGAATAAATTTGTATGATTATAATTATAAAAATAATTTGATTAGAATGAAATTAAATTCATACAAAAAAATTAAAAAAAAAATATGTCGGTAAATGTTAAAAATTGTATTCCCGTAATTATTAGTTTTTAAAAAAATTTAAAAATTTTAATTACCAATTTATTTACAACTATGTTTACAAACCAGAGCTGTAAAAGATTGCAATCGTTTTAATTGAAATTACATGATTTCTCGTTTATGATTGCTTGTTTTTTGACTGCATTTCAAATCGGAAATTGATAATTGATATATAACACGATAAAGACGATTGTACCAATTTTTTCAATTCAATTCACATATTGGTTGATTTCAAACAAATTTGATTACAATCGGTTTGATTACAATACTTTAATTGCAATCAAATGCAGTGCTACCTAAAATAAAATCAAAACCAAAATCTTCCATAATATCTAAAATGAATGATTCTAAAAGTATTGCAATCACAAATTATTAAAATTTTGACAAGATTTCATTTTGAAAACAGGGGGAAAATTATGGCATTCGATATTGATCGCAATTTCATTACAATTTAAATGGAAGCTTTGATCGATATCGAATGAACCCTAAATTAATTTTAAAGTCAAAGAAAAAAATTTGTGTGCTTGAAATAATTTTGATTTCAATGCCAATTGATTGCAGCTTTTAACAGCACTGATAAAAACATAATTGTAATTTTGTGAACATTGCTGTAAATTAAAAACATTTTTTTTATAGATCTTTTTTATAAATATAACAAGTTAGAGTGCTATATTCGGCTGTGCCGAATCTTTGATACCCTCCACCGACAGTTCGAATGTTTAAGGAGTAATATCTGTATGATGTTATTATTATCTTAAACTGTGACGATTTGTTATTAATTATGGTTTTAAGTGTACTAAACCGGTTTCCGGGAGTAGAGTTTCTATTGGGCCTAGCGTAAGTCCTCGTAAACTATGACGAGCCAAAATTTGTTATGATTGCATTATTTTTTACGGTTTTAGGCGTACTAAACTGTTTTCCGGATGTAGGGTTTCTATGGGGCCTAAGGTAAATTATGGTCCGATCGCCACGAAATTTCACAGTGTTATTTCTAGTCCCTTAAAACTGTGACGTACTAATTTCTGTTATGATAGCATTATTAATTATGGTTTTAGGTGTACTAAACCGGTTTCCGGGAGTAGGGTTTCTATGGGGCCTAGGGTAAATTATGTACCGATCTCCACGAAATTTCACAGTATCATTTACAGTCCAATAAAACTGTGACGAGCCGAAATTTGTTATGATTGCATTATTTTTTACGGTTTAAGGCGTACTTAACTGTTTTCCGGTAGTAGGGTTTATATGGGGCTTAGGGTAAATTATGGACCGATCGTCACGAAATTTTACAGTGTTATTTCTTGTCCTAAATAACTGTGATGTACCAAATATTGCTACGCTTGCATTATTTTTTACGGTTTAAGGCGGACTAAACTGTTTTCCGGGAGTAGTGTTTATATGGGGCTTAGGGTAAATTATGGCCGGATCTTCACGAAATTTAATAGCGTGATTTCCAGTCAAATAAAACAAATTTTTGCAAAATCTTATCTCATGCCGTGCCTTGTTCCAGCATTTATGTTGAATTTTGTAACAAAATTATCAATTTTTTTAAGTGGTGGTTCCACATTTTGATTCATAGCTCTGGTCCTACTGAACCGATTTTGCTGTATTTCAACTGCTTAGGATAACTACAAGCAATTTGGCACCAAGTTCACTCATTTCTTTTGAGTTGTTTGAAAGTGAGCGTGTTTTCAACAGACGGACAGACAGAAGGACATGGCTAAATCGACTTAGAATTACTCAAGAACCCAGAATAAATATACTTTATGGGGTCTGAGATCAATAATAAAAAAGTTTCACACGGAATGACAAACTTAATATACCCTCTTCACAACTAATTGTGGTGGAGGGTATAAAAAGGGTTGTGAATAAGAATGTATAGAAAGAACAATTTTTAACAACAAAATCGAAATGGTATTAATAATAAAAGAACTTTTTGTGTAACCAATTAAATTGTTTAAGTATTGAAAATTATTTATAATTTCAGCTCAAGACACTTTTTACTAAAGTTAAACTCAAAATTTTCCAAAAAGCTGATTTTATATAACTGGGGTTTGCAACAACAACGAAATCTTTTAAAATAGCATGACAGTTTTGAAAAAAATTTTTTGTTGACATATCAGAACTAAAAGCTTTTGTGCAGGCCTGTTCTCAACTCAAATCAAGTGATTTCAAATCACATGTGCCTACTGAAATCACACGGGTGATATTTTAGTGTCCCGTTTTTGTGTGTTTTGGTGTGATCTTCAATTGCCGAAAGCACACCGAGAAACACAAAAACGGTATGACTCTCAAAACACCACAAAATCACACGCGTGATTTTAAAACCACGTGATTTGAAAATCATAATTAGCTATTAAAGATCTACAATGAAAATAATGGATCCCAAAAAGTTAAATTTCGTAAAATACATCCTGTTTTCGGTCAACATAAATCATACTTCCGAGACCGCTATTTAAAATTTGTTCGATAAACTAAATATGATTGGCTCGCTACGTAATGCGCCAATAAAAGCACGTGTACGATCGGGTCTTTAAAATGAAATCATCACAGCCATAAGCCGTAGAGTTAAATTACAATTCGCTGACGTTGGACGGCTTTCACACTCGGCAAGTTACTTGCGCAAGTCTCTTGCGCAACTCTTGTTTTGTAGACGTCAGCGGTAAGGTCGGGGTAAGGAAAAAAAGTTTGTACAGACTTTGTTGCTGTCGGCAAGTAACTTGCGCAAGTAATTTGCCGAATGTGATAGGGGTCTTGGCAAAAATTTGGGTTATCCACAACAAGCACATGGCCTTTTTAGTTGATAATATAGATTTAAGGGAATTGTTGTTTTAAAAGTCACCACAAATGACCGCCCCCCAAAAATTTTGAAAATTAAATAAACCCCCTACGAAATGAAAGAACTCCCCAAACAAATTTGAAAAATACCCTAATTTTGGGCTTATTTCATATGAAATAAATTTTTACAACTTTATTCTTTATACTATAGAATATGTAGAGATTTAGTAAATCGTCAGTTTTGCTTATTTTAGTGGGTGTTATTTTTTTTTTTGTCATCGTCCAGACCTTCAATTTCGGTTGCTGCAATTTTTAAAAATTCTGCTATGAAATTGCATTAGTGTTCAGATTATGAATTTATAGTCTTGCAATTTTAGACTTTCCTCCTTTTCTCCTTCTTCTTTTTATGTTTTACATACAACTACAGTTACACTTACAGCCAACTTCAAGTTGAAAAGTGTGAGAATTTCAAAACAAAACAGAACTGCAGAATACATTAAACTGAGTAGCTCTTACTAATCTTCTCACCTCTCTCACCAATAAAATCAAGAATTGCTGCAACAAAAGTTACAAGGCTCGACGATGACTTATGCTGTAGAGCTGTCGCAACATTCGAAATTATCAATACTTTCGATAGTACTATCGATTCTTTGGCAGGCCTATTATACTGGCAGACAGAAAATTTTATAAGTTTGATTTATAAATATCAAAAGCTGAATGTTATTTAAAAAAATAGATTTGTATTTTAAGAACTTTTATTCAATAAAATTCATGGAAAATACAATTATTAACTCATTCAACAAAAGTGTATTAACTCGAAATTTTTATATATACGCTTTTTGTAAAAAATTGTCACGTTATATCTAACCACTGTAAATATTTAGTGTTATTTTGTCTTTTGTCTTATGAAACGGTTGGTTTACAAATTACACTACGTGACAAAATTTCATCAAAGTCGTGACCAAATGAATCTGAGAGCTAATCTTTATGTAAAATTCTAATGGCCGTTTTCTCATTGCACGATTATCTCTTTTTCCAACGAAAAACTGAATATTAAAGAAATTTGGTATTTTCCTTTTATTTGCCGTACAGATAAATTCAATCAGCTGCCTACCAGCTTTAACATGTATTTTGAGAGGTGTTGCCAGCTGAAAACATTGTTTTTTGTCGGTATATTGAGAAACTCAAAATCGTTAACGGACAGTTTATCGCTCTAATAAATTTTTATTGACATTAAGTAACAGCCAGTTTATCGGTACATTGAGAAAATGGCCATAAGAGTGAGAGTCTTATATTTTTAATATTTTAAGAAATACATAATCCGTTTAAAATTTTTGAAGATCATCATCTTTTTTTGATAACGGTTATTATGGAATATCTCAAAAACTGTTTTACTTTTGACAATTCTGCCTTCATATTCGGATTCGGCGGAAAATTTTGCATAAAGATTAGGTGTCAAATTCATTTGGTCAAAAAACTCTCACGCAGTGTTATTTTTAATATGCATTTAATGTAAAATTAAAAGTAGATTTGCTTCTACTGAAAACTTTTACATTTTGAGTGAACAAGTGCGATATGTTTATATAATAAAATACTGGAATTACCAACAAAAAAGCAAGACTATTTTGTATTTGAAAAAATAAAAAATTTCAAGATATTTTCTAAAAGAACATTCAAATTTAGAAAGGGTGTTTTAATAACATTTTTAATATGAAATTTAAAAGCAATCTAATAACCATGAAAATTATCGCCCAATTGCAATTTGTTCGGCACTTTCCAAAGTTATGGAGAGTATGGTAAATTACCATCTTGTCAAATATTTAGAGTCAAACTACCTACTAAGCGACCGCCAGTATGGCTTTCGTAGAGGTCGCTCTACTGGAGACTTACTAGCTCTGTTATCGGAAAAATGGTGCCGTTCCATTCACCATTTTGGCAAAAGTAAGGTAATTGCTTTGGATATTTCCAAGGCGTTTGACAGAGTCTGGTATGGTGCACTCTTGTCAAAACTTGCTGCGTTTGGTGTCGGTGATAATTTCTCTCGATTTATATCGAGTTTTCTCAGAGATCGCACTATACGAGTTGTTATAGATGGGGTTTCGTCAAACGAGTTCAAGATTCATTCAGGTGTACCGCAAGGCTCCGTTCTTTCTCCTACTCTATTTCTTATCTTTCTAAATGACCTCCTTTGTCAAACTTCCAACCCTATCTACTCTTTTGCAGATGACAGCAACCTTTGCCATTCGTACTCATTCGAGTGCAGACCAAGCGTATCCGATGTCGTTGCTATGAGGCAGAATATGAATGATACGCTTGGCCGAGACCTTGACATAGTCTCGGAATGGGGTCGTGCAAATAGGGTCGATTTTAATGCCCGAAAAACCCAATGTTGCGTGCTGACGCATAAGCGCGCAACAAACCAAGGTGCCTCATCTGTATATATGGGTGGTATAATTATTGAGGAATCAGAATCTCTTGATGTTCTGGGCATGAGGATACAATGTGACGTCCGATGGACTGAACATATATTCAAGGTGTCGAAAGAAGCATTCAAGTGCCTCGGTTTTCTAAGACGATGTATTTATACCACCTATAGCCGACTGCGTATGGAATACAACTCTCATGTGTGGGCCGGTGCTTCCAAGTCTATTTTGGAGCTTCTCGACCGCGTGCAGGAGAGGGCGAGGGTTCTCATTGGTGACAGTAGGGTAACCAATTCTATTGACTCCCTTGAGCACCATCGCAATGTGGGTTGTATTTGCCTGTTTTATCGTTACTACAATGGGATGTGTTCTGACGAAATCAGGGATCTGGTTCCCGCAACCCGTACATTTGTTCGTAATACACGTTTTTCCTCAAGAGCCCATCCTTATGTGATCGATTGGCAGGTGAATCGTACAACGCATTACAGAGAGAATTGGTTTTTCCCGGACTGTTCGTATGTGGAATAACCTTCCTGCAGAAGTCTTCCTTCTCACTTACAACATGATTAAGTTCAAATCGAATGTTCACAAACACTACTCCCTCTATCCTCCTTCCCATAACCTATTTTCCTAGTTCCAACACAATGCAATGCATTAGTAGGGGTCATCCCCTGAGTGCTGGTCCTAACAGTAAAAAAAAAAGATGCTGGAAACGACAGTATCGATTTCAAATCGTCTTGTTTTCAAAATTGGTTTCCATCCCATACCTGATTATATTTTTGAATAAAATAAATTCAAAAAAGTTAATTTGGCTTGCAAGAAAAAGAAGGAAATTTGAAAAATATTATTTACATTTCATTTTTAGATAATCTTTTTTTATTTGAAAAAAATACACAGAATAATGAAAATTGTGGCAAATTAACGCTTCATTAAAAGACGCTGCCAAGTTGTGTTACTGTCAAACGTTGTTAAATCATAATTTGAGAAAAAAAACTATCGAAATCTATCGGCAGTACTGAAAACTATCGCTGGTAAAAAGATAGTCAAAAAACATCAATAGTTTCGATAAAAAACTATCGATGGTAAAACGATAGTCGAAAACCATCGATAGTTTCATGCCACTACCCATAACTGCCTAAGAGTCACTCGCTAGTGGTGTAAAATTACCCAGTAAAAAATGGAGCTTCCAATGAAGCAGGTTTGTAAGGGAGAAACATAAGAGTTGCGCTTACCATTGCGCATACGGAAGACATGAATTTTATATGGCGAGTTCCCACTTTGAAGCAATACATTTTTGACACATGAAGCGCATTATTCAGCGCATAAAAAATTGTTGGATGTAACGATCAGCTTTACACACTGAATGTTTTGATACAGTTATTTTTTAGTATTCTCCCTTACAAACCTGCTTCGTAGTAAGGGAATGCCGTAGCACTTGAAATGTTATTTTTTTTATAAAAGTTGTTGAGAGTTTTTTCACTTACTTTACTGCATTTCTGTATGTCTTATTGCGTAGCGCATAATTCTGCGCTTTTTTTTTTAAATGTACCATCCCAATAAAAAATGGACCTTCCAACGAAGCAGGTTTGTAAGGGAGAAACATAAAAGTTTCGCTTACCATTGCGCTTACGGAAGACATGAATTTTATATGGCGAGTTCCCACTTTGAAGCAATACATTTTTGACACAAAAAGCGCATTATTCAGCGCACATAAAAATTGTTAGATGTAACGATCAGCTTTGCACACTGAATGTTTTGATACCGTTATTTTTTAGTATTCTCCCTTACAAACCTGCTTCGTGGTTTTAATAAAAGTTGTTGAGAGTTCTTTCACTTACTTGACTGCATTTCTGTATGTCTTATTGCGTAGCGCATATTTGTGCGCTTATTTTTTTAAATGTACCTTTATAGCTTCGCAAAATGATAACATTTTTTACTGGGATTAGTGCTTCGCAATATGATAAAACTTTTTATTGGGTAGTTTTGTTTCCTAAAACTTTTCTCAAAACGTACTTGCCCCTTATCCTTTAGGGTAGCTCGCATACAAATATGACGATTTAATGAAATTCTTAAATTTGACTCCTACGACATCTGTTTTTAACTTACCTAACCGCTATCTCCCTTCCTTAGGCGGGCTCCCATACAAAATGTTATCCCTCTAGCAGTGACTCTGTGACAGTTATGAAGTTTTTTTGTAATGGCGAAAAATAAGCAAAACATTTCTAACAGCGGCATGAAAGCCAAGTTTAATATATATTAAAAATCGTTAAAGCTCTAAAGAATCAGAAAACTTTCAGGAATAAATCGCTTTTTAGTCAGGTGTTAAAAGCAGGGTATTCAACTTTTTCATAACTTGTTTTTTGTTCATCGTCAAATTTCAAATAGCATTATTACAGGGCTGGCAAGACATTTTATACATGCACCTTTTCAGAAGGTGATAAAAAGTGGTAGAAAACAAAAAAAATCCATATATTACTGTTATCAGTTTGCGCACGACATGAATAACCTACGGTCACGATTGAATTTCTTCTACCAGCGTTTCACAGTGGGTAAGGATGGGACTTAATCGCCAAAAGACAAAGTGTCTTAAAACTCGTGTCTTACAAACCTAAATTCCTAGAAAATAATCGCACGAATATGTTAACGAGTTTATTACATTTTTTCACTGGGATTGAAACGTTTGTTGAAGTCCCTATAAGCAACACAAGTTATGCTTAAATGAAAAAATGTTTCATTATGGTTATAGTTTAAACGGCCAAACTTTCTATTTTATTTTGGTGTGCAAATTCATTGATTTTATTTTTTTATCCACTTTTTGGTTTCTCTACTAATTTGTAATGTTTAAAGCTTTTAGTTAATTTGGTCTATTTTAAATCTTGTTTTTCATGCACTAATCCTTCTTTCTCTTGAGGTTTTCATTAATATTAATCATACCACCTGGTGTTCGGTTTGTAAAAACTTACGTATGAATATATAAATTTTATATTACAAAATAAAAGAATAAATTTGTTCTTTAAACCCATTTAGAACAGTTGTTTAATCAATTCTTTTCTCTGTTTTTTGCGGTTATTAGAGTTTGTTTTTTTCTTTTGCTTTAATAAATTAGTGATATGAGTTGGAAGAATGAAATGTTCTTACTAAGCAGTTACAAATCATAATACTTTTTTTTGGAATCTCATTAAGTTTTACAGGGCTTAAATTCGATATAAGAAAAAGTTTATAATTATAATACGAGTAAAATAACAAAGGTAAAAACGTGAAAAGTATGATAAAATAAATAGATTTTGAAGTGGAGTATTATAAAGAATTTAAGGTTAAATTTTTTTACAAAAATTGGTTTAGAAAATTGTCTAAAATATATTTTCTAGATAAGTTTTTTAAAAATGTTTTAAAAACCATTTATGTGAATTCAATACAAACACAATCTTTTAACTATCATAAAAAAAGCCAAAAAACATAAAATAAAATCATAAAAAAAATGATAACCATCACTTTTGAGTCAATAAAAGTCATGCCAAAGTCTAGATTTTTGTACTTTTTCTTTACATAAAATGATTTGTAATAAAAATAAATAATAACACAACATGCAAAAACGGAAAATAGAAGAAATGCAAGGAAAAATTGAAATAAATTTTACAATAACAAATAAATATTACAATAAAAGTAACATGGCAAAATCAAATTTAGGTTAAATGCTTGTTAACTCCTACCAAAATTCCATTTCGTTTGCATTTGAAGTCAACACGAAAGGAAGAAAAAGAAAAAAAAAACCAAGGAGTCAACCCCTACATTTTTTACTCTTTAGTTTGTTTGTTTGCCTTTTTATGCTGCAAAAAGCAAAGGAGAAAATAACAAGTGTGAGCAATGACTGCAAGTAGTAAAATGACGGAATTTTAATAATGACTTTTTTACTTGAAGGAAAAAGGCATGACACTGAACGGTGTAGAAATTAATTTTTTTCTTCCTCAGAAAATAAAATAAAAGTAACTAAAAAATAAAAATTTATTTCAATTAAAAAATTTGTTATATCGATTAAAAAATTAATTAAATTTGCACTAGCAAACAAATTAATAGTATCAATTAAATAATTTTTGATATTAACAAAATTTTCCGCAATAATGTTGTTGATATTAGTAAACGTTTAATTCACTTGATAAAATTTTTAATTAAAACTAATTTTTTTTGATTAACCGGTTTTCTTAAAATTTGGCATGCAGACACTGAAATAAAATAGGGAATAGATCGAAAAATAGGGCAAGAGGGGTAGAAACTCCCCTTCCCTATATCTTCTTAATTAATCAACTGATTTTCTTGAAATTTGGCACGCAGACACTGTTACATCTAAAAGTAAATAGGGAATAGGGAGTGAACTAGGACAATAAGGGTTAAAGCTCCCCCTCCCTTTATATTCTTTACTAATGAACCGGTTTTCTTAAAATTTGGCATGCAGATACGGTTGCTTCTGAAAGAAAATAGGGTATAGGGCAAGAAGGGTAAAAGGTCCCCCTTCCTATATATTCTTAACTAATCAACCGGGTTTCTTAAAATTTGGCACGCAGACACTGTAACATCTTGAAATTTAGCAGGCATATAGTGTAACATCTGGAGGGACATATAGCCCATACTTTTTATTATTTAGAGCGTGAAATAGGGCAAGAGAGCTGAAAGCTCCCCCTACCTATATCTTCTTAACTGATAAACCGGTTTTCTTAAAATTTGGCATGCAGATACTGTTGCTACTGAAAGAAAATTGGGAATTGGGCAAGAAGGGTGAAAGCTCCCCCTTCCTATATCTTCGTAACTAAACAACTGATTTTCTTGAAATTTAGCAGGCATATAGTGTAACATCCGGAAAGACCTTTAGCCCATACTTTTTATTATTTAGAGCGTGGAATAGGGCAAAAGAGCTGAAAGCTCCCCCTACCTATATCTTCTTAACTAATAAACCGGTTTTCTTAAAATTTGGCATGCAGATACTGTTGCTTCTGAAAGAAAATAGGGAATTGGGCAACAAGGGTAAAAGCTCCCCCTCCCTATATATTCTTAACTAATCAAACGGGATTTCTTAAAATTTGGCAGGCAAAGAGTGTGACATCTGAATGGAACTATAGCCGATAACCTTTATATTCTTAGCTAATCAACCGGGTTTCTTAAAATTTGGCGTGCAAATATTTCAACATCTGAAAAAATAAGTTTTACGGCAAAACAACGTTTACCCGGTCAGCTAGTATTTAAGTAAAATTTAATCAGTGGATCGTTTTCATAGTTTGTACGCTTGAAATTTAACTCGAATTCAATATCCAGGCTGAATTAAAAATAAATCGTCTTAAATCGTTTCGTTTTTAAAATCTTTTTTCATCGCTACCTGATAACGAAGATTTAGTTTAATACCACAAAGTCTGATCGGAAGACTTAGAAACAAATTTTATGCACTTCGCAGAACAGTTTCTAAACGGATGATACGATTTTTTGATAACAAAAATATTGAGGTAAAACTTCCATTTCAAAATTTTCCACATTTTTCTCTTTTTATACCCACCACCACAATTAGTTGTGAAGAGGGTATATTAAGTTTGTCATTCCGTGTGAAACTTTTTTATTATTCATCTCAGACCCCATAAAGTACATATATTCTGGGTCCTTGAGTAATTCTAAGTCGATTTAGCCATGTCCGTCTGTCTGTCCGTCTGTTGAAAACACGCTCACTTTCGAACAACTCAAAAGAAATGAACAAACTTGGTGGCAAATTGCTTATAGTTATCCTAAGCAGTTTGGGATTGAAATCCAGCAAAATCGGTTCAGTAGGACCAGAGCTATGAATCAATATGTGGAACCACCACCTAAAAAATTTATAATTTTGTTACAAAAAATAACATAAATGCTGGAACAAGGCACGGAATGAGATAAGATTATGCAAGAATTTGTCTTATTTGACTGGAAATCACGCTGTTGAATGTCGTGAAGATCCGTCCATAATTTACCCTAAGCCCCATATAAACAATACTCCCGGAAAACAGTTTATTACCCCTAAAACCGTAGAAAATAACGCTAGCGTAACAAAATTTGGTACGTCACAGTTTTTTAGGACTAGAAATAACACTGTGAAATTTCTTGACGATCGGTCCATAATTTACCCTAAGCCCCATAGAAACCCTACTCCCGGAAAACATTTTAGTACACCTTAAACCATAATTAATAATGCTAGCATAACAGTAATTGGTACGCCACAGGTTTAAAGGACTAGAAATGACGCTGTGAAATTTCGAGATGATCGGTCCATAATTCACCCTAGGCCGCATAGAAACCCTACTACCGGAAAACAGTTTAGTCGCCTAAAACCATAATTAATAAAAAATCGTCACAGTTTAAGATAATATTAACATCATACATATATTACTCCTTAAACATTCGAACTGTCGGTGGAGGGTATCAAAGATTCGGCGCAGCCGAATATAGCACTCTAACTTGTTTTTATTGCGATGTAAAAATAAGTAGTTTTTAATGATCAACATTTTTTGTACCCTTTTTTAGTTCAATGTCTTTGCCACACTAAAATATTTCAGATTTATGAAAATAGTTTTGCTTTTCTATGAAAATTTTGTTTAACAAACCTTTTATAAATCTAAAGTGTTAAATAAAAAATATTTTTTCTTAACAGTCCAAAATTTTGATCATTTTCAGACCAGTGTTATCAATTCGTTTAATACAATCAATTAAATAACTAATTTTTTTAAATCCAATAGAACTTGAAATTGAAAAAAAAAATATTGGCCTCAGCAATCAGTGAAATGCGCATAGAACTGGCTTTCCCTCAAAAATAAATTTCAGTGTATATATCAAAAATAAATATTGGAAATTTGCCACGTCATGGAGAAATCTTATTAACAAAACATTAACATTTAAAAAGGATTTCAAAAATGAGTAGAAAAGAGTTACTGGTGCACCTGCCGTGTTAGACTAATCTAAACATATTCTGCCGCTACCACCGCCCCTGTGAGTGAGAACAATTAAAACAGACAATTAGCAATTCCGAGGGTACAATTATACACTCGCTGCTTGTTTAGGAGCTGGAGTTATCTAATCTCTGCTGCATTAGAACATTAATAAGTATCTGTTGGATAGCATAGGGAGATCCGGCCGCAGGCTGAACTTTCTCACGAGTGGTAAAAAATTAACCATCTAAGCTGGCTTTCCGCGACTTCAAGTCCAAACCATAAGCACCATATGATACCCGAAGGAACCAGTAGTCTGGTCAGTTGCAATCTGAAGAGATCTGTCAATTTTAAATTGTTGGCCTGCAAGGCGCCAATTGTTGCTGGCTTATCAGCACGAATCAGTGACTTAATGTAGCCCCACAGGAATAGTCGATACGTGTCAAGTCGCACGTCCATGGAGGATGATTGGCAGCCCCCTCCTCAAAATCGGCTTACTGCCAAAATTTGATTTGAATAAGGCGATGGTTGCGGTCACCATATGGCACATAGCGCAATCCTGTTAAAACCACATTTCAAACATGGTGGTCGTAGTGCGGCAACGATCTCCACCGAGAGTAACGCGAGCTCCCGTTTAAATTTTTAAGAAATAACGTCTGATGATACCTTCAGTGTATAAAAAGTACGAAACGGTGCATTTAACTGAATATACTGGAGTCTGTAGGGTCTGCTATGTATTGGACTCATATCATATGCGTCATTTTTTTCAGCCAAAATTTAGCCACATCGCTGAAAACAATTATGCAATAAAACATAAATACCTGATTTCCAAAAAAAAAAACAAAAATTTATTTGGATAATCGTTTAAATGTTTTCAGCAACAGAAAAAACAATTTGCTTACAAAACAAAACACTTAAATTTAACATTTACTGAATTTTCAACTGAAACCAATAAAACGTTTAAAAGATCCCTCCCTCTATAATAAAGCATAAGGGAGAAGTACAGGGTTAACCATTTAGTGGTTTCAAAGCAGCCGGTGATTAAAGCATGACCTCTTTTCGAGCATTACGGGGTGATTATGGTCGTCATAATCCTGTGATTCATCGCAATGTGCGCACTGCCGAAAATAACGCTTCTGTTGGTACAAGTGAGGTCGCATGATAACTATTTTGCCTGCAATTGGATGTTATGATATGGAAGAATTGTGGTTTCAGCAAGACGGTGTCACGAGCCTTAAAACACGGCCAATTTTAGCGCAACTTGACGCTTTGTATACGTTAATTGTTCACAAAGATCATGTAATTTGACACCGAATTTATTTGGATCATTTGAAAACCACCACTCGTATAGTTATCGCTGAGAGACCGCCCGGAATGTGCGTAAAAATGGTCAAAAAACAGCTCAAAAGTATCGACTGCTGTAACCAACCTAGAAGCGGTCATTTAAATACGTTGTGCTTTATAATGAAATAAAAGTTTGGTCGAAATCATAGCTTTATTATGTTGAATTTAGCTTTACTTTTGAAATCGAAAAAATGATAACCCGTTACCTGCAAAACGCCCCCCCCCCCCCCCCCCTACCAACAAAAAAAAAACAAAATACAAAATGCAACTTATTTTTTTTAACTTCAAGTAACGAAAGGTACAACCAGACACTGTGGTATCATCATCACTCAATACAAGAACATAAATAGAAAATAACAACAATATAAATCAGGATACCATTTCTCTTTTGCAACCAAAAAGAGAAATAAAAACGATAAAAAAAACAAAAATTCTAAATAAATAAAAAAATGCCTCAAGCCACTTAAGAAAAGATAGAAAATGTTGAATTTTTTACGTACCAAATAAAACAAATGGCGTCGACATACTTAAATAAATAAAAAAAAGAAATGTACTCAATTATAAGCACACAAACACACACATACCCAGCAAACAGAAATTCGAGCGTAAAAGATGAACATCTTTTTCTTTCCTTTATTTAAGTATTTTGTCTGTTAAGTTTAGTTGAAGCAAATGTTTGCTGGGATATTATCCTAGTTACACTTAATTGTATTGTTTACATGTGTCTGTGAATGTGTTTGTAATTGTTTTTATTGTTGTTTTAAGAAACCTCGGGGCAACATTGTTTCGTTGAACAAAAGATTTGTGTATGTGTGTGTGTGTATGTATGGCCTATTCGATATGTGGGCTCTTTATTGGTGTCTCTTCTGTTTATACACTGTTAGAAAAGCTTAAATGGTATGAAGAGAAAATAGGTGAAGGATTTTACTTGAAAGCAATTATTTTGTGTACATATTTGGAAAAATTAAAGGATTAAAAGGGAACTTTCGGCAGGGTTTTGAAATATAGTTTATGTTCTCTATTTTAAATTTCGAAGATTTCCCATAGCCGCAGATCATTTTTAAATAATTTGTGGAAATAGAGATTTTACAACTCTGTTCTAATTATCTTAAGCCATTAATATTGACCTTTTAAACTAAATTTTTTTCATAACTACTCAGTTTTTGTTTTGGAAGTTTTCCGACACAAAAAAAAAAGAAATACAACAATAAGGTTAAGTTAAAAGTTAAAAGTTGTAATTTGCCAACAGGATGTTATTAATTTTAGAACAAGATGTTCTTAATTTAACAACGGGGCGCAGGTAATTTGACAACGAGATGCTCTTAACCAGACATCAAAGTGATATTAATTCGACAACAAGATGTTGTAAAGTTGACACAGGGTGTTATTTCCTGGACAACGTATGAAACTTTTCACTTTGTCGTTCTTAATTTGAAAACTATTTTGTTCCTAACCTAGTTTGACAATGTGTGGTATAAATTTTTGTAACTGATTTGACAATACCTAACTTGGCGGCCACACGATCAAGTTTTGCCTTCAATTCCTTTCAATTTGCAATACACTCTTACTTTTTTTACTTACACAATCACACTTTTTTAATTGACCACGAGATGGCTTTCAATTTCACCTTTCCATTTGTTTGGCAATTTTACTGTGAATTTAACCGCTGAGTACAAGTTTGTCTTTATAAATTGTGTTGTTGTTGACATCTTGGAAGTAAATTGGTTACAAATTGTGTGCAGCCTACGTCACAGCTTTCAATTTATGAAAATTTTGACAAGCAGTATATGTAAAAGACTATCAAGAACAACTTGATCGTGTGGCTACAAGGTAAAGAATACAATTGCAAACTTAACAGTTAATCTATGAAAACAAAACAATTGAAAAAGCAACTTTTTAAACTATTGTGTCGTCTGGGAGGACATTGATTAAATTAAAAGAAAAATGTCGACCCTTGACCTTAAAAACAATTATCTTTTACATTGATTTTTTTTTTTTTTCAAAACAAGTATTTATATCAACCACCAAATTTTAGACCAAATAAAAGTTTTCAAACATCGACAGGATGTTTGTTTCCTCTAGGGAAAACATTTTAACAAATTATTTCTCAACCTGTGTAAAATTTTTTTTTGCGGTTTCCTTCCGTTGAATTGGGCTTACTGCCTTCATCACCACCACTAGTCGTTCCCTCCCCAGTAGCAAGACATTTGAATTTTTTTCGTTACATCCTTCTTTCGTTCCTTTTTTTTAACTTAAACAGGATGTTGTATTTGGTAAAAATTATACACATACCCAAAAAAAAAGAAGAGAAAAAACAATTTAGGAAACAAACCAATAAAAGGAAAATGAAAAACATATTCTTGTTTTTTGAAATACATATTTCAGTTCTTTTCTACTTCTGTCTGTTTGCAAATTTTTATTTAGATCTTTTGTTGCCGTTCACGTCAGCTATTATTTGGTTTTCTTACAAAAAGACAACGAAAGTGCTTTAAAAGTATTTTTAGGATTTTTTGTTTTGGAAATTTTTTGGTTTTTATTAAGGCAAAAATCTATAAAAAGTCATTTAGGCAAATAGCAACAGTAAAAGAAATATGTATATTAAAAATATACGAAGGTTGAAATTGTACTGCCTTTCAGTTTATTTAAAATAAAAAACCAAAATCAAAAGAAACTATTTTAAAAATAAATTCCTTCTACAGTTGTTGCCTAATTTGATTCAATATAAAATACAATTCAAAAACAAAATGCCAACAGGAAATCGAATAAAATATTATTTCAACGCTAAGCAACATGGCCGTTAAGCGGGAGTAACACGAACTACGAGTATTAAGAAAGATTTTGTTTTATTATTTAAGTTCATAAGGCGGGCTCATAACGGACATTGAAGAGGGAAGTAACTTCAATTAGTGTTTTAAAAAAAGAAATAAGACATAATTATACTAAAGAGATAAAGAGAATTAAGAAAAGTTTTTAATAACACTGTGCAACAAAAAAAACCAGACTCAACACTTGCAGCGCGAAATGAAAGTAGACTACTAGTAAAGCAAATCTGCCAAAATATGGGCCCCTAAAGTTTTGAATTTTTTGAAAAGGCGGCAAAAAAATATACTTAATGCACTTCTGAGCTAAAAAATAATTTCAGAGGTCTTAAGTATTCTACTATTTCAGATGTCTTCAGTAGAATTGTATGGCGATTCTTTTCATTGAATAAATTAACCCTCTAACACCACTCTTTAAAATGGGTAATTTTTGTCCTTTTTTTAATTTCTTCACTAAAACGGCACTTAAGAGGGTTAAAATGTTCGACGAATATTTTCTGCATTAAATTTAACTAGGGGTATTCTAAGACCAAAAAATCGCCCAACGTGTGAAAACGGGTTTTCGAAATAACGGCCCTTGAATTTTTTTTAATATTTCGAAAATCCGTTTTCACACGTTGCACGATTTTTTGGTCTTAGAATACCCCTAGTGAAATTTAATGCAGAAAATAGCCGTTTTAGTATACTTTTGTGTAAGTGTTGGGAAAAAGGACAAAAAGGACCCCTTAAAATGAGAGTAAGAGGGTTAATAAATTCTAAGAAAAGAATCGGCTTACGATTCTACTGAAGACATCTGAAATTATTTTTTAGCTCAGAAGTGCATTTAGTATATTTTTTTTTGACTTATACCAAACGCCTTTTCAGAGAATTCAAAAACTTTAGGGGCCCATATTTCGGGAGCCCGAGCTTACTTTTCAAAACCCTTTGGCAGATTTGCTCTACTAGTAGTCTACTTTCATTTCGCGTTGCAAGTTTTGAGGCTGGCGGCGATGACACGAATTTTGTTGCACAGTGTAATAACCCTGCGGGAAATTTGTGTCAATTGGTCCATCAGACAGGTCCTGGGAGTTGTGAAAATAGAACAGGTACAAAAAGAAAGAACTCATGACCTGTGAAAGGAGAACCAATCATGTAACTGGTTTATGAAGAACAAAAAAGAAGAAAAAGTAATGAATTACAGTTCAGTCTTCACAGGTGATGTGACACATTTTTTAGGACTTTCTAAACTTTGGTTCTTCAATTTGTTTCTAGGACTTTTTTTATTGAAATAATACTTTATTGAAATAATACTTTATTGAATTGAAATAATACTACAGTGTAGTAACTGTCACTAAACACTTCCATTAAGAATAGATGTGTGACTGGTCAAATGGTGTCAATTGACCCCCTCCAATGACAACCCCATGTAAAAGTGATAGGTCTAATTCATAGAAAGTGTTTAAACTAGAACCGGTCTCTACCACCAAAGACCTATCACGGGACTACTTTGGTGTCAGTTCGCTTCCCTCTAGGGAAATAATACAATTTTAAAAATATAAAATTATAAAACTTAAATATTTTAAACTCTATACCAAATTTTTCGAAAAGAGAAAAAGTACATAAAGTACCAGATTTTCATCATTTTAGGCCTCCAGAAGGTACAATGTATGCTAATGTAGGCTTTAATCTGCATGTTTATCGTATTTATAGAAAAGAGAAAAGTACCGTTTTATTACGTTTTTAACCATTAAAAAAAAAAAACCAATTTTATCCCTCAAAAAGTACCCTATAGTTTGATCTGGACCATATACAAACTGTAATCCAAATTTATCAAAATGTGAAGAAGTACCAAACTACTAATTTTTCCCCGTTTTAACCTCCTTAAAAGTATACTATATAAGTTCATCCAAATCCATTAAGCGGGTTTCGCGTGATGGAGCCACAAACTAACAAACATCTTAACACCCAAATGTTCAAACATACAAACTTTTACATTTATAATATAACTGATAATTCGGTGATAATTTCTCTCAATTTATATCTAGCTTTTTCAGTTATCGCACTATACGAGTTGTTACAGCAGGGTTTTCGTCAAACGAGTTCAAGATTCATTCAGGGGTGCCTGAAGGCAAGGCTCCGTTCTTTATCGTACTCTGTTTCTTATTTTTCTTAATGATCTCCTATGTCAAACTTCCAACCCTATCTACTATTCTGCAGATGACAGCAACCTTTGACATTCGCACCCATTTGATTGCAGACCAAGCGGTGTCGGTGCTATGAGCAGGTTAATCGTGCAACGCATTACAGGGAAACTTCGTTTTTTGGCCGGACTGTATGTGGAATAACCTTCCTGCTGAAGTCTTCCCTCTCTTTTATAAAATGAATAAGTTCAAGTCGAATATTCACAAACACTTCTCCCTCTATGCTCCTAGTAGCGTTGCCATTTGTCAAGATTTCCCTTTTTTTGCAAGTTTTTTGAGAAGTTTTGGAACTTTTATAAAAATTTATATAAACAATAATACTAACCTTAAAAATCCCAAAGATATTTATTTAGTTGCTGAAGTAATTTCAGCTCTAGCTTCATATAAATTATCTGAAGAAAAACAGACTTAAGAGTTCATTGTTTAAAGTTTTATGTTGAACTTTGCAATGGATTGTTAAAAAGGTTCGATTTTGATATCGACTTCCTTAAGCAAGTAGCAGTTTTAGAACCTTTTAATGTAATAAAAGGTTACCAAAAAAGTATTGCTCAATTATGTGCTATTTTCCCAAATTTTGGGCTACTGCATTTTGATTTTTCGGAACATAATTTACAAAAAGAGCAAATTAAAGAGAATTTTTGGGAGAAAGTATTAAAATAAAAACGTTGTGATGGGTCCGAAGTTTTTCTTTATTTAAAAAAATTAGTTTATTCAATTTTGTCGTTACCAATATCTATAGCAAATATAGAGTGTATTTTCTCAAAAATTAATTTAAACAAAAACAGTTTTAGAAAAAAATAAGACATACCAATTTTATCTGGTATTTTACGAACAAAAGACTTTTTGAAACAAATAACAGTGATTGTAGGAACTTAAAGCAATCAAAAGAAATGGCTAATTTATATTTTTTTTATATCTGTAAATAAAATGAATTTCTAATACATTTTGGTATTTTCTTTTAAAAATTTTACACTTTTGAAAAAAAAAGTTTTTCCTTGCGAAAACAAGTTTTTTTTCGGAGATAACAAGATATTTTTTAAAAATATATGGTAACGCTAGTTCCTATTGCCAACACAATGCAATGCATTAGTAGGGGTCTTTCGTCTTTTGTGAATACATAAAATCAAAAGTTGTTTACAAATTTTTAATCATTTATAGCTTGTTTTGTTTGCAATGTTGTTTTTTATATGACTGTATAAAATTAGAAGCATAGCTGCATTTTTTAATTTTTAAGGAATTTTTAAAACCAAAATTTCCGAAATTTTAATAAAAAATTTTTTTTTTTTCCAGAAAAAAAAATTATGTTTCTAAAACGACTGTGCATATAAGAAAAACGTTTTACCTTTCTTAAAGTAAATTTTATTGCGGAATTTCGTTTTTTTTAGTTTTTCAATAGGCTAAAGCGTTTTTGAGTTACGCGAACATATCGCACCTGTTCATCAAAAGTAACACAACTCAAAAAATTCTATTTTCCACTTTTTTGAAGGAAACAGTGTATGATTACCATATCTAACGACTGTAAAATTTTTGGTATTCTATTTGTAATATTTCATGAGAGAAATGCCTTTATGTCTTTCTTTGCGTACTCATATTGTTTGTTTTGATTCAATTAAAGAGTTGTAATTTTAGTTGCGTTGAAGTGTTCAAGGGTTATGGTACTCAAATGAATCAGCGAAACTGTATTAATTCGAGTTGTGATTGTTTTCATGTTAAAAATCTGTTTATCAATAGCTGTTGATTTTGGGTTGTGATAAGCATAACTTGAAATAATATTGACATGTAGATCAAAAAATTTCATGAAAACTGTATTAAATCAAAAATCCGTAATAATTTCGGAAAAAGGAAGAAGAGAAATAAATTTTGTGATTTTATTGAAATATTAGTGAGTTTCCTTTATAACATTATATTTGTTTATAACAATAATTCCATCATATTGGCGGAATTAGTTTTTTGCCTCTACTGAAAACTTGTAAATTTTGAGTTGTGTTACTTTTGATGAACAGGTGCGATATGTTGTGCAACCTCCTTAATTTTCGAAATAACGGTATATCTCGAAAACCAAAGCCAACATAAGAAAAAAGTTTTAACTTTCTTAAAGTAAATTTTATTGCGGAGTTTCGGTTTTTTTTAGTTTTTCAATAAACTAAAGCGTTTTTGAGTTACGCGAACATATGTTGTGCAACATCCTCAATTTTCGAAATAACGGTATATCTCGAAAACCAAAGCTAACCTAAAAAAACGGCTTGCACCACTGGATTCAGCGACCCCGGATTAGGTTAAAAATCTTTCGTTCGTATCATACTAAAATATTAAACAGCAAATACTTTAATTTATCTATACAATATATAATTTCTTAGTATGTCAGGATGTTTGCATGTATGTCCTATTCTTTCCGCAACTTTCTGAACCCATCTGATGACATAGGAAGCTGAAATTCTTCTCTGCGGAAGATCGTAACGAAGCCATATATCTGATTTTCGGCTTTTCAACTAGTATAACTATAAAGATCTGATAGAAAAGATGTTTTTTTATAATATGGGGAACTTTGGGCCCCACTCGGCACGGCTAGGCACCGTCAGATTGACCTGAAAAAGTAGATCATGATTTCTTATACCAAACCTCATATTTTAAGCAGCGCAAACAATTAAATTTAAAAAAAAAATCCCATACAAGATGCGACCAGTCTAATGTTCATACGCTATATATAATTTTAGTATTTACATTTTTGTTTTTTGATAATCACTGCTATATAATCAAAAAGGGCGGCATATTGAAGAATGCCAAGGGCGGAAGCATGCCTTAATCTGCCACTGGAGGCAAAGACCCAAATGAACTCAATTTTTTTATAGTTTAAACTGAAGTGAACCGTTTTTTTTTAGCAGAGATGTTCTGATTTGATCGATTCTTCTGAAAAAAATTATTTATAACAAAATGTTTGCATCTGCTGTTTTGCAAATAGTTGTGTGGAAGGGAGGTTTGTATAAGTGATTTAATAGTTTTCTTTAAGTGTATCAATACACGCAAAGAAAAAACATGGTTGTGGTAAACATATTCTCAGAGCAACATATTATGATAGGAATTATGATTGTAGTCATCATATTAAGATTATTATTGAATCATATTATGACTAAATATACTCGTACTATTACATCATAATATTTTTCCCTTAATCATATTATTATTCTGTTAATCATACTAAGTTACGAAGTAATCATATTATTGTCATGTTAATCATAATAAGCTAAGAATTAATCATATTATCATCATGTTAATCATAATAAATTAAGAAGCAATCATATTATGATGCAGCACCTTTCATAGTTGTCATAAAATACAAAATAAATTTAAATATTTTTGAATCGATTTTTTATTTTGTGGCTTTTTACAATTTTTCTTAATGGTAATCAAATAGCGGAGTTCAATACAAGGCTTGCAAAAGAGCAAATGAAAAATCTGTGGTTTTCATGGGCAACCGCGTGTGTCCATTTTTTCGATTTAAAAATGTTGATGCCACATTGCCTAATTTTGAACACTCTTTTTATTTTTTTGAAAAAAGATGGATCAATTCCGATTTTTTAACGTAATGACAAAGTTTAAAAAGTGCAATACCTTGCCCATAGTTTGATCAAGAATGGTTTTTCGGCTTTCCTGAAAAATTTGTTTTAAGACATACGCGGTTGCCCATAAAAAACCACAGAAATATCGTAGCACTTTTATAAAATATAACGAAATCTCTGTGTGTTTTGTTGTTGGATTTTACAAAAAAACTATGATATTTTGCATTTGCACTATTACCTCACTAATACTTGAATGAACTCCGCTTATATTTGAATTTTTTAATTTCTTTAAACTTATTTTCTTATGGAATTTTATCTTTTAATTGTTTAACCGCTCACAAATAAAAAAAACGACACAACTTCTTCAAAATTATTTTACAAATGGCGCTAACATAATATGATTAGAGTAAAAATTGTTTGGTTGCATCTTTAACATAATATGATAAATGTATAGAAAGTTATCATGTTATGGCTATTAAATATCATGATATGGTTGTGAGAAATATAATATGTTTAGAAAGTTATCATAATTAAGTTGTTAGAAAAATAATTATTTTTCGGTCAACAATACTCAAATTCATAACTGCGATAAACATTGATATGTTTACAGTAACTATAATATTGTTGATATTAAATAAAAATAACTATTATTTGTGTATGACAACAATATATATAGTGTTGTAGCCGTAACCATGCCCAACCATATTTTTTCTCTGCGTGCAAGAATATGTTGGTTTTTTTTTAATGAAGCCAAAAACATTTTTTTTTATCATAAATTTTCATTTTCAATTTAATAATAAACAATGTTTATTTTACATGGCTGACAGATATCTAAACTTGAAATGTGGAAATGTCTGCTGTGAATCACTAAAAACTTTTTAGATTTCCAATATAAAAATAAAACCCTATAAAATTTTGTATGCTTATTTTTTTAGATAAAAATAAAATTTAATCTAATTAATTTTTTCTTATCTTCTTTCATTACAGGTAAGCACAACTAAATTTTATTAAAAAGTCTCGGGTGAGTTTAATTCAAACATCTGATCCCGAAAACTAAATTAAATGATACTCGTATTAGTTCTTTCATTAAACTTTCCCATCAAATTAAATTGTAATTCTTTAATATTGTGAATATCATAATACTGCCCAATTTATGTTCTCACCCCTTAATGCACCCGCAACCAAAGTGTCATTCAAATATTGCAAATGGTTGAGAAAAGATTTCTGCTGATTTAACGATTTCAGCTACAAAATGGCCTGTATAATGAAAATTAATATCATTTTTATTGCCACTTGTGTCAATGTCACTATTGGCTTTGTAAATATGTCACAAAAAAAAGGATCAAAACAAAAAAAATTAGTACTCAGACAGAGCAACGGATTTTATTGCTTAATGGCGTATGGTCATGTTAATGATTGTCAATGTAAATGAAAATAAAGTTGTCAGAGAAAATATTGTTAGACAATATTGTTGTCATGTTTCTTTGAAGTGTGGCAATAAATCTTTTGAATGGGATTATACTGGAAGGATTACCACAAAATGAGTTCTTTACTATATTGCAAAAATAAAGTAAAATTTTGCTGATTAAATTTTGCTTCTTTTTTTTTGGTGTTAAGTAAAACTAAAATTTTATCTGTTTGGTAAAGATAAAAGAAAGACGTTTTTTATTATGAGCTGCTATAACCTGTGGCCGTATTCTGTAATTCGCTTAAGCTAAATCTCTATCGCTAAAAATCTATAAAGTTGATTTAAAGATTTTTGGCTACGAATACAAAACTGTAACGTGCATTGCTAGATTTAACAATGCCATAAAAATTTAATTTGGCTTTTAATGTCATCCCTAAAATTTTAAATTTTTGCATTCTTTAAGGCATTTTAGCGATCGAGATTAAGCTTTCGCTAAGCAAGTTACAGAATACGGCTGCTGGCTAGACTAAACCAAAAATATATGTAGAGACAAGGAAAATTTACGTTGAGCAAACGTCCAATGAATTTGTTGGTTATAAAAATGAATGAGAGTTCTTAAAAAGATTTCATGTTAATAATTTAAGGAACTGTTCGTTAGTACAACGAAAATTTCACGAACAAAGTTCTTCAATTTATTTACTGTAAATTATTAATTTAATGAAAGAATTCTTTTATTCAATGAACTTATTCTTTAATTCAGTGAACTTTTTCGTTAATTTAACGAATAATTTAGCTTTACAAATTTGTTGACTCAACGACCGCAATACATCGTCTCAATAAATTATTTGCCCTCGCAAAATTATACCACCTTCCCTGCCCTCCTCCTTACAATTCTCTACTGTAACCCCACCCCCTAAAAATTTAAAAAGACTCATAATTGAAATGTTTATATTTTTACAAAAGTTTTACACATTTATTGGGTATAGTTTTTTTTTTATAATTTTTAAAAAATTTTTGTCAGTGTACAAACTCTTGGATTACCACAATACCTTGTGGACATTGAGGAAATAGGGATAAGATGCTGTGGTCCATCAGCCAGAGAAGAATGAGAAATTTGCTGACAACAAAGTGGCTCTAAATGTTTTTCAATGTTTTCTCTCCATTCTTTGAAATGGTATTTACAATTTATTTGTGTTACAAAGTCTGCTCAAGTTATGCATTTCAAAACTTTTATGCTTCCATGTCGAGTCCTTCCTCTAAAATAGATACAAAGAATTTAAACATTTTATTTCACACTTATAGTAAATAAATTTACTGAATCTTATTAAACTTACAAATGCGCTTCTTCACTTTAATTTAATTTGAAAAGGTGTTTGTAAATTTTACACTGCACTTTTGTATTTGTTTAAAAAATATGTTCAAAAGAACCAGTTCGAATAGAATTAAAGCGTTTTTCAACAGGGACGCTACAACAGTAGACCGATAGGGACAGCAAACGACGCCATATTTTTTGCCGCTCTTTTGACATTTCTCTTCAGTAAGGTTTGCCATTTCATGATGGAAAGATATACGAGCCAACAGCGAGTCGAAATTATTAAAATTTACTACCGAAATTCGGAGTCAGTGGCCTCAACGTTAAGAGCTCTATGTCCAATTTATGGTCGTCATAATCGTCCTACCAGATCAACAATTGAGCGTATAGTGGAAAAATTTGAATCCACAGGCACAGTACAAAATGTTCCCGTGCCAGTGAGACAAAGAAGTGCCCGTAGTGTCGACAATATTGCTGCCGCTGAGGCTGCAGTTGAAGAAAGCCCAACTGCGTCTCTCACACGTCGTTCTCAACCGTTGGGCATCTCTGTGACGTCGTTGTGGCGAATTTTTCGAAAAGATCTTGGCCTACATCCTTACAAGACCAAATTGACGCAAGAACTGAAGCCGCTTGACCACCAGAAACGTCGTTTGTTCGTGAATTGGGCTGAGTAACAACTTGAAAATGATTCGGATTTTCATCGAAAAATCATCTTCAGCGATGAGGCTCATTTCTAGCTGAAAGGCTTCGTCAAAAAGCAAAATATGCGTTATTGGTCAGACAGCAATCCACACGTACTCCATGAGTCATCATTGCATTCCGAAAAAATTATGGTTTGGTGCGGTTTATGGGCCGGCGGCGTCATTGGGCCGTTACTGTGAATGGGAATCGCTACCGTTTAATGATAACAGAATATTTTTGGCCCCAATTGGATGATATGGACTTGGAGGACATGTGGTTTCAACAGGACGGCGCCACAAGCCACACAGCGAATGTCACAATCAATTTATTGGAAACCAAGTTTGGAGAACGTGTTATCTCACGAAATGGTCCATTCGATTGGCCGCCTCGGTCGTGCGATTTGCGATTTCTATCGTCTATGCCAAAAAGCCAGCGACGATTGCTAAACTTCGTACGAATATCGAACGTAAAATTGCAGCAAAATCGGCCGATTTATGCTTGAAAACCGTCAAAAATTGGGTTCAGCGTCTGGACTTCTGCAAGCGTGCCCGTGGTGGCCATGCAAAAGAAATCGAGTTCCAATCTGAATTACTTTCCACCTCTGTCTTAAAAGTACAGCCTGATCTACTTCACCATGTGCCATTGCCTGAAAAAATTCAAGGTCATGCTTGTTTTACAAACTAAAGAAGTTAAACAATCCAATTATAAGTACAAATTCCCTGGGATTTTTTTCCTTTTCCCATTTTTTAAGTAAAAATTTACTAAATGTGTACGTATTTAAATATAAAGCAAAAAGCGGGCTAAAAGTGTCATAATTTATTTTGTCAAAGATTTTTAATTAATTTTTTTTATTTAATTTCAATTCATGATTTCCGTACAAAATTTTCTAACATCTAGATTTAATTTTCAATACTCATAATTTTCTTATTTAATTCCAAGGCCGCTGCACTTTAACGATTGCACTTAAATTATTTCCATTTTCATTTTTTTATTTTAAAAATGATTTTATTTAAAATTTTTCATTTTTCAAATCCTTTATTAACATTTCTCTTATTACTTTTTTTTTTTTTTTGTCATATAATGCTTAAGCATTTGCTGCAAGAATAACAACAGCAGAAAAGTATGCAATAGAAAAAAAACAAGTCTAAAAACATTTCAACGCACACCCACATTTACCCAGTATGAGTCAGAGTTCCAAGTCATACACATTTTTATCCAGGGAAAAATATGTAGTGCAACTAACAGTAAATAGAAAAAAAAACGAAAAAGAACAAGAACAAGAGATAGGGCTGTGTAGGTGTAAACAATAACAAAAAACAACGAAGAAAAAAAAAATATTGTGAGGAAGTAGAAGGAAAAGGAAGAAGAAGAAGAAGCTGAAGGAACCTGCATACATATATACATATTTACAGTTAAGATTTACAAATATACATACTTTTACACCAGCAACCAAAACTCAAACAGTGACCATAAAAGGCAAATTGTATCAGAAGAGTAAGGAGCAAAAAAAAATTATTAAGAGTATAAAAATATTATGTCAAGTATGAGTTTTGCAGTTGTTGTGAAATTTTTATTGTTTTGATATACATATTGCCAACCTTTTTCAATGAAAAAAATCGCTTAAACCAAATTTATTCGTAAAACTGCCCTGGGTGGGGAACCAGGTCGTTCGTCATTGTCATATTTTTTTAAAGGGAAATCAGGTCTTTTGTTATCTGCCTTTGGATGTTTTACGTTTTTTTGGGGTTCGCCATTCGTTTTTAATCTGACTTTTTTTTATCATGCTGGTCCATTTCCAACAGTGGCAGTTTCGGTTTCTTATACATATGAAGGTGCTGTTGATTCGGGAGCTTGAGAATATGGCTTATTTGTTATAAACTGACAATTTGTTAGTTGGTAAACGCCGTCAACGTTTTACATCTCAAATAATTTTAAATAACAAGAAACCAACTTAATTTTAAAGGTATTAACCAATTTGACGACTGCAAATAAATAAACAACTTTTTAAAACTATATAAATGAAAATAAAATACTCTTCGAAATTTTTCCTGACTTCCGACCTGTCCGGCTGCCCCTTGGTACGCTTACGGGGTTTTATACACAGAATTTTGCTGTTAAAACAGGTTCAATGCAGATTTAAAAGAAATTAACGATATAATAGGCATGCCTGGACTCTCTTGTTGAGCCAGTTACTACAGAGAAGCTTTAAGTTTTTTCAAGTAAATAGACATAAAAGCATTTAGAAGTGATATTCTTCAAAAAGTACTTTCTTGTTAGAGAGTCGCTTCCACGTCAAAAACCTGAACTTTCCATACATATTGTAGCAACTCTTAAACATTATTGCCAAGAAAAATATATAAATTGTACGAATCCATAAAGATAGAGAGGGTAAACGCTTTGTCGCATCCTACCCTTCTGGCAAAAAAGTAAAGTCAATGTAGTTTTTCGTAGCAAGTTACATGCACGAGAAACTGGAACGCTTTGATGCGTAGGATGGCAAAAGTTGATCAACTTTATACTTTTGAAAGCGTCAAAGGCGGCGTTCGAACAAGTCAGCTGTTTTTTTTTTTTTTTTTTTGAGAAATCAGAAAGCCTAGAACCCCTTGATACGTGGGATGGCAAAAGTTGATCAACTTTATACTTTTGTAAGCGTCAAAGGCGACGTTCGAACAAGTCAGCTGTTTTTTTTTTTTTTTTTTTGACAAATCTGAGAGCCTAGAATGCCTTGATGCGTTGGATGGCAAAACTTGATGGCTGAGTTCCTAAACATCATAATACTTTGCAGTCAAAGTCAAAAATGTATCATAGAGTTTAACTATATCTAGTTTGATTATTGTGTACGCATCGATATTGTTTTTAGTGAACTTTGGTACAGATAACATTGTAAAATTTTTCACGGTTGCTTGGTAGAAAGCACTTAAAAAAGCGAGTTGCTTTGCAACTGATGTTTTGGAACTCACCCGATCTCTTTTATACTTTTGTAAGCGTCAAAGGCGGCGTTCGAACAAGTCAGCTGTTTTTTTTTTTTTTTTTTTTTTTTTTTTGACAAATCTGAAGCGTAGAACGAAAACAAGGTATGCAAATCAGGCAATGCGTTAGCGTAACACATTTTCTCCCGTGTACTTTTAAACCGCTCGATTTGACGAGAAAATATGAAGTAGCTAAATTGGCAACAGTAAATATTGCATTTAGTGCTAAAACAAAAACAACAACAGTAATGCCAACAAGAGTAGAGCATGCAAATGTCAAAGTAATAAAACCCGGAAATTCGAAGGACATTTTCGAATATTACAACATTTTCCATAAAACAAACTTACAAGCACACACACACACACTTATTAAACAAAGTACAAAACCCCGTTATAATTAGGAAGAAGAAAAAAAAAACACAACAAAAAACAGATGTTTTTACTCTCAATACCATCCACAAACAGAAATTATAACAGTATTTTATTTTCAAAAACAAAATAAAAAGAAAAAGAGTATGAGACTAAAAAGAAAGAGAGAGCGAGAGGAAAAAGCTTGTTTTGGTGAATCAGTGTTTGTGTGTGTAAATGAGAGTTTTTGCCTTAATGGCGCTCTAAACATGGTTTTAATTGTGTTAGTAGTCAGTGTTGCCACTTTGTGGGTAATTACCCGAATTTGGTATAATTTTTACGGTCGTGGGTAGAGCGTGGGTAATTTCTCTTAGGTGTAATTCAGGTGTAATTTGAAATTTTTACTTCAGATGTCCAAATAAAATCAAGATTCGATTTCAGCGATGACATTTATTTCTTTTTAAATATTGTTGCTAAGAAATGCACAGAAGGCTGAAGTCTCGGTTTCTTTTTAAGAAACGAATTCAATCATTAATCATACATGTACATATTTTCAAATGTTTGGTAATGAATGTCGCAAGATGGACCCTTAGATTTGGATAAAGATGCCTATCATAGTGATTTAGAACCTTAAGTTTATTGCAACAAGCAATTCAAACTAAAAACTTGCCTGGGGGAAGATATGTTTCCAATATTTCAAAATATAATTAATTTTATTTCTATCTTGCTACTTTTTATTGCTTTAGTTTAAAGAATATTTAACGCCCTTTGCAGTTGTAAAACTGAATTACGAAAGGGACAGTTGTATAAAACTCTGCAGGAATTTAGTTTACTAAGTAAGGTATAAAGGGTATTTTTTAAGACCATGAAACTTAAAACGGTAGACAACACAAAAAAATTAATTTTAATCGCAGATTAATACACGGTATTACGATATAAACTGATTTAAAACAAATAGACACCGCGCATGTCCTTGACGAAACGCATTGCAGACGTCCAATTGTTTCTTTTTTTCGAATAAAATTAACAATGTTGACCTCCAAGACACCGATTGTTGCTGGTTTATCAGCATTAACCACTGACTTCGCAGCCCTACGGAAAACAATCAATAAGTGTCGCATCGCACGGCCTTGAAGTCACAGTTTATTTTCTCTAAATCAACACATCGCCTTCATTTGGGAGAAAAGCTGCGTCATTTAAATCATGAAGTCACATTTAAGTTGCGAAAATCGATGGCTGATTTTCAAGGTATATTTTAATAATTTGGTGACGTTGTTTAAGAATGAATCTATTCATGATGATGTGCCTGTTCAAAAAGTGAAAATTGTCTGACAGTTCGTTCGACAGCTAACCTTTCGTAAGCACCCGTTATAAAGCAATGGCAAGGAACATTTTAAACCTTCCCAAGATATATCAACCATATGTGGAAGTTAAACTCATTATTTTAGCAGTTTTATTTTATGTTATTTTTGTAAATTTAAATAAAATTAACAGTTTGACTAACATTGATCTTGTTTTAATGAGTTTGTTGTGTTTTTGCTTCTTTGTAAATGTTTTTTTATTAAATAAAACTTAAATTTTATATCAGGTGTAATTTCATTTAAATCGGGTAATTTTGCTTCATCTCAAGTGTAATTTTGAATCTTGCTGGTGGTAACACTGTTAGTAGTTGAAATGCGCAGGTTTTTTTGTTAAAACAAGATAAACATTCAAACATTTTATACCTAGTATTTTCGAACATAATGTTCGAATTTTTTTAAATTGTTTTAGTAGTTGTAATTGTTTTGTGTTTTTTTTTTTAATCAAAATAAAAATAAATATTTTGGCAAAAATATTTGATATGAGAAACGAACTTAGCAAAAGCGAAAAAAGTGAAATGCACAATGAATAGATGACGTACAGAGAGAACTAAAGAAAAAGAGTTGAAGGCAGAGAACTAAAGTCGTACAACAATAAATTATAAAATAAAATAACAAAGAAAAAAAGAAATTGTATAGGTATGTCGTCGTATGTTGTAATAAGTTATTAAACAATTTGTGTTTGCACTTTTGGCATTTATGCCGGCAATCATATTGTAGCACAACATATTTACCCATACTTTAACACAAATACACTTCCATTTGTATGTGAACAGTATGTTTTTTAATTTCGTATTCTCAATTACGTTAGAAACATAATGAGATTTGTGTGTTTTTTTTGGACCCCATTACAATTCATTTGCCGGGAGGGCGGGTTGGTGCAAATATAATTTCGCGTATTACACCCTTGTCTTCATGTAGAAAAAAAAACAAAAAAAAAAAATTAAAGCCAGAAAAAATTAATTATCATAACGACCATTATCATTTTTTTTTTATTCTGCGGGAATCTAATTCGATTTGTTCGCTTATTAAAGGGGTTAATTAATGCAATAAGTGTTGTTGTGTCATAAATTTCAGTTTGTTGGTTTTAACTTGTATAGGTATGTAGGTATTATACATTTTTTGTGAATTATAAAAGTGCTTAACTACCTTTTTTTAGAGCACGAGCGCAAACTCGTTTGTTTAACTTACATTTGAAAAGAAACAAATTTCGTTTTTGTTTTAAACTTTAAGTTGTAAGTTTGCTACGAAAGATGTGGCTAACTTAGCGATTTTTTCCACCTTATAAAAACCCATTTATGTTGACTTTTAGGTAAAACATATTTCATATCGTTTATAACTACCTAATTTATTAAGTTAAAGACAAATTCACAAAAATTTGTAGGTACAACTTCACAGAAAAAATTCTCCGAAATTTTTCACCAATTAATGCATTAATCTAAAATAAAACCAGTTTTGAAAATTTAATCAAGTGAATTAAACGTTTAACGAAATAAGCTAAACGTTTGAATTGGTACTCTTAATTGTTTACTGGTACAAACTTAATTAATTTTTTAATTAACATTAACACATTTTTTAATTGAAATAAATTTTAATTTTTTTTTTAAATATAGAATGGAAGAAATTTAGCACTAAACCCAGGCTTCTTCTAACCTGTATTTTTAGAGAAATTAATAATCGAAATAAATCGATCACGGCTGCACGTGGGAGTGTAATCCAAACTTGAACTGCCTGATTTTTTTTAACAAAAGTGGGTATGGGCATTTCCCCAGAATGGTCTACCAGAATGAAAAAATAACATGTTAATTATCATCATCTTTTATTGTTTATTATTAGCAAAAAGTCTATGTTCTTATAAAATAATGGTTTCCTAGCATACCTAAAGCTGTTTTACTTAAGGAAATTAGGCTGGAAACTGGAAAATTTTATAATTTCCTGTATTTTCTACTTCTAAAGACATTTTTATATGCTTATTTTACATGCAAAAAATATGTTATGTTTGCACTCTTTCTTCACAATCTCTACATTACAATCAATTGAAAAAGGAGTATTAAGTTTTTTTTTTTTTGTTAAGGAAATTTGAAGACATTTATGGTAAAATGCATGGTGATAATAATAAAAAAACATATGGAAAAATCGTACGTTCGCGACCGGTACATAAGCCAATTAAATAAAAACCAAGAGAGATATTTTATTTTCTGTTCTGTAACTTTAGTGAGAACTTCTTGCATCGAAAAGATGTGAAACAAAATATTCCATCGTTTCTCGAAAAATGAGAAAAATGTGTGTCTGTAACCCATGTCGAAAACTATCAAGAGAGGTAACGTCGTTACGTTATAAATGTCATAATATTGCACACGAAGCCGATGTGACATTGCAGACGTTCAGAACGCCAGTAACACATATCGTTGACGGCGACCAAAATTTACTTAAATTGAAAATTTTTCAACGACGGCGGCGAAAACACAACCGTCGGCTATGCCAAATTGTGTAAAAAGCGACTTTAATGTTTGTTGTTTGCAAACGAGCTTTGAAGACATTCGTATATTTTATAAAAATGTTAAAAGCAAAATAATAAAACAATGAAAAATGTGCCAAGAATAAAATATTATTTACCCCTATTATGTAAGGCGTTGTCGACGTCGACATTAATTTTTAATTGTTGTCACATCAAGGCGACGACTACATCACTTCGACGTTAGTTTGGTATTTTATAAGAATGTTGTGTCGACGTCGACGTCGACTAGTTATCGAAAATTTGACAAAAAAAAAATCCCATCTCCGATTATTTTTTTTTTTTTGTTCTTCACTTACTTTTTAACGCTATTTATGCTATTTTCCGACATGTTTTTTTTTAACCGATTTAGCTTTTTAAAGTAAAGTTTAGGGTTTGTTTCCAATTTTGTATTTTTTCGCGAATTTTTGGCATGTTTTTGATAAAAGATTTTTTTACTGTAAGTTTTCTGATTCTTGTTAGCTTTAACGTTTATTAATAAATATAAGACTTTTGTTTCATGCTGCTGTTATCAAATTTTTGCGAATTTCCGTTAATTGAGCAATTTTCACCGAATTTTTGCCATTCGTTACAGTTTAAGGGACTTTAATAAATTTTATGACTTTTTTTTATATATTAAAAATGTTCGAGAATTTTCGCTATTTTTGCATATATTTCCGAATTTTCGCAATTTTGGCTCTTTGGCGAAACTTTTCCGAACTTTCGCAATTTTCGCGTTAAATTTAATAATAAAATTTGTGCCCATAACTTCTTTTAAATTTGCATTTTTTTATTTTAAGCGTTTTGTATAAATATGTTTACATTTCATTTAATACTTCTTTAACTTTCATTTGAGTCGCCGCAAAATTTCCTGTCGACTAAAACGAGGATAATACTACTTGACGTCGACTTAAAAGCGCCTTAGAAAATATCAATTGACTGTCAATAGTCATCGATAATTGTCAACAACGACTCAGAAAATACCATCACTGTTCAGGTGCCGTCGACTTGTGTCGACGTCGACTTTCATAATAGGGGTGATTATTATTATTCTTTGCATTTTGCATTTTTAATTGTTTTTTAGTGTTAACATTTTTTCTCGCCCCATTTTTATTCGTGAGTTTATTTGACGGTTCAAAGCGGGAAATTTTCTCACCAAAATGTTACAGACACACTTTTTCTGTAAATTGGCTAGTAATTTCCTTACGTGACAGCTTGTACTCGCCAAAAAAAGTTACAGACACAGTTAAGTGTGTTTGTTTCAATTTATGGCATTTTTGTTTCATTTCACACATTTCAATCGAAAACTGTCTCGACGCGAGAGTTACAGAACATGGGCACTGGATGGAGACCTACATTAATACACTTTTAAAATAAATTAATCAAATTTGAAAATTCCGTTTCATTAAGCAGATTTTTACATTTCACTACTTTCAGCCGAAGTTGACTTCTATTTTGCGAATGTTCGTGACCACAAGTTTATAACTCTTATTATGAAAACTTAACTTCGATGAAATCCATATTTTGTACTAAACATAGAGCTACCCAAATGCTATCGGATCGCAAAAAAATGCTGGGCAAAGTTTTGTTTTCTATATTATTTGTACATGAAAACCGTACGAACGTTCGTAATATAATATAATATACATATTTAAAATGAAACTACGATTAAAGTGATCTCCTGTAGAAATTAATACAAGTAAAACTTAAATAAATATTTAAGTTATCCGTTTAAAACGGTGTAATTTTTTTACAAGGGCTTATTTTGGGGATTTTTTCTTTTATCGGGGGATTTTTGGGGATTTTTTTTAAGTGTGGGGAGCTAGAAAAAATACCTGGCAGCCCTGCTCGAAAGTATGTTACTTTTTTGTTTAAGCATAAAATTACTGCTAGATTTTATGTGTTGTTAACCTTGAAAAAAATTTTTTTTAAATAAAATCATACAAAAAGTTCAGAGAGAATTGCAAAAACAATAAGACCTTTGATAATCGAGCTCGTGTTGTTCTCAGAATAAAATAAAATAGTAACGTATGGCAGAGATGGAAAATTTGTAAGAAAATATAAAATGAAAGGAAATTTAACAAGTCCGAATTTTTTAATGAAAATTTAATTTTAAAGACATGTGACATGTCGTACAGGGCCGTTTTACACTATCACACAAATCTAACGTATTTTGACGAAAATGCATCTCTGATCTTATTAATGTTTGAAAATTATCAAAAAAAAAAAAAACAATTACAATTTATTAGCACAAGGTTGTATTTTCCTACAAAATAGGTAAGACTTGTGTGATAGTGTAAATCGGCCTTATACGATATGTCCCTATATATAATATTGGACTACGTGGTCCATTGTGGCTTAAATGGACTACTTACAACATGGTCCAATGTATTGTAGTATGGACCATGTTATAAGAAATTAACATGCAGTGCTGCCAACCACTGCATGATGTATGCTTTTCTATAGTTTACAGTAATACACATTGGTGTCCCTGATGGTGTCCATTATATTTATTAATAAAAAGTGAAAATTTTTGCAATTTTTGAAAAAAAGGTACAAAAATTAAAAATACCAAGTAAATATATTTAATAAGAGCAATAATAGACTACAGTACACACCATGAAAGGCGATTAGTAAAATATTGAAAAGAAAAATGCCTCTTAATACCTCTTAATACCTCTTAAGTGTACTCCATACTGAAGTAACATGGAGTACTTTTAAAACTAACCCACTTTAGTGCTCCATGGAGTAGTTTAGGGACTACTTCGGTGGGACATCGTAATGTTAAATGTACCACCTTTTACCCATATATTTGGAGTAGTTTTGGGGTACTCCTACTCCTTTAGGGACTACTCTTTATATGCATGTATGGACTAGTCTCTTTATCTGCAGGGGGCCCATCTCTGATTTAAACTCACAGTATATATATATGTATGTATGAATGCATAAAAATGTATAAAGCACTTGCAGATTTGTATGCATAAATATATTAAGGAGGCGTGCACAGTTTAGTTTTTTGCATTTAATTTAATTATGTTTATTTGTATTCTATTTTTTGCAATCCCACCTCCCCCTCTCTGCCTCTCCATTTAGAAATTTTTTTGATAAATTTTGCTAAAATATTATGATATTTTTTGTTAATGGCAAACACAAGCTTTATATTTATATTTTAAGACAATAAAAAAATAATATAAAAAATGTTTTAAAACATTAAAAAACAACATAAAACAAAGCCAGAAACTTTTCGGGTTCCTGGATGACTTTTTGTAGGAAAAAGTTTTGAAAGAATTATAATTAGAATACAAGTTTAAATTGATTTTATTAGACTAAATGACGTTGTCGTTAATAGTTTACAAATATACTAATTTATCTACATATGTACCTATTTAATAAAGCAACAACAAAAAAATTTAAGTCTACAGACTAAAATCAATAAATTAATGAAACGTTTACAAATGCTTGACTGGCAATTCTTTTTGTGTTGTATTGAAAGAGCGAGAAAAATTATCAGCAGACTTTGACTTTAGAATTTTGTATGTAGAATCGAAAATAAATACACTTGTTCAAAGAATATCAAATTCCAACTATTAACAGTCTAGTTTAGACCTGTGGGGTAATTCTGTAACTTTTTAATGAAAAAAAATTGTCGTTAAGAAGTAAATTTAAAGTATTTTTAAGTCAACATTTTCTACTTAACGACAAATTTTTGTCGTTAAAAAGTTATAGAATTACCCCACAGAGGCACCAAAGATACCAAATAAAATTAGTTTGAACGCAGTAGAAAAAACAATTGGAATTTGTATAAAAAATAAAAAACTTTTTTTATTAAATCTCTTCACTATCAAGTTCTAAAAAACGTCAGTTTCAATTGGTGTTTTTTTTAAGCGCCGCGGCATTAAAATTTTGAAAATCTGTGAAAACAATGAATTGGACTTTTGGCCAACTAAATTTATTTCTGAGCCAAAGCTTTATGAAGTTTACGTATGTTTTCGGTACACGCCAATGTTTGGCGAGTGCTGCAAATTACTTATACATAAACGTATAACATAAATTTCACTATTGATTTGCTTCATTGCCATAAGCAAAATTAAGTTAAAGGGAAATTAAATGTCAACAAGTCAATACAAAGCAGTAAGTATACGTATGCAGCACAAAAAGCTTCTTTTAAGAAAAAAAATTTAGAAAAGTGGCGTATGTGGCACAAAACAATAAATCATACTTTCAATTTAATACTATTAACTGCCGGAAACTGTGGTAAAAATAAAAAAAATTTTATCGAGTATATTTTCAGAAAACTTCATGTTAACCTTAGTTGTCGTTTTTCTTCACTACGACTTTTTGGCATATGCGCCAAAGCAATAATTAGTTGACGATTTGTGTATTTCGCTGTATACTTCTTTTTCAGCCTGGGTAGGTAGTCTATCAGTGCGGGGGTTGCGGGGGTTGCGGGTTCGATTCCTGCCAGAGAATTCTGGTCTCCTGCAGATAAGCATAAGGCTTCGCGGGATAAGCTTAGTAAAAAATGCAGAGTTCAAGTCTTGCACAAGACTTTTTGCATATTAAAAGGCCATGTCAGAACACAATTTTCTTTTGAAATCGTGGGACAGGGATAATCATAAGAGTATATACCGAATACTACAAAATTGCTCCGAAAGTAACGTTAGCTTAAAATGAACAAAAATAAGTAAAGCTGAAACACTAAAATCGAGTTGTTCATAAATTCAGGGGTCAGATTACGACATTCAATATCGTTCGGAATTATAATACAATATAAATTGAAAATTCAATCGATATCGAATGCCGCTATCTGGCTCCAGTATTTCGAATTAAGAACAAAAGACTTGCGCTTAGACGATTTCCTTATTATCTCCCTCAGTATTGCAAATCTTATTTTGTTTGGAAGCTCGATTCACCCATGCGTTCCGAACAATATTTTTGTCCGGACAAAATTTTTTTTATTGAGTTTGACGTGGTACTTCTGAAAGAGAGAGAAATTATTATGTTTGGCAAGTTTTTTCTTGAATTGGCTCAATTTTAATTTTTGTTCAGAACAAAATAAACTGAGTTGCCACTATGTTTAATTTGTACATAAAAGTTGAAATGATTGTTTTTTTGCTGAATAATTAAATAAAAAAAAAAAAAAAATAATCAGCCTTATTCCAGTTGTCGTTGTCGTAATCGCTCAAGTCGTTTTTTGTAAGAGATTAAAGTAACACACAACCAGTGTTCCTTAATCTTTTACAAAAAACGACTTGATCGATTACGCCAACGACAACCGGAATAAGGCTGAATATAATTAAAAATAATAAAATCACTTTCCTTTTTCGACCATTTTCTTTAACACACTTTTATAAAACAATTCAAAATATGTAAGTGTTTTGCTCGTTGTGCTGTCATTTTGTATAATTGTTTACATCTGTTAACCATGTGGTAGGTTTGTTTTTCCGGACAAATTTTTCGAAATGGGTAAATCGTTCTGCAGAACAAGCTAAATAAAAAAAAAATATTCTCCGGAACAAATATTGTTCGGAACGCATGGATGAATCCGCCCTGACTCCCTCACGAATTTTTACTATTTAGCGTTCAAATATGTCTTTATTTTTATTAAATGTTACAAATATCGGGGGTTTTAACAAGAACTTTGTTTTTTAAAACAAACAATTAAGAAGTAGCTGATTCACATTCTTATTGTATTACGAAGAGAAAAGTTCGGCAATTATGATTGAAAAATGATAACTGGCAAATGTTCACGACGAGCACGCTGACAGATGTCGACTCATTCATCAACGTTTTTAATTACTTTTTGGCAAAATGGCGGGTCTATTTCGTTAATTACATCACGGATTTTGATTTTAAGGCTGCAATCGATTCGATTGGCTCCGTATAGATTCCGTGTTCGGTAAATTTGGTTTGCAATAAATTGATTGTTTAATTGGCTGTGTGAATGTAACTTTAACAGAACCACCATTTTCATAGTGGATTTTAATTATTTTAATGCGATTTCCGGGCGAAATTAAATTCATTGCAACAATTGGCAACGCTTCTACTCCAGAGACCGGCAAAAGTACTACACCGTGCTTTTTTTCTCACAATAACATTCGCTCTCACTTTGTAAAAAACAAACAAACATTCAAACAAGAAGGTTCTGTTGACGCTTGCTTTAAAATTCCACTGCGAGAAATGTTTAAAGAAGAATGGGAATTTAATTGCTTGTTTGCCGAAATTTTTTGGCAAGCCCGAATGTTAATGAAATTATAGTTTTTTTTTTATTTTTCTTGAAGAATCGTTTAAGTTTAAGTTCAGTTTAATGAACGCAAGTAATTAATTTCTGAATTTTGTTTTGTTCCAATAGATTAACACGTTTTTTTTTTTTTATTATTATCCTACACTCAGGGGATGCCCCCTACTAATGCAGTTTTATTATAGTTTATTTTTTTTTTTTTTCTTGAAGAATGTGATTTTTTTAATTTTAATGGTTTTTTATTTTATATAAAACATACACTTATGTTTTGAGTTTTTACATTAACAGCCAGATTGATTTTAAAAACAAGAAAATAACACAAAAATTTCTTTAAGTGCTTCTTAGAGGGAGAGTTATTATTCTCTCACAAAAAACAAAAAGTCTGCATGTATGTGTTTCCGGGCACTGTTCTACTCCGAATACGTAAAAAACTAAATGTCAAAACTATCATTTTGTTGGTGTTGCCACAATTAAAAAACAAAGTTTTATAGAAAACCCCTTATTGCAATTGAGTTACGTACGTAGTTTACCGAGCAATAATAACGGCGACCTGTAGCACGCTGTAGAGAAACAGCAACCAGAGTCTGTGGCGGAAACTGATAACGCAACCCTCTCACTGGTATACTAACACACTACCAACTGGCCTACGGGGGCACCTAGTATCCAAAGATATAACGTTTTTAAAAGCCTTTAGCAAACCCTACCCAAACGGCTAATTTCGCAACTGTGTTTAAAGAAGTGTTCGAAAATAAACAGTACATTATTGAGCGTTCGGCTCACACACCCAAGAACGATATCACTTTTTTTTTGTGATTGTGTAGACGAACACAACTCCTAACACCGTTGGTAACTATTTTCATGAAAGAGCCGAACATTATATAAAGTTTTGTTCTTCGTCAAAAACAGAACAATTGTAGTGATACTGTAGACCAGTGAAGGGCACACAAAAATTATCACATTTATGCTTGTGTTGACGAAATAACAACAAAGCAACAGCCGAATGTACATTGTCACAGACTCACAAAGAAGTTTATAGTGTACATGTGTCGACGTCGCACAAGCAGCATTTTTATTCCTATGCACGCGTACATAGGATTTGCAAATGTGCCCGTCACTGCTGTAACCAAACATTATATTTTAATGTTTTAAAATGTTTCTTTTCTTACATTGATAAAGAAATGAACAAACAAAAAATTTTAGCAACGACCGCAGCACGAACAGCTTGTGTGTGCATTGTGCACATGTTTAGTTTGTGTAAAATTATTTTGCTGGCTTCTTGTTCTTTTTTCGTATGTGTATTTTGTTTTTGTCAATAATGTTTGGTTTTATTTTTCCAGCCGAAAGGGCGCTAAGCACAACAGAAATTAAAAAACATCAATGAACTGAACCGAACACAATGAAGTTTTTGGCTTAAAACAAAACCGAACGGAATTAAATGGCGACAACTTTTTGTTGAGTTGGATAAGAACAGTACTATTATTTTTGTGGTCGAAAGATGACAAATAGTGAAACTTTATTTTTTTAATGATTTACTATAGCGTTTGTGTTTTCCACAAATCTTCCGAACCGAACACTAAGGAGCGATATTTAGTGTTTATTTCCGAACACTGTTTTGAACATTTTAATGATGTAATTGTGAAATACTAACATATTTTTTGAAGACGAAATAAAAACAGTAAGAGAGATATCGTGGTCGGATGTACACGTGAGAGGTACATTCATTGTGGCCGATTCTACATTATACTCAGTTTGAGGATTCAATGTGATTAATGAAGTGATTTAGTTGTAATCATGTCCATTTGAAGTGATTAACTAATCACTTCAATATGTGGTTAATCATCATTTTTATGTGATTAGAGATTTATCACTTTAAGGTGATAACCATTTGATCCGATTAGTTTTCAACCTTAAACCGCTTGGAAACCAAAATATTTCTTTTCAGATGAAACGCTCAAGTGAGCGTGACAGACGAACATGGCTAAATCGACTTAGAAATACTCAGGGACCCAGATCATACTTTTATAGGCTCTTAGATGAACTTAAACAAAATAGTTTCACACGGAATGACAAACTTAATATAACCTCATGCACCACTAGTGGTGAAGGTTATAAAAAATTATATGCCATAAAATTATCCATTAACAAATCGTTTAATATAAACCAACGTTTTGTTTGTAATTTAATATGATTGATCTATCGCTAAGCGTTTTTTTTTTGTTATAAATAATACTATAATAACGAACTGTTCAAATAAGATAAGATTACAAATTTGCTTGTTTTAAATTTTGTAATTTATTTCTGCCATTTGAACATGAAATGTGTGAAATTTAACTGAAAAATTAAAAAATATTTATTTAAAAGTGATAAACACTAAATAGCAAAAAAAAAAAAAAGGGATATAATGAATGTAATAATTTTTTAGGTTTTTTTTTTTAATAAAGTTTTCAATTACAAAAGCGAAAATCAATTGTATATTGTACTTTGTAGACATGATATTCTTTGTAATTTGAGATGTGTATATGAATGTTAATTAAATAAAAGCAAAACTATAAAAACAACATAAATATTAAGATATTACAGAATTAATGAAAGGAGACAGTTGAATGATACATATAATGAGTTTAATATGACGATTTTGTGGCTTTAAAAATAAAAGATCATGTTCTAAATTAAATAGTCATATTTGATACAAGTGAGAATAATTGCTAAGAATTATACGAGTAGTTTGAATTTTAAATCCTAAGCTAGTCTATCAGTGCGGGGGTACGAGTTCGATTCCCGCCAAAAACTCTGGTCTATTTCACTACAACAAGTTGAATGTCTAGGTTACTATTGCTCGGTTTATTAAGTAAGATTATAATTTGTTATTGTATTTGCATATATCAATCGCGTGTACTGATGGTCCTTTCAGGAATACAATTTAATCGAATTAAAACGTATTACATAATACAAATTCCATTGAAGCAGTTAAGATCTACAAGCTGATTGAAACACATTACAGTATTTATCGCTTATAAGCATTTAATAATATGCATTTTTTGATGATTTTCAATGAGAACTGCATTTATAAAAATTTGCTTATAAAAACAACTCGCTTAATTTCAACAGCATCATGAAAAATACACTTTTTTTACTTGCATCAAAAGTGCATGGAATGCATTCAAAATTTAATCCAAATTTAGCAAATTTAGTTTTGATCGAATAACTTTTGTGCGTTTTTTATTCAATTTGACTCAAGTTTGAAGCGATGCTTATATGAGAATTCGAAGCGATGCTTATATGAGAATTTTTTGTTATGCAATTTATTGAAAGTGACCAATATTTCGATGCATAAATACGGGATATGCATATTAGCAAATGCTTTTCCACAAAACCATTTCAGTTATTTTAAATAGTAAACTGTTATTGCATAAGTTTGGATAAGAGCGTGAACTGCTTATAACCGCTGTGCAAATAAGCGCTAAATACTATATTACTTATATTGTGTAAACCTGCAATCTTAAACCATATTTTTCATTGTTAATCCAATGGGTTGATTACAGATGAAACAACTGAAGTTGATTTCTATCATAACGAAAAAACGTCTTATTGAACTACTTAACATGACTCTACATTCCGAAAGTGTGGAAACGAGGTCCCCCTGACACCTCGTAAAAGTTCTGATAATCTTATGAGAACTGGCCTATGAAGCGTTTGTGAAAAAAATGTAGGAGTATGCGAGAAGGATGCACTTCTGTCATCATAGTCAGTGGTTCTGCTAAAGAAGATGTCCGGAGATACCTTAGTGCCTGGCGCACAATGTCGACAAGAACATTTCTTTCGTAAATTTATTCCCTAATATTTCTAGAGACACAGATCTAATATTAATCAACCCTATCGTGAAAAAATTTCCTTGGGAGGGTTTTCCCTTTTCCCATTTTAACAATTGAATTAACAAAGGAAAAATTAAAAAAGGGAAAAAACTCCCAAGGAATTTTTATTCACGATAGGGATGAATATTTCTAGAGACACAGATCTGCTCTTTTACTGCCGCAATGATATGTTACTTGATGAAAGTTTCACAGAAATACTTAAGTTTTCAAATTAGTTCCGTCGCATCTGAGAGTCTATTTTTCACTGCAGCTCTGGTTCAGAGTCCGAACACAATGTAACGATAATTTATTGCGGTGCGGTTTTTCAATCGATTTTAAAGTAAAAAACCGCAGTGCGGAACGGCATAAAATTAAAATCTATTTTATTTTGATTGCGGACTTTCTTTCTCTCTCAATTTTTGATACTCGTTCTCTTTCTGATGTTGCCATAGTTTTTGAATTATTGGCGATGATCACAACATTATTGTAAATAAAAAACATGATAAAAATTTAGGCACAAGCAAATGAATAAAAATGTAAACAAACAATAACAACTATTGCCGTAGCCGTCTTCCGTTGTATTATGTTTATTTTTCTCTCCCGCAACGACAAATTGCACCGCACCGCAAACATTGTGCTTAGACTCTCAAACGAATACGGGAAAACGTCTATTGCCGTTGAGAAAGTTGAGAATACTTTATTTTCATACCCTCCACTATAAGTTGTGAATGAGGATATACTAAGTTTGTCATTCCGTGCGAAACTTCTAAAAGACTTTAAGGCCGCATAACGTATACTTATATAGCAACTTTCTGAAAGACTTAAAAAAGTGTCGTCTTTAAGTAATTCTAAGTCGGTTTGGCCATGCCCGTCTGTATATCTGGTAAAAACACTCACACTTTCAAAAGACTCAACAAAAAAGAAAAATTTTGGTGTCACACCATATCTAGTTCTCTTAATTAGCTTTGGATCTGAAACCCAGTACAACTGGCTTGGAAAAAGATTTAAAGAACCAAATGTTGAACAACCTTCTAAAAAATGTGTTTTGCTGCTCCAAAAACTAATATAAATTGATGGCGGAATGCACATACTCTTTTTAAATTTTTAACAAATTAGTTGAATAAGAATAGAAATCATACTTCTAGTTTTCGGGAAGATCGGTCTTTCAATTACTAGTGGCTCTCAAACCGTAGCAAAAAACACTATTGTAGTAGAATTTGGTATGTCGTAGTTTAATGAGACTATAAATCATACTGCCAAATTTCATGAAAATCAGTTAATAAGTTTCCATTGGTCGTATATTAATCCGATTCTCGGAAAATACTTTAGTTCGTCTGATACCGTAACTAATAATGCTATTGTAGCAAAACTTTGACTGCCTTAGTTTTATAAGACTACAAATCACACTGCTTAATTACGAAAGGATTTGTCTATAACTAGCAGACCCCATATAAAGCGTACTTCTGGAATAGGCCTTAATAGCAGTGTTCGAAAATAACCATTAAATAACGCTCCTTAGAGTTCACTTTGTTAGATTTGTGGAAAACACAAACGCTAATAGTGTTTGTGTTGGAAATCATTAAAATAATAACTTTTCCCTGTTTGTCATCTTTCGAACACAAAAATAATGCTGTTCTTCTCCCTTTCAACAAAAAGATGGGATCATTTGATTCCATTCGGTTTTCTTTTAACAACCACAAACTTCATTATGTTCGGTTCAGCTCATTAGTGTTTGTTCGTCTCGGTTGTTCTAGCACCCTTTTTTACAAAAACAAAAAATCACATAAGAAAAAAACAAAAACAAAAAGCCAGCCAATAATTTTAAGCTGTTCGTGCTGCAGTCGTTGCTAAAATTTTTTGTTTGTTCATTTCTTTATCAATGTAAAAAAAAGAAACATGTTTGTCTACAGTATCACCACAATTGTTCTGTTTTTCAACGAAGAACAGAACACTATTTAATGTTCGGCTATTTCTTGAAAATAGTTACGAACGGTATTAAGGGTTGTGTTCGTCTACACAAACACTAAAAAAAAGTTAAGGTTCCCGGATGTGTGAGCCGAACGCTAAATGATGTTCGGTTTATTTTCGAACACTGCTTAATAGACATTAGACCCCAGCGAATTATAAAACTTTAAAGTCAGTTTTATTAAATATAAATAAATATTGGCTTATTGTTTTAAGATTATCCCGTATAAAGCCATTTCCTGAAATATTCTTGCTCTCCGTGGAGGGCACAGCGTTTTGCTGATTAAGATAGATAAAAATAATTAAAGCGGTTTTTAAACCATTTACATTTTCAAGACAATAATGTTAAATTAAGTTTAATTATTGAAAATTAATCACAATGTAGTCAGTTGTTTTCAATGTAAACCACAGCTTTTCAAAGCCGGTACTTGCACGCGGTTAATATTTACATAATTATCTACAAGAATTAAAGTTTTTAACATAAATTTATACTTAATTTGAGATCAAGCCCTGTTTTACTAATTAAATGTAAAGTAGGTAGCAGTAAAGCTTAACATTTATTAAACTTAAAAATTTAATTTTTATCCGTTTTCAATGAAACTTTAAATTAAAACATTACAGCATTATTATTAATATTTTTTTATTTTAAAATTCACTGGCACACAAAGTCACACTCTTATAAATATTTATCATCTAAAATTTTTGTTTGTATTAAATTTACATTTCTTGCCGTAATTTTCTTTTGTCGTTAAATTTTTCTTAAGTTCTGAAAAACGTCATAAAAATTATAATTTGTTGTGTTCGTCTCTACACATCGAAATTGTGTGTAAAAACGAAATTGAAATCATGTGACCATTTGAATTTCATTTGGTTTTTATATTGTTTGCTTGTCTGTTTGGCAGTCCGTCTATCTGTTAGCATGTCAGCCGTTTGTACGGTCTCATTCTCATCGTATGAGAGTTGCTTTTGACCCACCGAACATTTACGGTGTCAGTCATTTTGTTTTTTTTTTTTTTTTTTGAACATCAATGAATATTTGTTTTTCTAATTTTTCCACTCTCTCTTAAATTTTTGCTTCAAAAAATATTCGATTTTAATTTTATTTTTTATTAAAATTTTTTTTAACTCACATTTTATTTGTTTTTATAGTGGAAGTGAAATAAAAATTTTGCTAACAAATATTGGAGTTGAAAATTGTTAAATAAAAATGTTTAAATTTTATTGAATGAATTGGAAATTGTGGGTAGCATATTTGGAAAAAAATAAACGAAAGTAGAACAAGTAAGAAAGTATGGTTGGTCAAGTCCGACCATTTGATACCCTACACCACAGTATATAAAGACAAATTTTCAATAGTGTAACCTTTGTGGGACCCATTGCCAATCATGGGCGCGCAAAAACAAAATTTTGTTTTTAGGCTAAGATGCATATAAGACTTCTTTCTGACGAAAATTATTAAAGGCTAGATAGCACTATTATACTTTGTATTAATACATGTCAAAAACTCAAGTAATCCCGGTGGCGAACGTCATACTGATTCAGCGTGACAAACGCTGACAATATTAAATCATTGATGACAAGTGTTGATTTTACTTTGGTGTCATATATGAATTTTTAAAGTATTTGTCCAAACTGTCATAGATGACCAATGTTGATTTTGTCTTGTAGGCGTCCATTTGTTTGTGAGTCCAAACAGACAATATCATCAACTTTCATAAGTGAATTTTTTCAGGAAAACACAGAATAAACTCAAGTAATAAATGGAACAGAACAAACAGAAAAAAGAAACGGTCCGTTATTTTCTGATTTATTCATTGACGTAGACATGTAGCAGACAAAGTCCTGCGATTATTGATCGATGAAAATGTCATAATGACAATGTCGCTCATAAACGCCACCGGGACAAGTATGTATTATGCAAAAAGTTTGACATCCCATATGACTTCATCGTTTTTTGAAAAATTTCTAAACAATAATACTTTTCATTAGATCAGGGTTACATTTTATTTCATGTGTGTGTGTTTATACGTTGTGCGATGGTGTGAACACAAACTGTCATGTTAAATTCGATTTTTTGACAGTCGCAACAAAACTCATTCGATTTCTATCTCACAAAGTATTATGGAATACGTAAGACTTGTGAGATAGTGTAGCTTTAACATTTGTATGAGATTTGCTCATCTTTAAGCGATTTAAATGAAGGAGTTTATATAGAATCTATGATCAATTGTGGACCTGCCATTACAAATTTTTGCTATGACACTTTGGATAGTATAAGAGTTATCTTCGCCAAATTTTATATCAATACCCATCATTCATAAGGAAATATAAAAACATTAAAAAGAAACCACTTTTAGAAATAACTTTTTTAAATGCTTAAGCAAAACGTTTAAACAAAGACCGGAACTTGTTGGTTGCATGGTCAGATTTATTAGTTTTTCAACATTCCCTGAGGTAAATAGGATTTAATTACACAAAGCTTTTAGTTTTTTTGTGCCTCCTCACTGCCACATTTCAAGCGTCACTACAAAAGCATCTTTACATATTTGACATTTTTTTTGGCCTTTGATGAAGAATTTCGTGCTCTTTAAGCGACTACTTTTAGTTTTTATGGTAGGTAAACTTTTTTTTTATTAATCAATAAAATGACCGCCTTGGGCCCCTTAGTGCTTCCTGACACATTAAACATATTTAACACATTGTCAGTAGTTTTAATTTGGTAATTAGTGGCAGGCAGTTCTTTGGCCAGTTTAATTGAGTACTATTCAGCCATGTCACAGAGTACAATTCCGTTCGGAAACGGAATTCATTCCGTATTTTGGTGCTTCAGAAAATAACGAAAAAATGTTTCGGAATGAAACCATTTTTGTTTTTATGAACGGTATGGGAGTTGTCTGTATCTGAAAGGCCATAAAACTATCAAAATACACTTTCCATCAACAAACAAATATGGTTTCTTCAATTCCGAACGGAATTGTACTTTCTGACATGGCGCATAAAGTCATTTTAAAAAGTACCAAACTGAAAAGTACTAAAAAGTCCTTTTTTAGAATTTCGTTTTCTAAAGACGATGACAATTTCTGAATCATTTTGAAAATTGTCAGAAAAGGACCTGTTTTAAAGGAACAAAAGAAGATTACCTACTTTCTTAAATGTATAAAAATGTTCAAAAAGTTTTCTTAAAAGAAAATAAAAAATGTGCTACACATCTTAACAAATAATTAATGCTAATTTTAATAATAAGTGTGAGTGTTTTTTAATAATAATTATAAAACAAGGAACAGGCTGCTTCGGCCTTCGTACTCTCTTAGTAAATCTCTTAAAAAATTTTTTGGAATAGTACTTTCTCAAATATGCAAAATAATATCCTTTTTCGAAATTCTATTAAAAAACTTTTAGTACTTCTTCAAAATGTTTAGAAAAAATTATTGCACATTATAAAAAAAGTACTTTTTGCATTCATTTAAAATAAGAAGCTTTTCCAAAAGTACACGAAAAACCTTTTTCAAAAAGTTTTCTACAAAAAATATCTAAATAACGAAGAGCAAAATATTCGGATAAAGTAAAACAATCGAACTCTTACTATATTCGCCTATGCCGTAACTTATATACACTTCACCATGGTTCGATAAGAACAGAAAGGAATGCAAATAAATATGTATATATATGTTGATGTCTTGTATTCGATACCAATATTTGTACTGAATTTTGAAACTTTTACTGCTACTGATCTACTTTTTGTTTGTATGGGACATGATACGCCCACTTTTGTCGGATTTTTTGCATTGACAACCCAGTTATGTATACCAAATTAAGACAATTTTTCTCCTCCCGTTCTCCAGATATAAAGAAATGTATTTTGTACCACGCCCACTTCTCCAATTCCGTTCACGTTTTGCCCAATGTCATGCACTGACATCTAAGCTTTTTGTAAAAAATGTTTAAACTTTTACTCCAACTATTCTCCAGACATACAGAAATCAATATGTTTATTTAACATATTGATAACTCAGATATGTGTACCAAATTTGGAAATTTTTTTCTTTTACAATTCTGTAGATATAAATAAATCTATTTTGTTAAACGCCAACTCCTCCAATTCCGCCAGTTTTGTTTTTGGGAATAGAAAATTTATGATTAACTAGAGTTACCCTGCCCGCGTTGCTGGACAATACAAAATAAGTCAAATGACGCGAGCAAGCAGTGCCTTAATACCGACAAAATGTAGTTCTCATAAGAAAAACAAATACATTTTATATAGGAAAAACACACCAACATTAAAGTGCGCGTATAACGCATATTCGTAGAAATTTTTCGATGTGAAAGTAGACCTTTCCAACGCGTGTACTCGTTTGAAAATCGATTGAGTGGTTCTCGAGTTATAAAATGACGAACATAGGACAACTTATTTGTATATAAGTATGTATATAGATAAGATTTGACAAATATGTACCCTGAAATTTATTGAGGGAAAGCTAGCTTCCTGATTTGAAATCTTTTGAACTTGCCGTTCTCCAGATATACAGCAAAAAAACTATTTATGAGTAAAATTAGAGGCAGTCGTGGTCTTTTGTCCATATATCAGATAGTTGGTAGGCGATCTGGCTGAATTTCAATAGCAAACAAATCCGGAGTATATGTGGCATAAATATAGAACAATAAAGTCCCCAGCGGGCAGACGGACGTCGTTAAGGACCCAGAATATATTGTCGATATTAAAAACGGAATGACAAATATATAAATACTTTTTTCCAGGGTATACAAATTGTTTTTTTCAGAAGGTACTAATTTACAATAAAATTATTTTCGATGTAAAACTGATATTCAAAAAAGAACATTAAAGTAATTCGCTAAAGAATGTCGGTATAAAAAATAATTTCAAAAGAAAAAACACAGTTTTAAAGAAGAATATTTATGTAATTTTGAAGAATATAACAAGTACTTGTTTTTTTTTAGAAACTACTAATTAATGGAAATAAAGTAAAAAGTACTTTTTAAGGTATTAATTTTCAAACGTTGAAAGCTTTTTGAAAAGTGCAGGATGACACATTTGCAAAAGTAACTAAAAGTAAAGTTCTAATAAAGAACTTTTTTATTTATACAAGAAAATAATAATATTCTTTTAATTTTTTAATATTCAACATTTTTTATTTTTCGAATTGATATAAAAGTAACCTTCGAAAGGAAATAATTCCCAGTTTCTATTTGAGAAAAAAATAAATTCTAACATAAAATAAGTCAACATAAAATAAGTCCGTTTTGAATTAAATTAGAAATAATGATTTTCAAATTTACAGAAAAAGTTATTAATCAAAACAATACACAAATAAGTGTTTCTTCAAAAAGTTGCCAACTATTAAAAAATAAAATTTTTTTTTTTATTGAAACCAATAATTTTTTTTTTTGCAAGAACTATTTATTTTTCTTCCAAAATTCAAAATATTAAGTTCTATTTAAAAAAAAGGTAGGCAATTTTTTTTTTTTCATTTAAATTTCTCGATTACAAATTCTTTTTAAAATTTTCCACGTCATTTAAACACAGAGAAAATATTTTAAAGTTCTAAAAAAAAAATTAAGAAAAAACACTTGACACATGCATACTTTTCTATTTCTTTATAAAATTTATGGCTGAGACTAAGAAACTTTTAAACTGTCCGTGGGTGCTTTTGAATGTGTGTAAATAAGTTCTCATTGTTTACGTAGAAACATAAATGATTCTATTAAACGTCATAATTTCCAGGGTGAAATTTTCTTATATTTATTGTTATAAAAATAAATTTTCCAACATGGAACGAAAACAAGTAAGAAAGTATAGTCAAATCAAAGTGAGCCATATAATACCCTACACCACAGTGCATAGATACCAATTTCACTACGTTACAGTGACCAAATGAATCCGAATATGGAGTTCAGAATTGTCAAAAGTAGAACAGTTTTTGAGATATTCCAAATTAACCGTTATTTGTTTTTTTAAAAAAGATGCTGGACTGAAATGCAAATATCTTCAACAATTTTAAACTGACTTTGTATTTCTTTCTTTTTAGTGAAAGGTTATACAATTTCTAAAATATCCATTGAATATGAGTTAATCAATGGCAGAGTTATAGTGGACAAAATTTTAAACTTCATTATAAATTTGATGATTTTTTGCAATTTTGCTCTTTTCAAGTTATTTTTTTTTAAACCAAATAATATATTTTTTTTAAATTTATATCACCTACGACGTTAGCCTATTTCAATACGAAAGTTTTGTGCCCAATAGGATCCAGATCGGTACAAGAATGACAAAGTTACAGAAGATTAATTGAATTAACCCACTTTTCGATTTGTTTCAAATCAAAGAAAAACACAACAAATAAAATACAAAGCTTAAGTTTTTGTAACAATAAAGCTTTGTTCGCAATCAAAGCAACAATTTCGTTTTTTCTTCCCAAAGTATTTCATATATTTTCCTTTCATTTTTTAAACAAAAATGTAACTTAAGTTTTTTTTTTTTTTTAAATTGGTCGAGATGCGATATTTTTCTGCTAAAATACTTCGTACTGTTCTCAGATTTAATGTTTTAAAAAATGAGCCAAATCGGTCCACGGCTTTAAAGATTATGATAACATTTCTTAAATTTTGATACAATTTCAGATATTGTTGTGCTACAAATTCATACAAACAGTAATGTAGAGCAATTAGCAACTGTCAGGGCTTGCCATAAGACAATGATGTAAGCGTTGTAAACCAGTCATAACCACTCCATAGACTCGCGAGCAGGAAATAATTGTATTTTTCACACAGACACGGTCGGCAATTCACATGTATACAGCAACTTTGTTCGGGCAACTCCATAGTCTCGCGAGGCAGTCAATAATCGTATTTTTTACACAGACACGGTCGGCAACTCATATGTATACAACAACTTTGTTTGTTGCTTGGTTATCACTGTTGTAAACTCATGCGGCAACCTTTTCCAGAGTTGCCTTAGTGGAGTGGCTTTAAACATTTTGAGTTGCTTTTTGCTGATAAGTAGAATTATGTGAAGAAGTTTTTATTTAATCTCGATCAACTGGTGTAGGTGTAATCGAAACAACCCCAATTGATCTTGAAAAACTGAGAGTTACGTATATTTCTTTTTAATCTATATTTTCAGAATCTGGTTAGTTTTATCATGGGTGAGGCCAAAAGTTGATATTTGTGGTACAGTGCTATATGCCAATATCCACATTGATAAGGAAGTTAAGGCATTAAAAGTTTTTTTCGGAAGTAGTATTTGTATGGGAGACAAATATGAATTGATTCCAAAAAAATTTGCCAAGATGGTTTAGATTGCAATAGAATAAGTTAAGATCACATTTACTTTAAATACCAACATATTCCGGGAAGAGACTTGTATGGGGGCTATGTGAAGTAATAAACATTTGGTCCTAGAACCTACACGCAGAGAAAAAACATGTTTATATATGATCACATCCAACAAAAATATTTTTAAGCATATTATATTATTAATTTAACCATATTTATTGTCATCGACAACCATATTATTGTTAAATTAGTCCTTCATCAAGAATGCACAACCATATTATGGTTGCCTCAAAACATGTTATGGTTAAATATGACAATAATTTGTTTTAATATTTACAATAATATTTTCCTCTTTTCCAAGAGCAACATGCAAAAAACACCAAGGCATTATAAGTGTTAAAAATATTTTAGTTATTTTTTTCTCTAGGTGTATGTACTTTGCGCACAAAATTTACGTGGACAGCAAGCCAGCCTACCTTCCGGACGAACATCATTAGATCATTTCAAAAATAGATTTTAAGTCAATCTGTATACTAAAACGTCCAGAGGGTCCAGTTTAGCAATAAAAAATAGTGTTTTAGGGGATAGAACATGTTATTTCGAACACAAAATTGTTAAAAAAAATTGGCGGCGACGCATAGTTTCCAAGTTATGGGCCTACGAAATTTTGAAAAAGATTTCCTCTTTAATCTTTAATAAATTCGGATTTTAATGGATTAATTTATTTGCATATATCCATTTACAAAAGGTTTCTCAAGCTATTCTATGATACTAATATTGCCTCAAACAGGCAATTAATATTGACCCTAGAGGAAAGGGAACTAACACCTAACTTGTCACGTGACAGTTCTATAGTGATAGGGACCGGTTCGAGTTCTAACACTTTATATGAAGGGGACTTGACACTTTAACATGGCGATGTCCTACGAGGGGGTTAATTGGCACCTTTTTGACGCTTTTTAACAGGTCACAGAAACTAAAGCTACGGTCACACTTATTAAATATTTGACCAAATAAGCATAACCACTACTTTTGTTATTAGTTAGTGAGATTTAAATTGGCGTTAATATCACAAAATGAACTAATTATAGTAAAAGACATAGTAAAAAACCGTTTTTTGTAAAATGTGGTGTTAAAATCATCATAAATGTTGGAACTAAAGGAAATAATTATTTAGTTTGCTTGTTGGTCCCGTTTTTTTCGTCAAATATTTGACTAGTGTGACCGTAGCTTAACTAAATGGACACACTCAATTTCAGTTAAAATAATGCCTCTCGCAAATATTGTCCCAAATGAATTATTAGGGCGGTCCCCTTCATTTATAGTAATAGAACCAGGTAGAATCAATCAGTCATTACCCACACAAAGTCAAGTTACATGACAAGTTGTTTGTCAATTACCTTCTGGAGTAACTACTCTTTTAGCACATTATAACCAGTTAAGTGATATGTTCGGTTTTAACCTATCACAATTCGTTCTTTTTTATTATAAAACTGCTTTCACTTGTCACGGGATATGTGCATTAAAACCAATTGACACAAATTTCCCGCAGGGGAATATATAACGAAAAATTTATTCAAGACTCTAGGGCATATAACTCGGGCAATATTGGTTGCCACAAAAAAACTGTGTTGTTTTTGAAGTTACAGCACAAAGTTTTAATAGTGATAAAAGTTTGAAGTCAATATCTTAAACTTTGATAGGTGTTACACACATCGGCACAAACGCGTAATGCCCCTTCCACTACGAAGGTACATATATGTATTTTCTCTTAATTTAATATAAAAAATAATATAATCGCTTTCAAATTGAAAACATTTAAATTTTCAACTGACAAACATTTTTTTTACGTCAGCAGTACAACAAAAACCAAACGGGTCCACCTTGGCTTTGATTACGATTTCCATTCATTTATTCATTCATTCCAAATCACTTCATCGTTTTGTATTAAAAAAAAAAAACAAATATGTTGAATTATTAATTTTTCATTTTTAAAACTATTGTTTTTTTTTTGTTTCTGATAAAACGTTTTTTCAAATGATTTTTAGAATTTGAATATTTTTCATTTACGTGTCTCTGGGATGTTTTTAAGGCAAAAAACAAAAAAAGTCATAAACAGTGACAGTTTTCAGTGCCCACTAATGCCGGATAAATTGTATCGGGTGTATGAAAATTATGGGGCCATTAAAGATGAAAAACATAAAATCGTCCCACAAAGATGCAATAAAATTAGGAAACTATGTTAAAACTATGTGGGGCGAGAGCTAAATTTAATAAAAGAGTTTAATCAAAAACATATTCAACCCTTGGAATAGAGGAGGTCTTGTCTTCTAAATTTAGTTCTTAAATAAATTAAGTTCTAAAAAAACAAAATATTTTTTTAAGTAAAAAAAAAAAACACTTTTTTAAAAATAAACAAGTAAGAAACTATAGTCGATCAAGCAAGACAATTATATACCCTACACCACAATATATAAAAAGACGTTTTCGAGATTGTACTCCATTTGGAACCATGGCCAATTATGGATGCGGCAAAACAAAATTATGTTATGAGATTTAGATTCATTTAAGAGTTATTTGTGCCAAATATTACTAAGATATCAATATCTATATGAGGCAGTGTTTGAAAATATACAGAACATTAGTTAACGTTCGGCTCACACCCCCAAAAACGATATATATTTTTTTAGTGTTGTGTGGACGAACACAACCCTTAATACCGTTCGTAACTATTTTCAAGAAAGAGCCGAACATTATATAGTGACCTGTTCTTCGTCAAAAAAGAACAATTGTCGTGATACTGTAGGTAAACATTATATTTTAATGTTCTATATTGTTTCTTTTTTTACATTGATAATGAAATGAACAAGCTAAAAATTTAAGCAACGCCCGCAGCACGAACAGCTGGAGTGTGTATTGTGTATATGTTTCGTTTGTGCAAAATTATTTGCTGGCTTTTTGTTTTTTTTTTTCTTATGTGTATTTTGTTTTTGTCAAAAAGGCTGCTAAGAACGACAAAAACGAATGAACACTAATGAGCTGAACCGAACACAATGAAGTTTGTGGTGTTAAAAAAAACCCCAACTGAATTAAATGTTCTCATATTTTTTTTGAGCTAGATAAGAATAGTATTATTTTTGTGTTCGAAAGATGATAAGCAGGGAAATGGCATTTTTAATGATTTACTACACAAACACTATTAGCGTTTGTTTTTTCCACAAATCTACCGAACCGAACCGAACACTAAAGGGCGATATTTAGTGTTTATTTTTGAACACTGTTATGAGATAAATTCGGCTTAAAGGTATTTTAAAAAGGAGGTTCATATGTTGGTCAATTCTAAAAGTTATAATTGCCAAATTTTTAATCAATGCCAACATTTAAGCATTTAAGATGCTTTAAATACTCTTTTCGGTGGGGTGTCACAAAGCCATAGGACATAAAGCCATAATGGCTTTATGTCTCAATCCAAACGGACATAAAGCCATAATTTTGATATGGCCTTAAGTCTCATATCAATTTTAGTGAAATGGGACATAAAGCCATTATGGTATTATGTCCCATTTGATGTGTTGCGTTACAAATGCTTATATGGTATAACAAAGACCTGCTTCGCTAACTAAAGCTTCGCTGTATAGCAGGCCTTCGGCCGGGCGCAAGGATTTTCTCCTCCATGGTATAACAAACACCGGCTTCGCTTACTAAAGCGAAATCATTGCGTCCGGCCGAAGGCCGGCTATGCAGAGAAGCTCTAGTTAGCATAGCTTTTTCGGGTTTTTTCCATAAATGAACGACGTCCCCAAATTTAGGGGCTTAGTTGATTTTGGGTTTGGGGAGTTAATTCATTAGGGACTTAGTTCATACCGCCATTTTTGACATAAAACAGGGCGACATGAAACAACAAAGCATTTTCTACATGAAATGCGGGGAAATACAATCATTATCAAAAATATGGCTTTATGTCTCATTTTACGGAAAAAATGTATGGCGTTAAGTCCCATTATATTGAGACTTAATGGCATATGCCCTTATGTCTCAATGGAATGGGACTTGGCGCCATATGGCTTTATGTCCTATGGCTTTGTGACACCCCACCCTCTTTTCCGGACAGAAATTTGTATGTCAATTATTCATCGATTCTCACTGTTTCCAATAAAGTTTGTCCTTATAGAGCAGGGATGTCAGCGTCATACACAATTCTGGAAACAAAACTCACATGTACGCTTACGCTCTTTTATTCTGCGAGCGTTAAATATAATTGTTTACTGAAAAACACTCTCATTCAGCGGGAAATATCGCAACTATCGCAAGGCCTGTTTTGAGGCCTCTAAACAGATATAATTTATTTACATATATAAATAAATATACAATAAATATAAAGAGGCTGGTTAAAATAAGCTGGAGCCTGGTTCATCATAAGTGAATTAATAAGTAGACTTTTTGCAAAAAAAAGAGATAAGAGTAATCTTACCAACACAATCATAATTGACACCACTGTTATAAAGCCCCCCTGCAAATAAAATTGGACCACCTGATCCATTTGGATAAAATGGACTACTCCATGGACTGGTCAGATGCAATGCAAGCATGGCCCATGTCATTGTTAAAAAGTGTGTGTAGTGAGACGACATGTCTTCGTTTTTTAACGACATTCTTTCGTTTTTAAACGACTTCAAAACTAATCCTCTTGAGTATACCATGGAGTAGTTTTAAAACTACTCCTAAGTGGTCCAAAGGTGGGTTATATGGTCCTCTCCTAGGACATCGTAATGTTAAATAGACCAGGTTTTTTCCATACGTTTGAGTTACTTTTGGACTAGTCCTGGTCCCTTGTGGACTACTCTTTACACGCGTGGTTGGACAAGTCCTATTTTTTGCATGACACTCCATTTTTTATTCATTAATTGATACAGAATTGATTGAAAGAAACAGTAAATGCTAGAAAATGCAAACTATAAAAAATGTAAACAAAGTTTTTAGTTTTTTTTTCTCTTGTTATGGTTTTGTTTCAGAGATGGCGTTGAGAATTTTTAAAATTGTACCAACAACCTTTCAAAATTGTACCTAATTGTACTAAAAGATATTTTAAGTTGAAATTAATTTTATTTATGTTCTTAAAAAGGTATTATAAATCTTAGTTTGAAAAGTATCAACAAAAAAGTACAATTGAAACAACTTAGCCATCCCTGTTCTGTTAATTTGATTAAATGTTGCCAACTTTTTGTTTATAAGAAACCTAAAAACAAAAAGCGGTAAATCGCCGAATTTGCCCATAAACCGCTGATTTAGCAACACTTTTAATATTTCATGCTTGAAATGTCAATTTTAAGTTGAACAATTTTACATTTTTTTTGACATAACTTCATTTTTTATCGATAACTTTAGTAAAATGTTTGACAGCTTGCCATTTATCTAAATACAGCTGAACCCTTCGCACTTGGTTAACTTTTCTATTACTTTATATTTGCTCTGTTCACCAAAACTTGAACTATGCATTAAAAATGTAGTGTCATAAGGGCTTAAGAAACCTTTTTTCAAATTATCTTCAAAATTGCGACCTGTACTTTGCGCACAAAGTTACATGGACATACAATCAGCCACCCAGCGGGACGGACGGATGGACATTGTTAGATTTTCCCGGAAACTTGTTCTGAGTCTATCGGCATGCTAAAAGGTGGGTAAAGGACGAATATTTTTTAGTCTAATACACATCAGCACAAACGCATAATATCCTCTTCACTATTTAGTGTGGGTTTTAAAAGTACTAGAAAAGTTCTTTTAAAAAAGCTTTCGAAAATAAATTTTCAAAAAGTTCTAGAAAAAGATTTTTAAAATAGAATTCATAAACGACTATTAAATTTACCAAACGTTTATTAAGAATAATTTTTGTAGTTAATTTGTTTTTTAAACATTTTATTAAATTGAAAAAAAAATTTTATGAACACGGGCATTAACCTTTGAGAATGATTTTTAAAGGTACTAAAATGATTTGTTCTAAAAAGTATTCTGCGGAAAACGTTAGAGGAGAAATAATTTTATAAGTAGGAAACTTAGAAAATTCCTGTTTTGGAGGATAAGAAAAGTACTTTTTTGAAAAGTAAGTGATAAAAACATATTTTTCTAATCTTATATATAAATACGGGAACAATTGTTGTGGTTGATTTTTAAGTATTTTATCGTCCACCGATTTTAATGAAACATATATCGTTTTCAAGGTATTTGTTTGTAGATATGCACAATATATTTTTTCTAAATTTTTTGCATTAAAGTGTTTGAAAAGCGTGTTCATTTATCTTACAGACAAACGTACAAAGTTGGGTGAATATTGCAGTTTTTCCGTTCTTTTAAAATGTGTATGTTTTTGTTGTATAACGCACAGGTTTTCTCGAAAGTAAATGTCGAGTGGTCGAATTTCGGCCACCGGGCGATCCTAGTTTACAATAAAAATGCTATTTTATAAATATTATTAAAGAAAGTTTTTTTCAACGTGCAAAGTACGTTTTTAGATTATATTCTTTTTAAAAGGTAGTAGAAAAGGACTTTTTAAAAAGTTCAAGAGTATGAGTTTTCAAGAAGTTCTAGTATAAGTCTTGCAAAAGTAGTAAGAAACAACTTTTCAGAAAATTTGCAAAAGGAATTGGAAGTTAGTACTCTAGATGATAAAAAAAAGAGTACTTTTTAAGCTGCAGTTTCAAAAGTACTAATTTACTTTCACCTTTATTTAAGTTTTTTATCGACCTTTTCCTTATTTTATTATTGATTTGTTTAGAAACTTCTAAATCGGGCTTTTTAAGGTCATGTATTCTATGCAAATAAAATATTATTTCATAATTTATTTTTCCGACGTTTCGTTGGAGATTCCCAACATCATCAGGGATATTTTATTAGATATATAATCCTTCGTCAATAGTTCTGCATTTTGAATATTTAACACACATTCTGTTTTACATAAACACAACATAAAACATAAATTTAATTAAACAAAACAAATGCAAAAATATAAATAAAAGTAAAAAATATCACAGTATAATTAAATTGTATTAAACTAAGTATCACAGAAGCAGAACCAATGTTTTTACTGCAAACCTTCATTTTAGGTACTTTTTTTTTGTAAACTGGAGGAAAATTACGATATTTCTTTGGGACTTACACTAAAAGACTAAAAGAACATGCGAGCAAATGAGATCCAATATTACTTTTCTTCGTCGGTAAAAACAACTAAAAAATTCTCAAAGACGTCATTGACAAATTTGCACTTCCGTTCAGGTTTCTTTAGTTTGACTTGCTTCGGCAAGGTTTTCATAAGGTTCTTTACAGACAGCCCTTTTTTTTTGAATTGTTTACGTTCTTTACACATGTTTCTAGATAATATACACCTAATTACTAATTTTAATTAAAAAGAAAAACACCTGAACACACAAATTAATTTATTTATTTATCTAAGTATTTATTTGAATTAAAACACATTTGATATGTGAAATTGTGTCACATTTGGCGCATTCGAAGAAAGACATGTATGCAAATGAAAAGGGCAAACAAAATAAAATACTCATGTTCAAATTGTACAGCATTTTAATGAAATGTTTCTTACAAATTATAATTAGTTTAAATTTATAAATGTTAGAATAGTTAAGGCAGAAAATAAGATAAAAGAAAATCAGATTTAATTTAAATTAAATACCAATGGGAGTATACGATACATAAAATTAGTATTTGATTGAGTATATAAATAAAAAATAAGGGGTTTTCATTAAGTGGATTTTGTTTGTTGTGCTAAAAATTTTCTATTTTGATAAATACACTGCAATTAATTGTTGGAGGATAAGCTAGCTCCTATGTGCATTTCACTGGTTGCTTAGGCCAGACCATCAGGAAACATTTTCTTAAAAACTTTAGGAAAGCTAAAGATATTATGCAAATAAAGCTGTAGAGTGAATGAGAATTACAAGCACTCAGGTTTTTTTTTTGCAAAGTTCAGTATTAAGTTTTGGCCTTCTTTCCCATTTTTTGAATTCGGGCATGTTCTAGAAATCGAAATGGAGTGGATTTGAAATCAAGCAAACTTAAAAATTTAATAAAAATATTTCTTTTTATCTACTTTATTCTTTGAGTACCAGCTATTTTTACAATAACAACGCTTAAAACCAGAAGAATCTATGGTCATTTTGTAAATAATTGAACTCTAAAATTCGTTCGATATCAATTTCACTTCATTTCGATTTCCAGAACTGGCCCGATTACCTCCTCATCAAAATAACTGCTAATTTTTTTTAAGGCTTATGATGGATAAAGTTAATTTTGAATACCCTGTTCGAAAGTGAAATGGCAATCGGACGGACTATAAGGCAAGTGGAGGAAAGCTTCCCAACCACTACATTCTAGATACTTTTGTCAATAATTGAACTTTAAAACTCGTTCGATATCAATTTCACTTCATTTCGATTTCCAGAACAGGCCCGATTACCTCCTCATCAAAAGAACTGCTAATTTTTTTTAAGGCTTATGATGGATAAGGTTAATTTCGAATACCCTGTTCGAAAGTGAAATGACAATCGGACGGACTATAAGGCAAGTGGAGGAAAGCTTCCAAAACACTACATTCGAGATACTTTCGAATCGAATATAAAGGCTTATGTCTGGTTAAATTTTCCTGGCGTTTCCGGCTAATTTTCGCTTGTAGCGAATTAATAGTGTTGGGAACTAGTCCTACCAAATACAGGGAATTTCACTTGGTGCCATGTATATTCGAATTTGTTGATTTTATGAACACCAGTAATAAGCTCAAACAAAAATAACTATCTTTATCGCTTCTCCAACATACGAAATCCTCTGTCAACTTATCTCGGCTTAAAACTCATGTGTCGCCGGACTTACCAGCTTTTCTATGAAGCCACCTGCGTGCAAAAAGTTTTGAATTTGTTGTCGAATTGTCCGAATAATTTTTTAGTTATTCTTGAGTTTGACAATAATATTTGGCGGCTTCTGTCTTGCGTATCAAAATCACAACTTCAATATGCATTCGCACGTTGAATTCGACGAAGCATAATCAGGAAAATTTTGATGAGCAATTTATAGTGGAAAGGGTATTATGTTGTTGTGATGATGTATGTAACACCCTTAAATATTCGTCTTAGAACCGCTTTTTAGTACACCGATAGATTCAACCTCATTTTTTGAATAGATCTAACGATGTCCTTCCGTCCGGCTGGTTTGTGCAGAATAATATAGGAATTTTCGATATTATTTGATGAAATTTGGTACATACGTTCTAATTGTCAAAAGAACAACAATTATTGAAAACTGTGAGAATCAGTCTTAAATTTCACATGGCCCCCATACAAGCTTCTTCCCGAAATAGATTCTATGTGTCTAGAAAACATCTTATTATGTTGGTATTTAAATTAAATTTTGTCTAGCTTTTTTTATCGCAAGACAAATCAAATTATAAATTTTATTGTAATCGTTAAAAATGTTGGTTGAAAATAACCACAAAATACTAGTTATTGCTTAAAGCTATGGCACGAGCTCTATGTTAACATTTGTCCTTCAAGTTGTACTAAAAAACGCCAACAAGAAAATGATGAACAGAAAAATGAACTTTGGACTTCAAGAAAAATTCTTGACAAAAAGTACGATAAAACAGAAATAAGGAAATCAATTAAAATAGATAATCATTCAAAGCTAATTTTGATCTACCAAGGGTTAAATACAATTTGGTTTAAAGGTTGATGTTTGACTATTGACTGCGCGCAGTCGTCAATGGCTGTGAGTGTTAAACGGCAAAACTCTCTGAAGAGATTGAGTGGTTACAATATTGAAACATGTAAGGGTAACCTGCCCGTGAGAGCTTGGTTCGATTCCCGCGGTAGTCATGAATAAAAAATTATCAATAAATTTTAATTAATTTCATGTTGTAAAATTCCTTTTTTCATAAAAATTATTTAATGAAAATTTTATTAAAATATAAAAATTTGGATTAAAAACCACAAACAGCGCAACAAAATAACTAAAATACTATAAATGTAAAATTTGGCAAAGATAACTTTTATAATTGCCAATAATTCATGACAAAATGTTGTGCTCGTAGGTCCATCATTAACCAATGATCCTATGTAAACCCTCTATTTTAAATAGCTTAAAGACGAATTAATTTCTTAAAAACTTTGATATCCGGCACAAAGAAATCTCATATGAATCTTAACCCCATAACATAATTTTGTTGTACCAAGTCCATGATTGCCAATGTGTCATAGATTGGTACACTCTTAAAAAAGTGTAGGGTGTTAAATGGTCGGACTTGAATGACTACACTTCCTTACTTGTTTTTTAATTGAACAAGTAAAGCAAAGCCTCCGTTGGCAGTCAATGCTTCGTTCAATGCCTAAGTGAGAATAAGGCTGGGTTCTTGAGATATCTGTTCAACTAGGCTTAGTTAATCTGAAAACAGATTTGTATCGCCATCACCAATTTTGTATACAAAATTTTAACCTAACAGCTTAGTTTTGATCAATATGTTGTTCTTTAATGAAATAAAAAAAAAATCACATTTCGCCGGAAAAATCCGCATTTCAAACTACGTTAAACTAAGTTTAAACTTAATCTACATTTTTAACAAGTAAGAAAGTATAGTCGGTCAAGCCCGGCCAGTATTTAAAAACACATCATGCTTATGTGTCCATACAAATATGGATTTATCTATGTTTATTAACTTCATTAAAATCGGTTTGAAAGTTTGTGAGGGGTAGAAATTGGCTCCTACCTCCCCTTGTGGTCCTATTTTTGAAAAACTGTATAGCTTATGGTTCCACATATATATGGATCTATCTATGTTTTAAATTTCATTAAAATCGGTTTGATAGGCAGAAATTGCCCCTATCACCCCTAGTGGTCCTATTTTTTAAAAAAAATCATACCTTTTGTGTCCAGATAGATATGGTTTTATCTATATTTTAAATTTCATTGAAATCGGTTTAATAGTTTCTGAGAGGAAGAAATTTCCCCCTATCTTCCCTCGCGGTCCTACGATTCGGCCCATTTTCAATACACTGAAAAAATTTTCTTCACAGATCCAATGAAATTTACATTAAAATTCAACCTATGTAACCTTTCATTGGATTAATGAAAGATTAATAAAATCAATGACAAAATTTTCATTGATTTTATGAATCCTCATTGAAAAAATGGATAAAATAAACGTTTGTCATTAAACAAATGCAAAATTTTCATTGATTTTATGAAACATTTCATGAATCCAATGAAAGGTTACATAGGTTGAATTTTAATGTAAATTTCATTGGATCTGTGAAGAAATTTTTTTCAGTGTAGGCTTGGTCCTTGGGCCAATAATAACCAATAATAATAAATGACCCAAATTTTATCAAATTGTCTCAAAAATTGCGACCTGTACTTTGCGCACAAGGTTACATGGACAGCCAGCCAGCCGGACGGACATCGTTAGTTCGACTCAGAAAGTAATTCTGAGTCGATCGGTATACTTTAAGGTGGGGTTAGGAACAATACTTTAAGGTTTACACACATCAGCACAAATGCATAATACCCTCTCCACTATTGTGGCGTGGGTATAAAAACGCGGCCTAAATAACTGTTGTATAGCTTAAAAAGTTATCAAAGACACAAACCCTGTATTAAGACACAAAACATCTGAAGTAAATATCGCATTATTAAGTTATAAACCCGTTTAAAATTTTTACACAGTTTACGAAAAAAAATCGAAATTTATTCAACACTTTCTCTGACATCATTCGCCATCATCAAAATGCCCATTAATATACAATTTGGTCACATTTTGTTTTTTTTTTCGCATCACATGTAAAAGTCCTCAAGATTTTGACGTCATTTTTTTTTGTTCGTCGTCGTTATTGTAGTTTTTGTTAGTGGTGGTGTGGTGGTGGCATCAGCATTTTAAAGGTTTATTTTTATATTAAGCCACCCATCTTAAGCAAATAGTTTTGGTCGTCTCTTTGTGACTTTTATCACTAATTTGATCACAAGACTAAATGCACTGACACATTTTAAAAACATTAAAACATTTTTTTTTAAATAAAAAATTATAAACATTTTTCACACACACTTCAAATTAGTTTAAACACATCAAAAGATGACATTTTGAAAATAAATAATAAATGTTTTTTTTTCTAAGATTTAAAAAAAAACAAATTTAAATATTTGACAAAAATTTATTTTAGCACGTATTTATTTATTAAAAGTTTGTTATGTAAAATCTAATAATTTTTTCCCCTTTTTCTCTTTCTTATTACAGGTAAGCGAGACAAAATTTTTTTAAGCAAAAAATAATTTTATGACCAACAAAATAAGTGAAACAAATTGAAGAATTTTTTAATGGGCTGTAAAAATTACAGGCTTCTGAAAATTTTTTTCAAAAGTTTTTGTCATATTTTAAAATAATTTTTTTTAGTAATTTCGTAAAATACTAAAATAAATCCTATCTAGTAAATTAAATAAAGTATGTAAAAAAATTATTATAAAGTAATAATTATCCAAAAAGTTATTTTAAAACACCAAAAATGTTAATAAAAAAAACTTTTTTTTTTTTTGATTATACTGGGTGATTTTTTAACAGTTATAGGAAAGTTAAAAAAAACCCATAAAATAAAAAAAAAAAATCCATGAAATCTTTATTTGAATCGATAGTACGGTCCATATAATTTAATGTTTGAAGATTATTTCAAGCAAATGCTGACCGTGACTGCGCCTCAAATGGTCCATCCGCTTAGTCCAATTTTGGCATACTCTTTTCAACATTTCGGCCGGTATCTCATGAATAAATGCTTCAATGTTGTCTTCGAATGCGTCAATTGAAGCGGGCATGTGTGTATAGACATGAGCTTTAAAATGGAAGAAGCGCGCGATGAACTTTCTTAACAGAGCACGCATTTTGATAATAACATTGAATAATTTGCAAGTGTTGTTCGTTTGCAAGACGATTCATGGTTAAATTACACTGCTTTACAAATTTTTAATTTGGAAAAATACCAAGAACACCACATGCCTAGATAAGTTAATTGGGACCTCCTGAGCACGAAAATCGCTGTGATTTTATTTTCCTAAGTACCGTTTTTTAGATAACGGTACTTTTGTGTTTTTCGGTGTATGGTCTCACTCAAACCCTTGTGGAGCCCAACCAAAAAGTCAGATCGAAATAAATGGCATATCGTTGGAAAGGTAATCGAATGCCTTTTCCATCGATATGCTACAAATCCATCCAAATCCATAAATCCATCAGTTTAAACGTATATAAAAAACACGGAATTTTATATGAGATGAAAATATTGTCGTTCCACAAAATCCTTAATAAATACTTTATTTTTCATCCGATTTTTTTCAAATTACGCTCAAAATGTTGGTAATTAAATATACTATTTGGGTAAGAAATAAAACATTCCAGATATTTAATATAACGTAGTAAAAAAACGAAATGAAAATGAAAAATTTTGAAAAAAACGTAAAAAATTTACATTTTTTGAACTTTGAGGTGCCATCACTCAGCCATTTCTTATCAGATAGAAATTTGTGGCATATTCGATTACCTTTCCAACGATATGCCATTTATTTCGATCGGACTTTTTGGTTGGGCTCAACAAGGGTTTGAGTGGGACCATACACCGAAAAACACAAAAGTACCGTTATCTAAAAAACGGTACTTAGGAAAAATAAATTACAGCGATTTTCGTGTTCAGGAGGTCCCAATTAACTTATCTAGGCATGTGGTGTTCTTGGTATTATTTGGCTGTAAACCAGTGTTATAGACTAAACTGAAGATGTTTAAGTGTAACAAAACACGAAACGTGCGTCAGCTGTTTAAACCAGTGTTGCCAAAAAATAATAGCTAAAAAATCACCCGATGTATGTGTTAAATGTATCAAAGTCAAATAAACAGTATGAAAAATATTTGACATTTTCTTCTTGGTCCTCGTCCATATTATGAAACATCGGCTGCAAAAACTTTCTTCAATTCTCTTTTGAAACTACATTCGTGTTCATAGAATGATACATTTGTCTTCTTCCGCTCAATAAGAAACTCACAAAAACTGCTTGTACACAAAACAAACTACACTTTTCCATTCTTCTTTTCTCTTTCATCATCGAACTCGAATGTTTCGCAGCAAATGTTTAATAATATGAACAAGGACTTATACTCTTTATTTATTTTTCTATTCCTTCAATTTTTCAGAAATGACTTTATACACTACCTATTATTATTATTAGACTAAATCAAAAAAAAAAAAAAATCAAAAAACATTTGAATCCGTACGGAATGTGCGATCAGTTTCGCACTTTGCTTAAGCAAATTACAGCTTCATAAAACTTAACAAAAAGTTTCCGTAAGTTCGATATGGTTTGCTTCATATGATTTACAAGTATTCGCACATTTGCTTAGTCCAACTTAAGCACATTATGGCCTTGTCTTTACATGGAAGAAGGTCCTATTGCAAAAATGTTAAATATATGTGTTATCGAGTATTCACGAAATAAAACCGAACATAGAAATTAAATTTTTCTATAACGCAACCAGTCATCAAATTGTTTTTTTTTTTAGCAGAAAGAAGAACAGAAGTGCTTCCAAGTGGGAATTCGTCATATAAAAATCATGCCTCTTGTAAGCAGGTTTGTGAGGGGGTAAGGTGCTCCTCACCCTGACAAAGCTGCTTACCAGTAAGCTCCATTTTTTACTGGGATATTACGCGAAAATCGTAACCATATTTATAAGAATTTAATGCGTTTAAGAAAAAAAAAAAGAAATTTTCATCTTATAAATCAAGCAAATTTCCAGACAGATTTTGGCAATACTGCCGTAGGTCTGTGGAATCCTTTGATTTTCTGTTGCAAAAAGTTAACACCAGATTTGGCTAAAAGTTAACAATAAATTTTGTAATTTGTGTCGCCATAATAGCGGTCGGCTTTGTACATATGAAATAATAAGCTCCCATTCACTTTTGGCGTGTTTTTTCTTTGCCCCTCAGAAAACAACAGAAAATTAGAACAAGTTTTTTTCCCGAGCGGCTCCGCTTAGCTGCTTAGATATGCCGCTCACCGCTCTGCCGCTCATTGCGTTGCCACTTCAGTAATATTTCAAAGCCTAGCCTCGCCTATAGTCATGTTTCGTTTCTACGTTTAATTTTCAAAAAATAATAACTAGAAAATATTTTGTTTGATATTCAATTAGCCTGAACCTTCATGAGCATTAATTACCTAATAATTTATGGGGTTGTTAGTTATTAAATACTTGCTTTAAGCACTAGTCATTCAAATCATCGACATCTCTCTAGACATTTTAAGTCGTGGTAAAACATCTTAAAACATCATTTAAATATTAATTGTTTTATTTTACATTATCTGAAAAAAAATGGTGCATCTCAACCCACTGTGTTTCACCATTCTTATAATTATTAAGCCCTTTGCCACATAGTTAAAGGCGAGTTGAAGCATAGTATTTGCTTTCTCTTTAATTTGAATTTCTCTAAAGTCTTTCACTTCAAATATTTGAGTAATTGCCTTTAACCTCTCACTACCAAGTAATGCATGAGGTAATATGTTTTTAATTACTTTATGATTTATTTGTCCCTCTCTTTCTTAGTTCGAATAATTAAATTAAATATTTTCTTTATCAACAACAAATTGTGTTCATTTTTTTGAAGGAATCATTTGACTTCCTATTAAGAAAAATATCAAGGTAATGGGGTATGTAATAGCCCCTCATTACTTAATATTGTATAATGTAATAAATATTAAATTACTCGCTTCAAGAAAGCACAAAAGTTGTTCACATTTTATATAGTTTCATTTATTTTAAAGCTTTACTAAGAAAAAATTGCTCATAACAATTACTTAACTTCCATCATCTACAAAAAGTAGTTACACCTCCACTGTGTCTTATGATTTATTAGTCCCTCTCTTCCTTGCAATAAAAAAAATAAAAAAAAAAATGGAAACGAAATATTTCCTCTTTCCACAAATTTAATTCATTTTAGCTGGACAAATTTAATATTTCATATTAATCCCTTAATGCTTTTTAAATGTTGAATGATGTACTTGCATTTTGTAGCCAACATCATCAGCAAACCACAAAACATGAGAAGTGAGTAGTTCACTCTTCCCTCTAGTGACAGAAATAACCCTGTAGGAAAAAGACTTAAAATATTTTAGAAAGGAAAAAGAAAACTAACAAACTAAAAGAGATTCAAAACTAAGAACTAAAAACAATCGATTATAAAGGGGTGTCTGTACACGATAAAAATGCTTAATGTCAATGTCATGAACGTCTGCTTTACGTTATAACTAAATTCCCTCCAGGAAATGCTACTAATGAATCTGTACTGATTCACTATTGACACAGTCACCAGTACCAGTGACTTATTATACCCCAGGCAATTTTATTTACAATAGACATTTAACATATGCGTGTCATTGGAAATCTACTACTGACGTTGGTACTACTGACTAGGTGGTTCCTTTGCGAACATATGTAGACATTGGAACCAGAGAATCGCTAGCACATTTTAGCTAAAGTAGTCTACACTTTTTGTAAGAATACGAAATCATAACAATCTTTTTTATTATTTCTTCAACTTTTATAGGAATTGTACTTCTCAGTTGTTATTGATAAAATCTTTTTCGTATTAGAGCCAAATAGAGTGGCAAATGTAATGTAGTGTAGATACTTCGTCGATAATGTCACCAATATAGTCGGCAAAACTGGTAACTTGGAGACACTTGCACCCAGGTTTCCTTCAGGGTTGGTAAAGATTTATCATACAGCATCATCGGTATTACACACACATGCATACAAATTTTTTTTTTTTTTAATCGCATATGGAGACTCTTTAAGCGATAAAGCGCTTTTTATTTAGTTCGACTACTAACTCTATATGGGCAGTTCTATGATGGCAACTTTTGTGTCTAAAATTGTAAAGAGTTTTTATAACAATATTTTTATTTAATGTAAAATATAGAAGTATTGCGAGCACATCTTTTGTTTACAGATGTAAAGCTGGTTGAAAATTAACAAAAAAAAAAAAAAAAAAAAAGGAGAAGGAGAAGGAGAAGGTTTTCCATAAAATGTAATTCTATTACTTAGGGCCATTATTACAACTTGAAGTTAGCTAAAGTTAAGATTAAATTGACAGATAATAATGTGTTATCTGTCAAAAAGCGTCTGTTAACTGTCGGATAACAGCTAACGCCAAGTTATAATAATGGCCCTTAAAGGTACATGGGTACATATTAAAATTCCTATTCGGGGAAAAATTTCCGGGAAAAATATTTTTTTTTAAATTTTCCAGAATTCTAAAACGAACAATTTCGGGAATTTCTTTGTAAATTGGGCAAAAGTCCGGAAACTTTAATAACGATTTTTTAACGAGGATATGATATTTAACACACAAGTTCGCCTTTTTTTTAAATTAAATTTGCGTTTCAATTAATATTAATTACCATTTCAATTCAAATTAAAAATCCCATACCTTGTTTTATTTCATGGTATCGAGCAATGCCAGGCGAATTCATTACAGGTAACTACAACAAGTACAACTCGCACAAAAACCGCGGGCAAATTGTTTTTGTAAGATCATTGAACAATGTCAAAAATAAATAAAATCAGAAACAAAAAATTGACATTCAACAATTATAAGTCTAGAAAAATTTATCAGCAGGACTTTTAAGATCACCGTAATGAATTCGCCATGGAACACAGTGAATCGGAAATTTTATTTAAGAACAAGAAATAAATAAAACCAACAAAATTAACAAAACTTTCTTTTTGTTAGATTTATTTTTCATTTTGCTGTTATTTGGTAAAAGTATTTATTTATTTATTTATGTATTAAGTCTTATAATTACAGTACAGGATTAGAAAAGATTAATGGAGAATGGAATTTTACAAAATTTAAACAAAATTTTAAATTACATACACAGAAAAAAGTAAAAAACGGTTTTGATCACCAAAATAATTGAAACAAGCAAAAAATTGTTTAATTTTGCACCTATCACCGAAATGATTATACCAATTACTCAAACTTGCAAAAATTGCAAAACAAGGATTTTTTTCCAATTAAAAAGTTTTTACATTTTAATTACAAAAATAATTGAAAAAATTATTAATATTAAACAATATTTTAATCGAATGAATTAACAAATTAATTTAAAAAAATATCAATATTTTAATTGAATGAATTACTAACGTAATTGATTACAATACAGAAAATTAATTATTTTAATAATTGTATTGATTAAAACAGTGATTGAATTTTTGCATTAAATTGATTAAATTTTTAATTGAATAAATTAAACAGTGTATTTGAAATACAATCTTAATTCAATTACGCAAATTATTCAAGCAAACAAATTGTTAATTGAATAAGTTTGTTAAATCAATTCAGTTGATGGTTAAATGAAGAAAAATAATAATATTTAAAATATGTATATGTTTTATTTAAATATGGTTTAAAAGTAACTTGTTTCATTTGTTTAATTGTAATAGCTCATGCTTAATGGTACAAATTTTGGAAGATTTTTTTTAACACAGGAATTTCATACATACAACTTTGTATAAAATAGTAGAAGAACTCTGATTCTTCAGGATATTCAAGATTGAAAACAAAAAACTGTTTTTGTTGTGTAATTTGGCTGTACTTTTTTCACCTATTCACTTTAAACGCACAACATGAAATGACGCCCAAAAATAATTCTAGAATTAACAAACAAGGAAAATGAACACCAAATTTCGATTGCGACCATAACCACCGTCAACAATGTGGTCAGCCACAAGGCGATTTTTTATTTTACGCATAATATACATATGCATGTAGGCTCATTATTGACATTGTTGGTGGTCATAATTGTAATTCGTCTATAACAAATTTTATTTCATTTTTTACTTGTTGATAGTTTTTTTTGCACGCGACGCTTACTGTTCTTTTTGATGACAAAAACATGTGTGTATGTACATGTAAGGGCAAAGACAATATATTTATAAAGATGTTGGTTGCACTTGTAACATTTTTCGCAAACTGTTGATGAGGGAGGAAAGCAACAAGGAGAAAGCAACAAAGTGTTCAATTCAAACAACCGAGTTGATTGATTCAATTAAACTTATAATTAAAATTAAGCTTAAAATCAAGTAAAATTTTAATTGAAAAAAAATATTTTTTTTTAATTCAATCAATTAAGAACGTAATCAAATTTATTTTAAAATTCAAAAATCACTATTAATTGAAAAAAAAAAACTGCCAATAATTTTTTCTGTGTACATATATGATAATTACATAATAAAGAATATATAAATAGTAAAAAATAAAAGAAAACAATGATATTTATATGTATATTTGTAAATGAAACAAGTTTTATATAGCGCTTTTAAAACGCATTGGATTACAATTAAATTGAATACTTGAGGGTAATATGGGGGCAACTACTGGGCATTTATAGGACTTTTTCTTCAATATATCTCTAGTCTGCATTGAACATTTTGTATGGGAGCGCCCTTAAGGAATGGAGATAGCGCTTAGGTATATTAGAAATAAATGATTGAGATAAAAAATAAAGTAGGGTTGGTCATAAATTTTACCCATCTAGGGGCATCCTAGGCGCTGCAGGAGCCAAATTTAAGAATTTCAACCAAAATATGGCGGCTTAATAAAATTCTTAAATTTGGCTGCTGCAGCGCGTAGGATGCCCCTAGATGGGTAATATTTATGACCAACCCTATACGGCTAGAAATAACACTATGTAATTTTATCATAGTCGGTCCATAATTTATCACAGCTTAGAATTCTACAAAAATTTTATTACTGTAGTGAAATTTGGTTTAATTTGCTTTTATAATATGTCCAATATAAAATCCCCTCCTTTAAGACGCACTCCTTAAATATTCAAATTCTCGGTGGAGGGTATTAAAGCAGAATAAAGCCCCCTCACTTGTTTTTTTACATAATATTTGGCCAGGATTGAACAAATGTTCGATAATGTAGGAAACATTTATACCGTCTTCGGTACGTCTTATTTAATTTAAGCAAAATTCCTCTTTTAAGACGTTTTAATTGGTAGCAAATTAATTTACCTTTGTTTAATTATTTTCTTATCTTTATTTAACAACGCCCACCCAAAAAGCACCCCATTGATTGATTTCCTACTGGGTTTTCTGTTTATCCAAATAAAAAGTAAAGTGCGTCTAATTTGTTTGTTATTTTGAAAGAAAAAAACTAATTTTTCATCAACTTTGTACAATAAACAAATTCTGATTTGCAAATTTTTTATGAACAAGGTGTTTAATGGCCACCAAACATAAATGTACGCACACTCACACACATTTTTTTTTTAACAAATAAATTCAGAAAAAATTTAAATAAATAAAAAAATAAAACAATTTTGATAATAAATATTTTTACTTGACATTTGCGAACAAAAAATGTTTAAAATGTTTAAAATGTTTTTGTTTCTCTAAATTTCTCTTAATTTTTACAATGTTTGTTGTTGGCAAGTGAAAATTGTCGCTAAAGTTTAATTTGCCGCCAATACAATAAAATTCAAAAAAAAAAAAAAAAAAAAAAAAAAAAATATCTTAGAAATTAAAAATTTTGTTGTAATTTCTTTTGTTATATTCATTTTGCTTAAAACGAGAAAAAATTCTACAAAAACTTAATGAAACTAAACTAATTTAACTAAATAAACATGTCTCTCTAAATATGTGCCTATTTGGCTATTATTTATTTGTATTAAATTTTTTTTTTGCTATTTTGGTTTAAAAGGAGTTCCCATTAGAAAAAATTAGTTTTTTTTCAGGGAAAATGCAAAAAGAATTTGTTGAAAAAAATCCAACCCAGCATTTTAAAGTACTCAAACATTTGGCCAACATTTACTTTGTTAAAATAGTTTGCGGTACTCAAGCAAAACAATTAATTTTTTCTTTTTTTTATAGTTTTGCTTGCTTTTCGGCGATTTGGTTGCATACCTAGTTTTTGTTGTTGTCTCCGGTGTTGCTGGTGTTGTTGACGTTGTTGTTGTCTAAAATGCTACTTCAACAAGATGGCAGAATTTGTTGGCAGTTGGCCAACTGGTATTAAACAATACAAAACAGCAACACAGAAATTTTGTGATATTTCTATTCATTTCCTTTTCTTTAATGAAGGCAAAGCACAGTGGGACAAGTGAGATAAATGTTAGTGTGAAAAAAATTAAAAGTTTTTGTATTGGACACAGTTTGGTTAATGTTCTCTAAAGAACCATGAAAACTTTAGAAAAACTGAATACTTAAAATATGTCTACTTTTGAAACTTATTTTTTGTTACTATGGACTCAGAAAGTTTTCAAATAAAAGTACTGAACTTACTTTAGTACCATCAAATTAGCCTTTTTGCTCAGTTCATCTCTTTAACCTGATCTGTTGTGATATATGACTAAAATACATACCCCCTTATGCAAAAACAGTTAAACTTCTCATTGGTTAACCAACACATTAAGCCCTGCACATGTGAATGGGGTTTTATGTGTTGGTTAACTTATGCGAACCTTAACTTGTTTTGCATAAGGGGCTAAGTGTTTGTTATAAAATTAATTAGAAACTGTTCCATGATTTATATTACCGTTAAGTTCTGAGTGCGGCGGTGCATCTTCATATGGCTGAGGGTTTTCAAAGGAGATCTGGAGTCATCCGCAAGGATGACTGTAATGTCCTACGGGTGGAAATCTCTGATATAATGCGGGCGGCTAACTGGATAAGGTATTATCGCATATCGATGTATATTTACTGATAGCAAGGCATTCCTAGCAAGACTTTCTTAGTTTACAGGATAAAGAGCGATTCATGACATTTATTTTTAAAGGTTTACTTCTAAATGTCGGATATCTTTAAATGAGAGTGCGAAGCATTCGAAGGTAACGCTATTGCGAGTATCACATAGCAAATGAGCTTGCCCAATGGGAAAGCATATCCATTGATCAATTCGCTGGCTCTCTAATGACTTACTTTGAATCACTTAGCAAGCTCTAGTCTTATGGGCTGTTACATCAAAGGCATTTTGGATGGCTCACTACTTAGGCTAAATAGGGATCAGATTAAAACAGTTGTCTCAGTTAAAGCTGGCCGATGGGGCTTTTGCGTGGAGTATGGGTTTAGAATTCAATGACTACTGCAGAAGTTGTCATGACGGGGAGAAAGAGGAAACTGTGTTTTATTTGCTGTCGCAATGTCCTGGAAATCAGGAAATTAGGAATAGATATCTGGGAAAACCGGTGTTTGCCTGTTTGGATGATCTATCTAAGATAGAACTAAGGTTGCTTTTGTTCCTTATAAGAAAGACGAAATGGTTGATTTAGGCAGCGACGCCTATTGAGTAACTCTGTAGGATGGGCATTGGTGCTGGGTATCACAAAGGGATCACTGAAGGACACAAGTGAGCTGTCTTCACAACGACTGCCCAAGGAACCTAAGCTGAAGTCCCGAGAAAAATATGTTTTAAATATTAAACTTATTGTACAAAATTCTGCACAAAAAGGCCTTTTGTTACACAAATGCAGATCTAAGAATAAGTAAAACGGAATTTAAGTTCCACATCGCCACCTTAAAGCTAAAAGTGCCATAAGCGACGCAAAATTCAACTTGACTTTTTGCTTGATTAAGATCTATTAATACATCTACGTATACATCATAATCAATCAAACTTTTCGTTGCTTACGGCATTTTGGATTTATGCTGACGATAGAAAACTAAGTTCCGAAAATATCTTAAATTTCCATTAATCTCTAAATATTATTAAAAAGATAAGTAACAGTATAAAATTGTGAATCTCTTTAATGGACATTAATTTGCTTAAGCAGAATTTACGTAAATAAAAATCTGTCTACCACGGCCGATAGGTCTACAAAGGACCATAGTTCCCATATTCTAGTCCTAGTCACGTACACACAGAAAAAAAAACAATATAAAATCCTCGAAAACAAGGTTAATTTAACATTTTTCGGTATTGATTTTGCTTCATAGTTACTTTATGATACTTTAACATTATTTTACAATAACTTGCGAACAACATTATTTTCTTTTAAAATAACTATAATTAATTTTAATTTAACATTCCCGTTAAATTAGCGCAAAATCACATTCATATTGAAATAATACTTCGAATCACGTTTATTGAAAGTTATTTCAAGCTAAAAAAAACTTACATTTCATGTAGAATCGCATTGGTTTGAGTTTGAAATAACAGTGAGAAGAAGCTTCAGAAAAAACATATACATTAATTTATGAAACATTCTAAACACTTACCCGTAGAACCAGAGAGAGAGAGAGAGAGAGAGAGAGAGAGAGAATATAATTATTTATTTTCCTGTAACACATGTTTCACTTTTTTGTTTCCCCTTTGTTCACAAAAGCTCTCACAATTAAAAGACACCAGCAGACAGTGACGTTAGATATTTTTTTCGAATTATCGTCAAAATTTGAAAAAAAATCGTCATAATCGTCATTAGTTCTTAAAAACACCGTCAAAAAATCGTCATATAAAAAAAATCGTTTTTTTTTTATCAACACGTAGTAATTACTCTATTAAAACATAAAAAAATAATTAAGTATAAAATTATACAAAACCAAAAAAGATAGAATTTTTAATACTTAAGACGATTTGGTGGGGCTTTGATATTGCTCTCCGGAGATTTTCGTCAAACACTTCCTGTCATCCCCAAATCTTCTGCTGCGGATGAACTTAACGCGTGCCTGTAATCGTCGTCTTTGTAGAGGCATGTCCAGAAGTTACAATTGACCACAAACATGAGAGTCGCGTTACAGAACGACCCATCGGCTGCTAAATTCTCGGAACAACTGCTGGAGCTTGGCAACTGCCAAATTCCTGTTGATGTTTCGAATGGATTGATATCGTTCCCTGAAAATTTTTGTAAATTCACATCGTCCAAGGAGGAACTCATCAGCAAAGTGTTCCCTGGCATTGCACAAAATTACAAAAATCTCGATTGGATTCGTGAACGGGCAGTACTAGCAGCGAAGAATAAGGACGTCGATAGCTTAAACTTAGTTATTCAAAGTCAAATCGCAGGACAACTGCATACGTACAAATCTGTTGACTGCGTGACCGACGAAAATGAATCGACCAGCTACCCGTCGGAGTTTTTGAACTCGCTTGATGTACCAGGAACTCCGCCGCATAATTTACAGCTGAAGGTGATATCGATCATAATCATGTTGCGGAATCTCAATCCTCCAAAAATGTGCAACGGTACGCGGTTGTCCGTCAAAAAGCTAATGAACAATGTGATTCCCATTATTACAACTGACCTTCCATTCCAATTCAAGCGGATTCAGTTCCCCGTTCGATTGGCAATTGCAATCACAATCAATAAATCGCAAAGCTAATCACTAGAAGTCTGTGGGATTAATCTCGAATTTCCCTGTTTTTCGCACGGTCAGCTGTACGTTGCCTGTTCAAGTGTCGGGAAAACGTCTTCGTTATTTGTTTTTGCGCCGAAAAACAAATCGAAAAATATTGTTCATCAAATCGCTCTCTACTGATTCCATTCAAATAAATCACATTGAAAATTTAAATATTTGTGTTGTATTATTACTTTAAAGTTTGTTCTACACGAAGTTCTACACACATATACAAACTAAGAAAAAATTTTACTTGCCAGATTGAAGTGTTATAAAATTGATGCCAGATTAAAGTGCAAAATAAATTTATTGACGGGATTAAATCGTCAAAACCTAAGTGACGCTACATTAAAAATCGTCAATCGTCATTTTGGTAAATTCATCGAAAAAAATAGTCAAATTACCGTAAAATCGTCACATCTAATTTCCCTGCCAGCAGAATGGCCCGATATGGTTTTCTTCATCATTCTGCTTTTAAAATTTGATGTACTATTGACTAAATCATTTTAACAAAAAGAATACGGGAATTTTTTTCATATTATAAATAATTTAAAACATGAAAATATAAAACTTATGTTTTTCTTTTTATAGTGTTGTTATTGTTTCTATACAAAAGAAATAAAATTGGACTTTATGTATTCAATATTGAAAAATTTTTCATTAGTCATTTAAAATTAATATGAAACAATGATAATTTTAAATAAAGGCCATAACTTTGCAGAAATTTACTATGATTTTTAATCAACACTGCGCTATGTTAATTTAACATAGATATTTTTTCTGTGTGTAGTTTCAATAGTTTCCATATTTAAGGGCCGATGTTGATTTTGAATAAAACACAAACTATTTAGGAAATTATTGTTATTTTATTTTATTATGATATATTGGTATTACTCAATTATGTATGGAACAAAATATCGGCCAAATGGGCGCCGCGACCACGGCGGCACACATCCATCCGATGGTCCAAATTTTCGATGACCCTGAGGCATAATGGAGGTTCTATGCCGTTAATGTGCCGAATTATCTCATCCTTTAGCTCTTGAATTGTTGCTGGCTTATCGACGTACACCTTTTCTTTCAAATAACCCCAAAGAAAAAAGTCCAACGGTGTCAAATCACATGATCTTGGCGGCCAATTGACATCGCCATTACGTGAGATAACACGGCCATTGAATTTGTTGCGCAAAAGAGCCATTGTTTCGTTAGCTGTGTGGCAAGTGGCACCGTCCTGCTGAAACTACATATCGTCCACATCCATATCTTCCAATTCGGGCCATAAAAAGTTCGTTATCATCTCACGATAGCGAACACCATTCACAGTAACTGCCAGACCGGCCTCATTTTGGAAAAAATACGGCCCGATGATGCCGCCAGCCCATAAACCGCACCAAACAGTCACTCTTTGTGGGTGCATTGGTTTTTCGACAATCACTCTTGGATTCTCATTCGCCCAAATGCGGCAATTTTGCTTATTGACGAATCCACTAAGGTGAAAATGTGCCTTATCACTGAATCACGAAGTGCACGATATGCATTTTGATTTGAACGCCCATTTTCATAATAAGTCTGGATAACTTTAACACGTTGTTGGATTGTGTATCTCTCCATGATTCAAATTGAGTATGTCTGAAATACTTGGCGTTTAGGTGTGGTTCACATTCAACATCGGCCCTTACAATTTAACCACCCTTTATATATATGTATATATGTTCCTTTCAATCCTCTAGATAGCATAGGGCCATAACAAGGTTGTTCCAATAATCTCGATCTTCGGCTCGATGCTTAACTTCGTTCCACTTCATACTCAATCTCGAAAGTTCCGTTGTCAGTTGCCGCTTCCCTGCGGATTCCAATCTAGGCATTTCTTGGCAATTTCATCGCCTGGTTTACGGAGGGTGTGACCTATCCAACTCCATTCCGCTTACTTATTCCGTTCTTATAGGCTGCTGGTTTGCCTTCATCCAGAGTGGGTTGTTGGATATTGTTACAGGCCAGAAAATCCGTAATACTTTGCAGAGGCATTTGTTGAGAAATACATGAAGGCTTTGAATGTTACTTGGTGCCATGTTCCAGGTCTCGCATCCATATAATAGAGTGGATTTTATGTTGGAGTTAAATAATTTGATTTTGGTTTGTTTCGAAATATAAGAAGACTCCGTGCCTTATTTATGCGACTGGAGCCACCAGTTGTATCATTTTTATTACCCAGGTATCAGAATGACTTAACATCGTCTATGTCTTGATCACATACGAAGAAATGGCTTTCTGTGTTACTATTAATATCCATATAAAGGTTCTCTTTTAAAATCATACAAAATGGTCGATGTGTGGCTATAATTCATATTAAGGTCTTTAGCGAAAATATCTCTTATATTTAAGTGTCTGTCCCAATAGTGATAGTGAGGTCGATAAATAAAATATTCACAAAATGTTATCGGGAAAATAAATCCGTGTTTTAAAAGGTTTGGTTATATAAAAACATTTGTATGGACCAGTAAAATCCCAATAAAAAATGGAGCTTCCAACGAAGCAGGTTTGTAAGGGAGAAACATAAAAGTTTCGCTTACCATTGCGCTTACGGAAGACATGGATTTTATATGGCGAGTTCCCACTTTGAAGCAATACATTTTTGGCACATAAAGCGCATTATTCAGCGCACATAAAAACTGTTATATGTAACGATCAGCTTTACACACTGAATGTTTGGATACAGTTATTTTTTAGTATTCTCCCTTACAAACCTGCTTCGTGGTAAGGGAATGCCGTAGCACTTGAAATGTTTTTTTTTTTTTTTAATAAAAGTTATTGAGAGTTCTTTCACTTACTTTACTGCATTTCTGTATGTCTTATTGCGTAGCGCATATTTTTGCGCTTATTTTTTTAAATGTACCTTAAGTGCTTCGCAAAATGATAAAATTTGTTATTGGGATAATGCGTATCAAGTCCTTCTATTAGTGCACAGTGTTATCTCCCTCAAAGGACACCTTTCTTAAGTGGACAATCCCACTTGACAGACAATTTTCCCTGGTCTTGCTAGCGCTCTTTAAAAGAAAACATTGAATTATTTTAGAGGGACAACTCGCTGCTGCAGTGTACACTTATGAGAGATTCCACTGAATACAGGAGTATTTATTTTAATTTAAAAAGAAACTTAAATTTTTTTTGTCGCTTAGTCATACAGCAGCAGGAGACGCTCATAATAAACCCAAATAAATTTATTCTACCAGAATTGAGCACTTTTGATAGTCTACCATTATAAAAATAAAATAATAAAGAAAAAACATTCGTTTCCTCGTTCACCTTCTTAAAAACCCTTAAAATAATCCATATAATAAAAGAAGGAATAGCATATAAATTTTTTTTCAACCACAACTACATTTGCTTTGTAAGTAGGGTTTTTTCCCGGGATTTCCCGTCCCGGGAATTCCCGGGAATTTTACTTATTATATCTCCCGTTTTCCCGGGATTTTTGTTGCGGGATCCCGGGAAATAAAAAGTTCTTCATAGTTTCAGAAAACAGCTATTTTTACTCTGAAATTTAGTTTTCTTTTCTCTAAAAATTAGCATCTGTGGATGGGTTGTCGATTAGATCAATTACAAGAAATGTGTACAAACGTAAATTAATGTCTCCTGCGGCAATAAATCTATTAAAAGCAGAATGAGCAGTGCAACAGTTGATAATTAATAAATTAAGTGAAGTGATGAATTGATAAAGAACATAAATTTAAAATAAGATGCAGGCAGTAAATTCTCATTGTCCATGGACAAGTCTTAAAAATAGGATATACATAAATATATCGCTCCGTTATTGCAACATAGTCGTATCTACAAAAAAAAAAATCGAGCTTGGTAATATATCCGGGAAGTGCGGGGAAACCGAAATAAAAAAATAATGAAACTCGTGTAAGTTACTAAAACATACAAATTGAAAAATACATTGTCCTAAAGATTACAGATGGACCTAATGAAAAGAAATAGTTTGTAAGAAGTAGTTCGGATGATGCTATTTTTTGCATCAACCTTGACATCAGAAGCATGCAACAACGGTGCACTTTTAATTATTTGTCCAACCTCGGTAAAAAAGTAAACGAAATTTTTCGGAAACCTGGTAATCAGTAAACAAAATCAGAAATATACTCTTTGGCGACTCACTAAACCCACGAGTGTGTCAGAAAGTAATTTCCTACGCCGCACAGTGGCGCCATTTGAGTTTTTTCGTTGCAAAAATCATATCTTTTGAACCGAATAAGATAATTGAACAGTTTAAACAGCATATGATAGATAACTGTTCAGCCTATGAAATGAGCGTTTGGAAAGGGTGCTACGCTCTGTAGGGGCCTAATTATGGGTTATCAAAGTTAAAATTAGTAGAAAAATCAATTTTATGGTAACTAAAAAAAATTATTTTTACATTTTTAGATTGTTTTTATTTTTTTTCTTTAGGTTTTTATGTTTTAAATTATTACCCAACAAATTAAAAAAAAAATTATTTTTTTTTAAATTTATTTTTTCAATTTTCTGTAAAATATTCATCACAGTTCGTAAGAGAAGGTATATCTAAAAGACTAACCATTTCTAAACTATAATTATTTTCTAACTCTATTCGTGACTTCACATGCCGCAGGGAAGATATAAGTGGATCGGAAGATGCTGCCAACATGTTGAAGAGGTCCTCATTTTGCCTTACCCTTGATGCTTTGAATGTGTTCTGCAATCTATATTTTTTATAAAATTTGTTAAGAGACTCCTGTGCTTCTTCAGAAAGCTCTCCAATTGGCAAAGACTGGTACTCAATTATATCTTTGCCATGCGCCAATATTTTATGGACGGTCGGGGTCAACTTCTTCTGTGGATACATTTCTGCTAAAAGAGATGCAGTTTTCGACGCATATTCTCCATATTTTGTAGAATTGACATTTTCTTTGCAGTTTAAAACATCCAAGATCGTTCCCAATCTTTTCACGATTTGATTGTCAATTCCAGTGATTCTAGTTACTGCCTCATCATTTTCAAAAAATCTCCTAGAAGTGTTTCCATCGTTTGAGTTACCGTATCCGTGCTTGGGACAGTCTACTTTTAGTCCAACTTGTTTAAAAAAAGCATCCTGTATTTGCTTCTTTCTGATCTTTTCCTTATCCTTTATTGATGTATTTTCATCGAAGTTTTCCTCCTCTTGTGGTAGGGTATACGCCAGTTTTAGCAAGAATTCCATACACCTTATCCTTGCGTGCAATGGTGACATTCCATATTCGTAATTCTCCTCATTTGTAGAATCGTTTAAATTACCAAAGTTCTTCTGACTCTTTTTGCAAATCGGGCATGACATTGTTGAGGTTGTTCCTGTCAGTTCGTTTACGACTTTTCCGTCAACCATGGTCAGATGGAACTCGTAATTGCATTCAATATATTTTCCTTCTCCAATTTGCAGCTTTGTAGGCTTAATCTTGCTTATTTGTTCTTCAATGTCCTTCACCGTGGTCCTTATGAGTTCTGCCGATTCCCTTGCAAACTGAAACATTATTGGTCGGCAATAATGCACTGATGACGGACGTGGATTTTTCCAGTGAAGGGAAACATCCGATTTAAGCCGCAAAGGAACAACAGATGCCATAAACATATTTCCGTCCGATATTGTAGCGTCATCGGAAGATATCCTTTGCTTATAAACGCTTTGTCCGGATGATCCATCGCAGCCCCATTTGCTGATCAATGTCAACTTCTCAGGAAGAATTTTCACCTCATTTTCAGGAAGACTCTCCAACAACCGTTTTGCTGTATGGCCCATGAGATCCTGCAGATTGGCTTTCGCAGAGACTTCCGTAAATTCCGTATGCAGTGGTCGTGAATTTATTTTGGCTTGCGTAATATGCTTGTATCCGGGTAAAACGTCAGCGCCGTGTCGCGTTAAAGATGCCCGTAGTTTCTCATATTTCTCTTTGGAAAGTTCTAAGTCCATAAACAAGGCCAAGGCTTCTTCGGAACCATACTTTTTAATGTGTGCGTTTGTGGGCGTGGGAATGCTTTCCTTAATCCTTTTTAGTCGCAGTGGGCTTGCATCAGCAACAGATTTGGTTATGTGCGACCTAACTCTTTCACTATCCTTTGTAAATTTAATAGACAGCGCTTCCGATAATTGCTTCGTGGTCAAGTCATTGGTGGCATCGGCAAGTTTCCTCTTTCTTGTGAAAATTGAACACTCCTCAATACTTTTTTTTGGCCTTCCTTTTGCTCCTCTGGTTGATGTGGTGGGTTTATCTACTGCCAATATATCCAGGATGGTATCTTCATTAAGCCAGTCCTCGTATTTGGAGTTGAAGTTCTGAATGGTTCGATTAGATTTCACCCATTTTGCCTTAATATTTGCATATATCAGATAAAAATTATTTTTTATAATTTCGCTTCTCTCAATATTTCCGTATAAGCTATCAAGTTCTTCTAAAGCAGCTTCCGTGAAAAAATTTGGTGTGGTTGACTTTCTAAACAGTTCAAATAATTTAAAATTGTTCAACGCCATGTTTTCAGTACTTAAATTGTTTAATGGTTTCAGTAATTGTTGCGCCAACTTTCAGTCGTAGACTAATCCAGGCATTATGCTTATTTTGCAATATATAGGCTTATGCTACCATGCCGAAAAATGTACCTGTTCCCTACATACATATGGATTTAGGCTGAATAATGCATTTTTATATTATGCACGTGTCCAAATAAGATTTGTGCCTACCTGTAGTCAATATTGTTCTTGACCATTTGCAATATATAGGCTTATGCTACCATGCCGAAAAATTTACCTGTTCCCTGCATACAAATGGAATTAGGCTGAATAATGCAATTTTGATATTATGCACGTGTCCAAATAAGATTTGTGCCTACCTGTAGTCAATATTGTTCTTGACCATTTGTACGCCAAAGTATTGTTTAAGTGAGGTACGTACCTGCTAATTTCAATGAGTAGTTTTTTTAGATTTTAGATCAAACTACTGTCATACAATTTCTGCAACCATGTCTTTTTAACCTTTTTTACCTCTAGAAGCCAAACGGGCACGTACGGGCAGATAAAATTTTTGAATTATGTAAAGAAATAATCAAAGAACAGATTTTGCAAATATGGCAAATATAGAAAAATATAGATTTTTGTTATTTTCCGTCAAAGTTGAAAAATAGTGAAAAAACGGATAGTTTTTAAATAGTGATTTACCAGGAGAAACACAAAGCAAACAGTTCATTTTTTTTTTATCATTACACATTTAATAAATGCATCAATCAATACAAACAAAAAATAAGGCGATTCGTTACCTATTTTTCGTGATATTACACCTGAAATCGCAACAAATTTACTAAAAATTGTGTGTTTTTTTGAAAACCGAAAGTCGGTCAACTTTGAACGGCTATATCTTCTAAACTAAAAATGTGATATTATTAAGAGTGGCAGATTTGAAATCGTTGAAAAGTTTCCTATAACATGAGTTTATTCAAAACTTCGTCGGTGCTCATGAAAATTTTGATTTTTGCAACCTCGTTTGCTCTACGGGCGCTACTGTGCGCCGTTAAAAAATGTTAATATATTTATTAAAATATTTTATATATTTTATGAATTTACTTTTTGATCTCATATCTTGAGTACCTCAATTGTTATGTTTATTTTATCTTGTACTAGATCATCATAATACGGAATTTACTTATAATAGCCAAAGGTAATAATAATTCAAGTTCCGCCTTCAATCTTCAATTATTTTTGTAGTATTTAAGCATTTATTTTACTTAATTTGTAGACAAGTTCCCTCACGTTTGTTTATAAAAGTTTTTTTCATTAATAAAACCAAGTTTACTTTGTATTATTTGTACGGAGCGGGATCCCGGGATCCCGGGATCCCGGGAAATTTAAAAATTTTTCCCGCTTTCCCGGGAATCGAAAAACTCCGGGAAAAAAAAAACTCTATTTGTAAGAAGTTTCCTATAAAGGACATTAAAAATAATTGTATATGTTTCTTAAGCAGACATGTGATTTTACAATAAAAAATTATGAACAAATAAAAAAAAAACTAGAAACTTGACTGGGGAGAAAACCTTAAAAACTAAAATTATGCAGAGCCATACAAAATTGTTTTTTTTTTTAAACTTTAAATGATAATTTTCTCAATAGAGGAAGAAAATAAAGCAAAAATCGATTGGTGCTGCTGGTATTAGGGGAAAAATTTTATAGCAAATCTGTAAGAGATTTAATTTTTTTTTGTATCAAGCATTGCTTTTTTTTTGGCAAAAGTTGGTTGTCAAGAACATCTGGAATGGGGCAGACTGTAGACATTGTCTGCAATTTGGTGAATTATTTACTGATGACGCCATTTTCTCTTACAGTTTGGATTATTTAATGGAATTTTTCAATAAACTTATTTTATTTAATGCCATTAGTGCGTAGTAGAGCTGCAAATGAATCATTAATTTTTGAATTAATTCGCGAATAATTCATACACTGAATTAATTCTTTTAACACAAAAAAATGAATTGAATGAAATTTGAGTCAATTCAAATGAATTTGGTACAAATGAAATCAAACGAATTGCAATTCGTTTCCAATTCAAATTAATTTATAGAATGAATTGCAGTTCGTTTCCAATTCAAATGATTTTGTAAAAAGAATTGCAATTCATTTTACAGATTCATTTGAATGGAATTGATTTTGATTTATTTCAAATGAATTAGAAAAAATAATAAGCAATTCATTTCCAATTAATTTTAATTGAATTGATTGAAATTTGAATTGATTTTGTATTGGAATGGAACTGTCAGGTAGCGGCAGAATAGGAATTAAATTATCAGGTGTAGACCAAAATCCTATCAAAATTGAGAATTTATTTGCTAAAAGAAACTGCAATTTTTATTTTGATCAAATAGTGTGAAAATATTATTAAAATGTGTTAAACAATAATTTTTTGTTTAAATAAACTCATATTTGTATATTGTGGAAAATTTCTTTTTTAAAAGTGTTCAATCGAATGTTCGTTAACTCGAAATTCTTGCAACTTTTACTACAATTGGAAAATTTGTTTACTTTTTGTATTGAAAACTTCAAACTGCAATAAAAATAGTAAATTTCAGTAGTTCCCCCTTGATCTGCTCTTGAACTTGATTGATTGCAACTCATTTTTGATTTCATTCATTAGAGTGGCAAATCATTGTTCTAATTCATTTGAATCAATTCAAAATCAATTTTATTTAAAATGAATCTATAAAACGAATTGCAAATCACTTTAACAAATTCATTTGAATTGGAAACGAATTGCAATTCACTTTATAGATTCATTTGAATTGAAAACGATTTGAAATTTATTTCTGCCTAATTCGTTTGAATTGATTTTAATTTCTTTCAATTCTTTTTTGCTGTGAAAAGAATTAATTAAAAAATTAAACTACCCAGTTAAAACTTTGCCAACTTTTTTTTAAATGAAAAGCTTCTTTCACTCATTATTTAGTAGCTTTCTTCTATATAACTACAACAATTACTTCTGTAGCTACTTATTTTTCAGATTAGGGCAATAACTTTTTCACACCTTTTGCGAATATCAAAAACGGCATAGTACAGTCGCCCAATAAAAAATGGAGCTTCCAACGAAACAGGTTTGTAAGGGAGAAACATAAGGGTTTCGGTTACCATTGCGCTTACGGATGACATGAATTTTATATGGCGAGTTCCCACTTTGAAGCAATACATTTTTGATGCATAAAGCGCATTATTCAGCGCACATAAACATTGTTGGATGTAACGATCATATTTACACAGTGAATGTTTTGATACAGTTATTTTTTAGTATTCTCCCTTACAAACCTGCTTCGTAGTAAGGGAATGCCGTAGCACTTGAAATGTTTTTTTTTTTTTTTTTATAACAGTTGTTGAGAGTTCTTTCACTTATTTTACTGCATTTCTGTATGTCTTATTGCGTAGCGCATAATTGTGCGCTTAGTTTTTTAAATGTACCTTTAGTGCTTCGCAAAATGATAAAATTTTTTATTGGGCGTGTAAAACATTAAAAGTTATTAATAAAAAATATGATAATTTTTTCGGATTCTTAAAAAAGTTCACGCAGGGATTGGGTTGAAGTATGAAAACAACAATTTTATCTAACGGAAATTTTTAAAAACTATACACCTGATATTTGTATATGGTCCTTAACCCTTCTGCATCCCTTGGATATGTGCCCTTCCTATGATCCTTTGGGTCAATATGACCCAACAATAAAATGCTAACAGCATTTCATATTTAAGTGTAATAAAAACAAAAGCGATTCTATTGATTATTTGACCGAAAAAATTATTTATCGATGATTCTGAATGAAGATGAACTCAATTCAATAGAAAACAAATTTTAAAGTGGAATTAAACCTGCAATATCGCATGTTGGGTCATATTGACCCAAAGGATATTAAATGTGTGTAAATCGTGTTTTTTGGAGGGGGAAGGAAAAACTAAAATTTTATTATTTTCATTTAAATTTATAATTTTTGTCCCTGTAATGGATAAATTGAAGTTTCACGTCCATATCTTATATTAAAAGGGACAAATTTTGCGTTTGAAAACCAAAATTGGGTCACATTGACCCAAGGAGTGCAGAAGGGTTAACGTATCACTTAAATGCTATTTTGGGATTTATTTACTGCTTCAGATTTAAAAATTTTCCTACGGTTTACAATTCATCGCGGTTCAAAATTTCTTGGAAGGTTTCAGAAATTTGCTTCCCTGCGTGAGGTTTTTTTTCGCACAACGACGGGAGACAGGTGTTTTCATTTCTAAAACATTCTTGGCCACTCCGTGGTACTATGCCAAAAATTTGGTTATAGCCCTAGTATACATATGTATATGTAGGAGTAAAATAGTGACTTACATTAAAATGCGTTCATTATGGGACATCCTTGTAAAATTCATCGGTTCTTTCAGTAGAATTTGAATTAGTATTGTTACTTTTTCCTGATAACTAACACATTAATTTGTAGGCAAAGTTTTTACTGGGTAATTCGCAACGAATTAAAATCAAAAAAGAATGATTCATTTACAGCTCTGGTCTGTGGCATACGTGAAATTGTAATAATGCTAATTTTTTTCAGAGCGCCAGGGTTCTGGTAAAATTTTGTATCGATTTTCCACCTGTCTCTGGAAAACTTTCTATTGCCAATTGAACGTAAGTTAAACTTTTTTGTAGTTGTTTAAGAAAAGGTTTCCCGAAAAGACGGAAACTCTTGATGTAGCTTTAGCTTCACTAATGATACGTAAAGGTTGTTCTTGTACTCAAAATTGGGATCTCCCTGGATCCCACTGTTACCGAAAAGTGTTGCCGTACTTGAAAATTGTGTATATGAGAGCATTAAACACATTCACGACAGCAGGCTACCGACTAATCTGTCACAAAAAAAAAAAGATTCACACGTCCATATGAGAAAGATTATCTTGACGACTGCAAGGCAACACGACTGCAGGTTGTTCCCCACGCTGCTTTTGTCGTTGAAGTCGAATAAAACTAATTTCTGTTTTTGTCAACCACAAAACAAAACAAGTAAGAGTTCTATATTCGGCTGTCTTATATACCCTTCACCATTGTGCGAGCAGAATACAGAGTAACTAGACAAAAACTAAATAATTTTTACATACTCATACATATATACAATACATAAAACTTTGTAATAAAATAAATTTAAAAAGCGAAAACTAGTAAATATTTATTAAATTTCTTTTTGAAAAACCAAGATCCGAACCAGAAGACTCCCAGTTTTTAGCCTTATTAAATCCATACCTAATAATAAAAAAAATAAGATAATTCATATCACCTATTTTGTTACTCTTGTTTGGTGTGATTTGGTGTGATTCGTTTGATTCGTTGTTGTGTAGAGTATATTCCGTGCTCTTTACACTTCGTATTTGGTCGTTTATAACACACTAATTAAAGAAACAAAAATACCATAGGTCATCAGTCCAAAAATTCAGGGTTTTATTATATTTTTGATATTTTTGTATGGGAGGTACCAAGCCCACTTCTACAATCGCGCACACATTTTGTGGGATGGTGTGTATTGATAATTTTAATGTTTGTACCTAATTTGGAAACTTTAGCTCTTGCCGTTTACCAGATATACAGACAAAAGTAATAAAATTACAACAACAACAAGGGATTTTTGGAAAAAATTAGAGGTAGTCATGGTTTTTTGCTCATATCTCAGCAACTTATGGACCGATCTGGCTGAATTTCAATAGCAAAATTAAAATAAAAATGCCTGACAGAAAGATACACCAACCAAGCCCCCATAGTTTCTGGGGGTTTCAGAAAACCCATTTCAACAGACAGATGGACAGACGGACAACCGGATTTGAACTTCACTTTTCATAAGGACCCAGAATATATATACTTTATATTGTGTGTGATAAATATTGCAGAAATTACAAACGGAATGACACAGTTATACTATATACCCTTCGGTGAAGGGTATAAAAAGTTCTGCTAATATAATAAAAAATAAAGCAAATTAGTGCCTAAATTTAATTTGTTAAACAAAAGTGCAGAAAAGGCAATTACAACAGATTTTGAATAAAACTTATCAATAATAAAAGTTTTTAGTGTTAACAATCTTTAAAATTTCGTCAATTTTGCTTTAAAACGTTTTGGCATTTAAGAGATTTTAAGATAATTACGGCAACAATGTTGCCTTAATTTGTGTCTGTGTTTTTAGCCCAAATTTACAATGTGTTTTAAATGGAAATGTACCGTTAAATTTTTTTGACTGTTTGTTTTAACCCATTCGTTCTTTAATTATTTAAATTTAATTTTTAGCCGCAGAAAAATTGTTTAATTTTTAGTTGGTTTTTGGTTTAAAAAAAATATGTTAACGGTTTGTTGTCATTTAGATGTCTTAAAATTTAAAAATAATTTTTTATTGACAAAAAGCAAGAAATGTGTTTAAGAAATACACACATTTTTGCATATATTTTAAAAACATTTAAAATTAAGCAACAAAAAAAAAAAAAAAATTAAATAAATTACTTAAATGAGTCACCGGAAAAAATTTTGGCAGCCATATTTTATGCTCGAAATAAACCTAAACAAAAGAATCGTAACGAAAACATTTTATTTGAAAGTAGAAAATTAATAAATGAAAAACATTTCATTTATTATGAAAATAGAATAATTAGACTTTACAGTTATGAATATAGAACTCCTAATAATTGAGGGACCCTTAAGTAATTGAAAAATTATTAAAAGTTTTTAAAAACTTAAAGTCTTAAAAATGAAAAGAATGCGTACGAAAAACTCGAGCCCGATTCGGAATAACATTTCTCTAGTGTACACTCTTGAAAATATGTTTTTAAGTAATGTGGTTTAGGGTATCATATGATCGGGCTTGATCAACTATACTTACGTACATGTTTTGAATTCGTTTTGAAAGTGTAAGTAGGTGCCCTGCAAATAATAGGACCAGTCCAAACACGCGTGTAAAGTGTAGCCCACAACAGACTAGGACTAGTCCAAAAGTAACCCAAACGTATGGAAAAAACATGGTCTATTTAACATAACGATGTCCTAGGGCAGGACCATATAATCCAGCGTTGGACTACAAAGGAGTAGTTTTAAAACTACTCCATGGTATACTCAAGACGATTAGTCTTGAAGTCGTTTAAAAACGAAAGCACATCGTTAAAAACGAAAACATGTCTCACTACAAACACTTTTTAACAATGAAATGGTCCATGCTTGCATAACATCGCACAAGTACAGGGAGTGGTCCATTTTATCAAAATAGATCAGGTGGTCCAATATTATTTACAGGGTGAGTGGTCTAAGACACTGCATAACGTTAGGTGAAGGGTATTTAAGATTCGGCCTAGCCGAATATTTTCCATCTAAAAAGTTTTTAGGAATTTTAAAATTTGTTTCCCCTTGCAATTTTTCTCAAAAACGTAGTCTAATTAGGAGTTCTTTCTAAAATAAAACTTTCAATAGTCGAACATTGTGAATAAAATAATTATTAAATAGACTTCTGAAAGCTATTTTCAAATATCTTGCAGGAGAACAGTAGTATTTTCAAGTTATTTAGTAGAATTTCTTTTAAAAGAATTGGGTTTTTAAATTTTTGTAACGAGTGCATCTTTTTCGTAATAATAATAGATGGAGTCCTCCCTCCCCTTTGTTATTTTCTTTATATTTAAAAATACCACTTAATTTTAAAGGGACAAAGTATGTTCTAAATAAAAATGTACAAATATAGTTTCTGAATAATTTTGTATTAGAAAAAAAAAAAAAATTGTAACGGGGGTTTTTTTAAGCTTGATAGAACTGATGCACTGATAGAAAAGGCTTCATAACGCTGATGTATTTTGACATCAGTACTATGACTAGTGTCTTCGTTTTTGACCCCATGACACTTTTCATCATGGTGATGTCAACCTTAACATAACTTGGCCAAAGTATCATCAGGGTAAAAATGAAATTATGTCCTCAATGGGATGACACATCGGCATCACAGAAATTTCGAACATGTCCTCAGTGCGATGACGCAGTAACGTCGTAGAAAGGACACATTAGCATTAATTTAATTACAGTTTACCATTAAGTCAAAGTCATTGCAATTGACTTAAATCAAAGTGAGAGAATATTATTATTTACGTACCCGTTACATTTGTTTGTTTCACGTTTGTTGAATTACGACCTCAATAAATAATAATAATAAGACACCAGCAATATGCCCCATTTGGTTTTCGTAATCATTCTTCTTTAAAAATTTGATGTATTTAACAAAATAATTTCAAAAAATAGAATAATAATACATTGTAATCACGAATTAATGTTAATAATATACAAAATGTCGCATTGACTTGATGTCACTGTAGTCATAAGATAGATGACATGTAAAAAATGACAAAATTGTACGAAGATGTTAGTCATGGGATTGATGTTACTTTTTGCATCATTCATGCCATTTGTAGCAACATTGATGTCACAATTGATGTCATCAATATGAAGATGCATTTTTCTATCAGGGTGGAAGACGAATTGTCATACCAAGTTCACTTTTCGACATTAATGATCAGTTTTTATTTATTTATTTAATTAACAGCTAAATTATAATTACAACCGAAAATTAAAAAAGATATTTTACCAAAAATTTTATGAAAAAGAATTGAAGTTTAGATATGTCTATCATCAGGTTTTTTTCTGGAGGTATCCACGCCAGCCAATAAGTCAATAAAATCATAAAATTCATTGATCTCCGCAAAAATTCTCCGGAAAAGATTAATATAAATGAAATTTGATCTATGAAATTTGTAATATAATGGCTTGTATAATTAAAGCTGCCAGTTTGGGACATTATTTAGAAGAAAAGTTGAATTTATTAAATGTTGGAAACACTAATTCGGCTCTTCACACTTAAAGAAAAGTCGTCATAACGCTAATGTATTTTGACATCAGTACTATGACAAGTGTCTTCGTTTTTCACCACAAGACACTTTTCATCATTGCCATGTCAGCCTTAACATCACTTGGCGAAATTGTCATCAAGTTACATTATGTCATCAATGGGATGACACATCGGCTTAACACAAATGATGAATCGGAATCAGTTTAAAAAAAATGTCATCAGTGCGATGACTCAGTTAGATCGGAGAAAGGACTCATTGGGCTCAATTTAATGGCAAACTGTCATTATATGGTTCTTGTTATTCTACTTGAAAAATTTGATGTGCTGAAGTAAATAATTTGAACAAATAGAATATGGGATTTTTTTCTTCTTATTTTACTTTTTCAACATGAAAATAATGTATATTTTTCTTCTTGTAGTTGTTGTTGTTGTTTCCACACCTAACAAGCAAATCCTTTTTACCTACTTTTCTAGTGTTGTTATTGTTTCTACAACAAACTTTTACAAACACACGTGTATGACAAAATTTTATGATGACATCCGTCACTGGATTAATGTCACTTTTTCCTCATTGTTGTCATTTGCAACAACATTTAGAGATGCATTTTTCTATGAGTGCAGTATTGGGAGGCTCATAAGTGCTAAACGACTTCGAAACTGCGGAAGGTTTACACAAGGATCTCTTAGAAGATTTCGATGGCAAAGTTAACTCTGGCGAAAAATCATGAATAGATTCACGATAAGAAATTCAAATTTACTTTGAAAATCAGTCATCGAAATTTTATCGCAAAATTGTGTTCAGTCCTGTGTCTCATTTCTGGCTAAACCGATTTGCTTATAAACATAATTTCCGCATGTGAAATGGTATCAATCCACAAAAGACCCTACCGACTCGATTACATTCAATAAATATCCCATTTTGTGCAGGTTACACGCTTTTGGCATCATCGAATCTTAAAAAGGAAGCCGAAGATCGTGTTGCGGTCAATGGAGATCGTCAGCGCACCAAGATCAATGATTTTTAATTCAAAAATTTTAATTTGATCCGGGCGAAATGTGGTTTCGAAATGATGGCGATACGTCAATTGGCCTCCAAAGCCGAGCGAATTGACAAATCTCGATTTTTTCCTATGGGGCTACGTGAAGTCGCTGGCTTATGCTGATTAACCAGAAACCATTGACGCCTTGTTCGAGTTATTCTTAAAATATGGCCAGCAATGCTCGAAGAAGTGAACAAAAATTGGACGTCTAGAACGCTCTTCGCCTAGATAGTCTTGGTGCCCATACGCTTAATATCATTTTCAAAAATGTTAATGCCATCATGTATTTATTTTTCAAAACAAAATAAATTTTGTCTGTTATTTTTTTTACAATTTTATGTTTTATCGAGTTTTAAAAAAACACCCTTTACGCTCCATTTTATAAAATAATAAGTGGCCCTGGCTTTAGACAATTTCCTTATACAAATATCAACAAATGGTCCATTTTATACTTTTCTGAAAAAGAAAATTATATTTATAGCAGGTAAATTAAAATATTTTTCTTCTTAACAGTCATTAATTTTTATGACGTTCGTGGGGTGAAAGATTAAGATTATTGTATTGATGTCACAAAAGAGGGGAAAACGCTATAAATATCGAACTTAAGGAACAAATAAATCGTCAAAATTTTGTCATACTCGTATCTTTTCATACTTTTTTGTGTTTTCTTTTGTGTACAGCAAAAAACAAAAGAATACAAAATACCAAATTAAAATTATGAGACGAATGACGTCTAAATGCTTTTGAAGGTTAAGACAAATAAGATTTAGCCATTATGACTACAAAAACAACAAAGTGATAAAGACTAGAAAGCATAAATTCTACATAATAAAAAAAAAGAAACACATTTTAAAACAAAAACTAAATGACAAAATTCATATGTCATGTCGTGTATCTGTATGTGTGTTGTAATACAAAGACAAAATATGGAAAAAATCATTAAAAATGGCAGAGATTTATAACATAAAAGAATTTTTAAGAACCTTAAATGTTGACAACAACAACAATAACAAATAAGAAACAACATATCTTAAGAAACAATGTTTGAACGTGATTAAGACCAAATTTCTAATGAAAATGTAGGTGTGTAGGTGAATATTAGGGGCGCACAGTATTTTGATGCGTTGGTTGTTTTGTTGAAAGAATAATTTTAAAATATTTGGCCTAATGGGCGACATAAATGTTGGCTATGCCCAAAGAAGTTAGTCGAATTGCTCGAGCTATGTGATGGAGAGGGGACATAATAAAATTTATAAAAATGGAATGCCTCGTACTCGTCGATGTACTACACGACGAGTACGGCAGCAAACAAGATGGAGAGACTGTGTAGAACACGGCTTAAGGATAATGTGTATTTGAAACTGGCAACTGATGCCGGAAAAAGAAAGGAATAGAAGGGAATAATCGATGAAGCTAAGGCTCACCCTCAGCTCTAGCGCTTTAAGATGTTGATTATGGTTGTTAGGTTAACGTGGTATCTCATAAACTGTAAGAAATCAAGTATACTCTTTAAGATGCCTCAATAGATCCACTACCCTTATATCCGATATCGCGGAGACAACAGACGATGTGCAGACGGCTAGAAACCTCTGCCTCCCGGACAGTAGCGTCAAACATTCACAAAGAAAAATAAACACTTTTTCCTCATTCTGAGGGTCGTTGCAACTGCAATTACATGCATTGTATGGTAAATCAGAGTATGAAAACAAACAAAACATTTCGCAAACCTTTGCAAAATGTACAAAACTATTCAAAATTTTTTAATTGTATTGACAAGAGCAAAACAAAAACTTTTCCAAGTGTCAAAGAGAGAAAACGAAACAATTGGCTTTCCACTCATCTGCAATATTTAATTTACCGTTACAATCCTACATCTGAGTACAAAACAGGTAGAGAAACGTTTTGTTTTGAGTGATTGATTTAGTTCTTGTTTGGTTTTTGTAGGGGCATAACAAGAATAAAATCCACAATGCCTCGTCCAAAAAATGATTTGTTACGTTATTTTTTATCATTTTTTCTTTGAATTCTTATTTAATTTAATTTGTTTTTTTTTATTGCTAGGTATGGTAGTCAAAATAAGCATTAATAAAAACAAAAAATCCTAAAAACCTCTCTTTTTATTTCACTTAGAAACAATAGTAGTGAGTAAATCAATTACCAAACGTTTGTCAAACGTTTTTTCTCTGAATGTTTCAATATTGTTCTTACTCTTTTCTTTTCCAGCTGTGTACGTTTATATTAATGTACAATTTGCGCTCACGAGCAAAAATAATACAAAACAAAATGGCACAATCATTCTCATTGTTTTGGTTTTGTTTTTGTTTTACTCACTGCAAAGAACAAAACAAAACGAAAGCAAACGTTTCGTTTTGTTTGTTTTCATACTCTGTGGTAAATTCCTTTCAGCAAATGACTCGTTGAAGCTGCCATAAACTTTGATTAAAAAACTGAAAGCTTTTACTCCTTTACGTTGGATTTTTTTTTTGCAAATTTTAAACATTTCGACAACTAAGTCTGGGCTAACACCAAGGTATATTTACACAAGGTAGACTCATTTGGGAGTGTAGACATGCTGCTCTATAATAGGAACCAAGTTGTCAAAATTTTCTTCATATAATATAAAAACATTTTAACGCACACATGTACAAATTTTTTCTCATATACACGAAATTTGACGTTAAGGTACCAACTAAGGGTAATCAGCTGACAAGCATATGGGCCAACGAGTTTGCCTTGTGTAAATATATATAGAAAGCCTGAGTTTATTCGTGAGAGGGGAAGGGAACATGCTTTCCTGCATTTCTCTCTCTCACCAATAAAATCAGATTTTCTGAAAGAAAACTTTCATAGTGTGAACCCAGACTAAGCACTGCCCTAATTAAATCATAAATATTAATATTTTATGTTAACATCTACATTTCCTTGTACTTATAAAAATTACGGGAAATCAGAGGTACATTTTTGCCTTAAAAATGTCACAAGTAGAAGGACACAATTCAATGGAAATATGTTTTTTAAACCATTTTATTGGTTTACGTTAAGAAAACTTTCCCTAATCCATCGAAAAAAGTTTCAGTGTTAAAACTTAGCGAACATTTTGCGTAATTCTCGTCCAAGCCAAAAATTACGTATTCTAAATATGTGTGTGGCTTGGTTGAAGCGAAACGTTTCTTTAATTAAGAAAATTTTACTCAATAAGAACAAAATAAGTAAAAATCCAGAAATTTTTTTAGATTTTGAATTTTGTTGTTTTAAGAAACGAAATTGATTACTTTAGCAAATAGATTTCTTTCCGTATATAACTAGACTTCAATAAGGCAAATAATTCTTCTGTTATGGTAGAGATTTGCTGATCTGAACAGACAGCCCTACAATTATTTGTTGTATACATATTATTGATACATTTAAGCATAAAATGATCGGAGGCAAACATAATATGGTTGCGGTTTCTGTATTTTCAACTGATTTAGCCACAATATGGTTGTCCATGGCAATAATTATTTAAGAAGTTTAAATAATTAAAACTTAATTTCGAATATTATTTTAAAATTATAATGAAAAATTTCTTTGAAATTTTTAATGATACCCTGCAAATAAAATTGGACCACCTGATCCATTTTGATAAAATGGACTACTACATGGACTGGTCCGATGTAATGCAAGCATGGACCATGTTATTGTTTGCAGTGAGACGACATGTCTTCGGTTTTTAACGACGTGCTTTCGTTTTTAAACGATTTCAAAACTAATCCTCTTGTGTATACCATGGTATAGTTTTAAAACTACTCCTTAGTGGTCCAAAGGTGGGTTATATGGTCCTCCCCTAGGACATAGTAATGTTAAATATACTATGTTTTTTCCATACGTTTGGGTTACTTTTGGACTAGTCCTGGTCCCTTGTGGGCTACTCTTTACACGCGTGTTTGGACTGGTCCTATTATTTGCAGGGTATTTATTGCAAATAGATAAAAACATATACATATATATATATATATATTTTGCCCCGTTGTTCCTTTTAGGAGCATATGGCCTCAACGAATGTCTTCCATCTGGGTTTGTCTGTAGCGATACATTAATATAATAAATAAATACATGGATACACCAAAATCGGAAAAAAGTCTTACAACTATAACGTAAAGTCACATAACCTTTGAAGAAAAAAGACGTGGATCATAAAAATCAATAGACGCGTTTCGGTTTTATTTAAAATTAATTGAAGCTACTTTATTTTTAAGTGAAGAAACAGCGTCCATGTATGAAACAGCAGCAAACACATACATAAAAAAAACGTTATTTTTGTATGGAAATCGCGATTTTTATCTATTGAGTTTTCTCAGTTAATTGTAAACAAAATCAAAATGTGGACCGATTAAAATAATAATCTTTAACATAATGTTTAAACCAAAAGTGTGATTTTTGTCGCAATTTTATTTCTTATGAATTTTTAAAGAAAAAAATTTTTATTAGTATATTTTATTATTTAATTAAGCTTGAGGTCTATTTTTTTATAAAAACTTCAACGATATCTTAAACTTTTCGTAAAATTAACAACCAATGTAAGCACGTCTTAAGGATAATATCGTTGGTGAATTTTGAATTTTTTTTAACTTAATATTGTAAACTGTTGCCAAAGTCGAGCTGACAGAAATAAACTAAGTGCAGATTTGGCGTCCCAAATTACCTTAAAAACAACATTCACCTCTTAATAAAAAAAAACTTGTTCCCTTGTCGAATCTGCAGAATCCCGGTAAGGGTTGTCCCATTTACTTTTTAAAGCCATAAAACAAAAATGACCTGTCAAAACCCCTAAAAAAGTCCAGAGAACACACCTATTCAATCCCAATAGAACCTTGGTTGCCTTTGTATCTAATCTGGGCCATAATGGTATCCGTTCTATCCATCCCGGACCGGTTAATGGCATCACGGAATCTATCCCGGATCACTCCATAGAAGTGACATAAAAAGGGTTATACCACCGTGCAGTGTCGGGATACCCAGCACCAATAGGCCCGTGAGCTCCCTCAGAGCATTCCTAAATCGTGCTACCAGGCAAGATCGCACCGTATAACCTGTCAAAAGATCTCCCGACGATGTTGCCCAGTAGCACCTCCGTCGCCCTCCAGATTGCTAACTCACAGCCTGGAAGACACTACACTCGTCCGGGAGTCTGAATGCTCTTCTCACGCCAGTGTCAGCAACATAAACACCGGCACCAGTGCCAGTGTCCATCTTGGATCTGTCCGTAAATACTGCTCACCCCTCAAACAGCCCATTGGATCCACGCCAATCTACCCTGTTCGAAAATTTCATTGGTTGTGTTAAACCAAAATCTAAGGTAATAATCCTATGATTTTAAATTCCCTCCAGAATGCTACAATGTGCCCATGTTCTGTAACTCTCGCATCGAGAAACATTTCGATTGAAATGTGTGAAATAAAACAAAAATGCCATATAAGGAAACAAGTAGCGGTTTTTCTCACTTAACTGTATCTGTAACTTTTTTTGGTGAGTACTAGCTGTCACGTAAGGAAATTACTCGCCAATTTACAGAAAATGTGTGTCTGTCATATTTTGCAGAGAAAAGTTCCTGCTTTGAACTGTCAAATAAACTCACGAATAAAAATGAGGCGAGACAAAATGTTTACACTAAAAAACAATTAAAAATGCAAAATACAAAGAATAATAGTAATAATATTTTGTTCTTGGCACATTTGTTATTGTTTAATTATTTTGCTTTTAACATTTCATTAAATATACGAATGTTTTCAAAGCTCGTTAGCAAACAACAAGCATTAAAGTCGCACTTTACATTATTGTAAATTTTGGTCGCCGTCAACGATATGTGTTACTGGCGTTCTCAACGTCTTGAATGTCACATCGGCTTCGAGTGCAATGTCTGACATTTATAACGTTACCCCACGTCTTCATGCGCTTTCGATTAGAAGATGACATGACCATAACGCCGGCAGAGCAACGGTATTAATTTTATCATGTTCTTGTATGTGGCGAATACGTGTTGATGTTCATGTTCTGATTGACCACAATTTTTGTTGTTGTGCGTTTGGTTGTATACAGAAAATATATTGTATGGCCAACATCATGGCGCACATGCATGCTAAGACGAATGTTTAGGCAACGATGGCAGCACATGGACGAAACATGAACATGAACAGTCTACACGAGTAGAATTCATGTGCGACATGCTGTTCTTACCAAGTTGATGGATGGTGGAGACGGGTAGTTACGTCGTTATCTCTTTCGATAATACGACATAAGTTACAGACACTCCTTTTTCTCACTTTTCGAGAAACTATGGAAAATTTTGTTTCACATCTTTTCGATGCGAGAGGTTCTCACTATAGTTACAGAACATGGTTACTGACTTGTTTAAGAAATAATTTAATGTTAACTAAATGCAATCGGTGATTCTTTTCTAACCGCTAATAATGTTCCAAAAATATTATTTTGTTTTTAATTATTTTAAAGAATTGTCTTTAAAGTTGCAGGTCAAGAACGCAAGCTTTTAATTAAAAATTAACGCATAAAAATACTTTGAGTCGATCAATATCAAAAAGAGGGTCCCAAAACGCATACACGCCTTTGCTGTTGTAGTAGTGCTGTGTAGTCCCAGGAAAACTTTTATTGAAAGTAGACAGCCAGTAAAATTTTATACAATTGAACAAATATGAGAGTCCTTAAAAGTTCTAAAAATTTTAGTCTTAAGGAATTTTTATTTTATTTAATATTTTGATTAGTTTTTTTATTATTTTCTTTTGTTCAGTTAAATTTCTATTAAGCTGGCAACTTCTTGTAACAGTTGAACCAATTTTTAAGATTAATTAATTAGCATTATTCTTATTTTAAAATTAAAACTAGAAAATTTCAATTTCATTTTACATTTCAGCAAAAGTAAATTTTTTCTTAAAACAAAATTCTTTTACCACGAAAGATTTAAAATAAATTTTTATTTTTATGCCATAATTAATTAAATCATATTTATCTTGAGAATATAAAAATGAAAATTGTTAAAAATAAATTAACTGTAATAAATTTTTAAATAAAAATAAAAGTAATGTTTACAGTGGCGTAAACAGAATTTTGTTTAGAAATAAATATTCTATAAAACCAAAAATTTTTTTTTTGATTTGTTGAAATATTTTTAATAAATTTTATAAAATAATATATTTATTAAAGAAATTTTTTTCTTTATATTTTTGAAAAATGAACAATATGAATAACCATGTTTCCATTTGTATGACAGAGAATTGTCTTTATTCAATGCCGGTTGCTGAACCTCCTGCTCCTGCCTGTCATCTAAAGTTGCGCCTGAGGGGTTATAAATGTTTTTATGAAAATATTTCACATTTAGAACACATTTTTATAATAAAGAAATATTTGTATTTAATATTATAAAATGTCTTATCATGAAATAATCTTTAACAAAAAAATATAAAAATTTTTTGTAATTCTAATACGCCCACGATGGATGAGACCAGCAAATAAAATTTAAAATGTTGCAACAATTATTATAAATAAAATTCAAAACAAAAAAAAATTAAAAAATTAATTAATTTTTAAACAAAGTTTTTAATATAGAAACTAGAAATTGAAAAAAAAAAGTAGTTTTTACAATAAATTTTATTGGCTAAAGTGAACAAACTCATAAAAAAAAACTGTCCAAAATGCAATTCAGATTTTTATTATCAGTTATAGGGCCCATACACAACACCATCATGACTGTGTAATCAAGTGATTGTGCCAGCTGATTGACCTTGTATGAGCTTGTGGTGTGATTTATCAGAAATAGTTTGATATTTTTTTGATTGCACCAGCATGATTGAATCGTGTGCTGTAGCTCATAAAAGTTAAATCGTCAAGGCATTAACAACAAAAAATACAAAATTTTAACTATGAATGCCAAAAAAAATGTTCTGGGGAGAAATTCTTGAACTTTATAAAACAATTTCTTGCCTATGGAAAGTTAAAAGTACGGAATACTGCAAATGTGGATTAAAAAAACAATACTGCAATAAAATGATAGAAAATTTTGTCGTCATTCATTACGACCTTTTCTATACAATTTTTGGTAAAAAATGAATTTTGTTCCAGCATGCTGGTTTATTGTGTGCTTCAAGCTTAATTGCACAATCACTTGATTGCACAATTATGATGGTATTGTGTATGGGCCCTATTAGGGAGTTAATTACTTTTCTATTTCGTCGTTTTTTTTCCATCCACTAAGAGGAGAATGAGGGTCTTAACTCTTGGTTGATGGTAAAAAAGAATCGGTGCAGCCGCGGCTGCCAGATAAATTTATGGGGAAATCGTCAATTTCCTGAGAAAAAATAAAAAAATCGTCTTTCAAAAAAAATCGTCAAAAAAAATTTAGTTTTTTTTTAACAATTTTTGTTCGATTTTTATAAAAACAACATTCAAACAAAAATTACTTCATTCCCAGCTACCGTCTTTAACCATGTAACAGACACTGGGAGTCTCATGAAGACCGTCTTTGATCGTCGATGACCGCAGCGAAAGACGCTTCTTCAATCATTGTGGGAATCGTTTAAGACTTGGGTAAAGAATATTCTTGTCAAGAATCTTATGAAAGTCATGTAGATATTACCTTACAACTCGTGAAATGTTCGCCGAATAACTGTTGAAAGTTTGATTTATACAGAGAGTCGTAAAAGATTCATTTGACGAAACATAAGCAAAGTGTACCATTGTGGTTTTTGTTCTCTGAAAATAATCATTTAAATATTTTCCTATGACTTGCATAGTACAGCCGTACCTAAAGAAAAGCGGAACGCGTTTGCAATTGGAAACCCCGATTTTGACAGCTCGTTAACAGTGAAGTTGGCTGCTATTGTTAATTAATGACAATTTAGCTATTTGTTGGTCAATCTAGCGTTTTTATCGCTATTTTTATTTATAATTTGTGGATTTTATGAAACAAGAAATATATCACTACTGTTCTTGAAAAAACGTTGACGCTCTGGTTTAGGAATGGCGTATCAGCGTAAAAGCTAAGCGAACGAAAATGTTCAACCCTTCGCTCTTGTTAAGGTACGGCTATTCCAAGATTATATAACGAACGTGCCATAAAATTTAATGTTTTATTTAGACTTTGGCGACTAAAAAAATCGTTACTTTTTAGAAAAAAAATCAGCATTTTGCCAATTTCGGAACAAAAAATCGTCAAAATGACGATAAATCGTTAAATCTGGCAGCCCTGGGTACAGCCTTTACTTGATTTTTATTAAAATCGAGGAATTTATTAAACAATAGAGTAATCTGGCAAGTTCAATCATGTGTTTTCTCGAAAGTGACGTTTCTGTTTTTACTGCATGCAGTAAGTAGTTGGTAAGCGAAGTAAAGTTTTCGCCAGAATAAGATTATATTGTTGAAATTTAAAAGCTATGTGATTTTTGTTTAAATACATATGGACATTTCCACTGATAGGTCCACCAAAACCTAAAAAATTTAAAGTTCTTGAAAATACTTAGTTTTATCATAGTTTCACAGTAAAACAATCAAAATTAATTAAGATAAACAAATTTAATATTTATTTATGTCCCATTTCGAGATTTGCAACTCACAAGTGCAACTTTTATCTTTTGGAAATTTCTTTTGCACGTATTGGTCTGACAAATAAAGACATTATGCATTGACTTTGTTCCTTTCAAAATCTTTCGGACGGTACAAAGATTAAAAAAAAAGAATTCAAAAGAAACTTTGCAATTGCAAATAATTGTAATTTAATTCTTTGTACTATCTCATATTTCGATGTCATGTGCGACATTGAAAACAAGCATTTGCTATCAGTGGTATGATGTTGGTTCTTATATAAAGTTGGGCACGTGCGACATCGTAAGTGTGCAAATCAAAAATTGGAAAATTAGTTTTTTTTATATAAATGATTTATTTATGTTAATACATATAGGTCCCTATTACGGTTTACAACTCAACTCAGTTGAGTTGAAATTTCATAATTTTTGTATTATGGTTTACAACTTTGCTAAATTGCGGTGAACAAAAATTACAACTGATCACAACCAGTTGTATTTATTACAACTCAACTGAGTTGAGTTGTAAACCGTAATAGGGGCCATATTTACTTGCTAACATATGCGTTTACACCTGTATGAACGCACTGGTTCTCTCGAAATTTATTGTGTTGCTGCACTGTAGTCCTTGGTTGTAGTCATTTGTTTTTATTAATGTTTGATGAATTACAATTTTTTATAATTTGATAGCGAAATAAAAGTAACGACCCGAAGTTTACATATGATTATTATTGTTTTAAAGCAGTGATAACCACTCCATAGACTCGCGAGCCAGTCAATAATCGTATTTTTCACACAGACACGGTCGGCAATTCACATGTATATTACAACTTTGTTCGTTTCAAAACATCAGACTATCATCAGTCTCTGCGACCGCACACAAGCACATAATATCTTTGTGTGCGTGCGTTCGGGGCTTTCTTAGTTCGGGGATTGGTTATCACTGTTTTAAAGGATTTTTTTTTTACTTTGAAGCAGATTAAAACGCAACTTTTTCACATACATACATACATACATCGTACTGTCTTAAATTCATCTTTTTTTTTTTTTGTTTATTTATCCAAAAATTATAAAACAGAGTTGTTCCGTTTTGTTATGGAGAAAAAGTAGTTTTTGTGGCCATGTATAAAAAGACGTAATTCAGCGAAACGTGGCACAATTTTTTAGTCAAATTACGTTTAGAATTTTACGTAGCAATGTAACATTAAAATGTCTTGGTTTAATTCCAAAATCTTCTGTATTTTCTTTTTTTTAGCCAAAATCTGGGTCGATACGTGACATTTCGAACGTGAAATTTTTTCCGTAATAATTTAATTTAATAATGATTAAAACAAAATAAAAATTTACCGTTAATCCGAATAACATATTTCTCTTTAAACTATTACTTAGATTACAGACCATCTAAGAAAATTTGTTTGCAATAATTTTTTATCAAATATCACCTCTTTTAAGAATGATAAATATTAAAGCAAACATACAATAAAACATTCTCACATATAAGAAATTACGTTTGCACAACTTTTCAGTCTGACTGTTAACCTAAGTGAACAAATTTATGAGTAAATTTATAAAATTAGTAAAATCTAAATATTTCTCTATAACAATTTCGTAAAATAAACAGCTTTTAATAACTTTTAAATTTTCGGTCACGGTGGACCTTTTGACGGAAATGCCCACATACCAGATTGTATGTAGGTATTAAGTTTTATTTTAACAGTAACTGTATATTCGGCTATGGGACGAACCTACACAGAAAGAAAAAACTCGTACCAAATTGAAGTTTTTTTTTTTTTACTTAAGTACAAGACGTACTCAAAAATTAAGTACGGATAACACTTTAAAGTACTTAAAACAATCCAAAAGGGAATTACTTTCGAAAACCAATATGCGTGCATACGCATGTGCTTATAAAAGTTTGTTGTAGACACAACAACAACACTACAAGAAAAAATATAGATTATTTTCATGTTTAGAAAGTAAAATAAGAAGCAATAATTCCCATATTCTATTTTTTTAAATTATTTAGTTAAATACATATAATTTTTAAAGTAGAATGATTACGGAAACCATACTGGGCATTCTCCTGGTGTCTTAAAATTGAGTATTCTTCTTCATGGCTCTGTGGGGTAAGTTTTTAGGTTAGGAGTACCCCGGTTGGCTAGCTGGTAGTGAGCTAGCCTATCAACATCGGGTTTGCGGGTTCGGTGTCCGCCAGAGACTCTGGTTTCCTGCAGAGCCTCGCGGGATTAGCTTACAATCAATATCTAATCTCACTTTCGGATTTTTTCAAATACGAGTCGAGATTATTGAATCAAGCACAGTATTAGATTAAATTTATCTCACTTTTAATTAAGTCAATCCTGTTTTCGGATTATTTTAATTACGAATTTGGGATTAAATATGGATAAGTTAAGTATTTCGCAATTGAATATCCGTACTTGAATCAAGCGTTCTGTACTTGATTTAAGGAAATTCGGCTTCGGCTTTATTTAAGTACGGATGGATTGATTTGTTTTTCAGTGTAGTACATTGAATACTTCTGTTTATTTGAAACAATTTTAACTAAGCTTATCTTTATATAATTTCATAAAAAGAGAAAAAAAACAACAAAAATATCATAATGGAAAAAAATTTCACGTGCGACAGTGATTAGAATTAAATTAAAAAAAAGTTTGAATTACTTTTCGGTAAAAAAACCATTTTTAAGAGACAGCAGCGCATAACATCCTTAAATAAGTCACATAAAAATATTACCTGAGGTTTCGTTGAAATCTGAGTTTCAATTGTTGGCCGCGTAAACCACTTCTGTTTTTGTCACGTGCGAATACCTTCTTTTCTTTGCAATTGTATTGAAAACAAAAAAATTGCTCAAAATTAACAATGGCTCCAATTACATGGCTAATTAAGAGCTATAAGTTAAATTCTATTGTTAAAATAAAAATCCGCTTAATTGAGATATTCTTTTCACCTTAAATGCTTACGATGGTAACGTTCGACATGATGGAAATGCCCATTTGTATTTTTTACATCTATAATGCATATTTTGGTACTTTATAACATTTGTTGGCACTAATTTTATAATAGTTTCCACTGTGCATTCCTTTCGTATGAATTTCTTTCTACAGGTTTTCATATATTATATACATTTTTAGAGATCTTCCATTTTTAAAAGGTTAATTCATTGATAAAAAAAACATTAGTGATAAACAAACAATGACCATATCAAAATAATTTATCTTTCTTTTAACAAGTGATTGACGACTGTTGCCAATAAAATAACATTAATTTTCATTTTAAATAACATGTGTCTGTGCACATGGATACAAAATTAAGAAATAAGTATTTAAAGTAGTCTTTTAGCGAAATTAAATAAAATAGAAATAAAATTAACATTTAAATGAACTTTTAAATAATTCAAATAAATAAAACTATCTAAATAATTAAATCAAAGCCAATATAAAGCAGACAGACACAATTTTCTTTGTAAGAAAAATTGATGTTTAACACAAAAAATCTAACGGAATTTTGGGAAAATTTTTAAAATATTGGCAAACCTGCATCATTGTCTTGCAGAATAAAGGGTGTTTTTTTTTACAATGTATAGAACTTCTGATAGAGATAACTGTAAAACTAATTGTCATACTTTTGAAGTGGGTTGGACTTTTTTTACCCACACCACAATAGTGGAGTGGGTATTATGCATTTGTGCTGATGTGTGTAACGCCTTAAAATATTGGACATAGACCCCCCTTTTAGTATACCGATCTACTCAGAATCACTTTCTGAGTCGAACTAACGATGTCCGTCCGGCTGGCTGTCCATGTAACCTTGTGCGCAAAGCACAGGTCGCAATTTTGGAGATAATTTAATAAAATTTGATACAAAGATTCTTATTGGCAAAATGGGCCGAATCGTATGACCACGAGGGAAGATATGGGGAACTTTCTTCCTCTCAGAAACTATCAAACCAATTTTTATGAAATTTAAAACATAGATAGAACCGTATCTATATGGACACAAAAGTTATGCATTTGTTAAAAAATAGGACCACGAGGGGAAATAGGGGCAATTTCTGCCTCTCACACCGATATTAATGAAATTTAAAACATAAATAGATCTACTTATATCTATATGGACACATAAACTATACAGTTTTTCAAAAATAAGACCACAACGGGAGGTAGGGGGCGATTTCTGCCTCTCACAAACTTTCAAACCGATTTTAATGAAGTTTATAAACATAGATAAATCCATATTTATATGGACACATGAGCATAACGTGTTTTTAAATATTGTGGTGCTGTGTATCATATGGTCGGGCATGACCGACTATACTTTCTTACTTGTTTAAAGTATGCTTTGGCAAGTCACCATGCAAAGACTAACGCCACTTAAACTCTGCAACGTGTCCGCCGCGGCTGCGAGTTGCATGGTATATTCGATCAGGTCGTATGGCGTCAATGGTGACTTGAATATTGGCTTTGAATGCTTCAAAAGTTGCTGGTTTCTTGGCATAAACCGATGACTTAACAAAGACCCATAAAAAAATCCACAAACGCACGAAGGACGGGGCCAGTGAACAGGGCCACTTATGGAAATAACGTTGTCACCAAATTGATTTTTCAATAAATCGATTGTTAAACGTGACATATGACAAGTTGCACCATCTTGTTGAAACCAATTGTCGTTGATGTTTTGGAAACGAAAATTTAGTCAGCATGTCTCCATAGCGCACGCCATTCTTCGTAACAGCAGCTCTTTCCCCATTTCGAAAGAAATATGGACCGATGATGCCACCAGCATGTAAATAGAACTAGACAGTAAATTTTAAAGGAGGCAATGATGATTCGTTAACGGCTTGAGAATTGTCTTCGCTCCAAACACGGCTTATTGACGTAGCCATTAAAACATGGTCAAATGGAAGGAGTGATCTATGAATTTGCCAACAGATTAACGTATTTCTTTTTTCAAAGTAAATTTCTACAATTTGGAAGCTTTTAACTATTTATGATAACTTGCCCAACATTACTTAACAGATATGTTAGCACAGTTTGACATTCTCATCTGCCAAACACTCAAAAGAAAAACAATCCATCCGTACTCAAATCAATCCGGAGCGGTATTAAAAGTACGATGAATACAGCTTTTCTTGAATCAAGTACAGAAAGATTGATTCAAGTATGGATTTTAAGTCGCGAAATACTTACACACACACAAAAATCAATGTAAACTCGTTCAAAACAAGGTTGATTTTGCATTTTTCAGTAGTGATTTTGCTTCATTGTTGTTTCATGTTAATTTAACATGATTTTACAATAACTTGCGAACAACAGTTTTTGCTTTTAAAATAACAATAATTCATTTAACATTGCAGTAAAGTTAGAGCAAAATGTCATTTATATTGAAATAACAATCCGAATCACGTTGAACGAAAGTTATTTCAAGTTGAAACAACGTGAATTTCATGTAGAATCAAATTGGTTGGAGTGTGATATAACAGTGTGAAGAAGCTTCTGAGATATGCATTTATTTAAGAATAATTCAAAACATTTACCCTTGTAACACATGATTCCCTTATTTTCTATTCCCATTTGTTGGCAGAAGCAGCAGCAGAATGGCCCGATATGGTTTTCGTGATCATTCTACTTTGAAAACTTGATGTACTATTTAGCTGAATAATTTTAATTAAAAGAATACGGGAATTGTCTTCTTTTTATAACATATTTTAAACATGAAAATAAAAAAATGTACATTCTTAAGCATGTATGCATGTTAATTTAACAAGATAAACTTTTGATTTTATTATAAAACAGGTTTTTATGGATTCAATATTGAACAATGTTATTTTAATAGTGAATAATATTAAATAAACGTGATTTAAGGTTATTTTAATATTTTTAATTTAAAATTAATATGAAATAATGAGAAATTTAAATAAACGGCATACTTTTGCAGAAATTTACCATGATTCTCAATCACTATTTCGCCATGTTATTTTTATATTGGTATTTTTTTCTGTGTGTAGCTTATCCATCTTCAAAACTGAACTCGAACTTGAAATAATCCGAAAATGAGATTGATTTAAGTAAAACTAAAATTGAGTCAACCTCAAAATGCGCTTGATTTAAGAATTATAAAGTTGATTTAATCCCGAATTCGTGCTTAAAAAAATCCGAAAATAAGATTGATTTAAGTAAAACTAAGATTGAACCAATCTTAAAACGCGCTTGAGTCAACCCCGAATTCGTACTAGGAATAAACCAAAAGTGAAATTAGAAGGAGAATTTAATTATGATCGATTTACGTACCCGTTTTACACCTTACAGAATTTCAATTGTAAAACACCAGCATCATTCCCGATATGGTCTTTACTTTAAAAATTTAATGCACATATATAACTGAAAATATAAACTAAATGGGAAGCAAGAGTTCTCAATTTTACTTTTAAAAGATGAAAATAATGTGTTATCGTCAGCTATGGGCAAATGCAAAATGAAAACGCAAAAAGAGCGAACGATGTGTATACATACACAAAAAACAAAGAGCATAAAACCAACAAATGCAAACGTAAACAAACCAATACAATCCCAGTTGGCCAGATTGCCGTTGACGACATCGTCGTCAATGATGTATGCACGACTTGTCCCCCGTTGTTTAGGGTTTCTAGAAGACAATTTACAGGAAATCGTCGTGCACGACAGTTTGAGCGACGTTGTCTTGTAAGTTGTCTTCTATTTAGCTTTATGTGGGACAGTATGAGCGACTTTGTCTTATAAGTTGTCGCCTATTAAACTCTATGTGGGACAGTATGAGCGACACTGTCTTATAAGTTGTCTTGTATAAAAGCTACTGACGACAAAGTTTTCTTGGATGCTATTCAACCACTTGCTTGGTTTTCTTCAAATTCTCACATTCTTTTTTTTTATTGTTGATTTAAATACCTACAAAAAATTTACAAATTAGTTCTAAACAATAAAACCAAAAATGATGATGAAATTATTCGCGGGCGGGAAAATGGATTACATGGAGTTGCGTATAGGAGTTGAATATAAAACATATAACATAAATTTAAACTATACTAAAAAACTGTCTGAATTAGATAACTATATAATAATTTTTGTCGTGGACGTCAAAATAGACGACATTGTCATGCAGGAAGTCGTTAATGATAAAGAAGGCGACATTGTCTTTCTTTGTGTCGTGCACGGTTTTCGCGACACTTGTTCGAAAATGTCGTTGACGATTTGTTCCCGCTGTCCCTCACATGTCGTGCAGAAATTAACATTGTCGTGCATCCGTCTTCGAGGATGTTTTAAAGACGGGGCCAACTGGGATGCCACACATGCAAAGCTTTCAATGTAGTGGTGCCCATACTTGGTTATCGTCTTGGTCATGTTCTGTGGTTTTTGTTGTTTTTACACACAACAAGCAAATCGCTTTTAATTTACTTGTGTGGTGTTGTTGTAGTGTCTGCAACAAACTTTGATAAGTTAAATGAGAACAAAACGCTCACTTTGTAATTTTACTTTCAGAGTGGTACTACCAAAGAAAAGTGTAATCTTTTTTATACTTGGTTTAGCTTTTTGTACTTATTTTAAGAAACTCCGGGTTTGATTTACGAAAGTAATCCCATTTAGGAATGTTTTGAGTACGTTTTAGTGTTATTCGTACTTGAATTTTTAAGTACGACTCGCACTTAAAGTAAGTTTATCCCGACTGTTTTATCCCGACTGTTTTTCTTTCTGTGTAGTTATCGATATCTTTAGTTCTCATTAAGGTAAAAAAAACACCCTATACAATCTGTCTTACGCCAAAAAATAGTTTAAGTTCACTTTAGTAAACCAACAAACACTAAACCTGTGCAAAGTGTATAGGCCTAGACCCGTTTTCATAACTTACCGAGCAAATTAAAGTTTTTAAAATGAAACACTTTTTATACGGCCTTTAGCTATCGGTAAGTTGTGAAAATGTGTTGATTAACTAGCGTCCACTTTAACTTTTCTTTCCACATGGCAGAATATTTTTTTCATAATTTTCTTAATTTAATTTAAGTAAAAGCCAAATAGTCTACATAAAAAAATCTCAGTCGTTTTTTTTTATTTAAAACAAATAGTGTTTTAAATAATTAATGCAACAAAAATTTATGTTAAATATTTTGTTGTAATTACAATTAATTTTTGTATTTTTTTTTTGGTTACGATTCGTTTAAATATATTTTGACATTTTATTTTGAAATGTAAACTAGAAAGCAAAAAAATGCAAAAAAACAACTTAGAAAAATTTACACATGGACCAACAAACATTTGGGAAGACACATGAAAAGAGTGACAGGCAGACGGATAGACTGTCCAACAGACACAAAACATTTTTAGCCATAAAAAAATAAACTTTTTTCTGTTATTTAGTTCTTTAACTGTCGTTATATTGGTTGTGTATGTAAGATGATTTTTTTTTCTTTCGATTTTATGTTTGTATAATTTGCTAAAATTTTGGCAACTTTTCAAATTCAGTTTTAAGAAGTTGATGTGCTTTTTATCTTGTTTTGTTCTTTTTTGCTTGCAAATAAAACTAAAAATATTTAAACCATATGATTACAATTTCATTCGAATTTAAATGCACATACTAACACACTTGGACAAACACTTCAAAACCCACACCTTGAACCCAGCAAATATTCTCAAATTAACATGAAAAATTTTGTTTATATTTATTTTTATTTGTTCAAAGTGAATGCATTGCAGGTCAACTTAACAGCCCTGCTGATAACTTTTTTTACGCTTTAAAATTGTTGGATATCAAAATTTTGTTTCTGTTTCTGACATTTTTCGATGATTTTACAAAAAAAAATCCTTGTAATTTTTATAGGAGTTGTACTTGTTGTAGTTCCGAGATTACCTGTAATGAATTCGTCTTGGCTGTATTGTACATTTTTTACTAAACATTGTGCTGGGTTATTTTCACCTTAACATTTAAGTAACCCAGTAAATAATTTCTAAAGGTATTGTCAAGCTAAATTGAGTTTACCTTAAACAAAAATTTTGACATTTTTGGTTCATCTGTAGCCAACACAACTTTCCTTAGATAATTTACTTTAGCTCGACAATAAGCATGAGCGGGTCTAGCCTTTATTTTAATAAAGGAGAATAGGGTCACATAGTGGAAATACAGCTGGGACAGTCTCTAAGCATCAGTGCTCGCCTCTTACAGGAGGAGTTATGACCCTTCATAAATCCGCGCTTGGAAATAACCCAGCACATTTTTTTCTTAATATTTAAAAAAAACATTAAACCATGTAGGAAAGTAGACACTGTAGAACACTTAAAACAGCGATTTACTACCCTATTCAGCCGTACGATATGTCAAAAAAAATTATGTGTGCTTATACAGCACCTATTAGACGGTCATAATTGGCATGTGAGTATTGTATGTCATCATACCATTATACGTTCGCATGTCATAATGTCCAGTGACATAATGACACACTTAAAAATCGGCAGGGCGCAAGGATTTCCCACTCTATGTTTAAACAAGCACCGGCTTCGCTAACTAAAGTTCGTATAAATTAGGGATTTTTAAATTAAGGATTTCAAAATTTCGGGATTTCCATATTCAGAATTTTTAAATTCTAGATCTAAAAAAAATCGGGATTTTGTTAAATCTTTCGTCCCAAAGCTTGACAATAATAGTCTCAATAACTAATTGATTATAACTCACTTATGCTGGGTTTTTGAGAACTTAGTTAAACTAGGTTTAGTTAATCTGCAAACAGATTTGTGCCGCCATTACCAAGTTTTTATACAAAATTTTGACGGATCAGCAAAGTTTTGCCTAAAATGTTGTTCTTAAATAAAAAAAAAAAATCAAATTTCGCCGGAAAAATCCGAGTTTCAGACAACGTTAAACTAAGTTTAAACTGAATCCACATCTCAAATACCAGGCTTTAAGAGTATCGTACTGTCCGAGAACATTACGACACTGCGCTGATGTGCCGCTTTTATGTGTGTCTTAATGGCCATGAACATTATCTCACTGGACATTATGACATGTCACCATATCAAACTAGTGTATTTGCGAAAAATTCGTGTATGTCAATTCGGTAGTTATGTTGAAAATTAAAAGATTTTGATATTAGACTCTTTAAACACACAAAGTTTGACCGTCTAATAGGCGCTTAAGTAAATATAAACTGTGACTTAAATATTCTTTCAAATCAAATATTTATGAAAATCTTCTTAAATTTATAGATTCAATGTGATCAGAGTTGCATTTTCCGAAATCTTCACGTGCTTAGGTTTGAATTAATACTTATATTTTTAAGAAATTTTTTATGAGTAAAGGGCAATACAAAAAAGTACTTGTTATAAAGAAATATGGTCGAAATGTTAATATTACTCCTGTCCAATTTGTTTTTCTTGCCAAGATTTTGAAGGGATTTGTGCGGGTTTAAGAATTTTTCAGGATTGATTTTATATGAGAGCTAAGGTTAAATACGGGCTTTAATTAATTAAATGATGAAGATGAGGCCCTTTTTGTTTACTACCATTTAGTGCTTTGACCTCGATTTAATAGTATTCCAAGTCTTACATACTTTATACTACGACATGCGCTATAATACGCCATTTAAGGTTTGGAATGCTAATAAATCGATTTTTTAAAGTTAAGCACTATTTCTGAAATTATTTTCATTGAAAGCAAACTCAAATAATAAACTGAATTTCACGAACTTTATTAGAAAAGAAGTTTATGTCTTCAACACAGAGTGCCATAAACGGTGAAGATTGTTCAATCGACATAAACAAAAATTCCAAATCGATTGGTTAAATAAAAATGTAAGGCGAGGCTAGAGTTTTTCCACAGGATTGTCCGTCCCGGGAATTTGAATTTCATTTATTACGGTATTTCCGGGATGACGGGAAAATTATTTTAATTTTCCGCTGTCCCGGGAATCAAAAAAGTGAGGTTAAACTGTAATCGCAAATGATATTTTTTGGGGTTACATACAGCAGCACATAAAACCTTCTCCAACTATTTTCGTTTAGGATACTATCACCAAAATTGCTAATTTGCTTTTTATCCGAAGTCTTTCTTCTCTACACAGAAAATTATTTGTGATATTTATTAAAAAATTAATTTAACATTGCGTTATTAAACAAATTCATATTATCAATTAAACCTTTAATTCACTTGATTAAAAGTTAAATTCAGTTGATTAAATTTTTAATTAAAAATAATTTTATTTTTGATTAATGCTTTAATTGGTGAATAATTTTGGTGCATTTTTTCTGTGTAGATATTATTTTCTGGTGTCACAGTCATATTATCCTGACTTCGGTTCTGGATTGGCACTTTCGGCAATTACGTAAGTGGCTATGGTTAATCAGCTGTTAGAGCTAATTAAGTCTGAGTTTCTACCCACTTTAGGGACGTTAGGCCTGCTAAAGGATTTCCCTGTGCGCTATTGCGATTCAGCAGATACTGCTTGCCTCTAAGCAGTCAAGGTTAGATACATAGCTCCAGCTCTTAAGCCTACAGGGTTTTTTGAATTCCATACGCTTAAAGTTGCGCTTATACTTGGGGCGTTGGCAATCGCATTGTTTTCCACCCTGTACTTAGACAACATCGCTTAATTGCTTTTTCTTTTCTTTTGACCAAAACATTACGCTGGGTTACGTTTTCTTTATCGGCTGCTTGTAATGATTTCGATTGCTGTGTGTCAATAAGTTAAAATGCTTATTCAGGTTGCTGTTGCAGCCGACTTTTTTTCTTCTTCTACGACATTTAAAAATATTTGCCTTCAAGACTAATTCTACATCTGTGATGTATCTTTTTCGTTTAAAATTTTATTTTTCTATTCTTCTTTACGCTAAAAGGAAAATTTTTGATACCAACTAAAGCTGTTTTATACAAATGTCAATGCAATTTTATAACGCCTTTTGTGTCTGTCGGTCTGTTCATTGGTATTCATGTACATAAATATTTACATTCAGAATAAAAAACTTGCAAAAAAAAAATATTTTTAATTTAATTTAAATATTAAAATAATTTTAATTATTCAAATCACAGACGACAAACATTATGGTGTAATCTACAAGCCACAGCAAAAAAAAATAAAACAGAACGTGGTGGGATCGGGAATGCATTTAATAAAAATTAATGCAACTATTTATGTATATGAAATTTCTGTAGGACTTTACATTAGTTTCTAATGCAGAGAGTCAATAGCGTTTTAAAATGGGATTCACTTTTGCTACGCGATGGGAAACTAAAGTTTCCCGAAATTAAGGACTTTCTGCCTTTACTGCCAGGGCTGTCAGACTTGGGGATTTATCCCCAAAGTTGGGGATTTTATGCGAGCAAAAAGGACAAAGAAAGTCATTTGGGGATTGGGGATTTTTTTGGGGATTTAAAAAAAAAGTTCGGGGATTTTTTGGGGATTTGACACTCTTTTAATATATTTTCCCTTTTATTATTTATGCTTATTTTTCTTTGTCTCGTATTAAAAACAAAACTTTTATCTTACTCTTATCAACAACTTATACGGTGTAAAAGGTCCTTATTAAGACTATCATTTTAGTTAAAAGGTAGTGTTAAGCTGTTATGATACTTGCTATTTTTTGTATTTTTTCTATTTTGGAGAACAGTGCAAATATATTTGCATAGGAAAACTGACTAAGTGTAAAGAGTATGAGTATATCATAAAAAATCTTGAAAAGTCAAACAAAAAAAAAAGTGTTATCGAAAAATAATCTAAGACTGTCAAAAAAAATATAAAATTTTTTAACTTAAAATTGACATTTCCAGATTAATTGTTAGCACTGTTGCCAATTTTTTTAGTTTTTCATCGAAAGAAACGGTTTTTAACTTTTTTTTTGCGATTTTTAGTTTTTATGACGGGTTTTTGTGGGGAAAAAACGTGGGCAGTATTGTTTGATTTTTTTACATTTTATCAAATTGTATTTCTTGTTCTTTCTCGCATTTGTTGTTTCATTCAGTCAATCCTAAAAAAATCCAATACAAAAAATAGCAAGTATCATAAGACCTTTAAAGGTACTTTATAATTTTATGTTATTTTTCCTTCAGGGTACAAACAATATAAAATAATTTTTTTTACAAAAAATTTTTATTTGGGGATTTTTGGGGATTTCTAATTAAAATTTTTCTTACTATTTTTACTTTTTTAAAAACAAAAAATTTTAAATTTGGTCAGAAAAAAACAAACAGAAAAATATTTACTTATTAAGGTTTGTTTTCTTAATTTGGAGATTTTTGGGGATATTTTTTTAATTTTTTGGGGACAAGGAAAAAAAGTACCTGGCAGCCCTGTTTACTGCTTTAGTCTGTGTTCACACTATGAAAGTTTTCTTTCAAAAAGAGGCTTTTATTAGAAGAGAATATGCTATTACTCTCTCCCCTCTCACTAATAAACGCAGACATTTTGAAAGAAAACTTTCATCGTGTGAACTTAGACCAGTGACGTCCAAAATTTAAATTGTGGTTGTATTGCTTTTTATTAGTATTAGTGAATAAAGAGACAAATATTCTTAATAAAAATACAAACAATATGTAAGCATCCGCCGCATGTGCACTCGTCGCTTGGTAAATACATCATATGATAACCAAATTATAGAGAATTAACCCAAAACAACTTGCTTGAAATTTAATAACGTGGTCCAAAGCTGCTCAGAGATTAGAAACTAATGAACCCAAAATTTCAAACTTTCTTACTCAAACTTTTCATTCTTTGTTCTCAAAAATTGTTAAATAGATATTCTGATGCCGCGTGCTAGCACGATTTTGGGCAAATTGAACAAAGACAAAGAAAAACTTTAGACAAACATCGATACTAATTGATTTAAATATCCAGAACTAGCAGCATTTAACGCTAACCGTTATAAGTGATTTCAAAAAAGTTCTTTTAGAGTAGTTATTTTGTGAATTAAAAACAAAAAATCCATATAAAACATTTATTTTTCAACGTAAAAAGAACAGGTCGAATAAAACTCTTAAAAAAGAGTTTTATTTAGCCGTCAAAAAATAAAACTCTTTTGAGCAGTTTGATTTTTCCCGTCAGAAAATAAAACTTATTTTATGGTTATTGACACCCAAAGCTTGTCGCTGGTCAGATCAATATAATTTATAGAGAAGTGTAATCTAATCAGCTTGCATTGCATAAATCGTGTCATTAAAAAAACAGAAGATAAACGAAATGAGTTTTATTTTAAGATTGAAAAATAAAGCTCCTCAAAAGAAATTTATTTTATGACGGCGTCACCTCCAACAAAACTATTTCATAATATTGTCACTATTATCATATGATTGTCACGGGCAATCAAATTATTGTTAAATATTTTTTGGGACATAAACAATTTCTTCACTGTGGGGTGTATTCCTCCACTGAAACTTCTTTGAGCCACAAATTATCTGCAATTATATAAACTCTGTTTTAATTCCACAATTAAGGGTTGTGAACAACCTTTTCACATGAGAGATCAAGACCGCCAACAATTATACCAACCGACATAAACAATTTAAAAACATTGCATAAAGCTTTAACAGTCTTATTTAAAAGCTTATTTTAAAATCCTTTTAAATCTACCCGTTTTTTTTAAATAATTTTTAAAAATTTTGTCACATTTAGTTTTGGTCACAAGATTTTTTAATTGCAAATAAAAATATATTTGGGGGAAAAAAAAAATATTATAATTTTAACACAATACGAGAACATAAAAAAAAAAATAAATTAGAAGACAGAAATATCTCTCTCCGGCTAATGAATGAACAAAGACAATCAGAAGGGTTTGAAATATTTAACACACTTTAATTAATTAAATTTAAATAAAAACTGAAACATGCAATTTCTGATGTGTCACATGCAAAGCGATTAAATGCCAACGAGCCATTTGTAAAGGGTGATTTTTTAAACGTTTGGGTTTTAAAAATAAAAAAAATACAGAAAATTAACAACAGTGAATGAAGGATTTATTTTTAACGATAAGTGAATGCCTGACATTTACTTTTACTTTACTAATTATCTCCGCGGCTACGGCGCACAGTGGGATCGCTTCATACATTTTTGTGCAATAACTAGAAGGCGTGGTCATAGATCACCGAGCCAATACAATAACTAAATTATATTGATAAAAAAAAAATAAATTTCATTAAAATCGTCCACACCCACCGCTCATTCAATCTAAATCGGGGTTTTCGCATAAAATTGTTCCTATTCAAGTCTTGGTATTTGGTGCATACATTCCGCTTAAAGGGCAAAAACGGATTTAAGCCAAAACTGTCATATTCACTTTCAGATTTTTTCGAATTTCATACAAATTATTTGTTCTAAGGTCCATTTCGCTTGTAGTCCAATTTCGTTTAAAAGCCACATTTTTTAGCATGCATTTATAATTCTTTAGGCAAAATGTTCGCTATAGTCCACTCTGTTTTTTGTATTTTTTAATCAACTGGCAACATGTTTTTATTTACCTTTCTGGCAACTATTATTTTAAACTATTTATTTCAATTATACCAATATTTGGTTATATTTTAAATAAACTTTTCTATTGTTTAAAAATAACGGTTTTATTGAAGAAAATAATTTTCATATAGTCCAAAATGTGGATTGTACTAGATTTCAGTTATTATCCATGACAACCTTTAATAAAATAGGTCATGCACTCCGCTCATGATACCATACATAGATAAGAAGTTGTTGATTCTTTGATAGGAATGCATACATTTGCAGTAATATGACTGAACTTATTAGTTTTCATATAAAGTTACTAAAACTGGGAAATTTCCTTCCTTGGTGGATACACGATTAAGTTTTGCTTCAAATTTGGTGTTAAGTTTCAATACACTTACACTTTTTCGCTAATAGTTGTGTGTGTTTCAGTCAGGATTTATACAAAAGTATTGTACGTTTATGAGAACAATAAATTACGCGAAAATACTTTATTCATCATGACCTAATTTATAAAAAATTTTAAATTTATTTTATTTTACCCTACGTCTATACGCGCAATTTGTATTTGTTAACATAAGCAATAACGTCGGCAGAATGACGTTACAGAAATGTTCTATGTTTAATATTATTTTAAGAGTGGAGTAAACGTATGTCTTAACACAAGGCATGAATTTGTATGTAAACAAATACTTACATTTTCTTTGGCAACCAATTTATTTTTAATTATTTTTTTTATTATTTTGATTTTTGGAACTGATAATTGATTTTGACAGCTTGTGTTAAAAGATAATTGCTCAGCAATATATTATAACATTTGTTGCGGAACATGTGTTCAAATACATATTTGTGCAGTCCACACGTTAATATCTAGTGTTGGCAATAGATTTGATAATTGCCAAACAAATTGCTCGTCTAGACTTAGGGTTAGTCAGGTCGAAATGAGCAGGAGAAAAGGTTTTTTCCTAATCACGGTGTGCGGACTCTTTTTATTATATAACTAGTGATATTTCTTATGGTGTTTTCTTTTCTGACAATAATGTTCCATATATGCTACCATTCGTGCGAGTTTTTGTTCCATTCTAAAAATATATGCAAAAATGTGAGAAGTTGTCGTTTTCCTTTCTAAACATGTTGCAACAATAAATGGCAAATTTGTTCCATTTCTTACCCGCAGTTATAACTGAGTGTGAGATAATACCCTTTTTTGCATTTGCGTAAAGTACTTTTTTATGCAAGCAAGTATTTTTTTATTAAGGCTTCTTGTGTTTGCGTACAATTTGCGTTATATTGTGATTTTTAGTTATATTGTGATGGATATAAAAACTTTTTGTTTTTCGTTTGTTTTACTTTAATTAAATAATTATATTTTTTTTTTTCTCGCAAAATTTTTAACAACAGCTGACTTTAATTATTGAAAATCAGTGCTGTTAACGCTTATTGGAATTGTAAGAAAATGTAATGTTTAAAATTGCTACAAGCGTGGTGAATATCGCTTTTAGTACAAACTTTGCATTCAATATTTAACACGCTAAATACACATTAGTGTTGAGTGTAAAACGTAGCTATTATTTTGTTCCATTGTAATTTAGAAAAATGTATCACTTTTTAAGGGTTCGTGTAACCTAATAAATATATTACACAACTATAATGCATCATAATTTTTTAGAAAAGAAAACACCATTAGACCTCTGCACCTGACTCAAAAAATACTCGTTGGCGGCTCGAATCCGGCTGTTAGCCGATAGATTATGTAAAAATTAAATGAGCATTTGTGTGTACATATTTGTATGTGTTTATATCAGTGTTGCAAAATTGAAATTTTGAAATGGTACTGAACTTCAACTAAAAGAGTAATTTTCCCATCAAAAAGTAATTTTTGTTAAAAAAAAACCACAACATTTAAAGCAGTGATGTCAATTATGATTGTGTTGGTGAGATTACTCTTATCTCTTACATGCCCAGCGGGCGAAATATGCGGTTGCGAGGCCTATTGCGAGGCCTTATTAAAGACCTTTTCTAAGAGTCGTCTATGTTCGATTAAATTGTTGGGAATCAGGTAAGGTATTAAAACTTACAAAACATTTTCATGAAAGGGCGATGCAAACACCAGGGCCAGCATTATGCGAGGAAATATAGTTCATGCTTTCCATTCATTTTTCATCAGACCATTTAAAGTTAACTTACATTTATTGCTATGAAGACTTAAAAGCAATAAATAATAATACAATTATCGAAAAATGTTGAGTTATGGACAGACACAATCAATTATTATTTAAATAAATTTAATTTGGAACCTCAGAAACTTTGCTTATTTTTTGGAAAAATTGCGCAGTTCACAATATTTGAAGTCTTTTTACAACCTAATACAATTCTTTCCAATATTTTTCGTTTTTTGCTCAACATACCTTTGCGAATTCTAACAATGAAAATTCATTTGCTCATACTAATGCAAATATTAAGTTTAAAAATACTCTGTAAGTATTTACCACCATTATAAAAAGAAAAGATTTAACTAGCCTAGAATAAATACTTTTATTTACCAATAAAATCTTCTAAATTTATATTGCAGTTTCGTAACAACAAAACATTTTTTAGGTTTGCGGATGTTAATTTATTGCGTTGTTTTGAGCAAATGTATTTCAAATCGGAAAATATTTGTTCGCAAAGATATGTTGAGGAGAAAAGCGACAAACATTTGAAGGAATAAATACCATAAAGTAGTAAGGTTTACTCTTTAGACTCGGTCATATAATTGTAGCATAAAAAAGTAAGCAATAAAAATAGTGCGAAACAATAAAGTTTCATTAATACATCAATAAAACACATCTTCTTACCCAAAAATTTTACCTGCTGTCACATTTGCTTTTATGTGTATAGGTTTACACATAAATTGTAGCAAAACAAGACTTTTTTAACTTGTTTTTTAAATATTTTTACCTACTTAAGAAAAGAGTTTAAAAAAAAAACCCACCGACGCGATTGGTACAGAAACAAAAATATTTTTACAATCACAAAATACCAACAAATTCTTGTGGCTTTTTCTTTTCTTAATAATTTCTGCATTTAGGTACGTCTTTTTAACGAAAGAAAAAGGGACCCTTTTACAGGCATCAAAGAATTTTTTTCACGAACAAAACACATATCGTTAGCTTAAATGCAAAACAATTATTTTGAAAATTTGAAATTTTTGTTGGGTAGGATTCACTTTACATATATATTTTTATAAAATTTTAAAATTCTATCTTAAAAAATAACCACAATTGTGCAAAGAAATGGAAATCCCTGTTTTAAAATCATTGTACAATGTCAAAAACAGAAATAAAACAAAACAAAAACATAGATAATAAATAAAATAAAAAAGATAATAAAACAAAAAAAAAAGATGTACATACATACAGTTATTGTATATTTATTTATATACATAAATATATTTAGAGGCCTCAAAACAGGCCTTGCAATATTTGCGATATTTCCCGCTGAATGAGAGTGTTTCTCAGTAAACAATTATATTTTACGCTCGCAAAATAAAAGAGCGTAAGCGTACATGTGAATTAATTTGCACAATTGTGCAAGGCGCTGACATCCCTGATTTAAAGCAAAACAACATAGTACAGTGTTGCAAACACATTTCACAATACATAGCTTTTCTGATTCCGATTCTTACCAATATATTGTGTCACCCATTGGCGATATAATTGAACAGTTACATACATATATTGAAAGTGCAAGAGCCGTTTAAGGTACGTTTTTTTCAGTATTAAAAAAAAAAATATTTGAAATAGTTCATATAAATATGAATAAGAAAATAAATTAAAAATTTTATTTTTTTTAAAATAAATTTATGTTTGTATTTTAACTTTTGCAAAGTTACATAATTCAGACTTTTACATATGTACTTAGAACTTAGTTCTAAAAAAAGTTTAAAACAATAATGTTTAAAAATAAAGATTTTAATTCAGTGTTTTAAGATAAAGCAAATTTAGTTTAAGAAATCATAAGAAATATTATAACTACAACAGCAACTACCAGTTGATTTTAATAGATCTTTAGTTTTTATCAAACTTGAAACAGTTTCTATATGCACCCGATTTCTTCCTTTGCTTTTAACATAATTTTGCATTTGAAAATGTGCGTTCAATTGATGCTCAGATATGTGTTTTTCTTTATCGTTTGTAAATAACATTAATAACAACAGTATTATGCTATTGGTTTTTCCGGAAACAATATTTTCTGGATTGAAGCTGATTGTCACTTTTAAGGTTTTATGTTCAAACCCAAACTTTGTTGTAATAACAAATATCCCATTCTGGAAAGCAAAATATGAATCCTGCCGTCCACGCTTTGTTTTCAATATTTACGTCGCTTATTATTTTTAAAATACAACAACCTAAGCATGCTATCGAAATGATCACATCACCTTAAAAAAGCTCAAAGGATAAAAAAAAGTACTGAAAACAACGTGGGGGTACTGCGGTATATTAAATATAAAAAAGTACTGGAAAAAGTACCAAAGTACTGAATTTTTCAACACTGGTTTATATTAACAAATACAATTTTAGCGATTTTTCTTACTCTTATTCACTACTCTTAACTCATTTTCGAATATGCCGTTATTTAAAAAAATTTTATGAAATTTCGTGCTTTGTAAACAAGAATTGACAGTATTAGGCGGCAAACATTATTTGAGTTGCACTTTTTAAGGATAGTCAAACAACAAAGAATGTGGTAAGGTGTTAAAAAAAGAATAAAAATTCTTTACAAAGTAATCGGTGGCTTAGCTGGAGCCGATTTTTAGCTGAAGAATTGTCGGCAGCTACAAATATTTTTATCGGCGCCTGGCTTAGCCGGCTGTTAGCCGCTTCGGCGCAGGTCTCTCTGCTGTGCTTTGAACAACGAAAAATATTTGATAAAACTTACGAAAAGCAATAAAAAGACGTTTTATATATAACAACTAGCTTAACCCGGTGCGCTTCGCAACACTGCTTTAACCACTTTATCGATTGAGAGATATTTAATATATGCATCCTATGGAAGGTATTTCTCCCCTGCGCCTACCCGCTTAATTTTTATTTTTAAAAGTGTAGTATACCATAAGAGTGACTTCTACAAAGTCTGAACATTCTAACTTTAACAGTTTTTCGGATATCCGATATTAAGCATTGGCGTCCTATAGGGCGTAACGCTTCCCCCGCTGCTATTTTATTTCAATTTTGGGGCTCAGAGGATCCTACTACCAAAAGTTCAACAAAATGCTTGCAGCGACTCTTATTAATATTTCTATCTATGAGGGGAACTGCTCCTCCACTGTCTACCCCGCCCATTACTATATTGAAATTTAAAGTTTGCCATAATAGTGTTTTAACTACGTTTGAAGACTCGCCCTTTAATAGTTCTTCAGTTGAGCGATATTTAATATATGCATCCTATGAGAGGTATTTCCCCCCTGCGCCTACCCGCTCTATTTTTATTTTCAATAGTGTAGTATACCATATGAGTGACTTTTACAAAGTTTGAACATTCTCACTATAACAGTTCTTAAGATATGCGTTATTAAACATTGGCGTCCTATGGTGGGTACCACTACCCCCGCCGCTATTTTGTTTTAATTTTGGGGCTCAGAAGATCCTACTACCACAAGTTCAACAAAATGCGTGCAGTGGCTCTTATTAATATTTCTATATATGAGGGGTACTGCTCCTCCCCCGTCTACCCCGCCCATTTGTAAATTGAAATTTATAGTTTACTATAATAGTAGCTTTAACCACTTTTGAAGACTCTCCCTTTAATAGTTCTTCAGTTGAGCGATATTTAATATATGCATCCTATGGGAGGTATTCCCCCCCCTGCGCCTACCCGCTTTATTGTTATTTTCAAAAGTGTTGTATACCATAAGAGTGACTTCTAGAAAGTTTGAACATTCTCACTATTACAGTTCTTTAGATATGCGATGTTAAACATTGGGGTCCTATGGGGGATTCCACTTCCCCCGCTGCTATTTTATTTTAATTTTGGGGCTCAGAAGATCTTACTTCCAAAAGTTCTGCATAATGCGTGCAGCGGATCTTAATATATGCGATAATTAATATTGGCATATTATGGGGGATACCAATTCCCCTGCCCCTATCGAAAAAATAAGTAGCCTATTTTATTTTTAGGGCTCACGTGATGTTACTGTAAAAATTTCAGGAAAATCGGTTCAGTAGTTTCGGAGTCTATAAGCCAACAAACAAACAAACACACAAACATACAAACATTTTTCATTTTTATATATATAGATAGCTTAACCCGGTGCGCTTCGCTACACTGCTTTAACCACTTCTTCAGTTGAGAGATATTTAATATATGCATCCTATGGAATGTTTTTTCCCCTGCGCATTCCCGCTTTATTTTTATTTTCAAAAGTGTAGTATACCATAGGAGTGACTTCTACTAAGTTTGAACATTCTTACTTTCACAGTTCTTAAGATATGCGATATTTAACATTGGCGTCCTATGGGGGTTTCAATTTTGGGGCTCAGATGATCCTACTACCAAAAGTTCAACAAATTGCTTGCAGCGGCTCTTATTAATAATGCTATCTATGAGTGGTACTGCTCCTCCTCTGGCTACCCCGCCCATTTCTATATTGACATTTATAGTTTACCATAATAGAAGCTTTAACCACGTTTGAAGACTCTGCCTTCAATAGTTCTTAAGTTGAGCGATATTGAATATATGCATCCTATGGAAGATATTTCCCCCTGCGCATACCCGCTTTATTTCTGTTTTCAAAAGTGTAGTATACCATAACTGTGACTTCTACAAAGTTTGAACATTCTCACTATAACAGTTTTTAAGATATCCGATATTAAACATTGGCGTCCTATGGGGGTTAACACTTCCCCCGCTGCTATTTTGCTTCAATTTTGGGGCTCAGAAGATCCTACTACCAAAAGTTCAACAAATTGCTTGCAGCGACTCTTCATTACATTTCTATCTATGAGGGGAACTGCTCCTCCTCTGTCTACCCCGCCCATTACTATATTGAAATTTAAAGTTTGCCATAATAGTAGTTTTAACTACGTTTGAAGACCCTCCCTTTAATAGTTCTTCAGTTGAGCGATATTTAATGTATGGATCCTATGGGAGGTATTTCCCCCCCTGCGCCTATCCGCTTTATTTTTATTTTCAATAGTGTAGTATACCATATGAGTGACTTCTACAAAGTTTGAACATTCTCACTATAACAGTTCTTAAGATATGCGATATTAAACATTGGCGTCCTATGGGGAAAACCACTTCCCCCACTGCTACTTTATTTCAATTTTGGGACTCAGAAGATCCTACTACCAAAATTTCAACAAAATGCGTGCAGTGGCTCTTATAAATATTTCTATCTATGAGGGGTACTGCTCCTCCCCTGTCTCTCCCGCCCATTTTTATATTGAAAATTTATAGTTTACTATAATAGTAGCTTAAACCACGTTTGAAGACTCTCCCTTTAATAGTTCTTCAGTTGAGCGATATTTAATGTATGCATCCTATGGGAGGTATTTCCCCCCCTGCGCCTACCTGCTTAATTTTTATTTTCAAAAGTGTAGTATACCATAAGAGTGACTTCTAGAAAGTTTGAACATTCTCACTATAACAGTTCTTAAGATATGCGGTGTTAAACATTGGCGTCCTATGGGGGATTCAAATACCCCCGCTGCTATTTTATTTCAATTTCGGGGCTCAGAAGATCCTACTACAAAAAGTACAGCAAAATGCGTCCAGCGGCTCTTAAGATATGCGATAATAAATATTGGCATCCTATGGGGGGTACCAATTCCCCTGCCCCTATCGAAAAAATAAGTAGCCTATTTTATTTTTAGGGCTCACGTGATGTTACTGTAAAAATTTCAGGAAAATCGGTTCAGTAGTTTCGGAGTCTATAAGCCAACAAACAAACAAACAAACACACATACAAACATTTTTCATTTTTATATATATAGATTAAGAAAAATAAATTGTACTTTTTTTTGATATTGTGTCCTTTAATAATCGAAGTACTTTAATTGCAAAGAAAAAGGTGGCAGCCCTAGTTACAATTATAGGCAAGAAAACAGCTGATTGTAATTATTGTGAGAAAATTTTTTCTCTTGTCTTTAAAAATGTATTTTTTTTTTGATCACATCTCGAAAGTAAATGTCTTAAAAACTGTCAATTTTGACAAGCGGTATACATATGCTTGTAAAAAAGTAAAGAAAAACTTGAATGTGCTACTGCAGTGTTAATTGTACTTAATAAGCCATTGGTGTACCCAAGGAAGACTCATTTGGGAATTTAGACATTCTGCTCTATAAATTGTCTGCATAAAAAACAAAAACAGTTTAACGCACACATGTACAAATTTTGGGTCATATACACGAAATTTTACGTCTGGGTTCCAACTAGGGGTAATCAGCTGACAAACATATGGGCCAACGAGGTTACCTTGTGTACATATACCGTGGGTGTACCATTGTACTTTTCGAGTTGTCAAACCTGGAAACAGCACATAAATAGTACCAAAAAAAAAAAAAAAAATACAATTGTACCAATTTTGCTATCCCTGATATGCTATATTTCATTAAAATGATTAGGAACCGCTTTGAAAAGGCTTTTTTAACATCTTAAACTCGATCTAAAGTAAGTTTTGAATTTTTTGCTTTTACAAAAGCGTTTAGTAAATAAATTTCTTTATGGCATTTAATAAATTCATTACTAAGATCTTCACCTTAAATCGAAACCAATCTCTATTAAGAATTATATATAAAATTTTTTTTTGAAAGTTAACTACCAAATGATAAAAAAGTTATTTGCTAATTCTAAAATCATATGGTTTTTTTTTCATATTCTTTATGCATTTTTTTTTTGCTCCAAGTCAATAAATTGTTGTTATGTTCAATAATAACAGCCTGACCCACGATATCAACCGCTATCGTTCGCTTACATTTTCAACGACAAACAGCTGATTTGCGCCCCACAAAAAGTTTTCAGCGCGACAAATCGATCGACAATGCAAGCGAACGATAACGCAACAGCTTTCATAAAAATTAGAAGCCCTCTTAGTCCGAGTTTAGACGGGCAAACATTTGGAAGGAAAACATCTGAAATTCTCGTTTGTTTTTCCATTCGCGGTCACACAGAAGAACATGCTGCCGGAAACATTCTGTTTTTTTGTTGTTTTTTTTTTCTCAAAAAGCAAAGTATGTATATGTCAACAAAGAAAATGAGAACAAAGCGTGTTGCCGAGTACCGTACACAAAAACCATTCTCTCTTCCAAACAAATTGTTTCCCTTCCAAATGTTTAACTGTCTAAATAAGAGCGGCAAGCTTTTTCATTTTCACACAATTTATACGAAACAAACCTTAAGAACGCGAATTTAACACCAACTGGAAAATCTTATTTTTTTGGTCGTTTTATTTTATTGAAAATATATTTGTAAAAGGATTTTCATGTTTAAAAAACGCTTGCCGCTCTTATGCAGTCACAAATGTCAAAATCAGTCACTTTTGTTGTGGTTGCTGACAGAGGCATTCTGTTAAAATATTAAGCGACATTTTTCTTTACCAACCAACACTAAACATTTTTTTTTTTAATTATATTTTTTTTTTTAAAAAACACCACTAAGTGCTGGTTCACACACGTCAAGTTTGACTCTTCAAGTCTTGATCTTTTAGGAGAGAAGGGAAAAGAGAATGTCATTTATTTTCCCCTCTCTCCTAAAAACTCAAGACTTGACGAGTCAAACTTGACGTGTGTGAACCGGCACTAATTCAATTTATAGTTTTATAAAATATTTTTCTCAAAATTCTATTCTATATTATTTGTTTACTGCATTGTCTGCAGCACAGAGTTGCCCATTTTTATTTTCAAACTAGCGTTGTATATGTGAAATTGTTGATGTTGCAATACTGTCATCTGATCTTTAATAAATTTAATACGTTAGAAACTTAAAACCTGCCGACCGACAAGCCTGTAGTTAGTGGGTCGCTTATGAGAACGATTATGAGTGACTTGTTGTCACCCCCTTAAGTTGTCGATCGACATCGTGGGCCAGGCTTTAAATATTGAGTGCCCCATTAGGCTAGCTGGTAGTGACCTAGTTGCGGGTTTGATTCCCGCCAGAGACTCTGACTTCTTTCCTGCAGACAAGCGAAGAGCTTTGCTGGATTAGCTTAGGAAATTATAAAAAAAAGAGAGAGTGCTATATTCGGCTATGCCGAATCTTATATATCCTTCACCATGATGAGATAAGAACAAAAAGTTTTATACATAAATAACGTTCTTTAAATAGGTACAAATAAATATTTATTGAGCCACGCCAACTTTTCATTTCGTCATGCCGAAGAATATAAAAAAACAAAAAATTTATATATGTACCTAAGCCCGTTTCCCCATTTGCCAAAGTTGATGTTTGAAATTCGGTTTTATAATCTTAAAATCGTTTTTTAGAACATAAAAGAATTACATAAAAAAATGAAAAAAAAAATCTTTTTGGCAATATCATCAGTCTCAGGAGAGAACTTAACAACTCGGCTACGAATGATTTTACTTAAGAAGCTTTAAATTAAAATATATTGAGTCTATGAGTTTGTTTCTTTATTTGAGCGGCATATCATATACATGCATTAATGTGTATGTGTATGCGTAAAATTAAACACATTACAAATAAAATCCACCACTTGTAGTGAAGGGTATAAAAAAAAACAAAAAAAAACCACATTACCAACACTGCATTACCATACCCACTGTATGACCGTAGAAACCAAAATTGAATTGGTTTGTATGGTATGTTTATGTCGTCTTTGGTAATACAGTGTTGGTATGATAATGACACGTCCAATTGGACCTTTAAAGGAAAAAATTTTAGGCAGTCGTGGTTTTTTAATCATATCTCAGCCATTTGTGGATCGATCTTGCTGAATTTCAATAGCAAACAATTCCGGACCATGTGTGACATAAATGTATCATAACCTGGCCCCCATCATATATGGGGCCTTCGGAAAACCCATTTCAACGGACAGAGGGACATCGTTAAAACAACTTCGCTCCTCATAAGGACCCAGAATATTTATACTTTATAGGGTCTAACATCATTATTATAGAAATTACAAACGGAATGACAAACTTATATATATCCTTTATATATACCCTTTTCAAAAATGTTATGACAAGTTTCTTGACTTTTACCAGAAATGTAAAGTTTTCATCACGTTCCAAAAATTTCCGAAAAATATTTTATTTGTTTAATCGAAAGGGCTACATATATTTTCCCTTGAAAATTATAAACATTTTATTTTTAAGGGGCTTATAGATTGGGCATATCTTCTTAACGGCTTATAATATTTTTTTTTTTCAAGTTTACTGCTCTATTTGCTATTTAAATGGCAATTCGAATCTTTTTTTTTACACTGAAAAATTAAATGGCAAAAAAATCACCCTGTACGTTTTTTGTTTGTAGAGAAAATTTCTTTATGTTACCAACTTAAACAATTTTCATTAATTAAATATTATTTTTGTCTGTTTCATTTCAGGTAAGCTAAGATATACATTCAATCAATTAAATGTTAATCAAAATAGTTAAAGCGGTGAGTGAATTAAGAAAAACGGCTTATAAAGGGAAAATGTTGTAAAATAATTTAATGTGAAAAAAAATTGTTTGTATTTGAACTTTATATAAAAGATTAATATAAAAAAAGTGTTACACCTCGTTTTCGCTTAATTAAGGGAACCGCTGTGAACTGTAATCTAATCATTGAATTGTATAAAAAAAATATATTTATATTCAGTGAAACTTACGTACCTTTATAATTAAGGTGTAATTAACATAAGCAACTATCAAATCTTTATTGTTATTAACCCCGATCCCTGATGCAATTACATATAAGGAAATAAGAGAATATTGATTTTTAAATTACTAACACTGATTTAGCAAAGATAACGTAAATAGTTAGAGTTTCTATTATAAAATGTCATTTGCTTGCATTAATTTGAATTTTTTGTTGTTGAAGAAGTAGACTCATTAGCGGACAGACATCAACCCCAATTGTCAAATTTCGTAAGTATGAGAGCCAAAATATGTGAATGTGTGCGTTTAACTGTTTTTGTTTTATAGGGTATTTTTGTAATGCTCTCCTAAATGAGACTACCATGCGTAAGTTTACCTTGGTACAGTGACGTCCAAATTTTAAATTGTGATTGTATTGCTTTTTATTAGTATTAGTGAATAAAGAGACAAATATTCTTAATAAAAATACAAAAAATATGTAAGCATCCGCCGCATGTGCACTCGTCGCTTGGTAATCAACGACTGAATTGTGTACTCTCGTGGACTAAATGAAAGAGCGTAATGCTGGGTACACACCAGTGTTGCAAAATTGAAATTTTGAAATAGTACTGAACTTCAACTTAAAGAGTATTTTTCCCACCAAATGGTACTTTTTGTTAAAAAAACAATAATTTATGAAAATAAGAGGAACAAAAAATATTTTATTAAAATTCATTTATCTAAGTAAATAATAATTCTGTTATACATAAGCGTCAAGCGCCCCATCCATTTCCAATATTATTGTATATGTTATTCGTCATATTATTTCTATATGGCCCCATATTATTCAATAAGTGGCACAATGGTTTCCATTAAAATATGGCGCAACCCCATTTAAAAAAAAAACACAAACTATAAAGCAAAACAACATAGTACATTGTTGCAAACTCATTTCACAGTATATTGCACTTCTTTTCTGATTTTGATTCTTGCCAATTTATTCAGCCTTATTGTGTTTGGCGTATTAAAATACGCCTACGACAGTTTGGTAATAGATTAAGGGGAAAAAGTTCACGTTCTCTTTAATCTATTACCAAACAGTCGTAGGCGTATTTTAAATACGCCAAACACAATAAGGGTGATTGTGCCACCTTCGAATATAGCCCATTGGCGATAAAATTGAACAGTTAGGTACTGCCTATTTGTAGAACGCGAGCGCAAAAGTGACTCGTTCAAAGTTTGTTTTTGTTTTAAATGTAAGTTAAGCGAATCACTTTTGTGCTCGCGTTCTACAAACAGGCAGTTATTTTGCAAGTGTATGAGCCGCTTAAGGTACGTTTTTTTCAGTATTTTCTAAAAAAATATTTGAAATAGTTCATATATTTATGAATAAGTAAATAAGTTAAAGATTTTATTTCTTATTTTATTATTTTACATATTGTAACTACAACAGCAACTACCAGTTGATTTTAATAGATATTTAGTTTTAATCAAACTTCAAACAGTTTCTACATGTAATCGATTTCATCCTTTGCTTTTTACATCATTTTGCATTTGAAAATGTGCGTTCAATTGATGCTTAGAAATGTGGTATCGATAAAATACCAAAAGAAATATATGAAATGTCAGAAAACATTAGCTTCGTTCTTAATATTGGATATATTTTTCCAAGAAATTTAAATATATTCAGTTCTGAAATGCTTTATTTTTGAAAGATCCGCTACAACACGGAATTGAGAATTAATATTAAGTATTATACAATAATATTTTTGGATTGAAGCTGATTATCACTTTTAAGGTTTTATGTTCAAAACAAAATTTAGTTTAGCACATTGTCGAATAAAACGATTTCCCAGTTTCTTTTACTAAATAAATCATTTCCTGTATATTGCATGTTTCTATAAATATGGTTTTCATTTTAATTTTCCACTAACATATTATCCAATGCATCCGTTTTTATTAATTTTCTTGCCACTTGTAAGAACAAATATCGTATTCTGGAAAGCAAAATATGAATCCTGGCGTCCACGCTTTGCATTTCAGTATAAACGTCGTTAATCATTTTTAAAATACAACATTATAAATTTTGCAACAAATATATTATAACCTAAGCCTGCTATCGAAATGGTCACATCCAGGGATGATAAATGAGAAAGCCAATATCGTACCAACGAGCTTTTGAAATTGTACTTTTTCGGTCCCAATAGTACTAAATCTTTTTTTTATTTTTAAAAACAAATATTAAATACAACAAAAGGTACTTAAAATTTATTTGTTCATTAATTACACTGGTTTACAGCCAAAAAATACCAAGAACGTCACATGCCTAGATAAGTTAATTGGGACCTCCTGAACACGAAAACCGCTGTAATTTTTTTTTCCTAAGTACCGTTTTTTAGAAAACGGTACTTTTATGTTTTTCGGTATATGGTCCCACTCAAACCCTTGTGGAGCCCAACCAAAAAGTCCGATCGAAATAAATTTCATATCGTTGGAAAGGTAATTGAATGCCTGATAAGCTGAAAATTTTTATCTGATAAGAAATGGTTTAAAAGTTGCCTATTTTTACGTTTTTTTCAAAATTTTTCATTTTTATTTCATTTTTTTTTTCTACGTTATATTAAATATCTGGAATGCTTTATTTTTTAGCCAAATAGTTTATTTAATTACCAAAATAAAGTTTGTATTAAGGATTTTGTGGAACGACAATATTTTCATACTCAACAAATGCAAAAAAAAAAAAAAATCATGAATAAAATTGCTACGATAACTAGCACATGAAAGATCTGAAATGTTTTATTTTTTAACCAAATAGTATATTTAATTACCAACATTTTAAGCGTGATTTGAATAAAATCGGATGAAAAATAAAGTTCTTATTAAGGATTTGGGGAACGACAATATTTTCATCCATTACTCAGCCATTTCTTATCAGATAAAAATTTTCAGCATATCGACGGAAAAAGCATTGAATTACCTTTCCAACGATATGCCATTTATTTCGATTGGACTGGCTCCACAAGGGTTTGAGTGGGACCATACACCGAAAAACACAAAAGTACCGTTATCTAAAAAACGGTACCTAGGGGAAAAAAATTACAGCGGTTTTCGTGTTTAGGAGGTCCCAATTAACTTATCTAGGCATGTGGCGTTCTTGGTACTTTTGCAAATTAAAAATTTGTAAAGCAGTGTTATACATAATAATAAGGTGGGTAAAATTTTTTCGCGTCAAAAGCACATCGCGATTCTTGTTCTATAAGTCATTCCAAGAAGCTTTGCCAAAGAAACCATAGGTCAAAAATAAATTTCGAGCCCCGGGTTTTTCAAAATAGTAAGATTTTTCAAAATATTCCAGAAAAGAGGCAAACAAATTGTATTTGATCTAGCCAGACCTGTATCATGCGGTTTTTAGAGTCGAGAAATCCATTAATTTTTTTTATTGCCGCCAGAGAACGTTTTCATACACTTTTTAGAATTTATCGTCTTTTTTTGTGGAAAATTCACGAATATTTCTCAAAATGCAATCTCGAATTTTAAACGAAAGCGTTTTAAGCGTTCTAAAAATATGTTTATACGAATTGCATTTTCAAATTTATTGTGTTTACAATTTTCAATTTGTACTGCAGAAACAGAAAAGGAGAAGAAAGTCCGAATATAATAAAATTTAATTTAGCGCTTGTAAAATCTTCTTAAAAATAATTCGGAGTAAGTAATCGAGTGGGCTCCCACTATTCCGAAATTCTGTTGATTTCTTCTTGACGTGACAACCAACTTGTTGAAGAATATTTTAAAATATAATTGAGAGCAATTCGTCTCTTCTACTATGTAGAACTTTTGCAGATGTGGTTTCCTATATCTTTTACAAACTTGTAAATATCATTTGAAAACGCACCCTTATATGCTGCCACTGATACTTAACTTAGAATGTGGCATAAGCTATCGTTCAATAAACAAGTGCAAAAATCTATTCACAGTAGCGAAGTTTTGTTTGGTGCAAATGGTCTTGTAAAAGAGCAAATGCGAAATATCATAGCTGTTTTGTTAAATCCAACAATTAATTCATTTGACAGTAAATACGAATGGCCATTGTATATCAATTATAAATATGTAGGTTTGAAATTTGGAAATAGTACCAAATGAGTCACGGGAGTACCAGCGTACTTTTTAGTTTTGAATTGTACCAAAAAGTTAAAAAGCTCTCGGGATAAAAAGTACTAAAAACTACGCGGGGGTACTGCGGTATTTTTAATATGAAAAAGTACTGAAAAAAGTACCAAAGTACTGAGTTTTTCAACACTGGTACACACTATGCAACGCGTTTACGCAATCTAGTGAATTAAATTAATTTTCATTCATTCTAGATTGCATAAACATCAAAACGCTTTGATATTTTGAGGTTGCATTGAAACAGATTGCATGTAGGTTGCATTGTGTGTACCCAGCATAAGAATGAGTGTGAAGAATGTGTGTGAATTCATTTCCACAATTGTGGTATGGGCTGGACACCAATGCCTTGGTATGAAATACAGGTACCTTTTCCAAAGAAAACTTCCTGGGAATTAAGGTTTAGTTGTAATAAAAAACTTTTCTTAGAAAACCTGTAGGAATAAGTGAAATTTTTCTTTTACAAACTTACTGACATTTTGGGAAACTTTTCTTTAAGAAACTTGCTTAGTATGTTATCTATAGAAAGCTTGCTAAGTGTTACGGCAACTTTTCTGTAGAAAACTTTCAAAGAATTCGGGAAATCTTTTAATAAAAAACCTTTTTAAATTACATTTATAATAAAGTTTGCTAAGATTAGGGCAAACTTTTTTGCAAACGAATTGCTTAGGTTGGTTAATTGGTTAACGTGGTAGCACTAGGCGTGCAGAGTCAATAGTTCCTGCGTTTCGAAACCACACAAATCGTCAAAAGTAGGAAACCCGGATCAAGCGTGATACCAGGGTAACACTAAGCCAGCACGTTGGGTTGGGATATTTTACCTAGTTACCGAGTTTCACTTGCGATATCTCAGAGAGCCCTTGTAGAAGGTAATACCCAAATAATCCATGTCGTGTTGAATTAAAGTTGCGGAGAATTCAAGTATCTTTAAAACAAAATTTGTCAAGGCCTTAGCCAATTTAAGCTTGCTGAGAATTTGGGAAACCGTTCTACAAAAAACTGGCAAAGAATTGAGGAAATCTTTCTTAAGAAAACCTGAAGAAAATTCATGATTCATCTTCACTAAAAACAAGCTCAGAATTCAGCCAATTCTTTTTTAGTAGTTTTTCTATAGAAAACTTGCTAAGAATAAGAAAAAATATTTTTATAAAAAACTTGATAAAAAAAATCTGTAAATATTTTTAACGGAAAACTCTTTTAAATTTCTGGCAATTTTTCTGTAGAATACTTGACCAGAATTCGGGCAATTATTCTGTAGAAAACTTAATGAGAATTCGGTCATCTTTTCTTGAAATACTTTGTAATATTAAAAATCTTTCAAAAATTTCTAAAAAACGGTTTATTCTTCTTCTATGGAAAACTTAACGGGATTTTGGGCAAACTTTTTTTTATCGAAAAGCTGCTAAGAATTTAGGCAACTTTTCAGTATAAAACTAGATAAACACACAGAAAACTTTCTAAGAAAAAGGCAAATTTCTCAAAGAAATAATTGCTGAGATTTTAACGACACGGGTAACTTTTTTATCGAAAACTTTCTAAGCATAATTTTAATTTTCACAATAGAAAACTTGCTGAAATTTAAGGCAGCTTTTTCTATGCAAAACATTCGAGAAACTTTTCTATAAAAACTCGCTAAGAATTCGGGCAGTTTTTTTACTAGAAAACATACTGGAAATTTCAAAAAATGTTCTATACAAAACTTGCGGAGAGTTATGGCAACTTTTTTGTAACCAGCTTTGCCGAAAGTTCGGAAAATATTTCTATAGAAAATGTACTGAGAAATCGAGCAACTTTTCCATGGATCGGTCCCTTAAAACTGGCTTAAAGCCCGCCTAGCTTAAAATCTGTGTTTTCGTACAGATTTGTAATCTTTTAATTTCAATTTTCGCCTTATTTGAAACGGTATGCTATCAAGTCATATTGTCATAATATCCTACGCTGAAAAGAAAAATCAATCCATCTGTACTTAAATCAAGTCAAAGTGGTCTCGATACCACGGTGACTACGGATTTCCTTAAGTCAACTAGAGAATGCTTGATGCAAGTATGGATTATACATGAGCCTCGTACTTAAAATAATTCGAAAATGGGATTGACTTAAGTAAAAGTGAGATAGAAACATCTCAAAACTTGCTTGATTCAAGAATTTCTAAGCTGGTTTAGTTCTGAACTCGCACTTGAAATAATCCGAAGGTGAGATTTTATTTATAATCTAAACACTTACCCCAGAGAAGCAAAGAGATCGAGAGAATAATATTATTTACTTACTTGGTACACATGTTTGTTTCACCTTTGTTGTATAACCCCCTCCCCCTCCCCCTCCCCCTCCCCCTCCCTTTTGTTAACAGGTATGGGTTTGTAACCATTCCACTTTAACAATTTTATTTAATTAACTAAATAATTTTTGCAAATAGAATTCGGGAATTTTTGCTTCTTATTTTAGTTTGTTTTTTAGTACGTTTACTTTTAGTGGTGTTGTTGTTGTTTCTACACAGAACAAGCAAATCGGGGGGGGGGGGGGGGGTGCTTTAATACCATGGTAGATGAGGCCATGATGGCTTTATCTCTCATTCAATAGGGAGAGCACCCCCCGCAAATCGTGTTTTACGAACTTTCGTAGTGTTTTTGTTGTTTTTACAACTAACTTTCACAAACACATTAGTATGCACATATATTGGTTTTCGCTTGGATGACTTAAGGTACTCTTAGTCTTATTCATACTTTAATTTTTAGTGCGACTCGTACTAAAAGTAAGTAGAAAAAACTTTAATTTAGTACGAGATATTTCATTCCGTGCAATATTGTTCAATAGTTAAAAAAATGGTTCTGTTTTTGAAGCAAAAAGGTTCTAAAATATTCAGGAAAATCGATCGATTTCCATACGATCGTGCTTAGCAGGTTTTATGAATTTTAAGCGATTTTAAAATCCATTCATGAATTATAATCTTAAATTTTTGTTCAAAATACATACATATATGTATAATATAAAATTGGAAAGAATCTAGACAGGAAGAAAGAGGAAAATGTATTACCAAAGAATTTTTTAATCGTTGTGTTTTCAAGACTGTTTTACATCACATACCTGAATTACACTTTTTATGCTGTGTTAATGTTTTGTCATAAATATACAGTAGAAATATAAATTATGAGGGGTTGCTCACAGCAGTCATATTTTTTCGTGTTATAATTTAAGACATATGACTTTATGACTACCGTCAAAAATTTGCTAATAATAAATCATATAAATTTTAAAGTTTTTTTCCTTTTCTTTTTTAAAAAAATGGAATTTCTCATACAATCTATATGAACTAGACAAATTTCCGAAACAATTTTTCAATTTATGTGGCCATATTTTAAAAAAGGGATCAAATTATATGACCGTTAATAAAAATTTTGCATTTAAATAAAAATTATTTTTAAATGGAATTTTTTTGTTTTATTGTTTATCTAATTAATTTAATGTATTTTAAAATAACTTAAGCAGAACACATGTTTGTCAGTTTTACCTCAAAAGATTTTTAAACTAAAATTTAGAAAAAGAAAAAATAAAAGCATTCATCCACTTGAAATAATAAGAAAATATTTTTATATTTGTTGGTTTTTAATTTTAGGTGTTGCTAATTTTTATTAGTTGGACTTTATACAACAACAACAATAAAAAAATATTGAAATTTTTTTGAATGAATTTCTTTAACAAACGCACAATTTATTTGGCTACGCTAAGCGGTCTAATTCTATTCCTAAATAAAAATTTCAAAATTATTCAAAAATCTTGTTTTATTTTAATAAATATTTTAAGTAGATTTTTATTTTTACTTGGGAGGTTTGCTTTGTTTAATTAAAACATCAATTAAATATTTTAAATTTTTTTTTATGTTTGGAATTTAATTGTAAAAGCCACATGTTTTTTTTTTTTAAATTATTGAGACATTTTATTTGTTTTGGGTGTAATTTTAATTTTTTAATTCGTATTTACATTGATTTTGTTTGTTTTATAGCAATTTTTTTTGGTAAGCATAATTTATTTTATAGAAATATGAAACAATTAAAAGTTTTATTGAAATTTTGCTATTTTTTTTTTTAAATATTTTAAATTATATTTTCACAGATTGTTTGTTAATAATTGTTGAAAAAATTATATCTATCACTCACAATTTAATTCCACAAAAACACAAACTTTGCACAAAAAAAATTTAACTTATTTGAAAATCAGTTCAAATTTGACCGGACGTCTGTCTCTCATACATAAGCAAGAGCGCCAACTTTGTGTCACGAACAGTAATGATATCTTTCTTGTTTAATAAAACCCACAAACTATAAATAAAAATAGAGATTAAACGCCAGATTGACCAAAAAATAGCTAAATTGCCAAATTAATTAACAGTAGCGGCAAACTTAACTATTAAACGAGCTGTCAAAATTGGTTTTTCCAATTATAGTGGAAGGCCAATGTAAGCGGCATGCGGCTGCGAGCGGCGATCAGCTGTTTAGTTTTTCGCTTGAAATTTTTTTGTAAGGCAAATGAAAGCGGCACATTTTAAAGCGGCAAATGTTGAATAAGCTGTAAAAAATTGTTCAATCTATAAAAAATACGATTTATTTGAACATAATAAGAATTTACTTATCAAATTGGATTTTTTTTCCACTTCAATTGTAATGTTTTTTAAATTTCTTTTGTTAAATGATTATGTGTGTGTATGGCAACGTCTACTTCACGCGGCTTAAAACAAAAGTTGAAAAAATTCAACTTTGCCGCGCGGCATCTTATCCAAGTAATACCAAGTCTTAATTTTTGTGATGTGTCTTTTTTTTTTGTATGAACATTTTTGTCAACAATGCTAACATTTTTACAATGGCAATGCTATTATCGCCCGCAGCCGCATGCCGCGTACATTGGCCTTCCACTATTACAAAGCGTTGAGGCCGCTCTATTCAAAAAATAGAATAGTTTACCACTTTTGTTTTGGTATGGCTGTAATATGCAAGTCTAAAGAAAATCTTTGAATGATTACACTAAGCAAGAAATTGACACTCTTTTTTTGAGATAAGCCGGGCACAAGGCGATTTAACATATTTCGGGTACGCTGAATCCAGTGGTGCTATCGTTTTTTTTTTAGATTGGCTCTGGTTTTCGAGATATACCGTTATTTCGAAAATGGAGGAGGTTGCACAACATATATTCGCGTAACTCAAAAACGGTTTGTTTTATTGAAATTACTAAAAAAACCGAAATTCCGCAATAAAATTTCCTGGGTGACGGGTCAAATGTATGACCAACCCCACTTTATTTTTCATCTTAATCATTTATTTCTAACATACCTACCCGCTATCTCCATTCCTGAAGGGGGCTCCAATACAAAAAAATTAATACAGATTAGAAATATATTGAAAAAAGCCCCATAACTGCCAAAGAATCGCCGCTAGAGGGATAAAATATATGACCGACCTCTATTAGTTTTTTGTTCCTAATATTTTCTTAAAACATACTTTCAATATATCTCCACCCCTTAGGGGGGCTCCCATACAAATATGGCGGTTTAATAAAATGCTTAAATTTGGCCCCTGCAGCGCCAAGGATGCCCCTAGATGGTTCAATTGTATGACCAGTCCCGCTTTATTTTTCATCTTTATCACTTATTTCTAACATACCTACCCTCTATCTCCATTGTTTAAGGGGGGGGGGGGGCGGCTTCCATACAAAATGTTTAATGCAGACTAAAAATATATTTAAAAAAAGTTCCATAAATGCCCAGGAGTCGCCCCTAGTAAGCTAACATGTATGACCAACCTCAATTAGTTTTTTGTCCTTAACATTTTCTCGAGACATACTTGCCCCTTATCACCACTTTTTAGGGGGGCTCCCATACAAATATTGCGTTTTATGAAATTTTTAAATTAATTAAAAAATTCTTGAACATTTTGTGAATAAAATCAAAAGTTAGTAACAGATTTTAATCATTTATAGCTTGTTTTGTTTGCAGCTTCGTTTTTTATATGACTGCAAAAAATTAGAAGGCTAGCGGCATTTTTAAATTTTTTATGAATTTTTAAAAAACAATAATTTCGAAATTATTTCAAAAACGACTCCGCATATTAGAATTTTTTTTTTTTTTGGCGAAATTTCGGTTTTTTTTAGTAATATCAATAAAATAAACCGTTTTTGAGTTACGCGAATATATTTTGTGCAACCTCCTCCATTTTCGAAATAACGGTTTATCTCGAAAAATAGAGCCAATCTAAAAAAACCGAAAGCACCACTGGTTTCAGCGTGCCATAATTATTTTAAATCGCCATGTGCCCGGCTTGTCTGATTTTTCAACTTGCATAGTGTTATTTTCAGAGTACAAACAATGCTACACTTTGTTTATCTTTCGTCAAACCATATTCGAATGAACCTTTTACGACGCTCTGTATAAATAATATTTTCAATAATTATACTGCGAGCATTTCACGATTTGTAAGAGAATAAATACATGAGTCTCATACGATACTTGGCATGAAAGGCTCGTTAGATAAACTTAACCCACGTCTAAAACGATTCCCACAACGATTGAATCTCAGGTGTGCTACAGTTTTTCCACTGTGAGGAATTTCTACGATTAATAAACGTGGTCATCGACTTTCAAAGATGCTCATCATGAGACTCCCAGTATCTCTTACACGATTGAAAATGCTAGCTGCACAGAATAAATTATTTTTCCAATTCAAACAAAAAATTTGTAGAATCAAACAATTTTTTGTCTGAAATCGGTCCTATAAACAAATTCGCATATTCAAACAATTTATTTGAATTTTGTTTATTGAAAAAAACACCGATTTTTTTAAACAAAAAATTTAAATGAATCAAACAAAAAGTTTACTGAAATTCATATAAATTTCAAACAAATAATTTTGCTGAATCAAACAAAAAAGTTTTTGCACAAGCAATGACGCGCACACAAGCAAGCACTGTTGGAGAAGATGAAGAAGAGCAGAGCGCGGCCGGCTGGCTTTGAGACACATTCTTATGTTGGAATAATTTTTGAATGAAGTCTTATTTATACACACACAATGTTTTTCTTCATCACTCACTGTTGCTGCATCTTTTCCTTTGCTAATATTTTTTCTCAGGAAATTGACGATTTGTTTATTACCAATACAAGTTTTTATATGTCCAAAGAATATAAAAATATGCTGTCAAAAATCTGAAAACAACACACAAAAATATGCTCTAAAGTAAAGTATAGGATCCTCTTTCTCCCATTGGTGAATAGTGCGCCTGAGCGGTTCGTTAGCACTGTTGATTTCAGAAAGCTGTGTTTTAGGCCTTTTTTCCTGGAGTAGTGATAATGCTGCTATCTGTGTGACTAATTTTACGATGCAGTCATGCTTCAGCAAACATTTATAAAGCGGTAACCTACTTGCCTCGGTTGTACTTTGGCCATTGAGGCTACAGGACTGTTTGCCTTATCAGTCCGGTTAGTTTTCAGCAGAAGTTGAAAAACCATTGCTTCGAAACAACTTGGTCTATGACCGGAAGTAGTAAGCTGCTTGGACAGTCAGGCGAATTCACTCCCAAGATAATGAAAGTCAGAAGCTTTCCGCAAACGAAACTCCGAAACTTTCACCTCTGCAGAAAGTCCCAGTTCCCAATATGGAAAAATATGTAAAACATGAATGTTTATATATGTACCTAACAAAGAAAACACACAACAGATTTCTACTTTTTAGACTCTACATTAACCACCTTTCTTAAACTTCTTAAAGAAAAACAAATCTTATCAATACAAAGATATCTTAAGAACAAAGAACTTTCATATTAATCTTAATTGCATAACATAATTTTGCCCTGGCGTTGCCATAATTGTCTATGGGTCCCAAATAGGGCCCCCTCTCAAAAAGTTTTGTTTTAAAGACTGTGATGTTGGGTATCATATGGTCGGACTAACCCGACTATACATATTTATGTGCTTGTTTTTCATAAGAAATTGCTTGGTAAATTTAAAAATTTACATAAATGTGCAAAAAAAAAATTTGTTAAATTTCTAAAAACAGAAACAGGCAGACACATATATTTTTTAAAGCAAAAAGTTTGAAAAAATTTTCCTGCTATTTAAATTTTATTTTCTTTCTCATTTAAATTTTAATTTAAAAAGTTTTCTCATAACGGAAAAAGTGGCAACCTTTTTGACTCATTTTAGTTTTCTTGACGAAAAGCTCTTCACTATTTCTAAAATAACGCACTCTAACGGTTACTAAAGCAACTAAACTGTAAACAAACCTCTAAAAACAAAGCTTTTTACTCAGGAAAACGTTCAAACACACACGCAAAAAAGCTTTCATAAACATTTTAATACAAAAACAACCAGAAATAAGCTTAAAATTTGATTCTAAATAAATATGAGTAAAAGAAAAAAAAAAAACGAATAGATTTCCTTCCATATGAACATGAAAAAAGAAAATACAGTGCACTCGCGGTAACTTGAACACCGTCTAACGTGAACACCGCCTAACTTGAACAAGATTTTTTTTACATTGACTACTCTGTAACGTGAACAAACTCAGAAAGCTCTATAACGTGAACAATTTTTTGTACCCTTCACCGAAGGTAAAAGGGTATTAATAACTTTGTCATTCCGTTTGTAATTTCTACAATATTGATCCTACACCATATAAAGTTTGCATTCCCGATGATCCTGTTAAAAAAAAATTGCTGCAAGTGAGGCAATTGAATTTTTAACAATCCATTGCAATGGGCAGAAGATGCAATAGTGGATCAAAGTGACAAGAGTGTAGTTGCACGCTTAAGGGAGAAAGCAGTATTTCAACTACTTATTAGAAAAGAAAAAGCAGCAGAAAAAGATAACCGATTTTTTTAATGCCTAAATGTTATAAGTAATTTTATTTGCAAGGTAATTTTAATTCAATAGATATATTCTCGTGATCTCATTTTGGTTTGTAATGAATTCTAATTAATAATTTTATTTTTATATTTTAGTAATGGAAATAATAATAAAACACATAAATATATACATTTATATTTTAATAATGGAAATAATCAAAAAAAATTTCACGTTCAAGCGTGTAAAACAGACATATTTTTTATGAAATTCGACAATCGCTAACGTGAACAATTTCGCTAACATGAACTCCCTAGGTTTTAATTAGTTCACGTTACCGCTGTACAGTGCGCTCGCGGTAACGTGAACTAATTAAAACCTAGGGAGTTCATGTTAGCGAAATTGTTCACGTTAGCGATTGTCGAATTTCATAAAAAATATGTCTATTTTGAATAAAAGTGTTGGGTCAATATAGGATTTTTGTCGTTTTCTTAAAATGTGTACGTTTTTGTTGTATAACGCACAGGTTTTTTTGAAAGTAAATGTCTAGTGGTCGAATTTCGGACACCGGGCGATCCTAGTAAAAATAAAATTATAAATTAGAATTCATTACAAACCAAAATAAGATCACGAGAATATATCTATTGAATTAAAATTACATTGCAAACAAAATAACTCATAGCATTTAGGCATTAAAAAATCGGTTATCTTTTTCTGCTGCTTTTTCTTTTCTAATAAGTAGTTGAAATACTGCTTTCTCCCTTAAGCGTCTAACTACACTCATGTCACTTTAATCCGCCATTGCATATCCTGCCCATTGCAATGCATTGTTTAAAATTTCAATTGCCTCACTTGCAGCAATTTTTTTAACAGGATCATCGGGAATGCAAACTTTATAGGGGGTAGGATCAATATTGTAGAAATTACAAACGGAATGAAAAAGTTATTAATACCCTACCTTTGGTAAAAGGTATAAAAAATTGTTGACGTTATAGAGCTTTCTGAGTTTGTTCACGTTACAGAGTAGTCAATGTAAAAAAATCTTGTTCAAGTTAGGCGGTGTTCTCGTTAGACGGTGTTTAAGTTACCGCGAGTGCACTGTATGTATGTTTGTACCTATGTACATTAAAAATAAATAAATTAAGACATACAATTAGTTTTAGAAAAAAAAAAATATTAAAATAAATAACAAAAAATGTATTCAAATAAATTTTTCATACTGTATTGCAGAGCTGTAAAAGATTAAAATCGACTTAATTGCAATCACATCATTTCTCGTTAATGCTTAAAAACTTTTTAGTGCATTAAAAATCGGAAATTAGATTTTATGATTTCAATTCGAAATCATAAATTTACAGTATTGACTGAAACGATCGAATAAAGTTTTTGAAATCAATTTGTATAATAATACCTACTTTAATTAAGATAAAATCTAGTAGTTGCAATCAAAACTAAATCACAATCAGAATCTTCGTTCTCTTCAAATGAAACTCCTTTATCTAGAAATCGAGAAATAAAGCTGACTTCGATAATTTTGAATTGCAAACAATGTCAATGTTTGTTTACAACCAATAGATTCCAAGTATGTATCGGGTGATTTTTTAAGAGCTATAGGAAAGCTTTAAAAAACAAGTTAGAGTGATATATTCGGCTGTGCCGAATCTTTGATACCCTCCACCGACAGTTCGAATGTTTAAGGGGTAATATCTGAATGATGTTAATATTATCTTAAACTGTGACGATTTGTTATTTATTATGGTTTTAGGCGACTAAACTGTTTTCCGGTAGTAGGGTTTATATGGGGCCTAGTGTAAATTATGGACCGATAATCACTAAATTTCACAGCGTCATTTCTAGTCCTTTAAAACTGTAATGTACCAATTTCTGTTATGACAGCATTATTAATTATGGCTTTAGGTGTACTAAACTGTTTTCCGGGAGTAGGGTTCCTATGGGACCTAGGGTAAATTATGAACCGATCATCACGAAATTTCACAGCGTCATTTCTAGTCCTAAAAAACTGTGACGTTCCAAATTTTGTTACGCTAGCGTTATTTTTTACGGTTTTAGGCGTACTAAACTGTTTTCCGGGAGTATTGTTTATATGGGGCTTAGGGTAAATTATGGACGGATCTTCACGAAATTTAACAGCGTGATTTCCAGTAAAAAAAAAACAAATTTTTGCAACATTTTATCTCATTCCGTGCCTTGTTCCAGCATTTATGTTATTTTTTGTAACAAAATTATCAATTTTTTTAGGTGGTGGTTCCACATTTTGATTCATAGCTCTGGTCCTACTGAACCGATTTTGCTGGATTTCAATCCCAAACTGCTTCGGATAACTGCAAGCAATTTGGCACCAAGTTTGCTCATTTCTTTTGAGTTGTTCGAAAGTGAGCGTGTTTTCAACAGACGGACAGACAGATGGACATGGCTAAATCGACTTAGAATTACTCAAGGACCCAGAATATATATACTTTATGGGGTCTGAGATGAATAATAAAAAAGTTTCACACGGAATGACAAACTTAATATACCCTCTTCACAACTAATTGTGGTGGAGGGTATAAAAACACATAAAATTCAGAAAAACGCATGTAATCTTTATTTGAATGGATAGTACGGTCTATATAATTTAATGTTTGAAGAATATTTCATGCAAATGTTGACCGTGACTGCGCCGCAAATGGTCCATCCGCTTAGTCCAATTTTGGCATACTCTATCCAACATTTCGGCCGGTATCTCATGAATAAATGCTTCAATGTTGTCTTCCAATGCGTCAATTGAAGCGGGCATGTGTGTATAGACATGAGCTTTAACATAGTCCCACAAAAAATAGTCTAAAGGCGTTAAATCACACGATCTAGGCGGCCAATTGACCGGTCCCGAACGTGAAATAAAATGTTCACCGAACTCGCCTCTCAATAAGTCCATTGTTAAGCGTGCTGTGTGGCATGTGGCACCGTCTTGTTGAAACCACATGTCATGCAAGTCAAGCTCTTGCATTTTGGGCAAAAAAAAGTTGGATATCATCTCACGGTAGCGCTCACCATTCACAGTTACGTTACGATTCGCATCATCTTTGAAGAAGTACGGTCCAATGATGCCACCAGCCCATAAACCGCACCAAACTGTGACTTTTTCTGGATGCATTGGTAGCTCTTGCAATGCTTCTGGCTGATCTTCACTCCAAAATCGACAATTCTGCTTATTAACGTACCCATTGAGCCAAAAATGAGCTTCGTCGCTGAACACAAGAAGCGCGCGATGAACTTTCTTAACAGAGCACGCATTTTAATAATAAAATTCAATAATTTGCAAGCGTTGTTCGTTTGTAAGACGATTCATGGTTAAATTATAGACCAAACTGAAGATGTTTGACAGTAAAACAAAACACGAAACGTGCGTCAGCTTTTTAAACCATTGTTGCCAAAAAGATAGCTCAAAAATCACCCGATATATAAAATTCGTTGGACTTACACTGTAGTTGTGATTTTAGACGAATTGATTAATATCGCATGATAACAATTGAGTTAATTGCATTGAATAATTTCTAAAAAGCATAATTTCAATAATTTGAGTTCTAAAATCAGTATGAAATCAAAGAATTAAAGAAGTTTGGTTGCATTCATTTTGATTTTGATGTTAATTGATTTCGGTATTTTACAGCTCTGCCGCACTATCTGATCAAATATATTTGAAAGTATGAATGGAATGAATCAACATAAATTTAAATTTATCTATACAAAATTTTTTAGATAAAGTTTTTTGATTTAGATTGATTAAGACTGATTTTAGTCAGACAGGACTATAAATGCTTATATGAAATCATCACAAAAAAAAAAAAAACAAAAAAAACATTAGCAACTATTTAAATAACATCATGTGACAAAAGTAGAGTTTTGCCAAATATTAGAAATATTTTCAGTTGTTGATTTCTGACGTAAAATTTTTTGTACTACACTTAACTTATTTACTTGATTACGAATGGAAACTGAACTGAATATGAGTTGCCAGCAGCTAAAGCAGGCAACGCCGCTCATTTAAAATTTTAAAATATAAAATAAAAAAAAAAATATTGTATAAAATGAGCGGCGTTGCCTGATTTCGCTGCTGACAACTCAGCTTGATTGTTTTGATTTGTTTTTCATTCGATGTTTACAAAATATATTTAATTCAGTGATAACCAAGCCCCGAACCCACGCACACAAAGATATTATGTGCTTATGTGCGGTCGCAGAGACTGATGATAGTCTGATGTTTTGAAACGAACAAAGTTCTAATATACATGGTATCTCGGTTTAACGAATTATATATTGTCAGGCCCTTTCGTTATATCGGAAAATTCGTTAAATCCCGAAGTTTTTTTTAATACATTTTTATTATTAAAACAACAATATTTTAATAAAACAAAGTAAAGTCGTTTATTTCCATACATAACACAAACAAAAAATAAATACTTCATAGTATCATTTTCAATTAAATGAGTACATATGTAGATATAAACGGCTGCACTAACTCTTTGTTAGAAGAGAGTTTCTCCCCACTTTGCTTCATTAAACGAATTCCATAGCGTTTTTTGAATCTACATAACCAGCCATGGCTGGCTAAAATTGTTCAACATACATTTTTTTGTGTAGATCTAGAGGGCTTTTGCTTTCAATATAGGACCAATAATAGGAATATTCCGAATTTAGTCTTTTCCATTTCGCTCAAAAGTTTCCGTTTTGATTTTATAATTTTGCATAATGATGACTTAAGCAGCTGATATTTATTAGATAAAGGACTTAGTCGCAGGCCCTTTTCATAGTCGTTAAACATTTTTAATTTTTCTTATAGAAATTAACGTTTTCTTTTGGGCATTTTGATGTCAACTTTACAAAAACTTCACAAAATTGAAGTAAAATTTGATACAGAAAACAAACATTTGTTTTGTAAGCAAAAGTAAAAAATTACTTTGTAACGTACAAATTTTTATTTTGGAGAGCAAGTATTTTCTTTGCTTTCTGTGTAAGAAAATAAAATACTTCTCTTAACTCGTTGTTTTCAGTTAAATCGCTTTAAAAATATGATAAAAATGTATACAAAAACAAAAGAGAATGGATGCAAATATGTTTGCTTTTACAAATTTTTTTGTAAAAATTCGTTAAATAGAGTACAAAAATTTGCTGTTTGTTCGTAATATAAGGTACTCAATGGAAAAAATATGACCGTACGTTAAATCGCGAATTCGTTAAACTGAGTATACGTTAAACCGGGATACCACTGTACATGTTAATTGCCAACTGTGTCTGTGTGAAAAATACGATTATTGACTGGCTCGCGAGTCTATGAAACAGTGATGTTAACTTTTATTTTTTCATTACCGTACGGCCTTCTAAAAATTACCGTTTTTGAGAAGAAATTACCGTACGCAAAGGTTTTTTAATTTAAACATTCACAGCAGTATTCAAAAACAATGTATTTAAATTTTAAATGTGTTTTATAAAAAATTTTAATGAAAATCTTTGTTTGAAACATATTTTAAACCAAAATTATTGTATTTTTCATCAATACGAAAATAAAAGCATCAACTAACTAAAATTTTAACATTACTAACAGACTTATTCATCATCGCACAGACTAAGCGACTGAAGCTAAAAAGTTTAAATTTGAATCGGAGTTGGTATCGTTCAACTAGGAAAATAAAATTCGAATATCGCAAGAGAATACTAACTCAAAATTTTTTTTTTTACGTTTTGGATTTACACGCAATATCCATATCTACCCGCTGTAAAATATAGTGCTATTTTGTCATCTTATGATGAAACGATTGGTTTAAATGTTCTTTTTCATATGCCTTTAATACAAAATTAAAACATAATAGTTTAGCTTCAACTGAAAAGTTTCAATATTTAAGCTTCGTACAGACGGTGGTCAGATCATACAATGTTGTCACTAAATTCGCCTAAAAAGTATTGCAACTGTGCTAACATTGCAAGCTCATTTTCATTTGGCAGATGTGTAAAATTAATGCATCTGACAATGGCGCCATTGTGAGAAAAAGGACTACATTGTAAGATCTGACCACCGCCTGTACGAAGCTTTACTATAGTTAATTGCATCACATTACGGCTACTTTAAATGCTTAAAAAATTGTTGATTTTGAAACAAACAAAAAGTTTAAAATAAAATTAATAATTTAACTACAATGAGTTATTTAATTTTTCATATTTTACACTTATCACTGTAACCTAAGCATTTGCCGAAACATAACATTCTTAATTTTTTGTATAACATTCATCTATTTCTAAAACTGGTTGGAAATCACCTCTCAAAAGTTAAAATCATAAAGCCTTCTTATGTAAGTATGTAGTATATAAATATCAAAAAACCCAAATCTTGATATTACCGTATTTTAAATGAAATTACCTTGCTACCTTTTGGGGCTCAAAATTACCGTAAAAAAAAGTAATTACCGTACGGTTAACATCACTGCTATGAAAGTATTGTAAAGAGAATGAATGTCTATATGGGAGTGCATAAGCTAAAAATGCTTTTAAATAAAAAAGATACAATTTTACGACTGCTTTCTACGGCAAAATTTTCAAATTGTATGGGAATTGTTGGAAAATCAAGAAAATGCAGCTCTGTTTAAACACTAACTGCCTATTTCACGATGTCACTCGAACGCTTTCGTTCGCACAAATTACATGTAGAACAAAAACAAACTTTGAGAATTTCTTTTTGTTGTACATGTTATTTGTGCGAACGAAAGCGTTCGAGTGACATCGTGAAATAGGCAAATAGACCTAGAAAGTTGATATAAATAGACATTTTTCTGGAAGGCAGGTAAAATTTCTATTAAAAGTTTATCCTCTTTAGAAAAAACGGACACAAAGTATGTGACTTTTAACTTTGTTTCCGTTTTGTGTTTGCTAATAAATAACACAAACCTATTTCCTACAAACATAATTTTTTTTTTAATTTGGTTTTGTTTTCAATAAATGCAGACCCCGATAGTTCTGCGGTAATTACCCCACGTCTCCATGCGCTTTCGATTAGAACACGACATGACCATAACGCCGGCCGAGCAACGGTATTAAGTTGTTCATGTTCTTGTATGTGGCGAATACGTGTTGATGGCCATGTTCTGATTGACCACAATTTTTGTTGTTGTGCGTTTGGTTGTATACAGAAAATACATTGTATGGCCAACATCATGGCGAACATGGATGCTAAGACGAATGTTTAGGCAACGATGGTAGCACATGGACGAAACATGAACATGAACAGTCTACACGAGTAGAATTCATGTGCGACATGCTGTTCTTACCAAGTTGTTGGATGGTGGAGACGAGTAGTTATGGTCGCTATTTCTTTCAAAAAGGAGGAGAAATATAAAAAAATAGGGAAAAAAATTGGAGTAAAGCATGGTTTAAACAACGAGTTGTTTTGGGTTTGCTGCTTAAAAAATTAGAATTTACGGCTGAAAATGATTTTAATGCTTCTCCTTCTACGGCTCACTCTGCAAAGCTTTCGTTTAAATGACTGTATGACTGACTCGTTGGCGCATGCAGACACCACCTTGAATTGGATCAGTTCCACTTATGTTATAGGTGTTTCGCTTTCGAAAAGTAAGCACACAAAGTTCATCTTATTGTTAGTCAGAGAGAGTTTGATAAAACTTACTGTGGATAAACAGAGAAATCGGGCCCATTTTATGAAAAAAGGACATAGCGGGCTTTAAAGCTGTCCTGATTTCCAGACTAATTGCAGTTAGAACAGGTGGGAGGGGAGGGTTCACATAGTGGAAACTCGGTTGATTAGAGGCTGTCTATATTAAGTCGCTTCTATTAGCTTCGAAAATTTTTTTTTTTTAGTTTTTTGTTAAAAAACTTTAAATTCACATAACCCGAAAGTACAAATCAAACAAATCTCATGTAGATAAAGATTTCTAAGTAATATTCGGCACAACGAACTATTTCACGAATCTAAGCCTGATAACTTAATTTTGTTTTGACAGTTAACTGATTGCACATGTGTCACAAATAGGCTACACTGTTGAAAATTTGTTTTTCAATATGCATTGTAGTGTAGGGTATTATATGGTCGGGTTTGACCGACTATACCTTCTTACTTGTTTTAAATGACATGAGTGTTCATTACATATCTGTCAACGGTGGTGCATATCGGACGATGTTGAAAAATGTTGGCGGAAAAGCATCCAACATTGTGGTGTCAACAAGATGGAGCCACAGCACATACTGCAGATGCCTCAATGGCTTAAGTAAAGGCCATATTTGACGAATGCATTACTTCATTCAATGGGTTTCTGCTCCTGATAGTTTTCTTTGTAGATATTTGAAAGAATGTGTTTATGTTAACAAGCCAAGAACCATTCCCCAACTGAAAACCAACGTTTGAGATTAAATCAAGGTCATGTGGGAAATTTTACGAATATGTAGTTATGCAAAACATGTGAAAGAAGAGCGAAGCAGAATGCGGCCTCCACTTACAAAACATTATGTTTCAAAGCTAATAAAACAAAATTAACCAATAAAATACTGTTTAAAAAAGGTTTATAGTTATTGTATGAAGTAAAATAAACGATTTATACTATAAAGAATATTAACTGTAACAGAATACAATTCATTGATAAATTTTTTAAAATTTTGCAATACAATATTCAATGCAAAAAGACCCCAACAATGTCTATATGGGCATTTCCAGGGTGACTAGCGTTACTGTCATATTTCGTTAATGGAGAAGAAAACTTAAAAAAAAATTTCTTTAATTTTTTCAATTTTGGAATAGCATTGGACGAGCATTATATTAAGTGTTGAATCTGTATTTGTGCATAAGTGAGGTTCTATGATATTAGCAAAGAGGACGCCATACGAGTTTTACGAAAAGTGGAAGTGGTTTTGATTTTCATCTGGGAAAATGCCAGTCTTCGAAATGGATCAGACTCTTTTAAAGTGACAAAATGTAAAATGAACTGCACTAATTACGCCTCGTCTATGTACTAGTTGCATTAAAATTATTTTATTGGTGTTGTTTATACAAGCAATAGTTGATACATAACGTTAACTTCGTAACGTGTTTTTAGAACGCAAGCGCAAAAGTGACTCATTTAAATAACTAACTAACTAACAAAATTTCAATATTAGTTTTTGTTTAAAATGTTAGTTAAACGAGTCACTTTTGTGCTCCCGTTCTAAAAACAGGCAGTTAGTATATATAAAAAACAATGCAGATCAGGATATCTGTGCATTTAGCCATATTTCCACATGCTTTTTTTAATTTTTGATCTACACTCTTCCCTCTTTAATTGCTCCATTTTATACCCACACCACAATAGTGGAGAGAGTATTATGCATTTGTGCTGATGTGTGTAACGCCTTAAAATATTGGTCCTAGACCTTTTAGCATACCGAATCACATTCCGAGTCGAACTAACGATGTCCGTTCGGCTGGCTGGCTGTCCATGTAACTTTGTGCGCAAAATACAGGTCGCAATTTTGGAGATAATTTGATAAAATTTGGGCCATAGGTTCTTATTGGCACAAGGACCAAGCCTATTGAAAAAGGGCCGAAGAAAGATAGGGGGAAATTTCTTCCTCTCAGAAACTATTAAACCGATTTTAATGAAATTTAAAACATAGATAGAACCATATCTATATGGACACATAAGCTATACAGTTTTTCAAAAATAGGACCACAAGGGGAGGTAGGGGGCAATATCTGCCTCTTACAAACTTTCAAACCGATTTTAATAAAGTTTATAAACATAGATAAATCCATAATTATATGGACACATAAGCATGATGTGTTTTTCAATACCGCGGTGTAGGGTATCATATGGTCGGGCTTGACCGACTATACTTTCTTACTTGTTTAAATTGGATTTATAGCGCTTTGGATTGTCCTTTTTCTTTTCAGCGACGTTTTAACCCATTTTCATAAAAAATACAGTGTAGCAAAACATAAAAGGGACGATATCTTCCTTCGTAATAACATGTTGTGGAAAATTATGCATCGATCTTTATTTATGAAACTTACTGCCTAGCCTACAATGTCGACAAGAACATTTCCTTCGTATTTTTATATTAAAAATAATAATAAAAAACTAAAATTTGCTTTTGGATTCAATATAAAAAAGGACAATCCAATTCGGCACATAAGCAGGTAATGTGGCAAAAGGTTCAATTTCCCCCGATACCTGCACCAATGTCGTGAACTCAATAAAGTGGAGGCGCAAAAAAGTAATAAAAATTAAAGAAACAAAATGTTCTTATTAGTTCCCTATTATTTCTTCCTGACATATTTGTTCAATTCATCAGTTTATCGAATACAGCTGGACTGTAACTTTTTTTCTTAATTTTTGGTATAGACAAATTGAATAGCAGATTTGTCTCATTCAGCCAAACTGGAATTTTCAGCTCCTTAAGGCTTCCATATTGCTTAGAAGGTGCATATATTTGTCAGAAATTGTTCCTCATAAATCCTCGATCAGATTGAGGTCTAGGCTTAAAGCAGGCCACTCCAGCAACTCAATTTGCAGAGAGTTAAAGAAATCCTTTGTCTACTTAGCTAAGTGGATCGGTGCATTATCCTGGTGGAAAATTCTTCCATCGTAATGCAAATTTCCAGCAAACTTAAGGAGTTTGGTTTCTAACAAATCAGTGTTTATTTCTGCATTCCATTTTCCTAGCACAAAGCATATTTTGGACTTGCTTTTTGATGAAAATGCCGCCCATACCGTGAGTGATCCTCCACCATGAACTCGTTTATGGCATGGTTCGCGTGAGCGTCTTATGTCCTTCTTATATTTTGTGGAGACAAACAATTTGACCCGTCTAAATTAAATTCGTCACTGAATATCACAGATGCGAAATCCTCTTCCCAAAACTTATACTTTTTATAAAATACAATGCGTGCATTTTTGTGATGTTGCTTAAAGCGTGGTTTAGGCTCTCTATATTCTCATATTTAAAACCTAATCTTGTCTTATTATTTGATGCACAAGTTGTTTTGTGACATTTAAACCAAGTTCCACTTTTTTTTATTTGGCTCTCGGCTGCTAAATGCGCCGTTTGCTCCGAAATGTAATCGAAAGAGTTTGTGCATACCAAAACCTCCCAGCGGGAAAACTCAGAAGACCTTCTCATTTCAGGCCTTTTTAAAGGCCTGATTAAAAATTTTTTTGGTTCAATTACTATTCTTATCTAACAGCTAAAGAATTCCTTATAAAAGGCCTCGGCTCTTTGGTGTAAAAGATAATATACACCTTCCACACTCGCTTCTATGGGAGTAGAGAAGGAGTAAAATTTTTTGTATGGTTTTTTTGCACAAGCAAAAGCAAAATAATAATTTCTTTTGATCCCGTTACCATTCTTATGTACCTGCTAAAGAAGCGAGAGCGAAGGCCTTCTCTGCAATGACAACGTGTGTAAAAAAGATATGAGTATGGAATGGAGCGAGCAGGCCTTGTTTATCCAAAAGAAGGAGTACAGAGGCCTTCTAGAAGGCATCCGTACTCCTTATTTTTCCCGCTGGGCTACTACTACTACAAAGTAATTTTGCTCATATAATTAATTGACTGAGAGTATTTGAAGCAGTGTTCGAAAATAAACAGTACCTTATATAACGTTCGGCTCACACACCCAGCAACGATATCTATTTTTTTAGTGATTGTGTAGACATACACAACCCTTAATACCGTTCGTAATTATTTTCACATTATAATGTTCGGTTCTTCGTTAAAAAACAGAACAATTGTAGTGATACTGTAGACAAACATTATATTTTAATGTAAAAAAATTTTGGTTTTTTTTTACCAGCCAAAAGGGACGAACATTAACGAGCCGAACCGAACACATTGAAGTTTGTGGATTTTCAAAAAAAAAAAACCGAACGGAATTAAATGTTCACATCTTTTGTTGAGTTTGATAAAAACAGTAATATTTTTGTGTTCGAAAGATGACTAACAGACTAACCTTTTTTTTAATGATTTTCTACACAAACACTATTAGCGTTTGTGTTTTCCACACTGATTTGAAGGGGTTTTTTTTTTGTGATATTATCAGTCAAACAAATTTTTTTAAAACATATACATATTTGGTCACGGTTTCACTTTTTGCTGGAAATGCCCATATGGAATTTCTTTTTTTAGAATTCATTTGATTTCTTCGTATTCAAAAACTTAACATATGGAAGTCATAGAATTTCATTAAAAAAAAAATCGTATACAAATTTATCATGACAAGAATTTACTTAACCGAATGGCGTTCAATAGAAGAGACATGCCGGCGAATAAATTTCATTTGTCACAGTTTGCACTTAATAATGCAAATAGGAAATAAGTTTTTTATTTTCGAGTTCAAAATAAATTATCTATAAGACAGCAAAATACAAATACATAGTTGAGAAAAACATTAATCTGAACACTTTTGGAAAGATTGTGATTTTCTAAAATTTTGAATGATCCAGTTAAAAGTTGAAACTATTGATTTTTTATTTTTTATTAATATTAGAGGAAAAGGAATAAAAAAATTAAATTTAAAATTTATTGCCAGAACTCACCTGATCACTGTTTTATTATTTTTTTTCAGCCTGCAGTATCGTCTTATTTGCTTAAGTTATTTGCAAAGCTATAATTAAAAAAAAAAAAAAAATATTGCTAGTAATTTAATATATTTAGGAAATATTAATATTTTTGATACTTAATAAAATTTATATTTAATTATATACTGATGAGTGGGCATAATTTCGTAAAGTAAATAACTTTTTATTTTCAAGTAACTGCAGTTAAACAATTTCGTTTTTAGCAACTGTATTTATTGATAAATAAATACAACACGCGAAATTTAAGCAGAGAATTTGCTATAAATATAGAACTTTATTATGCGCCCCATACATGGTTCAATTCAATTGTCAACTGAGTCTTTCAACTGAATTGACGCTTGGCCACACACTTCATCAACTGAATTGAAAGATTGTAAAATTTAATGAAATAAAAGACAATTTTTAAAATTCTTAACTTTTTTTTTGCAGAAGAAAACTACAAACATTAATTTTGACAGCTGATCAAGAGACTCGAGCACACACAGTACAATCGAATTGAAAGACTTAAGGCTCAGTTAGCCGGGAGTAACAGTAACGTTGCAAATCAGCTGCTTCATTTTGTTGTATGTAAAGCAATTAGAACGATTACAGTTAGCAGTAAGATGTTACGTCTCAATCTGTAAGAAATAGATTGGTCTTACTTTTTTACGGTAAGGTTACTGTTACTGTTACTCCCGGCTAACTGAGCCTTTAGGGCTAAAAAATCAGAGCAAGTTAAGCTCTATTTTGAGTTTAAAATGTTTTTAAACCAACAAATCTATAAATCACTAAAAATATAAACCATCTATAAACGCAAAAAATTGGCCGTTTAAACTGCCAATACAGACCATATAAATTTGATAAGATTTATCGTAGTGCTGCCACATGTTATTTTTTAACAACATATAATACATGGGACACTGATTTATAGTTGTTGAGTTTAAACTACATATAAATTCAAGTTTAGTTCAACTAAACCAGCGCTTAAACCATCTGTGATTTATTAGCCATTAGTAGTCAACTTGAAAAAATCAATCATAGCTTCTGCACTATCTATTAAAATTGTGCATAAGTTATACACAAAAAATGTGCACAGTTTGTGAACATTGTTCATAGCTTAATTATTTGAAAATTTAATACAATTGATCATAATATATGAACATTGTGCATGAACGAGTATTAATACTTACTGTTCATGAGTTTTGCTCACTTGTGCATAGATTTTGCCCAACATTTTGATATGTGTGTATCTTGTACATAAGTTGTGCCCATTTATGCATAGATTATGAACAATGCGTACACATATGGATAATGAGTATGCATTAATTGCAAGTTAGTTTCACTTATGTTTTTTATGTCAAGAGTGCCGGTTGTGTTTAGAAGCGACAGTAGTTGAAGTGTGCTATATATCATTTAATATTATTTAGAAATATATAATTATTAAAGGCTATATTACACTATCTCACAAGTCTTACGTATTCCATAATACTTTGTGAGATAGAAATCTAATGAGTTTTGATGCGACTGTCAAAAAATCTAATGTAAAATGACAAAGTATAAACACTCACACGTGAAATAAAATGCAACCCTGATCCAATGAAAAGTATTATTGTTTAGAAATTTTTCAAAAAACGATGAAGTCGTATGGGATGTCAAACTTTTTTCATAATACTTGTCATTTTCGTGACACATTGCATTCACACTATCACACTTTGTCATATTACTTGAGTTTTTGACATGTATTAATACAAAGTATAATAGTGTAATCTAGCCTTAAGCACTTGTACTTTAAAATAAAAACATTTGAAAATAAAATGAAATTTTGTTTCTTTAATATTAGGAGGAGGTGTAAAATATTTTCCTATTTTTTCACAATCTATGAAAATGTTGTTCATAATCGATGCGCAGTTGTTCATAAAACATGCTCATAGTGCTGAACTTATGTTATGAACAAGTGTGCATAGATTATGAACAACTGTTGTTAGTCATGTTTCGTGAACAATTTGTGCATAAGTTGTGCCCATACCGCATAATATCTGCACACAATTCTCTCCGTGTATGGTACATTAATACAAGGTAGCCGCGAGACTACCAGAAATGTACAAAAACACAAACAACATTTGACAGATCATATCACAAAGCACAGAGTATACAGAGGCGTCACGAGACAGAAAATATTGTGCTTTTTTATGTCTTTTTCTTCGAAAGCTGCCCTTTTTGCGTTTTTTGTTTTGATTATGCAATTTGTGTAGATAGTTGCGGCCTGTTTTTAAGCATTGTCACTTCTTTAACAAAAAACGTTTTCTTTCTCTTTCTTCGAAAGCTGCCCTCGCAAATGATTTAGGCATTTTTCATACGTCACTTTTTTCATCTCTGTATACTTTGTGTCTCAAAGCAAGCCAATAGAAAAGAATCTTGCTCTTCGAGAGTACCATTTATTATTGTACCATGTTTCTACTGAATACATAATTGCCAAAATGGACAATTTTTTTTTTAAATAAATAAACTAGTAAGAGTGCTATATTCGGCTGCGCCGAATCTTTGATACCCTCCACCAACAGTTCGACTATTTCAGGAGGGGTGTCTATATGAAATCTATCTATAATTAACTTATTTTTATAAAAACAGACATCAGCACAAAAATTGCTTCCGGCTTATACCTATATTAAATTATTGATCGACACTCAGAAAGTTTTATGCTTTTTTTTGGCAATTTAAACAAGCTTGAGTAAAATATCATGATTCGTAATAGTTTAAGCCATTGGTAAGTTATGAACAAATCATCCCATAATTCTGCTAATTGATTTCTGGTATTAAAAAACATAAGTTTCAATATAGCAGTGGAATTAGTTTCAGCGTTTACAGTGTATTTCAGAAGGCTGCTAAATATGGGATCTAAAGTAAATTATGGACCGCATATAGGGTAGCCAGATTTTAAATTCGGAAAAACAGTACATTGAATACATAAAAACAGTACAATCAAGAAAAAAACAGTACATTTTTTTTGACGACAACATTACCATTTGTTTTAATAAGTAACCCCCAATTTCACCAAGTTCAGCTATAATAAACTATCAGTTCAAGCTGTCAAAACATATTGTAAGCTGGAAGTTAAACTTATAGTTAGTTTTAACTGAACTTGGTGAAATTGGGGTTAATATTTTAAACTTTTGATTGAATATGCAACAACAATTATATAAAGAAAGAAATACACTTAAAATGTGTAACGTCAAAGGAATTATATCCAGTTTATGGCATTTCATAAATATACATATGAAATTACTCCATTTGCGTTTAAAAAGCAAACACCACAAACGAAGCATTTGGCCAGGAAAACCATAACATTGCTTTAAGCCATATAAGAAAGGAGAAAAGACTTACTTAGCTCAAAACAATCAACTCATCGATTTTGTCAGTACGATATTCTTTAAACATATTCGTATTTAAAGCAATTTTCACTACACACATAGTTGCACAAATCATATGGAATTTGAGAAAATGTTTGTTTCCTAAATTAATTTTCCAATTTTAAATAATTTTTAAATTATTTACGGCTAATTTTACCAAGTTCAGCTATAATTAACTATTACTAAAACAATAAGTTTTTTGACTTTTATAATGAAAGTTAATTAAACCTGAACTTGGTGAAATTGGCCATTAATCTATAAAATCCAAAAAAATAGTTTGGTTTATTTTTATTTCACAAAATCTGAAAATATTTAAAATCAAGTGCAATTGAAAACGATGAATATTTTCAAAAAAATTTTTGTAAAAATTTGCTTATCTTTTTCTTATTTCAGTAGTATAGTATAGTAAAGAAAAGTGGTCCTCAAAGGTATTAGGTACTTTTATAAATTTTGAACACGGATAATTTTCCAAATTTGTTTGTTTTCAATTTAACGTGATTTCGATTTCCAGAACATGCCCGAAACTTAAAAAAGTTCTAAAAATTAACGATAACTATTTTGGAATAAGTATTTTTAAGTACTTAAAAAAATTTAGATTTTATTTTTGTCTTTCTCAGGTGTGGAAAGGGAAAGACTATTGGAAGAGGTAGCCATAAAATCATAACAACACGAAAATATACCACTGCTACGAGCCACCCATTATATTTTAGATTTCTACTGTGTATTTATGAGAAAACAATGACCACAGCGTAAAAACTCTTATTATTTTAGAACTTTTTTTTTAACACAATATAATTTTTTGTAAGCCAGTTCTGTTAAATATAGACTGAGCAAAAAAAAAAAAACAGTTCAAAAAACAGTACAAAGTGTAAAAAACAGTACATTTGCGTACTGTTTTAGGAGTTGTGCATAAAACAGTACAATTGCAAAAAATCAGTACATGTACTGCTTAAAACAGTACGTATGGCAACCCTAACCGCATATCACAAAATTGCATGAAATCTTTTCTGGCCATATGAAGCCAAGTTAACAGAACATTTTACCGCAATATCTATATCTGCTACGGTTTGAAGTGTTTTAAATTCATTTACCAGAGTGGGCTTTATATGGAGAATATAGCAAATTAAGGACCGATCATCGCAAAATTTATTAGCGTAATTTCAAGTCCTATAGAACTGCGAAGTATTAAATTTTAGTCTGATAGCATTATTTATTACGGTTTTAGGCGTACTAAGCTGTTTTCCAGGAGTAGGGTTTATATGGGGTCTAGGGTAAATTATGGACCCATCCTCACGAAATTTCACAGTGTTATATCTAGTCCTTTGAAACTCTGAAGCGCCAAATTTTGTAATGATAGCATTACTAATTGTTGTTTTAGGCGTACCAAACTGTTTTCTGTAAATTATGGACCGATCTTCCCGAAATTTTACAGTGTGATTTGCAGTCGAATAAAACGAATTTTTTTGCAAAATATGCATTTATGAAAATGATCAATTTTTAGGGTGGTGGTTCCACATTTTGATTCATAGCTATGATCCTACTGAACCGATTTAGGACAACTAGAAGCAATTTGACACCAAGTTTGTTCATTTATTTTAAGTTTTTCGAAAGTGAGCGTGTTTTCAACAGACGTACATGCCTAAATCGACTTAGAATTAATTACTCAAGGAGCCAGAATATATGTCTTTTTGGGGCCTGAGATGAATAATAAAAAAGTTTCACACGGAATGACAAGCTTAGGATACCCTCTTCACAACTAATTGTGGTGGAGGGTATTATCTCTCCATCTATCTATCTGTCTATCTATATAAAAATGAAAATAAGTTTGTTTGTGTTTGTTTGTTCCCTTTAGATTCCTAAGCTGCTCAACCGATTTTCCATGAAAACAATCAGCAAAGTTCGGCTCTACTTATATGTAGATGGGCAGCTATAGAAAATTGCACGCAAAAATGCATACGTCAACATAGCAGTTTCACTGCAACCATGTAGATGGCAGCACGGTTAATTTAGTAAAAATTTCCAAATTTTTAACATGAATTGATAATGCCTAAATATGTGGAGAAGAGAGCTGTACTGAAATTCTGTAACTTTTAAACGACAAAAAATTGTCGTTAAGTAGTCAAAATTCGTTAGCTAACGAAAGTTGTCGTTAAGAGCTATTCTGTAATGAAATTTTAACAATTTTTATCGGCATTTTTGTCGGTATCTAACGACACAAAAAAAGTTCTTGTTAAATAATAACGACAATAAATGTACTGTTAACAGATAAAAAATATAGAGAAAGTAGCCAATTTTTAACCCAAAAAAAAGTAAGAAAGTATAGTCGATCAAGACCGACTCTACATTGCAGTATTTGGGCGATCATGTTTCCGCCAAAAAGAGTATGTTGTGAGGTTAATATTCACATAAGACATTTTTTGCCAAATATTATCTAAGTATCTACTACCAATTTTAGTGTATTTGTATGGGAGCTGTGGTCAAATATGGACCGATTCTAAAAAAAATTTATTCTGGTGATTTATGTAGGTTGCGACAAAATATTTTTGGGTCTTATTCAACTCAAATGTCTATAAAACAAGATGGCTATTAATAGGCACAAAACCCTATTCCGGAAAGAAGTTTTCACGTGGGCTATAAAATTAAATAAATGCTTCTCACCATTATAAAAAGGCTTCGGACCTTGTGACAAAAAAACGCATATGTGCCAAATTCTATAAAATTATTTTTAAAATTGCGACCTGTAATTTTCGCAAAAGATTATCTTGTACAGACAACCAGCCATCCTGATAGAAGGATGGGCTTCGTTAAATGGATTCTGACATTGATTCTGAGTTAATCGGTATACTAAAAGGCAGGCCCAGAACCTTTATTTAAATGTGTTACACACATTCGTACAAACACATAATATCATCTTCACATACAGTAGTGTAGGTATAAAAAGAAAGAGCAGAATGTTGTGCTAGAGTGGCTCAGTCACCTGGAAATTTTTCCCTATGTATAAAAAGATTTAACACCAACATATTTGTTTAGAAAGATAATCAATATTTACACGTTTTCATTAATGTTTTGTTAAAATAAATGCAATAAAGCAAATTTATTTTGTATTTTTTATTAATTTTAAAAAATTTTTACTTTGACGTTCTTATATTTTTTCCGATATTTGTCGTCAATATTTCTAAACAAAAATATTTGTTTATTTAAAATACAGAATAACAAATTCGTTAAAATAACCCAGATTTCTCGTTAATTAACGATATCGGTAGTTAAATTCAAAAAGTTACAGAATTGAGGTACTGGTTAAGGTACTAAGGTACCGATTAATTACTACCCGATTTTATTATAAATTGGCTATTTTTGATTAACTATTAAACCGGTTCATTTCAGTAGATTAACCGTTGTAACAAAAGTTTTAATTTTTTGAAGTATTATATCATACCTCCGATTTGAATGAAATTCAACACAATTGTTATATGTTATTGGACTTTAGCAAAACATAAATTTTCAGTCCCAGATTCTTTCGGCTTCCGAAATATGACGTCATAAAAGATGTGAAAAATGTAAAAAAAAATACAAAAGTCTCCTTACAAAAGGGGATAGAACTCTTGAACTACGCAAGATAATTTAGTTTTTTTGGTATCGTTTTAAAGGTGAAAGTGCACCCTTTAAGATGCTAGGCATATTGTGTTTTTTTAAGAAGAGGTCAAAGGTAAATTTTTTGGGTCTTGAGTTCAAAGGTCCATATCTGGAAAAGTATATTTTTTAAAATTCTTAAAAAAATATATGTTAAGTATTATACCCTCTTCAACATTTGCAGAAAATTTGACGGTGGAGACTCGATTGGTGTCAGAGTTATATACCAGAACGTGATTTTAAGTATGTTTTGTGTTCAAAAATCCCTTGTTGTTGTTGTTGTATTTTAATTATTTTTTTCAGTATATCTGGAGAACAGCAAAAGCCAAAGTTTCCAAATTTGGTACACAAATTTAAGTTATCAATACACACCATCCCACAAAATGTGGTCGGGAGTGGAGAAGTGGGCGTAGTACAAAAAAGTATAGATTTTAACCCTAGAAAGATAAGGAACGTCTGCGAGACGTACCCCTTTTCAATGTTGTGCTCTTACTTTCACATTTGTTAACATACAACTTTCTCACGTTCAATAATCTCAGTTGTTAGCAGCACCTAGTTGGTGGTGGCCGTTTTTATGTTGTAAGTTACGTATTTTTGAGAAATATAACGTATCGTTATCTTTATTGTTACTTTTGTAGCGAATATAACTTTGTGTTTGGGTGTTGTAAGCGCGGCTTGGGCTACGCTGAAATTGGCGATATTTTGCAAAGCGTTTTGGAGGACTCGGTTTCACTGGAAAATGTGAGCGAATCGGAAGATGAATTATTGAAGGATTGTCTTCAAAGTGATGTAGAAGATGAGCTTTTGACATCCTTAAGCCTTACGAGAAGTAACCACCGATTCAGGAAAATCCTAAATAACCTGAACATTTTACTATTTCTTCCGATAGCTGCGTTATTACGATATCTCGAACCACTTTAAGAAGAAAAAGTAAGAGGGCTACATCGAAGGGTCAAAGTGATGGCCGAGTTCCTGCAATGAATATAGTTCGTACGGCAAGAGGACCAACTCGGGAATGCAAATCACTGTACGACCCAATTTCATGCTTCGATATTTTTTACTACCGAAATAATTTCGGAAATTGTTTAATGGACCAGTGCCAAAATTTCCATAAATTGTTCAATTTTAATGCTAGAAATTCCTATTTTATCGAAAACTTTAACCGACAACATTGAACAAATTTTACCAGATGCAGTAAGCAATGATTGAGGTTGTAGTGGAAAACAGCATGAATCAAAAAAGAAATAATACGGTGGCTTTTGTCCATCAGAAATTAAACTTATGTCCAAAATGGTATGTGTCAAATGCGGTGTACCTGTATTTGGCGACCACAAAACTTAAATTTGTAAATATTGCACATAATGTTATTCAAATAATTTTTTTTTTGTTTATATAAGTTAATACAGATAACATTATCTACATAAAGTACAAAGAAAATATTAAGGGTCCTCATGATATCGTTTATAAGTCTCGTAAACTGTGCAAACTGTGCATTCTTACACCCTCGTAAATGAGCTGTCAAAAATTGTATGAGAATTCATTTACACAAACTGCTTAAATTTGCCCAACAATTTTGACTCGTAAACTTGCGCTGTTCAATTGTGCATTTATACAGACAAATTTTTTTAATGCTTACCGCCCTTTTCAATGAAAACTTCAAGTGTAAATAAATCACAAACAATAAATTCTTGTAATAATATAAGCATATTAGTCTTTTGGCTTTCTTAATGCATGTTTAAAAACAAATTTCATTTATAATTTACAAATTTCAAGTTTTTTATTATATTTTTAATTATTTTTTTTTAATATATTTTTTATTGACGTTTCTGATTGAAATGACATTAATTGTTTAAAAATACACAAAAATTAAAAAGGATCTTCATGAAACGAGTCTCGCAAGTTTACCCATTTGCACAAATGGTAATTTTAAGCAATATCATGAAGACCCTTATTTATTTAAGTTTTTAAAACCGAACTGAAGTCCTTTATTAAAGCTCTTTAATTTTTGATAATGCTAATTGAATTTTATTTTAAATTTTATTTTTATTATAATTTTCTGCTTAAAAATTATATGTTTTAAATTTCAAAAGATTTTGTTATTCGTGCTTAATTCCCAGTTTTTATTATTGATAAAAACACTTGAAATTTATTGTTGATGGGATAAGCTATTCCTATGCATTTCACTGGTTGCTTAGGCCAGATCATCAGGAAACTTCATCCATAAAGGTTTTAGACAAACTAAAGATATTAAACCAAATAAAACTGTTAAACGTATAAGAATTATAGCAACAGTTCTACTTGTAACAATATCAAAGTTTAAACAAAACACATCAACAATAAACAACAGTGGGTTCAATTAAAATTTTTTTGAAATTAAAATTTTGTATTCCCAAAAATTGAAATTACTTTTTGATAATAAACAGGCAGTGCACGGCCTAAAAAACACTTAATTGACAACATCTTTTGTAAGTTGTTGTTTTTTTTTTTCATTTTGTTTTTCTTAACCTACTTACAACTACAATTAATGTTGAGAGAATTTCAACTAATTGTAGTGGGGAAATGTAAGATGAGATGAACCCACTGTTGTTTATTGTTGATGTGTTTTGTTTAAACTTTGATATTGTTACAAGTAGAACTGTTGCTATAATTCTTATACGTTTAACAGTTTTATTTGGTTTAATATCTTTAGTTTGTATAAAACCTTTATGGATGAAGTTTCCTGATGATCTGGCCTAAGCAACCAGTGAAATGCATAGGAATAGCTTATCCCATCAACAATAAATTTCAAGTGTTTTTATCAATAATAAAAACTGGGAATTAAGCACGAATAACAAAATCTTTTGAAATTAAAATTTTGTATTCCCAAAAATTGAAATTACTTTTTGATAATAAACAGGCAGTGCACGGCCTAAAAAACACTTAATTGACAACATCTTTTGTAAGTTGTTGTTTTTTTTTTTTTTTCATTTTGTTTTTCTTAACCTACTTACAACTACAATTAATGTTGAGAGAATTTCAACTAATTGTAGTGGGGAAATGTAAGATGAGATGAACCCACTGTTGTTTATTGTTGATGTGTTTTGTTTAAACTTTGATATTGTTACAAGTAGAACTGTTGCTATAATTCTTATACGTTTAACAGTTTTATTTGGTTTAATATCTTTAGTTTGTCTAAAACCTTTATGGATGAAGTTTCCTGATGATCTGGCCTAAGCAACCAGTGAAATGCATAGGAATAGCTTATCCCATCAACAATAAATTTCAAGTGTTTTTATCAATAATAAAAACTGGGAATTAAGCACGAATAACAAAATCTTTTGAAATTAAAATTTTGTATTCCCAAAAATTGAAATTACTTTTTGATAATTATATTTTTTTTAAAGGAATAGAATAAATAAATGATTCCAACAATAAAATTGATCCATATTATTTGCGATGATATCCTTTAAAGGATATAAACAAGCATACGTCTTTCAGACGTGTCGTTATCTTTTCAGTACAAAAAAATAACGTTATCTTTCTAGGGTTAAATATGCACACATTTTGTCAAACACTTATGGAATTTCCTTCAATATTCAAAAGTTCCAATACGATAACAAATTTAATTAACCATTGATTGGATATTTTCTTGTTTAAAAATAATTGTGCTAAAAATAAATTCAGCGTTTATTTTCTAAGAACAAAACAAAAAACATAATGAAAATAAATATAAGCAGCAAAAGGTTTTTAGACAGGAAACGACCACAAACAAATCAGAAACATTCTTGGTACTCAAGCAGGCGACAGAGATTCTCTCAGGCCCCCAATCCAAACAAAAAACTTTTGTGGGAGATCGCTCAAGTAGGGTTTTTATAGTCTTTACTCAAACACACAGCTTGTAAGCTGGGGATAAAAGCTTGTCAGAGGGTAGGTATAACATTTCAGCAATTAACCAACCAACCAGTGCTGCTAAGCGACATACTGACTGACGAAACGTTCGAAAGCATGTGAGTATGACAGCTAGCTACTTAGCAAGTCATGCACTCACCTACGATGGATACATGTGTATGTGCTAAACAAACGTTTTGTTTTTGCAATTTTTTGTTGTGTTTTAATGATGCACAGTGGGTTGAAATGGAACCAAAAATGGGAATAGAAAAATAATATTTTTAGAATTTCAGTATGCTAGTAGCTATGTGTAGTATATTAAAGATAAGGTCACAAAAAAATAATTAAGCATAAAGACGATTTGCGATTAGGCCCCACAAACCCATATAAACCATGCCCCCGGAAAACAGTTTAGTACGTCTTAAAGCGTAATAAAGAATGCTAACACAATAAAATTTAATACTTCACGGTTTTATTGGACTAGGAATCAGACTAAAAAATTTCGTGATGATCAGTTCATAATTTACCATAGGCTGCATATAAAGTCTACCCTGAGAAATTAATAAATTAAGCCTAAAATCGTAGCAGATATAGATATTGCGGTAAAATTTCTTTCAACTTCCATTCTTTTAACCAGAAATTTCATGCAACTTTGTGATATGTGGTCCATAATTTACCTTAGATGCCATAATAGGCAGCCTTCTGCAATTCACTGTAAACGCTAAAACTAAATTCACCGCTGTATTGAAATTTATTCAAATTTATATATTTTTAATACCAAAATTCACTCTTTAGAATTTTGGGATGATTGATAATTTAACATGGGTCCAATAAAAATTCCATTCCTGAAAATCATTTAAGTTCGGCTAAAACTGTTTCAAATCGTGATAGTTTACAAAAGCTAGTTCAAATTTCTAAAAAGAAAAGCATAAAAGTTTCTGATTGTCGGTCAATAATTTATTATAGTTCTAAACCGCAACCAATTTTAATGCTTGCGTCACTTCGGTTAGCGTCGTTTTCGAAGTTGCGTCTTTTTAAAGTTTCGTTTTGGTTTCACTTTGCGTTGCATGGCTTCGAAGTTGCGTCGCTAGTGCTCCAATTTGCGCCGTTTATATAAAAATGTTTATACAAAGCTTAAACAGAACAAGGGGATTTCCCGTTGAAGTCTAATGGAAATATGTATGTTAAGGTTGTCTGCTGATTACAACTGGATTAAATTTTACATTTGCTAAAAGTTAAATTTAAATTTTTTGCAGCGTCGAGTCAAAAATTAAGAAATTTGTTGAAACAAGAACATCGTTACAACATAAACAGGCTACAAAAATGAGAAACCACTTCTTACTATTTGGATTGAAGATCAAAATCAGCGATGAATACCTTTTAAACAAAACATTATTCAAAATAAAGCTTAACTTTATTTGAAGATCTAAAATAAAATTATCCGTTATAAAGTCTATCAAATCAAAATAAATTTTTTCAGCTAAAATAATGAATCTCGGAACCAATTAAATGTAAATCAATACAAATGTATGGAAAATCGTGCTTCGGTTTGCGTCGAGTTTTTCCGGTCCCAATTAGCGACGCAAGCTGGGGTATTGGTGTATAGATAACATATAGAGCCCACTCCTGAAAGGTTCGAACTGTCGGTGGAGGGACAAAAGATTCGGAACAGTCGGATATAGTACTCTAATTTGTTTCTATTATTTTTAAACTCATTTCACAAGAATAAAATACAAACATTTATCAAAATGTCATTTTATTTTTGGTTTAAAGTAGGGTAAATTCAACAATAAATTTTCTTACTTTATGAATGGATAAAGAAGTTTTTGCTTAAATACGGTTAATTAATCAAAAATAAGTTTTTATGAATACAGTTTAAAATTATAAATGAAATAAAGAATTTCGCATCAAAAATTCCAATCAAAACTAAGAATTCTACTAATATTTTTTAGGTAAAATATTTCTTATTCAATTCTGTCCCATTTTATAGAATAACGCGTCATAAATAAAACAAGCTTAACTGTTTTAAATTAATTTTACCATTTTTGCTGTGATGTCTTTATAGAAAATATGGCTTTTTCCGTTTTGCTATTTTTCGGCCATGTTCTGACAATCGCACGATTTGAAAGCGCAAAACGCCAGATTTAGTGTATGGTGCTCTGAAACTCGTGCGTTTTTTTAATACGATCTGCCATAGTTTCTTTAGGTTAGTCTAGATCCCTTGACCATACTTTTACGGTTTGAAGTAGCAAACTTCTTGCAATCGCAATCTACAGTGCACCTTTTATGCAATTGCAAGTCAAAATAGCAAATGTTAAGCGTTTTGCGATTCTTAGAACATGCCTATTTGTTAATTGTATTTGTTTTACTATCTGCTCTTCGAACCTTGCTCCAAAAGTAAAACGCAGAACTACAAACAATAAAGAATTTCTTTTAGAATACAAACATTTAAGAGGCAAAGTTTCTCCTAAAAGAAGTTTCCGAAATGTTCCATCGTAATATTCTCGGAATTTTTAAGGGTTCGTTTCCAGAAATTTAAAAAAAATTATTAAAATTCTTGTTTGGCATACCAAAATTAAGGTCTAGCAATTTCTTGTGCTATCGCCACCCACTGTGCGTGTTTTGGTATTCGTCAAAAAGTGTGCATTCGTTTTGAAATCTTCGTCTATAAATCGTTTGTCGTTTTTTGTGTTTCTATTAATACTGTTCTTGTTGTTGTAGTTGTTTTTCCTATTTTTGTTTTTGTTATTTATCCACACAATCAAACTCTCGTTTTGTACTGAACAAAGCACGTGTTTTTAAACGTGATAATAGCAAATTCACAACAAATAAAAAAAAATAGAAAAAATAATAACAACAACCAACTACAACAACCACACTAAGCACACAACAATAATAATTATAACTACACGAAGTACTCAACGTACTCACAGAAGTACAATCAAGTACGAAAACGTTGTCGTTTTCAGTCATTGCTGCGATAAATATCGATGACGATTAAAGCGAAGCAGCGCTGTAGATATTTCAGGTAATTTCGTTGGCAGCACGTTGACGTTCGGCAGTAACTGCAGCTGCAAGAATTTTTTTTCTAAGACTAGAATTTATATTTTTTCTTTAGCTATTTATACTATCACCCACTAGTGGTGGAGTGGTGAATGAGGCTATACCTACTAAGTTTGTCATTCGGTGTGAAACTGTTTTTAATATTGATCTTCGTATGTTCTGGATCCTAGTTCCCTCCGTGTCCGGCCGTCTGTCCATTTGTTGATATTTTTCACACTTTTGAAAGACTAAATTTGCGTGTCAAGTTGTTTCCAGTTCTACTAAGCAGTATGGAATTGAATTCCAGAACAATCGGTTCAGTAGGAAAATAGTTATGCACCCAACTGTGGAAAACCTCCCTAAAAATCGATTTTTTGTAACAAAAACTAACATAAACTGTTAACGTTATGCATCGCTTCTGATTAATTTTTGCACAAGTTCGGTTTATTTGACTAGAAATCGTACAACTAAGTTTTGTAAAAATCGGTCCATATAATATCCAATAGGCCCCATATAAAGCCCTTCTCTCGGAAAACACTTTAATATGCCTTTAACTGGTGACAGATAATTCTTTTGTTCTAAAAATTGACCTGCTATAGTTAAGTAATCATGCTGCGAAATTTCTTTAGGATCAGACCATAATTTACCATAGACCCTATAGAAAGCGTACTTTTGAAATAGACCTTAATACGTCTAAAACCGCAACAAATTATCATATTGTAAGGTCAGATTTTTTAAATATTGCCTTATAATTTTTAGATATAAAGCACAATCCTAAAGTATTCTCAGTCTGGATGGAGGGTATCGAAGATTCGGCGCAGCCAATTATACACTTTTACTTGTTTTTTATATCTATGCATTAGATACATTGTTGTTAGTCTTTCAGTTATACTAACTGGGCATGTGACGACATCTCAGATGAATTGAAAGAAATGTTTTTTTTTTATATTTTTTTTGCTTTCTCACACCTACACATGAACATCTGAAGTTTAGATTTTACATTTTTAATGAAACTCATCTGTTGATCCATTTAAAGGTGCGCAAATGTTTTTTTTTTTTTTTTTAAATTTATGAAAGAATGTAAACATTTACAATTTTTTTTGAAAATGTTTTATATCTAGTTTTTGGTATTAATAATAAGTCTGTTTAACTAGTCTTTCTTGAATACTTAATTAATAAATTTAGGTAGAATGCTTACATTTTATACCAGGGCTTTAGAGTCGGAGTTGAGGTTTTTTTTTTTACCGGAGTCGGAGTACCCACAAAAACTCGCAGCTCCGACTCCAAAATTTTTTTCTGTTCATATGTAGGTAAATAACTATTTTACAGCTCAGTGCGGCACGTGTTAGTCTAATATACATTTAGCATCAATGTTAGAGTAGGAGTCGAAGTTGGAGTCAGATTCGGACCTAATAAAATTTCAGCGATTGGATTTGGAGGAAGAACTTTTTTTTGACGACTCCACGCCCTGGCTTATACACTGCGTCCTTGGGTTAATAAAAATGTTCTTTAAGCAATTGACACTTCTTGGAATCAAATTTTTGCTATTGCTTTTAGCTATTTGCAATTTTATAATGCAATCATTTATGGGACCTGCGTGATGAAGATCTCTGGCTTTTATTGTTTTAGTGCTTTTCAATCCACTCAGTACTGACAAAAATGGCGTTTTCAAAAACTACCGTTATATATCCCTGAAGACGATGTTTGAATATGCAATTCAATTGCTAAATTATAATCGGGAGAGTGACTTCTGCTCAATATGTAGCAGTGTAAACCAGTCGTTGAATAAATTCCTCAAATAAAAAACGAATGAAGACGTCAATTTGAATTCCAGAACATTATGTGTATTCGTTTTCTAGCATATACCCGAGTATGTTTTGCGGGTCCGGAAATATCCGACTTTAATTAGTAATCGAAGACAATTCTCATAAGTTTTTCTCATATTTTATGCGTCATCTATGCTGTGACTACAGTGACATCAATTCGATGCTACATTTTGTGTATAATTTTTTTTAAGATTTATTTTTATTATTGAATCTTTCTTATCGAAATTTACAATATGTATTCAAATCTTAATTCTACTTGTTGTTTATTAGTTGTTCCCAATGTAACCACAATCTGCTGTATTATTTTAAAAGTGTCTTCTAGTTATGCTTAAAGTATCGGTTCTTTTTAGCCTCTGGTGACCTTCAAACTGAAGCAGAGCGAGGTAGTTAGGGTGGGCCATTAGTTTATCAATGTAGCTAATTGAATATTTTTTAATTTCCTCCTGGATAGTGGGGACGTTGAGATCTCTGTGGATAATATCATTACGTATATACCATGGGGCGCAGACAATTTGTCGTAAAATTCTAGACTGTCTTTGAAGCTTTTGGATGTAAGCTGCGCATGCAGTACCCCATAATTGAATGCCATATGTCCATATTGGTTTTATGATGGACTTGTATAAGAGAATTTTGTTGTCTAAAGACAAGTTTGAGTTTCGACCGAGAAGCCAATGCAGTTGAGCTGCTTTAAGTTTCATAGCCGTTATTTTCTCTTCAATATGACGAGACCAAGTCAAGCGTCTATCAATATGAATTCCCAAGTACTTAACATGGTTTTCTACCGGAACAGTGATGTAATTTATTTTTACAGCTGGGCACGTTTGTCTTCTGAGCGTGAAAGTTAAGTGATCACATTTAGCCGGGTTAACCTTTATTCTCCATGTTTCTAGCCAGGCCTCTAGTTAATTGATGTGGGACTGCAGATTTTGCGATGCGAGTTTTGGGTCATGGTTAACGATAATAAATGCTGTGTCGTCTACAAATGTAGAGGTATGCGTGCTCAGGTTTGTTGGCATATCCGCTGGGTATATTCTATTTAGTAGCGGTCCTAATATGCTGCCTTGGGGGGCACCAGCAGTAATTTTCCTGAGGGGGGAGTATTTATCTTGTGTATAATTAACATTCATGTTGAAAAAGTAAAATAAAATGCGAAAATTCCCATATTCTATTTGTTTAAATTATTTAGTTAAATACATCAAATCTTAAAAGTAAAACGATTACGAAAACCATATGGGGAATGCAGCTGATGTCTTATACTTGAGAGTTCTTCTGTTAACAGAGGGCGGAATACAACACAAGTGAAACAAACATGTGTAATGGGTAAGTAATTAAAAATATTCACTCACTTTAACTTAAATCAATCCCAATGGCTCAATTTAATGACAATTTGTCATGAGAGTTTGTCATTACATTGAACCTAATAAGTGGTTTCAACGATGGTACTGAGTCATCGCACTGGTGACATTTATATTAAACTGACTCCAGTTCGCTATTTCTGTGATACCGATGAGTCATTCCATTGATGACAAAATTAAAATTTTTGAACCTGATGACAATTTGGCCAAGTGATGCTAAAGTGTCATGGGGTCAAAAACGAAGACACTTGTGATACTACTGATGTCAAAATACATCAGCGTTATAACGCAGAAGAATTCAGTATTTTGTCCAAATACAAAAATTTTGTAAGTCTCTATTATATTTAAACTGTAATTTAGGAAAAAAACCCTTCAACAATAGTGTATAGAACAATTCCAAGTTTCTTTTTATTAAGATTCTTGTTTCGTTAATTTAAGTTTCTGTTGGTATACCGGCGTATCGGTGTCGCATTTAAACATCGTTACCCAAATACCTTAATAACAGATTCATAATTTAAACCCGATACCGAAATACGTTTCTGTGTATAACAAATAAACTTTATAATGATCCAGATGATATGATAAATATCACTCTTTCAAATAACTGTCTTATACAATAAAAAGTTGGTACCAGCCACAACAATAGGCTCTATCAACAAAAGGTTAATTTGTAAGATTCTGTGAAATACTACGACTTCAACTTTTCCATAGTTTTTTTTTCTTTTCTTTAAAGTTGTTGCTTCTGACAACGCCGTTGATTAAAGTGCTGTTGATGATGGTAGTGGTTCAATAAGAAAACGTGCGTATGATTAAAACATGTGATTTGTGCTTAGGACATTTAAGCACATACACCCACCCACACACACACACGCACTTACTACTACTTCATCACTTTAACGTGTAAAAAAGGATTAGGTACTCAGCTGAAAGGACAATGGAACAACAGGCTGATTTTATTTTTAAGAATAATTGATTTTTTCGAGTTTAAAAAAATTTTGTACAATTAATCTGATGTTGATGTTTAAAAATGCATTTAAGAACTGTCCTTAGTAAAATTCATTTTGTAGGTTTTTGCTTAAATATGAGTTCGACAGCATATTTTAAAATAAGTTGTTTGTCATACGATTCCATCTGAATATTAGCTCCATTATTTTCAAAATCTCCCACTGTGCAATGGTATATTCTTCATATTTTGGATATGTTGAAATAGAAAAATATAAATCTCTGTATCTAGAATTTGTAGGAAACCTTTTAAATTTGTTGTAACTTATCAAAGAAGACCAAAACTTTTTAATGTTTTAATTTTTACAGTTTCTTTCCACTTTCAGTTTTTGCCATCTTCAATGCACCACGATTAAAAACAAAAATTTTAAATACAACACCAAAACGGGGTATTTGATGCAGTGATGTCAGATTATGGGATTTATCCCTAAATTGGGGACTTTATTTTGAAAACGGGGATACTTTTGAAATTTTAATTTTGATATTGTGTTGGGGAATTTTTTTTTTTATTTTTGGGATTTGTTGGGATAAAACTAAATGTACAAATGAAATGCGATACAAATAAAATATTTTTTGACAAAATTTAAGGGTATTTAGTGGGAATTTTTGAAGATAAATTATTAAAATTTTGGGATAGAATTTCAAAAGCATCTGACAACCCTGTAATGAAATTCTCATTCCGTTTGTAACGCATTGAAATTTTGATCAGAAACCCCATAGATAATTTAAATCTTGGATTCTTGTAAAATTCCAATGAAAAAGCCCGATAGGGCTTGTAACGATAACATCGGAACACGAAATTTGTTGTAAATAATTAGAGGACAACTTTGTTTTACAGATAATTTCATCAAGACCCCCTTTAAAAATCCCTGCGACATCAATAGGCTTTAATAGAGAGGAAGTTTGGACAAATCTAATTTGGAGTACATTTGGTGCTGGAAAATTTCAAAATCAGACCGTTATTTCACCTTGCCCGATACAAATATTCCTTAAGAATAAAGTATTAGAACGTGAGCGTTGATATCGTACAATCTTATATATATATGTATAAACAAAGTTAATTTGCAACTGAAAAAGGGATCTACCAAACCCATTATTTCACCTATTCCTTATGGAAATGGGCCCCTTTGCAAATCGAGTAAACGAAATCGATGAGTTTTGATTCAAATATTTTTTGATTTGCTTTTTAAAATTGGTCAATCCGGTCTATTATTTTATCATGGTCTGATAAAATGTCGATCAATTAAATATAAAATTTGATCCCATCGGGCTGCACTTTTTCCTATTTCTCATAAATCGTTTTGATTTTGAAAATGATTAAAATCGGTTAAATTTTTCACCCCGTGCAACTTTGTTTAATTTTTTCGTAATAAATAGTAGTTTTAAGGAAGTGCTTAATTTGATTTGTTTTGTGTAGATCAATTAAATCAAATGGTTTAAGTTTTTTGCTTGATTAATTGAATATTTTTTTAAAAATGTATCTATAATATTTTAATTATACTTAAATTATATTTATTACATGTATTTGAAAAAGATGACTTGAAATAAGATTTTGTAAAAATATCGTATTAATTGAAATATTTTATTTTAAATTTTTCTTTTTAGGTAAGCATTACATACTTGAAGTACTTGAATTACTGTGAATGTAAAAAAATTGTGAACAATGAAAAATTGGTAATATACATTGGTAAGTTGATAATAATATTACTGACATAAATTTCACATTAAAGTTATATTTAAAAACAAGTTTCATTCTTTTACACGTAAAAATTGTGCAATTCTATCTGAAAAAACATTAATTTTTTTATACAGAGTTTTCCAAGACGAATTCACCCTGCTTACTTTAACAGTTCCCAGAGATTTGCTTTCGTTTACAATGTTTTTTTTTACAAAAAATTGACATTTCCAGCAGTAAGAACTAACAATGCAAGAACCTCAGCTGTTCTTGTATTTTGTAGTTGTTGAGGATTGCTGCCACCGTGTAACATAACCCTGTTGGCCACGGCTTTAAGACATCTTTAACGACGGGTACAAGACAAAAGTTAGTCGTAGAAAACATGCCGAGGACAGTTTAATAAAAAGGGGTGACGAAATTTTCGTACAATAAATGCCAGGTCACACAAGACGAGATGAGCGGCAATGATTTTAATAATTTCGTCGACGCCTACATGCAAGACTATATCTGCTATGTGTATACATATTCTATACTATATATTTATAAGACAATATCTCCTTCTTTGTCGTTAACGGCTTCATGACGTCTTTTTTTCGTTCAAGACAAAAAACATTACGGGGTAATTTATTTCTGTAACATGTTACATATTCGACTTTTATAAGCAACTAGCTGACCCGACAGACGTTGTCCTGTCCAAATTAGGAAAAATGTTTGCATTCGATTTTTAAAATCAGTTAAAAAGATATGAACATTTGAAAGAAAAATAAGTCAAATCGATGGAGCCGTTTTCTGATTTTAGATAAATCGAAAAAAGTGGCCGTTAAAGTGGGCGGGGCAAAATTTTCTTTTAAAGAAAAAATCGTCCAAACCGGTCAAGCCGTTCTCAATTTATGCTCTTAATAAAAAAAATTGGGCGTAAAAGTAGGCGTGGTACATTTCTCTTTCGATGAAAATGTAAAATGGATTAATACGAACATTTAAAAGAAAAATGAGTCAAATCGATGGAGCCGTTTTTTTAATTTTAGGTAAATCGAAACAAGTGGGAGGTGCAACATTTTCTTTCCGTAAAAACCTAAGTTGGACCATGGCAATCATTTTAAAGAAAAAATCGGTCAAGCCGTTCTCAAGTTATGCGGCTAATAGAAAAAGTGGGCGTAAAAGTAGGCGTGGTAAATTTTTCTTTCGATGAAAACTTAAAATGAAATAAAAATTTGTCAAATCGATGGAGCCGTTTTCTGATTTTAGGTAATTCGAAAAAAGTGGGCGTGAAAGTGGGCGAGGCAAAATTTTCTTTTCGTATAAATCCTAGTTGGACCATGGCGATCATTTTAAAGAAAAATCGTCCAAATTATAAGGATGTCATTGGTGGTGCAATATGAAAATTGAATTTTGCCACGCCCCTCCGCCCACAGACCGAAAATCAAAAATCAGACTTCACAGTGTCACCCGCCGTTTTGGAGTCCATACGTTACATACATACATGCGCATATCCTATTATATATATATAGATTTTTAAGTTGATAGTGAAGTATGAACTGCTTGTAATCCATGTTCCAAACCTCGACTACACAGAAAAAATTATGAAAATTTTTTCAATTTCTACAAATTTTTTTACTGATTCAATTAAAATTTTTGTTTGATTTTTATTTAACCAACAAAAATGTTGACAACCATTCAAAAATATAATACACGCGTTATTGCTTTCAAGTTTTCATAATTTTGTATGAAATATTTAACGCTTTTTAATGTTGTCGTCTTTTTGCATTTTTTTATTTGATCGTAAGCAACACTTCCTAATGTGAAATAAAAACACATACAGTCTATTTTTGGACACTTTAAAAAAGTACAACAGTAAGAAAGATGAAGAGGTTTGAAGTAAAAAAAAAAAAAACAAAAAATAGCAGGTAAAAAAACGTTTCACTCTTTTTAAACAACAGAAACAACAACAACATTATAAGAAACAAAATAAATTTTTTGCTGGTTTCAAAGTTGGTTAAAACAAAACAAAATCCCGTATTCAATTTTTTCAAACTGTTTACTTAAATACATCAAATACAAAAATATAATGATGACGAAAAACATATCGAGTCGGTCTGTCGCCGTTTTTGGGTTACATTTCTTCTTCATTAGCAAAGGAAAGGATAAAGCAACAGTGAGTGATGACGAAATACATTGTGTGTATAAAAAAAAGACTTCGTTCAAAAATTATTTCAACAAAAAAATGTGTCTCAAAGCCAGCCGGCCGCTCTGCTCTCTGTCTGCCATCATCTTCTAATACAGTGCTTGCTTGTGTGCGCATCATTGCTTGTGCAAAAACTGTTTTTTTTTTTTGATTTTGAAATTTAGTATATGAATTTCAGTAAACTTTTTGTTTGATTCAGTTAAATTATTTGTTTGAAAAAATCAGTGTTTTTTTCAATAAACGAAATGCAAATAATAAATAAATTGTTTGAATATGCGAATTTGTTTATAGGACCGATTTCAGACAAAAAATTGTTTGATTCTACAAATTTTTTGTTTGAATTGGAAAAATAATTTTTTTCTGTGTACCTTCAACAGCATGTTTTCGGTTTTACTGCTTTGTGCTAATTCCAATATTTTTTGTAGGTATTTAAATCGACAACAAAAAAAAGAATGTGAGAATTTTAAGCAAACCGAACCAAGTAGCTGAAAAGCATTTACTACTTATAGAAGACAACTTTTAAGGCAATGGCCTTTATTCTGTTCCACATAGAGTTCGATAGAAGACAACTATGTATAGTTTTACAAAAGACCACAGACAATGTCGTTAATACTGTTTTATGTTCCACATAGAGTTTGATAAAAGACAACTTATTAGATATTGTCGCTCATACTGTTGTACACGACGGTACTCTCTAAATTGTCTTCTGGAAACCCTCAACGATAGCGGACAAGTTGTGAATACAACACTGACGACGATGTCGGTAACGGCTATCTGGCCTACTGGGAAATCGGCCTTTAAACTAGTAGTGTGCAGCACACTAGCGTTAGCGTAAAGCAGAAAACAATTTCCTTGTTTTGCTTTGTCAAATTATAAGCAAAGCAACAGACGGACATCGTTAAATCAACTTCGATAATTATAACGACCCAGCATATATGTATGTATATTAGGGCTATAACCAAATTTTTGGCATAGTACTATGGCGTGGCCAAGAATGTTTTGGTAATGAAAACACCTGTCTCACGTCGTTTAGCGAAAAAAACCTCACGCAGTGAAACAAGTTTAAGTTATACGTATAGAAATAGACAAATATCAGGTGTATATTTTTTAAAATATCCTTGAGATAAAAATGGGTGTTTTCAAACTTCAAACCGATCCCTGCGTGAACTTTTTTAACAAAGGGAAAAAATTATCATATTTTTTATTAATAACTTTTAATGTTCTACACGACTATACTATGCCGTCTTTGATATTCGCGAAAAGTGTGAAAAAGTTATAGCCCTAATGTACTGTAAAAATTGCAAGCAGAATGACAAACTTATGTATGCATGCCTTTTTCACCTCTCATGCAGGAACAAATAATTGAACATTTTGATATCTTTAAATTAAACTCAAGTTCATCATCAACTGCAACGAAATCTGATGATGGAATGTGGTTATTCTCGGAACGTGTAAATTCGACCCGAGTTCAATCCCCAGTTCAGTCAGTAATAAAAATTATCAAAAAAACTTTTTATTCATTTCATGTCTTAAAATTCCTTCCTAAATAAAATTAAGTCTATTTAAGAAAATATCAAAAATTTCAATTAAAAACCAACAGTTCAAGAAAAAAATCACAATTGTTATAAAAAAACAACGTATTTTAAAATGTACGTGCATCGATATCACCTAAGTAAAATTTTGTAGCGGTAGGTCCAAAGTCGATAATAAATCCGTGTCTAAAATGTTACATTAACGCTAAAAAATCTGGTATATATGAACATTTGTATAGCAGAGTAATAATTAAAATTACATATAGTCACCTAAAATCCAAAAGGCTATCAGCGACAAAAAGCCAGAATAGACTTTGTAATTGATAATGATGTAATTTGGTTAATTACGTCAGAATCAATCAGAAAGACGATTTTTTATTTTTTGTCGCTTACGACCGTTTCGATTTTAGGTTTGGATTCTTAATCGAAAAATGTTTTAACTGTCATCGCGTTTTAGGATATGAAACGGTCTTCCAACAAAATTAAATAGTAGATTTACATTAAATTAAAAATTTAAATTCCTTAAATGTTTTTTTTTTTTTTTTTTTTTTTTTTTTTTGCCTTAAAGTTTTTATTATTTGATAATCTAAATAAAAAAAAATTTAAAAAACAACCAATCTCGGCGTTTTTGTTCTCCTGAAAAAATATTATATTATCACTTACAAATGTTATTCGCGGTTTTGCTTCAGTTATTTAGATTTATTTTTGAAAATGGAAAACTATTGCAAATATTAATTTCATTATAAGTCCTCCTAAACGAGACCTTGCCAAATATAGCGCGTGTGGGCTTATCGTGTAAAATAATAGAAGAATGACAACAAACATTTATTTTTTTTTAATTTTCTATAGTCGAACTTATAAGAAAAACGTTGTAGGAAAAAACATTTGAAACCATTTGATGATTATTTTCAGATTTACAGAGGCTCGTGTCGAAAAAAAGAAAAAAAAAAAATAGCTGGTGTATTTTTTATTTTTTTTTTTTTTTTATTTTATATTAAAGCTCAATTTTCACAAATATTGTTAAAGGGACACTCGAAAATTTATTAGTATAAGTGTATCTATTGAACAGAGCTGTTAAGGTATGAAATCTTAAAAGATTTATATTGCAACGAAGTGTTAAATTTCGTAAGTTTTATTTAAATTAATTGCAATACAAATAAATTAGAATTGTTGCTAACAAGATAAAAGTCGATATACAGTAGACGCTCGGTTATATGAAAACCCAGTTATATGAACATCCAGAGTAGTAAACAACAAAATTTTTACACATGAGGTGAACACAACCGTGCAACCGTTGATTTTTTTGTAACTATTTGTTGTAAGGGGTGTTTTTTAGAGTATCACAACTTTGAATTGGCATCACTGCTTTATTTGAGCACCCATTTAACAGCTGATAGTTGCTTTTTGTTACGTTTGCTTTGAAATTTCATTATAAATCGACTTATCGAGCAACGCGCAGATATTTGAAATTTTAAATGAAAAAAATTCGGCGAATGGGCTGAAATACAAATTGATATTGATTTGAATTTCCACTCAAAATGTTATTTTCCGATGAAGCCCATTTCTGGTTGAATGGGTACGTAAATAAGCAGAATTGTCGCATTTGGAGTGAGTAGAATCTACAAGCTTTCGTTGAAACACCATTACATCCACAAATATTACTGTTTGGTGCGCTTTGTCATTGGCCATATGTCTTCAAAAACGATGACGATCAGTCAGAATGCGAATTGTCACCTTCTACACTCCAGCCGTGGCGGCCACATGGCAGAAATCATATTAAAATTTCACAAAATTTTCTATCCAATAAAGCCCGTTTCATTGCTATTAAAAATATATTTGCTAGTTTTATTATGATTTAAACTTGTGTCACTCTATAAAAAACACCCTTTATTATTCTCCGAAATAAGCTAGTAAATGTGTATATACGAAAGCAAAGGAAAATGTATACGGTGGTTGGTGTTTGTAAAGTTATTGCTTGGAGTGAAAATAATATATCTGATTGATAATGATATTCGACATTGCGAAAATGCAGGGACAATGCATTACAGAAATCCCTTAAAGCATAAAAAATAAACTTTCATGTTCATTTTTTATAAACAAACTAATATAAAATAAAAACTTAATATAGGTTATGTATGCACACATACTAAAAATGATTTGAAATACATTATTATTATTAATTTCCCGTAGTTCCTAGGTGCAACATAGGGCCTCAACAAACAAGTTAAAATTCGGTTTGTCTAATGCCATAGCCTTAATTTCACGCCATGTACGCCCTGCTAATAGTCCCTCAGATTCAACCAGTCGTCTCCATGTATTAGCAGGTCTTCCCTTTCTTCGTATGTCCGATCCAATTCCATTTACGTCGTCGAATTTCGGTCTTGGAGAGCATTTATTTCCCTAGTGGCAGCGTGCCATGTTTCGCACCCGTATAAAACAACGGACTTAACACAGGCGTCAAAGATTCTGAGTTTGGTGCGTTTAGAGATGAATGCTGATCGCCAGACTTTATTCAACATTCCAAACGATGTTTACCCTTTGTGATGCGGGTTCTTATATCATCACTTGCTCCACCATTACTAGAAATGATACTTCCCAGGTAGCAGAAAGAGTCGACAACTTCGATCGTTTTACCGTCCAAAAATAGAGGTTGAGTATAGTCGGTATTAATGCACATTAGCTTGGTTTTCGCAAAATTAATTCTAAGGCCTGATTTGGCTGCACACTCGATCAAGTGCTGAAGTTTTGTCGCGATATGGGAGTATTTGTGTGCCAGAATACATATATCATCTGCATAATCTAGGTCTCCAAGTGTACCTTGGAGGCCCCATGCAATACCGGTGTTGTTGTTTGTCACCCGGTTCATTATTATGTCAAGCGTTAGGTTAAACAGTAAAGGCGAGAGAACACAGCCCTGACGGACACCAGTCCGGATATTTATATTGGTACTTAATTGGTTCTCGTGAGAGATCCGACAACTAGCTCCATTGTACAGCCCTTTGACCAGATTTATCACTTTTGTCGGCACTCCTTTACATTCTAGTGCACCCCAGATCGCTTCATGGATTAATGTATAGAAGGCCTTTTCAAAGTCAATGAAACACATGTATAAAGGAGTGCGCCACTCCATTGACTGCTCAACTATAATGCGTAAGGTGTTCACGTGGTCGATGCATGAGCTTCTGGCTCTAAATCCTGCTTGTTCTTGGCTTAAGTCAGGTGCGAGCGATTCTGACAGCTTATTGTTAATAATATGGGCTAATACTTTGTTGACCATGTTGAGCAGAGTTATTCCCCTCCAGTTCTTGCACTGCGATAGGTTACCCTTTTTGGGAAGGAGAGTAATGGTACCTTTTTTCAACTCATGTGGCAGAGTTTCAGTTGCCCAAAAATTCGCGTATTATTGGGAGGAGAATATGTTGAAATACATACTTATTTTATATTGTCTCGATTATGTGAACTTTTCCATTCAGTGAACAGGCCCTGTCTGAATTAGTTAATATAAGCGAGCGTCTACTGTATTTCAAATTATTTTTCCCGGTACATGCAGAGATGAAACATTTTCCATATTTAAACATGTTATGGCAACCAAAATATGGTTAAGTCTATCCTCCACTATGAAGCCACAACCATATTATGGTTGTCTCTAAACATGCTATGATTATATATGACAGTAATTTTTTTTTTTTTTTTTTTCTATTAACAATAATATTTTAATCTTTTCTAAGACCATTATGCTATGGTTGAAAGCAACCATGCTATTATAAGTGTAAAACATATTTTTTGTTATTATACAAAATTACATGTTCCGAGGCAACCATAATATGGTTGACGGTGACAAAATTATGGTTAATTAAACAATAATTAGTTTAAAAGTTTTCCATTAGAAATAATTTTGTAAGTGGTGACCATAATGAACAAATTTTTTTCGCTGGTTGTAATGAAAGACAAATTTAATGCGATTTCGGATATGGGAAATGTCCGAGAAATTAGAAATGCTAGTCGAATGTTATAAAGAGAATATTGGTCAGCTAGTCGGAAGAAAGGTACTACATTTTCTGGATGTTCTGACAGCGATTAAGCCAGTTAATTGTGCGTGAGTCCGAACACAACTTGTAGAAAATCCAGGTTAAAACTGTTCTCTCTCTAAAATTTTGGCAGGAGTTCAGCAAGTAGGCATTATTAAAGAGATTTTGACAGGGTATTGCAAATGTCAGAGAGAATGTGTCCCGAGATGTGCTTACTGCTAAAGCTGTTACGATAAAAAAGAAGAACAAGCAGTTAAAAAAAATAAAAAAAACGTAGACATACATATGTATATGTGTATGGAAGGTAAGTCTTTCTTTGCTGATGACTGTGTTAGAGAACTTTTATTAACTAGATTCGTAAAAATGATTCATAAGGAGCGTAGTTTATAGATAACTAGCTGGCCCGGCAAACGTTGTTTTGCCACATAACTTATTTCTTATTTCTGCCAGCCAAATTTTAAGAAAAATTTAAAGGCTATAGTTCTTTCCAGATGTTACACTATTTGCCTGCCCAATTTCAAGAAAATTAATCGATTACAGTATACCCCGGTTAATTACCCCACGCTTAAATGCCTTTCACGCTTATTTACCTCGAGTTTTAAATCCCCGATTTTTTTCTTCCATTTTTTATACAAAAATCCACGTTTAATTGCCATACGCTTAATTACCCGATTCGGATAATTGCCTTAAAAATTTAACTCCTAAACCAAAATTATACCTAAATTTCATTCGTTTAATTGCCTCAGTACTATTTGACAAAAACACAGCAAGTAATGTAACCAAGTTTTACATGTTAATAATTTGAAAATAAACACTAAAATTTTTTTAAAAAAATATGCCTAAAAAACAAAATGTGGCTTGATTAAAAGCAAAATATTCAACAAATTAATATTTGCATTAAAAGTTATGTTATGCGATCAAGATTCATATAAGAGTTATATATTATCTAGATACACCAAATTTATAAGATATTTTGTCTTTAAGAGATTAAACTTTGAAGTTTGCATGGGGACTATGTTTCGTTTTTATGACAATTAAACGTATTTACCCAATTTTATCAAATTATCTAAAAACTGCTACCTTAACTTTTCGCACAAGGTTTACATGGACATACAACCAGCAAGATGGATGGACGGACGGACGGACACGAAAAGATTACCTAAACAAGTGTTTCTGATTCGATCGTTTACTAAACGATGCGTCTAGGTTCCTATGTTATAAGTTGCGAAAAACATTTATCTTCAACAAAAACTTGCTATGGCTTAAAATTGTACAGTGAAAATTTAATGTAGGTGGCGAAATAAAGGCAACAGAAAACTCATCTGTTAACCAGATTTTTAAGCAATTTTTTTATTTATTTTTTAAAAACTTAAAATATGTGTGCAATAAAAATGCAGCAATGGCTACAATATGGAAATTATTTACAAACAAATCGATACCAAAATTCATTAAAAGCTCTAAACGCATAAATATATTGCTTCTGCTTTCATTGGTCGCACAAGAAAAACCATGCAATTGCATATTTACGTCTTCCATGTGTAGTAGTAGGATATGGATATCTCAGAAAGCACTACAGACAAAATTTAAGACAACAAATCCCATTGGTTTTTATTGCTATCTCTTAATATTAAGCTGATACATGTAAAAATTCTTTTCTTAAATTTTTTCATACATCAAAGTTAAGTTATCTTGTAAATAAATACGTCTAATTACCTCACTGAGGTATTTAAACGAATTCGCTTAATTACCTCAATGAGGTAGTTAACCGTATTCTTATTATTACCTCAACGAGGTAGTTAAGCGTATTCGTTTAAATGCTTACCCCGCATAATTACCCAAAAATATTGGCATTTTTGTCGAGGTAATTATCCGTGGATTACTGTAGTTAAGAATATAAAGGGAGGCGGAGCTTTAAGCTCTCTTGCCCTTTTTAATGTCCTGTCCTCTTTCCGATGTTACAGTGTATGCATGCCAAATTTTAAGAAAACCGGTTGATTAGTTAAGAAGAGGGAGGGGGAGATTTTACCCCTCTTGCTCTATTTCACGCCCTAAATAATAAAAACTATAGGCTACAGTTCTTTCCAACTGTAACACTATTTGCCTGCGAAATTTCAAAAAAATCGGTTAATTAGTTACGAAGATATAGGGAAGGGAAGCTTTTAGCCCTCTTACCCTATTTCACACCCTATTCCTTATTCTCTTTCAGATGTTACATTGTCTGCATGCCAAATTTTAAGAAAACCGGTTGATTAGTTTAGAAGATTGGGGAGTGGGAGCTTTTACCCCTATTGCAATATTTTGCAACCTCTAGCGATATAAAAATACTCTACGACCTATTCTCATACCTTACAAATACACATACAAAATTTCATAAAAATCGGTCAAGCTGTTTCGGAGGAGTTCAAAATGGAGGGCATTTTGTTGATATTTGTATGGAAAATACATGTTTCGGAATGAATGCAGTGTTCACTAAAATGGCTATAACTCATGAACCGGCTCCACGAAAAGCCCCCCAATGAAATAACGCCCAGGAAATAACCCCCAATGAAATAAACCCCAAAAAATAGGAAATAACACCCAAAAGCAGTGAATGAAATAACATCGAAAAATAAATGAAATAAGCCCCAAAACGAAAACAAAACAACCCCTTATATTTGGAAGTTATTTCATATGAAATAACACCCAATGATGAAAATGAAATAACCCCCAGAGAAATAATCAGCAACAAAAATTAAATTATGCCCAAAATTCATAAAAGAGTCAGTTTCACCAAGGATTATATGAAGTCAATATGGACCAACAGCAAAGTCGCAAAATTATTGAAATGAATCGTGTGGAGGCCCGCAGGCGTCTTCTTCATAATAAGGATATATTCGGTTCCAAAATATTGCTTCAGTTATTTTACCCGCCCGTAGATCCTTGTAGCCCTGCTCTATTTTTGCAGTTCGGAAGATAATTTGCCTTTTACGTTTGGCCTTTACACAACTACCTCCACTGTTCAAATATAATTGTTTTAAAAATGAAATAATCCCCGAATAAAAAATGAAATAACACCCAAATTAAACACGCTATGAAACAAGCACCGAATTAAAAAAATTTGTTGGGTGTTATTTCATTGGAGATTATTTCATAATTTGAAAACCCCAAATGAGGAATGAAATAATTCCGCAAAAAAAAAAAAAAATGAAATACGGCCCAAAAAAATTGGGAGTTATTTCATATGAAATAACACCCAAAAATGTATGAAAAAAAAATTTGGACATATTTCATTTCTCGTTTGGGCGTTATTTCATTGGGGAGCTTTTCGTGGAGCCTCAAGAACCAATACACATTTGAAGACTGTTGATACGTAAAAACCTTGGTATTGACGTCACCTTCCACGTTTTGTTTACAGAAACAAAATCGGTTCACGCATTTCAGAGAACATCAATTACTAACACAATGCAACTTATTTTTATATATATAGTAGATATATGTACATCGATTTGAGGCACTTAAAGATTTCTAATAAAAATAGTAAGATAGAATTTCGCAAATTCTAAAAAACTGCCTAATTCTCTTAATATTTTTCGAAACTGTAAGCTATGACATCAAAATATATATAGTGTTGGAAAAAATAATGGGGACACATACAGTTATCCGGGGAATTGAGTACCAAGCATTTTGAACCTTTGGTCACATTATCTACCTGCTTATTTGTCGATGTACCAATTGAATTCTTTAAAATTCCCATAGAGCACGCGAATTTTACAGTAAGTTCCCTGCAAATAAAATTGGACCACCTGATCCATTTTGATAAAATGGACTACTCCATGGACTGGTCCAATCTAATGCAATCATGACCATGTCATTGTTAAAAGGTGTTTGTAGTGAGACGACATGTCTTTGTTTTTTAACAACGTGCTTTCGTTGTTAAACGACTTCAAATCTAATCCTCTTGTGTATACCATGGAGTAGTTTTAAAACTACTCCTTAGTAGTCCAAAGGTGGGTTATATGGTCCTGCCCAAGGACATCGTAATGTTAAATAGACCATGTTTTTCCCATACGTTTGGGTTATTTTTGGACTAGTCCTGTGGTGCGATTCACTAACTTTTAACGATCCGACAATCGTAATATTTGTCGACATTTATATTCGCTTGCAGTAACGATAGTGTGATTCTGTAATTTTTTTTAACGATAGTACACAGCTGTTTTTTTTTTTTTTTTTGTAACATCTCTGTCTACAAAATGTTTAAAAAAAACGAAAAGCACAAAAGAGAATAAAATAAAAACATATAAAATTGTTCTTAACCCCCCTTGTTACACATATTTTTTCATTCAAAATGCACTGAAAAAGGTCTGGCCAGACTCATAAGTAAGACGAAGGGCTAATTTGTGGTTTTATATTTTTTGTGAATTTTACATTTAGAATTTTATTTTTGTTCTTAATTTGCTTTCTTTTTGCAAATTTTAAATTTATTATTTTGTTTTTGTTCATACATATACATATGAATATATCTTTGTATGTATGTAAGCTATTTTAAACATAAAAAAACATTTTATCGATAAAATAAACACAAACTAAATTATTGTCGCTAAGATAACGACAAAAAAATTGCTTAAAGTAACAGCTGACTTTAAACGACAGCGAATATCGTTAACAATTTTACAGAATAGCATATTCGATAAATTTTCGTAATACATACTTATTTTAACGATTCGATTATCGTTATAAAAGTAAGTGAATCGCACTACTGGTCCCCTGTGGGCTACTCTTTACACGCGTGTTTGGACTGGTCATATTATTTGTAGGGTTTCAAAAAAAAAAGTTCAATTAAAAATTTTCTACGACATGTTCTTATTATTTTTTCCGTCACTGGATGAATGTTTATATACCTTTAAATTCCGTTTTCCATACAGACTACTGGGAAAGTGGTATGAGTGTATGACCAAAGGTAAGTGAATGCATATGTGTTGGGTATTATTAGCCAGCCATATAAATTACCCATCCATCCATCCATTTAACTAGTTAGTCAAACATCCATACAACCAAATGAATAGTACTTTGTGTGTGTGTGTGCTTGTGTACATGTGTGAGTTGAAGTATGAGTATGGGTATGTAAACTCATATTACAGCGCTCTAACGTTATTTGCAACTAATTTATTTCGAACGTGTATGCAATAGTATTTCTATATGTATTGCTGGTTGGTTTTGTTTTTATTGCTTATTGTTGTTGTTGTTATTGTCATTTGAGTGTGGCAACAACACGTGCTTAGAACTCTGGTATACAGTGGGCTTTAGGTCATACTGAGATCCGCGTGACTTTATTTGCGCGATGCCAACGTGCACATCTATAATTGTAGATACATATGTACATATATAAATAGATGTGTTTGTGTGTGTGTATATTTGCGAGTGAAGTTGTGTGTTAGTTACACGTAAATGTTTTTGAGTGGATCTGCCTTTATATATGATTCCCTCAAAGTTGTTTATTTTTCGTTTTCGTTGTGTTTATTTGTTTGTTGATACTGTAATAATTATTTTTTTTTAATTCTCCATTTGGTTGTTTCCATATTCGCTAGAAAAAGTTATAGTTTCGCTTAGTTTAATTCAGTTTTTTGTAGTTTTATTTCTGCTTTTATTTTTTCTACTATTTGCATTTCAAAATATTCCCATCACTGTGAGTGAAGCTTATTAGCAAAAAATTAAAAAAAGACAAAAAAAAAACTTGTGTTAGATAGAATAAGATTCGCTTGTTTGTTTTTTAGCTGCGTTGGAAATTAAGTCTACACGACTTTTAACCACAAGTTTAGAAATTGTAAAAAATTAAAATAAACAAAGACTGATAAAGCTAATTGAATGACTGATACGAAATAGAAATGAATAAATACATTTAATGAGTGGTTTGTAATATTTTGCTATCAAAAAAGTACATACTTTGCAAAAAAGTACTTTGCAAAAAAAGTCATTTTCAAAAAGTACTTTTCATAAAAGTTCTTTTCTATAAGCAGTTCTTTTTATAGAAAGAAATTTTGTAAGAATAAAAAGTATTTTTTTGTAAAAAGTACTTTTTTATTTAATGTATATTTTATAAAAAAAAGTAATTTAATATAAAAATAATTTTTGTAAAAAAGGACTTATTATAAAAATTAACTTAAAAAAGTAACTTTTATAAAAAAAAATTTCGAGCCCCAGCCACGTCAAGAATGAAAGATTATCAATAACAATTTTAATTAATTTTCATGTTGTAAAATTCCTTTCTTCATAAAAATAATTTAATGAAAAATTAAATTTCATGAACTTAAGCCTAATTAAAAATATTAAAAATTTGGATTAAAAACCATCAATAGTTCAACAAAATAACCACAATACTAATTATTGTTAAAGCTACGGCACGAGCTCTATGTGTACATTTGTCCTTCAAGTTGTGCTGAAAAAGGTCAACAGAAAAGAAAAACACAAAAAATGTACTTGGACTTCAAGAAAAATTCTTGACAAAAGTACGAAAAAACAGAAGTAAGGAAAAAACATGTAAAATCAATTAAAATGGATAATCATTCAGGAAAGCAAATTTCGATCTACCAAATGTTAGAATACAATTTGGTTTAAGGATTGATGTTTGACTATTGACGTCAGCAGTCGTCGATGTCTGCGAGTGTAAGACGGCAAATCCATCTGAGGAGATTGAGTGGTTGCAATCGAAACATGTCATGGTAACCTGCCGGCCGGGGTTCGAGCCCCAGCCACGTCAAGAATAAAAGATTATCAATAACAATCAATTTTAATTAATTTTCATGTTGTAAAATTCCTTTCTTCATAAAAATAATTTAATGAAAAATTAAATATTAAAAATTTGGATTAAAAAAATTTTCGCCCTAAAAAATTTAATTCTATTAAAAGTTTTCTCTATAAAAGTGGTTCATTTTGTACGTAGTACATACCTTTCATAAAAACATACCATATAGGAAAACTGTATTCACTCGACTTAAAATTACTTTGGTTAAAAATGTACTTTTAATAGAAAGTAATTTAAAAAAAAAAAAAATATGCCCTTTTGACCTCAAAAATTAAATAAGAAATTTTTTGCTGTTTTTGACTAAGGCGGACGGTAAACTAGCCAATAGCAGCTGCTCATGCTTTGGGATCGTTTATGGATCATGAAATCTTTGACTGAAGTGACGTTATTTCCAAAAATCGGAAATTAGACAATTCATTTCAATAATGGGTCATTGTCAGCTGTAACCTTTTTTTCCCGACTATCTGACTTTAGACAATTCGCAATTGCTAAATTTTTTTTTGGTTTAAAAATGGCTAGAACCGATACATTAGACTGAATGGGATCTAAAGTCAGACAGCCTATAAACCGTTCTATAAAGCGTGAAAAGGAATAATTTCTTCTTTTCCATATTCTTATTATGAAGTCAAGTGAGTGACACTTAACAATAATTGTTTGGCGAAGCTTTCCGGAGGGATTAATAGTCATTTCGAATTACAATTTAGATAATAGCAGTAGATAGATTTTTCATTTAGAATCGAATGTTAATGTCTATGTTATTTAATATCGTGTAATAGTTATTCCGTTATGCAAAATTGTCGACTGCCTTGTACCGGTTTCGGTTTATGTGGAGTACTACTTCCTTATTTAGTTTCCAAAAGCTCTTTGTTTTCCATTATACATTTCAGGAAAAACTACGTCGCTACAAAAAAAGTTCTTCACTTATTCAAGACAACGGGATACACGGCGGGTGCTCCTACCCTAAAAAAACATGTTTTTGTTATTTGTTGAACAAAAGAACATGGCTAAATAAATATCTATCTATTTTTTAAATTTCATTTAATTCGGTAAGATTGTTTTAGAGAGGCAGAAATTGCCCCCTACCTCCCTTCGTGTTCCTATTTATAAAAAATCAATACAAGTTAATGATTCCATATAAAAAGCGATCGTCTATCTTTGTATTGAATTTCATTAAAATCTATTAAAATTTTTCGGAGAGGCAGAAATTTTCCCCGAACTCCCCTCGTCTTTTAAAAGTCTTTTAACAAAATAAACTTTTATCTTTTATAAAAAATATTTCCTTTTACCCGAAATATATTTTTGTTTAAAGTAAAGTTACTTTTTACCATTTCACAAAAGTAAATTTAATTAAAGTACTTTTTAAAGGGCTACCGTTTTAAAGCAAACTGTTTTTCTAATGTATCATTTATCTCTTTTCCATTTACGTTCTATTTAAGCAACAGGTTGACGTCACTTTTGTTTGCTCATACTTACCGATACAAGTGCATTGCTGTAATAATTATATTAAAATAAATTTTACAAACAAACGCCATTCAATAAAATTTTACACGAGTCTTCCTTTCGCCCTATCCCCCTACACGCTCACTCTACAAACTAATGGATTGAGTAAAATGAAATTAAATTGGTTTGGGAAAAAATCTGTACAAATATTGCGACTAAAGCATCAAACTGATTTCGTAGTTATTAGATACATATGTACAAATATCAAGTGTCCGTTCTGTTCTATTCCCTCCCCTTTCTCTATTCATTAAGAAGCCAAAAATAAAAAAAAAAAAAAACATTATGATCATGACTGATGTTTGTTTAAACTCGGATCGTTTTGAAGCAAAACGGTATCAAATTTAATAAAACAAAGCGAATTAAAAAATAATTGGAATTTTATTTTGAATTAAGAGCAAAGAGAACTTTTAAAGTCAGGGACTTTCATGTTTTTTCCTTATGCGTTTTAGGACAACAACCAACTTTTCTATTTAACACTCTCTTGCCCTCTGCTTTCTTTAAAAATATTTGGTGCATTACTTTTTATTTTACTTAGTTAATGCGTACTAACTCTATGCTGCAATACTTTAAGCTCTTTTTATAGTTTAGTCCTAAATTTTCTTTCGTTATTTTAATCTTTTCTTTAGACATATAAACTTCCTTTTTTCTTAAACCTTTCTCAGAAAATTATAAATTATTTTTTTTTTTTTAATATCAACGTCAATATATTCAACAATTAACTTGGTAATTATAAATTATTAGTGTTAATTAGAATCACGTTTTCAAAAAGCTTAATAACTCCAACTACACAGAGACTGATTGTTTCTAATGGTGATAACTAGATATACATATGTTTATTAATAGTAAATGGAAATAGAAATTTCAGCTGGAAGTAAAAAATAAAAGTTTTTTTTTATAAGAATAATTTATGAGAACTCGCAAGGGCATTGCTTAATCCAGAGTCTGATAATGAAATTTCAAAATGATAAATACCGAAAACCTATTAACTTAAGTGCTCCCATACAGCTGTAAATATTTCTATTGTAGTAGAAACAGCACAACGACCTTTTGAACTAAGTATTTCGGGATGAACAAAAGCTTAAGTCTGGGTTTTGGAATCGCAGTTAAACTAGTATTAGTTAATCTGAAAACAGATTTGTGCCGCCATTAGGTGCAGGGCTGTCAGATATGGCGATTTCTCGCCAAACGTGGCGATTTTGAAACGTGTTTGGCGATGGGATTTTCCATTTGGTGACTGGCGACTTTTGTGGCGATTTTTGATATTACTGGCGATTTACTTGGCTATTTTTACAATTTATATTATTTCAGCGATTTTGAAATAAAAAAGTTACATTTTTATTTACAAAAGCGGAGTTAGGCCTCTCCAGCTAAATATATATAAATATATACATTAGAGCGACTCACCAAAAAAAGGGCTCGATGTACCCTCCTAAAAATGAACCTTGGACTTTTTTAAGATGACATTTTAAATATTTCGGCTCCAGCTTTGTCCTCTCGTGAGCTGGACCAGTTTGAAAAAGGGTTATTTTTGCATGTTTTGTTAATTTGAGAATCTGTTTCCTTACCAACATATACAAATTGGGCATCATAAGAAAGGTTTTTTTAAGGCGTGTCCAATTGTATATACAATTTGTCCGAGGACGATCATTAAAATAAATATTTTAATCTTTAGTCGATTTAATTAAATACGTGTTTCAGCTTTTTTTGAAATTCGTGCTAGTTCGCGTTTTGACAAAAATGCAATGGGGTGGTAACCCTTCGTTTTAAATAGGGCAATATGGGTATCAAGCTTTTTCTTTTGCCAAGTACATCATCTTTGTATGTAAATAATATAGATTTTTGCGAATTAGATGCATTTTACACCGTGCTCTGGAATATATATAAATGCAAATTTTTAGTAGCTCCAATATGATAGCGGATTTAGTTTCTATATCATGTATGGATGAAAATAGGACTAAAGAAAGAAAAATAGAAACGATCCACTTTATTATTAGACACCAGCGGAATGTAATGCATTTTCTGGCCCGCTACGGCCGTCGTCGGCATTCTTTGTGTCTCACTGGATAGTGTTACTTTATAAATTGAATGTATTTAACTCAACTATTTTAACAAATAGAAACTGGGAATTATTTCCTTCCGAAGGTAACTTTATATTATATTCAACATTTTTCATTTTTCGACGGCCGTAGCGGGCCAGAAAATCCATTACATTCTGCTGGTGTCTAATAATTGTAAATTTTTCTGTACATACAATTGCCGTATTCACAAAACCCCTTGTATCGTTGTATCGATTGTATGTTGTATTTGTACATATAGTTCACTATTGCACAATGGGGTTTGTGAATACGGCAAATATACCTCATTGCTGTCCAAAGGAAAGCTAAAGCAAAATGTTACAAGAAAATACAATATAATAGTCTGGTAGTGTATAAAGTCATTTCTGAAAAATTGAAGGAATAGGACTATTACAAAAGAGCTTTATAAAATACATAACTGAAATTTAGCTCATAGAATAAATTCGAAAAATGAAAAATGTTGAATTTAATTTAAAGTTACCTTCGGAAGGAAATAATTCCCAGTTTCTATTTTTTTTTTTTTTCATAACTCAGAATAAGAATCGAAAATGCGAGGTATAAAATATAGACCAATCAGGAAATACTGGTTTCTTGTTATAAGAGAAATGAATTGTTTCGAAATTAATTTCATTTGTTTTAAAAGATGATTTTAGTTTTATATATTTATGGTCCAAACTTAGAATGACTTTTGCTTTTTTCAATTGACACCCATATTCTTAAGATATCAAAGATGTTGTTGTCTAAACTTATCTGATGTGAAAAAATGTAGCTTTATGCAAATTGCGAAATAAAGACATCCTCTGACAGAGTATAAGGGAGCGGTCTTAGCACCGCAAACGATATCGAGCCTTATCAAAATTTTTTATTTTGGTGTTATGACACTCGATATCTAATGAAATGTGTCGTAATTTTAGATGATACATTACATCTCTCGAGTTTTCATTCGATACGTCAGTGTCTATCGTATGCAGAAAATTACGATAGTTTGCACGAAAAATAACGCGGATCCCTGGTTGTTTCGGAGCGTATATTCAGTTGTCGTGGGAGGAATTTCCAAAGTCATTTTTAACGGATTAAATGTTAAATTTTCTTTGCAGACTCAAATTAATGAGGTTAATTTTTTAAGGCGAAATTGAAAAAATTAAAAAAGGCAATTTAAAAAATTTATTCTGAAAAAAAGTTTAAAGTAAAATAAAAAGAAAAAAAGTTCTATATGGGCACTTCCAAGATTGTAAACGGCACATTCGCACACGTTTATATTGACAAAACTGTAAAAAACAACCAGATTTTCATTTTTTAAATTAATGATTCTTTTAACTCTCAATTAGCTCTTTAATTTCCGCACATGAAATTTTTTGCTTACTGTCGTGGTTTCCGAGATAATTGTAAAAAACCAGTGATTGTAATCGGGACAAAAAACGGAAGTGGGTTTTAGGGGTAACCGTTTAAACAGTGATTTCTGCGAAACCTGACACAATATTTTATTGGGATTAATTTTAAAATGTTGCGTACTAATGTGCCCTAAAAATGGTTTCGATTTCAAAATGAAATATGAATTACATTTTTTTAAATAAATTGTTAAAGAAATTGTAAACGGGACATTGTAAACGGGGCAATTTTTCCACCATGATTTAAAATTTTTTTTATGTTGCTATTGAGTGAATCCATGTCAAACCATTAAGTCGTTCGGCATCATCACCTTCGAATTGAATGAAATTCAACACAAATGTTGTATGTTATTGGACTTTAACAAAACATAATTTTCAGACCCCAGATTCTTTCGGCTTCCGAAATATGACGTCATAAAAGATGTGAAAAATGTGAAAAAAACACAAAAGTCTCCTAACAAAAGGGGATAGAACTCTTGAACTACGAAAGATAATTTAGTTTTGGTATCGTTTTAAAGGTGAAAGTGCACCCTTTAACATGATAGGCATTTTGTGTTTTTTTAAAAAGAGGTCAATGGTAAATTTTTGGGGTCTTGAGTTCAAAGGTCCATATCTGGAAAAGTATATTTTTTAAAATTCTTAAAAAAATATATGTTAAGTATTATACCCTCTTCAACATTTGCAGAAAATTTAAAGGTGGAGACTCTATTGGTGTCAGAGTTATATACCAGAACGTGATTCTAAGTATGTTTTGTGTTCAAAAATCCCTTGTTGTTGTTGTATTTTAATTATTTTTTTCAGTATATCTGGAGAACGGCAGGAGCCAAAGTTTCCAAATTTAGTACACAAATTTGAGTTATCAATACACACCACCCCACAAAATGTGGTCGGGATTGGAGAAGTGGGCGTGGTATCTCCCGTACAAGAAATATGCCATTTTTTCGTGATGGTTTGACGTGTTTTAACTCTATTTATAATCCTTTATATAATAAACCTTATAAAAAATGTTTTTCAGATCATAAATATGCCTTAGATTAGAGTATTGTTGTTCCAAATGCATATTTTCTAATATACACAAGTATGTGCTAAAAGTTGTAGTACTTCGTTTACCATTTATCTTTTTTTTCGAATCAATTAATTTATACGCATATATTAAAAAAATATAAGCAATTCTCTAAATAAATCTTGAAAAGAAAAATTTTTTTTTTCCATTTTTTGTGGTTGACGTTTTTTTGGAAATAACCATATGAAATTTTCATCTGAAAAAAACAATCTCGAGCTCAATTTTCTTCTGAGAGGAAAAATGTTGGGTTCAAAATTTTTGAGAGAAAAGATTTTGAGGTTAAATTTTTTTCTGAGAGAAAAAATTTGAAGGTGAAATTTTTTTGTGAGGGAAAAAATTTTGATATGAAATTTTTTTTTAAAAAAAATAAGTTTTTTTTAAGAGGTTAAAAGAAGACATTAAAAAAAAAGAAAAAAATTTGAGAGAAAAAATTTTGGGATCAAATTTTTTTTTTTTTTGAGAGAAAACATTTTGAGGTAAAATTATTTTCTGAGAAAAAAAATGTGATGGTGAAATTTTTTCCCCAAGGAAAATATATTGATATGATTTTTTTTTCGAAAAGAAAATGAAATTTTTTTTAAGAGGTTAGACATTCTGACTTTGAGAGAAAAAATTTAAGATGCATGAATAATGCTTGATGTGAACCTTTTTTCTGAGAGCATACATTTTAGGTGAACATTTTTAAGGTAATAATAAGGGTGATTCAAATGTAAAATGTAAAAAAACTTCGTATTGGAAGTTTTAAGAAATTTTATTTTAATTTGCTAGAAAAAAAAATATAGAACATGATATTGAATGAATTATTGATAGAAAACAGAGTGTCCGTCTACAAAAATAATAAATAGTTCTTTAAGGGGGCTGTAAGGCAGTCCCTTAACAAGATTAAATTATTTACTGGAAAATAAAACTGAATTAAAAAAAAGATTAATCTCAAATATTTCCATTTGCAAAAACTGCACCTTAGTTTAAGCGCTCTTTACATTTTTTAAAAAAATTTTAAAAACAGATAGACCCATTCCGATGTTTTATCTCAATTATAAAGTTCAAAAGGTGCAATATCTAACCCATAGTTTGATCTAGAATGGTTTTTTCGGCTCTCCTGAAAAATTTTATTTTAAGACATACGCGGTTGCACATGAAAACCACACAAATAACATTTTTTTAAAAGACTTTTTCATCAAAAAGAAATTTCACACCTCGAATAATTTGAACAAAAATGTACCCAAAAAAAAAATAATATCAAATTTTTTTTTAAAAAAATTTTTAACTTTAACAATAAACCTTCACTTTAAAATTTTTTTCTCTCAGGAAAAGATTTTACCTTAAAAATGTTCACTTAAAATGTCATCTCTCAGAAAAAAGTTTCACATCAAGTATTAATTTTTCATCTTAAATTTTTTCTCTCAAAAGAAAATTTCAATTTCTTTTAGAAAAAAAATTCATATCAAAATATTTTCCCTCAGAAAAAAATTTCACCTTTAAATTTTTTCTCTCAGAAAAAAATTTAACCTCAAAATGTTTTCTCTCCGAAAAAACTTGATCCCAAAATTTTTTCTCTCAAATTTTTTTTATTTTAATGTCTAACCTCTTAAAAAAAAAAAACTGATTTTATGTCAGAAAAAAATTTCATATCAAAATTTTTTCGCTAAGAAAAAAATTTCACTTAAAATTTTTTCTCTGATAAAAAAATTTAACCTCAAAATCTTTTCTCTCAGAAAAAAATTTGATCCCAAAATCTTTTCCCTCAGAACAAAATTGAGCTCGAAATGGTTTTTCTCAAATGAAAATTTCACATAGAAATTTTTCTCTTTTTATTTTACTTTGAACTTTATTCTCTCAGAAAAAATTTCACCATAATTTTTCTTAATTTGCCTTTTTTAATTTTTTCAATTTCGCCTTAAAAAAATTTGCTTCATTAATTTGGGTCTGGAAAGCAAATTTAACACTCAATTTTTTTTTTGCTCACCTTGAATGTTTTTCTCTAGAGAAAATTTTACTTCGAAATTTTTGCGATAGTCGAAAATTTTACTCAAAAAATATTTTCAGTTATTTTTTTTCACTTTTTTACCAAATAAAATTTCACTTTTGTTAATTATTGCCTATTTTTCAATGTAAAACGCAATACCTTTAATCATTTTGACTTTTAAATAAGGGCGGCTGATCTTGCCATAAATTCAGAGGGGGCCACATAGTGGAAATTAACTTGGGACAGCCTCCAAAGACTATTTATGATATTAAAATACTACGACTCTACTATCCCAGGTGTATAATGCCCCTCCCCCCCCCCCCAAGACGTCCCCTTGGATCCGCCCTTGCTTATATATGACTTGAAGATTTAGTTTTCAAGTTTCTAAAACTGGAAAGAAAAATTCACTTAATGAAATTATGAAATAAGCCTAGTTTATTAAAAATTCTAGGGAACTTTTGATACAAGTTAATTTACAAAAAAACCCATTGAAATTTTCATTCAAAATTCTAGACACGACTATTCTAGCTTGCTTTTTTTTTTTGCTCCAAAACGAACTACAAAGAAATTTACTTAACATTTGCAAAACGAAAATATTTCTAATATTTCCCCACTGAAATAATTGATACCAATTGCAAACTGCGCCGTAGCAGAGCCACAAATACCCTTAACAGAAACGCCGACTGCAATCGAAACTCTGCTCTCAGGCAAATGAATTGGTTTGGCAGCCAATTGTAATTGAATTCAACTACCCTTTTTACAGCTGTTGCTATTGCTGCTTCTGCTGCTGCTGCAGCTACTGTTGCTAATGTTGTTGTTTTTATTTTGTTGTTGTCTACTGGTAAATAAATGTAAAAAAAAAACAAATTGCTCACGTTTTGCTGTACATTGCACACTGGCAATATTCACAACTGATACGACATTTACTATTGCCGGTCTTAAGCATTTGATCGCTATACTTGAAACGGACCGGAGAATATTTGTGACGGGAAATAATTTCTTTTTACCTTCTGATAACGGAGCGCAAAAAAATTGGTTTTCTTTCGGAACCAAAAAAAAAAAAAAACAAAAACGCTAAAATTTCGGTTTCGAAATAAAAAATTTTGCATCAATGAAAATTGTGATTTTAAAAAAATTTGAAGAAGTGAATAAGAAATTAATTTAAAAAAATTTTAGCGATTTTTATGAAAGTTAAGCGAAAAAGTGTATAAATAAAAAAAAAAAAAATATTAAGGCAAAACAAAATGTACAGATAATATAAAATGAAGTTAATTGTGGGATCTAATTTAAAAAAAAAAATTTAAAAATATATAATAAAAACTGAATTTCTTAAAAAAATACCAACGTTATAAAAACAAAAAAAAAAAAAAAAAAAAATTAAATAAAAGTATTTTATAAAAATGTGCATTTTATTGCACCATCTTTAACAGAAGTCATCTTTAAAGCGGCCTAAGTTATGAAACTTAACACAAATAAAAAAAAAATAATTGTTATCTGTCACTATTCATTACTTAATTAATAATTTAATAAAATTTTCTATATCAAAAAAAAAAAAAAAAAAAAAAAATATGTAAAAAATGTTCTGCTTTCCTGACACGTTGTTACAAAAATTTGTTAAATAATTTCACTTAAACAAAAAAATTATACTTTTGTTAATTTGAAACAAAAATGCAAAAAATTTTAAAAAATATTTTTATATACATATTTTTATTTGCATTAATATCAGACAAGTCATTTTTATATACATACAACAAACCTTTCAACACTACACCAACCACAGAAACAACAACAAAAATACTCACATTTATTTAGTTATTTCGCTTTTTTTTTAACAAGAAAAGGTATTTTATTTGCAACGTGACCATTTAATGAAAATTTATAGAAAAAAAAAAAAAAAAAAATAACAAATTGAACAAAAAAAAAAAAAAATGTGCCTGTGTTTGAAATTTTGTTTTAAGTGCTGTCGTTGTTGTTGTAGACTTTTATCAGTTTAATGACGACTTTTGTTTTATTAATTTAAAATAAATAAAACAATAATTATGTGAGAAAAAAAAGATGATAAAAATAAGAGAAACAGAGCGAATGAGAGAGAAATAGTATCGAGCGAATTGGGTTAAAATTTTTAAAAGCAAAAGTTTATTTTTCGACAGTCTTTTTAAAACAAAAGCGATAAAACTTTTTCCTAATATTTAGGAAAACTCTCTTTCCCATATTTGCCGAAGCATCTAACAGAAAAGCCTTCTGAGATTAACTGCCGTATTCATAAAAAATTAAAATGGGCTTAAAATATATTTTAAGAAAAATTTGTATGAAAATTTTGCCTTAAAACACATTTCAAACTTATTTTATTTTTTATGAATACGTCAGTAATTGTATTATGTACTCATATCAAAAAGGATATTACCAACTGTTATACAGGGTGTAACAACTTTGAAGTGGGGAACAGAATATTCCTTGTAGTGCAACGTTACGAATAGCGCTGCTAGCTGTCGAAAGCTAAAAACTATATTTCAAAGTTGTGTCAACAGAATACGTAGTTGCAGTAGTCTTTGCAGTTGGAACGCAAAATTTTGAACTTTGATACGATACAGAGCACTCGTCAGCTTCAGATACTACTACAACTAATTTATTCTGTTGCAGGCCTGACGGAATAAATTAAAATGTTTATAACGGTTCTATATTAGAAGTTATGGCGGGGGGTGCTTTTATACCATGGGAGCTAAGACCATGATGGCTTTATCTCCCATTCAAAAGAGATTTCTTTTCGAATGGGAGGCAAACCCATCATGGCCTTAGTACACACTAGTAGTATTCGGAAATGGCTTTATCTCTCATTTCAGTTTTGATGAACTTTTCCATTTTACATTGATTAATAGGTTTTTTATTTTTATAATTAAGAGGTAATGATTTTCCCTTTTACTAAAGTTAAGTATTGAAATCTGGCTTCGCATGCTAAAGTTTTTCTGCTTGGGGGCCTGCGGAAGCGCTTAGGGGTTTTTCTCCAGTAGGACGCGGCAGGTGGCTTCGCCGCTGAATAAGGTTTTCCTGCGTGCGTCACGAGAATAAAAAATGTTTTTCAATGATAACTAAGGATTTTCCCTTTAACAGAATGTTTACACCATGCATAACAATATTCTGAAAAAATATGGCTTTGCCTCTCATTTGGGGGAAAAAATATGGCTATATCTCTCACTTCGCAAAATTTTACATATGACCTTACCTCTTAATGATTGGGCAATAAGACCATTACGGCTTTATCCCCCATTCAATTGAGCAATAAAGCCATCATGGCCTTACCTCCCATGATTAAAAAGCACCCCCCCCCCCCCCCCCCCGTTATGGCAATCTTCAAACTTATATCGCATGGAATCAATATTAAAAAAATATAATGCTACCACAAAATCGGTACTGGAGCCCAGTAGCTCTACCAGCATTCGACAAACGTAGCTGAAAAAAGTAATGCCCATTTTCTGGCTGAAGCTCTATAAACGGCAACTCGGCAAGAACCAATAATGGCTGAAATTCTTCGCTGCTAATGCATGTATATTGGCCATACCCTAAGAAAGCCTGGTGATAATATCACACGCACAGCGCTCGACCGGTCGGAATAAACGTCAAAAATTCTAGTAGATGCAGAAGCTCAAGAAACCGGCTGCGCATGGGGTAAGCCGAAATACGAACCCTCAGCCAGAAACAGATATATTGAACTTTTTATGGCTCCATGTTTCTTCTAGAAAAAAAAACGGGATATTATTTATATTTATTTAGGTAGAGCTCAAAAGGATTCAGTTATCTGCTCACCAATACCCGGCTTTAGTATTTCAAACCAATTTTAATAAAAAAATAAATGCTTTCTTACTCTCTCTTATACCTGATTCAAACTATGCGACATATCGCACATGAATCATTCATGAAACAGAAGATTTAGAATAAAAGATGTAGAGCCGCAGGTGCGGCAAACAATGTCGCACGAAAAGTAAAATCAGGCAATAATTTGATGTTCCTCTTGAATATGCTTCGTAAAAATTCTTGATATTGAATAGTTAAATTTGAATTTAAGTTTGGGTTTTTGAGAATTCAGTTAAACTAGGTTTAGTTATTCTGAAACAGATTCGAACTGCCATTACAATTGTATGCAAAATTTTGACAGTACAGCTTAGTTTTGCTTAAAATGTTGGTCTTTAATGAAAGAATAATTGAAAAAAATAAAATTTCTCCGTAAAAATCCAAGCTTAAAACTATGTTTAACTAAGGCAGAATTTAATCCACATCGCAAAAACCCTGCCTAAGAGTTAAACGTCAAATTGTGGTTTGCAACTAAAAACGTAATAACAGAATGTAGACGACGAGTTTTCGAAGGGACACTAAATGAAAATAAGAATATTGTTGCAGGAACATATAGTCTGGAAAAGAAATTCTTCTTTTTTCCGTTTTTCATATTTCAATAAGGAAACCACCTATTTTTTTATTACCACCTAGAACATATAAAGCTCAAAAGCTCCCAATAATCGGAAACCAAGAACTCTGGTTTAATATTCCTAAGTAAATATTATATATGTCTATCGGTTTTTAAATTTTCGTACTGAAACCCAACTCTTGACACATATTAAATTTCTCTCTTGGCTGTAAACTATCTATCTGAGCTGTCTGTGTAAGAACGTCAAGCGTTTTTTTGCAGGGCTAAAAAAACTGCAGTCAAACCCAAAAACTGTCGAAAAAAACGAAATTTGTTTACAACTTTTCGCATTTTGAGTTGGTTTCACAGCGACTGTTTACATTTAATGAATCAAAAGTAAAAGCAACAGTTTTTTTTTGCCTAATGACAAATGAAGAATTGGAAGAAATTGAAGTTTTTCTGCGTTGACTGCAGTTTTTATACGCTGTTTTTTTGTATCTCATTCCATACAGTTTATACGAATAACACTTTAATAACGCGAATTCAACAACACCCGGCTCGAAAATCGTATTTTACAGACCGAAATGTTCATGTTTAAACAAACACTTGATGCTCTTAATTTAACCTTCAATTCTATAATTATTCATATTTCAGTTATTCATTTTACTTTTACAACAAGTCATTGAAAAAAGTTTTCTTTTCGAAAGGTTCCTATTAACCAAGGCGAATTCATGAAAACGGTGGTGTCGATACTACAACAAGTAACAACACCAAAAACACAACAATGTATTTTGTTGCTGCTTTCGTTGGCCGATATGTCAAAAACACAAGTAACTTTTGACATTCCTCTCTCTAATTTAAAAAAAAGTAGCACAGCTGTGCTTTCAACGCCACCTGAAAAATGAATTCGCCTTGCCATTAACTCTTCACATAGTTTTACACTAACTTTTACACTTTTTCATAAGTGATAACTTCTTTAATTGCCATTCACCACACATTCTTCTTGAAATCCGCTTTGAATACAATTTGATTTTATTCTTTCTCCGAAAATTTCTAAAGACATTTGTTATATACGTACATATCTGTGGAATTTTGACAAAACATCTCAAGTCGAGATAAGAAAGCAAAAAAGTTTAAAAGAAAAATCGGTAAAAAAAAAACTTATTATTAAAAAAAAAAAATAAAACAAAAATTAAAGAAAAATATTGTTTATAATACAAAATTTTAAAAACATAAACAAAAATGTTTTTTAAACAAAATTCTTATGATTAAAATCTTTTTTTTTTAACATTTTAAATTTGTCAAAATGCCAAAAATATGTACCAGGCCACTGATTAAACAAAATTCTTATATTTCTGCAAACGCTTTGTAATTTCAATGTTGGGAAAATGCGTCTAACAACGCCCGTGTACATACAATTTACACAAACTTCAACACTTCATGTACTACAAAACTTCCTGCTTAGGATCTGTAGCTACCGAAACTCAACTGCAAATACATCCCTGCTAAAAAGCTTAAGTACTTACGTAGACCTTTAAACAGGTTTAACTTTGTCAGTAAGTTTAGTTTCAAACCACAGTCACCAAGTAATTTCCGAAGAGGTCACACCAATAAACGCTTTACAATCTTCGGGTTTTATTTTGGATTTAAATGCTCAAAATCTACGAACTAAGATTTAAATAAATTTTTTTTACACACAGAAAAAAATCAAGTTAAAAACGTCGAAAACAAGGTTGAGATAACATTTTTCGGTGGTGATTTTGCTTCATACGTTTTTCATGTTAATTCAACCTGATTTTACAATAACTGCGAACAACATTTTTTCTTTTGAAATAACTATAATTCATGTTTATTTAACATTGCAGTAAAGTTAGAGCAAAATGTAATTTATATTGAAATAACAATCGGAATCACGTTGAATGAAAGTTATTTCAAGTTGAAACAACGTGAATTTCATGTAGAATCAAATGGGTTTGAGTGTATTTTAACAGTGTGAAGAAGCTTCAGAGACAACATTTGCATTTATGTAAGAATAATTCAAAACACTCACCCTGTAACACATGTTTCACTTATTTTGTATTCTCCTTTGTTAACAGAAGCATCAGCAGAATCGCCCGATATGGTCATCATTCTACTTTGAAAACTTGATGTACTATTTAACTAAACAATTTTAATTAAAAGAATACGGGAATTGTCTTCTTTTTATAACATATTTTAAAAATGAAAATAAAAAATGTACATACTTAAGTATGTATGCATGTTAATTTAACAAGATACACTTTTGATTTTAATATAAAACTGGTTTTTATGGGTTCAATATTGAATCCAGATTGATTTATATTTTAATATTTTTTTTTATTTTTTTAACAGTGAATAATATTAAATAAACGTAATTTAAGGTTATTTTAATATTTTTCATTTAAAATTAATATGAAATAATGATAAATTTAAGTAAAGGGCATACTTTTGCTGAAATTTAACATGATTCTCAATCAACATTTTTCCATGTTAATTTTACATGGGTATTTTTTTCTGTGTGTAGCCCTTCCTTTTTGACAATACACTTCCGAAATTAGGTTAAAGCTTTGTCAAATCAAAATCCCTGAATATGTTTACGTAATTAGAAAGCATTAACGAGTCTAGAATATTCTGAAGAGATAAGTTTAAGAGAAATTGAATTTTGATACCTGAATTTTTACAAGAAGCTTGTATTCAACTATTTCAAATAGCCATAGTTCTCATATAAGACTCACTCTCGATAATCAATCTAATTTCCAGAATTCAATCGGTATTCGCAATTTATCTGAAGTTAAGATCAGACAAACTTTGCCAGTCAAATAGCCAATCAAAATCATTATTTTCCGAAAAAAACTTTAATTTTGGAACCATTTCTTTATCCAAATCCGTAGCTTATTTTGTATATCTTAACATAAACTTCGAAGCTAATCAGAGGGCTGATTCTGGCAGTCGTGATCGAATACTTTTTCGTCTCGAAAGCAATTTTCTTTAAAATTCTTTCAGTCAATACTGAAAGAACCGAAATTATTTTTTCAAATAAATGCTTTACAACACTGAAAATATAGTTTCAATCCGTTCAGTATTGACTGAAAAAATTAGAAAAAAATTTCTTTCGAATCGAAAAAGTATTCGATCACGACTGCCAGAATTAGCCCCCTGAATATTTGAAAAGGATAGTATTGCTTTCCGACTAGAACAAACGTTAGTTATTAGTGCCGCAGAAGTGTTTTGGCAAGTCTATTACGTTATATCAATTAACAGATCTCAATTCATATACATTTTGAAAAAAACCGCAGGCTCTAAAAAAAGTCCCGTCGTCAGTTTCTTCAATTTAACGATGAGGGTGGAAAGTAAGTCAAATAATCATGTTGCGATCCAAAATGTGTTTTTTATTTGGTCACAGTTAACCGGCTCTCGATGTCCAAATATAAATTTTCTTGTTAAAAAAAATAATTTCAAAATTTATTTAATATACTGATCACAATCAGTGCTTTTTTCATAAAAAGTTAAAACTACCGGGAAAAAACCCCAGCGAAATCTTGTCCAGAATGATCCCTTATTTTTAAGATCACCCTTTTAAAGACTAAAAACATTAAAATAAATCAATTTTGAAAAGTTATTTTACTAACGTCTCTTCATTTTTAAATAAAAGCACACAATTTCTAGATGTGAATATTTTTAAACTTTTAATAAAAGCTCTAATAAAAAAAAGCTGAAATAAAAATTTATTAAAAAAAAAACAGAAATTCTAACAATTTACATAAATAAATAAAATGAAAATAAACAAAAACAACTTGTTGCAGAAATTGTGGCCGTTGAATAAAAATCAATTTATGCTACTAAAAGTTCTTAATACCTAAAAAAAGTTTACCTAAAAGTAATAAAATTAATTATTGAAATAAATAACAGTTCTAATTAATTTCAATAATTCATTTCTATTACAAAAAAACCAAAGAAAAACTATTTTTAAACCCGCCGATAAGTTGTTTTCCCAACATGTCTTCGGATACCAGTGCATGTGCTGGTTTTTTCCAGGATCATGCAAATACCGCCGCCATTAATCAATATTTCCAGCAGTTAAATTCTCAGACAACAGCGTCTACGATTAACCTCGGTAATAGTAATAGTGACAGTGGTAATGATGGCAGCATAACAGGAAGAAGTGCTTCCTCAGGTGATAGTACCCGCAGTAGTGTTAGCAGTAACGATTCCTGTAAATCTTCACGAAATAGTGGAAGTGCAGGAAGTAATTCAATTATGACACAGGCTAATGGTAATAGTAATACTAATCAGTGGTTAAGTATGCAACAGCAGCAGCAACAACAACAACAACAACAAAACCAACAGCATTTACAACAACAACAAACACATCATCAACAACAGCAGCAACAACAACAACAACATCATAATAACCAGCAACATCATCATAATCAACAGCATAATCAACATCATCAGCAGCAACAACAACAGCACCTGCATCATCAAAATTTACATCAAACTCATCATAATAATAGCCAACAGCAGCAGCAGCAACAACTACAACAACAACACCAGCAGCATCAACAGCACCACCAACAACAACATCAACATCAACAATTATCAGCCGCTCTTAGCCAATCTCTACAACAAAATCTAGCTGCAGCTAGCGCATCTGCAGCTGTTGCAGCCGCTGCTGCTTCCGTAACTACAAATCCTCATTCCATATTCGGTTCGGGAAATTTCCACTATAAAACCAACAATTCTTGGTCCATACCATCGCTATCCTGCTATCAACGTATCTACAATGAAAATGCTCATTATCAGCGTAATTTTAATAACAATAATGCCAACAGTGGCAACAATGACTCATCAAATGTGGCACAAAACGTGGCCAATTTAGCCTGCACCAATAATAACAATAACAGCAACAATGCTAACAACAACAGCAGCAGCAACAACAATAGTAATACATCTAGTAATGGTGGCAACAACAACTCTAATAATCATGGTAATAACAATAATATTAATACATTAAATTTTGGTAACACTTCCTTATCTGCTGCTAGCACAGTAAACGCAGCAGCCGCCGTTGCTGCAACAACGGTACAACATGTGGCAAATGCTGTGGCGGCTGCCGTTATAGCCAACGAGCATCAAAATCATTTGAATAATTTAAAAAATCGCTTTCAACCATCAAGTTCAGGTGGGTCCGTTATAGTCGAAAAAAGAAAATTGTGTTTTTTTTTTTGTTCCTCAATTTATCCAGAAATTAAAGAGCAAAATGTTGATTGGCCCTATTAATATTCAAATTAGCAATTGTTTAACTATAAAGAACATATAAATACATAATACTAATAAATACATAATACATACATAATGTTTGCCGAAACGATGTTTTAAACTTTTTCCAACTTTTAAAATTCTTAAAGTTCTTATTTGATTTTTAATTTAATCATGACTAAAATTAAAATTTTCAATTAACTATTTGCTTATAGTCCATTAATGGAACAAGAGAATAATGTCCTGATACATTTGTAAGAAAAAACTATGCCAAGCTAATCACATTATAAGCAAAACTCCAACATGAAAATATTGGTAATCCCAACAAATTACAATTCATGTGGACATACGACATGAAGAAACACTAAAAGGAATTTGATGAAGGTTTATAAAGGTAAAGTAATTGTTGAACAGAAGACATTTTTCAACAATTATTTTTAAAATTGTTACAATAAGCTTTTGCACTGAAACGGATATTTTTGTAAAAAAAAAAAAAAAAATGTAGAACAAAAACGTTAAACGGTAAATTTTTTGAAAAGTACTTTTGTATTTCTCAAATAATTTGTATGGATAAGATGATTCTTTTTCTTTGTATCTCTTATTCTAAAGTTTTCCATTAAAATGGATATTTTTGTAAAAAAAATGTAGAGCAAAATGTTAAATGGTACTTTTTTTTTGAAAAGTACTTTTGTATATCTGAAATGAATTTTGTATCACTAAAATGATTCTTTTTCTTTCTATTTCATAAATTTTATTTTTTATTCTGAGGTTTTCCTTTGAAATGACAATTTTTGTAAAAAGTGTGGGGCAAAATGTTAAATGGTACTTTTTTTAAAAGTACTTTTGTATTTCTGAAATGACTTTTGTATGACTAAAATGATACTTGTTCTATCTATTTCATAACTTTTATTTTTCATTCTGAGTTTTTCCATTAAAATTGCTTATTTTTGTAAAAAATGTAGAGCAACCTTAAACGGTACTTTTTTGAAAAGCACTTTTGTATTTCTAAAATGAATTTTGTATCACTTAAATGATTGTTTTTCTTTCTTTTTTATAACTTTTATTTTTCATTCTGAGGTTTTCCATTGAAACGGCAATTTTTGTTAAAAATGTAGAACAAAAACGTTAAACGGTAAATTTTTTGAAAAGAACTTTTGTATTTCTCAAATGATTTGTATGAATGAGATGATTCTTTTTCTTTGTATCTCTTATTCTAAAGTTTTCCTTTAAAATGGCTATTTTTGTAAAAAAAAATTTAGAGCAAAATGTTAAATGGTACTTTTTTTTTGGAAAAGTACTTTTATATATCTGAAATGAATTTTGTATTACTAAAATGATTCTTTTTCTTTCTATTTCATAAATTTTATTTTTTATTCTGAGGTTTTCCTTTGAAATGACAATTTTTGTAAAAAGTGTGGGGCAAAATGTTAAATGGTACTTTTTTTAAAGTACTTTTGTATTTCTGAAATGACTTTTGTATGACTTAAATGATACTTTTTCTATCTATTTCATAACTTTTATTTTTCATTCTGAGTTTCCATTAAAATTGCTTATTTTTGTAAAAAATGTAGAGCAACCTTAAACGGTACTTTTTTGAAAAGCACTTTTATATTTCTAAAATGAATTTTGTATCACTTAAATGATTGTTTTTCTTTCTTTTTTATAACTTTCATTTTTCATTCTGAGGTTTTCCATTGAAACGGCAATTTTTGTTAAAAATGTAGAGCAAAACGTTAAACGGTACATTTTTTGAAAAGTACTTTTGTATTTCTCAAATAATTTGTATGAATAAGATGATTCTTTTTCTTTGTATCTCTTATTCTAAAGTTTTCCATGAAAATGGATATTTTTGTAAAAAAAATGTAGAGCAAAATGTTAAATGGTACTTTTTTTTTTGAAAAGTACTTTTGTATATCTGAAATAAATTTTGTATCACTAAAATGATTCTTTTTCTTTCTATTTCATAAATTTTATTTTTTATTCTTAGGTTTTCCTTTGAAATGACAATTTCTGTAAAAAGTGTGGGGCAAAATGTTAAATGGTACTTTTTTTTAAAGTACTTTTGTATTTCTGAAATGACTTTTGTATGACTAAAATGATTCTTTTTCTATCTATTTCATAACTTTTATTTTTCATTCTGAGTTTTTCCATTAAAATTGCTTATTTTTGTAAAAAATGTAGAGCAACCTTAAACGGTACTTTTTTGAAAAGCACTTTCGTATTTCTAAAATGAATTTTGTATCACTTAAATGATTGGTTTTCTTTCTTTTTTATAACTTTTATTTTTCATTCTGAGGTTTTCCATTGAAACGGCAATTTTTGTTAAAAATGTAGAGCAAAACGTTAAACGGTACATTTTTTGAAAAGTACTTTTGTATTTCTCAAATAATTTGTATGAATAAGATGATTCTTTTTCTTTGTATCTCTTATTCTAAAGTTTTCCATTAAAATGGATATTTTTGTAAAAAAAATGTAGAGCAAAATGTTAAATGGTACTTTTTTTTTTGAAAAGTACTTTTGTATATCTGAAATGAATTTTGTATCACTAAAATGATCCTTTTTCTTTCTATTTCATAAATTTTATTTTTTATTCTGAGGTTTTCCTTTGAAATGACAATTTCTGGAAGAAGTGTGGGGCAAACGGTTAAATGGTACTTTTTTTAGAGTACTTTTGTATTTCTGAAATGACTTTTGTATGACTAAAATGATACTTTTTCTATCTATTTCATAAATTTTATTTTTTATTCTGAGGTTTTCCTTTCAAATGGCCATTTTTGTAAAAAATGTGGGGCAAAATGTTAAATGGCATTTTTTTTTTTTTTTTTTTTTTTGTTTTGAGAAGTACTTTTGTATTTTTAATATGGCTTTTGTATTGAAATGGCCATTTTTGTAAAAAATGTGGGCCAAAATGTTAAATGGCATTTTTTTTTTTTGAAAAGTGCTTTTGTATTTTAAATAAATTTTTGTATTGAAATGGCCATTTTTGTAAAAAGTGTGGAGCAAAATGTTAAATGGTACTTTTTTTTAAAAGTACTTTTGTGTTTCTGAAATGACTTTTGTATGACTAAAATTATTCTTTTTCTATCGATTTTATAACTTTTATTTGTCATTCTGAGGTTTTTCCTTGAAACGGCAATTTTTGTTAAAAATGTAGATCAAAATGGTTAACGGTAATTTTTTTTGAAAAGTACTTTTGTATTTCTTAAATGACTTTTGTATCACTTAAATGATTCCTTTTCATTCTATTTCATAACTTTTATTTTTTATTCTAAAAAGTTACAAATACAGGAAGGCAATTTGTAAACAAATATTTTTTTTTTAATGCAATTAAAATTTTCATTTTCGTATTGTCTTGCAAAGCGAGTATACGAGTACGCCTCTAAATGCACCTACATACATATTTGAATATGATCAAATAAACTTTAAATAAAAACAAGTAAGAAAATATAGTCGGTCAAGCTGGACCATTTTATAGCCTACACTTTAGTATATAAAGAAACATTTTCGAGATTGTACTCTATTTGAGACACATGGCCAATCCTGGACCTGATAAAAGAAAATTAAGTTATGAGGCAAGGATTCATATATGAGAGTTCTTTTTACCGGAGGTTATTTTAATGTCAACCACTATAAGAAATCTGTTCTTCTTAGGGGGATTTTGGAGAGGGGTATAATACGTAACCTTTAGACAATTTTGGGCAAACCGGTATAAAATTTTGCCTTACCATAGTAGCTATTATAAGTTATCGTTGGCAAAATATATATTAGGAAGTGATGGCACTTTAAGCTTTTTTCGGAAGTTGTATTTGTATTGGAGCTCTGGTCAAATTTGGTCCGATTTTTCAAAAATTTGGCAGTGTGATTTATGTTGCAATAAGACATTTTTGGACCAAATTTAATCTAGACACAAACATAATAAGATGGTTTATGGATACAAAGACTATTTACTCCGCAAAGAAGTTTTTATGGGGCCCTTATGAAATAATGAACTGACTCTCTCCAATAGGCTTTATGCATACGACAATTGTAGCGTGTGTACCGAATTTCATTAAATTATCTTCAAAATTGCGAGCTGTAATTTACGCACATGGTTACATTGACAGACAACAAGCCCGTCAGTATGGCGGACGGACATTGTAAGATCAACGCAGAAAGTGATTCTAAGTCGATTAGTATACTAAAAAGAGGACTAATATTTAAAAGTGTTACATACATCAGCACAAACGCATAATACCCCAAAGGAAAAAAGAAGTAGTACGGATGCATTGTACTCATTTTTCGGATTGGCTTTGGCAAAAAAAAACAAAACCAAAAATGTTACTTCTTCTCTTCTCCCTTCTCATAGCCGTGGCCTTCTATGAGGCATTCTTTTGAAGTTAGATAAGAATGGTAATTGAATAAAAAAAAATTTTTAAGCAGGCCTTTAATCAGGCTTGAAATTAGAAGGTCTTCTGAGTTTTCCCGCTGGGACCCCCCTATGGGAATGGGAACTAACAGCAAACTTGTTGCGTGAAAGTTCTAAAGTGGTACGAACCTGTTCCAGTTCCAACACTTTATATGTAGGGGACTTGTCACTATAGCATGGCGACGTCCTAGGAGGGGGTTAATTGGCACCTTTTCGACACTCTGTAACACGTCAATGTTCTAACCTAAATGGAGACATTCAATTTCGATTTAATTACCTATCGATTTCACCTATCAGAATTCCTTCCTTTTTATTACAACGTTGTATTCGCAGGTCACGGGATAAGTGCTTTAAGAACAATTGGCACAAATTCCCCCCTGGGTCTCTATACAATTGTGGTGTGGGTTTAATAAGAGAAAGGACTTTCATCGGTTGTTTTTTGACACTTTTCATACCTTATAATTTCTATTGATCGTAACACCTACAATATGGTAAACATATGTTTAATATTAATTTAATTTAGATTAATTTAAAGAAGTCCGTCTGTCCCTGCGTTGGTTAGGATGCCTCTTGGATATGCGGGAATAAGGACTTTATATACATATTTTTAAAACATATAGTCTAAGAAAATTTACCATTTCAATTCAGCCAAATAGCTACCATAAAGGCAAATAACAAAGTTGCCTCTAATGTTTACTAATAAAACTTCACTTTCTTAAGTCTCCCTATAACTTATGAACTTCAGTTTTCCTTTTCGCCTTAAATTAGTAGCGAAACAAATAGTCAAGCTATACACAAATATATTCTTTCTTGATCCTGAAATAATGGCTTTAGCACAACAGCGCTTAGAGGAGTTTTTAGTATTCAAAATGCTTGAATTGGGTCTACTATTTCACCCGGTTCCCATACAAGTGTCGTCCCAAGTTTAGGGGCACAGTATATGCTAGGTTGATCAAATTCAGCATAAATATTCACTTTAAATCAGTGAAGGGCACTTTTGCAAATCCTATGTACGGTTCACAGCAAAAAAATTGCTGCTTGTGCGACGTCGATTCATGTACACTATAAACTTCTTCGTGTGGTCTCTGACAATTAACGTCGGCTGTTGCTTTGTTATCATTTCGTCAAAGTTGCTTAAATCAGTTGCAGGCACAAAGCTGATCAGCACTTGTTGATAATTGTCATTCGTTTTCTGCTGCTTCCCACAGAAGCATAAATGTGATAGTATGTGTCTTGCCCTTTACCTTTTTAAATATAAGATTTCTTTGGTATTAAAAATCAGCCCATACGACTTATTGTTTTATCTACTGCCTATATAAAAGTGCTCCTATTATAACGGTTTTGGCAAGTAAGCGACCACAAAAATGTTTAAATATATTTTACTATTTAAATGTGCCTTAAAGCTTTATTATTTCACCTTGTCTCTGAACAAGGTTCCTTCTAGAATAGATTTTTTAGATGAATCAAAAGTTCTATTAAATTAAAAATTAACAGTTCAACTAAAATCAAAATTGTTCTTAAAATAGCTATGGCACAAGCTCTTATGTTTACATTTGTACATTAATTTGTACAAATAAAATGCCGACGAAAGTGGACAAAAAAACATAATAAACAAATGTATTCAGGTTTTCAAGACTAAGTCTTGACAGAAAGAATACGAAAAAAAACAGAGGAGAGGAGGCAACGTGTAATTTGAAATTTAAGTGATAATAACAGCAAATTTCGAACCACCAGTACTACTGGTTAAAGGTTGATGTTTGACTGTTGGCTAACGAGCACCGCAGTGGTGCATGGGTAAAACTCAAAGATCTTCCGACGATAGAATGTGGTGATTCTTGAAACATGTAAAGATCAACCCGGGTTCAAATCCCAGCTCAGCCAAGAAAAATTATCAATAAATTTTAATAAAAATTCCAAGTTGTAAAATTCCTTCCCTCAGTGAAAATAATTTAATGAAAATCAAATTTGATGAACTCAAGCCTAATTAAAGAATATCAAAAATTAAAAATTAACAGTTCAACTAAAATCAAAATTGTTCTGTTCTATTGTTTATTTTACTGTTGCAACCACATATTCTCTACGTCTAAACTTTAGTCACTATGTAACACAATGTAGAAAATTTTAGTGGAGTTTTTACAGATTGTTTTCACTTTTAATTTCCAAACATGCTCTTTGTTCATACTGAATATTTTTATGGTAGAATTGGAACATTTCCAATACTTATTGTTTTTTAAAAATTTTAAAGGTCAATTTAAAATCTAGAAAATTTAATTTCGACTGTATTATTATTAATGTTTTACAACCAAAAAAATTTCTAGCTATTAAATTTCAATAAAAATTGTGCGCTTTGTTTTGCATGCTTCTGTACTTTCAAATTCTCTCACAATACATACATATGCAAAACATTTTTGAACACCAATGGACTAAATTATCAATTTTCCGCTACAACAAGCTTCGGATATTCTCCCTGATTAGAGAGGCTTAAATTTGACTGTCAGAATATATAGCATCCCCTTTTAATTTTAACCTTATTCTCTTGCCGTTTAGTGTAAATGCATTGACATTTGATACATTTGACTCCGTTTACATTATTGAAAAGAAAATTGGGTTGGAAAATTATTAATGATATTGCCAACAAAAAAAAAAAAAAAAAACTAAATAAATCAAACAAAGTACATACACGAAATTTTTGGCCACAAATTCTATAATTAAATATACTAAAAGTGATTGGAAAGTAGTCGAATTATAATATAAAAAAAAAAACAAAGATAAATGAATGCAAATATGGCAGAATTACTTTAAAATTTTTCAAAAAGTTAATATACATACATATGGCGTACCTGTAGTACCTTAAAGAAAACTGATTTGAAACTATTGATTTTCACTAAAACATGCGATATTTTATAAAAAAAAAAAAATTAATTTTTTTGACTTAATGAATAAATTAATTAATAAAATATCAATTGCGCACAATAATTGAGGCCATTTAAAGCCCATTAAACTGACAATTTTTAATACCTTTAAAACAACTTTTAAATTTGAAATTAAAGCAGATTATAGAAATGTGTTGAATTTTTAATAATTTTTAAAATTAATTATTTCTTATTAAGTACAGAATTTCAATTAATATTGATGTAGGTCTTTTAAGAAAGTCAAATAACGTCAGCAAAAAGAGCTGAAAAAAATTTATAAATAATAAAAATTTATTGAATTTACATATAAAATACCCTGCAAATAAAATTGGACCACCTGATCCATTTTGATAAAATGGACTACTCCATGGACTGGTCCAAGCATGGACCATGTCATTATTAAAAAGTGTTTGTAGTGAGACGACATGTCTTCGTTTTTTAACGACATGCTTTCGTTTTTAAATTGACTTCAAAACTAATCCTCTTGTGTATACCATGGAGTAGTTTTAAAACTACTCCTTAGTGGTCCAAAGGTGGGTTATATGGTCCTCTCCTAGGGCATCGTAATGTTAAATAGACCATGTTTTTTCCATACGTTTGGGTTACTTTTGGACTTGTCCTGGTCCCTTGTGGGCTACTCTTTACACGCGTGTTTGGACTGGTCCTATTATTTGCAGGGTATTCACATACTGATACACACACAAGAATGCACACAAACACTAAAAAATTCTACTTCAATCCCTGCAAACATTTCTGATGGAAAAATAATCTAATAAAACGCTTTTGCATGTAAAAAAACAATTTTCAATATGGTCACCTCCAACAAAATTATTATTAACGAAAATATTATGGTTAGTCGTTAAAAAATAGCTGCAACACCAAATCCGACTTCAACAGTGGATATTTCAAAAGTACGACGCCAACTCCGACTTCGATGCTAAATGTTTATGCTGTGGGTTATTAATTCAAAATAAAATCTTTTGTTTATTTTTAGTAGTTTTTTTAATAATAAAAAAAATACTATTTAATATCGAAAACTTAAAATAAATTAAAACAGCTTCAAATGGTTAATCTAAAAAATTCAAGTACTTGAATAATTTATTCTGTTCCAGGCCTTAATGCTGTGAGAATACCAATCATTTGTTGTGGGCAATGTAAGAAAAGATAAGCCCACTGTTTATTGTTGGTATTTTGTTAAGATTTGCTATTGTTGCAAACAAAAATGTTGAGTGTTTGTAATTCTCATTCACTTTACAGTTTTTTTGCATATCTAAAATTTTTGGCTTTTCTAAAGTTTCAAAAAGGCAAAGTTTTCCTGAAGATCTGGCATAAGCAACCATTGAAATGCGCATAGAAACTAGCTTAACCTCTAACAATAAATTTCAGTTCATTTATCAAAAATGAAAATTGGAAATTAAGCACGAAAAACTAAAAAAAAAAAAAAAATAATATATATTCTTAAAAATTTCTTTAATAAAAAATTATTTTTTGATATTCTTTAATTAGGCTTGAGTTCATCAAATTTAATTTTCATTAAATTATTTTCACTGAGGGAAGGAATTTTACAACTTGGAATTTTTATTAAAATTTATTGATAATTTTTCTTGGCTGAGCTGGGATTTGAACACAAAGATCTTCTGACGATAGAAAGTGGTGTTTCTTGAAACATGTAAAGATCAACCCGGTTCAAATCCCAGCTCAGCCAAGAAAAATTATCAATAAATTTTAATAAAAATTCCAAGTTGTAAAATTCCTTCCCTCAGTGAAAATAACGGGATTGAACTCGGTTCAAATTAACATGTTCGAGAGTAACCATATTCCCATAATCAGAATTCTTTGCGGTTCTACCACTTTAATCCGTTATTACCGTTAAGAAAAACGCTACAGTATTTTAAATCAAAATAATTGTTAATGTTTTAAAATTAAAATCCCTTATTTAGCCAAATTCTTAAAGAACTTACGGAAAGTCTCTTATTTACTACAAACAATAGTTTTACAAAAGTTTAAAAAAATCATCAGAACAAAAAAATTTTTAATGCTTTTCAAAATTCTTTCACTGAAAATTTTAATTTTCACCAGAAAAATTCATAAAAAAATAACCATTTTACACAAATTTTTTTCACTTATTTCGTTTAAAAAAAAGACAGAAATTGTCAATTCGTTTATTTTTAATTCTACTTTTATTTGCTCTAAAAAACGTATGGGAATCTTTTGACAATTTACCCGAAAAGCAAAATATAACGAATTTGTTCTCCCATTTCCACAATTATTGAGTACGGGAACGCTTTTCGGTTACACTGCGATGCTGCGGGGTCCTAGTTTTGAGTACATGAACAAGCCCATTATTAAATAATATTTTAAGTTTTAAATATTTAAAACTTCACTTTATTTTACATAATTTTTAATATTCAGCCTTATTCCGGTTGTCGTTGTCGCAATCGATCAAGTCGTTTTTGGTAAGAGATTAAAGTTACACACAACCAGTGTTCGGAATAAGGCTGATTATTTTATTTCATACGCAAGCACGCACGCACCACCGAATGATCACAATCAAATTTTTTACAAACTGTCATACTTTTCGCATTTTGCTCGTGTAATGTTAACTATTTCGTTGTAAAGAAGACAAATTTTTATATCGCTCATTTGCTGCAAGACCGGCATAACTCAAAAAAATCGCATAAACGCATTTAAAGTTTTTGATTTGCACTAAATACTTAGAAAAAAGAAGACACATTCTCTTCAAACTGGGAAAGTATAAAAGATATAAAGATGAATTTAATACACGATATAAAGAAAAAAAAAGAGCGAACAATAATTCTGCATCTCTAACTCCAAAATTTCATTTTTTGAGTTATGCCGGTCTTGCAGCAAACGGGCGATATGTGGGACATTTTTAATAGTGGTATTGTTGCTATTGCATAACTTTTGCAATTATCTGCCGAAAAATTATAATTCAAAAACCCCTTATCTAACGCATTTTGCTGTAGTCAAATTCAGCAAAATCTTCTTTTTAAACACCAAATGTGACGATATAGTTAAAATTATTGAGACAATTAAAAACACTCTACAAAATGTTTGGAGGGAAGCATTTCTAAAATGCCCGTGTTTGTTTTAGTAAATTTTACAATATTGATCATGAACTTGACACTACAATCTTTTATGCCCTCACCACTCCTCTCCTAACACTACTTTTTTAGTTGAGTTTTAATTAAAATTTGCTCCCCTGTTATACATGTGTGTGGATGTATATGTGAGTGTATGTTATCTTTTTTTCAATTTACTGCAACTGAGTAAATTAATACTCACAATTTGTGCTTTTTTATTTACATAAATATGTAAGTACATACTAGTGATGTTCGTATTCGTATTGCCGAGTATTCCCATTTCGAATATTTTAAAAATACGTTAACCAAAAAATTTTAACAAATATTAATACTAAAACAAATATTTTTAAAGAAATAAGCAGACCTGAAGCTTAACAAATACATATAAATTTAAAAAAATAATATTTTTAAAACATTTTATAAAAAAATTTGTTTATCTTTAACTCAAAATAATAATCTTTTTTAAGTTAAGTAAAAGCCAAACAAACATTAGGAGTAGTGTTGCGGCAAAACAGACAAATAACTTATGAAAATTGCTCTCATCAACTTGAGTTGACAATAGATGTACATACTAGAGAAAGCCAAAAAGTTATATGTTTAATACTTGTAACCTATTCATACGCCACCGAGCACGAGTACAGACAGGTATGAATACCAATAAGTATGAACATAAACAAGTTTGTATAGCGACCGATATGAGTATGAACAAACAGGCATGCGTATGGATATTCGTATGAATGCGTATGAGTATAGGCATGTATCGATGAGTATCGCCAAGTAACTTCAACAATTCGTATGGTTATTGTAAAGCAAGCAGTGTAGCCAGGACTTTAAAGTTTTTAAAGCAGAAAAGATAATTATGTTTTAAGTATTTTCCAAAGGCACCAACACAAATATAGCACTGATTAGGTAGGTAGGTAGAAAGGCCGGTGTGAAGTCTCCTTCACTGATTAAATAATTATTAATTATTATGTAAAAGCTATATTAAAACATAAATGTTTTCTTTTATTATAAAATTTTGCTTCTATTAACAATAATAAAATATAATCTTTTTTACGAAAGGTTTTTTTTATAAAAATAATTTAAAAAAAGAAGGCTATCAACTATTTTGGGATCTATTCTGTTTCTTTTTTCATGTTTCCAGCTAAAAAGAAAACTCGTTTTGATGCTGCGCTGCAGGAATAGAAATAATTCTTGATTTTTATATAGACAACCGTGGATATCTTGTGGAGTTGTTTTCCCACTATAGCGTGATGTTGTAGTCTTCTGTAAGGCTAACATTTTCGTTGGCATACTGATCGACCTTAGTCTTTAAATTTCAAATAATTTTAAACGTCTTAGGCCCGTTTTCACAACTTACCGATAGCTAAAGGTAGGATTTTATCGGCCGTATAAATAGTGTTCCATTATTACAACTTTACTTTAACCTACCAGGGAGGATGGACCTTAATCTACTTTATCGCTTACTTTAGGTTAAAGTAAAGTCTTAATAATGGAACACTTTTTATAAGGCCGGTCAAAGTCTACTTTTGGCTATCGGTAAGTTTTGAAAACGGGCCTTAGAAATGCGACTGCCAACAGATAAACAACTCAAAGTTATTATATGTATGAATGTATTTACCTGTGATATCTCATTTCTTAATTCCGAATATACGATTTATATATTTGTATGGTATTCGGCAACTTTTTGTGTTTTTATTAAGAACGATTTAAATAAAACGACGTATTTTAATTTGCATCCATTTTTTCTGTTTGTTAGATTTTCTTAAAAGTAGTTTTTTCACAGGTATTGAAAATTTTCGATATGTGCTAGAGTACTTTAATTTTTCAATACCCATTGTCTTTCTCTGGTACATACATTCTATCATTTGAAGTAACCCAATAAAAAATTGTATCATTTTGCGAAGCACTAAAGGTACATTTAAAAAAATAAGCGCATAATTATGCGCTTCGCAATAAGACTTACAGAAATGCAGTAAAGTAAGTGAAAGAACTCTCAACAACTTTTATAAAAAAAAAATAACATTTCAAGTGCTACGGCATTCCCTTACTACGAAGCAGGTTTGTAAGGAAGAATACTAAAAAATAACTGTATCAAAACATTCAGTGTGTTAATATGATCGTTACATCCAACAATGTTTATGTGCGCTGAATAAGGCGCTTTATGTGTCACAAATGTATTGCTTCAAAGTGGGAACTCGCCATATAAAATGCATGTCTTCCGTAAGCGCAATGGTAAGCGAAACTCTTACATTTCTCCCTTACAAACCTGCTTCGCTCGAAGCACAATTTTTTATTGGGAATTGTCTTATTATCGACAACTGGACTGAGACATTGAAATATCGAGATATCGACATAAAATTGGAAAATATAACTGAAATGCATGAGACATTTAAAGAAACTCGAAGAGATCTTTTCGTTCTGCATATTACACTGTACAACATTTTTGAAGCCATCGAATGCAAACTCTCTCTCGTGTGGAATTTTTTGTAGTACTTATCGAAACTAACAAGCCCCTATTTGATTTTTGCTGGTTCAGTTGCTGTTCTGATTTCATTTCCTTATGTATATTTTGGCTAAAACTTGATTTTTTTGAAGAACATAAAATTTTTCTCACGGCTGTATTTTAGAAACCAATTAGAATTTCGTTTTCCTGTCCTCGGCGGCGGAACTAACGCTAAAAACCGCAACTAGGGTCTCAAAATTGCAAAAATATCGAAATTGTTTAATTTTTTTAATCTTCTTTTACCATTTTTGAACCAACGTTGCCAAACTGTGGGAAATTCACTAGAGTAATATTCAGAAAAAATATTACTAAAAAAAAAATTAAAAATTCTTCAGAAAATTATGTGACTTTAAAATGCTTTTTCGCATTTTCCAGCTGTAGTTAAATCGAAAACTCGAGAAATGTATGAAAAATTAACTAATCAATATCATTTTTTTTCAAATAAAATTCTTCAACATTTTAGCAATTTTGAGATACTAGTGCGGTTTTTTTTGGAATGGTTTGTTTAACACTTTTTCTCTCCTAGTCTATAGCTACATTTGTACCACAGACAGGAAAACAAAATTCGAATTGGTTTCCGAGGTACAGCCGTGAGAAAAGTTGCATGTTATTCGAATAAAATCAGGTTTTAGCCAAAATATATACATATGTATAAGGCAATGAAATCAGAACAGCAACTCAGCAGCAAAAATCAAATAGGGGCTTGTAAGTTACGGTAAGTACTACAAAAAATTCCACACGAGAGAGAGTTTGCATTCGATGGCTTCAAAAATGTTCTTCGGAAATCAAAACCGGACAGCAGTTAACTATTAAAACCGAAATGGCGTTTAATAAGTCAAATTCAATCATTTTAAATTTAGTCATCGGAATGTCATAATAATGTAAAAAACATTAAGTAGTCTGCCATTTTTTTTTTTTTTAATTTATTGTTATCGACGCAAACTAGGAGATTTTTTTCAATTAAATTTAGTAAATTATAATAAAGTATAAAATTCAATTAAATTTGCAAAACCGAGTGGCGATAAACTTCAGATTGGATATTCGTATTTGCGAATATTGGCGCAGATATTCGTATTCGCGAATATAAGAAACTGATATTCATTACATCACTAGTACATACAGATACTCTTATTTGCATACTCGTGTATGCACATATCGTTGGTCTCCTGTAGAAAGGCCCTAGTATCAAAAATAACGGCATTACAAGCAATTTTACATTCTGATACATACAGTTCCTATTGTGCTTTTCCTTTAAAGTAGCAATTATGTGTGTTAGGGCCTTTTTACATGAGACCAACGATATGTTTGTATTAAATGTTCTTTTATGAGTAATGTCAAGAATTATTCTCAGAGAGAGGTTGAACAGAATGCAATACAAGTGCAATATAATGGGTTTTATTAAGTAAATTGGGTTAAGCAAAAAATCAAACTACACAACAAAAAATGTACGGAAAAACATTATTTATTGGTAGTTTGTTTTTTGAATAACAAACCTAAATGTTGAAAACTAAAATTATTCGTAAAATAACTATATTTTTGTTCAAGTGTTGTATTCTGATTTTCGTTAATTAAGAAATTACATCGTGATAGTTAATGAAACACAATTTCTATTGTCTTATCTCAATTTTCGCAAAAAGTGGAGCTACCTAGTTTTTTCATACGTCCGCAGAAATAACTTCCCACTGTATTTTTGTCGAATATATCCCTTTATTGTAGTAAAAAATTTGTTCGATTGTTAGTTGTGAGATATTTAACATGCGAATGTTGAGGAATTATTTGATTATTGATTGTAATAGGGGGGCAAGATTCCCGGCGCAAAGTGAATGTTATATGTACGCATTTTTGCTCATTGACCATTATCCTCCATTGTCTTAACCATATTTCTAGTTGAAATATATGATGCTGTAAGTAACGCGATGCTTCGTAACGATTTTCGTGGACGCTTAGAAAAGCTGTATCGTCTGCAAATGTTGAAGTTTGTGTATAGTTGCTTGTTGGCATGTCCGAAGTATAAATTAAGTATAATAGGGGGCCCAGGATGCTGCCTTGTGGGACTCCAGCGGCAATGGGCTGAGGTGAACTTAAGAAATTTCCTTCTTTAATAATTAATTGACGACCGACTAAGTAGCTTTCTAGCAGCTTGTGTGTGTTTGCTGGTAAATTTTGCTTCAATTTGTGTAAGCAAAAACAAATTCAAAAATATTTTATAATTTTGTTGTTGCTTTCTATAGAAATTCATATTTTGTGTTTTAAACTTAAAATATATCGATACCTTCCCGCAAGAATGTATTAAGCGACATTTCAAAATTGTGTAAAACGCGAAAGCGATTTTCAGAATACAAAACTTGACATCATTGCAAAACCAAAATTTTATTCAGATAAAAAGTTTTTGTCGCTTAGAACATTTTTGTGGTCAAGACATTGGCGCTTGATACAATGGTAAATGGCGCTTAAAACATTGACATGGACACAAAAAATAAAGGTTTGAAATAAATTGTGTCGTTTAATTCATTTTTTATTTTTTCTGTTAAACAATACAATAAATCAAAATCTATATAAAAAGTAACAAAACATTTATTTCAAAACAAAAATTCAAAAATTACACTTAGAGATCAAAACGGAAATTTTCTAGAAAATTTATCATCATTTTGGTTGTCAGACAAATCATTTTCTTTGTCTGTCTTTTCCAATTCGTCTTCTTTCTCACCAAATGTATTTTTTATAATATCCTCGTATTCTTGTATGTATCGTTCAGGAATAAACTTTCTTTTGAGCAGACTCTCTTAATCCTTTCGTTTCGGGCCTGATACTGGCAGTTTTGAAGAATAGAACAAGGTTTTAAGCTCAAGAACAATCATAATCTATAGTGTTATAAGCGACAAAAATGAATCAAGTTTTAGTTGGATGAGTGTGCTAAGCGACAATTTCGGTTAAACTTAGCGACATCTAACAAAATTTTTGTGTGGACGTTTTTGTTGCTTACGACAATTACATTTTTAAAAATGTCGCTTAGCATAATTGCTTTGGCGGATAATACAAATTTCAGGGAGCAACTTTATTCCAATGAGAAAACTTGACGGTTGATACAATTTTATTATTCTCTCTAGTTTCCTTTGCATCCATGATAGGGCAGCGAAACCCAAGCCAAAATGTGGCGCTTAACTTTTAGTATAGTTCCGCATCAAAAAGTCATTTTCAAAAAAAGTGTCGCTTAATACATTCTTGCGGGAAGGTATCGATATGAAGTGTTTGAAATTTAAAAATTCAATTTGAATTTCTGTAGGAATTAACAACAGATTTTTGAATTTTTTGTTGGTTTCAATGAAGTTTTAGGCACTGCGTTGTGTTTTACGAATTAAGGCTCAATTAGGCGAACGTTGCTGTACCGTATCTGTACTGTATCCATCAGCTGTTCGTTTTTTGTTATATGAAAACCAATACAAAAGCTTACCGAAATGCAATGTACCGTAGTTGCAACGTACCAATCTGTATAAAATAGAATTTCATGCCGTTGTTACGTGACATTTGTAAGACAGTGATGGGCTGCTTGTATGTTACATTGAATGAGGGTAATTTTGCTCTTTTTTTTTTTTTTGGTACTTTTTTCAGTATATCTATGGAATTGCGACAAAACAACTTACAATTCAACATATTTCCAAGTATACAAATATACATATGTATGTTTAGATGTTTAAAATAAACAAATGCATATACACATACAATGGAAATGTGAAACATATAAAAGACTTTATATGGTATCAAAACATTGTTTGGTGTATGCACATTTACAATAAATGTATGCTAAAAATGTATATATGCTAAAATAAAAATTTCTTTATTGTAAATCTATAATATAAAAATTAAAATACATATTAACATGTTTTACATACACAAAATACTGTTTTAATACCATTTATATCACGTGGTACCTTTTCTGCACAACGGTCACCATTTGAACATTTTTGATTCCCATCACTGTGTGTTTTGTTTTATGTATACTATTGCTTTTTGTTAATGTATGGGAAAACATATGACACGTTTTTAAACGTTCTATAAGTGCACCAACGTGCTTACAGTACGGTGCGGTACATTACGGGTACAGCAACGTTCGCCTAACTGAGCCTTTAGGGCCCTCAGTTAAAAAAAATGTAGCTACATTTTTGCTCGAAAAATTAAAGGAAAATATATGAAATACTTTGATAATAACTAAGATAGAAGAAAAAAGAAATTGTTGCTACCATTGTGAACGACGCCTAATAATTCATTTACATTTAATTTTTATTATATTGATGTGCGTATTTATTAAAAACTTCAATCGCGAAAAGCTGAAAACGCAGTTTTTAATATTTTTCATGCCCTACACGATTTTATCTTAGGAGATTTGTGGCATTTTGCAAAAATTGCAAAAAAATATCTCCCTAATGTGCACACGTACACACTTACATACGCTGCAAAGTTTTTCTAACCTAATTAGTCAATTACAACCATATTCTACCTCCTCTTAAATGTTAGAACTTTTAAGTACGCAAACGTTTACACTATTGTTTTCTTAGTTATTTTTAAAACACCTGGCAATTTAATCCCCAGATATTTCACACGTTTGACTAAAAAAAAAGAACAAGAAAACAATTTGCATGAAATGCAAACAAATGTTTTTTTTTTCAAACCAACAAAAAAGAAATTTCATTCTAACCCCGTCCCCTATTTTGCTTTGTTTAAACCTTTCGCCGAGGTGGTAAGGGTATGCATAAGTTTGTCATTCCGTTTGTAATTTCTACAATATTGATCTTAGAACCTATAAAGTATATACATATACGTTGGGCCCTTATGAGCTGCGAAGTTGATTATACGGTGTCCGTCGGACTGTCTATCCGTGAGTATGTTGAAATGGGGTTTCCCAAGACCTCAGATATATACATATACTCCGTTAAAGTTTGCTATTGAAATCCAGCCAGATCTATTTGGTATTTATACCAAAAATTAAAAGCTTTTTTAAAGCTTCACTTCTATTTTTGTAGAGCTTTTATGACTTACTGCCTGTTTGTAGAACACGAGTGCAAGACTTGTTACATTAAAAACCAAAACAAATTTTCAAATTTTTTTTTGTTTTAAATTAAGTTTAAGGCCCCTATTATGAGTTACATTCGATAAACGATTTTCGCTGGCTATCGAACATCGACTATCGAATCTTAATTTGGTATTATGAGTTGGCAGCACTGTCGAAAGTTTCGTTGTGCATCGAATTTTTCAACGAAAACAAATTTGCTTTCGACTGTGCAAATAAATGTAAAAAACTTGTTGAAAATTTAACTATTTGTAAATTTTTTTGTGTTCGTATACCAAATGCAATATTCTTAATCTGTTTTGTTCATTTTATGCAAGTCCAACGTCGTTAACAGCAATTGGAAGCGCTCATATTCCTTATGGAACAAAATTCTTTTTTCACCAAATGATTTGTAGCAAAGTTCAGCATGTAAAAAAATGGGATGAAAACCCACTGAAGCTAAATTATTTGAAAACAACCATAATTCGCCGTAATCACGTTTAACTTTAATTTTATTTTTTAAATTTGTAAACAAAAATTTTTTATTTTAAGTGACAGCTGATCGAAAATGTACTACTGTGAATTAACAAAATCACAATAGTAAATTTTTATCGAATGCGCGCCATAATACCAAATGAAAATTCGTTCGATCAGCTAATTCGACTGCTGTCGAAAATCGAATTTAGTTCATAATAGGCACCTAAGTTAAACGACGAGTCTTGCGCTGGTGTTCTTCAAACAGTCACTTAACATTCTTATTGCATTTAAAAAAAAAAAAAAACTTAATACGTCTGGCCACTTTAAACGATCAGCCATCAAGCGCAAAACAGAAATCAAAACTTACCGGTTGTGTTTGGACCTAAAAAGTAACAAAAAAATTTATACCAAATTATAAAAAGAAACGGTCAAATATTTGATCTTAACAAAAAACTTAAATGTGAAAAGTTGTCAGCAGAAAAAACAATAAATTAAATTAAAAGAAAGACAAGAAAAAAAAAGAAAGAAATGCTTTCGATTTCATTTCAAAAATTTTTACCAAAAATAAATTTATAACAAAAAAACACTTAAAACAAATACAAAAGAAATATTTATAATAAAAAAAATTATGTTTTAAAACAAACTTGATTTTAATTTCATTTCTTTGTTTAATTTATTTTTTCTTTTTTTCTCTTTAAAAAAAAAACCTATTGAAAAATCATGATGGTTATTTTTTGTTAGCGATTGTAGAAGATTTGTTCCTCTTTTGTTTTTATTGTTTTAAGACAAGTTTTTACTAGAGTTATTACTGTTTTAGTTAATGTTTTATATTTTTGATTAAATTTTTTTTTTTTTTCAGATTTGAGCGAAATGAATGCCAATTTTTTTTTCTTTTTGTGAAATTTTTTACTTAAGACGCGAGTGGGTGTTTTGGGTTTGAACTCAAAATTTTATTTCATTTAATTATTATCTTAATGATAATGATGTTTGTAGTGGTAGAAGTAGTAGTAGTAGTAATGATCATGATGATGATCAAAGTGATGATCAGTTTAATGATGATGGCATCATTGAAGGTGAAATTCATTTTAATAGCAGGTTTATTTTATTTCGGTTTTTTTTTTTTTTTTGTTACAAAAATTTAAATATTTTCCTTTTCTTTATGGTATTCCGTATATTTTTGGTTATGTTAAATATAATTTATTTATAAAGAAAATTATCATATTTGTTGAAAGTTTTAAAGTTTAAATGAGAAAAAATAAAACGAAATTTCTCTGGGGGTGTTTTTTCTAAGCAAAATAATTGTTACTTTATTAAGGTAATTTTTTTTTATTTATTCTAATTAAAAAGTAAAATCTGTTGTATACTAAAGTTTCTATTCAAAAATTAAATAGAATGCCCCTGCCAAAAAAAAAAAAAAAAAAAATTTATAAAATGTGTAAATTACTGTAGTAAATTTAGAAATGTTAATAAAGAAATGTTTTCTTTTTTTCGAAAACAAAAAAACTCACAATATTCTAAAAATTTTTGAAATTTTTAAAGTAATTGGTTCAAATTCATTTAAATTTTAAGAAGTTAAAAAAATCTAACATGGAGTGACGTCCGTATGTGCGCATGCATTAAATCAAACCAGAGTTTTCCAAAGCCCTTTATAAAATAATAGGAAAAACTTGAAAATTTTTATATATCTAAATGGATTTTATTAAAATTAAAAATACTCTCTCTGAGAGTAAAAGGCCGTACTGCCAGAAAATTGTTTTCTTAATTCTAAAGTAGGCATATTGCACAGATTCCAAGATGACTATTTATTTCACAGATATCCGTGGAAATTCCATTTGGAAAATACACTTACTGTCTGACAATACAAACATTCCCGACATAATGCAGTGAAAAAGAAGGCACTCAAAAATGTGTTATTGTTTCATATCGATGGTTTTCTTCCGCAACCTCGTAACTCAAAACAACTGCTTTTCAGGAGAGACAAAATACTTTTTTTTTAACAAATATTTGAAACTTTTTGCTATATATTCTTTTATAATCCAAGAATTAGGAAAAATTCCGTTATTCCGCCGAACAAAAAAATTGCAAAATTGTAAGGCGGTATTAACTGATTACTTTTCCGGTAAAAACAAAAAATCGGAAAAAACAGAGTTACGTGGTTGCGGAAGAAAACCATCGATATTACGTTCAGTTTTACTATGTTATCGCTTTCAGTTTTTGTTGCTGCAATTTTTTAAAATTCTTCTTTGAAAATTCTATTCTTGCAATTTTTATATTTTCATCTTGCCTTCACTCTTCTCCTTTTTATATTTTCAATCTTGTCACTTTACCCACCAATAAACTAATGAATTGCTGCAACAAAAATTGCAAGTCTGGACGATGACTATGACCGACTTTTTTCTAAAAAGTAATTTTTTTAAATAAATTTAACAAAAACTTACATATTTTATCACAAAACTCTCAAAACAACAGTAATTTTACAAATTTATGTCAAATTTGGATAATAAAAACACAAAAAATATGCAAGGAAGTCGACTGAACAGTATACAAATATTCTATATACAGTGGTATCTCTAATGTTCGAATTTTGAAGGGACCATTAAAATCGTACCGTTTCCTTAAAGTACTTAATGCTTTCTTTTAGAACGCTTCCGGGACCAGGTTATAGTGTCCGAATAATCCATATGCCCGTTAAGAGGGATGGATTACACTGTATTTGATTTTTCAGATAGAAATTTCCCTTTCTAAACCCATGGAAATCTGTATCTTACCACCATTTGGGAATTGAGGCAAAAAAAAAAGGAATATAATTGAAGAAATATATACCCAGTAAAAAAAATTGCGGTTTTTTGAAGCACTTAAGGGAAAAAGCGCATAATCGAGCGCTTCAATAAAAGAGCTTTTATAAAGCAGTAAATGATATAGAATAAAATATACAAAAAAAGCTGCTATTTTAGTGCTGACAACGAAGAAGGTTGCAAACCGAAAAAAAATAAAAATTTGCGAAAATGATTGGGAAAAGTCATTTAAACAAAAGTAAAAGCAAAACATGAATGAATATGTTAATATAGTAAGCCCCTAAAAAGCACTTTAGGAGTGCTTTGTTTGCATGTTAAAAGAAGCGCTTATCGTCAGCAGAAAATAGTCCTCTAAACCGGGAACACCCGGTTACAAAATATACAAAACCTGCTCCTTTTGGAGCACATTTTTTTACTGGGTAATATATATATATTAGAGCGACTCAAGTTGTATGGAAGCAAAATTCGTGCTCGATGTACCCTCCTAAAAATGAACCTTGTACTTTTTTAAGATGACATTTTGAATATTTCGGCTCCAGCTTTGACCTCTCGTGAGCTGGACCAGTTTGAAAAAGGGGCTATTTTTGCATGTTTTGTTAATTTAAAAATCTGTTTCCTTACCAACATATACAAAGAAAGGGTTTTTTAAGGCGCGTCCAACTGTGTATACAATTTGTCCAAGGACGATCATCCATGTCCTTTTTTAAGGATTTTCTTTAAAAAAAAACGGTTTTTGAATTTTTTGTTGGGGGTTGTTTGTAATAAAAGTGCCAAATTAACATATTTTAATCTTCAGTCGATTTAATTAAATACGTGTCTCAGCTTTTTTTGAAAATCGTGCTAGTTCGCGTTTTGACAAAAATGCAATGGGATGGCAACCCTTCGTTTTAAATAGGGCAATATGGGTATCAAATTTTATCTTTTGGCAAGTATATCATCTTTGTATGTAAATATTTTAGATTTTTGCAAATTAGATGCATTTTACACGGTGCTCTGGAATATATATAAATGCAATTTTGTAGTAACTCTAATATGATTCCGGATTTAGTTTCTAGATCATGTATGGATGAAAATAGGACTAAAGAATGAAAAAAAGAAATGATCCACGACTTGAATTTTTTTTTTTTAATTTGCGAAAAAAATATGCGCCAAAAAGTCGTGGATCATTTCTTTTTTTCTATCTTTAGTCCTATTTTCATCCATACATGATCTAGAAACTAAAACCGGTATAATCTTAGAGTTACTACAAAATTGCATTTATATATATTCCAGAGCACCGTGTAAAATGCATCCAATTTGCAAAAATCTAAAATATTTACATACAAAGATGATATACTTGCCAAAAGATAAAATTTGATACCCATATTGCCCTATTTTAAACGAAGGGTTGCCACACCGTTGCATTTTTGTCAAAACTAGCACGATTTTCAAAAAAAGCGGAGACACGTGTTTAATTAAATCGACTGAAGATTAAAATATGTTAATTTGGCAATTTTATTACAAACAACCCCGAACAAAAAATTCAAAAACCGTTTTTTTACAGAAAATTCTTAAAAAAAGGACATGGATGATCGTCCTTGAACAAATTGTATATACAGTTGGACGCGCCATACCCAATTTTCTTACGATATCCAATTTGTATATGTTGGTAAGGAAACAGATTCTTAAATTAACAAAACATGCAAAAATATACCCTCTTTTTCAAACTGGTCCAGCTCACGAGAGGTCAAAGCTGGAGTCGAAATATTCAAAATGTCATTTTAAAAAAGTCCAAGGTTCATTTTTAGGAAGGTACATCGAGCACTTTTTTTGGTGAGTCGCTCTAATATATATATATATAAGTGGTAAAAAATTTATGGTTATAAATTACCATAACGTGTTTGAAGGCAACCACCTCCCGATGGAGGACTAACTTAACCATAATATGGTTGCCGGTGACAAAAATATGGTTTAAGTAACCATAAAAAACCATAAAGGCAGGAATTTTTTGTATGCAAAGATTGTTAAAAGGCATGCGTTACAGATAAATAAGTATTTATTTAACCCCAAGCAAAAAAGTTTTAAAAAATTACTAAAGTCTAGGATTTGAAAATCCATTGTTTTATACACAGACAAAATCCTCTAAAATTTCCACCAATTAAAGCATTAATTAAAAATAAAATAAGTTTTAATCAAAAATTTATTCAGGTGAATTAAACATTTAATTCACTTGATTAAACGTTTAATTCATAAATTAAACGTTTAATCAAGTGAATTAAATGTTTAATCAAGTGAGTGAATTAATCGTTTAATTGATACTACTAAATTAAACGTTTAATCAAGTGAATTAAATGTTTAATCAAGTGAATTAATCGTTTAATTGATACTACTAATTTGTTAACTAGTGCAAATTTAATACATTTTTTAATTAATATAACAAACTTTTTAATTGAAATTGATTGATATTAAATTGATATTTCCTTTTTTAACTGATTTTTTTTTTGTAGAAATTTTAAATAGTTTTTAGTTTTTTTTTAAAGAGCACACCTCTTATAGGCGATTTGTATGTTCAAAAACTTTTAAGTTTTTCCAATATTACAATTAAAAAAATGCCTTCATATGGGGTACATTTACCACAAAAGTTACACATTATTAAAATAACTGGTTTATTTTACCAAAATAACCGGTTTATTTGATATTCGAAAAATTGATATTTTAAAATAAGCGGTTTGGGTAGAACTGATATAACCACTTAAAACCGGTCGAATAATATCCGTTCGATCTCTCTAATATATAAACATTTTTTTGTCACAAATTGTCCGAAATTGTTTGCTTTTGTAATTCATATCTTTGTTATCAATACACTATAAAAAAATATGGGCAGGATTTGAGAAGTAGGCGAGGCACTTCCCATACAAAGGCATTAAAGATTTATTTATAACTAAATAACGGTTAGAGGAAAATTGTCCAAATTTGGTGCACATAGGTTAGTATTAATATACGACCTCTCTAGAAAATGGACAGGATTGAAAAAGTGGGCGTAGCACCATCCGTACAAAGGCATTATAGATTTCAGTTTATCGGAAGAACGGCAAGAGCCAAAGACACCTAATTAGGTAAAAGCATCTTGATTATTAATACATAATATCCGACAATATATGGGCGGGATTGGAGAAGTGGGCGTGGCACAACATAGAGTTATTCATATTTAAACAATGGTATTTATATAAGTTTATTTTCTTTCACACCATGATGAAGGGTATATGTATAAGATTCGGCACAGCCGAACATAGCGCTCTTACTTGTTATTATTATTATTGTTGTTATCAAAACTAAAAATTAATTAAAATTTCTTTTTTTTTATTTTCAGGTAAGCGTTTTAGTCTATGGCGCTTTATCTTTAAAATTGCCGGCATGTTCGTATGGTTTTTTCATTTATTTTTATCATTTGTATGTGCTAAACCAAACATCTCCCGTTTTTTTAATTCTCTAATCCATTAAAACATTAAAATGTTATTATGGTAAGTATTTCTTATAAGAAAGACGACCACATAAACTCGATCCGTTAGTAATAAAATCTAAGATTAGTAAAAGCTTGATAAAATGCTTCTATTTATAATTAAAGTTTTTAGGTAAAAAAAAGCAGTTTGCGGGCAAAAAAAATACCTTTATTTTTAAGATCTCCCTCCCAATTCAAGTAAGGATTATAGTCTGCCACGACTAATTAGACTTTTTCTAATTTTAGGTCTGAGATAAACTTAAGAAACACAAAATATTTGTGATGATTTTAAAACACACATAAACATATCATGTTTCTTTACAAAAAGTCATCCAATTTAAGAAAATTAAAAAATGCCGAAAATCGGTCATGATATTTAGTACATCTTACGATCGGGGCCGTGCAGTAGACAGCTACGAATCCGAGCTTAAATCTATTAATTGCACGATCCCTGCCTTTAAAAATATATAATTTTTATGATATACTAGCTGCATCCGGTGCGCTTCGTACTCTCATTAAAATAACATTAGGAAAATTTTTGTAAAACAAATCTCGTGTATTGTTTACGAAGCGATTTTTACCTAAATTCATGCTTTTACTATTACACTTGTCTTAATATTTAGACTATTATGCTGCCTTGCTCAGAAAGAAAGCCACATCTCCATTTAAGAAAATTTTTATTTTTAGCTAGTTAGCGCAAATTTGCTCGCGAATAGAATTTTTTCCTACCCTAAATTGAGATGTGACTTTCTTTCTTACTTGTGTGGGAGGTTTCACCCTCATATTTTCAGTTCAGCTATCACCTACATGATAGTATTGACAATTCTATGTTGGCGACATGATTGTCAAAATTGTCTAACCAATACGCGTTATTCTCCTTCCCTTAAGCGCTGATTTAAAAAAGCGCGTTTTTTATTGTCAACTTGCTCTAAATTAAGCACGAAATGCGCTTGATTGACAACACTGGTTGGCGCATTGTTTCTTGCGTGCTATTTTTTGTGCTTGCATCTACATATGAGCCGTTTATTTTGAAAGTGGCATAATTCACTTTTTCAAAAAAATCGAGCTAATAATAAATAATAATAATAAATAGTAATAATAAATACTGAGAAAAATATCAGTATCATGATATATCAAATACAAGTGAATCTTCTCGAAAGTTAGCATCCATATTTTTAAACGTGTTAAAACGCAAACCCTTAAATATCTCGACTTAAAAACAAAATGACTTATGCCACTTTCAAAATAAACGGCTCACATGAGTAGTGGCATATTATACGTTGCTGGTTGTGTTGTGTTGCACCATTTGTTGGTGTGAGAAGTGCCACAGTCACTATGTGAAGTCCCGGGTAAAATATCACAAAAAATCTGTTTAATAGCTTAAGAGTCTTTATGGAGAAACCAAAAGCATTTTCATTCATACTCCCTCTGCATGTGTTGGGATACTATCGATGTTGTCTGCTATCGATATTTATCGATAGTTCATACAATAGACTGAATGTTTGTAGGTACTTGAGTATTTTATTGTAAAAACACAAGCATGTCCACCTTTTTTGGTTTAAGGCAGTTTCTCCTGTTAATTATCAGGAGAAATCAGGCCACAAAACTTCGTTAAGATCGATCCATAATTTAGCATAGGCCTCATACTTACAAAGCCCATTCTTGAACACGTTTCTTAGGAATACGCCAAAACCACAAAGAATTTAATATTTTGAGATAAGCTTTTTGTTAAGATTGGTTCAGAACTAAAAGAAATCACATAAGTCCCACTTTCGAAATATTCTTCTCGGTCATCAAAAGACAAAAAGCTATTAAAAAAAAGTCTAAAAAATTTCATGATTTCGAAAAGGCAATAAATACTTTTTTTATCTGCTAATTATGATATGGGTACACACGTACCATTGTAAAAACCCAAAGACAACTTAAATGTCTTGAATTTTTTTTGGTTTTTATACTATTCATTTAAAAAAATGTTTGACCTTTAAGTGGAAAAGAAAACTTCACTCAAAAATGGGGAAGCCAAATTTTTTTTATAACTTACTGTATACCACCTACCTATACCTACACATCTAAAAAATTTCTAAAATACATAATTATAGACTGATTAAACTTTAAAATTAGGATTTTTAAGATAAAAAAAACCGCACTTTAACTTAAAAAAGTAACAAGCAAACAAAAAGCAAAAGCCAACATTTTATCTCAAACTATATGAGTAATAATGACAAAACAAAAAACTAACCACTCAAAAAAGAAAGCTTTTTCTTAACCCACCAAAATAACTTTCACTCACCCCAAACAACTTTATGTAAAATATTTACACTCACTCTCACTCTTAGTTGAGCCACTAACAACACCAAAAAAAAAAAAAACCCCAACACCTAATAAAAAGAATAAAAAAAAAACAAAACAAAATGCATAATAAACAAACAAAAATAACGTAATATGCACAAAACCAGAAAACACAACGCAAACAATCACAAGAAAGCAACAAACACTTCCGCATGCTACGGCTGCTGTAACATTAACGAATCGTAGAAAAAAGTTTCCCATAATGATTTGTAAAGCACAAGCCCATCTCTTGCTGAAGCATGAAAAAGCTAAAAATAACTATTTTTAGGAGCGTAACCACTGTTGGGATCTGACAATTCGTGACTTGCACCGTCTATACGCCAAAATTGTACCAAATTGACATAAATTGTACCAACATTTTGATTTAAGTCTTCAACAAGAATAAAGGCGAAATAGGTAAAAAATGATAGTCGATCATGCCCGACCATTTGATACCCTACTTTGAGATCTATGGGCAATCATGAACCCGCCAGATCAAAAATATGTTAAGAGGTTAAGATTTATATGAAAATTCATTGTGCCGAATATAATTTAGATATCCTCATCTATTGTGAGAGTTGTTTGCCCATAATTGATTTTTAGGGGACCTATGGATAAATTTGGACCTACCAGCACAACGTAAATGTGATTGTAGTTAATTATAATGTCAATACCAACATTTTTAAGGAAATTCTGGCATTAAAAGCTATTACCGGGAAGAGTATTTGTATGGGAACTAACGTCAAATATGGACCGATTCCAAAAAAATTTTGTAAAAAGATTTATTTCGACTACAATAAAATAAGTATGTAGCAAATTTAATCTAAATACCAACGTTATAAGATGGTTAGGCATTACCACTTTTACGGAAAGAAGTTCGTATGGGGGCTATATGAAATTATGAACCGACTGTCACCATTTTCAGTAGGCTTCGTCCTTATGAATTGAAACAAATGTAAAACATAAGGTTTAATAAACAGACAACCAGCCATCCTGCCATCCACCTGGACAAATAACATCATTAAATCGCTTCCGAAAGTGATATTGAGTCGATCGGCATAGCTAAGGGTGGGTCAGAACCAATACTTTTTAGTGTTACACACATTAGCGCAAACGCATAATACCCTCTCTACTATTATGGAGTGGGTATACAAATTTAAGAAGAAGCAACAATTTCTCTCTTTCTCTTATTCCGTCAAAAGCAGACAAAAGTAGTAGACAGTAGTGTTGGGATTCTATAGATATTTATCGATAGTTCAGATTTCACTATCGATACTATCGATATTACTATCGACTGAATGTTTGTACTTGTGCAGGAAAACTTTAACTAGTTTTTTTTTATCAGGCTACAGTTCGTTGTTTTTATCACTTTATTGAATGCATGAGACGTATGTATGTACGAACGTTATTTTAGACGACAGGTTGTGAAAAATGTATAAGTACCTTTCTGAAGGAACCGAAGTAGCAGGGACTATAAGATATTTAATTGCAACTTTAGATCATTTTCTTAATTAGTTTTCTTTCTCAACCCAAAAGATAATCAATCTAGCGGACTTATCCTCTAATGGTCGTTCATTGTTTTGGCCTATGCTCGCAATTGCAATTGCATTTGGATTTGAATTTTTTTTTTACAACATAACAAAAATATATGACATTTCTGTCCCTATGTAAACATGTACAAATATCATCTTAACGGCCTTTAATTAAAAGTAAAAAAGATCAGCTAAGCAATCCATACCACCTGCCATTTTGTTGTTTGTATTCATTGCTGTAATTCAGTGTGAATTAATAATAGCAAGTTAAGACTTGCGGCAAAAAACTGTGTGTGTAAAGCTGCTGTTACATGTCTTCGACAAGAGTGACTCCTGACTTCTTACAGGGGTACGAACGTTAACGTTCGCATAGCAAATTTCTTTGAAAAACGCTCAGTCATTCATCATCTATTAATTTTTTATCATTGAAACCACATCATAAAATATTTATTTTGTAAATTGCGTAAAAGTTTTCTTTATTTAGTTTATATCTTCTATCTACTTTTGTTCATAACAATATTTTCTAAAATAAAAAGATATTTTTAGTTAAAAACAAGTTTGAAAGTATTGTCGGCCCAACCATATGATACCACACGTCACTGACTAGTCCCTTTTTAGGAACAATTGGCAATTATAAACCTACTAGCGTAACAGTTTATTTTGACGTTTAAATTTATATATAAGAGTTATTTGTGTCTGATTATATCCAAATAATAACATCTAAATAAGATTTATTAATTTTAAAGAGATTTTTGGGTGGGGCCTATATGAGATTTGTGATCAATTTTGTATTTTCCTTCAGAAAATTATAGAACATAGTTGTTACTAAAGTTATTTTTTTGCTTAGTTGAAGAATTTATAGCAACTATTTAGTCAGTGTTAAGGAATACACTATATGAAAGATGAAAGAATAGCACTTACCGATACAATAAAAGCTTTAGCTTATAAATTATATCAAATAAGTTAAGGAAGGACTACAGTACCAGAAAAGTCTACAAAGTACCAAAAAAAAAAAAAAAAAAACGTAAATCTGTAACGCGATTGCCATCCCTGATGAGTAGTTGTTAGGTACGACTTTAAAACAGAGAGTGAAAAAGCTTTACCAACTCTTGCAGCTAGTTGGCCATAAAATTATTTTAGCCACGGGGAAACTGCAAAAGCAGTAATATGAGTAAAAATAAAAATTGTGTTTGTTTGCTTGTGTTATTTCTCGTTTTTTTGCCATCATAGAGTGAAAGAAAAGAAATGCGCAACTTACTAAGCTGGTTTAAAACAGATGCATATGTATATAAAAGAATTAAAACTTGTTTAGTTTTAAGTTAACATAATTTTAATTAATATTTAATTGTGTAGTAACAGCTAGATTTCTACACAGACAAAATTATCAGTAGTTGTTTATCAATTAAAAAAATTGTTTAAAAAGTATTTCAATTTAACTAATGTGGTAGTTGAATCAATTGTTTTTATACCCTCCACCACAATTAGTTGTGAAGAGGGTATATTAAGTTTGTCATTCCGTGTGAAACTTTTTTATTATTCATCTCAGACCCTATAAAGTATATATATTCTGGGTCCTTGAGTAATTTTAAGTCGATTTAGCCATGTCCGTCTGTTGAAAACACGCTCACTTTCGAAAAACTCAAAAGAAATAAACAAACTTGGTGTCAAATTGCTTGTAGTTATCCTAAGCAGTTTGGGATTGAAATCCAGCAAAATCGGTTCAATAGGATCTGAGCTATGAATCAAAATGTGGAACCACCACCTAAAAAAAATTGATAATTTTGTTACAAAAACTAACATAAATGGTGGAAAAATGCACAGAATGATATAAGATTTCGCAACAGTTCGTTTTATTTAACTGGAAATCACGCTGTAAAATATCTTGAAGATCCGTCCATGATTTACCCTAGGCCCCATATAAGCCCTACTCCCGGAAAACAGTATAGTAAGCCTAAAACCCTAACTAACAATGCTATCATAACAAATTTTGGCACGTCACAGTTAAATAGGACTAGAAACGAAACTGTTAAGTTTCGTGAAGATCGGTCCATAATTTACCATAGGCCCCATATAAAACCTACTTCCAGAAAACAGTTTAGTACGCCTAAATCCGTAAAAAATAATGCTATCATAACAAAATTTGGTACATCAAAATTTTTTGGAACTAAAAATAAGACTGTGAAATTTCGTGAAGATCGGTCCATAATTTACCATAGGCCCCATATAAACCTTACTCCCGGAAAACAGCTTAGTACGCCTAAAAACGTTAAAAAGAATGCTATCATAACAACATTTGGAACATATAAGTTTTACAAAACTAGAAATAAGACTGTGAAATTTCGTGAAGATCAGTTCATAATTTACCCTAGGCCCCATATAAACCTTACTCCCGGAAAACAGCTTAGTACGCCTAAAAACGTAAAAAATAACGCTATCATAACAAAATTTGATACATCACAGTTTTATAGAACTAGAAATGACACTGTGAAATTTGGTGAAGATCGGTGCATAGCTTACCATAGGCCTCATATAAAGCCCACTCTGGTAAAAAATTAAATACGCGGTAAACTTTCTTCCAGTTTAGCTTCATATGGCCAGAAAAAATGTTATGCAATTTTGTGATATACGGTCCATAATTTTCCTTAGATTCCATTTTAGCAGCCTTTTGAAATTTACTGCAAACGCTTAAACTAATTGCACCGCTGTATTGAAATTTATGTTTTTTAATACCAGAAATCGTTTTGCAGAATTTGGGATGATTGGTTCATCTCTGGAAAATCATTTAAGTTCATCTTAAACTGATATTCTACTCAAACTTTTAAAAATTGACTCTGATTGTCGATCAATAATTTTATATAGGTCTAAACCGCAACAAATTTTAATGCAGATGTCTGTTTTAACAAAGATTATAATAATAAATAGACATCATACAAATATTAGTCCTAAAACATTCGAAGTGTCGGTGGAGGGTATCAAAGATTCGGCACAGCCGAATATAGCACTCTAACTTGTTTTTTTTTTTTTTTTTTTTGGAAGAAAATTGAAAATATAATTTTTATTTAATTAAAATTTTAGTTGTTTTAAATCCTAATTGATTTTTTCGTTTAAAGTTTTTTAAAATTTAAATTGTTGTTGGGAATTGTCAAAACCTGTAGTGCGATTCTGTAATTAATTTTAACAATAGTTGTCATTGTTAAAAAAAATTAACAAGCTAATTTTTCTATTCTGTAACATTTTAAACAGCACTTGTTATCGTTAAGTCAGCTGCTTGTGTTAAGTAAACGACAACTTTTTTAGTGTTGTTTATTTATTGTTAAATGTTGAAAAAATAAAAAATATTTAGTTAAAAGAAATAATATAACTTGAAAATGGTAATTAAATAATTTGCATTTAATTTAATAGTAAAATGTTTGGCTTATCTTCTTAAAAAAACAAAAAACTAAAAAAAATTCTGTTTAGTTTTAATAACTTTATTTGTTTTTTTTTTATTCCTCTTTGTGTTTTTCGTTATTTTGCCCTTTTTTGACAGTGATGCCACTTGACGTTAATTTTTATCTATGTTTTTAACAACAATTTACAGAATCACATAATCGTTAGTGCAAACAACAAAACATGTTGACAATTATAACAACTGTTGTTATTGTTAAAAGTTACAGAATCCCACTACTGAGCTATGTTTAATTAAATAAATTAACACATTGTTGAAACGGCAAAGTTTTTTTATTTGAATTTTTCGGTGTAATAAGCTGGGAAACGATAAATATGTAATTGCATGTTTTTCCTTCCTTATGCAGCTTTTTTTCAGAGCTTTTTGGCACCGATTTGTTTGTGCATATTTTTGCATATTTTACCCTTTGGAGCATGTTTTTGCATAATGTAGTTAAAAGAGTTTTTTGTAGCATTTTTTAGGTTTATAGTGCATATTTAACCTTTTTGAAGCATATTTTGATACATGTTTAAAAGTTTTAGATGCCTAAAATGCTTCCACAGCGAATAATTTTTTTTTTTTTTTTTTTTTTTTGAAATTCTGGTATTTAAAGCAAAATTTATGGAATAAGCAATTATATACATAGAAATCTAGACCCATTTTCTAGTTTACCGCTCGACTCAGAGACCTTTTTAAAGTAATTTATCAATGCGCATCCATCCGTCTGTCTGGTGGCTGTCCATTTAAATCTTGTGCACAAATAACAAGCTACATCTTTGTAAATGATGTCTTCAATTTCACATTATCTTCTACAAAATTCTTTGCTAAATGGACTCTTTGTGCCATAAACCAACTTATTATGTTCGTATTTAGATAAAATTTGCCCCAAAAATATTTTTCTGCAAATTTTTTATTTGTTGATATTTGACTATCGGTAAATAGCTTTATGTTTCTTTTAAACGTTACTTATAATATATTTCACTAAGCGACCGTCCCTAAACTTCCTTTAAGACAATAAATCTCATATAGATTGTTTATCTAGATAGTCAGCCTTATTACGAAAGTCTGTGTCGTGGTCGATTTCGAAGACGTAGCCATTTGAAATGTTTGTCGTTTTTACAACAACGACAATATAACACACATACAAAGTTTGTCGTATTTATGTCGTCAACGTCACTAAAAATACCAATTTCTAAAAACGACAGTTTTCGACTACGACACTCATAATAACGCCGATTATTCGGCACAAATAACTCTTAAATGAAAACTAAACTCATACGATAACTTTGTTTAGGGGCACCCATGACTGTCCATTGATTTCAAACAGGGTGCAAATTTGTCTATAATATTGTGGTTTATGGGTTTTGCCAAATATAATTTTAGGCTTTTTAAAATGCAAATATTATTAAATTGTTAAGTATTTTGTTTCCAAATAAGCAATTTTTGTTTTTTTTTTTTTGTCATAATTTTAACAATGCTTATGGCATATTCTCAAGATTTTACTTCATATTTAATGCGCATAAAACACTTTTTTTGGGGCATATTTCTTGTTTCCCTGGTGATAAATCTTAAAAACTGATATTCTTAAACATTTTTATCATTACACTTTGCTTAACTTTGAAACTTACTTATAAAAAGTTCTTATAATTCTACCAATCGACTCAGAAAAGTTTGATAAGTCGATCTTTCGATGTCCGTTTATCTGGCTATACACAAAGTACAATTTAAAAATTTAATTATCTTTAATGGAAATGTATATATATTTCTTAAGGGTACTTAAAACCATCACACAAGTCTTACGTGTTGTTTTTGTTTTGAAATTTTAAAAACAGCGATGCATTTTCGTAAAAAAAACCTAAGGCTTGTGTGGTTCATGAAAATAAGCAGAAAAATCTTAAAACGCAATGCAAAATGGCTAAGAAATAAAAGAAACAATTTGTTATTGTATTCTCATTCTATGCTCTGCTTTTTTAATTGGCATTTCTTGTAGTTCGCGATCTTGGGACTACAAGGATCTATTTGCACCTTAGCTACATGTTAGATAGGCAGAACCCTGTTGTTCTCAAGTCTAGAGTTGTTATGCAAAAAAAAAGCTTTAAAATTTTAATTTTTTGTTTAAAAACAAAAATTTAAGAAGTGTCGTCGTACTGACAGTAAAATATCGCAATCCTGAAGTATTGCCGATATATCGGTATCGGTTACATACTTAAAAAACCCCCCTTACATATTATGTGGTGAGCCACAATTGCTAAAAGGTCCCATATAGCTTTCAGTTCCATAAATAACTTTTACTCTAATATATCTTGTATAAGTATTGATATCGCCAGAAAATTGTTTGCAAATAACTCAAAATTCTATTTAATTGAATATGTAGTTAGTTCTCTTTAAGAAACGTAAGAAATCATGCTGTCTAAAGTGGTTAAGCGTATCAAGTGGTCGGGTCAAATTAACTAACTACCAGTTTTCAGATTTTTACAAATTTCGATTTGCTGGTCATCAAAAAGCTCGCAGCAATATTTGTTAAAAATCCAATTGAGTTTTTTTTTTCAAAGAAATTTTTCCAAAAAGCTTTTTTTCAATTAACGAATACATACATTTAAAGTCCACTGCTGTGATACTTAAAGCTGGAGAAATAATAAATGAAACATGAAACAACGAAATTCATGAGTGAGTTTTACAATTTGAGTGTATGAGTGCGGCGGTATAAGTCAAGCGATTTTGGGTTTTTGTGCGCTTTTTTCGAAAACAGTTGTTGTTGTCTTTCTTTTTTGTGTTTGTTGTGCTTTTGTTTTTTAAGTTGCTATTTCTGTTTAAGTTGGGTTTTCAAATCGTCTGTCTACCCTCTGCAAGTTATAGTGGTGGGCTGTATGGCTCTGACTGACTTTCAAACCAAATGAAGAGCATTAAGCGTGTATAGGCAACATACGGACACTCACTCTTTAAGCGTTTAGTACCGTTACCGGTGTTATTAACGGACTTGTGGGTTTTTAAACGTTTGTCGTGGTTTTTAAATTTTAAAAATAAAAAAAACGTTATGCTTTTAAATAAAAATTCATGAAATTAAAAAAAAATATATTAAAAATAAAACGTGTGATATGAAATATTAAAAGTTTTATTTAAAGTGATAATTTGTGGATGATATTTATCAAAAAGAAAAAGAATTGAATTCTAAAAGATAAAATAATGATCTCATTTATTTTAGACAATCTGTAGCAGTTTTTTTTTAAGATTTAAAGAAAACAACACATTAATCACGATTAAAGTGGCAAACATTGTAGTTTTTTTTTTTTTTTTTTCTTTATCCGAAAGTGTTTAGAATTTAGAATAGATATTCTAAAATTGCAAATTGAAAAAATTAAAATTCAAAACTCGCTTTGAAGTTGAGTTGCAAACAAGCGACATAAAATTAAAATCCGAATAAAAGTTCTATATTGATTTTAAATAAAAAAAAAACAAAATATATTGAATATATTAAAAAAATCAAGGTTAAAAAAGTTGATTTACTTTAAACTTCATTTCAAACCTCAATTAAACTAAAAAGAAAGAAGAAATTTTACTTTCTTTAAAAAGTGTTTAAACCACAAAAAAAAAGTTCTAAAGTGTAAAATTACAAAATTTGTTAAAGCTTAAAGCTTTATCTGCAAAAAAAAAATAATAATTAAAACTACCTGCTTGAATTAAAAAAAAAAAAACCAAATCTGTAACAGAACGTGTCTTTTATTTATGAATGAAATTAAAAACTATTTCCGACTTTTTTTTTCATTAATGTTGTTAACAAGAGCGTGATTTATCAATGAGAATGGATTATCAATTGCCACCGCAAACTTTACAATTGGCCAGCAATGCAGTGGTGGGCAGTTTAATGAACAACGCTGGCAACAACAATAACAATAATGTATTAAGTCAACAACAGCAACAACTAAATCAGCAACAAAATGCCCAATTGCAGCTGCTGCAGCTGAATCACCAGCAGCAGCAACAACAACATATCAATAATCAACAGCAGCAGCAACAACAGTTGCTAAACCACATGACTGGTGGGCAACAAACGTTGCCTTCGTTAAGTAGTTTGCCGCTGCAAGTGGTGCATCAGTTGCCTCATTTACTGGCCAACAATAATATAACGCTTAATACCAACAACAACAACTCTAATACAAATATAAATAATATAAATATACTTAATAATAATTTAAATAATAACAACAACAACAATTCCTCTACTATTAATACCAACAACAACAATAATTCCAATAACACAAATCTCACCACGAATACCAGCAACAGCACGAACAATACCAGCAACAATGTATTACTTCGTAACACCATGCAACATGTGGCAAATGCTAATCAACAATTACAACAAACCATCAATAATTTAAGTAATAATTTGGTTTCCTCTTTGCCACCCAGTAGCCAATTGCTGCAACATCATTTGCAACACTTAGCCAATGTTAATAACGCAGTAGTGCAACTTAATAATAGCAACAATAACAACAACAATATAAATAATAACAACAACAGTAACAGCTCTTCACCCAGCAATGATTCGAACAATAATAATTTGTTGCTCAACAACAACAATAATAATAACCCCTCAACACCAAACAACAATCTTGCCACACACTTAAGTGATAATGTGGTGGCCCACAATATTGTCAATGGTCTGGTTGGGGTCTTGAATAATGTCAACAACAATAACAGCAACAACAATACGAATTTAAGCAACAATTCTTTAAATAATGCAAACAACCAAAATTCTGCGCTGAACAATTTGGAGGACAATAATCGCTGGACTCAGTTCCAAGTGCAACAATTGTGGAAGCAACATGCATCGTATTTGAATGGTATGATTAGTTTAAGGGAAAACGAACATTATCCGGATATAAAAAAGGAAACTATTTAAAATTGTGAAGTACTTTATAAAAAGTGAAAAATTTTTATACAAATTAAAAAAAAAGGGAGATTTTTTTAAGTGCAAAACTTTTCATAAAAAGTCCCCCTCCATAATATGAAACATTTGCTGCGAAACATTTTAGTTTGTTAGTGAGAAGGGAAAGAGTGAACTTTGTTTCGTGTACCAGCAGTTTTTGTGAGTTTATTATTGGCCTGCAAAATACATAAATGCTGCAGAACAAAAGTTTCAGTGTATGGACACGAATGCAGTTTTTGTTTCATAATATAAACGAGGGCAAACGAAAACGAATAACAACAAACTATTTTAATATAAGTTAAATTATTTTGCAGGTGTATAAAATTAAATTTCAAGTTTTAGTGAAAACGAATTTTGTTTCGCTTATAAAATTCAAAAGCTTAAGTTTCTTATTTTAAGTAAAAAACATTATCTTTTTCCATACGGAAGTGGAGATTTCAATCTTATAATTTCTTTAAAAGAAAATTATTTAAGTCTGGGTTCACACTATGAAAGTTTTCTTTCAGAAAGTCTTAGTTTGTTAGAGAGAGGGGAGAGGAAAGTGGCATATTCTCTTCCCCTCTCACCAATAAACTGAGACTTTCTGAAAGAAAACTTTCATAGTGAAAACCCAGACTAAGTTTTAAATTTGGAATCATAAGTGTAGTTTGAACTACAATCTGCTCATTCCTGGGGTCCTAATAAGTGTTGCCAACAAAATAGTTCTAACAAAGTTTGAGTTTAAAGGAGAGAAGGGAAAAAAGAATGGGATTCAGTACTGATATTTATGAACTCGCAAAGTTGCTTGCTTTTTGGTTCGTCGTTTAAACATTGTTGTATTTGGTTGCATGTTTAGTTTGGCAAACAACAACAAAAGACCACAAAATTTGGTATGTAAACTTTGCGTGTACAAAAGTGGAGGAAAGTTTAAAGTTAAAAAAAGCTTATGCAAAAGGGGCTAATTAGAAAAAATTTGGCATTATCTAAATTTAATTACCACATTTTGCACCTCCCCCCATGATCCCAGTATTGTCATTGACGGAAGAAAGTAAAGTTTTTGCTAAGAAATTGATTGATAAATTACAAAAAATTAAATTATGTGTAAAATAATCAAAACATGCAAAGACCTATTTTTCAAGCTAAAAAACTTGAAAAAACATGCCCTAGTTACCAGGGTTCTAACTCCGACTCCAACCGCTGAAATTTTTTAAGTCCAACTCCGGGAATAGGGAATAGGGCGTGAGATAAGGCAATAGCGGTCAAAGCTCCCCTTCCCTATATCTTCTTAACTAATCAACTATTTTCTCAAAATTTGGCATGCAGACACTGTAAAATCTGAAAGGAAAAAGGGAATAGGGTAGGAAATAGGGCAAAAGGGGTAAAAGCTCCCCCTTCCTATATCTTCTGAACTAATCAACCGGTTTTCTTAAAATTTGGCACATGCAGACACTGTAACATCTGAAATAAATAAGTTATATGGCAAAACAACGTTTGCCGGGTGAGCTAATATTTGATACAACGCAACGTCTACGTCAAACCTGAACTTATATCTAATTCTATTTTATATGCTTGCTGCGACTGTTTAGTCAAAGAAAAAGTAAATGCAAAAATATATAATCAAATTTTTTTTTTTAGTTTTCAAATTGAATACTTGAAAACAAAATAACAGAAGAAAAATATAAACAACAATTTGAAAAGATTTTGAATTTTTTAATAATACTAAATACGTTCACGTAGGAATTGTGGGTAAATGGAGAGTGTTTTAAGAAATTGACATTTTGTTATTGAAGTAAGTATTTACGGTATATTCTTAGCCCTTGAGTAATTCTTAGTCGTTTGAGTTTTGTCCATCTGTTGAAATCTAAATATTGATGTCAAACTCATTCTTGTTCTCCTAAGCAGTTTGTAATTGAAATCCACCACAAAGAATCGAAATTATGATACAATTGTACTTTTCTTGGTACTTTATGGACTTTGTTGGTACCGTGGTACTACCGCGGCTAATTATTATTAATAATTCAGGAAATTCCATCAGTTTTTCGGTTGTTTTTTTTTCAATTATTTCGGTTTCATTAATCAGCGCCCTAGACTGGTGCCGGAGCTGTCAGCTGTTGTCTCCATTCGGAAAACCGCCATACACGTATGCATGAATGGTGGTGCACTCTGAGTTGCAGTGAGCGATATGTGTTCGTCTGTTGATCACCTATTTACCTGATACGCACTAGTGATAACATGCCATTCAGGTTACTCAGCTTCAGAGTTCGCCTTTTTACTCTAGGGGACGCCACGCGGATGCTTGATCATCATTTCAAGAGAATACTTGGTCTAGAACTGGAAGTAGTTAGCTGGTTGAAAAATTCGGCACAGGAATCGCATCTTGCCATTCCCAAGTGAATAGCAGTCAGAAAGCTTTCCACGCCGAAGTGCATCTTCGAGAATTTTCCCTTTCCCCAACTACCGCGGCTTACTAGGTACAATTTAAAAATATCAACCTTTCGCTATATGGCAACATTAATTTTGTTTTATCTGCTTTCGTTTTTGTTGCAACATGTTCGTTATTGGTAATTTAGTTAACTACATGTGCTGTAACATTCATTCGCTTATTGCAAGATTCGTTAACACTTGGTGTCAACTTCACTTCAGCTAAACTAAAAAAATTCTCAAAAACACAATGTAGCTTCTTTTTAAATTACAAGTTATTGGAAAAGTGTAACGCATAACAAACGTTATGACTTATGTAATGAACAACTTTTTTCTCTCTGATTTTATTTAACGTTGGCTTTTATTAAAATTTAGATTATAGTTTGGAAATATGTTCATATTTTGCTTTAAATTTAATAACTTACAAATGGTATCCATTTTTTCTTTGACCTGACTGGAAAGAGCATTTCCCACAATTGAAGCACAGCCGCGAATAACGTTGAAACGCCACATTTTGAAAAAACTGTTTTTTAGCAGATAACCGTTAACCTTACTCTCTTAAACAGTTTAAACATCTAATCAACCAAAACTATGCACCTTAACGCCTTCAAAATGGCATACAAAGTGTCAGCCAGTGGAAGAACATTGCAAGTTACTAACAAAATGATGAAACCGAAATGGGTTTGCAGTGCGGAATAATGTTTTAAAAGCCTTTTGGATAAAATTTTTATTATCATTATTTTTAATAATAAAAAAAATAAATTTTAAAACAAATAATGCTGCCAGTTAAAAAACGTTTTTTTTTGCTCTCCCGAAAAATTATTATTTTGTAACTTAAAACGTTATTCGCGGCTGTGGTTAATTTTTTTGTTGAATTTCATATCCCCGACATTCGCCCTAAGCTGTTAGATGGTGCTTGCCTTATTGGCGTATATCGTATCCTTTAGATACCCCAAAGGAAAAAAATAGAAGCCGTTTAATCGGGCCATTTCAAATCAAAAGAAGCGATATTATTCCATTGACACAATTCCATTCGACGAGCGTGGCTCCATCTTGTTGCAACCGCAACTCTGGATTGTTCTCTACTTAAGACCCTAAACAGTTTTCAATCGTTGCGGTATTGAATGCCATTCACGCCGATCGCAACTTGTTCGTCGTTTTTGAAAAAAATATCGTCAAAAAAATTTATGCATCTAATTGGATGCTTTAGGTACAAATTGTCTTTCCGAAACCTAATTTAAAAGCCTACTACTGACTTTTTCTTACTCTGGGTGGAGAGTATCACACTAGTGCTGGGAAACTATCGATAGACTATCGATATTATCGATAGTCTTAAAATATCGAAAATATCGATAGGAAAAATATAAATATCGATATTTTTATTATTTAAAATACAGCAGCTATACACACACAGTTTTTTCCCGCAAATTTTTACTTGCTACATATTATTAATTCGCGCTGAATTACAGCAATGAATACAAACAACAAGAATGGCAAGTGGTATGGATTGCTTAGCAGTGCTTTTTACTGCTAATTAAAGGCCTTTAAGTTGGAATTATTACATGTTTATATAGGGACTGAAATTTCAAATATTTTTGTAATGTTGTCCGCTAGATTGATTACCTTTTTGGGTTCAGAATTTAGAAAATGTTTTAAAGTTGCAATGGAATATCTTGTAGGCCCTGTTACTTCGGTTCGTTCAGAAAGGTACTTATCATTTTTTAAAAAACTGCCATCTAAAATAACGTGCGTATATACATAAGTCTCATACATTCAATAAAGTGATAAAAACAACGGATTGTAGCCTTATAAAAAAAATAATTAAAGTTTTCCTGCACAAGTACAAACATTCAGTCGATAGTAATATCGATATATCGATAGTGAAATCTGCACTATCGATATATATCGATAGTAGAAAATATCGATAGTATCCCAGCACTACATCACACACAGCCGAATATACCAATTTTACTTGTTGACTCTATTGTTGCATGTTTTACAAGACCGTGACCACTAACTCGTAACAATAATTGAAAATAGGCAATAATTTTCTGTTATATAACAGAACTTATACAAATTAGTTGTTTTCGAAAATTCCAATAAATTTTAATATTAACATGAAAACCTTTCAATTAAAGTTAAATGTGTCACACTGGGTTTATTTAATGCAAAACAATTGCCGTAAAAAAACTGCAATAGGGATAAGACAAAAATGTTGCAATAAAAAAGAATAATTAGTTATGATAATCATTTAGCGTTTATTAATGCACTCAAAAGCTTATCTAGCTGTTTTTTTTTTTATTAAGTAGTTGTTTTTCACAAAATCGTTTGTTTTGTTTTCGTTAGCATTTATCTGAAACCTTTTAAAAAGGAAATTGTTGACTTAACCAAACAATGTAACTAATACCGGGAAGTAAAATATAGACACAAGACAACGACAGACAGACGGAGAGACAACCAACCAGCAGCAAGAAAAGACAAAAAACCTTCACTACCCAAGTTAGTTAGATGTCAAAGTCAAAGACAAGAGCGGCTTAAATTGATTTATTGGTAATAGAAATTGAAAGAGGTAGCTAAAGCCATATTAAATACAATAAAATTAGCAACGACACGTTAGAGTGCTATATTCGGCTGTGTCGAATCTTTGATACCCTCAACCGACAGTTTGAATATCTCAGGAGTGGGCTATAGGGGCAGAGTTTTCCGAGAGTGGGCTTTATATGGTTAATTATGGACAGATCTTCACAAAATACAGTGAAGTAAATTCTATTCTTTTAAAACTGTGCCAGATTAAATTCTTTTTACAATATGCGTTGCAGTTTTTGGCATAATAAACTGTTTTCAGAGTGTAGCCGTTTATAAAGGGCCTATGGTTAATTATTAATCGATTTTCACAAAATTTAGGAGTATGATTTCGAGTGCTGTAAAACGAATTTGTGCAAAATCCTAAATCAGTACATGTGTTTCGCTGGCATTAATGTTAGTTTTTGTAACAAAACTATACATTTTTTAAGGATAGTTGTTCCACATTTGAACTTATAATTCATATCGTACTGAGCACATTTTTCCGGATTTCAACCACAAACAGCTTAGTCGAAGTAGAAACAATTTGGCATTAATATTAAAGGTATTCACGTCAAAAGTTGCACCCTTGCGAAAAAGCAAAAGTGCAAAAACATAACAACAACCTCATAGACAATTATTTCGCACAAACGATGCAAAATTGTCAGGGTCTTAGTAAATGCAAGATTATCAAAGTAAAAGCATAAAATGTTTGCAACTTTTTATGACGTCAAAAAATGGAAGAAGCAGAAATAAAAAAAATACTGGAATACTCATCTGAAATTTTTTTTATGTAGATAAGTTATTAATTCGACTTGTAAATTAATAAAATTATTTAATTTTGTGTAATTTTCAAGAAACTCACTATTGAATTTTAGTAAAAAAAAATGTTTTAAAATAATCGCTAGTGCATGCATCTTTTAATATTTTCAAATGGAAGGTGCAACTATGCTTTTTTCCACAGTTGCAAGGGTAAAAGAAATTGACGTGAATGGCTAAATCGACCTAGAATAACTCAAGGGCACAGAATATATATACTTTATGGGATTTAAGATGAATATTAGAAACTTTTTAAATGGAAAAACCAACTAAGCATACCCTCATTCGCCTCTAGTCGTGTAGGGTATAGAAAGCTAAGAAAATGTTTTTGAATTGAAATGTCTTTTACCGAAATATTTGGCCAGTTTTTTTTTAACAGAAAAATACTTTCGACCAAAGTAGTTTATTACTTTTACAAGAAACAAGTCAAAGATTATCAAAAACTTAAACAATCACCTTCACCATGACATTGTTTTTTTTCTTCGTGGGCTTTTGTGTCTCCTTCAAGTCCAATAAAACTGATATAAATTTAAGCCACAACAATAAAAAGAAAAACAATCCAATAAATGTCAACATTTACAATTAATGAAATAAAATCAAAGCAAAAAAACACCTAAGAAATTGTCAAAAAAGAAATTCGAAGTTTAGCAAATGCCATAAAGCAGACAATCAGACAGTCGTTATGCCGTTCCAAGCCAATATTAAGGGTTTGTATCAAAAGTTGACTTAACATTTCTCCTTAATAGAGTTTTTGTTTTTTTCTTTTTGTGGCTGAAACCAGCTCAGAAAAAAATCAACTTTCGATTTTATTTCATGTTGAGCCAGTTTATTTGGTGTCAATAATTGTATGATCTTGTAGCTGTCATTAAATATAGTTTTTTTTTATTATTACTATATGTCAGTTTTGACATTTGTTAGTTTTTTCGACAAAAAAAAAAACTTAAAGTACAAAAATTATTATGTGTGTGTATCACAGCAATTGTTTTATCTGTAAAATTTATTTTTTGTTTTTTGTATTATCATACTTTAACTATCTCCTTTTTTTCAACATGAACTTCAACTTAACCTACCTAAATAAACGTCATTCTTGTTTGTGTTTGTTGTTGATTATCTTACCTGCCTGCCTGCATGTCTGTCATTTGGCTGCTGCTCCCAAACTTAATTCATTATAATTCTCCCTTTTTAAACACCATGTAGCAAAGTGTTTGTTTGTTTTAAGGTGAAGCTTTATTTAAAGCTCATTTTAACAAGAAAATTCCCTTTAGAGTGTTTTTACTTTCATTAAACTTAAAATGAAACATTAAAATAAACTTATTTAACAATGAGTGTGACTAACTAACCACCCAGCAAGCATTTGTTGTATCAAACAGGAAAATTCATTCACTTAATTTCAATTGTGAAATATGAGAAAAGCTATGGCGAAATTCGTTAAACTAATTAATTTTTACTTACAAATTTTATGGACAATCGAGCCCTTAAGGCAAAAAAGCTTAAGCGACAAAAACACAATTTAGCAGGAGAAGGTTTTTTATTGGCGCTTAAGCTAAAATTGCTTTTACTATAAAATCGTAACGATATCTTTTGTGGCCAAGACATTTTAGGAGATGATGCAAGTGTTGCCAATTAAGTTATTTATTAAAAAAATACAAAAATTGATAATGATGTCGCTTAAGCTTTTTTTGCAGTAATGGCTCGATATATTGGTAATTTTATAATTTACTGAAATGCGAAAATGTTCTTTACAATTTACAATCAAAATTTTGCGAGTTCTGTGACTGTATTAAGAAAACTAAAGTAGAATAAAAAAATGTTTGTTTACGATCTCGGAAGTTGAAAATTTTAGATTTCATAAATTTAATTTTAGAAATTGTATAAAAAAATCTCTTCTACGTTAAAACGTTAATCATTTTCAGTAATCATTGCCTCCAATGTAGTCTTAAAAAAATTTTTTTTTTAAAACTCTAGTTTTATATAGAATCATAAATGATTCAACTTTTAGTGGACGCTCATCGAGCTCAAAGTAGGGGCCAAGGAAATATTTGGCAACAAAAAACTCCATAACTGCCGCTAGGTATGGATTAGTGCACGACTTTTTGATTTCGATACGTTAGATCCCCTAATTCTGTGAAGTTTGTAAAAAAACGCATGAGCCAAAAAATTAGGTGGGTGGGATGGGGGTAAATGACTCCTCATCGGGGTCAAAGTTAGGGGAAAACGATACAAAAGCCAAAAATGCTTCACAACTGTCCCTGAGTCGCACGTAGAGGGGTAAAATGTAAAACTGACTCCCCCTACATTTTTATTAACATACTAACCCCCTTTATCTGCTCCTTAAGGGGGCTCCATACTAAATATTGTTTTTTATAAAATTACCCGCCACCGCCCCAACTTGCCCCAGAATGGCCCTAGAGGAGTCAAATATATGACGGACCTCCAATATTTTTGCTACCTGAGCATTTTTTCAGAACATACCTAGTCTCATCGGGTAGCAAAAATATTCTGGGGCTAGTTAGGGCGGTGGCGGGTAATTTTATAAAAAACAATATTTACTATGGGAGCCCCCTTAAGGAGCAGAGAGTAGTATATTTAGGATGGTCCTACGGCACTTTTTCCATACAAATTTGGGAGCATGGTATAACCCAGCAAACAATCACTTGTTCCATACACATTTGGGAGCATGGTATAACCCAGCAAACAATTTCATGTAAAAACTATCCTCTATATATCCCTATGTATCCCCTTCCTATCTTGGAGGCGATATCGTAGTGAGCATTCGCTATCAAGATTTTATTTTCACCCTACAGTCGGTTGGTTAACTTAATAAGTTCATCGATTTGCAAGCTCCACCACTTTTATTGTCTGTGTATGTTTGTGTGTGCGTAAATGTGACCGTCTGGCAACCCTATGCGGGCTCTTTGTTAGGTGTTCGTAAAGAGTAGGGTGTGTCTGTGTATGTTTGTGTGTGCGTAAATGTGACCGTCTGGCAACCCTATGCGGGCTCTTTGTTAGGTGTTCGTAAAGAGTAGGGTGTGCATGTGTGTAAATGTAACCATCTGGCAACCCTATGCGGGGTCTTTGTCAGATGTTCGTAAAGAGTAGGGTGTGTGTATGTGTGTGTGTAAATGTGACCATCTGGCAACCCTATGCGGGGTCTTTGTTGGATGTTCGTAAAGAGTAGGGTGTGTGTAGATACAACCATGTCGAATGGTCTTTTTTATGTAATATGAAACTTTTTTATTTTTCAAATGAGTTGTACATACGTGACAAATTTAAGTTTCATAAAGTCTCAAAATTCTTGGAAATACAAAGAAATTTGAGTATTAGTTGAGCAGATGTGTAGGTGTTTAGAATTCTTAAAAAAACAAAACAAAAATAACTAAATAAATATTTTATAGAATCAGCTAATTGCTCCTTTTCATAATTATCTTTTTTATGTAATATAAAACCTTTTTATTTTTTTCAAATGAATTCTACATTTATTCGTAATAAATTTATTTTATGTTTGTAATATGATTTCATAAAAAAAGAAACTATGTTTATGAATTAGAAAATAAAACAAATAGTTTGATATATGTATGTATGTATATGTTTACATTTTATTAAAAATACAATTTTTACATTTAGTTAAATTATATACATTATTATTATAATATTCCATGATTTCTTTAGCTTCTTCTATGACAGTTTCTTTTGTTTTCTTAAAGCGGGAGCAGGAACAAGTATCTGGACCACACGTATTATTTTCATATGACCAAGCACAATTATTGTAATGTTCCCCATATCGATTAGTTATTGTATGAAATTTGTTTCTATCCTCCAGATATGATTTAATGTTCATAATTTTATTTTTATGTTTATCAGAAATAACGTTAGAAAATTTTTTTAAAAAAGTATAAATCTCTTTGATAATCATTGTTGAATATGTTACTGTATACCTATATGTAATGTTTGTGAATAATCATTAATATTGATTGCTCTTCTATTTATATAATTTTAACTACGTTCGAAGTGGACTTGTTTCAAAGTCACTATTTCTATCATTAAAGTATATGAAGAGTAATTTCACAATATTATGAAATTTATAAAAATACTTACTTACTTATAATATTAATAAACAAACAAAATAAATAAAAACAAAAGATTTTTAATAGAAAAAATTATATATATTTATTTATTTATTTTATTTCTATTTTACATTAGTTTTTTTATTTCATTTGTAAGTGGTATGTATTCGAACATTTTATCATGTATAATTAAACAATATGCGGCCGTATTAGCTGGAATGTTTGTTAAAGTTTTCATCTCAATGCGAATATCGATTGGTCCAGTTTTGACTGATTCATTTTGATGAGTCACATCTAACACAATTAAAGGAGCATCGGATTTAAATTGTTCTCGTGTTAGTAATGGTTGTGGATGACGTAAATAATAGCTTTGTTGGAACTTCAAATACATTTCGTATAGTAGAGCAAAACGATTTCTATCAAATTTGAGATTTAGATCATCATATGGATAAGTATCAGAATTTAGATAAACTTTTATATCTGACAAATCGCAATGTATAAACTTGTTGTTAGTAGTGTTTCGAAATCCTAAAAGAAGAAAACGAGGTCTTTCATTTTCGTTGGCTAGCTTAACATTCCACAAAACAGTTGTACTTTCTGGTAGCGAAGGATAATAAAAGATATCCCAACTTCGAAATGATATATTTAATGGATGACGATTGTTGATGGTTTTAAATATATACAATTTATATGTATCAGAAAGTTGAACATGCGGTACTTTCCATGTAATATTAAGTATAGTTAACTTTATTCTTTCTGTGGCAACGCTAGATTTGAAAACTTGTTTATCATCTTTGGAACGTAAAAGAATCAATTCATGTTTTGAATTGACTATTATTTTGTTAAAATCTTCAGCAAATCCAAGTAACATCTTTAATGGCACACAAAAGTTAAAATATCCGTTTACAAGTGTCAAATCATTATTATTAGAGGGTGCCCATCCTGCATTTAAGAGGTTATCACTTTCAGATTTATTAAGTGAGGCGTAGTTTTTTATTTCTGTTGCAATACCCAAATGTCGTGTACGATCAATCTCTACACCGTTTAATTCATATCGAATTTCATCAAACAAATGTGCTATACAATTATTTAAGAGCCGTATATTTGAAGAGATTGTTGAATCTTCTTTTGATGCTAACCCTTCAACATATAAGAGACTTTCATGTGGTAATACGTATAAATCCTGATTTTGAATGGCTATACGAATTTCATCATTATTCTTAAACGATTGTAAATATGATGAGTAGCTATGATACTCCTTTTTGATGATTGAATTGTCGAATTTAGGTTTTTGTAAAACATCAATAAAATGATTCATTTTTTTAAATGTTTTAATCGAAATCCCAAGTTTTTTAAAAATTCTTGATTATTCTCGCTTAGACTAAGTCTTAAAGTTTTTTCAGCTTCTTGCTCCTTTGAACGTAAATGTGTGAATGATGACTCCTTATACAAATCACTTGTATTTTTATTACTATTGTTATTATTGAATATAATCATTCTTTTATACTGGTTTTAAATGTAATCGTATAGATATTTTCTCCTCACGAAAATTTATTAAATTTCCGTCTTGATCGATTACTTTTAAAACTAAAGTGTTTATACTTTTAGTGTTAACGGGTAAATATATAACATTAGCCGGTGTCTCTGTTATTTTATAGCCGGGACTGACAACAAGCGAAAACTGATGAAGGGTATGCGCAGATGTGCTATTTATATAGGATCCGTTAACAATATTACATTCAACTATAATATTGTTTATTTTTGTAATCTCTATAGTTTTATCTGAAAAATGTTCTTGATTCTTTTCCAAAATTTTCTTACTAAAGCCCAATAGGGAACCGATTGATCGCTCCTTGTTAAAATAAATTGTATCGGTTGTACATTTTATAGACGTTTGTAAAGTATTATAATTAGCTTCAATAATAAGATTTCCTCTTGGATTAAGGGTGTTATATTTATCTATAATCAAATCAGCTACATCCGAGAATTCATATGATCCAACAGGTATAACTATTTCATAATCACCAATATGAAATCTATTGTTTTCAACATCAACATTTGGTATAGAATGATATGTATCAAGACTAATTAATCCGCAAACGTAATTTCCATCAAGTTGAATGGGGGGAAAATAGTTGGCAACTAGAAGTGAAGTATCACCATTTAATGTTAGCGTTATTGACATCTTAAAGTTCGGTGTATTAATAAATTAAAAATTTTTTAATGCTCTTTATATAGGAGACGAATCGTTTACATTTATCCAAGAGTTATGATCTGATGTAAATCCCAACCATTTTACATATAACATATTTCCTCTTCTTCTTAAAATCTTTTCAACCAAATACGTTTCTGGATATTTAGTTTTCATTAGTTCAAAATCATAAAAACCACCTTTAATATCATGTCCTTTATAATCTTTTAGTATATAAGTGGTAGGACTTGTGGATCTTACAGTTTTAACTTTAAAGATTTCTGTAGTCCAATTCGGTGTATAACCTTTTTCAAACACATGTTTATATTTACTTATTCGAACATTATCACCAACTTTAAACTTCGGTCTTTTAAACACTTTTAAATTGTTGTAGACTGTATCCAATAGTGATTTTTCATTTGATAAATTTACTTGATTTGGTGTCATTTTTATTGTTCTATGATAAGTATTATTATATTTATTAACAAGTTCTTGATAAATGTGTATCCATTTATATGTTCCTTGATAACTAAATTCTTTCCACATTAGTCCCTTTAATGTTCTATTAAATCGTTCAATGATGGAAGCTTTTAAAACGCTATATGTTGAATAGTGATTAATATGATTTAATTGCATCAATCGATGAAATTGATTATTGAAGAATTCTTTACCATCATCTGTTTGTAGGTTTTTCGGTTTTCTATGATTAATATTAAATATATTTTTAAAAGCGTTCAGTACACTTTCACCACTTTTATTTTTTACTGCAACAGCCCAAGCTTTTTTCGAAAATGTATCTATTACGGTTAAAAGATAACGATATCCATTGTTAAATGTTGCATAACTTCCCATTTCTACTAAATCCGCTTGCCATAAATCATCAATTCCTTTTACAACAACTCGCCTTCTTTTAAAATTTTTTCTCGCTTGTCTATGTAGTTCATTAACTATTGTTCTTTTATCTGCATTTAGATTCATATCTTTTATTTTTGTATTATGTCTGAATTAATATATATTTATGGATAAAAAGGTAATCTTCAATATTGTTAAATCTTTCATCTATGCCATCCAATTTTAAAATATATTCTTCTACTTTATTAACTCTTTCATCCACTTTTTTCATATATTCTTTATTTACTTTTAATATTTGTTTCTCAACTGATTGTTCAATAACATTTTCCTCCTTCTTTATATGATTTGGAATGGCAATACTAATAGCTTCTACATCTTTATAGAACTTTTCAATGTTATTAACGATAGCTTGATTAATTTCATTTTTTAAGTCTGATATTTTCTTTTCGAAATCTTTGTTAGCAGTGGTAATGACTTCAACATCTTTATACAGCTTTTCTATGTTATTAACGATAGCATGGTTAATTTTATTTGTTAGCAGTTGTATTTTAGTTTCAACATCTTTAACAGTTTTATCTATTTTATTTGTTAGTAATTCATTTGTTCGTTTTAAATAGGCTTTTGTAACAGCATCCTTAGGTTCGATCGGTGTGGCTAGATTAGTAATTCTTTTTTTATGTATATCAAAAACATGATTGTTTACTTCAACATCAAGCATTTTTAATAGATTTGATCTTAGTTTTGAATCGTTAAATTTATACTTAGGTGTTGAGCTTTCTCCAAATTTATTTATAAAACTCATGTTTTTAATATATTATATTAGCCTCTCTTAGTTCCTCAATAATTGAAATTATCTCGTTTTTATGATTATTATGACCAGCACCTTCCGATGAAAGGAGTAAACGTAATCTGTCGACTAATTCATTAGGATCATCCCAATATATATAGTTTGGTTTACGTTTTTCTACTAATTTTAAGGATAATCCACTACCTTTAGTAAGAATATTACCCTTTGTGTTGAATAATTTTTTTATAATGCGTTCATATTTAAATGCTTTAGTTCCTTTAATTTGTTTATTTGACTGATAGTAACGTCTGTGTACATTTGTATTAATAAGAATATCTTTATATTTTTTTAAATCTATTTTATTATAATGTAAAGGTTTTATGTGGAATAATAGTTCAAATAATCCTGGTGTCAATTTCAATTTTTTATCGCCTATATATAAAGTGTTATCGTTATTAAATTTTAGTTTGTTTGTTCCATATCGCCAATTTCCAGCATGATCTATATTAAATCCATAGATTCTATCAATCATTTCATTATTTATTAACAACATAATATTCTTATAAAGAGGTGATTCATTTAATTTAGAATTACTTAATTTAATTCGTTTCTTATCGGTATTTAATTGTGTTTTACTTCTACGTTTGGAAAATAAATGTGTGATTTTGTTGCGTTTCTATCACCATCTTCATCGAAATTTGAAAGCAATGAATAATTCTTTCTTTTTAGATTTTTTTGATTTTTATCATTCTTCAATTGTGTTGTGGATGTTGTTGTTTTTGTTTTTAGTGAAATGTGCTTTTTAGTACTGATAGGTTTTGATGATTTCGTTGTTTCTGTTGATTGTAAAATTTTCATATTATTTTTCTTTCTCTTTATATTAGGTAGAGTAGATGTGTTATTGCTAAATGTTCTTATTCTTTTTAAGTTGTTTAGGTATTGGACTTTGTTATCATTATTATCTTCATTGTAATGGTCATCATCATCAATATCCATGTCGTAATTGGATTTATTTTCTTCATTTAACCTCATCAAACTAGATACATTATCAATATCATTATCATAATCCATATTGGAGTTAGATCTATTTTCTTCATTAAAAACAGCAAAACCAGCTTCGTTATTATCAATTTCATCATCATCATAATCCATATAAGAAAGAACATTACTAGAAGCATTATCCTGATTTAAATTAGGTCTATATAGTGATAGAGAAGATGGTGTATATAGTGATTGATATGATGGCGCTCGTACTGTTCCAGAAGATTTATTTGTCTTATCAAGTTTTTTTATTATATGTTTTAAAGGTTTTGTTATAGGTTTAAAGGTATCTTCTAACATATTAACTTTATCTATTTCATTAAGTTTAATATTTTGTAATTTTTCCTTTAATACCGCTCTGGTTTCAACAATATGTTTTAACAATTCATTATTCTTATTCATGATTGCTGAATGCATGTGTTTGTATTTTAAATTATAAACGATCTGCTTTATATCTGCTTTTGATCTGCTTTATATCTGCTTTTGATCTGCTTTATATCTGCTTTATATCTGCTTTTGATCTGCTTTATATCTGCTTTATATCTGCTTTATATCTGCTTTTGATCTGCTTTATATCTGCTTTTGATCTGCTTTATATCTGCTTTATATCTGCTTTTGATCTGCTTTTGATCTGCTTTTGATCTGCTTTATATCTGCTTTTGATCTGCTTTATATCTGCTTTTGATCTGCTTTATATCTGCTTTTGATCTGCTTTATATCTGCTTTTGATCTGCTTTCGATCTGCTTTACATCTGCTTTTGATCTGCTTTCGATCAGCTTTTGATCTGCTTTTGATCTGTTTTATATAAAATCTTACTTATAATTGAATAAAATTATTAAATCCCTTCCTATAACGACCGCCATTAATTGGATCGTCCTTACTGACAACAACAAAACCATAATTATCTTTCCAACATTCCTTACAAATTGTTATAAACTGTTTAAATGACATATCACCGATAACATGATCATTATATATATGCTTTAAATTCATTTCATCTTGTTTAAATATTATAATCATATTTGCATTATCACGTATCAAATGTTTAGGAATTTTTGTATATGTTTGACATAAATAGAAACAATCTATATGTTTATGTCTACCCATACAAAAGTAATCTCTTACAGTGTCTTGTTTACCACAAATAACATCATCGAATATTATTATAGAGTGTGGATTTGCTTTAGCTGGACTTAAAACTTTTTCATTTTCCGAGAATGGAAATAGATTTATATCTTTTATGGGTTTAATAAGTTTTCTTAAATAACAATATTTCGGTTGATATAAGGATTTAGAATATATGTATATGTTTTTGAAACAAAGACCATTAGGACTTTCTATAAGACTAATCATTACATTAGTCTTACCACAGTTTGATGGTCCAACAATTAACGCTCTTATTGTGTTTGGTAATAGTGTGCTATGTACAATTTTAGATTTTTTTTCTTTTTCAACATCAGCATTTCTAATAACAATTTGTTTCGTTTGTTTAACTATTCGCATATTGCTGTGCTCTGCTTTATATCTGCTTCTGATCTGTTTTATATCTGTTTTCGATCTGCTTTATATCTGCTTCTGATCTGTTTTATATCTGTTTTCGATCTGTTTAACTATTCACATATTGACGAGTAATAAAATAATTAACTATAAAAGTAATGTTTTACAAAAAAGATAATTATTACAATTTTAAGCGCTGAACATATAAAATGGTTATAAGATATAACAATATACACAACACTAATCAGTTTAAAATTGGACGTGGAGTAGTCAACAACTTAATTAACAAATTACCAATTGAATTACATTTACCTGGATATCAGTTTTGCGGACCGGGTACAAAACTTAAAGAACGATTAGCAAGAGGAGATAAAGGAATAAATTTATTAGATGCTGCTTGCAGAGAGCACGATATTGCATATTCAGAAACTGACGATATAACTAAAAGACATAAAGCTGATCAGATATTAGCTGAAAAGGCTTGGCAACGAGTTAAATCTAAAGAAAGTAATTTAAAAGAAAAAGCTAACGCTTGGTTTGTTACGAACGCTATGAAGGCAAAAGTAAAATTTGGATTAGGTATGAAGAATAATACAGATCGAATATCAAAAAAAGGAAAAGGTGGAAAGAAAAGAGTGTGTAGTAAGAAATTATTCTCTAGCACTGTTAAAAATACTCTAAAACTATTGAGAAAGGAGAAACCTACCAATATAAATGATGCTGTTTTAATTGCACAAAAAGCAGTTCGCTCTGATTTTAAAAGAAAAAAGAAAGCTGATATAAGTATACCAAGAGTTATTCCAGTGCCTAAAGTTGGTGGATTTCTGCCATTGATTCCTGTTTTAACAGCCTTGTCAGCTCTTGGAAGTTTAGCTACAGGTGGATCAGCAATAGCTAAAGCTGTTAATGATATAAAGAATGGAAAAGAACAATTGGCAGAAGCAACACGTCACAATAAATATATGGAATCAATTGCTATGGGAAAAGGTTTATATCTTAAACCATATAAATCTGGTTATGGACTTTATTGTACATCAGCTTCAAAAAACTTTTAAGTAATCTACCCAGTCGAGCGTTAACAGATGTAGATTTAAATAAATATGGAAGAAAACTAAAACATTTTAGAGGTGTTTTTATGCGTAATTCTTTACCTAAAAAAGCCTTAAAGAATGAATGTGGAATTGTTAATCTGGATGATATAAAAGGTCCTGGGACACACTGGGTAGCATATTATAAAAATCACAATTATAAAGAATACTTTGACAGCTTTGGAAACTTGCAACCACCACTTGAAATCATCAACTATTTAAAATTGCCCATCGAATATAATTACGAACAAAAACAAAAATTCAATACATTTAATTGTGGCCATTTATGTTTAAAATTTTTATTCAATAAATATGGTTTGAAATAAAAACAACATTTTAACGTTTTCTTTTTTCATAATTTTTTTATATTACAATTTTTCTAATCATATAAAAACTTAAAATTAATTAAAAATCTATATTTACATTGAGAAGAATGTCATCATCCTCTTCCATAAGTTCATAATAGTTATTTATTCTATAATGACCCCATGCAAAAGTATCAACGCCATTATCTCTAATAAATCTCTTATCATCTAAATAACTTAATGTTAGTTTTCTTATATTTTGAGTATAAATTTGATGTATCTTAGATCTAAATATATACATTGAATTATAATATAATTTTTTATCTAAAAGACATTTTCTAAAGTCATTTATACTTAATTTACTAGTTACACATTGCTTAACGCCCTTAATTCTTTTAATTTCCTTATCTTCTCTATCAATTTTCACTGAGTACATTTTAGCTCTTAACCCAATGAATTCCTTAATAATTTTACCATTACACTCATCCTTCATCATCCCTAAAACTTTTTTATTAAGAAGTGGGATATTGTAGACATTATCTATCGGATATGCAGATGTATCAAAATGAGTATTTATGTCATTTTTAATATCTCTGTATAGATCATCTGTTTTAATGTCGTAAATAAAGGAATCAGTATCCATATAATTGAGTTTAATGTTTTCACGATATTTAGGCTTTATGTAATCATAATGAAAACTGTACATTTTAAATTTGGATATTTCTAATACTGCAAATCCAACATAAATAGGTTTGTTGTATTCAGTTTTAATTCTACTCATTTGGATAGCATGCATATCTTCATGAATTTGAAGTGAACTATGGAAATTGGGTTTAGCTATAAGAGCACGGGCTCCTAAACGTTTACCTCTATTCTCCCATTGACATACTATTTTAATGTCTTTCCTCTTATCAACATTTTCCATAGTTTTCCCGTATACTGCATTATTCAACAATTTAAAAAAATTTTGTTCAAATGAATTTTTTGCTAGTGTTCTGTGATGGTTATTTAAATCAATATATTTTTGTAACCAATTTGATTGGTCAAATTGAAGAATTCTATGTATTTTCTTTAAAACTAAACCATGTTGAATACATTGCTGAAGATTTCGATAATGTATTATGTAATTAGTTTTACTATTTAAATCAGTTATTAGTTTCTTTTGTTTCATGGTTTCAATTTTTTTATTCTCAGCACAAAATGGTAAATCATTATGATAGTCGTGTAATGTAGATGGATATTCTAGATCTACCTCTAATATATATCCTAATGGAGAATCTTCAGCTATATTATTAACGTTGAAATGGTTATAATTTTCAACCCATTTAAAATTTTTATAGGGGAGGTATTGTGACATTGCATAGCCATACAAGTTATTAACATCTAAATATATTACGTAGTTTGATTCTTTGTTAGAATCATAATTACTAATATATTTATTATTAGCAATTGAATGTCGATTAGAACATTGAACAATACCTCCCCTAATGCCCCGAAGGACAAAATTATATATATTAATATCAGTCAACAACTCCAATTCTATTGCAGTTGTTTTCAACATTGCATCCCAGGATAAACCTGGGGTAGTATAATATTGACATGGATCTAAATTATAAATGTTTGCACAAACTTTACGGAAATTTTCAAATATATCGCAAAGTAAAAGAATATCTACTTTTAAATATAAAAGTAGATAATCTTTTAATGTTCTACATTTAAATGTTTTCCATACTTTTTGTGCATGTTCATAATCCTCCACACTACACGACTCATTATTTAATTTATTGAAAAATATTGACCGAGGTGGTAATTGAATTTCTTCAAGACGATTCATCGAATCTAAATAATCATACGGAAAGACACCCTTACGTTTCATTAAATTAAATTCTTCATCATTTGGATAGCTTGATTTTACTACCGTTAAATCACTGTCGGACAAATAACTTGCTAATTTTGCTATACTCGATGGCATAAACCTAAATGAATCGAGAAAACGTAACTCAATTGTATCTTTTTCATTTACAGAAATTCTTTTTGATATAGACACATAAAGCTCCTTATTTAAAGGTATAATATTTATATCGCCTTCAATTGTTGAAAGCTCTCTAACAAACAGGTGGCAATCATATGCCGAAAGATTATGAAAGAATATAGGGATGAAATTTGCAATTTGATATTCTAAATTACATTGATTATGAGCAGCACCCCTATATTGACCAGTTAGATGACAATGGTCAGCTACTTTATCTTCATTAGATAAAGATTTCGTACAAATATAACAAGTCTTGCTTTCATAATGTTGTATCTGTTGCAGGGGTGTTAAGGAATTCATTGGTTTAATAACACTTAGATGACTAGTGTAAATAGCTAAAATGTCGTCAACTAAAGTTTTAAAAAAATGTTGTGGCGCATCAGTTCCAGTATAAATTTTAAAAATATCTAAGTCTGAGTTATACGAACATTTAATAAAATAACTATAAGCAAATGGAATATGCTTTTGTGTTGATTTTACGTTCTTAGAATTTTGAATGTTTACTGTTTCCAGAATACATTCAAAATCAGCGTATACAACAAAAGGCACATCCATTTGCTTTTTAAAATTTTTAAAACTAAGCTTACTTTTATCTATACTAGGCATCCTTGTAACCATTTTATTACATTCCTCTTTATGTTTAATTAACGACGTCTCTGTACGAAAATGGATTAAGCATGTATTGCAGATGTATACTTGATTCTGCCGTTTCGTCAGTTGACTACGTATCAATCTGTAATTAATAGGAAAAAAGAAAATGATTTAAATTAATATAATATATTCATATATAAATAGAATATAAATATTGTGAACCTACTTTGAAATATTTTTGATCCATACGTAATGGAATCTTTCTCCATCCTCTATCAGCATTAAGTTGATGTGTTTGGACTTTTCTTCTTTGGTGAAGTAGTATGGTCCCACTACAACATCATCTTCTAGTCCAAACACATTCACGCTTATTTCAGGATTCATAATCTCGAAATCTTTTATTTGATTAATCGGAAGAGGGAAATTTAAGTTGGTGAAATTTAATTTGATTCCATTATTCAGCAAAATGATGTCATCTTCAATATTATTTATTTTATACGATGAACATCTCTTTGTATAATCAGGATCGACTGGGTATAGTGCTGATATTATAGCCCACTTGAAGCAGTACTCGTCTCTATTTTGTACGTAGACACATGCTTTTTTCTGCATTATTTTTGCTGGCAAAGGAAGGTATTGTGATCCTTTGATACACTTATATTGATTTATGTTCATCTCCAAACGTGTTATTTCAATTAATGCCCAGCCACTATCACGCTCCTGAAATTCGCTCATCTTTTTTATGATAATATTACATTGTTCGTTGAAAACATTTAGGATATCATCTCTTGTTGAAAGCATAGTAAGAATGTTCATTTTAGTCTGATGGGATTTTATATCCACCATACAAGAATCTTCACCTTCCTTAATCAGCACATATTCACCATACAGTTCCATATTAAATTTTATGTTTCCGTGTTTTTGCATGGTGTCTGTTAATAATTTTATTAATTTCTCTCTTATTTCCGTTAAAAATTTTTCAGGTATTAAATTATTTTTATTGTTGTTTTCAATTAAAAATGTGACAATTCTATTGTTAAAAGATGATTTTATGCATTTAATATCACTATTATTATCTGCTTTTTCAACACAGTTAAATTTATGTGCACTTGACCTTATATGATAATGCCAATTTGTTTTTTTATATCTTTTTCACAACCTTTACAGTAAATATTTGTTTCTTCATCATTACCGTCACCTTTTGTATTAGAATGTGAGTGTCGGTGCCATTCCTTACGATCCGAAAAATGTAAATTACATGTTTGGCATTTAAACGATGATGATGGTCCATCATGATGCAATCGAACATGTCTTCTTAAATTTCTATTCAAAGTGAATACTTTATCACAAAACTCACAAATAAAACCGCCAGCCATTTCACTTTTTTATTAAAGAACACAATGATTTAACTATCAGAACAAGAATGGTTCTGTGTTCCAGAAGTAGACATATTTATATCATAAATTGTTAATTAGGGGAGTAATTAGTAAGGGGCAAGTTTCACATAAGTTCATATAATCAAAAACCGCAACATCAGCGGTTTCTTTGTTTTTCCAAGAATTATAAACATCTGCACATGCATGACTCCTATTTCATTGTCTTTTCCAAGAATTTTGAGACGACAGTCCTAATCAAAAACCGCATCAAGAGCGGTTTCTTTGTTTTTCTAAGAATTCTAAACAGCTGCACTTGCATGACTCATATTTAATTGTTTTTTCCAAGAATTTTGAGATGAGGACTCATTCAAAAAAAAAACTTTATGAAATTTAAATTTGTCACGTACATATTTAGAATTCATTCGAAAAATTAAAAGGTTTCATATTATATGAAAAGCAACAATCAGCAGAATCTCTAAAATATTTATTTTGTTATTTTTATTTTTTTTTTATTTTAAAGTTTTGCATTACAGTAGAATCTCGATAATTCTTAATCGCAAGGGACCGGTCATTTCTTACGAATTATCGGGAATTATGATTTTTCGGGGGGTAATTTATCGGGATTTGACTGTATTTTATTTAATATAATCAAAAACTGCAGCATCAGCGGTTTCTTTGTTTTTTTCCAAGAATTTTAAACAGCTGCACATTCATGTCTCATATTTCATTATTTTTCCAAGAATTCGAAAAACCTGCACATGCATGTCTCATATTTCATTATTTTTCCAAGAATTCGAAAAACCTGCACATGCATGTCTCATATGTCTTTGTTTTTCGAAGAATTCTAAACAGCTGCACATTCTTGTCTCATATTTAATTATTTTTCCAAGAATTCTAAACAGCTGCACATTCATGTTTCATATTTCATTATTTTTCCAAGAATTCTAAACAGCTGCACATTCATGTCTCATATTTCATTGTTTTTCCAAGAATTCGAAAAAACCTGCACATGCATGTCGCATATTTCTTTGTTTTTCCAAGAATTCTATGTTTATATAAACAAGAACCACAACTATTTAATGAAAAAAAGAATTATACCATTACATCTATTATTTTCTAAAATCCCTTCACCTATAAAATTATAGTATAAATATCTGATACAAAAACACAGTTTCATCAGTAGTATTTGAAAAATTGTTAATTAAATAAGTAAACTTTTTCCTCTAACCAACTAAAAAAAGTTTAGAAAATGAATAAAACATTGAATTATCTAAACAATATCATCAAAAAGTATTTAAAGGAAATAATGCCGTTAAAGCAACTCCCCATAAACAAGAAAATTAAAATTTTAAAATGTTTAAAAAAATCTACAAAGTTTGGTCCGAAAACAATGTTAGAGTTGGAAACTCATATAATATTCCTACCGGAGAAATACACAAACCTACCAGCGGAAGTTATGGACGATTTATCATCTGGAAATTTTTATTTAAAAAAAGTTGTGGATGGAGCTTATTATAAATTCATATTTGAAAATAAATAAATAAAAACTATAAATAGAATATTTTTTATTTATCTTTAAATTAGTTTTATAAGGGGTGACAATGGAACAACAATATAAATTTATAGTTGTTGATGTGCAAGGATTTTTCATCAATAATGAATTTCATGCTAAAGAAGTCTGTGTTTCAATCAGTGATATCGAAAAACAAACTTTTCACATTGAATCAATAATAAAATATTCTGAATTAAGTAATAAGGATAGATTTACAAATAAATGGTTATATAATCACTTGCATGGACTACACTGGGATACTGGAGAGTCTACACTGAAAGAGTTAATAGAATATTTAATATTAACTATAAAAAAAAGAAAAAAAGAAGAAGAACACCCTGTTTTATATGTTAAAGGATTTGAAAAAGTTAGATGGTTAAAGGAGCTACTTGGAGGAGAAATCGACATATATATAATTAATTTAGATTATTTGAATTGTCCAAATATCAAGACTTTATATAAAAATAATCCTAATATTAATATTTGTAAGAAACATACTAATTTTAATCAAATATGTGCTGAAAAGAATGTAATTTTATTAAGAAATTATGTGAATTTATATTTAAAATAAAGAAAAACCTAATTAATTAATAAAACATTTGAAGTTGATCATTTTATTTTTAGTTGATTTTAAGTCTTTAAACGGAGTACATCTCTAGTACGATTTAACTCAAAAATGATATCATCAGCTGAATTGGAAGAATTATTGACAAAACATAGTTACCAGATTGATAAGGAACATATGGATTTATTTATGAAACTTATAGATGAATTAAGAATTTATAATTATGTAAATAGTCCATTTATATGTATAAATAATATCATACATAGATATTATTGTGAAAATGTTTATTCACAAACCTTTAACATTTGTCGATGTCAAACACTTTATAAACAACATTTGTTAACACTTAAGCTTTTTAATCTTTATAAACGTATTTTTAATTTTGAATCTGTAAAATCTGAAAAAATTCCTAATAAAATTTAAAATAAAATAACACAACATAACATAATATTGTTTTTATTTATAGGTTTCATATTACATAAACAAGACAATTATGAAAAGGAACAATCATCAGACCTTATAAGATATTTATTAAGTTATTTTTCTGAGTTTTTTAAGAATTCTAAACACCTACACATCTGCTCAACTAATACTCAAATTTCTTTGTATTTCCAAGAATTTTGAGACTTTATGAAACTTAAATTTGTCACGTATGTACAACTCATTTGAAAAATAAAAAAGTTTCATATTACATAAAAAAGACCATTCGACATGGTTGTATCTACACACACCCTACTCTTTACGAACATCCAACAAAGACCCCGCATAGGGTTGCCCGATGGTTACATTTACACACATGCACACCCTACTCTTTACGAACATCTGACAAAGACCCCGCATAGGGTTGCCAGATGGTTACATTTACACACATGCACACCCTACTCTTTACGAACACCTAACAAAGAGCCCGCATAGGGTTGCCAGACGGTCACATTTACGCACACACAAACATACACAGACACACCCTACTCTTTACGAACACCTAACAAAGAGCCCGCATAGGGTTGCCAGACGGTCACATTTACGCACACACAAACATACACCCTACTCTTTACGAACATCTGACAAAGACCCCGCATAGGGTTGCCAGATGGTTACATTTACACACATGCACACCCTACTCTTTACGAACACCTAACAAAGAGCCCGCATAGGGTTGCCAGACGGTCACATTTACGCACACACAAACATACACAGACACACCCTACTCTTTACGAACACCTAACAAAGAGCCCGCATAGGGTTGCCAGACGGTCACATTTACGCACACACAAACATACACAGACAATAAAAGTGGTGGAGCTTGCAAATCGATGAACTTATTAAGTTAACCAACCGACTGTAGGGTGAAAATAAAATCTTGATAGCGAATGCTCACTACGATATCGCCTCCAAGATAGGAAGGGGATACATAGGGATATATAGAGGATAGTTTTTACATGAAATTGTTTGCTGGGTTATACCATGCTCCCAAATGTGTATGGAACAAGTGATTGTTTGCTGGGTTATACCATGCTCCCAAATTTGTATGGAAAAAGTGCCGTAGGACCATCCTAAATATACTACTGCAGAGATAGGGGCTTAGTATGTTAATAAAAAATGTAGGGGGAGTCAGTTTAACATTTTACAACTCTAGGTGCGACCCAGGGACAGTTGTGACGCTCTCTTTTCGTTTTCCCTTAACTTTGACCCCGATGAGGAGCCATTTACCCCCATCCTACCCCCCTAATTTTTTGGCTCATGCGTTTTTTTACAAACTTTAAAAAAATGGGGGGGTTCTAGCATATCGAAATCTTGCTGCTTAGATATCCATATAGCACTAATCCACCCCTAAACTGCCACAGAATCACTCCTAGAGATTAGACCCCTCTAATTTGTTCCGAATATACAAACTTACTCCCTATTACCATTCCTTAAGGGGGCTTCAATACAAAAAAAAATGTGAAATTGTAATATATAGTCTCCACATCTCCTTGTATGATCGACCCCACTTTGTTTTTTATCCCAAACATTTTTGTTAAAAGTACCTTATCGCTATCTTCACTTCTTAAAATTTACAAAACTTACTGGAAATATATTGAAGTAAAAATCTCATAACTGGCTAGGAGTCCCCCATAGGGACTAAGATTTCCATTGATATCGATTGCCATAATTGCGCCCCTGATCCGAACAATACAGAACGAAAAAAGTCAAAGTGTAAATTTTTCGATACCTTCCGTTTATAATTATAATTAGTTAAGCCAGGTTTGAGTTCAAGGTCAAACAAAGAAATTAGTTAATAAAAAAAAACGTCAATCATTCTAAACGTTAATTCCTATGTAAACTAATTAAGTTTTCACTTCAAAATAAACACTTTGTTTGTTGGGTTAAAAAAAAAAGTTAAACTACAATAAAAGACAAGCAATAAAATCAACAACAAACAACAACAACGTCATCATCATCAGCTCAAACATACAAAAATGCCCGAACATTAAAAAAACAATGCAGACGACGTAATAAATTGTTAATCGTAATTTAAACATTGTTGTTACTGTAATTTTTGTTTTTTTTTTGTTATTGTGTTTGGGCCTTTAATGTTTGTGTTTGCATTTTGCCGGTATAGCAAACTTCCCCCCCCCCCACCAAAAAAAAACGACAAACAAAAGTATGTACGAGTCTTTTTGTTGACTGTCAGTCTGTCAGTTTCTTCTGTGAGAAATAAAATTTTAATACCCTTCACCACAGGTCGCAAGGGTATAGATAAGTTTGTCGTTCCTTTTGTGATTTCCACCATTTTGATCTTAGACCTATGAGCAGTGAAGTTGATTCAGTAATGACCGCCTTTCTGTTTGTTGGTTTAAATATGTTTCTCGAAGACCTTAGATTTGATGGGGGGACCAAGTTGTTATGTGTTCATAGTTGCTATTAAAATTCATCCAGATCGTTTCACAAATCGGTGAGATATATCTTTCTAAGAAAGAACTCCATGGTAGCACACAAACTCTTCCAATATGCCTAGACGTCTTCTCTATGTTTGTTCCTGTTGCCAGGAGCTTGGTCAATTCTGAATCCTTTCGTTACTTCTACTTAAGAAGTAGTCACTTAAGCTACTAGTTGGCCTTTTAACGGGGCACTGTCGGCTTAGACATGATCAGCTTATAATGGGAAATGTTAGTACCAAAGTATGCAGATTTTGTGAGGTTGTTGACGAAACGTCAGAACAGGCGAACATTTTTCGGGGGGAACTGATGAGCCCAACTGAAATTAATGATCTTTTACCAGGCAGGTTAATTGACATTATACGTTGCCTGAGCTTGACATGGTGAGATACACAGGCTGCACAAATGATTTTCAAGGTCGTCAGGTTTATGGCCTTCTAGTTACAAATTAAGCCATTACCGCAAAATTAGCTTAAGCGACACAACATTAAATTTTTGTTTTTTTTTTAATAAATATATTTATTGGCACATATTTATTGGTCACATAAAATACCGTTACGATTTTATAGCAAAAAAAATTTTAGCTTAAGCGACACCTTCATACAAAATGTTTAAAAGTTGTTTATACAATCTAGTTTTCTGTCTTTTAATATGTCTTAGAGAGCAGTTTGCTTAACATTTTAAAGCCCAACTATTTTGGAAAAATATAAACGTCTTAAGCCAAAGTTCATGTAAACCCAAAACAATAAAATTAAATATTTCATATGATGAAGGGTGTCTACGAATCGATACAGCCGAATATAACACGCTTACTTGTTTTTGTTTTTATTGTTTCATTTATTTATTTATTCGTACGTCTATAAGTCTGCTTTGTTTGTTCGTCCGTCAGTCTGTCTGTCTTTTTGACTTTCTGTCATTTTAACTTGTCTGAATCGTAATTTTATGCTCAAAAGTAACAAAAAAAAAACTACGTGAAACTTTCACTTTTTTCGGCAATTTTTCGTATGTTTGTGTGTGTTTTTTATCAACTCTTTTTGAAAACGAAAAAAAAATGTTTTTATTACAACAACAACGTTTTAAATACAATATAGAAATATATAAATAATCATTTATTCGAAAGTAACTTATTAATGTTTATGACTATTTTTTTGGCAAATTTTTATTTCTTATTTAATGTCTTTTATTTAAAAAAAAAAAAAAGAAACACAAATACAGTAAAAATGCTCTAAGATTAATGGAGCTTGTTTAAGTGTCTCTTTTTCCGCGTTGATACAACAAAAAAATGTTTAAAATTCCTTTATTAAATATTTTTGGTGATACATATTTTAAATATTAGAAAAGTCTTTGCTAAGGAAAAGATTTTAACAATTAAAAAGATTGTGAGATTTAAAAATTAAATTAAAATTGATTTTTAGCTAATTATGTGAAAAACATTCAATATCTTTTGTTTTGTAACGAATTCAAATATTGGTAGTAAGGGATGTTTTTTTTAGGGCCATATTACCAAAAAAACACAACAAATTGAATGGATTGACCAAAATGTTGACTTTATTAGTTCAAAAGTTTAATGGCATTTAATGTTTAAAACTATTTCTGGCAGAAGACCTCCGCGACTGCGCCTTATGAACACCATCATATCGGTTTAATTTGGCACTACTTTTTCAAGCATACTCGATCTTTGTCAATAGTGCGCCGAATGTTGGCTTCTTAACGATTAATCGCAGCTAGTTTAGAGATTTGACGTGCTCCCACAAAAAGTAGTCCAAATGTGTAAAATCACACAAATGACGTGGCCAATTCACTGGTACATTTGTTGAGGTTATCCGGTCAGAAACGTTTTGCTTAACGGTATAAGATGTTGCGCCGTCTTCTTGGAACCATTTCTCATCCAAACAATTTGGAATGACATTAAAAATAAGAAAATCACAAAAAATCTTAAAAATGCCAATGATGCTTTCGGCATGTAAACCAAACAGTGATTTGTTTAAGGGCAGGTCCAAAATTAACCATAGGCCCCATAAAATCATTCAAAGGCCAAGAAATCTCATAAAGATAAAGATATTTATTACCCGTAATAACACTGTGCACGAATTTGACACTTTTTTAACAATCTGGGCACCCTACCTGTAAAGCTAATTTAAGTACGACGAATTCAATCTTTTCCGAATTTAGCACTTGTATTCGCGATTACAAATTTTGAAGAAACTTTATTTTTTTTTTGTTTAATGCACATTTAATTTTTGCAATTTTTAACGCAGTGTACGTTCCCAGCTGAGGTATGACTCAGTCTGTCCAGGGTCAATTCGAAGGTCAGCTTCCTTTGAAATGAAACACGGGATGTTTTCGTCTATGTTCGCTTACAATAATTTAACAAAGCTTTTATTTTTAGCGCTATAAAATCGTGATGCTAGTTTTGCCAATAAATTCATTTATTAAAAAAACGAAAATTAAAAATTATGTCGCTTAAGCTTTTTTTACGTTAAGGGCTCGATATATTAAATAGGGCTTAGAAAAATATTTATTACAGTTAAGAAATAAAAATTTGTTCAAAAATCGCGAAATAAAAAATTTTCCTCAAAATGTTTTTTACGTATTTCAAAGAGTTTAATTGATTTAAACTTAGCAATGATCCCAAAAGTCTAAAAAACATTGTTTTATGGTAAATTAGTTTTAAAATTTTTAATCGTGAATATCGCAAAACGAGCGTTTAGTATGAAAACAGCAATCACCATTGAATTCAGCGTTGTCTAATTAGTTTTACCAGTAGGATCCTTAGCTTGTTTAAGTTTTACATAGTTTTGTTTTGGCAAGTCTATGATATCCATGGAAACATGGAAAATATTTATCTTCATATGTTGTGTAGGTGTAGGGTATCAAATGGTCGGTCTTGACCGACTATACTTTCTTAATTGTTGGTTATTGTGAAAGTGCACTTCGTAAAAACTGTAAAATAAAGTGGAGAGGACTCCATTTTGACAAGACACACGCCACTTTTCAGAGTAGGTCACTGAGTAGAGTCCTGGATATCTCACCAAGGTCAAATAGTGTGTTCACTAAGTGAAAAAAAATATGTTTAAGTATGGTCCCCTCCAACAAAACAATTTTTAAAAAATATGTTGAACATATACGCCAGTATTTATAAAAAAATTTTTAATATAATAAAGATTTACAAAACAAATTTTGTATGAAAATTCTCCTAAATAAACGTTTGTTAAATTTAATAATCGTTTATAAATACGGGGGATAATGTTTAATCTAACCATATTTTTGTCACCCGACAACCATATTATGGTTAAATTAGTGCTCCATCAAGAATCCACAATCATATTATGATTGCATCCCGACATGTTATGGTAAATAATAACTAAAAGATGTTAACACTTATTATAGCATGGTTGCTTTTTAACCGTAGTATGTTGCTCTTGGAAAAGAGGCAAATATCATTGTTTATTATAATAACATGTTTAGTGACAACCATAATATGGTTGTGGCTTCTTGATGGAGAACTAATTTAATAATTAAATGGTTGTCATACGTCATAATATGTATGTTTAAAAATTTTTAAAATTTTTTTTGCTGGAGGTGACCATATCAAAACATGCTTTTTCTATGCTTATACTTGTTTAAGGATCTGTTTCTCCTGACAGTTACACTGAAAGAATTATGCTTCACAAATCTAATGAATAAATTTCATTAAAATGTTTTCATTAATCCAATTAAAAATTTCATTACGGGAATGCAATTTTACAAATATAATGAAACTATTCATTATCACTACGAAATTGAGTTTTGTTATTTCGTTAACATTTTTCATTAAATTAATGGCAACTTAATATCTCTTTCAAAACGAAAAATTCAACTTATTGTTTAACATAATTTAAAAAAGGTTTTTTAAGATTAACAGGACCTCGAGCTTAATCATTTTAACTTAATATTTAATTAAAATATTTAAATGTTTTTAAGTTAATGAAAAAAAAAGGATAAATTCCATGATAAATGTCCCTTTAACAATCAAATTAACTTAAAAAATGTTCTTCCTATAACTGTCGTAAAAATGTTTTCTAATTCAATTTGTAGCGGTAGACATGAAAATATATTAAAAAAAAATTGTAAATTTTAATGTTTCATAACATTAATGAAAAAAATTCATTCAAAAACAAATAAAGCGAAAGACAAATCAAGAGAACAAATTCTCACATACTTTTTTCTTTAATTGTTAATTTAAAAACACAAAATTTACGCAGTAGTACAAGCCAGAAAAATGGAAAGAATGTAGATGAAGATCGTTGCGGGCTGGAAAATGAATTTAGTACAATTTAATTAAAGGTTAGCTTATGAAAGTAGAACATAACTTGATGTAAACGAAATAAAGAATAGAAAAACATTTTTATTAAAATAATAAAAAAAAATTCTTTAAAAGTTTTACATTAAAATAATGCAAAATTTTCATTAATTTTATGAATCATACATTAACGGAGGGCTAATGTAACATTCTTCATTAATGCAATGAAGGGTTACAAAGGTTGAATTTGTATGTAATTTTTCATTAGATTAATGTCAAAATCCATTGGATCTGTGAAGAAAATTCTATCAGTGTAGAGCCGGGCATTTGAAAAGAAAAATGCAGACCGTTTCTTCTTTTCACTGTCACTCTAACTGCGACGGTGGTTGTTAAGTTGGCTTGAATGCTTACCTCTTAACCTACATATGTCGCTGATATTGCCGATTATTAGTTGCATAGTGCGCTTTTGATCAAAAAAGGCCGCGTCGTGCGTGATTGTGCCTTCCTCTTGTGCCCAGGAGTGCGTAATCGTGAGCTTAAGTTTTAACTTTCTTGAATTTATAAAAAAAATTTCTTGCGAATTTTCTTTAGTTGATATAAATTCAACACTAAACCGCCGTTTTTAGTTTAAGCTTAAACGCCGACTTTCCATTAAGGAAATTACTATGTAATTTTCATGAGTGTTAAAAATAAATTTCTTACGTCATTAATTTGTTTTTCATTTTTGTTATAGGTAAATCGATAAAAATGTTTTCTTTCTCCAACATTTTTACATATTTTTTTTAACTCATATGAGTAGATAACACGTAATATAAAGCAGACAAGAAAACTTTTTAATTCCTTAAAAGTGAAGAAGAAAATTATAAAAACAACAACATAAATTACATTAATAACCCAGTTTTTAACGCAAACAAAAAATAGTAAAAACAACCATAATTTGATAAAAAAAAAAACAACAATCCACGATATATAAAAACAGCAAAAAAAACTTTATAAATCAAAATAGAAAATGAAAAAGAAATCAAACTGAACAAAAAATGAAATAAAAACATAAAACAACTTACTAAACTAATTATTTAAAATAAAAAAAATATAAAATAAGGAAGTGACCAATATATTTTTTTTAAGCAAAACACTGCAACAACAACAAAATATGGCTGCATTTTTTTTAACGCTAAAAAAGAAAATTGCCTGCCAAATGGTGGCAACAACATGCAAGCAAACGATTTTTTTTGCTTTCGAACGTAATGAAAATCGCAATTATAACATTAAAACGGTTTTAAATCGGGCTTTTTATATGTGATTTTTATAAAAATAATTTTATTCGTAAAACTTATGTATTATTTAATAACTTTTTTCATATAAATATGCAAGTATTTGAAATTGGCAATGCAATTTTATCAAGCATAACTAACGCTTACAACAAGTATCTGTCTCTCTATCTGTCGGTGGGTCGGTCTGCCCAAAAACCTACAATTGCGGCAAAAACAAAAAAAAATTTCTGTTACTCATGAAGTGATAATTTTTTTTTAAATAGTAAATTTGAATCACACACACACACACACACATACAGACGTGATTTGTTGGTAGGAGTGCAACTATATATTTTAAAAGTTTTTATTTTAAAGTTTAAATTATAAATATAACGTGCTTTGTTTAATTTATAACATTTAATTGGTTTAAACAATAACAGTATGGTATTAAGAGTTTAAATAAAATAACGGTAGCATATTTAATCAATATTTAGATGGTACGTGTAATGAGTTTTTAATAAATATTTGAAGTATAATTTAGTTCATGATTTAAATGAGTTTTTAAAACCACTCTAGACCCTATAAAGTACTTAAACATATTCTAGGTCCTAATGAGAAGTGAAGTTGATTTAACGATGTCCGTTGAAATTGATTTTCCAAAGACCATAGTTGTGATGGGGACTAGCTTGTCATACATTTATATCAAATATAGTCCGGGAAAGATTGCTATTGAAATCTAGCCAGATAGTTTTGCAAATGGCTGAGATATAAGCGAGCGACTACCTCTACTTTTAACCTGTTAATATCTGACTTTGGCCATAAATCTTTATATATATTTTTTCACTTTATTTTTTCACTCTTACCTGAAATTATTCCGGTTTGTTGCAAAATCCAATTAAAATTTCTAGTTTATCAGAACTTTACCCTTATGCGAGCGGCAAGCGTGTTGTTTTTTAGAGTGTCACAACTTTGAGTTGGCATCTGGGCTGTCAGATCGTGGCGATTTTGAAACTTGTTTGGTGATGGGATTTTCCATTTGGCGACTGGCGACTTTTGTGGCGATTTTTGTTATAATTGGCAGTTTACTTGGGTATTTTTACCATTCATATTATTTCAGCGATTTTGAAATAAAAAATTTTCACTTTTATTTACATAAGCGGAGTTAGGCCTCTCCAGCTAAATATTTATAAAAATATATACATACATACATGCTTATAGATTTTTGAACAGTTTGTCCTTTTTTGTTATCATTACTAGTTTAAAAAAATCTGACTAATTTTTTTCACATGATTTTTGTTTTATTATCATTTTAAGTAAATTTTATATTCAGTCAGTTTTTAATTCCAAGGTTTAAAAAACTGCAGTCGAAACCAAAACCTGTCGAGCAAAAAACGAAAATTTGTCAACAATTTTTCGCTTTTTGATTTGGTTTGGCAGCGACTATTAACATTTAATGAATTACAAGTAAAAGCAAACGTTTTTTTTTTGGCCAATGACAAATGAAGAAGTGGAAGAGATGGCAGTTTTTCAACTTCGACTGCAGTTTTTTAAGCACTGCTTTTTTGTATTTTTTCTCAAATCAAAAAACGAAATTTTGTCAACAATTTTTCGCTTTTTGATTTGGTTTGGCAGCGACTAATAACATTTAATGAATTACAAGTAAAAGCAAAAAATTTTTTTTTTGGCCAATGACAAATGAAGAAGTGGAAGAGATGGCAGTTGTTCAACTTCGACTGTAGTTTTTTAAGCACTGCTTTTTTGTATTTTTTCTCAGTTTTTGGCGATTTTTGACTGCAATATTATATCAGCTTTTTTTTGTATGCAAAATTTAATTAAAAAAAGAAAAAAGATTTCGAAAACTGAACAAAATTGATGTTTGGCGATTTTTGGCGATTTCTGACATCCGGTTTGTCGATGGAGCTCAAAAAAATCTGGCAACCCTCGTTGGCATGACTGCTTTTTTTGAACACCCATTTAACAGCTGATAGTTGTTTTTTATATAGTTTGCTTTGAGATTTCATTATGAATCGACTTACACCAGAGCAACGCATGCAAATTGATGAAATTTTTAATCAAAATAATTTTTCTATTCGTCAAACTCATCGTGCACATCTTCCATTTTATGGCGTACATATTCGTCCTTCAGAGCGGCTAATTCGAAGACAGTAGTCCGACTTTTACATGAATACCTGTACTGTGTCTTAATTTCATGGTGGGTCTAAGCCACTGGGTAAAAACGTTTATCAACGTTCCCTTTAAACCTCCCGCCACGAAGCTGTGGCCATTGAAGTAAAGGTACCATTTTTGAAGGCAATGTATTTGGACATTGTGCTTCTACCTTGGTGAGGTGCGGACCCTATCTAAAACTCCTACTGCTCTTTTAATAACAGCATGAATTGGTTGCAATGCAACTCCACATCAAGCAATAAATTGCTCTACTAGCGATTTGGGGATTAAACCTCAGCCACCACGTTACTCCCCTGAAGGGGCCTCACCATTAACCAGGTTGGAATCGTAATTTTTAAGGGCGTTCTGATTCCCGTGATACCAGATAAAGTCTCCGTACTTTCTCGATTCGAAAGCAACCTAATATCTAATTATTTTAATCAATACTGAACGAATCAGCAATCAGAATTCGGTGTTGTAAAGCATTAACTTGAGTTTCACAATACTGAAAAATAATTTCGATTCTTCAGTATCGACTGAAAAAATTAGAAATAAAATTGCTTTCGAATCGAGAAAGTACTCGATCACTGTCACAATTAGGCCCCTGATCATGACAATAGTTTAGAATTTTTTTGTAAACAAAATTGTCTTATAATTTTAATACCGTACGTACATTGTTATTTATTGTTGGTATGTATGTATAACATTTACTAAAATAATTTAAATGTTGTTGTTTTCATAGTTTGTTGTTGTTTCAGTTTGTATGCAAAACCTTAATACTCGTTCGAGTACACTGAATATAAACAAACATATTTACTTGTACCAACTTTTGCGCTAAAAGACAACTATATGCAACAACAACAACAAGAGAAATATTACACTTTCACTGATTTTTTGTTGTTTAGTCACTTTATACGTTTTTTTTCGTCTTCTACTTTTTCTGCTGTTAAACAACAGCAACAAAAATGTACCTGTTGTTAAAAAAAAACGATTTTTTAATGTTGTTTAACGTTTTTTGCACGTTTCGTTGCATTTCTTTTGCGATTGCGCAACCGCGTGTTTATATTGTCGTATAAAAAAAAATACTTGTTTGAAATTAAACTTGTATAAAAAAGTGTCTTTCTGTCTGTCGATTCGTTTGTCCGTGGGTATGGTCAGTAGCTGTAGCGATTTGTGTGGACTGTAATTTCTTCTACATTGTTTAATTTGTATGAAATAATAAATTTAATTATCAGACTCATATGAAAGAGTACATGTTGTTGTTTTATTTTGGCTAAAGCTAAGCTAAATAAGTAGTAGGTATTGTTTTTGTTTTTAACTTTTTTTATTGTTGTTGAGAAAAAAATTTACAATTATTGACTGCTCACACGTTTTTTGACCAATTTAGAAATTAAGTGATTTTTTTCGGTTGAAATTTACATAGAGACAAGACAATTTCTGTCATTAGTTGTGCAAAAAGTCTGAATATGGAAAAAAATAAAAAGGTTGAAAGGTGTTTTGAACACGTACATATGGACGTTTTTTTTCTTTCTTTTAATAATTTCATGAGAAAATTTTTTTTTTTTTTAATATTTTGATGCTTTATTAAGAATTTATTTATTGATTAATAATACACTTTTGTGTGTATAAAAGTACTTTTTTGTATATTCTAAAACAGTACACAAAACCAAAAAATTATAGAAGAGAAATTTTTTTTTCAAAATTGTTTTTCTAAATTGTAGTCTTCTTTGAATATACTTTAACTTTCCTTCAGGGTTTAAATTTGAAAATGTTCATTTTTTAAACTCCCGTCAAGTACAATATTTCTATGGGGTTAAAGTTTTCATTTAGGTTTTAAAATCTTCGCTTAATTGATATTTCATCTTTAAAATGATCAAAAAATTTCTAACATCAAAAGTTGTTTACAGATTTTAATCATTTATAGCTTGTTTTGTTTGCAATGTTGTTTTTTATATGTCTGCATAAAATTAGAAGTTTTAAAAACAAAAATTCCGAAATTTTAATGAAAAAAATTTTTTTTTTCCAGAAAAAAAAAATTATGTTTCTAAAACGACTGCGCATATAAGAAAAACGTTTTGCCTTTCTTAAAGTAAATTATTGCGGAATTTCGGTTGTTTTTAGTTTTTCAATAAACTAAAGCATTTTTGAGTTACGCGAACATATGTTGTGCAACCTCCTTAATTTTCGAAATAACGGTATATCTCGAAAACCAAAGCCAACATAAAGAAAAAAGTTTCAACTTTCTTAAAATAAATTTTATTGCGGAATTTCGGTTTTTTTAGTTTTTCAATAAGCTAAAGCGTTTTTGAGTTATGCGAATATATGTTGTGCAACCTCCTTAATTTTCGAAATAACGGTATATCTCGAAAACCAAAGCCAACATAAAGAAAAAGTTTCAACTTTCTTAAAGTAAATTTTATTGCGGAATTTCGGTTTTTTAGTTTTTCAATAAGCTAAAGCGTTTTTGAGTTGCGCGAACATATGTTGTGCAACATCCTTAATTTTCGAAATAACGGTATATCTCGAAAACCCAAGCTAACCTAAAAAAACGGCTAGCACAAAAATCTTTCGTTCGTATCATACTAAAATATTAAACTGCAAATACTTTAATCTATCTATACAATATATAATTTCTTAGTATGTCAGGATGTTTGCATGTATGTCCTATTCTTTCCGCAACTTTCTGAAGCCATCTGATGACATAGGAAGCTGAAATTTGGCACACTTGAAGTACATTCTCTGCGGAAGATCGTAACGAAGCCATATTTTTGATTTTCGGCTTTTCAACTAGTATAACTATAAAGATCTGATAGAAAAGATGTTTTTTTTATAATATGTGGAACTTTGGGCCCCACCCGGCACGGCTAGGCACCGTCGGATTGACCTGAAAAATTCGATCATGATTTCTTACACCAAACCTCATATTTTAAGCAGCGCAAACAATTAAATTAAAAAAAAAAAAAAAAAAAAATCCCATACAAGATGCGACCAGTATAATATACATACTATGTACATAAATATAAAGAAATTCTTACAAACTACATAAACTTATTAAAAAACAAGTAAGAGTGCTATATTCGGCTGTGCCGAATCTTATATACCCTTCACCATTGTGCGAGCAGAATACAGAGCAACTAGACAAAAACTAAATAATTTTTATATATACATTAGAGTTGTCAACCGATTAAGAATAATTCGATTAATCGATCAAACAAAACCAAACTCTTGTTCGAATAATTTTAAAAGGACGATTTTCGAATAACGAATAAATCGATTAATTAATGTCGATTAATCGAACAATTTTTTTATTAAAAAATAAATTAAATGAATGCTTAGAATTTGATTTATTCTAATACGTTTTTAGTGATTTTATACAAATTGTGCCATTTATGTGTGTTTGCTTTTTTTATCTTTTTTGGCGAGTTTTTAAGTAGCAAAAAAACACAAAAATTCCTAGTTTCTATTTGTAAAAATTATTGCGTTAAGTAGATGAAATAATAAATAAGGGTGATAACGTATAAGGCGTAGCCATAGGTCATATTACAGTCAAAAAATTAAGGTTATTATACAATTTTGGAAATTTTTTGTATGGGAGGTACCACGCTCACTTCTCCAACCCCGCCCACATGTTGTAGGTTGGTGTGTATTTATAACTTGAATCTTTGCACCTAATTTGGAAACTTTGGCTCTTGCCGTTCTCCAGATATACAGAAAAAAGCAATAAAAATACAACAAAAACAAGGGATTTTTGGAAAAAATTAGAGTCATTTGTGGTTTTTGCTCATATCTCAGCCATTTGTGGACCGATCTTTCTGAATTTCAATAGCAAACAATTCCATATGTGACATAAATGTATAATAACCTGGCCCCTATCATATATGGGGTCTTCGGAAAATCCATTTCAACGGACAGACGGTCAGACGGACATGGCTAAATCAAGTTCTCTCCTCATAAGGACCCAGAATATATAAGTATACTTTATAGGGTCTTAGATCAATATTGTAGAAATTACAAACGGAATGACAAACTTATTTATACCCTTTTCCACCTGAGGTGAAGGGTATAAATAAATATATGTATATTTATGTCAATATGTACAGTGGCGAGCCCTCCAATAAAATAAAAATACGTGGAAATTTTATGAAAATTTTAAGATAAATTTTTTACTTAACTTTCAATATTTTTGTGCAAAAAAACAATAACAAAATATTATATACTTCACGTATTTCACAAAAATTAAAAACAATCTTTTCGAACACATATCGTCACCTAAAATGCAAAAGGGCGTAACAATACTTTTTATTTTTTTTAATTTAATTTTATAGGGACATGTAATTAAGTCTATTGCACCATAATCAAAAACTCGATTTTGATTAATCCCATTTTAATTCAGCAGGTTGTTAGTGAATAATTTAAATCATTGTTTAAAAAAAATAAATTCACGAGCAATGATCTAAGGGCTTCTGTTAATTCCTTACATGGGAGTAGATTGTATTGCAATGATTTTGAAATGTGTTTTTACGAGCATTACCGAAATATCACCGAACATAAAAATTTAAACTTTTTACTACGCGATCGGTAGACCGTCTCACTTTTTTCTTAATTCCTTCATTAACATCGGGTTTCTTAATCTAATCTAAAAACGAAAAATTTTGGTGTATAACACTTAAGTGTTGATGAACGGGAAGTGGTCTCTCAAATCGTTTTTTCGCTTTTTTAGGCAAAAATGCCTTTTTTCCAAAAAATTAAAAAATCTTGCTTTAGTAATTTGCATCCAATTAGACGTGACATAACCATAATGCCAAAGCCGTAAAGGCGAATTTAGAAACCAAAATTGAATTGGTTTGTATGGTATGTTTATGTCGTTTAGGTAATACTGAGGTGATGGTAATACAGTTTTGTTATGGTTATGTCACGTCTAATTTGAGCTTAACTCAAGCAGTTCTTAACGGATTTGGTTCTTGGTTTTTAGAGTAGATTAGGAAAATTGTTGTTCATGAAGAATTTGGAAAAAAAAAATAAAAGTGAGTCGGTCTAGCGATCAGTCATCAAATTGTTTTTTTTTAGCAGAGGGGCAAAAGTAGTGCTTCCAAGTTGCAATTGGCCACATAAAAATCATATGCCTCCTGAAAGCAGGTTTGCAAGTGGGTATTGTGCTTTTCTCTCTTACAAAACTGTTTACCAGTAAACTCCCTTTTTTTATAGGGTATGTACTTATGTATGTATGTACATATACATATATTTTTAGTAGTTACCTACAAATACGGAATAATTGCAAATTTTTGGATTAAAACAAAAGAAAAGAAAGACCAAAATAGAAAAAAAACCATTTAACATAATTATAGCATTACTTTTTTACTCTATTTATTACAAAAACAAAAAATAAATACGGTATGTACATGGCATACTAAAAAAAATTACAAAAACAATAATAACAAATCAAAAACTGCATAATACTCGTATAACAGTAACAATAACAGTAGCTGCGGTAACAACAGCAACACAACAACAACAATAATAAATGAATGAAAGTGTTACACTTTCGGTTTTAATAAAATAAACAATCAAACAAGTCAAGACAAGCCAAAACAAAACAAACCAACCAAATCAAACAATAACAAAAAAGCATAACAACTCATCCATACACACACATATGTACATAGTTATCTACACTTTCGGCAAACAAGTAAGCACACACATACATATGTACATAGATATGTGCATATAACCCAGCTAGCATTTTGCATCATAATCGAATCTTTTAGGATCAGCTTCAAGAGCAAAATAACCGCTTATGATACAATTCTCTGATTCCTCTTTTGAACAAATGAATAAATAAATCATATGAGAATCCTTTTTCAATCGCTCTAGTGTTGAGTCAGTTTTAAATTCAAAACATTTAGAAAACATTATTTGAACATATGAATGAATCGTACATACATACATACATATGTATGTATGTATATGAATCCTTTTTCAATTGCACAACTGATGGCAGTTATTAAGTCCCAATTTCCACAATGCAAGTCTTATTGATCAGCTTGCTACTTTGTAGGCGAGATTGACGAGGGGAAAAGAAACGAGTACTCCGCTTGCTGTACTCGTCATATGCGTTTTGTTTTCTCATTCGTAATTTTCAGCAGGTCTATTTTGACAATTATCTTTCATATTTAATTTCGTTGTACAAAGTTAATTTCGAAGCGTGTGTGATTTTTTTGTGTGTGTTGTATGTGCGAAATGTAAAAACGCACATATACATTCATACAAATGGAATAACAGATAAATAATAAGACTTGACTCGTGAAAACGCCGAAGCTGATTCAAAGAAGAAAATGTGATAAGTTTATCAATAAGACTTGCATTGTGGAAATTGGGACTAATCATCAAAAGTGATCTGAAAAGACTCATTTAGGTGATTTTTACCAGGGTTTAAAAAACTGCAGTCGAAACCAAAAACTGTCGAACAAAAAACAAAAATTTGTGTTCAACTTTTCTCTTTTTGAGTTGGTTTGACTGCGACTGTTTACATTAAATGACTCAGAAGTAAAAGCAACCGTTTTTTTTTTTGGCGAATGACAAATGAAGAAGTAAAAGAAATGGCAATTTTTCTGCTTTGACTGCAGTTTTTTTTACGGATTTTTACAAAAGAATGGTCACACAAATGCTAGCTGGGAAAGAGTGCATTAATGAGCCATGCATGTGTGTGAGTATAAAAGAATAAGTTAGTGAGTGCATAAGTTAAATGATGAATGAATGCAGAGTAAAATTAATGCAATTAAGTAATTCAAAAAACAACTACATACCTAATACAACAACATAATGTTAAATTAAATCTGTTGTATTTTATTTCTTTGTCTGTGTGTGTTTATTTTTTTATTTTATTACATAATTATTTCTTTTTACACTGTGCATTAATAAAATTTATACAAAAAACGATTGTTTATAAACAAAAAAGAATACAAAAAAAAAAATAATTGAAAAATAATATTACGCATACGTTGTGTATGGCAAATTGTAAGAAAATTGTATTATTTTATTTATACACTTTGGGAAATTTAAAAAATGGTACTTTTTGCAATTTTATTTTATTTTAGTGGTGAATGAGGGTGTACTAAGTTTGTCATTATGTGTGAAACTTTTTTAATATTCTTCTCACACATTTCAACGAAAAAATTCACTAACAAAGTTCAAAGTGCGTCTGTTTATCCCCTATATGAAAGTAATTTTTACAGCACGCCAGAGATGCTTGAAGTTAGATATTTTTATTACGCAATCAGCCATCATATAGTTTTTGGGGAGTGAGAAAAAATAGGGGCGAGTTGTGCTTCTCTCCCTGACAAAATTACTAACAAGTAAGCTCCATTTTTTACTGGGTTGCTGCACAGAAAAAATTGATTTCAATTAAATTAGTGATATTAATTAAAAAATTAATTGAATTTGCACCAGTATTAAAAATAGCAATTAAACGTTTAATTCACTTGATAAAACTTTTAATTAACTTGATTAAACGTTTAATTAACTTGATTAAATTTTTAATTAAACATGATTTTATTTTTGATTAATGCTTTCATTGGTGAACAACTTTTTTTTAAATGAATTCAGGTATAAAGAAGAAATTCACTATGAAAATTATCTGTAATAAACCTTTGTTAAATTTTATAGTCGCTTATGAATACGGGGGTAAATATTCTTAAATTTGTTAATCTTGTTAATATTTAGGGGTACTTTTTTTTAGTAAACAGAAGCACAGAAAAGTTTCAATAATAGGTTTCAGTATTATCTGCAAATAAGATCTGTTTTTGCTTAAAATTCAAGGTACATACGACAATATGGCTTCTTAAATTTTTTAGGCAAATTTAGTTCATTGACCTACAATTCAAAAGTACTACTTATATTTGTTTTTGTTACCCGCTTATTTAGTTAAAAAAGTACTTTTTAATCCCGGCATTTTTTTAAAAGTAAGTGAATTTTAAAATGATATTTTACCTATTCTATTGCTGTTGTTATGGCTATGGCTATTGCTTTTATTTCAACTTGGCTCATAAAATTATTTCTATTTTAATTTTGCCTTGATATTAAACGAGGCTAAATCTGTTTACGTTTATTGTGTACATTTGAAATTCGTATTACGAACAAGTCTGTATGTATATCTCTTAGGAGCCAGCCAGCCAGTCAGCGAACAGAATTATTGAAAATGTAGTTCATGTTTATTGTATTGCGCACATGCGCACATACAACGAAAAAAAACAAGTACATGTGTTTGCAGCAAATTGCATATTTTCACTTTTCATTTCATTTATAGACCAGTAGGGGCATTCTGTTTAAATTATTGTATAATTTTTATTATTTAATTGTTTTTTTTTTTAATGTGGAAAACATAATAATTATTTGCAGTAACCCAGTAAACAAAGCAAAATGATGATTAGCAAAACGTGTGATCAATATGAAAAATATTATTGCAGCAAAAAAAAAAAATAATTTGTGTTGCATAACAACTTTTTTGAGGTGAAAACTAAACGAGAAAATATTTTTCTTTGAGTGGTCGATATTGAAAAATATGTGTATTATGGGTCTTTCTAAAGTTTTTAGTAGTTTTTACGTCTGTCTTTAAAAAACACGCTTACTTGATAAAGATTTGTTGTGGACCAAGTTCCATCAAACATTTCGTCTTTTAAAATTTCAAAATATCTGCTAATTCATTCAATATTATTCAAAATGTTTTGTACCATATTGGTGGAAGTTTGCAGTGGTTTACATAAGTAGCGAAAAACTTTCTTTGCCGTGTAGAAAACAAATCCGTTTTTATTGACTGCTTAGGTTTTTTCAAAAATAAGATTCCTGCAACACAGGTTAACATTAGAAATTTATGGGTAAAATTTTTCTCAATACTGATATTTTTTTAAATATCTACATACTATTTGACTTAAGCTAATTTCAGAAATATGACCCATATAAGTATAGTGACCAGGAAAACCAGACATATGCTCTAAAAGCGCATTTTATGCGCATTAAATATACAGCAAAAACTGGAAATTATGCACTGAAAAATGTTAAAAATATGCCCTGGCTCATTTGAAGACAAAATATTCAACAATTTAATAAAAACAATAATAAAGCCCATATTAGGTTAAAATTCATATACGAGATGTTTGTGCGGAATATTATCTAGATATAAAAGAAATGTTGGTTACGGTCGCTAAATTCTTAAAAAATTTTAACATTTAAAAAGAAGTTAAAACTATTTAAGAATGGGAGCTTTGGGCAAATGCGAAACGATTCGAAAATAATTTAATTTGCATTAAAATATTTTTGGGGCCAATTTAATTTAAATACCTTCATAATTAGATGGCTAACGGACCCAAAGAGTCTTATTTGGAAAGAAGTTTTTATGGGGAATATGTTAAATTATAGATCGATTTTCAACATATACATAGACTTCGTCCATATTTGATCGAATTATCTACAAAATTGGAACTTGTACTTTGCGCACAAGGTTAACATGGATATACAACCAGCCTGACGGACGGATGGACATCGTTAGATCACTTTAAAAAGTGATTTTGAGTCGATCGGTTTACTAAAAGATTGGTCTAGATTTCTATGTAATATATACAGCGCATAGCATTTATTCTTAACTAGCTGACCCGGTCCGCGTTGCTGGCCCTAAGCAAAAATAAGTGTTGTATTACCGGACGATTTAAATTGAGCTTTAAACGAAATTTACGGCCTTTAAATAAACATCCATAAATCAAAAAAAGTGGGCGCTAAAGTGGGCGGGGCAAAATTTTCCTTCCGCAAAAACCTAAGTTGGACCATGGCGATGATTTTAAAGAAAAAATCGTCCAAATCGGTCAAACCGTTCTCAAGTTATGCGCTTAATAGAAAAAGTGGGCGTTAAAGTAGGCGTGATACATTTTTCTTTTGATGAAAACGTAAAATGGATTAATACGAACATTTAAAAGAAAAATTAGTCAAATCGATGGAGCCGTTTTTTGATTTAAGGTAAATCGGAAAAAGTGGGCGGGGCAAAATTTTCTTTCCGTAAAAACCTAAGTTGGACCATGGCAATCATTTTAAAGAAAAAATCGTTTGAATCGGTCAAGCCGTTCTCAACTTATGCGCTTAATAGAAAAAGTGGGCGTAAAAGTAGGCGTGGTAAATTTTTCTTTCGATGAAAACTTAAAATGGATTAATACGAACATTTGAAAGAAAAATTTGTCAAATCGATGGAGCCGGTTTCTGATTTTAGGTAATTCGAAAAAAGTGGGCGTAAAACTGGGCGGGGCAAAATTTTCATTTCGTATAAATCTAAGTTGGACCATGGCGATCATTTTAAAGAAAAAATCGTCCAAATTATTTAGAAGTCATTGGTGGTGCAATATGAATATCAAAAATCAGACTTCACAGTGTCACCCGCCTGAATATTCTGAAGATTCCCTGAAAATGTCATCAAAATTAGACCAGCCGTTTTGGAGACCATACGTTACATACACACAAACATACATACATCCTATTTTATATATATAGATAGATAGATGACAACCAGCTTTGTCTTACAATTTTAGAGTAAAAATTTAATGAAGAGGACGAAATTGAGGTAACAGAATTTAGAAAAAAAAAATGTTTATTTGCTGCGAAAGCTCTTATAAGCATCTAAAAAAATTGAACTTGTATCAAAATATGCCTTAAAAAGGCAAAACATGCGCTTTAAAAACTTAAAAAATGCTCGTTTAACTAAATTATGCACAAAAATGCTGCAAACGGTAAAATATGCAAAATAGGCACTAACAAATCGATGCCAAAATGTGCCTTCATTGGTCGCACAAGGAAAAACATGCAATTGCGTATTTATGGTTTCCTTAGTTATGACGAATTATAAAAATATGATAACGAAATTTGTTAAATCTTTAAGTTATTGTTTACCCATTAAATATTTCTGTCAGATTTATACCAATAATAATATTTTAAAGAGTATCTGTAGCTGAAAATAATTTCAGGAGATCATTTGTAGGGAAAATCCTGTATCAAAAGGAAACTAACTTCAAGCTCTATAACATAAAAGATTGACGGAACAGAGACTCTTTCAAAACAAACAAAAAGAATTTCTCTCAAAATTCCGTACGTGTGAATTTACAACAAAAAAGTTTCTTAATAAAGGGTGGTCAAACCAAAACGCATTGTTTCGTTGGCTGTGTGGAATGTGGCTCCATCTTGTTGGAACCACATATTGTCCAGGTCCATATCCTCAACTGCAGGCCACAAGAAGTCAAGTCCATTATCAACTTACGATAACGAACACTATTCACGGTAACTGCTTGACCGATCTCATGTTCGAAGAAGTATGCAGAACGAACTGGGCAAGCTTGCGCAGACATTTCCTACAGACCCGCTTTGCCTGGAAAGAAAAACGGAACAGCTGTTCCGAAGCGTATACGTTTGCGTAAGATTAATGAGGCATTTCGTTTTTTTTTGACAGCTGAGCTAGATTTTTTCCTTCCTCTTTCCGTTCTAGTTAATCTTATATGCTCCCTATGGCCTCACATATGTAACCAAATAATTTTCATTTTATAAGTTGATTCAAGTCTTTAACTAAAAACTCGAGGCATTACAGACAACCTAAACGTTTGTAGCGTTCTATCTTACCGAATTAGTTAAACATTATACAATGTTGTTAAGGGCTTCTTAGCCCTAAAAAGGGTGGTTTCCAAATGATTTAAGTGTAAATTGCTATTTCACACTAAATCAAATAAAAAGCCTTATTATTTTTAAGATAAATGGCGTCAAAAATATGAATTGTAAATGAATTGCAAAAAAGTGTATATTTGGAAATGAAAACAATATACATACATACCAAATAAGTGAAAGTTTTATTCCGCATTCTTCTTTGTTTCACTGAAAAAAAAAAAATTTAATACTTTTTGCCACGGTTCAGTTAAAATCAAATAAAATACAAGAAAAATATATTAAAAAAAAAAGTCAAAATCAACTAAAACCTGAGTGGAAGCAATGATAAAAACAAATGACCAAAAATTTTTTCTATTAAAAAAAAATCCTACAAAAAATACCCGAAATAATGATGAGTTTAAAAAACTTTTTTTTTTTTTTTTTGGAAAAAAATTTCAATCTAAATGTTAAGGTAGTCCCCCAAATATCATTAAAATGATCATGATCATGATGGAAGTCATAATCATTAAAAAGAAATAATGATTTACGGTTCTAGTCAATGAAAGTGAAAACAACCAACCACATTTTAAATAAAACGTGGCTTTAACAGTTACAAAAGAAATTAAAAAAAAAACTCATAAAAATCAAATGAAACCGGTTAAACAAAACTTTAATAAAATTATGTAAATTATATTAAATTATTAAATAAAAAAGAAGAAAACAAGAAAATCTTGAGAAAACTTAATTATATTTTACCAAGTTTCGTACTACCAAAAAGAAAAAACAAAAAAATCTTAAAGATTTACAATAAAATTTTGAGATTCTTTGATATCTGCGTTGTGTATCTTTTGCTTCTTTTTAAGATTAAAATTTTTTGTGTTTTTTTTTTTGTTTTTTTTATTTTGACCTAATTTTAACAAGTCTGAGTCAGTTTCGTATTTTTCGTAGGCTTTACTTTCTTCAAAAGGTATTTTTATTGAATTATTTTTAAATTTATTTTCTTTATATTGTTTTTTATACTTTTTTTGTGTCCATCTTTAACTCTTATGGGATTCTTCAAATGCTAAAAATAAATTTTGTGTGTCATTTAAAAATAAAAACTGTTACAGTAAACAGTGGGATTAAAGGCAAAACAAATGGCAAGAAAAGAAATTTGGAACTAAATTTTAAAGTAAAAAATTTCTTTAAGACTCAAGACTTTTATTTATCTTTTCAAGCAAAGACTTTAGAAAGACTTTCTACCTAAAGAATTCAAGGACATCTGTCGATCAACCTAAATAGGTATATATCCAAATTACCAGGGAGTTTCTCCCTCCCCCAATTTTTCCTATTTAAATTCTATTGTAAAAATGGGATAAGAAAAAAAATTCGGGAAGTTTTTATTCAAAATTGGGTAGACCAACCCGAACTTCTAACTAAGTTAACAATGCACACAACAATTTTGAAAGTGGTGGATCCCATTTCGGCCAGTCGCCTTCTCGCCAATGCAGGACAGTTTCAGAGGAGGTGTTTCGTGTTTTACCCCTCGTTTTCGTTATGGCAGCTGCAGCAGCAACTATACTAGACACTATAGTTGCTGCTGCAATGTCATGTAATAACAGATACCAAAAGTGAAACGTCTCTTTAAGATTTCTTGCGATTGCGGCTGAACAGAGATTTTATATTGTACCACGGGAGTCAGTAGCCCACTTAGGCACTGCACTGACCTGACTATTGGTTGAGGCCTCCGTTAGTTTGCTTCTTGCGGGAAATGCAAAAAATGCAAATCTTCAGGCAGATTGTCTTTGCGGAAATTTCGTTTTTCCGTTGAGAAAATACTTACGAGGATCATGGTGGTTGTGGCCTACTACCCAAAGTTGCAGAAAGGGATATCCTGAAAATCCCCCTAAAGGGCCGATTTTTCACCACTTGTGGGAGAGTTCGGCCTGAGGGAAGACTATTCCTAGGTGTTGTTGCTACTCATCAGTTGCCGCTAGCAATTGTCCAAAGGCACCGGAGGTCAGATAGCTCCAGCTCCTAAATAAGGCGGGAGTGTATCTACCCGGACTATGTACTCAAAATGGTTCATGGGTGTGTTTGTTGCTCGCACAGTCGGGGAGGCTGTTAAACGCATTGCTTGTCACCCAGTGATTAAGATCTAACATGGCGTAAGCTTAAGGGCAGGTATCTATGTTAATTTTTTCCCCATCTGTCAATCTGAGTCGTCGATTGTAGGACATAAAGCGCCTGTCATCCGTCCAGGGCGGCAATTTCCTGCTAATACTACAATCAGAGTATTGATTGTTAATTGCCGAAGTTTGAGCTTGCTGGAGATTAAAGGTACACAACGCCTTCTAAATCCAGCATGTTGTATAGCTAGGTTACCCGCCCCAATGTTCTTCAGTATATATCTGTGCCCTGGGACCCATATGATTATTATTAGAGATGACCAGTAGTCTAGAGATGTTCTCGTTCTGTGAGGGGGTGTGGCTAACCCAAGACAATAACGACGGTACGACTATCAGGGTGAATATCCACAGTAGTCGCTAATACAGTCGATATCTGAGCCACATCTTCGCTTCCTTGATGGCAAGTATTTCAACCAGGTAAACGCTACAGTTATCTGTTAATCTCAGTGATAAATTGAGATCCATATCCTTGGAGTATGCTAGTGAGTCCGATAAAATTTTACAATTGATCTCAAGAATTTTATTCTTTACCCTAAGTATCCATATGCAAGTAATTACTTGCAAGTAGTGTATACGTATTATCAACGAAAAATCGAGGAAACAGCCGTTTGGCTGAAAGTACAAAAATTGTGTGAATGCTAGTGAAAAAGTGTGAGTGTATTGAGTTATTCGAACTTGCACTTGCATGTGGAAACGGGGGGTTAATAGAAACTAAATTATTTTACGGCCGCACACAGAAAAAAATAAAAATATGTTTCAATTAAAAAAATTTGTGATACATATTAATTAAAAACCAAATTTAATTTTTATTAAATTATTTTTATGAAGAAAGGAATTTTACAACATGAAAATTAATTAAAATTGTTATTGATATTGTCCGTGGCCGGGGCTCGAACCCTGGCCGGCCGGTTACCATGACGTCAATAGTCAAACATCAATCCTTAAACCAAATTGTATTTTAACCTTTGGTAGATTGAAATTTGCTTTCCTAAATGATTATCCATTTTAATTGATTTTACATGTTCTTTCCTTACTTCTGTTTTTTCGTATTTTTGTCAAGAATTCTTCTTGATGTCCGAAGTACATTTTTGGTTTTTTTCATTTTTTGTCTTTCTTTTTCCTGTTGACCTTTTTCAGCACAACTTGAAGGATAAATGTACACATAGAGCTCGTGCCTTATCTTTAACAATAATCAGTATTGTGGTTATTTTGTTGTCCTTCAATTTGTGCTGTAAAAGGTTAACAGGAAAAAGCAGGACAAAAAATGAAAAAAAAAACAAAAATATGCTTTGGACTTCAAGAAGAATTCACAAATTAATAGTATCAATTAAACGTTTATTTCACTTGATTAAACTCTTTATGCACTTGATTAAATTTTTAATTAAAACTGATTTTATTTTTGATTAATGCTTTAATTGGTGAAAAATTTTTGAGAATTATTCTGTGTACCATGTGCTTTTCTATTTCTTTGACTTGAATGTTAAAATTTCACTCATCTTAAGAAAAAAATGTTGAATCTTTTAAATTCTCTTGATGTCCAAAACATCTATTCAAATATGTACTCACATTTCACATATCTGCTACCATTTATTAAGCTTTCTATCCCACTATGCCTATTCTGACCTAACACAGTAATTAATTTAAAAGCTAGGTTAAGTTTACTTCTTTAGGACTGTTTTTATTGAGCTCTAAAAAGATTATGGGCATTTTTCTCTTGAAAGCCTAATTTTTTGAAATTTTATATTGAATATTTTTATTTAAAAAAAAAAAAAAAACTTAAAATTCAGTGAAAGTGCATTTAAAAGTAAAAGTATAACAGAGTTTTTTTAGTTTTAAATGTGCGTGCATGTGTGTGTTTCAAGCCATTTTTGGAATTATAAAACTTTATTTTATTTAAAATACTAAACTCATTCTGTCCATGTGTGTACCCAACACATATTAAACTGCTACATTTAAATGTCTTTTAAATGATTAAAACAAAGATTTGCGTGTTGTTTTTTTTAGTGTATTTAAATTTTGCTTTTAACCTTTTTTTTATTATTGAAACTCTAAAAAAATCCCTTGTGCTTTATTCAAAAAAAAAAAAAAAAATTGCGCTTTTTTGTTGCCATTTTCTTAAATCATTTCTTTTTATGTTTTTCGTTACCTTTTTCTTTGTTTTCTGTTACTTCTGCTTATTTAATAAATAACGGTTTTAACTTTTTGCCAAAAATTAAAATCAAATTCATTAAAAAAAATCCACAAATTAATTTCATTATTTTTATTTGCATTTTTTCTTTTCGTTACTTATCTTTCTTTTTTCAAATTCTTTTTTTTTTTGTTTTCCAGGCAGGAAATCTCCATTTTTGGGGTTCATTTGCAAAACAAACGGTAAATCTTTGTATTCTTTTTTTTCAAATTTGTGTTTGTTTTTACACACTTTTCTTTTTGTTTTTGTTAATGATTTGCTTTGCTTGTTTTTAGACTATAAGATTTAATGTCTGCATAAATTAAAAAAAAATTAGTTAATGAAATTTACATTATTAAGTGCTTTGTGCCTTTGAGGCTTCCAAAAGTTGCTTCTGGTGGCCATTTATCAATGTTTTGAAGTTTTTTAAAACAGTCAATTAAACTTCGGACTTAAAATTGCATTCGGAAGCTAAAGATTTGCCAAAGGTTTTAAGCAAATAAAAATATTTAATAAAATATGCTATTTTAGCTAGAAAAGTACCCCTAGAGGGAAGCGAACTGTGATAGGTCTTTGGTGGTAGAGACCGGTTCTAGTTTTAACACTTTCTATGAATTAGACCTATCACTTTAACATGGGGTTGTCATTGGAGGGAGTCAATTGACACCATTTGACCCGTCACAAATCTATTCTCAATGGACATGTTTAGTGACAGTTATTAAAATGTAGTATTATTTCAATACGATGTAGTATTATTTCAATAAAACAAGTCCAAGAATTAAATTCAAGATCCAAATTTTAGAAAGTCCCAAAAATATGTATCAATTACTGTACTATAATTCATTACCTTTTGTACCTTTTTGTTGTTCATAAACCAGTTACATGATTGGTTCTCCTTTCACTGGTAATGAGTTCTTTCTTTTTGTACCTGTTGTATTTTCACAACTCCCAGGACCAGTCTGTGGGACCAATTGACACAAATTTCCCGCAGGGACGTTTTAGATTCATTTAAAAAGCAAGTAAGGAAGTATAGTCGGTCAAGCCCAACCATATGATCCCCTACAGACAAGTGATGATCCCCTCAAAACAAGTGTTCGTTAAATGTGAACCATATTTGGGACCAATAGAACAAAACGGGTCTGCTAGAACAAAATGATGTACATATGTATGTGATGAGGTTAAGATTTCTGCAAAAGTTCTTTATGCCAATTTTTATTTAGATATCTCCATCTATTTGAGACTTTTTAGTTTTTGAATGATTTTAGGAAGGGCGTTTAATGGTGAACGTAAAAAATTCTGCAAAATTTTTTACCAATAAAATCAATTTTAATTAAATATTTTTTCAAGTGAATTGAAGGTTTATCAAGTAAATTAAACGTTTAATTGATTCTATTAATTAGTTTACTGGTGCAAATTTTTTTTCCTGCGTATTTTTATTAAAATAGCAACATTTATATTGAAGTTATGGCATTTAAAGCTATTTTCGTAGTAGTGTTATTATAATATCCCAGTTTGGACCAAATTTAATCTAAATACCAACTTAATAAGAAGGCTTATTGGCACATGAGCAATTATGGATCGATTCTGAGTATTTCGAATAGGCTTCGTTGTTATGTTAATTCGTACGTATTCATCGAACGTATGTACAAAACATTATTAAATAACCTTTATAATTGCGATCTGTACTTTGCGCAAAAGGTTACATGGACAGACAAGCAGTCAGAAAGCCGACCGAACGGACTGACGGATATCCTTCGGTCGACTCAAGAATTTATTCTGAGTCGATCGAACCAATATTTTTAGTGTTCACATATCAGTACAAACGCATTTTTCCCTCTCCACTATTATTGTATGGGTTTACAAACCTTTTTATGCTGTTTAAAAGTATGATTAGAATACTTTAAGCAACCCTATAATCCTATATATAAAAATATGAAAAACACTAGTTTTAATGTTTCATTCTGTTAAAAAAATATTGATCATAGAAACAATAAAGTATATATATCCGAGAGCGCTCCCAAAATTAGCCGACATAACAAAAAAAAAAACACACAACAACTTTTTAAAGATATTTCTTTGTGTCTTAACATAGTCTACTTTTAGCTCGATAGACTTTTTCTAGCGATATTAAATGGCTTCTAGCTCTTTAAAATAGTCATCAATACTGGGGTCTTATTACCGCATTCGATATCGAGTAAAATTGATCGAAATTTTTTATTTTGGTATTATGACTCTCGATATCGAATGAAATGTGTCGTAATTTGAGATGATAGCATTCGATATCGAGTAACCAAAGCCATTACAACTCTCTAGTTTTCATTCGATACGTCAGTGTCTATCAAATGCAGAAAAATACGATGGTTTACTCGATACGATAGCTTACTCGATATCGAATGCGGTAATTAGGCCCCAGAATCCACCTCGTCATTTTTGTTAAATCTTTTACAACCGAACCATTTTTTTTTTTTTTTTTTTCAAAAATCTAAATGCTATTCTGTCCTCCTAAGAAAGAATGTCATATTTCCATTTTGGTAGTTTTGAGCAGGGTACGAAAAAGTTTTTACTCGCGAGCACAATTCGAGTTAATTCTCTCGTTTTAAAATTTGTGATCGCGAGTTTTATATTTACTCGAATTATGTTCGCGAGAAGAATTTTTTCCTACCCTGCTCAAAACTATTCAAATGGAGATGTGACTTTCTTAATAAGGAGGGCAGGATAGCGGATATTAGATTTTAACATTTCTTTAATCGATATCTTGGTTTAGCCAAAATTTCCTTGTATTCAAAGAAACTTTTTTTTATGATCGAAGTACAGCTTTGATTGTGGATCTTTCTGAAACCGAAAATTGGCTTTAGTAGCTTTAATTTCTATAGCATCAATTGTTATTCTTTCTAATACCAAAATTATTCTTCAACCGCAAGTATTTTTGTGGTCACAATCTTGGGTCTTCACTTTGATTGCAGGTCTATAGCCCAAATTTGGCTTTAAACATTTGTCAATTTATAGTCAAACCATATAGAATTATTGGTATTAGAGCCATCTTCTTGTCGCCTCTAAACGAGTATAACGATCTTCGTTTATTCGGGTGATTGGACTGTTGGGTCACTGTCTTAAGTACAAGTCGCAATTTCGGATGTATGTAATTTAGTAACAGCTGTTACAAACGCTTGTTTTCATAACAACCGTAATCACGTTACCATATTTAATGAAATCGATCTATAATTGACAATAGCTCCCACACAAGTACGACTCCTAATTATTACTTTCTGCAATCACATGATTTCACGTTAATGATTGCTAATTTTTTTATTGCATTTATAATCGGAAAATTGATTTTATGATTTCAATTTTAATCATGAAATTAATACGATAATAAAAAGGATTAAATCATGTTTTTTAAATAAATTCATACTTTAATTGTTTGCAATCATATACGATTGTAATCGATTTGATTTATTTATGATCGATTATTCTATTTCCTAGACTACTGTCGGAACTCTTGGAGTCCGCACTGGACGTCCTATTGAAGTGTTTCCAGTACTGTGAACTGGATATTTATCCCTCCAAAAGGGAACTGATTCTTTTTGCAATACACCGAGAATAAATGGGGTCTCACTGAGCCTGTCCGATAATGCCAAATGCCTTGGACTAATATTCCAGCTCAGTTAGAAGATGGACACCATTTTCAGGACTACTAAAACGGCAATTGCCCTATTCTGCTGGAAAAGGGCCGTTGACCTAAATTGGTGTATCAATCCTAGGAATGTACAGTGATTGTACGAATGTGTCATTAAACCCATTCTATTTTACGACGCAGCTGTTTGGTGGTCGTCTCTCAACCACCAAACCGGGTTTTAGCGTATAATGGATACAATAACAGTTACAGGTACCATTAGAACTTCCCCTGCTATGACACTGCTTAGGATCTTGAACTGGTAACCACAAGACACTTTGGCGAAAAGGTTGGCTGTAAACTCAGCGGTAAGGCTAAGGGCCACAAGAGCATGGAGAGATCATAACATTGGACATGCAACAATCCTCTATGATATGAATTGGCAAAGGGACGTTGATTATGACACACACAAACCAATCTTTGATCCTTGCTTCACCGTAAGCATCTTAAAGAGTATGGCTCATTATGATGACCTACAAATTCACGCGGGTACAATATGAACATTCACCGATGGGTCCAAAACACTGCATGGTTTCTGTTTTGCCATTTACTCCGAGCAGTTAAACTGGAGCATTCCTCTTTGGCTGCTGGATCACTGCGGTGTCATTCAGGCCGTGATAATGGCTATATACACAGCCGTGGAGCACATTCGTTATGGTGAGATATCTTGCAGGGATATTCACATTATTTACGGTAGTAAAACAGTCATAAAATCCCTGGAGAGTGTGTTTATCACATCGAAAATTGTCCGAGAATGCTGGATAATTCAGGAGGAAATAGCAGGACATTCAGTGGTTACCCTAAACTGGATCCCAGGGGGGACACAGGGGCATACATGGAAACTGTTGCCACTCGTTGCCACGTGCAGGAACCACCTTGGGTCGCAGCGGTTAGACCCTTGATAGAGTTGTTTCGCTCCCAAGGAGTAAGCAACTTTTTGCAAAGATGAAAAGAGAACACGGCGCGCATTACGGCTGTCCAGACTTAACCTCAGAAACCAAATTGCGGATATAATTGGCCACTGGCGTATTGGAAACACGCCCAAAGGTTGTTACTCCTTTACAAAGACCTATGTAGGAAGAGCCAAGGGAACAGCTTCTAGGGTCACTGCCCTGAACTCGGAGTCCTACGACTCAAAGAATCTTTAGGGACAAGACCAGTCTCTCTGGCATTGTTCGAACAGGATCCATTCCTTCATTGAATCAATTAAAATTTTATTGTAATCGATATAATTGCATTCAGTGTTTCCTAAAAAGAATAATTATAAAATTATTGCAATTGTAGCAAGCTTTAATATTGGAATCTAAAATCATTTTTAAAGCATTTTGATTTCATTGCCAATTTAATGCAGCTTCTACAGCTCTGAAGAGCTGTTAAAAGATCTCAGATCATGGGCAAATATTTGGCGGTAAAGCCAGAGCTAAAAAATCTCATATAGATTTTGATATTTAGATATTTTACATTGAAATCTAAAATCATTTTGAAATCAGTTTGGTTGAAATCATTTGGATTTCAATGGCAATTGATTGCAGTTTCTACAGCTCTGAAGAACTGGTATTAAGATTGAAATTTTTAAAAATTACTTTTATAAAAGATCATGAAGAAATATTTGGCGTCATATCAAGAGCTAACAAATCTCATATAGATTTTGGTATTTAGATAAAATTAAGCTGAATAACTCTTTTATATAAAAGTCTAAAAGTCATAAGAAGATTATGGGCTAGCAGGGTCCATAAGTGTCCATTGGTTTCAAATGGGGACTAGTCACAGTGGTGTTGATGTTGTTATAGAGCTTAGAAATTATTATTTAAGATTATTGTTCCGTTGTTTGCATGATTATTTTAGGTCAAATTAAGTTTTACATTTTTATATTTTTTCTCTCCAAAAATCATATTTCTGTTTTACCAAACGACTAAAGTGTGGTATTTTATGTTAAAAACTCTGATAAAATAAAACCTAAGTATCAAATTAACCAAACTTTAACTTCTTCAGTCGAGAAACTTCAATACTCTCAAATTACACCGCACATTTGTGTGTTAATTATACAAAGAAAAATCTACTTAAAATTTCTTTAAGTACCTTTGATTTTTGTTCAAAACTTTAAACACGAATTATTTTACTAAATATTCCTATCATCTCTACTTTAATTGTACAACAAAACGTGTTGTTTGGAATTAATTTATACAATACATTTAATGTTAGAACAAGAAAGACATTTTAAATAAAAGAAATAATTAAAAAAAAAACGCCAAAAACAAAAGTGTTAAAAAGCCAGTCAAAAGTCAATAAAAAGCGTAACAATTGCCTTAAAATAAACGTAGACAAAACAAGTCCTCATTTCTAATCGAAAACGAAGCAAAAAGTGTTACTTCACCTCAAACACGTTCCACAGAAAAACGAAGCAAAAAATATTGAATCAGTACAACGACGGCTATTACTCAATTGTTATTAAAGCGACAGCGACACAGCAGCATCAAAATTCTGCCCAAATGCTGGCTTAAAAGAAAGAAAAGCATAAAACGAAATTTCATGTAAAGAAATTTTACCTGACTCTGGTAGCTTAAACATAAAGACGAAGACAAAACAGACAGCAACAACATTTAAATTTATGTCATAAAATAAAACGCTAAATTTCGCAATAGTTTGTAACTAAAGAAAGCACTTCATAGATACACATGCATACATACATACATATTTGCACTCAATACATACAAAGATACTCTTTGTAGCCACAACTTAAGTTTATTTGGTATTTAAAGATTTTAGCTTGGCCTTAAAACATATTAAATACCCTACTCTTAGTAAAATTCAATTTGGCAAGCCCCTTCTAAGCTCTATTTAAATATTAAAAACTTTGATTTTCTTTTAAAACAACTAAAATTACTTAATACGAAAAAATTTTAGAGAAAATTAGGGCATTCGATACCGAACGAAATTACAACAGAATTTATTATTAATTCATGTAAACGGTAGTATCGATACTAAACCAAGTACAACACCAAAAACAGAACATTGTGTTTTATTTGTTGCTTTCGTTGGTCGATACGTCAAAAAACACAAGGGAGTTTTGACATTTCTCTTTCTAAGTACGAACAAAAGAAGCACAGCTGTGCTTTCAACGCCACCTGTTAAATGAATTCGCCTTGTTTGAAACGATATCGAATGTCGTAATTTTCTCTCTGAACTTTGTTCTTATCTTTTTAGATTTTAAGCCATTGATTGAATATATGTATGTAAGTTATTAATAATTAACGATACATAAGCTTACCAAAATCCATCCAACTTTGTTTAATTTGCAACCTCCCTACTTAATCCATTGCACCGTTTGTAGGGCATCAAAATTTCACATAATTTATCCCTGCGAACCGAAATTTTTTTTTTTTTTTTGTTAAATCTCAAGAAAATTCACAAAAACAAAGAGTTGCTAAAACATATAAAACAAAAACAAAAACAACAACAACAATAAGAAAATTCCCCCCAGTAAAGAGGAAGACAAAAGTCACAACAACATTTTTTTGCTTGAAAGTGAGAGTGAATAAGAAAGCGGAAACTTTCAAAAAGATCTCATCAAGATACTAAAATTACATGAAAGCAGCCATGACTTAAGCTATTTTTCTTATTTACTTTTTCTTGACGTTGTTGTTTTTGTTGTTGACTCTGACTAACTGCCTGACTGGCTGGTTGACTGCATGTTGGAGCTCAGGTTATCATTGTCGTCATCATCATCATCATCATCATCATTAGCATGGTATGAGAAAAGACACAGATCTAAAGCCAAACTCAAACGAAAAAACTGGTTAAATGTTTTGGTGGTTAACAGACATGGAAAAGTATTAAATAATTCATAGTACTACTATTTAAAAAATTTCAAAGATATTTCTCATCTTTGCTACATCTTTTTATAGTAAAAAGCAATAAATATTTAAAGAAATTATTTTAAATCGTAAGTCAAAATTTAATTAAAATAATCAATTTTTATTTTTTAAATGAAGTTTTGTTTCATTTGCGGGTCTTTTAAACGGTGTTTTCTTAGCCGAATAGTTCTTACGAAAGTGCTAAGTGTCAAACTAACTGTCATACAGCGCTCACTTTTTGACATTTATGATTAGTATACTCTGGCAAAACATCATGGATAGTTTTACGCTTATACAATGCTGCCAAATTATCCAAATTTGATTTTAAAATGAGTCATCGATATTTTATCGCAAAGCTGTGTTCAGCAATGAATAATAAAGAAAATTGCCGCATGTAAAGTGACACCAGTCCACAGAATACCCCAAAGACTCCATTACATCCAGAAAAATGACCCGTTTGGTACGGTTTGTACGCTGTTGGCAATTTCGGACTCTCTTTCTTTGAAAAAAGAAGCCGGAGCTCGTGTTACGGTCAATAAAGATCGTTACCGCACCATAATCAATGATTTTTTCGTTTGAAAATATGGATGACTTTGGTCCGAGAAAAAAGTGGTTTCAACAGGATGGCGCTACGTGCCGTACGACGACGGTCGACTTCTTGGAATCAAAATTTGGCGAAAAGTTGTTTTTGATAAATGGACCTCTTACAACTATACCAAAATAAGAGCGGAAGCGTTTTCTGGCTGTCAAAAGTTCTCATGCCCATACAATTTGTGTATAGCATACCGAAATAGCGCGGCGTTAACGCTATGCAATTGGCAAATCTGATTTTGACAGCGCGTTTAATTGTGAAATTGGACGCTGTTTTTAATAAATAATGGCAATTTAGCTATTTTAAGGAGAATCTTTCCGTTTTATCTCCATTTTAATTTCAATTATGCAGGTTTTGTTAAACAAGAATGTAAACACTACTGTTTGTGACTCAAAGTTAACGCTTTGATTAAGGTATGGCATTTAAGCGTAAAAACCTTCCGCTTTTATTTAGGTATGGCTGTTAACGGGTTCCAACGTCGTGCGATTTGATAACTGTCCTTTATTAGCTGTGGGGCTAAGTAAAGTCACTGGTTACAAGCAACAATTAACGCCTAGTGCTCAACATTGTAGTTTTCGTGATATACAGAGAGTCCAGAATTGGATGTCTAAAAATTTCTTTACCAAGAACAGACGTGGTGCACATATGCCCGAAATTCAATTGTTAATAACACACATAAGAAAGCACATTTTTTTATATGGTCACCTTAAATAAAAACTTTTTTTAACGCAAAATTTTTAAACATATTTTGACGACTTTAAACATATTCATAATCGCCCGATTAATTAACCGAGGTTTTGGTTTAATCGGTTACTAATCGGTTAATTTTGTTTTTGATCGGTTAACCGATTAAAAATGTTTTTTTTGTAAATTAAGTAATTTCAATATATAAAAACGCATTAATTGTTTACTATTTGGAGTTTATTAGTAAAAAACCAATAACATACCAAATTCTTGAACTAAAACGAGCAAAAAAAAAACAATTCATAAATATTCATTTCATAGGGTGGTGCTATCAAGTCATATCGCCATATTATCCCAAATAATATTTTACAATTGTTTAAAATAAATATTGTTGTATTTCAAACAAAATAATGCTGTGTTCATTGATTCTTCATAACTGCCCACAACAGTTATATCGTCGGCTTAATATCCTTTCAGCACATTTAACAGCAGAGACGAAAAACTTCTTAATTTTCCTATTTGCAGCTTGATAGAAAATTTAAAATACAGTTAGTTTAACACCCTTCAAGACCACATGCTGGTCGACGAGGTGTACCTTTCTCTGCCACACGGCATCAAAATCACAATTTACATAAAAAGTGGATTAAGCCGGTTTGCATATTAAGCCGACGATATATATTTCTTGTAATTTTTTAAAAACATAAGACTTTATGACTATCTTGTATATCCTGAGTATAATAAACAGAGATAATTTCAGTAGTTATAGGATTTCTTTTAAAATAGTTTTGTAAAAAAAAAAATTTTTTTTGCCAAAACTTGACTTTGAAAAAATTCTTCCACTTATCGTAGATGATTATATAATTTCTCAGTCCTTTTCCAGGATTTCTCTAAACATATGAAATACTCCATTATGCCTTTAGAGTTTTTTTTTTAAATTTTTAACATTTCGTATTGTTTCGGTTAATTCTGTTAAAAGACTGATATGAGAAGATATAAGAAGAAACAAATACATAACTAACACGTACATAAAATAGAAAAAAAGTGTTGGTAATCAAAAATTTAACCCATTTTTCGCCACATTCCTGTTGATCGATGATAAAGATAAAAAACATTGTAATTTAAGTCACCAGTCGGCGGAAAATGTGTTAAAATGAAGATCACTGAACACCTTATTTGTTTTTATGAAAAAATATTTTCTAAAATCACAAAAAAATGTGTTATAATACTACAAAATATTGAAAATTTTATCACATCGGTTAATCGGTTAATCGACTGAAATTAATCGGTTTAATCGTTAATCGAAAAAATCCAATTTGAAATTAACCGATCAGTTAATCGGGTAGTAATTAATCGGTTGACCGATTGACGATTAACCGATTAAATACCCTAATAGATAGATTATAGTATTTGCAGTTTAATATTTTAATATGATACGAACGAAAGATTTTTAACTAATTTTAACTAATTCGGTGTCGCTGAATCCAGTGGTGCAATCCGTTTTTTTAGGTTAGCTTTGGTTTTCGAGATATACCGTTATTTCGAAAATTAAGGATGTTGCACAACATATGTTTGCGCAACTCAAAAATGCTTTAGCTTATAGAAAAACTAAAAAAAACCGAAATTCCGCAATAAAATTTACTTTAAGAAAGTTGAAACTTTTTTCTTTATGTTGGCTTTTTAATAAACTAAAGCGTTTTTGAGTTACGCGAACATATGTTGTGCAACCTCCTTAATTTTCGAAATAACGGTACATCTCGAAAACCAAAGCCAACATAAAGAAAAAAGTTTTAACTTTCTTAAAGTAAATTTTATTGCGGAATTTCGGTTTTTTTAGTTTTTCTATAAGCTAAAGCGTTTTTGAGTTGCGCGAACATATGTTAATCTATCTATACAATATATAATTTCTTAGTATGTCAGGATGTTTGCATGTATGTCCTATTCTTTCCGCAACTTTCTGATGCCATCTGATGACATAGGAAGCTGAAATTTGGCACACTTGAAGTACTTTCTCTGCGAAAGATCGTAGCGAAGTCATATTTTCGGCTTTTCAACTAGTATAACTATAAAGATCTGATAGAAAAGATGTTTTTTTTTTATCAAATGGGGAACTTTGGGCCCCACCTGGCACGGCTAGGCACCGTCAGATTGACCTGAAAAATTAGATCATGATTTCTTACACCAAACCTCATATTTTAAGCAGCGCAAACAATTAAATTAAAAAAAAAAAAAAATTGCGACCAGTCTACTGGTTAACGATGATCCTTTATCAGGTATCATAATGTCACAATTCCCGACAATTTTTGTCTCCGGTATTTGGTCGAACATGTCTGATGGATGTTTGTATCCAATACACACTGATGGCATGCCCTAAGGTCACCTACTATATTCAATTCGCCGAGTGATAAAAGCCGTTCGGCCGCGAGTGCCGCCTCAAACTTCACGTGCGTTTCGTTTGGGGGTATATCCAGTAGTGTTTTTAGAGCCTTGGTTTTAAGATTAGTTCTCTTTGTGGTCATGTGACTATTTTTAAGTAAAATTTATAGCTTTTCTTTAAACTATCAGATTGAAAATTCTAAAAATAGCCCTATTAAAGATAAACGTGCAATGGCATCTGTAGGGTATTCAAATCAATTAGCTTCTGCAACTATTTCCTTTTTTTACAAGTTTTTTTTTCTTATCTGAACAACTACTGAACACACAAACGTTCCTTGCTATACAAATGATGGGAAGATAACAAGCGGCTGCAGTAACTAGAAGATACACAAGCAAATTATTTATGTAAAAGCTTTTTTCTCCTCTTAATTTTGTTTATGCAAAATTTTGTAAAACTCTAATTTTGTTTGAATTAATAAGAAAAGTTAATTTTTCTTTTTTCCTCTACTGTTTAGAGGGGCCAACGTGAATAAGATAGTAGAACTACATAATATTATTTTTTTCTGGTTTTTTTGTTTTTAGTGCAAGTCAAAAACTTAGACCGAGAGCAGTCAAAAGCCATGGCCAAAGAAATAACCAGACTTACAATCACATAAAACACTTAAAATTTCACTTTCGCTTTTAAAATTTGTCTCTCTTTATTTGTTTTAATTTTTCTATACAAGTTTCTTTTTTTTATTATTAAAAAAAACAATCTTTAGACGATGACTTAACTTTTGGTTTTCCTTAAGAGTTTGTTGGTAAAATACTTCAAAATTGTCTGCTATTTTTAGTTTTGCTCTTTCAAAACACTCAAAAACAACCAAAATTTAATGATACTCATACGAGAGCGTATGAGAGATTTTATTTTGGGGTGTACGTGTGTTGGTTCGTTTGTTTGTTTATTTACATTAAATGGGTTTTGCATTTGCATGAGTTTAAAATGCTTTCTTTCTTTATTTACCTTCCTTTAGTTTACAAAAACAAAAAAAAAACTGGTTTTCTTAGGTTTTATTTGTTATTGTATTTTGGTTGGTGTAATAATGTTGTTGTTTTTGTAAAACACGGAAATAATGTGCAAAAATTTTATGACTTTTGGACTTTTTTGTGACTTTTCTATGACTTTGTGTGTACTTTTTTTTGTCGTGTAGTGAGTATTTTGTTAGATATTTGGAAGAAGGGTTAGAAAGGGGGAAGGGTTAAAATGAAGGATTGTTTGTACATATGTATGTATGTATGTATGTATGTAAGTGGTATGACTTACATACATACATACATTTGTTTACAGCTATTACAATATTAAAGAGCTAAACTCATATCAATTAACACGATTGTGATGAGAAAAACATTTGCCCTTAAAAGGAAACGAAATGTCGTACAGGCAAATCCCTGTTAAACGAACGATATAATGTCAGGTTAGGTATACCGCGAATTTTTTTTTTTAAGTTTTCTGCATAGAAACCACTGCTATAAATTCTTTTTTGCATATCCATGAGGTCGGTTAAGCAGTTACCGTGAATGGTGTTCGCTATCGCGAGATGATAACGGACCTCTTATGGCCTAAAATTGAGGATATGGACCTGGATTAAATTAGGCATTTACAACACAGCCACCGAAACAATGGCTCTTTTGCATGACTTTTAATGCAACTCCATTCATTGGCGAATGTCTTCTGCTTTGGCCGATAAAGTAACTGTAAAGCTTCTTTTACATACTGGGATACTGAAAAATTTTCATAATTCGCAGATTTTGATGATTTGGGTATTCGGTATTTCACTGAAATTTCATGCATAAATAAATCAATTGTGGGTCTTTGTTGATAGAAAAATTTACTTTAACTGTTGATTTATGTATATGAGGCGCCGCAAAAGAAAACGTACTTTTTTGCTCCTTTAAATTTTTAGAAAATTGAGGTTTATTTATTTGTCCTCCGTAAAAAATTACGGGAACCTGAATATGGAAACAATTTTTTACTTATCAATAGATGCATCAAACTGTCATAAATCACCACATTAAAGATGTTTACGCAAATTATAAAGGGTGGTCCAACCAAAACGCACGATGTTAATTATAATTAAAACAAAATAGTTTCAGAAAATTATCTTAATATTTTTTATTATGATAGAAGGATTAATGACAATTCTGTGATTTTCATGGGCAACCGCGAATGTCTTAAAATAAAATTTTTCAGGAGAGCCGAAAAACCCATTCTAGATCAAACTATGGGTTAGATATTGCACCTTTTAAACTTTGTAATTGAGTTAAAACATCGGAATGGGTCTATCTGTTTTTAAAACTTTTTATAAAATTAAGCAATATGGCATCAACATTTCAAAATCGAAAAAAAGACATACGCGGTTGCCCATGAAAACCACAGAATTATGTGTGAAACTTAATATCGGCCAAATGCTCGCCACGGCTTCATTGGCATAACTCTACCCGATGGTCCATAATTTCAATGACTGAGACATAATTGAGGTTCAGTGTCGTTAATGTGCGAATTATCTCATCCTTTAGTTCTTGAATTGTTCTTGGCTTATTAACGTACACCTTTTCTTAACGATATCCCTAAAGAAAGAAGTCCAACGGTGTCAAATCACATGATCGTAACAGCCAATTAACATCTCCACGACGTAAGATAACACGGCCATTGAATTTCTCGCTCAAAAGAGCCATTGTTTCGATGGCTGTGTGGCAAGTGGCACCATCCTTTTGAAATCACATGTTGTACAGGTTCATATCTTTAATTTCTGTCCACAAGAAGCCCGTTATAATCTCGCGATAGCGAACACCATTCACTATAACTGCTTGGCAGACGGCATTTTCGAAGAAATACGGCCCGAAGACACCGCCAGCCCAGAACTGGATGATCATGCACAGGTATTTTCTCATTTCCTACAGACCCGGCTTTCTGAAATTTGCGCACAAATCCTCCGATTGTGGACACATTGGGTCGATTATGCTGACCAAAAATATCACGAAGTGCACAAAATGCATTTTGATTTGTACGGCTATTTTCGTAAAAAGCTTTTACAATCATGGTTGAATTTGTCAAACACTGAAAGAAAGAATTGTCGAATTAAGTTTGGAAAAAGAATTGACGTTAATGTGTGACTCACAGTTAACCTCGTGCATTTTGGTTGGACCATCCTTTTTAAAACTAACAAGAAACCAATGTTAAAAAAAAATGAGAAAAAAGTACGTTATGCTCTGCGGCTCCTCATAGGGTGCGAACAGAGTGGCCGCTTGATGCCGAGCCGAGCCGACTGACGCTTATTGCGAGAACCAATGCGAGAAAACTGGTACTATACAAGTTAGTACAAATAAGCGCAAAGCTTGATTGAATGCGAGAAAACAGTTCTAAAGCGTAATTCAGCGCCGAAAACATTGTTTATGTTATGTTGTTTTGCTTTCAAATTGGTTGGAAATCATTTTAAAAAATTAAAAAAAAAAAGTAAATAAAACATGCAATTAAAAGATTAAAAAAATAATAAAAATTAAAAAGAAAATAAAAATTAAACAAAAAAATAAAAATTCAAATAAATAATAAAATTATAACAATTTAAAAAAAAATTTTAAAAAAACTTATAAAGAAAATTAAAAAAAAAAATTTAATAAAAATTTCAAGAATAATTGAAGAAATGCGTTAATAAGTAAAAAAAAACTGACATTAATGTCAGTTTTTTTCTCAATAAAACAAAAATCAAATCATAATTACAGTAGACGCTCGTAAATTAGAACCACTTTGTTCCTGGGGTAGTTCTAATTTTCGAAAAATTCTAATTTCCAAAATTTACAAATAAAACCATATCAGCGCCGATTCTCGCATCCACTATGCACACTCAAACTTGTTTCTCGCAGTAAGCGTCAGTCGGCTCGGCTCACTCTGTTCGCACACATATTAACACAGCGTTTACATTTGCCAGTACTGGCAAGACAGTAAGCATATACATATTAGTTGGCAAAACAATGCAAAAACAAAATAGCTGTAAAAGTGTTTATGTATTAGTGAAAAAGTTTGAATGAATTGCTACTGTCTTGCCAGTACTGGCAAATGTAAACGCTATGTAAGCCAAAAATAAAATTTAATCGTCGATTTTTAATACTTAAGTCAAAATTGTCAAAAATAGCCGATACTGACCGATAGTCTTTATAAAGTCCGTAAATTTCTTAAATTTTTTCTTTTTTTAGTTCAAAATTACCGTCGACCTTTGGCTAGTCTTTAACGCAGATCGTTAACAAGTCAAAAACTTCCCCAAAAAAGTGCTTAAATAAAGTACCCATATTTCAAAGTTATTAACTCTGTTTATAAACTATTGTTGTCAAATTTGTACTGCAAATGTGTGCAAATTTTGTTTTACTGTTTTACAGTTTTTTATTTATAACTCAGACTTTGCGTGTTGCGTTTTTGTGATTATTTGTTATTTACACTTTTTTGCAAAAAGAGTAGTTTTTTTGTATTGTTTCGTTTTTATATCGTTTTTTCTCATAACATTTTTGTTGTTTTTCGTATTGCATTTATTACAGTTATAAATTTGGAACAATAAACATTGTTTTAGTTATTATTTTTACTAAACTAGGAAAGACTTTTTAACCTAATTTCAAATTGTATTGGAAACTTTTTATCTGTGGCATTTTGACAAAACATCTTAAGTCGAGATAAGATAGAAAGAAATAGATTTTAGAAATATTTTTTGTTAATTTTTTATTCTCTTCAGTTAAAAGTTCAAGTTAAATAGTTCAATTTTAAAATTTCAAAAGTCTAGAATGTTTTAAGCTTCGTTCACAATCAAAAAACATTTTCACTTGGTGTTCATAATAAATCAACAATTTCATTTGCAACCACACACATTTTGCATTAAGAAACCGGTTGCAAATTTTAGCCACAACAATATTATGTATTAATTATTATTTTTTTCCACATTTTGTTAAAATGTTCATTCAAAACCAAATAAAATTTTTATAAACGTCATTTTCAATTTCATACAAATTGTTAATAAAGTTAAAGTAGACTAAACTTTAGTTACATTTTTAAAAAAAAATTTTAGTTACATTTTTGTTCGAAAAATGAAAGGAAAATATATGAAACACAGAAAAAAATTTTGCGCCAGTAAAAGCACTAATCAAAAATAAAATCAGTTTTAATTAAAAATTTAATCAAGTTAATTAAACATTTAATCAAGAGAATTAAACGTTTAATTGATATTATTGATTTGTTTACTGGTGCAATTTAATATTTTCAATAAAAACGTTAAATACACTTGGTTTAAAGTTTAATTCACTTGATTAAATTTTTAATAAAAACTGATTTTATTTTTGATTAGTGCTTTTACTGGCGCAAAATTTTTTTCTGTGAATAATTTGGGAAGAAAAAAGATAGAAGAAAAAATTAAATTGTTGCTCTGATTGTGAACAAACCTTAAAAGAACTGCAATAATAATTAAAAGAAATAGTTCATCAAAAATTTATTTTAATGGGTGATTTTTTAAGAGCTATAGGAAAGTTTAAAAAAAAACACATAAAATTCAGAAAAATTCATGAAATCTTTATTTGAATCGATAGTACGGTCTATATTATTTAATGTCTGAAGACTATTTCATGCAAATGTTGACCGTGACTGCGCCTGAAATGGTCCATCCGCTTAGTCCAATTTTGGCATACTCTTTCCAACATTTCGGCCGGTATCTCATGAATAAATGCTTCAATGTTGTCTTCCAATGCGTCAATTGAAGCGGGCATGTGTGTATAACATGAGCTTTAAAATAGCCCCACAAAAAATAGCCTAAAAGCGTTAAATCGCACGATCTAGGCGGCCAATTGACCGGTCCGAACGTGAAATAAAATGTTCACCGAACTCGCCTCTCAATAAGTCCATTGTTAAGCGTGCTGTGTGGTACCGTCTTGTTGAAACCACATGCCATGCAAGTCAAGCTCTTGCATTTTGGGCAAAAAAAGTTGGATATCATCTCACGGTAGCGCTCACCATTCACAGTTACGTTACGATTCGCATCATCTTTGAAGAAGTACGGTCCAATGATGCCACCAGCCCATAAACCGCACCAAACTGAGACTTTTTCTGGATGCATTGGTAGCTCTGGCAATGCTTCTGGCTGATCTTCACTCTAAAATCGACAATTCTGCTTATTAACGTACCCATTAAGCCAGAAATGAGCTTCGTCGCTGAACACAAGAAGCGCCCGATGAACTTTTTTAACAGAGCACGCATTTTGATAATAAAATTCAATAATTTGCAAGCGTTGTTAGTTTGTAAGACGATTCATGGTTAAATTATAGACCAAACTGCAGATGTTTGACAGTGAAACAAAACACGAAACGTGCGTCAGCTGTTTAAACCAGTGTTGCCAAAAAGATAATAGCTAAAAAATCACACGATAATTGAAGAATACTATCAAGTCCAAACTGATTTTCATACATTGGGATTATTATTAACAAAGAATTTATGAAGATTATAATAAGCTTCGATCGTAAGACTTTATAAAGTTTAAAATGAATTTCAATGGTAAGACTTTATAAAGATCTTTGTAAAATCATGAATAAGCCTCAGTTACACTGGAACAAAATGACATAAATGATCCCTTAAAATTAAAGTTAGTAAGAGTTAATATATTCTAAAAAAAAAAGAATCGCCCTAAAATTCTTCTGAAGTCATCTGAAATAAATTTTTAGCTCAGATATACCCGAACTAACTTTTCAAAATCCTTTTGCAGATTTGCCTAGTCTAGTTTCATTTCGCATTGCGAAAATTAAGGCTAGCGACTTTATTAAGTTCAAATTTAGCTTTGCCAGTAGATGTTTAGGAATTCAAAATTAGCTTTAGTCAAAAAGCAGTAATAAAGTTTCAAATAACTTTTAAGCTTTGTTCACAATGGGAGAAACAATTTCGTTTTTTCTTCTATCTTATTTCTTCCCAAAGTTTATAAACGGCAATACTTTAGCACCCCATAACTTGAAAAAAAAAAAAATTTGGCACACACATTCATATCTACTAGAACTATTGTTATGCCAAATATGAAGAAATTAGGGCAAACATTTTTTTTTGGTATGTCCGCTTCGTGAATAATGCCTTTTATGTATGCATGTCCTTGTCAGTAAATTATTGTCTTAAATCGTTTGAATTTAATTTTAGAAGATTTGAGTACCTAAGTTAATTTGAAAAAAAAACCTAGGAATCACCCATTTTTCTACTTAAGTTCTCTTTATTTTATAATTTCTTTAATGCACTTGTCACATGCTTTGCAAATAAACTTAATATTTTTCAGTTTCGTTTATTTGTTTATCAATATATTTGTTTTTATTTTATTTATTTTTTTTTTTTTTTCTTAATAATTTGTTTAATCAAGTGCAAGACCAAACATGTTATCAAGGCGCCTACACTTGGCATGACTGAAGCTTGGAAAAAAATGAACTTAATTGCAATTTACAATAGTCGCACAAGTTTCAAACGATTTTCAAAAAATCATAAATTATAAAGATAAGAAAATATTTAAAAATAATAGACACTGATTGTAATAATAATAAAAATTTATAAACTGATTGGAAAAAAGTAGGTACTAAAAAAAGAAAGCAAATGCTTTGAATACACTTAAATTGTATTAGCGAAAACACAGGCGGACCCAAAAAAAAATCGTTTGAAAATTGTAGATATTTTAAGTTCAAAAGGCTATTAGATACTTGGGACATTCAAAATGTGTGCTATCATATTGTCATAATATCCTAATATTTTACGATAGTATGAAAAAAATTATTGTTGTGTTCAATAGAAAAACAGTCCTTAAATAATAACCGCCGTATTCATAAAAAATAAAATAGATTTGAATTACATATGTTTGTGAAAAATTTGTACGAACATTTTGCTTTAAAACACATTTAAAACTTATTTTATTTTTTATGAATACGGCTGTAGCAATTTTTATGCTGTGTTTATTGTTTTGTCATAACTAAATACTCAGTAGAAATCTTAATTATGAGCAGGGAAACCAAAAATATGCAGTATCATGTTTTTTCCTGCGCATTGTATTGATACATGAATAAGATATTTTTTTCCGCTTCAAAAGATTTTAAGAAATCTAGCAACGATTTTAGGTTTAAAAGCATATTTTAGCATAAGAGCATATTTTTAGAGCATTTTTTCAAGTTTAAGAGTACTTTTTAATTTTTTCAAGAGCTGATGGCCTATGCTGCCAACGCTCATTCCCATATTTAGTCTCAGAATTTATTCTGTTGATTAACTAAATAAATAAATAAATAATTTTTTCAAATTTTTTTGTATAGTGTTTAACCTTTTTATAACCACACCACAATAGTGGAGAGGGTATTATGCATTTGTGCTGATGTGTGTAACGCCATAAAATATTGGTCGTAGACCTTAAAGTATACCGATCGACTCAGAATCACTTTCTGAGTCGAACTAACGATGTCCGTCCGGCTGGCTGGATGTCCATGTAACCTTGTGCGCAAAGTACAGGTCGCAATTTTGGAGATAATTTGATAAAATTTGGGCCATAGGTTCTTATTGGCACAGGGACCAAGCCTATTAAAAATGGGCCGAATCCTAGGGAAGTTAGGGGGAAATTTCTTCCTCTCAAAAACCATAAAATTGATTTTAGTGAAATTTAAAACATAGATAGAACCATATCTTTATGAACACAAAAGGGATGCATTTTTTTAAAAATAGGACCACGAGGGGAGATAGGGGCAATTTCTGCCTCTCAAACCGATTTTAATGAAATTTAAAACATAGAAAGAACCATATCTATGTATATGCACACATAGCTATAAAATATTTCAAAAATAGCATCACAAACGGAACGGTGGAACGAAGTTTTTCGATGAACAACAAATTGCTTAGAAATACAGGGCAAAGGGTGCAATTTCTACCTCTCACAAATTTCAAACTGATTTTAATGAAGTTTATAAACATAGATAAATCCATATTTATATAGACACATAAGCATGATGTGTTTTTAAATACTGTGGTGTAGGGTATCATATGGCTTGACCGACTATACTTTCTTACTTGTTTTAAGTGTTCTTTTTTTTTAAGAGGTAAAATAAAGTGTAGAAGAAATATAAGCATTCACATTTGCTCCTATCATATCAGCAGAGGTGGAACAAAGTTTTTCGATGTACAACAAATTGCTTAGAAATACAGGGCAAAGATTCTTATTTGACAACTTAATCGTATGAGTAACAACATTTTTTCAACTTTTAAATTTGACTGAAGATGTTTTGTATGTCAAAAAATAACACTTTAATCCAAATTTTTTAAAAAGCAATGGATTATTTTCGAAAGGTGGAGTGAATTATTTTATTTTTAAGAAAATTAATTGATTGGAATTCTAATTTTTAATGTATTTCGCCCTCTTAGAGCCAGTTTTTGACATAAAGATCAGCGATTAAATTAGAACTAATCTTTGAAATTCGTTTTTGGGTAGTCGATTATTTCATTTTGTTTCCAAGTTTAAACGCCGAAAGTTGGCGGTTTAAACTTGCGACAGAATTTTCAAAAGTACGAACAGCTTATAAAAGGAAATATTTTTTATTTAAAGGTTTATTAAATATTCCACCTCGTAGATAAAATATTTCTTGATTATTTTGCTTCTTTTTCGATTTCATTTATTTATAAATATATAATATTATATAACACAATACAAAATTCTTGCCTTTTCTTCTTCTTTTTCATATTAAGAACAGTAATTTGATGACAATTTTTGGTATTTGTTTTAAACTGCCATACTTATACATAAAAGTATTGTCAATTCATATGGCAATGCTTAAAGCTTTAATCTTTCACTCAAAAACGCCAAAGAGGATTAAGGCTAGATTAATTTTATTATAAGATTAACAAATCTTACTATTGATCCTGGTTTAAACTCTTAGTAAAAAACCCGCTCTTAATGTTCAAGTTTGTAAAGTTTATATGTGTTTTACTTTATATTTTGATATTTTCTTTGTGCTTTGTAATTATTTTTTTAATAAAATATTGAATTTTATGAATTAAAAAAAATTTTCCTGTTTTTTAAGACCATATTTTTATGGTTTTCAGAACATAAGCGCATAAAACGTGTTTTTTATAGCATATTTTTGGTTTCCCTGATTATGAGGGTTGCTCTTAGCAATCATATATTTTTCTTGTTATTATTTTAAGACATGACTTAATGAATACCTTGTGAATCCCCCAATAATTTGCGGAAGTAAATTAAAAAAAAATCACAAATTCAATGAGCTGAACAGGGTCTTTATTTCAAAACCCTTTCAAAAATTCTCAAAGTAAAGGCATCTTATCCACAAAAATACTTAAAAGAATAGGGAAATTAGTGCTCGTTCACACACTTCTCAAGTTTTAGCCATCAAGTCATAAGTTTTTAAGAGTGAGAGGAAAATAAATGGAATTGTCTTTTCCGTTCTCTCATAAAAGCTAAAAGACTTGACAGCTAATACTTGAAGAGTGTGAACCGACATTTATTTTGAAAAAAAAAATTAAAAAAATAAATATTTCAATTCCTTTGGCGGCTGAAGCAAATTTGTCCGTCAGATTTTTTTTTTTTTTAAATGTCAAACATTACGAAACAGTAAAACTTGCCTAATTTCAACCAGCTGCTGAAAGGTTTTATTTAGCTGAAATATCTTTTAAAATAAATTCCAGTAATTTTTAGCACAACTTGATTTCTGTATTCTCTTGGGAAACGATATGAAGATTTAAAGACAAGATGGCAAACATTTTGGAACAAAAGGCAAGCTAAGTGACTTCTTCTGAACTTTTTTTGACTGAAATGTATATTCAAGCAAGACAAGCGATAAAGTTTTTGGTGATTTTGCTCTTTTTTGTACCCCTTACCACAGGTGGAAAGGGAATAAATATGTAGATAAGTTGGTTTCTTATATGAGTTGGTCACTTAGTTTGCAATTTTTACAATATTGATCTCACACCCTCTAAAGCTCATATATTCTGGGTGCTCATGAGAACCGGAGTTGGTCTAATTATGTTTGTCTTTCTGTCCATCAGTTTTCTGCCTATGTGTATGTTGAAATGGGTTTTCCGAAGACCCCAGATATGTTGGGGGTCTAAGTTGTTGTACATTTATATAGCGTATAGTCTAGACTAGTTTGCTATTGTAATTCAGACAGATCGGTCCTCAAATGGCTGAGGTATCTACAAAAGATCACAATTAGCTCTAATTTCAACCCAAAAACGCTTAATTTTAGCCATAAACCTTTAACCCTCTAACGACCATAAGGCTATTTGGATAAAGGTAATCATTTTGTCTATTTAATGTGAATCTGTTACCGAAAAAAGAGTGTGTTGAATTTTTGGAATTTTTTTGGGACAAATGTGTCCCAAAAACGAACCGAACTTGTTAAGATCTAAAAATATTAATTAAAGACACGCTTGAGAACTACTTAAATTAAAATGGCACCCATTCTTTTTTTCATATTTAAGTTATTCAATATTTTTTTGTTGGGACACCGGTGTCCCCGTGGACGTCAAAGGGTTAGTCTTTTAAGTCTTATTATAAATCAAAAACTTTATCACTGAAATATACTGAGTGAAAACCGGTTTATAAGATAAACTTATCTATAGACAAATAACTAACTTTTTCTTCCCGAAATAAAAGTTTTAGTACAAAAGCACCCATAAGTTAGTATGAGTATATTTGGCTCAGATATTGCTAGTGTAAAAATTAACATTATTAATTATCGAAAATGAGCCAAATCAGACTATTTGAGCTAGAGAACAATTGGCTTTTCAGTATTATTGAGGAGGGAATATAGGATTCGACAAATCTGAATATTGCACTTTTTGGTTTTTTTTGCATAAAATTGCAATTGATAGAATTATAAAATTTTGCATGAAGTCTCGGGAATGAACGAAAAACCAATTCCCGTAAATTAGAATGCCTTGCCTCATTTGACCTGTATGAAGGTTGTTGCGATTCATGACAGATCATGCAATTTTGTTCACTTATTAAGATTTTACAACAAGAAAAAACAAATTATTATTACAGATTAAAATGTTAATTTCCGATTTTTTTCTTATCTCAAACTCTTAGACCCCCCCCACCCCTCCTTCTATTTCTGACGTAGCAAGCCAATGTTTTTATTGAATATACATACATTAAAAAAAAATGAACTTGAAAACTTATCACTTATTAAATAAACTTTAACAATAAATAGGGAAATGTAAATACATAGTTTTTTAAATAATTGCCAAGCAAATAAAAACTACTGGCAGAACGAACAATCACCCATCTGTTTATCTTTAAAACATTAATAAAATATTTATCTTCTTTGGACTTCAATACTAATTGCTCATCTTTATATTTCTCTTATTCTAGGTAAATCCACATCGAATAGCAAAGAAGTAATTTGTCCCGATGACAAATACAAAGAAGAAGGTGATCTCTGGAATGTTGAGGCTCAAACGGCCTTTCTGGGTCCCAATTTATGGGAGAAAACCCTGCCGTATGATGCTGACCTTAAGGTAACACAAGTTAGTATCACATCACCTCGCTCTGTAGTGGCTGCGTCAAAACAAAACTAATAATTTTTGATAACATTCAAAATTCAGAACACAAAAAACGAAAACAAACAAAACATTTGTAATATAAACCTTTCCAAAAAAAAGACAAACAAAATGTTATTTATATTTTTTTCAGTGTAAAATTAAACGTTTGTACCTGTGTATTTGTTTCATTGGAAAACCTTTTTTTTAGTTTTATGACACTAAAATTAAGATTTTTCTCAGTGTATATTTTTATTTTAATTTTTTTTTACATTTGAAAGCAACTTTCGAATTTTTATCATATTTTGTACACTTTTTACTAAAACCGTTTTTTATTTATGAAATACATATTTTAGCTTTTAGTAGTCGCCAAAATCATAGATCATTGAAATAAATTAAAATAAAAAAAAATAATAATTTTATTAAAATATTTTATAAAATACTTGGAGTTAAGTTTTAACAAGAATTTTTAATGTGTATGAGAGATATATTTATTTTAAGATACAAGTTCAGACTAAAAAGAGTATCTGAACATGAATAGTAACAACATCCCAGCGGCGAACTTTGCAAACCACATCACATCTCTTCAATGTAGTGTGTATCACTTCGTGTTCAATGAATTCTAGCTTACAAAGTGTATGACGGAAGTGTATTGAATTTACAAAAATGAATTTAGTTCATCTTTTACTTCTACTTGCCCACGAAGTAATCGAGATTGTGTATAGACTGTCTACTGCCTGCTTACAATGTGTGCGAAGTTGTGTGCAAGACGCCTACCACTTGCCCACGAAGTAAGCGAGATTGTGTATAAACTGTCTACTGCCTGCTTACAATGTGTGCGAAGCAGTACTGAGTTTATATTTATTGAATGAACACTTCACTATCCCGCTTACTTTGTGTGCAAGTGGTAGGCGTTCACTCCACAAACGCGGCAATGCATTCGAAAAAGTGTACTAGTTTGTAATTCAGATGGTGTGCATTACTGTCTTACTCGTGTCTATCACATCATCGCTTCTGTAATCGACAAATTCGCCTCTGGGATGTTGCTGGGTGAACATTTCTCTTTTTAACATACAGTACTTTTCGCTTATAGTCCACTACTATAGTTGCACAACTTTTGTGGACTATAAACGAATGATAAGTAAAACCTAGTATAATCCACATTTTGGACTTCATAAAAATTATTTTCTTCAATAAAATCTTTCTTTTTAAACGAAACCGAAAAGTTTATTTAAAACATAACCAAATATTGATTTAATTTAAATAAATAGTCGAGACAAAAAGCTTTTTATTTATAAATTCAAATGCTTTAAAAGCGTACACAGAAAAAATTATTTTTCCAATTCAAACAAAAAATTTGTAGAATCAAACAATTTTTTGTCTGAAATCGGTCCTATAAACAAATTCGCATATTCAAACAATTTATTTGCATTTTGTTTATTGAAAAAAAACACTGATTTTTTCAAACAAATATTTTAACTGAATCAAACAAAAAGTTTACTGAATTTCATATACATACTAAATTTCAAAATCAAAAAAAAAAAAAAAGGTTTTTGCACAAGCAATGGATTCGCACACAAGTAGGCACTGTATTAGAAGATGATGGCGGAGAGAGCAGAGCGGTCGGCTGGCTTTGGGACACATTTTTTTGTTGGAATAATTTTTGAACGAAGTCTTTTTTTTATACACACAATGTTTTTCGTCATCACTCACTGTTGCTGTATCCTTTCCTTTGCTAATGAAGAAGAAATGTAACCCAAAAACGGCGACAGACCGACTCGATATGTTTTTGTCATCATTATATTTTTGTATTTGATGTATTTAAGCAAACAGTTTGAAAAAATTGAATACGGGATTTTGGTTTTTTTTAACCAACTTTGAAGCCAACCAAAAATTTATTTTGTTTCTTATAATGTTGTTGTTGTTTCTGTTGTTTAAAAAGAGTGAAACGTTTTTGTACCTGCTATTTTTTGTTTTTTTTTTTACTTCAAACCTCTTCATCTTTCTTACTGTTGTACTTTTTTAAAGTGTCCAAAAATAGACTGCATGTGTTTTTTGTTGTAGTTCTTATATTTCACATTAGGAAGTGTTGCTTAGGATCAAATAAAAAAATGCAAAAAGACGACAACATTAAAAAGCGTTTAATATTTCATACAAAATTATGAAAACTTGAAACCAATAACGCGTGTATTATATTTTTGAATGGTTGTCCACATTTTTGTTGGTTAAATAAAAATCAAACAAAAATTTTAATTGAATCAGTAAAAAAATTTGTAGAAATTAAAAAAATTTTCAAACAAGCGTTTGTTTGAAAATAATTCGGCAATAATTTTTTCTGTGTACAATAAAAACAAAAATGTAAAAAATGTTAATGCGTCATAAGCCCTAAGTATGAGATTCATTTTAATTCTATGGATGACGAAATCAAACACAACATAAATATCAATTTCATTGCTTCTTTATGAAATATAAATTGCCAAAATCATGTTGCCAGTTGATTAGAAAAATACAAAAAAAGAGAGCGAATATTTTAGCTTAAAGAATTATATACGCATGCTAAGAAAATATGGCATTTAAACGAAAAGGGACTACAAGCGAAATGGACCTTAGAACAAATAATTTGTATGAAATTCGAAAAAATCTGCAAGTGAGTATGACAGTTTTGGCTTGAGTCCTTTTTTGGCCTTTAAGCGGAATGGACTATTAGCGAAAAGTACTGTATTTTACATAACTTTTCGCAAAATTTCGAATGTTATAGCCGTGCTTTCCTTTCGAATGTTAATTTTTAGTTGGGCGATGGATATTGTCTTATGTTATCGCTGGGTCCATATTACAAAGTATTTTTTATTTTCAGTTAGTAATGTTTTAAGATTGTATTGGACAATTTCCAAATTTTAATGTTCATCCAGAGGCGGTAACAAGTTCTTGGCCACCTTCCTTAACTAGCTCCCACATTCGCCGAACTTAAAACCTCGTGACAGGGGTATTTGAAAGAAAGAGTTCACATATTGCTGGCTCAAAAACCAAAAATATTGAGACAATCAAATTTATAATCTCTTATGTTTATCCTACTATTTTCAAATAAAGTTAAAATCACTTGCGGGCGAAATAATGCGTTCACCGAATATGTTCCTTTTCAAAGCTATTGAGCCACCTGAAGTGTGTTATGCGCATTCAGTCTTGTAGAAACCACTGGTGCGATTCACTAACTTTTAACGAACCGACAATCGTTATATTTGTCGACAAATATATTCGCTTGCAGTAACGATAGTGTGATTCTGTAACTTTATTTTAACGATAGTAAACAGCTGTATTTTTGTAACATCTCTGTCTTAAAAATGTTAAAAAAAAACGAAAAGCACAAAAGATAATAAAATAAAACCAAATCAAATTGTTCTTAACCCCCTGTGTTACACATGTTTTTGCATTCAAAATGCATTGAAAAAGGTCTGGCCAGACTCATAAGTAAGACGAAGGGTTAATTTATGGTTTTTATTTTTTTTGTGAATTTTACGTTTAGAATTTCCTTTTTGTTCTTAATATGCTTTTTTTTTGTAAATTTTCAATTTAGGATTTTGTTTTTGTTCATACATATGAATATATCTTTGTATGTATGTAAACTTTTTTAAACAGAAAATACATTTTATCGTTTAAATAAACACAACCTAAATTATTGTCGCTGAAATAACGACAAAAAAATTGCTTAAAGTAACAGCTGACTTTAAACGACAGCGAATATCGTTAAAAATTTTACTGAATAGCATATTCGATAAATTTTCGTTATATTGATTTTAACGATTCGATTATCGTTATAAAAGTTAGTGAATCGCACTACACACGACATTTTGTTTGTCGTGCTTAGTTCCCAATAAATTTCAGTGTTTTTATCAAGACTAAAAATTGGGAATTAAGCATGACAAACAAAACCATATTATCAGAAATATTGTATTCCCAAAAATTATTTTGATAATAAATTTGCAAGTGCACGGCATAAAAAATGAACTGGCAAGTTGCTTTGTTTTGATTTTCTTGCGAAAACAATACAGCAATTTGTCAAAGAATTTCTTGGGATTCAAAAAAATAATTAATAAATTGAAATTTATTGTTGATGGGATAAGCTATTCCTATGCGCATTTAACTGCGAAATGCGAGAAAACTGGTTAGTACAAATAAGCGCGAACAGGTCACAGTGGGCGCCAAGCTGGTCAGAGCGCAGAGCTGATTGAATGCGAGAAAACAGTTCCAAAGCGTATTTCAGCGCCGAAAACATTGTGTATGTAATGTTGTTATGATTTCAACTTGTTTGGAAAACATTTTAAAAAAATACTGATTTTTTTAAAAAAATTAAAAACAAAAATTTTTGAAAAAGTAAATAAAACATGCAATCAAAAAATTTAAAAAAAATAATAAAAATTAAAAAATAAAATAAAAATTTATCAAAAAAAATAAAAATTCAAATAAATAATAAAAATTAAATAAAATTATAAAAAAATTAAAAAATGCATACAAACATAGATAAAACACAAATAATAGATAAAATATCAGCGCTGATTCTCGCATCCACTATGCACACTCAAACTTGTTTCTCGCATGAACAAATTCTCGCAATAAGCGTCAGTCGGCTCGGCTCGGCAACAAACGGGCACTCTGTACGCACCTTAAGGCCAGATCTTCAGGAAACTTCATCCAAAGATTTTAGAAAAACTAAAGATATTATACAAATAAAACTGTTAAGCGAATAAGAATTATAAACCCCAGTTTTACTTGTAACAATATCAAAGCTTAAACAAAAACAGCAACAATTCTTACAGTCCCGACTACACTTGGTGGTTGTTTTTTTTGTCAACTCTAAATGTAGTTTTAAGTGGGTAAAGAAAAAACAAATTACTGCATTTTATTTTGCAAGTTCAGTTCAGTTTTATTTTATTTTTATTTGTTTTTATTTTGTTTTTTCTTAACCTACTTACAACTACAATAAATGTTGGGAGAATTCCAACCAAGCGGAATGTAAGATAAGATAAACTCACTACTTATAGTTGGTATATTGTTTGAAATTCTCATTCACTCTGCAGTTTTGTTTGCTAATATGTATCTTTGGCTTTTCTAAAACTTTTTTGGAGAATGTTTCCTGATGATCTGGCCTAAGCAATCAGTGAAATGCGCATAGAAGCTAGCTTTCCCTCAACAATAAATTTCAGTGTATTTATCAAGAATAAAAAGTGGTAATTAAGCACGACAAACAAAATGTTATTTTTTTCTTAAAAATTTATTTTTTTACACAAAAAAAGGCAAATATAATATTTAAGTCAAAAATCGCCTTAAACTTAAAAAAGAACGCCAAAATCATAAAAATCTTTAACAGCAATGAATTTTGTTTGTGATAACAAGTTTGGTTTTTCTCCTAAGCGAATCCCGCGAATCTCTACGCTTGTTCGTAGGAGCCCAGAGTCTCTAGCGGGAATCGAACCCGCAACCCCCGTACTGTTACACTGCTCACTACCAGCTTGCCTACCGGGGCACTCACAATTGAAACATTTTATAATGAATACAAGTAAGAAAATACAGTCGGCCAGTCCCGACCATATGATACCCTACACCACAGTACATAAAAACAAGTTTTACGGTTGTACCCATTAGCAATCATGGGCTCGCCTGAACAAAATTATGTTATTAGGTTTAGGTTCATGTAAAAGTTCTTTGTGTCGAATATTATTTAAATATCTTAATCTGTATGAGATCTTAGGGTAGGGGTTTTATGTGGGACCTATAATAAATATTGAGCCTACCAGAAAAACATTAAAAATTATCGCTGATTTGTGTGAATACCAACATTTATATGGAAGTTATGGCATCAAAAGCCATTTTCGGGAGTGATATTTGTATGGGAGCTATGGTCAAATATTAGTTTGTTAAGGACCTTTTGACACTAAATTTTAAATGCACTGTTCAATTTCTGGTGAACAGTGTAATTATCGATAAAAAATGTCCTGTCAAAAAAAAAATGTAAAGTTGTTCAACTTAAAACTGACATTTCAAACTTGAAAAGTGTAGCTGAATCAGCGGTTTATGGGCAAATTCAGCGATTTACCGCTTTTTAATTGTTTTGTTTTTATTTTTCTCATAAACAAAACGTTGACAACATTTAATAAATAAACAAAAGAAAAACTAAAAACAATTTTTGTTAAAATTTTTTATAGTTTGCTCTTTCCAACATTTACTGTTTCTTTCTAACAATTCAATGAATGAAAAATGTAGTGTCATAAGGGCTTAAGATGATTTTGATTGGAATAAAATAAGTTTGAACCATGTTTATTCCAACCACCAACATAATAAAATGGCTTATAAGCACAAAAATCGTATTCCGTAAAGAAGCTTGTGTGGGGTCTATTTGAAATTATCTACCATTTTCAATAGGATTGGTCCCTATGCTATTAAGAACTTATGTACCAAATGTCATCAAATTGTCTCCAAAATTGTACTTTGCGCACAAGGTTTCCATGTATAACCAGATGACCAGCACGACATCGTTAAAACGACTCAGAAAGTGATTCCGAGTCGATTGGTATACCTTAAGGTGGGTCTAGCTACGGCCAAGGTGTTACAAACATCAGCATAAATGCATAATAGCCTCTCCACTATTGTGGTGTATGCATAAAAATTCATAAACTTTAAATACCTTCCGTCATATTTTAAAGGGAATCCTCAATTTACATAAAAATACCAGAATAAATAATAATTTTTTTCGTATTGATTTTAACGATTATCAATACAAATTAATGGCTTATCAAGAATACCCAACAAAATCGCCATCTATTTTATAAATCGCCAAAAAAAATTACCATAACGCCAAATGAAAAATCTCGCCACCAAACACGTTTCAAAATCGCCACGTTTAGCGAGAAGTCTCCAGATATGACAGCCCTGCTCTTCATGCCCAATTCGCGTTTTCTTTTTTGTTTGTCGATGGATATTGCACCTAAAGTTATATAAAAATTCGTATACAAATTTAGACTGCGCGTACTCTCAGGAACAAAAATTCACCACACTCAGAATATTCTGTACGTAGAATTTATTGTATAAACCAACTGGGACGAACGACGAACTTCGCATAGTACGACGAATTCGTTGCGTAAATTCGTAAAATAAGGCACAATAAGTACGTGAACCTAATTTTTTTTTTTAATTTATAAAAATCTATTAATTGGGTGTGTTCTAGAATTCGAATCCACTCGAAATGGATTACTTTAGCATTTTTGGTGTTCTGCATTTCGATTTTGTGAATTCAAATTAGTTTTTGGACAAAATGAAGCAAAATGGTTAAAGGGCTTAGCAACTCAATAGAGCTAAAAATGGCCGAATTGTGCCATAAATCCCATAACTGATGCAAACAGACATGCTACTTAGTTACCTCAATAAGAGCGGCAAGCGTTTTTTAATGTCAAAGCTTCTCATTTTCAAACAGTTTATATTAAACAAACCTTTATAGCGCGAATTCAAAACCACCCGGCTGGAAACTCTTATATTACAGGTCAATAGATCGGTTAGTTTTATTGAAAATGTATTGGAAACAGAATTTTAAAGTTTAAAAAAACGCTTGCCGCTCTTTATTTGGTTCCTCAGTTAACATGCTGAAGCTACGGAGATAATATAAAGTTAACGTAAGGCGACCAGATTTTTAAATAAAAATAGAGGACTTAAAGAAAAAAAGGAAAAAAAAAATAACTTGACTTCAAATTTTTATTTATATCGGGTGATTTTTTAGCTATTATCTTTTTGGCAACACTGGTTTAAACAGCTGACGCACGCTTCTTGTTTTGTTTCAGTGTCAAACATCTTCAGTTTGGCCTATAATTTAACCATGAATCGTCTAACAAACGAACAACGCTTGCAAATTATCGAATTTTATTATCAAATTGCGTGCTCTGTTAAGAAAGTTAAATTTTTCAGTTTAATCGACCCACTGAATCGGCTTTTAATAAGCAGAATTGTCGATTTTGGAGTGAAGATCAGACAGAAGCATTGCAAGAGCTACCAATGCATCTAGAAAAAGTCACAATTTGGTGCGGTTTATCGGCTGGTGGTATCATTGACCGTACTTCTTCAAAGATGATGCGAATCGTAGCGTAACTGTGAATGGTGAGCGCTACCGTGAGATGATATCCAACCTTTTTGCTTGACTTGCATGACATGTGCTTTCAACAAGACGGTGCCACATGCCACACAGCACGCTTAACAATGGAGAGGCGAGCTCGGTGAACATTTTATTTCACGTTCGGGACCGGTCAATTAGCCGCCTAGACCGTGCGATTTAACATACATATTTTACAGACAACTTTTCATTCACATATTTATATAAGTAAAGTAAATTAAAACTATGTTATTAGCCTGTAGGAAGAATGGGTGCAAGTGTCTCCAAGTCACCAGTTTTGTCGACTTTATCGGTGACATTGTCAACGAAGTGTCTACACTACATTACATTTGTCACTATATTTGGCTTTAATACGAAAAAGATCTTATCAATAACAACTGAGAAGTACAATTCCTATAAAAGCTGAAGAAATAATAAAAAAGATTGTTATGATTTCGTATTCTTACAAAAAGTGTAGACTACTTTTAATAAAATGTACTAGCGATTCTCAGGTTCCAATGTCTACATATGTTCTCAAAGGAACTACCTAGTCAGTACCTAGTCAGAAGTACCAACGTCAGTAGTAGATTTCCAATGACACGCACATGTTAAATGTCTATTGTAAATAACATTGCCTGGGGTATAATAAGTCACTAGTACTGGTGACTGTGTCAACAGTGAATCAGTACAGATTCACTAGTGACATTTCCTGCAGGGTAGTTTTAAAATTACATTTACATACTTATAAATAAGTTAAATTAGTTTAAAAAAAATAACGAATTTAAAAATTCATTGCACTAACTTATTCAAAATTTCATACTGCAAGTGTATGTGAGTTCAGTAGGAGTATGAGCAGACATGCTTGTCACGACATTTTCCCTACGATTTGATAGAAAAAACCGGTAACCGCCGTGAAATAAAATTGTTATTTAATAATTAGTATTGTGGTTATTTTGTTGAACTATTTATGGCTTTTAATAAAGTTTTTATAATTTTAATTAGGCTAAAGTTCATCAAATTTAATTTTCATAAAATTATTTTTTATGAAGAAAGGAATTTTACCACATGAAAATTAATTAAAATTGTTATTGATAATTTTTATTCTTGACTGCAGCTGGGGCTCGAACCCAGGCTTTTACGGACAGGTTGCCCTTATATGTTTCGATTGCAACCACTCAATCTCTTCAGAGAGGTTTGCTGTTTAACACTTTATAAAAATAAAAATAAATATTGATCATGCTTTTAAAAATAAAGATGACAATGATGACAGATTATGAAAAAAGAGGACACAAATTTTATAGATGACAGCCAGTTAAAATAGATGATTGTCCTCTAAAAAAGAGTACGTACGGACGGACACCTTAGTAAACGCAAACTAGATGTCGTTTTGCACACTTAGCAGGATTTCTCCGAACATAATTTAGGTACGGCAGCGGGAATCCAAATATATAGTAACCAGTGTTGCCAGGGAAAATATAAAAAATTTACACTTTTCTTTTAAAAAAGTTACGTTTTTTTTTTTTTTTTTTTAAAGTAACATTTTAAAATATTCGTTGAATAAATAGTAAAGCGGACAAGCCAGTGTAATTAAAAATAATATGTATTTATCACTAAGAGCCAGTTTTTTACTTAAAAGTTAGCGATTTAATAAATATTAATCTTTAAGAATTTTTTTGAGTAGTCGATTATTTTATTTGCTAGTCTAAACGCCTTAAGTTGGTAGTTGAAACTGTTGACAGTACTGTCAAAAGTATCAACGTATAGCTGAAAAAGGAAATATTAACTTATTAATGTAAAAACTATTATAGAAAATAATTTAAGATGGACTTTTTAAGATGATATTTTAAAATAATTGAACATTTAAATACGACAATTATTAGAAAACCAAGAAGCAATAAGAACACGTTCAAATTATTTTAATTTATTTAATAGCAAAGAATTTGTTGAAAAATTCCGATTGATCAAACATTTGATGGTGTCCTTGTTTTTCTCAACAAGTTTTAAAAAATCCATGAATTGAACTTCGAACTGCTTCTCATTACGCATAATATTCGTCAGACTTTCGTATTATTATCTATTTTCGATCATCAATCACAAAGGCTTAGTTATAAAAGATTTGCTTACAATAAAGAGGTGGAGTCTGGAGTTGTTGGCTTGTTTAAGGAGCTAGAAAGTTCTTACTTTGAACGGGATATCGAAACTATTAAATATGAGGGAGTTTACACGGAGTCTTTTTAGACATGTCTGTTTTTGACATTCTCTTATGAACATGCTTCCAAAAACTTATTGTATTTTCACGATGTCTTTCCAAACATGTCTGTTTTCATGTATAATAGTCTAATATACATATAAATACAAATTAAAAACATCGAAATTCATATAAACAAACATGAAAACTCATTTCATGTCTGTTTGGCAACCCCTCTTTCTTCTCTACCCCGATCGCCTACAAACAAAACAAACGTGTTTGTTAGACATGTCTGAATAGACATCGTGTAAACTCCCTCTTATAAACCAACATGATAACTCATTTCATGTCTGTTTGGCAACCCCACTTTCTTCTCTACCCCGATCGCCTACAAACAAAACAAACGTGTTTGTTAGACATGTCTGAATAGACACCGTGTAAACTCCCTCTATCTCTACAAAAAATGTATCGAGTTAAAAGGAGATTATATTGAGAAAAAAGAAAATTGTTGCCACATTTATGGCCATTTTCTCAATGTATCGATAAACTGGCTGTTACTTAATGTCTACAAAAATTTATTAGAGCGATAAACTGTCCGTTAACGATCTCAATATACCGACAAAAAATATTGTTTTCAGCTGGCAACACCTCTCAAAATACATGTTAATGCTGTACGGCAAATAAAAGGAACAAAACTAATTGGCAGATGAGTGCTGGTTAGCTTTGCGACAGAATAAAAGCAAATTAGACATTGAAAACCCAAATTTCTTTGATGTGCAGTTTTTCGTTGGGAAAAGAGATAATCGTATAATGAGAAAACGGCCCTTATTGTGTTTCGAATAATTTTTGTGTCAATTGGATTAGGTGTTAAACATGAACGAGTTAATTTTTTATTAATTTTTTTTAATTTAACTAAAAAATCCAAGTATTTTATAAAAAGCAAAAATAAATATTTTGCACAGCTGGCAAAACGCTTTGTTTTACACAAAAAATCAAAATGTTTTTTTTTTTGAATTAAATGAAAAAAAATTTTTTTAAGCCAACTTTAATTTATTTTTAAACCAAATTTTTTTTTTTTCTTCTTAACAGTACGCCGATTTAGATGAATTTTTATCGGAAAATAATATACCTGATGGCTTGCCTGGTACTCATTTGGGTCATTCAAGTAGTTTGGGTCATCGTTCAGATTCCCTGAGTCATGCAGCTGGTCTGTCACTGGGACTTGGGCATATAACAACAAAACGAGAACGATCGCCATCCCCGTCAGATTGTATTAGTCCGGATACCTTGAATCCACCGTCACCAGCTGAATCAAGTGAGTAGAACAGACAACAACAAAAAGACACCAACGCAAAAACAACAACGAAACGAAATAAAATCTTTTTATCCCTTTGACAACCAAACATTTACGGCCAAAGCTTTTTGCTTATTTGCTCTATTTTCGGAATCAATGTATGGCTTTAATTCAGTTTAATAATACTACGGATTGGAGATTTAGCACATTTAAACAAACCCTTTTTAATGAATTTTTGACTCCCAAGAAAAACTTTGAGAGTTATTAGGATTGACTTAAGTCAAAGGGAAATAATATAATCATTTACTTACCCGTTACTAGGGAGATCGAAGAATAGTATTCGGCCGGTTTTAACCGGTTATTTTAGTTTTGTCCAAGTCGAATATTTTAAAATGTCCATTTTTCGAATATCGAATAAACCGGATATTTTGGTAAAATAAACCGGTTATTTTTCTAATGTGTAATTTATAAACGTTTTCCTTACTTTAATTATAAATGTACCCGTATTTTAATGTGCTGTTTCCAGGTGACAGGCAATTGATTGTGTAGAAAAATTTTTATGAAAATTACTCAAAAAAAATTTAACTACACAATCAATTGCTTGTCATCTGGAAACAACACATAAGTATTTTTCTAATTGAAAATTAGGCAACCTTTAACTTTTTTGAAGAATGTCAAAACAAAATGTAACAAAAGTCAAAAAACAAATGGCTAATATAAGCCCAAGGCGAATTCATCCCAGGTAATCTCGGTACTACAACAAGTACAACTCGTACAAAAACCACAAGCAAATTGTTTTTGTAAAATCATTGTATAATGTCAAAAAAAGAAATAAAACAAACCAGAAACAAAGATAATAAAAGAGAATTAACAAAATTTTGACATCAACAGTGATTTTAGGTAATATCAGCAGGGCTTTTAAGACCACCTGTAATAAATTCGCCTTGTATAAGCCTCTTGTTCTTGTAACAAAAACCAAATAAATTCAAAATACTACAAAAAAATATTCAGCTTAAAAAGTAATTAGTAGGGATGAGATTTGCATGCATTAAAAATTCGAAAATATGCGCATAAAATATGCACTAAAAACTCCAAAATATTGCCAATTTCAACGTTTGTTTGCATAAATAAATAAATACTTGTTTATATTATTAAAAGTAAACCTGCTCTCTCAACGTCAACCGAAGTTATAGGAGCATTCTTTAAGGATACCTATATTTTTTACAAAACGTTTTGGATTTTTTTCTTAATTTGTTGGGCGGTTCTTCCTTGAACATTGTTAATTTTACTTTTCCGCAATATCAATTGATTTGTGCTGATTATTAAGTGAACTTACCCAGTAAAAAATGTGCTCAGGTTTTTTGTATGAATTCATACCACAAATTGCTTCAAACCTGCTGATGGGATGCCTGATTTGTGTATGGGGTGTTCCCGGTTTGGAGGACTATTTTCTGCTGACAATAAGCGCTTCTTTTAACATGCAAACAAAGCACTCCTAAAGTGCTTTTTAGGGGCTGAGTATATTAACATATTCATTAATGTTTTGCTTTTACTTTTGTTAAAATCCCTTTTTCCAATCATTTTGGCATATTTTTATTTCTTTTCGGTTGGCAACCTTCTTCGTTGTCAGCACTAAAATAGCAGTTTTTTTGTATATTTTATTCTATATCATTTACTGCTTTATAAAAGCTCTTTTGTTGAAGCGCTCGATTATGCGCTTTTTCTCTTAAGTGCTTCAAAAAACCCAAATTTTTTTTACTGGGTAATCTCTGCAATTTAGTTATTGCAATGTTTCACCAACATATCCGTAGTTGGAAAATACAAATGCTAATATCACTTAAAAATTTTAAGGTATGCCAAAATGCGCATTTAACACCAAAATATGCAAAAATATGCATTTTAACCGAAATATGCAAAAACAAATCGATGCCATTTTAATGCAAATTTAATGATTCGGAAAGATAATTGGTCGACATCGATCTTAGATTATCGACAAAAAACATGCAAACATGGAAATCGCATCCCTAGTAATTAGCTTTCTAAATATTATATTGGGTGATTTTTTCAGAGCTATAGGAAAGTTTAAAAAAAAACATAAAATTCAGAAAAATGCATGAAATCTTTATTTGAATTGATAGTACGGTCCATATAATTTAATGTTTGAAGATTATTTCATGCAAATGTTGACCGTGACTGCGCCTCAAATGGTCCATCCGCTTAGTCCAATTTTGGCATACTCTTTCCAACATTTCGGCCGGTATCTCATGAATAAATGCTTCAATGTTGTCGTGCGTCAATTGAAGCGGGCATGTGTGTTTACCCATGAGCTTTTACATAGCCCCACAAAAAATAGTCTAAGGGCGTTAAATCGCACGATCTAAGCGGCCAATTGACCGGTCCCGAAGTTGAAAAAAAATGTTCACCGAACTCGCCTCTCAATAAGTCCATTGTTAAGCGTGCTGTGTGGCATGTGGCACCGTCTTGTTGAAACCACATGTCATGCAAGTCAAGCTCTTGCATTTTGGGCAAAAAAAAGTTGGATATCATCTCACGGTAGCGCTCACCATTCACAGTTACGTTACGATTCGCATCATCTTTGAAGAAGTACGGTCCAATGATGCCACCAGCCCATAAACCGCACGAAACTGTGACTTTTTCTGGATGCATTGGTAGCTCTTGCAATGCTTCTGGCTGATCTTCACTCCAAAAACGACAATTCTGCTTATTAACGTACCCATTGAGCCAAAAATGAGCTTCGTCGCTGAACACAAGTAGCGCGCGAAGAACTTTCTTAACAGAGCACGCGTTTTGATAATAAAATTCAATAATTTGCAAACGTTGTTCGTTTGTAAGACGATTCATGATTAAATTATAGACCAAACTGAAGATGTTTGACAGTGAAAAAAACACGAAACGTGCGTCAGTTGTTTAAACCAGTGTTGCCAAAAAGATAATAGCTAAAAAATCACCCGATACATATACATATATTTTTAAAAAGATGCCATATCTATCTGGTGATATTTCGAACTGATTTAAAAGACAATAGCGCTTAAAGGGTCCTAAAATTATAAGTTGCAAACGTTGTTCAACGTCACGACTTATTAATCACCTTTTATTAGTTCAAGCAGTTCTTAAGAGTCTGCAAATAATACTTTAGTAAAATATGCTGCCAAAAATTATTGAAAAACTCTTAAGTATAAAGGAGGAATCAGCGATATGGGAAAATTCATCAATTTTATTTATTAAAACACCAAGAACTTAAAAAAAACTGAAGGAATCAAACAATGTCATGAAAGGTTCAAATTGTTATCGGCGACTTGACAGATATTTCATACACAAAGCATGTTCATATAACTATTCGTTTCTATAATGCTGAAACAAAATAGTTTGAAATAAATAATCCTGTGCCCATGTTCTGTAACTCTCGCGTCGAGAAACTTTTCGATTGAAATGTGTGAAATTAAACAAAAATTTCATTTATTGAAACAAACAGCTGTTTTTCTCACTAAACTGTGTTTGTAACTTTTTTTTTTTTTGGTGAGTACAATCTGTCACGTAAGAAAATGACTCGCCAATTTACAGAAAAAGTGTGTCTGTAACATTTTGGTGAGAAAAGTTCCGGTTTTAAACAGTCATAATAACTCACGAATAAAAATGGGGCGAGAAAAAATTTAAACACTAAAAAACAATTAAATAAGCAAAATACAAGAAAAAATATAATAATATTTTTCTAGGCCCATTTATTTATTGTTTAATTATTTTGATTTTAACAATTTTATGGAATATACGAATATTTCCAAAGCTCGTTTGCAAGCACCAAACATTAAGTCACACTTTACATTATTTGGCATAGCCGAGGGTTGTATTTTTGCCGTCGTCGTTGAAAAATTTCAATTTTAGTAAGTTTTGGTCGCCGTCAACGATATGTGTTGCTGGCGTTCTCAACGACTGCAATGTCACATCGGCTTCGAATGCAATGTTATGAGATTTATAACGTCACGACGTAATCATTTTTGCTAGTTTTCGACATGACTAACAGGCACACTTTTTTCTCACTGTTTGAGAAACGATGAAATATTTTGTTTCACATCTCTTCGATGCGAGAAGTTTTTACAGAAGTTACAGAACATGGGTACTGGCTAAGAGGTTTTGTTTGCAACTTTTTAAAAATATGGTTGAAGTCTACTGATTCATATCGACATGATAAGCCGCCAACAAATTAAAACTCATTTAAAAATATAAATTCCTATATTTTTTCAAAAATTCTAAAGCTACATTCACACCCTATTAAATATTTGATGTCCTACACGTGACCACTAGTTTTCTTAAAGAATTGTTTGCTTCTGCAAAACGTTTGGCTAGAGCAAACATTATTTAACAGTTTTTAAATAACATTTTACAATTATAATCTTAAAAATAAAATTTATTAAATAAATAGAACTATTAAAAATTAAGCTTAAGTTTAATCAACTAACTGGTCACGCTTTTATTGGGATTTTATCGTCAAATATTTGTTAGGTCTGAACATACCTTAAGTCATATATATTAGGGATTGCTCTTCGCTTTTAACCGAAATCGAAACCGCGGTTTTAAATGCTTAAAACCCGAAACCGAAAACCGACAAAAAAAAACCTCGGTTTTAGGTAACTAAAGTTACCTTGTTAACTCTTAAGTGGGCCTGGCGGGATCACTAGTATTTTGTATGGAGTTTTTGCGGCTATAGAAAAAACTCACACTACCGTACCCCTGGACAAGGCTGGGACTACTTTTATATGTATAGAGTTTTATGGCTATAGCAGGAACATTTTGTCGGCAAATAGAATAATTCTTCGAAAAAACCGTAAAGAAAGAATTCTTATGTGTTGCGTATGCTTTTTGATACGTTTCATACGTAAATACATAAATACATACATATGTTTATGTCTGAAGTTTAACTTTGATATTTTAAAAACCGAAAACCGAACCGAAACCTACCGGTTTTTATAATTTTAAAAACGAAACCGTGGTTTCTCATTTTTACGGTTTTTAGCAAACTCTAATTTATATGCATTTTGTTGGTTCCTTGCTATCGTGAATTGTTTTTATTTTATTCAAATTTTTATTATAAAAAAGGTATTTTGATTTTTGCTTAACCGAATCCCGGTTTTTTAAAAAAGCAGCTATTTGTAATATTCGAAAACCGTTTTCTTAAAAAAGGAGAATAATCGATCTTCCTACCTGTTACTTTTCACTTTCGTTGTATTTCGCCCTTTGTTAACAGAAAAACTCTCAATTATAAGACACCAGCAGCTCGCCCTTTTTGGTTCTCGTAATCATTCTACTTTGAAAATTTGATGTATTTAACTAAATAGTTTAAACAAATAGAATACGGGAATTTTTGCTGTTTATTTTACTTTTTTAACATGAACGTAATGTTAATAATACACAAAATGTGACATGGAATTGATGTTACTGTAGTCATATCGTAAGATAATACGCATAAAATTTGACAAAATTTTTGTCACTTTTTGCCTCCTTGATGCCATTTGTAATAACATTGATGTCACAAATCTGATGTTAGAGCATCATCAATATAAAGATGCATTTTCTATAAGTGTAGAAGCCCTCGGCATAAAGATCATTATTTGGCCAAATTCAGAGTCTCGTAGGGAACAAGTTGGGCCAGATAGGGATGGACTTGCATTGAACTATAAAACAGTCTATGACATATTTTTGCTCTATCTGTTACCTGGATAAACTTATTAAATAAAAATCTCCAGACAAGCACTCTTTTAGTTTGGTCGTCAAAGGGTTAGAAGAAATAAAAAAGAGAAATTGGCGGATTTAAGTTGTTGTTAAAGATTTTGTTGTTACAATTAAACGATTTTTTTTTACTTTTCTTTGTTATTAACAATTTTTTTTTTTTTAATTATTTCATAATAAATTAACCCACATTTTAAACATTTAATTACATTTCTATTAATAAAACAAAAAACTTAATTGGTATGGACACAATTAATACAATTTTATAATTTTTGTTGCTTTCCTTTTTTTAAATTTTTCTAAATGGTTTTCTTTTTCTAGATGTTTAAATGTAAATTTTTGTTAAAAGAAAAAAATATTTTTAGTTTTGATAAATTTTTTTTTCTTTAGTTATTTATCACTTTTATATTTATATATTTTTTTTAACACGTGTTCTTAAGTTCTAACAATCATTATAATTTTGTTGACAAGTATCATACTGAATTAATCAAATGCTAAATGTTAAAAAATAAAAAATAAAAAAATGAGAAAACATATAAAAAGAAAAGAACTGTTTTTTTAATAAATTTTATTTGGATATACATACAATTTTTGTGTCCATATCATTTAAATTGATATTGAAAAAAAAAAAAAAAAAAAATTTTTTAAACATTTTATGTTTTTAAAAAACATGTTGCTGAAACATTTTTTACAAACAAATGATGCTAGAAACCTATAAAACTATACAGCCAGCAACATTTGTGTTTAAATTTTGATATTTTAAATAATTTTGTTAATAATACAGTTGTTTTTTTAAACAATGATAAAAAAAAGATATTTAATCAAATGAAATATCTTTGAAATGCTACAAATACTGTCCATTTATAATAGTTGTAGAGAGAATTTTTGTAATTTTTTTAAAAAATTTACCATTTAACCATTTTGGCAACATGTTGAAGCAAAAAAAAATTTTTTTTTTGTTGTTGTAAATTTTATGGAAATAATAAATTTTGCCAAGCTTTTTTTATTTTCTTACTTTTTTACATGAAATTGAAGAAGAAGAAAAAAACGTTTTGCTAACAAATTCATCAATTTAATTAAATTTTTTTCTTTATCGTTTTTGGGTTTTCTTGCCATTTTTAAGTGTTAATTTTTTAACTTCTTTTACTTTTTTCATAATTTGTTTAGTTGTTTAATTTATTTAGTTATTTTTTTTTTTTTTTTTTTTTTTAAGTTTTCAAATTATTTTAGTTTTTAAATGGACAGTTTGTGAAACATTGTTAACATTTAGTATTTGATATTCCAGCATTTTCCTTTGCATCATCGGGGCGGGATTTCGATCCGCGCACTAGAGCATTTTCCGATGAAGAGCTCAAACCGCAACCAATGATAAAAAAATCACGCAAACAATTTGTTCCAGATGAACTCAAGGATGACAAATACTGGGCCCGTCGACGAAAGAACAATATTGCTGCCAAACGTTCACGTGACGCCAGACGACAAAAAGAGAATCAAATTGCCATGAGGGCGCGATATTTGGAAAAAGAAGTACGTTTGCTTTGCTTAAAGAAATATTATCAATTTTAATTTTTTTTCTTTCATTCTTTCTTATTATTATTTCGTTAATAGAATGCTACATTACACCAAGAGGTAGAGCAGCTAAAACAGGAGAACATGGACTTACGTGCACGTCTCTCAAAATTCCAAGATGTGTAATGCTAATTAAATCTTCTATCAACACACTTTGTTACTAAAATAATTCTTCCCTTCTACATGTTTTTTATTTAATTAACGTTCGTTTAAAATTCGCCAACAAAAAAAAACACACAACTCCTAAATTTTGTTGAAAATTTACTATTTTTTTTTTTTCTTCAAAATTTATTGTTGTTCATAATAATTTTAAATAACGTACATCTTTATGTATAAAATTATGTAATTTAAAATGAAATTTTTTCTTTCCCTTAATGGAAAATCCCATATAGTTTCCTACATTTTGTAAATTACCAGCTACAAAACTCAATTACTAACTTAAGTTTAATTTTTCGTAAGCAATAGTTTACTAAAAATCTTAATTTGTTATATTATTAATCTTTTAAATCCCTTTAAAAAAATAATCCCCAAAACCCCCCTCCCACCCAAAATATACTTAAAGAAATTTTCAACAAAAAACTTATTTACCTATAAAAAAGTTTTAATTTAAAAAAAAAGGAAAAAAACATAAACACAATGCAAGTTTCATTGAAATAAATTCTAAATTATTAATTAAAACTTAAAGAAATCTAACGAAAAAGCATTAGAAATTATATCATAAAGAAAAGGTTATTGGATGAGAAAAATAAGGTTTTTATATTACAAAATTAAAAAAAAAAAAAAAAAACTTGCATAAATTAAAAGTTAAATTGATAAAAAACTTAAACTACAGATTGACATACATAAATACATAAAACAAAAAAATAAATAAGAAATAATTATAAAAACAAAAAAATTAAAGTTAAGAGACAAAACTACAGCAACATTATTTAGTTATATAGTGTAATAAACAATAATTAGAAACAAAAAAAAAAAACCAAACAAAACCAGAAAAATATTTAAAAAAATACTGAAAAATTATTTAGAAATAACGAAAAAAAAAAAATATAAATAAATGTTGCAGCAATATGTGCTATTTAATATACAAAGTATATAAACATTTAAGTTATTAATTAGTTAAGATAGTGGAATAAACAAAAGAAACAGTTTAAAAAAAAAAATTGCCACATGTTTAAAAACAAATTTAATTCGGAACTTCGCAATATATTGAATTAAATCTTTGTTTAACAACATTATGGAATATATGCAATTTTTGCCAAATTTAATACGAAAAACATTGTTTTAAACTAATCAACAGCATTGTTGCCAAATGTTATACATCAGTTGATGCCAGCAACATTTCAAATTCGAACCGTTATTTTTACAAGAAAAGCACAAGGCATTCAGCTTTAAAATAAGAAGAATATTGTTTTTAACAGTTTCCGAAACTGTTTAGCAACATTGTTGCAAAATACTTAAATTCAACTAATTCCAGCAAATTATCAAATTCGTACCGTAAAACTTGCAAGAAAAAAACATCTTTAAATTCTTTCGGCTACATTGTTTCTTATGGTTTCTGCAAGATTTTAAGGAAAAAGTGTTTAAATATCAGTTATATAATAAGAAGAAGATTGTATTTAGCATTTTCTGAAACTGTTAAACAACATTGTTGCAAAATGTTATTCTTCATCTATTTGCAGCAAGTTTTTAAACTCGAACCGTCAATTTTTTTTTTTTTTTTTTTTTTTTTGAACATCGTATAAAACTATTAGCTTAATGTTGTTGCAAAATATTTTCCAAAACAAACCGTAATTCTTGCAAGAAAAGCAGAACTTTAAATTCTTCCGGCAACATTGCTTCTATGCATACAAGAATTTTAAGGAAAAGGTGCTTGAATAGCAATTATAACACAGTCAAATCCCGATAATTCGTTCCCCTATAAATCGTAATTCCCGATAATTCGTAATAAACTGTCGGTCTCTTGAAAAATCTCGTTAATTCGTAAAATGTCCATACATTTTAGTCCCCTCGATAATTTGTAATTTTTTTTTTCAAATAAAATCTTCTTTACCTCTTATGAATCGTAATTGCTTCTAACTACCACTTATAATTTGTAATTAAAACAACAGAAGCATGGAAAGAATGATTCTTTGTTTACCGCTTTTTTTGCGTGGGTTTTTGCTTTTTCTTGTGTGTTTATTTTCTTAAGATCAGTTTTTACATGAATAATTTTTATATATTTTATTTTAAAAAATTGTCTTTTATGTTTTTTTTATTGTTTTAGTAAATAAATTGAAAAACCCCGTTAATTCGTATTTACTTTATTTTAACCTCGTTAAATCGAAACCCCGCTTAATCGAAGACCCCTATAATTCGTAAGAAATGGCCGGTCCCTAGCGATTACGAATTATCGGGATTCTACTGTATAAGAAGATTGTTTTAATCATTGTTTTATGCTATTCAGCAACATTGTTGCAAAATATTAAACTTCAACTAATTCCAGCGAATTTTCAAATTCAAATCGTAATTTTTGCAAGACAAGAACAAATTGAAATTCTTTTGGCAGCATTGTTTCTTAAGGTTACTTAAAGATTTTGAGGAAAATGTGTTAAAATATCAGATTGTATTTAGCATTTTCTGTAACTGTTAAGCAACATTGTTGCAATATGCTATTCTTCATCTCAACTCAAACCTTATTTTTTTCTTAAGAAAAGAAGAAATAGTGAATTCTTCCGATAACATTGTTTCCAAGAATACAAAAATTTTATAAAATTTATCTTGAATTTTTTTTTAAAAAATAAGAACAATATTGTTTTAAACATTGTATAAAACTATTAACAATGTTGTTGCAAAATAGTTTCCAAAACAGACCGTAATTCTTGCAAGAAAAGCACAACATTAAATTCTTTCGGCAACATTGTTTCTATGCATACAATAATTTTAAGGAAAAGGTGCTTGAATATCAATTATAATAAAAGAAGATTGTTTTAAACATTGTCCTAAACTAAACAGCAACATTGTATGACTTCTAAGCAATTACATTTGAAACATTGTGCTTGCAACATACTAAATTAAAGCCTAGTACTCTGTTTAAATTTGTGAAAAATGTTGAGCAACAAGTATTTCTGAGAAAAACATACGAAAAATAGATAGAGTTGTACTCTGTTTCTATTGCGAAAAACAGGCGAAATTTTTCTAGCAACATTTTGGTTTTCCGTGCGAAACAAGTGTAGATCATATTGTGTCAAACGGAATTTTAAGTAACAGCTGATAATTTGTTTGTAATTTTTATTTTGTATTTGTAGAGGGGTTTTTATCGCTTATATGCACACTGGTTATAAGCGTTTTACGCTTTTATGCATTCAAACTTGCGTAGTAACAGTTTTTTATTTAAAAAAGCCGTAATTGTTACGTGAATAGGCATTTGCTTATATGCATATCCCGCATTTATGCATCAAAATATAAAATAATTTTAATAAATTGCCTTAATATATAAGCATACCTTTAAACTTGAGTCAAATACAAACAATAACATACGTACAAGAATTATTTAATCAATCCTAAATTTGCTAAATTTTGTTTAAACTTGGAATTTATTCATGGCCGTTCGATGCAAAACAAATACTTTTTTCATGATGTTGCTGAAATTATGCGATCTTTTTATTGGCACAGTATATACAAATAAGAGAGTTTATCTAATGCATTCTCGTTTAAAAGCATCAAAAACCGTGCAAATTAAGAAATACTTATAGGGGATTAAAACCGTTACCGTTATAGATAGTTTTTTTAAGCCGCGAGATAGAGAATGTTGCCCAACATTTGTCGCAAATTAGAACAAGGTACTAAGCTTAAACCAAGAAATGTGGCAGGCAACATAACTGCTAACTTACAGGGGTTATAAACTTATGCAAACTTCTTTAAAACTTCTTATTTTATTGGCAATATTGTTGCTAGGCATATGTAAAGAAAAACATTTTAATATTTATTTTTAAGAAATCTAAAATAAAAGTTGGTAAAGATTAAGGTTTCAATGGCTTTTATTTTAAAACCACAACTTTTTTACGTTTATTAAAATAATAGAAGGTTTCAAAGAACTTGCTAAAATTTTGTTAATTTTTATATTTGATGTTTTACATTTCACGTGAAATGTTGTAAAAACTTATATGAAAAAAACTTTTGCGGAGTATCTATAAAATATTCTTGTTAAATTTGTGTTCTTTTCAGATTTTGAAAAAGCTACAAAATGTTTCTGGCAACATTTTTTACAACTGCGAAATAAAATAAGCTGCATTTATTTCGAAGGGAATTCCAAGCAAATGGAAAAGCTTATAAACATAATATTAATCAGAAATTAAAAAATAAAATACGACACATTTACTTTCTTATTAGACCATATTTACATAATGCAATTAACGCCGCAACTTTCGCATGCTTCTTTTTGTTTGTGAGCAAGAGGTGTAGGGAAGAAAACGGGGTTGAAAAAGTTGAAAAAATGCTTGAAAAAATGTAAATGTAAATGTGAAAAGAGTTTCGTAGGAAATACTTTAAAAGAAAATAGAAAAAAATCGGCGTTAATCGCATAGATGTAAATGGGGTCTTAATTAAATTTTTTATTAAAAAAAAAATGTTTATTTAAATACCTTTTTTAAACGGCAATAAAATAAAACATTTTGGCGTTATTTACATACGCAAAAGAATGTCGCATATCTTTAAAGAAACTCGCGAGATGGGTAACATTGATGCATGTCAAATTTTTTCGCATGAATAACGAGATGCTGGACAACATTTCTTAAAAATTAAAACAGAGTACCAGTTTTTAGTTTAAGAAAATTATCAAAGATTTATTTACATTGCGTTTGCAACATTTACCAAAATGTTGCCAAGCCAAGTACACAATATTTAATTGAAGCACAGCCGCGAATAACGTTTTAAGTTACAAAATAATAATTTTTCAGGAGAGCAAAAAAACGTTTTTTGACAGGCAGCATTATTTGTTTTAAAAATTTTTTTTTTCTATTATTAAAAATAAAGATAATAAAAACTTTTATGCAACAGGCTTTTAAAACATTATTCTGCACTGCAAAAACATTTCGGTTTCATCATTTTGTTAGTAACTTGCAATGTTCTTCCACTGGCTGACACTTTGTATGCCATTTTGAAGGCGTTAAGGGGCATAGTTTTGGTTGATTTGATGTTTAAACTGTGTAAGAGAGTAAGGTCAACGGTTATCTGCAAAAAAACAGTTTTTGCAAAATGTGGCGTTTACAACGTTATTCGCTGCTGTGCTTCAATTGTAAATTAAAAAAAATAATAATGTTTTGCACGTCAACATGTTAAGAAATATGACTGTAAAACATCGATTAATTCAAACAAGATTTTCGTTAATATAAAACCTCTTTTAAAATGTTTATACACATTGTTGTTGCAACACACTATCAATTAAAGAGAAACAAGTTTTTCTATGAAAGCCTTTCAAGCAAGGCGAATTGACTAGAAGGTGAGGTCAACTCTACAACAACACTGCTTCTGTGGTCGGGTTGTCAAAAATATTGCTATTAAAAAAATAGATTTGTTTGCATTAAAAAACTAGTTTGTATACAAACTTTGACAAGTCGACCACTGAAAAACACCATATGTTGACTTTCTAGTCAATTCGCCCTAGTTTCAAGCTAGAACTTTATATTAAATTGAATAAACAAAAATATAAACATTTTGTAAAATATGTTTAATAACATGTTTTTTTAATATAAAAATGTTTAAAAAAAAATTATTTCTTGTATTTCTTTCATAAGCATTCAATATTGTTAGATTTGATACTATTAATGATATTTTAGTAAATACAAAACTCTTTGCAACATGTTGCGGATAATAATATAAAGTTTTTTAAAGGCAACAAGTTGCGTAAAATATGACTTCTAAGCAATTACATTTGAAACATTGTGCTTGCAACATACTAAATTAAAGCCTAGTACTCTGTTCAAATTTGTGAAAAATGTTGAGCAACATTGATTATTTCACACGAAAGTTTTGACATGTATCAATGTTACCTATCTTGCGTGTTTGTACAATGTGTCGTTTTTATTCCTGCAAAGTATGCGGCATTGTTTTGCGTACGTAAACAAACACCACATGTATTTTAATAAAAATTATTTTTTTTATAACAAATTTAATAAAAATGAAAGTTAAAAACTGTTACCGGTTATGTTATTTAAATTTTTTATTTATTATTAAATAATAAGTTGATATTTTTGCTTCAAAATTCCACGTGAAATAAGAGCAGCTTACATTATTTCGCAGTTGTAAAAAAATGTTGCCAGAAACATTTCGGAGCTTTTTCACAAAATGAACAGAGTACAACTCTATCAACTTTATTTCATAGATATTCCGCACAAGTTTTTTTCATATGCGTTTTGACAGCACTTCACGTGAAATGTTGAACAGATTACCAGGCTTAAGGCTTAACAAATGTGCATATAATAGACACTACTGTCAACAACTATATAAAAAAGTGAACTTTTCTTTGGCCCACGTATACACATAATATAAAAGAAAGTTAATCATCTCTTTTATGGCAACATCTCCATAAAAATATCGTTTTTGATGAAAGCTAACGAAATTTTTAGTATGGATTGTCTTTGCAACATGATGGATTTAAACCAAACAAAAGTATATGTACAAAAAAATCTTTAGCAATATTTTCGCAAATAATAAAACTTTTCTATTCGAAATGCATTTTAAATTAAACATATTTATAAACATAGTTTCTGCCGCATATGTAACAGTTTTCAATTTTAGCAAATTGTTTTAAACTTTAAAATATAAAAATCAATTTGGGAAAATGAAATTTCTTGGCAACATGTTGTTATAAAACAATACAAAAAAGTTAGTGATATTAAGTGGCGTAAGAAAGGAGTTTGATACAAATGAAAATTTAAAACCAAATCGTTGAATGGCTTTATTTCAAAGAAAAGCTTCTGAAATTAAAAAAAAACTTTGTGCTATTTATTGCGAAAATTTAACATTTTTATGATATTTTAAATGAGACAATTTTAAAACTGTTTTCTTTTTTTTCAATACAATTAACAAACATGTTGCTGCAACATTTGTTAACAAAAAAATTAAAAAAAAAATACCGCAATACTTAACAAGAAAAGAACATACAAACAAAAGCTTAAAAACAATTTAATTTTATTAACAATGAAAAGTTAAAAATAATAATAATTACAAAAATAATTTAGACACACACACATACACACCGCCTAGCAGTGTAGAGGACCTCATTACTAAACAAAAACGCTAATGAAAATGCTTAGCAACATTTTTCAAAACAAAAAAAAAGCAAGAAACATTAATTATTAACAGTTTATAGTTAAATACAAACAAAAACAATATTAATTAAATAAAGTACCTTAGTTATTACAACAATACGATAACAATACAAGAAACATAAAATGTTGCAAATATATTTTTTTTTTTTTTTTTTATTAAACAATTTTTTAAAATTCTTTTTATTATTAATTAAACTTAGTTTACCTCTTTCAAGTTAAGAAAAGAAAAAAACTTAATTTGTAGTAGAATTTGTTAATAGTTTTAAACGTAAATTGAAATTATTTTTAACAATATTGTTTCCAAACTTTTTTCTTTTAACTTTTAATTTTTGAGAATGACTTCCCAATCAAAATTAAAGGGGACAAAAATTTATATAAATATTGTTAATTTACAATAACAAAAATATATGATTAAACAAAATTAATTTACATAAATTAAAAACAATAATTAATTAAATAATTAAGCCTAATCAAAGTAGTGAGTAGTAGTGCAAGAAGTGTTTGTTGTTAGTTTGTATTTTAGAAAAGTTTTATTTTTCATTTAATTGTTTTTATTAATCATTTTTAATTTTATTTGAATATTATTTTTATTTGTTTAATTAAATTTTATTTAGTTAAACTACAAAAAGAAAACACATGTTTTATTTTCTTTAAAACTATTATTAATTAATTATTATTATTTTGTTTAAATAATATTAAGTAATTATTATTTCATTTTTGTTAAATAGAAAAACCGAACAGAAAAAAATAAAAAAAAAATATTGTAATTTGAACAAAAAAAAAAAAAAAAAACTCCCGAAAATTGTCTTTTTGTATTTATTATTAAAAAGAAAAATGCAAATAGTCCATACAGTGTCTAAAATTAATAAATATTTTGGTAAAAAAAATACACCTATTTCAGCAACATGATGCCTGGTTTTTATCTTTAGCTATGCCAAAGAAATAATTGCAATAAAACAGTTTAAAATGGATCAGTGTATTCAAGGCGAATTGGCTAAAAGGTGAGGTCAACTCTACAACTACACTGCTTCTGTGGTCGGGTTGTCAAAAATATTGCAAGTAAAAAAAACAGGTTTGTTTACAAAAAAACTAGTACCAACTTTGACAACTCGACCACCGGAAAAAAACACCACATGTTGACTTGACCCCACCTTCTAGTCAATTCGCCTTGAGTGTTTTGAATTCCAGACAAATCGATTAAGCAGAAAGGAATCCAATTGCGGACTTACTTAAAAAAAATAATGTTTGTCTCTGTTAAAATTTGAAGAAAATGTTAAGCAACATTTTTCTAATTCCTTCATGAAATTGGAATTTGACGTTTTTACTAGTTCAGAAACCTGATGCCTGGTTTTTATCTTTAGCTATGCCAAAGAAATAATTGCAATAAGACAGTTTAAAATGGATCAGTGTATTCAAGGCGAATTGACTAGAAGGTGAGGTCAACTCTACAACTACACTGCTTCTGTGGTCGGGTAGTCAAAAATATTGCTAGTAAAAAAAAACAGGTTTGTTTACATAAAAAACTAGTTTGTATACCAACTTTGACAACTCGACCACCGGAAAAAAAACACCACATGTTGACTTGACCCCACCTTCTAGTCAATTCGCCTTGAGTGTATTGAATTCCAGCCAAATCGATTAAGCAGAAAGGAATCCAATTGCGGACTTACTTAAAAAAAATAATGTTTGTCTCTGTTAAAATTTGAAGAAAATGTTAAGCAACATTTTTCTAATTCCTTCATGAAATTGGAATTTGACGTTTTTACTAGTTCAGAAACCGGATGTAAAACTGAAATCGTTAGAGATTTTTATTTTATTTATTTTTTTGTTTTTTTAGGAGAAGATCTGACAAAGACAAGTAGAACTCAAACTATAAAGTAAATAAAGGGTCCAACGCACGATGTTAATTGTAAATAAAAACAAAAAGTCTTCAGAAAATTATCTTAATATTTTTTATTATAGAAACGGGGAATTATTTCCTTCCGAAGGTTCCTTTATATTATATTCAACATTTTTCATTTTTCGAATTTATCCCTTCGGAAGGAAATAATTCCCAGTTTCTATTTGTTAAAATTGTTGAGTTAAATACATTCACTTTATAAAGTATCACTATCCAGTGTGACACAAAGAATGCTGACGAAGGCCGTAGCGGGCCAGAAAATGCATTACATTCTGCTGGTGTCTAATAATTGTAAATTTTTCTGTACGTACAATTGCCGTATTCACAAAACCCCTTGTATCGTTGTATCGATTGTATGTTGTATTTGTACACATAGTTCACTATTGTTTTTTATACAACATACAATAGATACAACGATACAATGGGGTTTGTGAATATGGCAAATATACCTCATTGCTGTCCAAAGGAAAGGAAATATAATAGTCTGGTAGTGTATAAAGTCATTTCTGAAAAATTGAAGGAATAGGACTATTACAAAAGAGCTTTATAAAATACATAACTGAAATTTAGCTCATAGAATAAATTCGAAAAATGAAAAATGTTGAATATAATTTTTTATTATGATAGAATAATCTATGACAGTTATGTGAGAAACAAAACATTGGCCAAATGCTGACCACGGCTTTGGTAGCATACCTCCAACCGATGGTCCATATTTTCAATGGGCCTGCCACATAATTAAGGTTAAATGTCGTTAATGTGTCAAATTATCTCATAATTTTGCTCTTGAATTGTTCTTTTTCTTTTAAATGTTCTCAAAGAAAAAATCCAACGGTGTCAAATCACACGATCAAGACGGCCAATTAACATCGCCATGATGTGAGATAACACGAACATTGAAATTCTAGCGCCATTGTTTCGTTGGCTGTGTTGCAAGTGACACCATCCTGTTGGAAGCACTTATCGCCCAGGTCCATATCCTCACAAGCAGTCCGTTATCAACTCGCGATAGCGAAGACCATTCACGGCAACTGCTTGGCCGACCTCATTTTCGAAAAAGTACCGCCCGGTAACGCCGCCAGCCTGGGCTAGCATGTACAGGTGTTTTCACATTTCCTACAGACCCGGTTTGATGAAATTTGCGTACAATTCTCCCGATTGATTACGCTGTCCCAAAAAATCACGAAGTGCACGAAAAGCCTTTTGATTTGAACGCTCATTTTCGTAAGAGGTTTCAACAATCTTAACGCGCTGCACGATTGTGTACCTCACCATGATTGAATATGTCAAACAGTGAAACAAAGAAATATCAAATTAAGTTGGGCAAATTACATGACGTTCAGGTGTGACTCACAGTAAACATCGTGCATTATGGTTGGACCACCCAGATTAACAAGATCGTTTAAAAAATTTGTTCGATTTTAATTTCAATAGTTTTTGATTTCTAAAACATGGCTGATTGTTTTGCAAACGAACTCGCCAATTTACAGAAAAAGTGTGTCTGTAACATTTCCGTGAGAAAAGTTCCCGCTTTGAACTGTCAAATAAACTCACGAATACAAATGGGACGAGAAAAAATGGTAACACTAAAATACAATTAAAAATGCAAAAAAAAAAATATTTTGTTTTTGGCACATTTTTTCATTGTTTGATTATTTTGTTTTTAACATTTTTATAAAATATACGAATATTTTCAAAGCTCGTTTGCAAAAAAACAAACATTAAAGTCGCACTTTACAGTATTTTCTATAGCCGATGGTTGTATTTTTGCCGCCGTCGTTGAAAAATTCTACATTTTAGTAAATTTTCGTCGCCGTCAACTAAATGTGTGACTGGCGTTCTCAACGTCTAAAATGCCACATCGGCTTCGAGTCGAATATTATGACGTTTAAAACGTAACGACGTTATCTCTTTTGATAGTTTTCTACATGAGTTACAGACAAACTTTTTTCTCACTTTTCGAGAAACGTTGGAATATTTTGTTTCACAGCTTTTCGATGTGAGAAGTTTTCACTAAAGTTACAGAGCATGGGTACTAGTGGAGAACCATTTCAAACTCAAGGGCCAACTAACGGCATTCGATCGATATCGATCAAAATTGCAATTTTAACTGTTTTCCAACTTTGACCACCATCGAAAGCCGTAGTCGTGTCCCAGATTGATTACTGATGGTTACTCTAAGTCAGCACCGGAATCTGATTTTGGTGGAATATAACTATAAAATTTAACATAAAACTTGTGAGTGAAGTATTTAGCAGAGCACCAGGCTAAGCTACTGCCTTAAAAATATTTACCACTTCTGAAAAACTATTTTAGCGCCTAACAAGCAGAGCGTGGGCATCCCTTTAACTTGTTGCTTAACACTTTCATTCTGGGCATTAAAGAACAGAAGGATTTAATTATTTAAATTAACAGTTTATTGTTATTCAGCAAATTACTTGAATTTTTCTGTTTTTTTCGGTTTTTAACGACTCGTACTTCAAGTTTGTAGAAAAAACTTATATTTTGTGCGAGTTTTTTTTCTTTCTGTGTAGCCGTCATATTGTGGAGCCTACATCTGTCGAACTGGGTTCAATTTATTCAGTCTGTTTTGCCGAATTACTATAGACAGATAAAGCGTCGTTCAACACAACTTCAGACATACTTTTTACCGTAACGGCTGACGGGGTCATTGGTTCATGTTTATTCAAGAACGGAAATGGGAAAGAAGAATTTGAAAGTGTGTCTTCTTTGTTTCGCGTACCAGAAGTTTCTGAGAGTTTGTAATTGAGAGATAGGAAAAGAAAGAGAGAATGCAGTTTGATAAGAGTATTGAAGAACGTTGCTTTAGCAAATGTTTTATAATATTGACAAGGACTAACAAATTCACCCCTATCGTTAATAACAAGTGGAATTTTTTCCCAAGAAATTTTCATTCCCCTCCAAGGGAAAAAAGCAATCGTGAATGTCATGTGAACAATTGTTCACGCTATCAGTTCCAGTGGATGTAAAAAAAAAATAAGAACGATTAAGGTTTAAATTTACAGTCACTAGTTTATTATGAATAAACTAAAATGATAACTATTGCTTAACTAAAGTATCATATTTACAATAATTGGTTAAGTAAAATTTTTTATCAGAACAAAGAATGGTAACTCTTTTAAAATAATAAAAAAATAAAAGTAGTTAATCAATAACATTTTGGGGGTTTAACTTGTGGTTAAGAAAAAGCTGGAAATAATATTTTATTTGTAAAATTGTTGTTATTAGCTAACAAATGCCTGTAAATTTTGGGCCTTAAAAACATTAAAAATCAATGAAAATTTTGTTCAAAAATATACACGTAAACACTTTAAAGAAAGTTAAAATAATAATACAACGTAAGTTTTTGCACTTTTAAAATTTTAAGTAGTAATTGTAAGGGCCGATGTTGAATGTGAACCACACCTAAACGCCAAGTTTTTTTCCGAATTTTATTTGACATTTCTCTATTTCAGACTTATTCAATTTGAACCATGGAGAGATACACAATCCAACAACGTGTTAAAGTTATCCAGACTTATTATGAAAATGGTCGTTCAAATCAAAATGCATATCGTGCACTTCGTGATTTTTTTGGTCAATTTGATCGTCCAAATGTGCGTACAATCGCAAAAATCGTGGAAAAATTCGAGCAAACCGGGTCTGTAGAAGATGTGAGAACACCAGTGCATGCTCGTACAGCTCGTACTGCAGAAAATATTGCTGCTGTTCGCGATAGTGTGTGCAACTCGTCGTCGTGCCTAACAATTGCACCTCTCACGCTCGTCGTTGATGAACATTATGCATGAAGACTTGCATTTACACGCTTACAAGGTGCAATTAACTCAAGAACTAAAGCCTCTTGACCATTCCAAACGTCGTGAATGGGCAGAATGGTGGCAAGAAATGGCAACAGTGGATGATCAATTTTCAAAGAAAATCATCTTCAGTGATGAGGCACATTTTCACCTCAGTGGATTCGTCAATAAACAGAATTGCCGCATTTGGGCGAATGAGAATCCAAGAGTGATTGTCGAAAAACCAATGCACCCACAAAGAGTGACTGTTTGGTGCGGTTTATGGGCTGGCGGCATCATCGGGCCGTATTTTTTCCAAAATGAGGCCGGTCAGGCAGTTACTGTGAATGGTGTTCGCTATCGTGAGATGATAACGAACTTTTTATGGCCCGAATTGGAAGATATGGATGTGGACGATATGTGGTTTCAGCAGGACGGTGCCACTTGCCACACAGCTAACGAAACAATGGCTCTTTTGCGCAACAAATTCAACGGCCGTGTTATCTCACGTAATGGCGATGTCAATTGGCCGCCAAGATCATGTGATTTGACACCGTTGGACTTTTTTCTTTGGGGTTATTTGAAAGAAAAGGTGTACGTCGATAAGCCAGCAACAATTCAAGAGCTAAAGGATGTGATAATTCGGCACATTAACGGCATAGAACCTCCATTATGCCTCAGGGTCATCGAAAATTTGGACCATCGGATGGAGGTGTGCCGCCGTGGTCGCGGCGCCCATTTGGCCGATATTTTGTTCCATACATAATTGAGTAATACCAATATATCATATTAATATAAAATTACAATAATTTCCTAAATAGTTTGTGTTTTATTCAAAATCAACATCGGCCCTTGAAATTTAACCACCCTTTACAATATTTTCCAAAATTCTGCCACCACGTCTTTCGAAAGCTTTACAAATCCGCAGGCAATCGACCTCTTGTTTTGCATTTTGTTGACCAATATATCGGTTTGTGCCTTATTAACGGATCTAGTTTTTAATATTCGATTTATAGTAGGAACTACTTACATACATGTTTAGTTCCCTAACAAATATAAAGTGAGAAAATCTAAGGGAAACGTGAACAAATTACGAGGGAAAAATTTTTTCACGTTAAGGGGAATTTTTTCACGTTATTATACTCCTTTGAGTTATCTTTTTTTCATGTGTGTTTACGAGGGAGAAGTTGTTCACGTTAGGGGTGATTATTTCTGATAATTCAGGGAATAAAAACCCAAATAAATTTCGTTGATAAGAACGGAAAAGGCATTGAAAGTTGGAACTCTATTGAAGGTTACCGTTTGAATTCGACCTTCCAAAGCAGAAAAGAAAATCGGTTTTTTCTTTTTATTTATTTTTTTTTCTTTTTTTATATTTTAATAAAAAAAACAGCAACTTACACTAGAACACACCTACAACTTGATCTCATGATTTAACAAAAAAGTAGTTTTTTTCTAAACAAATAATTTAATAAAATTATTCCCAAAATTCAACTATTAAAAACAAAAAAATTCATTTAAGAAAAATTAAAGAAAAAATAAAATTACAACGAAATACATTTATTAGAATTAAACAAATAGAATTTGCTTTTCCCCTAAAAAAAAAAAATAAAAGAAAAGGATTATAAAACACTGCGGAATAAAACAAAATTAAAAAATAGACCACCTAAATAGATGAGAAATAAAAAAAAGAACTTCTTACACCATAGAGTCTGTCAATGTTTGAGCTTTGGTTGTTAATTACAAAAACAAAAAACAAAAACACAGAAAACAAATGAATTTTGAGAAAAAAATATTAACAAAATAATAAACAAACCTACGTTTTACAATTACAAGCAATTGTAGTAAAATATCAATATTTTTAAGAACAAAAAAAAAAACATAACAAAAAACAACAACAATATGAAAAAAAACTGTATATTATAGTATTTAAAGTTAATTGTTATTAGTGTTTACAAAAGAAAAATATGCAAAAAAAAAAACAGAATGAAAAGAAAATTGTTTCAAGCATTAGAAGTTTTGTTTAATTAAGAACGTTTCTTTGTTTTGTTTAAAATTACTTTTTGACTATTTTTAATTTAATTTAAATACTAATCAACCGTTACAAATTCTTAACAAAATATGGCAGCTCTCTTGTCTTAAAATAAAACTTATTGTCAACAGTCTGTAAAGCTTAAACTATTAAAAAGAAAATATTTTCAGCTGCCTAAAAGCATGCAACAGTATCTGAAATTTAAAATGCAAACTCTATAAATTTTAAAGTAGGCAACTTTTTGATTTTCGTTTTAAAAATTTTAGTGTTGACAACAGTATTTTTTTTTTTAAAAATGGGCTGCCAAGCTTTTTAAAAACTTGTATCGATTGATACGTAGTTAAAACGAAATTTTAATACATCTTTTAAATAATTTTGTAATAATCTTTTTAAATAAAAAGATGGCAACGAATTTAATTTTAATAATCAAACTTAAATTGCTGGCGAATTAATGACGAACAAATCGATGGTTTTGATAATAAACTGTCGTCAACTATCCAGCCCAGTTTTTGTATTTTCTACTCGGAAGGAATAATTTACTACATATGGACATTTTTTTCTAAAGGTCCACCGTGACCGAAAATTCAGCATATTTTTATGATTTTGTTATAGAGAAATATTTAGATTCTACTAATTTTATGAATTCCTCCATAAATTCGTTCACTAACTTGAGGGTTACATGGTCAAGTTTTGCCTATCAAGTTTCAATACACTCACACTTTTTTACCAATACACTCATACTTTTAAAAGTTGATACGAACTTGCCTTTAAAATTCTCTTGCCAATGAGTGTTTCAATTTACGTTCAAGAAAACAGCTGATTTCAAGGTTAGTGAGCAAATTTTTCGTTTCTCTTTATACATTTTTTTCTTGATGGCATCTTGAAAGTAAATTGCTCAAAAATTGAATGCAGCCTACGTCACAACTATCAATTTTTGGAAATTTTGACAAACAGTATATGTAAAAGTCTATCAAGAAAAACTTGAGCGTGTGTAAAGCGGCTCATACACTTGCAATAAAATTGTAAAATTGTGTATGTGATATTCGAAGGTTACACATTATATTGGCAACAATCAAAAGACTTTTGATTTTTATTGCACACCGAAAACAAAGTGAAATATATTGGCAGCACTGTACAATGCTGTTTATGTTATTCCTATAGATTATGTTCACCTTTTTATTCAATGAATGAAATTATAATATAGAACAAAATGGAAACAATATGACGAATATCATATACAATAATATGGCAAGTGTATGGGCCGCTTAAGACGAACAAGCAGACTTCAAAGTTGTACGTAATTTCTTATTTGTGAGAATGTTTTATTGTATGTTTACTTTAATATTATCTTTGATAAAATATTTGATATAAATGATTAAAAAATTTTTCTTACATGGGCTGCAATCTAAGGAAGAGTTCGAAGAGAAATATGTCATTCGGATTAACGGTAAATTTTTATTTTATTTTAATCATTATTCAGTTAAATTTTGATCAACAAAAATTTCACGTTCGAAATGTCACGTATCGATACAGATTTTGGCTTAAAAAAAATAAATACATTCAGATGATTTTACATTTGCTACACTGATAGAAAAGGCGTTATAACGCTGATGTATTCTGACATCAGTACTATGACAAGTGTCTTCGTTTTTGACCCCATGACACTTTTCATCATGGTGATGTCAACCTTAACATCACTTGGCCAAAGTGTCATCAAGGTAAAAATGAAATAATGTCATCAATGGGATGACACATCGGCATCACACAAATGTCGAACATGTCCTAAGTGCGATGACGCAGGACACATTAGCATCAGTTTAATGACAGTTTGTCATTTAGTCAAAGTCATTGGTTTAAGTCAAAGTGAGAGAATATTATTATTTTCATACACGCTATATATGTTTGTTTCACGTTTGTTGAGTTACGACCTTTGTTTACAGCTGAACTTTTAATAATAAGATACCAGTACCATGCCCCATATGGTTTTCGTAATCATTCTACTTAAAAAATTTGATGTATTTAACTAAATAATTTAAGAAAATAGAAAATAGGAATTTTTGCTTTTTATAATACATTGTAATCATGAAAATAATGTTAATAATATACAAAATGTGGCATCGAATTGATGTCACTATAGTCATAAAACAGATGACACGTAAAAAATGACAAAATTGTACGAAGACGCTAGTCATTGGATTGATGTTACTTTTTGCATCATTGATGCCATTTGTAGTAACATTGATGTCACAATTCTAATGTTAGGGCATCATCAATATGAAGATGCATTTTTCTATCAGTGTACGTAAAATTTTGAAAGTCGTTTGACTAAAAAATTGTGCACGGTTTTGCTGAATTACGCCTATTTTTTCACGTTCGAACCGCTACTTTTTGCCATTATCTTTAACCTAGAATCGCGCCCTCCATAAACTTAAGCATAGATAACAGTGCTTTTTTAGTTCTGAAATTTAAGGGTTATTGCATTTTTGATGCATACGACTTTCACGTTCAACACTATTGAATAACCCATATGGCTGGAACCATCTCTCCAATCCAGCCCGCTCTTTGGCAGTATTTTGTTTTGATAACTAAATTATTTGTTGAAATATAAAAAAAATTTACTATAATTCTTCTCCAGATATAAAGCTATGTAAGAGCATGTGCCACACCCACCTTTCTTTTCCAACTTTCCTTTCCTTCTCCGGTAAAAATTCAAGCAATAAACAGAAAATAATATACGACCGTATAGTGTATAAAAGCCTTCCGTCAAGGCAGTTTCATTTCCTGATACAGGTCTGAGCTTTTAGTATTAACCAGACTACGAAAATAAGCAAATCGAAACGTTTGCAATCGTTTTGTTTTGTACTTTGAATTGAGTAAAACAAAAACAATGCGAAAGATCTTTCCATATACATTTTTCCCACACAACAATAGAGGAGGGGTACCAAGCCCAGTTGGCCACGCCTTTAAGACATCCTCGAAGACGGATGCACGACAATGTTAATTACTGCACGACATGTGAGGGACAGCGGGATCAAATCGTCAACGTCATTTTCGAACAAGTTTCGCAAAAATCGTGCATGACACAAAGAAAGACAATGTCGCATACTTCATCATTAACGACTACCTGTAGTGCAATTCACTAATTTTTAACACTTTAAAAAGTGTTAACTTTAACCACACATTTTGATGTTTGCACTAGCCACTATGTGATTCACTAACTTATTTATAACCACGGTTAACAGTTTTATATTTCTCTCTATTCAAATTGATATATCGTGGCAACTCTGCCAAGAGAAACATCAAAATAGGATAAAATAACAAAGAAGAATAAAAAAACAAAACAAAAACCTTTTAATTTATAGATTTTAAATGATATTGTGTAAAGTGCGTAAACCATTACTCATTTTTATTATTTTATTAATTATTTTAGTTTATTATTTTATTAATTTAGTTTTAATTAAATTAATTTTTTAATTTTATTTGTGTAAATATGGGCTAAATAAATAAGAAGCTCCACGGAAAATTGGTGTGTGATAAGAAGTGGATAAATTTTAGGCTAAATACCTAAAAGTCATATCATTTATAGACTATATAGGTACAACGATAAATAAACACTTTTCTAAGCGGATTTAACCACACCAAAAATGTTGGTGTTATTAAACCACAATTTGTTTTGTTAAAAATAACAGCTGACTGAAACAGCTGGCTTTTAACACCAGCAGATGTCGTTAAAAGTGTTAGTGAATAGCAAAATGGTTAATTTTTTGGCTAACATTTTTAAACGAAACCATTGTGGTTTAAAAAGCGTAGTGAATCGCACTACTGCATGACAATGTCGTCTATTTCGACGTCCACGACAAAAAATTTTATATGGTTATCTAATTCAGACAGTTTTTTAGTATCTGTTATATGTTTTATATTCGACTCCTATAAGCAATCCTAAAGTTGACAGTGAAGTACTAACTGCATGCAATCCATTTTCCAGCCCGCGAATAATTTCATAATCATTTTTGGTTTTACTGTTTAGAACTAATTTGTAAATTTTTTGTAGGTATTTAAATCAGTAATTAAAAAAAAAGAATGTAAGAATTTTTAGAAAACCAAGCAAGTGATTGAATAGCTTTCAATAAAACTTTGTCGTCAGTAGCTTTTATACAAGACAGCTTATAAGACAGTGTCGCTCATACTGTCCCACATAGAGTTTAATAGAGGACAACTTATAAGACAAAGTCGCTCATACTGTCCCATAAAAAGCTAAATAGAAAACAACTTACAAGACAACGTCGCTCAAACTGTCGTGAACGACGATTTCCTGTAAATTTCCTTCTAGAAAACCAAAACAACAGGGGACAAGTCGTGCATACATCATTGACGACGATGTCGTCAACGGCAATCTGGACACATGAAAGCACATGTGCTTCCGATTAAAATATTTGTGTTAAGTGCCAAACTTTGTTTTATTAATAAAGATTTTGTACTACAACGCATGAGTGTCTTTTTCATATGCATTGTTAACAGTATTCGAAATTAAACACTAAATATCGCTTCTTAGTGTTCGGTACGGTAGATTTGTAGATGTGTAGAATATCATTAAAAAAAACAACGTTTCCCTGTTTGTCATCTTTTGAACACAAAAATGATACTGTTTTTATCCAACTCAACAAAAGTTAGGAACATTTTATTTCGTTTGTTTTTTTTTTAACCACAAACTTCATTGTGTTTGGTTCAGCTCATTAACGTTCGTCCCTTTTGGCTGGTAAAAAAACAAAATTTTTTACAAAAACGAAAAAAAGCAAAAAGCTAGGAAAATAATTTTACACACACAATACACACACAAGCTGTTCGTGCTGCGTTCGTTGTAAATGTAAATAAAAGAAACATTATAGAATATTAAAATACAATGTTTGTCTACGGTACCACAATTGTTCCGTTTTTAAACGAAGAACAGAACACTATATAATGTTCTGCTCTTTCTTGCAAATAGTAACACGAACACTAAATAAATAGATATGGGGTGTGTGAGCCTCGAACGCTAAAAAATCTTCTGTTTATTTTCGAACACTGATTGTAAATTAATCAATCTGCTGAGTAAGAGAATGAGACAGGCAGAGTTTCGTCAACTGTTTTATTTTGTGCCCATGTTCTGTAACTCTCGCGTCGAGAAAATTTTCGATTAAAATGTGTGAAATGAAACAAAAATGCCAAATATTGGAACAAACAGCGGCTTTTCTCACTAAACTGTATCTGTAACTTTTTTTTTGGCGAGTTCTAGCTGTCACGTACGGAAATTACTCGCCAATTTAGAGAAAAAGTGTGTCTGTAACATTTTTGTGATAAAAGTATCCGCTTTGAACTGTCAAATAAACTCACGAATAAATATGGGGCGAGAAAAAATTTCAACACTAAAACACAACTAAAAATGAAAAATACAAAGAATAATATTTTGTTCTTGGCACATTTTTTTACTGTTTAATAATTTTGCTTTTAACATTTTTATGAAATATGCAAGGCGATGGCGAAAGCCATCATGGCCTTATCTCACATGGTTTTAAAACACGCCCTCTATTTTGTTTCACATCTTTTCGGTGCGAGCAGTTCTCACTATAGTTACAGAAAATGGGTACTGGTTAATTCAACACACGTGTTTACTACAGCTTTTTGTGGGTTTTTGCAACCACGGCGTAGTAAATTTAAATCTATTACATTTTGTTGTTACAGTGTTGTATATTTTAGTACTTTAACAGCATTAATGAGACACACAAGGTCTGCAAGGGTACTTTACTATCAAGGGTGAAAACCGCTATTGTCGCTAGGATTTAGACCAGTGATGTTCATTCAAGCGAACAATTGTTAAGAAGCCTCACCCCTTTGTTTTTTACGCTCATTTATTTAGTTGCACACGTACGGAAGATGAGTTGATCTTATTTCAAATACAGTGTGTAAGATAAGTAATAAAATTAAAAAAATATTTGAATGTTTTTACGAAATTGTCATAAAAGCATAAATGTAGAAGAATTTAATGGAGTTTTTTTTAGATATAATTCTTAATTTTAATTTCTAAACATGCTCGCACTTCACATTGAATTTTTTTCATGGTAATATTTAAAAATTTCCAATGCTTACTGTTTGTAAAAAATTTTTTAAAGTTAAAATTTTAAAAGTCAATTTAAAAAATAAAAAATTTAGTTGGACGGTATTATTATAAATATTTTACAATCAAAACAATTTATTTCTACTAGGATCGCCCGGTGGCCGAAATTCGACCACTTCACATTTACTTTTGAGAGAACCTGTGCGTTGTACAATAAAATCGTACACATTCTAAGAGAACGGCTAAATTCACTATTCACCTATCTTTGTACGTGTGTCTATAGGATAAATTAAAATGCTTTTTAAACACTTTTATTCCAAAAATTTAGAAAAAAAATATATTGTGCATATCCTCGTAATTTATTTATAAGATTTTCATGAAATGTTATCAAAGTAAAAAATAGAAACACAGATCTTCGTTAAAAGTCATTAAAAAAGTTTCCGACTTTTATTTTTCTAAACGACGTTTTTGCGCGACTTCATTTTTTAAAATGTCTAAGGTAACCCTGTCCTAATACGTTTATACATGAGTGTTTGCAAGTGCAAAATTAAAACAAAAACATTTTGGGAGAACAACATAGAGCATAACCGTCGTTTAAACATTTGTGTACATGTGTGTTTGCAAGTATAATAACAACATAGAGCACACCGTCTTTTATACATGTGTGCACATGTGTGTTTGCCAGTATAATGCAAGAAAAAAACACATTTTGGGACAATAACAAAACACACAACTTCTTTTTATACATGTACGTGCGTGTGTTTGCAAACAAATTTAAAACGCTTTTAAAACAATTTAATCCTCAAAATTTATAAAAAAAAATGTATATTGTGCATTTCTACACAAAAATACCTTTAAAACGATATATGTTTCATCAAAATCGGTGGACGTTAAGATACTTAAAAATCAACGATAAAAAATTGCTTCCGTATTTATATATAAGATTAAATTTAAATAAAATTTGTGCGATTAGTTTTGCGTATCTCTGTATTTTGAAATTCTCTCATAATATCGGGTGTTTTTTTCAGTGGTATAGAACTTCGAATTGAAATAAAACACAAGAAAATCGTTTTAATGACCATCAATTTGGCTTTATTGGAAGGAAAATTTTATGCCATTAATGTTTAAATATGATTTCAGGCATGTGGCCGCCGCGGCTAGCTCGAATAAAGCCAATTCTACAGATCCAATTTTCAACCACTTTTTCGAGCATATGGGGCCGTATGTCGGCAATAACGCCACGAATGTTGGCTTCCAATTCCCCTAACGTTTCTGGTTTGTTGGCGTAGACGAGCGACTTCACATATCCCCAAAGAAAATAATCCAATGGTGTCAAATCACACGATCTTGGTGGCCAATTGACAGGTCCATTCCGCGAAATTATGCGCTCATCGAATGTTTCCTTCAATAAATCGATTGTGGCGTGCGCTGTGTGGCATGTAGCGCCGTCTTGTTGGAACCACAACTCATCCACATTCATGCCATCCAATTCGGGAACAAAATAGTCGGTTATCATGGCTCTATACCGGTCTCCATTAACGGTAACTGCCTCTCCAGCATTATTTCGGAAGAAGTATGGCCCAATGACTCCACCAGCCCATAGAGCACACCAAACAGTCAGTTTTTGTGGATGTAATGGCGTCTCAAGGGTCTCATGTGGATTCTCTTCACTCCAAATGCGGCAATTTTGCTTGTTGACGTAGCCATTCAACCAAAAATGAGCCTCATCACTGAACAAAATTTTGCGATGAAAATCAGCATCGAGATCAATCTCATTTTGGGCCCATACACCAAAATCACGACGCATTGCATGGTCTCGCGGCTTTAATTCTTGCACAAGCTGGATCTTGTAAGGTCGCAAGCCAAGATCTTTGCGCAAAATCTTCCATAAAGTTGATGGACAAAGCTCCAATTGCTGTGCACGGTGGCGAATCGATTCATTCGGGTCCTCTTCAAGACTTTGCTCTACAGCGGCAATTGTTTCTTCGGTGCGCACTGTTCGACGTCTCTGCGGAGGCGTATTATCACATAGAGTAAACGTAGTGCGAAAACGATCCATGGTTAACCGAATTAATTGCTCTAATGGACGATTATGTCGACCATAAAATGAACGGAGCTTGCGGTAAACTTCGCGAACTGAACCGTTATTTTCGAAATAAATTTGCACGATTTGCAAGCGTTGTTCTTTTGTCAACCTGTTCATGATGAAATGGCACACCAAACTGAACATAAATGACATTAGAGTTGCCAGATTTGACCACAAAATGCCAGTTTTATCTCTATTCGAAAAACAAACCTGTAAAAAAAACACCCGATACATATGCAAAACATTTTTGAACATCAATGATTAAGAGGTGGGTCTAAGTATACCGATCGACTCAGAATCTCTTTCTAAGTCGATTATTATTAAACGTATTAAGCTCAAAATTCAACAATGAATGTTAAAAAAAAAACTTAATGAATCATTCACAACATACATTTCCGCATTTGCGCTGTTCTCAAATGTATAATTGCAAGTGGCAATTGTCAAATAAATCATGCAAATGAGAGAAAAGGCAACGTGCAAGCTGTTCCAAAATATTTCGTTTGTTTTCATTAACTCGCATTAACTGTTGCATATTATTATTTTTCAAATTTGGCGAAATTAAATTTTTTATTAGAATAACTTTTTACGTTTCTTTTCCTTTTTTAAAAAAAAGAGAATGTTTTGTTGTTGTTAAAATGCATTCTTTATTTTTTAATCGTTTTGCAATCGAAAATATTTAAAAGAAAAATGTTCCATAAAATAGACTTTAGCATTAAAAATTAATATTAAAAAAATATATACATACATATACCTATACAAATAAAAAATATTAATAGAAAAACCGAAAAACACCTTCAAATAAATGATACTTATAAAAAATACATCCATACAAATATACACAAACAGTTATACAGTAGGAAAAAAGGGAAGAAAACAAGTTCCCGAATAAACTGCAAATGGGTATTTTCACATTTGTTACGTTACGGCACCAAGCTTTTTACATTTTTTCACAAAGAATAATTTTTTATATTATTTAATTTTTGTGTAGTTTGGTGGAAAGCGCAATCAAGTGAAACAGAGGAAAGATGTTAACAACATGGGTCTAAAATACAAGACTAATTGCTTGGTGTCGTAACGTGACACTATTGGGGAACTGCACATATGCAGTATTTTTTTATCTATTTATGGCCGATTTCACCAATTTATTTAAACATAATAAAAATTATATTATATGAAAAATTGTATTTAAATATGAATTGATATTTAAATGGAATTGGTGAAATTGGCCATTAAAATTATAAATATTAAAATATATATAAAATATGTAGTTAACCAAACAAAATTGTAGTTGTTCCTTTTTTATTTTTTTTTCAAATTATGTTTTTTTTACAATTAAAAATTAAATTTAAATAGTAGATGATAAACTAAATACACATTTAAATAAAATTAAGTAAAAATGTAATTGAAAAGCAGGAATGAAAACCAGAAAGTCTAACAAGTTTAATTAATTTAACAAAAACAAAAAAAAAAAAAAAAAAATATTATAGTAGTTGTTGAATATTTAATTGAAATACTAAATAATTAAATAAATACAAACATTCAATCCTTATTGAATAAAAAAAAAAAACAAATCATGCACTACTCGCATTCCCTTCTTTACTTGCAATATAAAAAGAATTTTCGAATAATTTTCATATTGGACCAATGCAGAATTCACTGTTTAGCAATTTTAGGACAATTGTGTGTAAAAAAATTAAGACAATTTGTCCCCCCCGACGGTAATATGAAACATTTCCTGCGAAATATTTGAGTTTGGTGGTGAAAAAGAAAAGACAAATGTGTCTTTCAGTTTTTGTTAGTTTGTTATCTAGAGGAACAAGAAGAAGAATGAGAATAGGATTACAAAATACTTAAATTCTGCAAAACAAATGTTTCATTGTATGGACACTAGGCTTTTGGTATGAGGAAAAAAAAGTTCCCTACGACATTTAAAAAAAAAATCATTTTCGAGGCACAATATCGTCAAGTTTTTATCCTTACAAATCGGCTCACCCTAATGGACACGAATGCAGTTAAAAAAAATATTAAAGAAAGTTCTGCAAATATTTCATAACATGCAAATATTTAATTGCAAATATTTTATATTATAGACGAGGACTTTTTTTATGGGTTTTTCTAGATTTTAATAAAAACTTGAAAAAAAATTCGCAAAAATATGAACCTTTAAAATGATTTTCAGAAGTTGGGCCGATATAGGAGTTATGATCCATTACAGCACTACAGATTTCTAAAATAATAAGGCTCACAAAGTTAATTGCTGCCGACTGTTACGTCGATAACAACTTCTTCTTCGAAATGTATGTCAATAAGGCTGTGTTCTGCTAACATGCCTTTAATTGTGGGGCCAACTTGAACCCAAAAATCTATAAAAATCTTAAAAACTAAAAAATATTTTTTTAAAAGGTTAAGACATACATAAAAGTAATTTGTGGCGAATTTTATCTAATTTTAATCAGTGAAAGTTATTTCGGCAATGGGGGTTTATGAGAGCTATAGTTCCTTTACCGCCAGAATACCTACTAGGAAAGACTGGGCCGCTGAATAAATTTTTAAAGAATTTTAAACAAAATCTTTTAAATTAAAATTTTGTATTCCCAAATATAACTTTGATAATAAACTGGCAAGTGCACGGCTTAAAAAAACTTAAACTGGCAGCATGCTTTTACAAGTTGTTTTTGTTTTCACTTTGTTTTTTCTTAACCTACTTACAACAACAATTAATGTTGGAAGAATTCCAATCAATTGTAAGGGGGATGTTGATGTTTTTGTTTAAACTTTGATATTGTTACAAGTAGAACTGTTGCATTTAATTCTTAAACGCTTAACAGTTTTATTTGGTTTAATATCTTCAGTTTTTCTAAAATCTTTATGGATGAAGTTGCCTGATGATCTGGCCTAAAAAACCAGTGAAATGCGCATAGGAATAGCTTATCCCATCAACAATAAATTTCAGTGTTTTCATCAAGAATAAAAATTGGGAATTAAGCACGAATAACAAAATCTTTTAATTTAGGAATTTTGCAATTTCAGTTTTTACTGACGGTTCAAAGACGAATACAGAGCATGGAAAAAGGCATCTTTCCTGATAATCCCAAGCACTCGGTATCTCTAGAACAAGCAATCGCTCTTTCAGGCTAGCAGAATTCTTGAACTTCCACCCAAGTGGTCAAATATAAATGTCTTCATAGCCTTACAATCTTACCTTAACTGCAGTGGAAGGCAGAAAATTGTCTCTGCTTAGCATTTACGCTGATATGCCATACCTATAGGTTTATAAATCAGAGCGTCAAGCTTGTGTCACGTAAAAGTTTTCATTACACTGAAAAGAAAAATCAATCTATCTGTAATTTAATCAAGCCGAAGCGGTGTTAATAGTACGGTAAGCACGCATTTAAATCAAGTACAAAATGCTTAATTCATATACGGATTATTGAAGCACTCCGTACTTAGAATAAGCCGAAAACGGGATTGGCTCAGGTAAAAGTTAGATAAATTTAAGCTCAAACTGTGCTTGATTCAAGAATTTTGAAACTTGAAATAATCCGATTAGATTGATTATAACCTTAACCTCTTACACCAGAGACAGAGAGATTATTTTTTTTAACTTAACCGTTACACTTATTTGCTTAACTTTTGTTGTATTCTGACTTTGTTTGAAGAAAAATCCTCAATTTTAAGACACCAGAACACATGCCCAATATGAGTTTCTTAAACCTCCCAATAAAAAATTGTGCTTCGAGCGAAGCAGGTTTGTAAGGGAGAAATGTAAGAGTTTCGCTTACCATTGCGCTTACGGAAGACATGAATTTTATGTGGCGAGTTCCCACTTGGAAGCAATACATTTTTGACACAAAAAGCGCATTATTCAGCACATAAAAAATTGTTGGATGTAACGAACAGCTTTACACACTGAATGTTTTTTACAGTTATTTTTTAGTATTCTCCCTTACAAACCTGCTTCGTAGTAAGGGAATGCCGTAGCACTTGAAATTTTATTTTTTTTTTAATAAAAATTGTTGAGAGTTATTTCACTTACTTTACTGCATTTCTGTATGTCTTATTGCGTAGCGCATAATTGTGCGCTTATTTTTCTAAATGTACCATTAGTGCTTCGCAAAATGATAAAATTTTTTATTGGGCTTCTAGTTACTTTGAAAATTTGATGTACTTAACAAATAAAGCAAATAGAATTTGAGAATTTTTGATTCTTTTTTAATTTTTTAAACATGAACAAATGTATGTTTTTCTTCTTGTAGTGTTGTTGTTGTTTCTACAAAAGACAAGCAAGTCGTTTCTCGTATAGTGTTGTTGTTGTTGTTTCTGCATAAAATGTTTACAAAAACACACGCGTATGCACATTAGGGGTATAACCAAACGTTGGTCCTATCACTACGCGATAGCGAATATTGTGTTATTTACGAAAACAATTTGTTTGGGTCGTTTGAAAATAAAAGCCCTCACCCACAAAAACGATTTTCTAATATCCCTAAAAAAAATTTATACAAATTTTCGAATTTTGTTTTTGTTTAAAATGTAATTTTCAATGCGAACGTTAACGTTCGAAATCGACGAACAGGCTGTTAAATATTTTATTAATAAACTAGTGAACCCCTGCACACTTCGTAGTGCAAAAAAAAAACTAAGAAATCAATTCGAATTCATTTAAATCAGTGATAAATTGTTTTTATTGTAATGCTCTGTGGTACACAACATTTCTTGTTTTTCCAGTTTCGGTGTAAATATACAAAACCGATGGTTTGCCAACGCGCGAACAGGCTACATACAACTGTCCATGTAAGAAAACTGGATACTCTAAATTCACTCCACAAATTCCTAATGATTGGCTTTGCTCCTTATAAATAGTAACCGCAAACCCAAGCCGAACAGGAAACTGAAGTCTTTTAAATTCAAATGGCATATCAGACGGAATCATTGGGATGCGTGGAATGAATACATCTTCGCCTTTGAATTTCCCAGTTTAAATAGTAGCTTTAATTACATAAGCCATCAACCTTTTAATAGCAACTCTTGTGCCATTACACAAACGGTGTAAGTCCAACGAATTCAAAAATTCTGTTGGATAATTCACATTATCTTCTACATTGGTAACAGTATCCACAGACTTGTACGAAACCAATTCGGCATGAAAATTTGCATGCACAAAAAAATACATGTTTCGAAATGAAAGCAGTGCTCACTTAAATGGCTTTAACTCATGAAGAGTAGCTAAATTAAGGTAATGGTTTGACTAAAATCGAATTGTAATGAATTTAAAAACTAATTGAATTTCAATTTTTCAAAATATTGAGTCAAGTTCGAAAAATTTCCATGCAAAAAATAGATGTTTCAGAATGAGTCAAATTCGAAAAATTTCCATGCAAAAAAAATAGATTTTTCGGAATGGCTATAACTCATGAACCAATACCCATTTGAAGACCGTTGACACATAAAAACCTTGGTATTGACGTCACCTTCCAGAACTTTTGCAGAAACAAAATCGGTTCACACATTTCAAAGAACATCAATTATATATAGATGGAAAAAAAATTAAAAAGATTGTTAATTATTAATTTCAAATTAAATGTGCGTGTTGTTTTCAGCTAAATGTATAAGCACGTTTTATGGGTGACCTTTTTTAAAAACCGCGAAAGGTCAATATCAATTTTTTAATAGTTTTCAATGGACTTTTCGACTATGCTAGGTCCATTTTGATGTTTATAAAAATGCACATACATATATTCATTTTCGAAAGTTATTTAATTTTGGATTGTTTTTTTACTTTTTAGTGTTATTCGAACTTCAGTTTTTAAGTACGACTCGTATTAAAAGTAAGTAGAAAAAAACTTAAATATTATACGAGTTTTTTCTTTCGGTGTAGGTTGTCTGCCCTTGTAAGTGACACACCGGCTGTCTTCGATAGTTATCGCTATGTTCAACCAAAGAATAATGTCATGTGCACACATGCATTTGGATCGTAGCATGCCGTCTTGATTAGCCATTGCTATCTTAAAACAAAAAACTATTTTTTCCCAGTAAAAACTTCGCTTACTTTTTCAAAATGAATAGCTTCCTTCACTAATTATTTAGTAGCTTTCTTCTATAGCTACTTCTGTAACTACTTCCTTCCGGATGTATGAAGGTAAACAAAATAATGACTTGCTTTTGAATGTGTTAATTTTGGGACTTCCCTTGTAAAATTCACCGGTTACTGATTACAAAACACGTTATTTTTTTAAGGACAAGTTTTTATGGGGTTGTGAACACAAGAATTTGGCTAGTGAAGACGGCCTTTGTCGATGTTTTGTTCTTGTTTAAACAACTTTGTTAGTCTGGGTTCACACTATGAAAGTTTTCTTTCAGAAAGTCAGAGTTTATAGATGAGAGAGGAGAAAAGAAAAGCATGTTCTCTTCCCCTCTCACCAATAAACTCAGACTTTCTGAAAGAAAACTTTCATAATGTGATCCCAGACTTAAATTGTTAACACAACGATGTATACAATCACTGCAGTATTGACATGTAAAAATGCCATACTGATTGCTATTGTTGCTTTTTATATTGGTTTTTTGCCATAAGTTTAACTGATATCAAAAACCACAAACAATTGTGCGTCGCTAATTCTGCAAACGTTTTGTCCTGGAGCAAACATAACAATGGAAGGTCTGGACGGCGTGTTAAGACTTCTGTTGTCAATGTTTTGTTTTTGCTCATTTGTTCGCACTACGATGTCTAACATCAATACAGTATTGCCATATAATTGCCATCTTGATTAGTATTGTTGTTTTACCCACAACACAACAGTGGGGAGGGTACCCAGCGGGAAACCCCAGAAGACCTTCTCACTTCAGGTCATTTTAAAGGCCTGCTTAAACATTTTTTTGGTTCAATTACTATTCTTATCTAGCAGCTAAATAATGCCTCATAGAAAGCCTCGGCTCTTTGGTATAAAAGATTAGATACCCCTTCCACACTCGCTTATATGAGAAGGGAGTAGAGAAGGAGTAACAAAAGTATTGTTTGTTTTGCACAAGCAAAAGCAAAATAATTAGTTTTTTTTAATCCCGTTACCATTCTTATGTACCTGCTAAAAAAGCGAGAGCGGAAGGCCTACTCCGTAATGACAACTGGTGTTAAAAAAGATATGAGTATGGAATGCAGCGAGCAGGCCTTGTTTATCCAAAAGAAGATGTACAGAGACCTTCCAGAAGCCATCCGTACTTCTTCTTTTTCCCGCTGGATATTATGTGTTTGTGCTGATGTTTGTAACACCTTAAAATATTGGTTGTCCTAATAAACTTTAAGCGCCAAAGTACAGGTCGCAATGTTGGAGATAATTTGACGATATTCGTTACAAAGTTTCTAAGTAGTACAAGGACCTCCCTTAAATCCTTGAAAACACAAAAAATCTCATAAAGATGAAGATATCTATGTTAAATTCGGCACAAAGAACTTTTATATGAATCTTATCCTCATAACATGATTTAGTTCTGGCAGATCCATTAATGCCCATTGGTTCAAAATATGGTGCACTCTCAAAAATTTGTCCATAAATTCTCTGGTGAAGGGTATCATATTGTTGACCTTGGCCGACTATACTTTCTTACTTGCATATAAATGGATTGTCGTGGCATACTTTTCCCCACATCAATGAACATGATGTGCCAACGTTATGCTTTTGCGCACACAAAACAACGGCAAGTCAAGACAGTGTGTAAAGTACAGCTTGTTATTTGCAAAACAATTTGATTAAAATTGCTATAGACGCCTATTAAAAATGGTGATAATCGAAACGGAGTTTTTGTTCTTAAAGCAGTAATAAATAATAAACATGTTGCGGTTGATGTCAAATTTTGTCTGAACAAGTTCTATCGTTACACATTTGGCAAATGTGCTCACATAGGAACCGCTTCCGAAAATAAGTTTTACTTTTCTAAAAGCTTTAATATCAGTACTACAGTTTTATTTTCCTCATTAAGTCCTTTTTTGATTACAGTTTCAAAATAATATACTTCGTGATGGTGTGGGGCACGTTGTAGTCGGCCATATAATTTCTTACTTGTTAGAAAAGGCCATCATGGTTAGCATCTTTATTCTGCGGGACAAAGATGCTCTCAATGCCTCCAGTTATTTTCCTTCATTCTTCAAATCATTGTTTCTTTCCTTTTTGTATCCATTAGGGATTTATTAAAATAATAGTTGAGTAGTGTTAGATAATCAAAGAAAATATGCCAGGCACTAAACTGCATATGCATAAATAAAATAAATAATTATCATAAATATTTTGGAATCTTTATTTTGAAAGAATTTTGAACAAAAGAAACAAGAAAAACATAAAAAATGTATTTAAATTTGTTTTGCATATAAAAAATAAAACAAAAAATATATTTTAAAACACTACAATAATAAAAATAAACGTTATACCAACTAAATTATACAATTAAAATTAAAAAAACCCACAATTTAAATAACTAATAAAAAAAAAAAAAAATCATCCAAAAATATACAACCCTGAAATTGCATGCCTAAAACAGCTGAAAATAAAAAGTACGAAAATAAATTTTTATAATTTATTTTTTAAACAAAACAGAAAAATGTTAAAAGGATTATACAAAAAAAAGCAAGAAAGTCTTTACAATTTGTTTAAATTGCAACTAAATGTATTTAAAAATATTATACAACAAGAGAAAAATAAAAACAAAAAAGTACCTAGAAAACTAAAGACAGAGTTGTCAAACCAAAAAAGAAAAAAACAAAAACCTAAATGTAAACAAAACCAAAAGACAGAGATGTTTTAGGAGAATGAGAAACTTGTTTGATGCGTAATTTTTATTGTGAGCAAAAAAATAAAGATAAGAATGAAATTAAAATGCTGCTGCAAATTGCTGCTGCAAAATTCAATAATTTTTGATATGAATTAGTTAATGAAAATGATAATATTATTAATAAAATAAAACACAACTAATAACAATAAGCGAGTTAGCCTAAAAAAATATTTTATAATTTCATTATTTAAACAAATGCCCCTTTTGGCTTTTTCCTGTTTCCGTTGAAATCAAAAACGAAACTCATCGTAATTTTTTCCATTTGATTGAAAATGATTTAAAATCATTTAATTTTACTAAACGAAAAGTATTTTAAGTGAACTTTTTATATTATTATTGTTAAATAATGTCATTATTATTTGTCATTTATTATTAAATAAACAATAAAAAAAAAGAAAATTATTCTTTTGTAAATTATGCAAAATTATTGTATTTAATAACAAAAACAAAATACCAGAATTAAGATTACAATAATAAACAATAATTAATGAGAATTATTATATGAACTAAACATTATTGAATTAATTAATAATAAAGGTTTAGATACAAATTTTAAAACTGAAAGTTAAAAACAATGGCAAAACATGTGTTTTATTTCGAAATATGTAATGGAAAAATCTTTTATAACGATTACTAGCTGTCCCGGTAAACGTTGTTTTGCCAAACAACTTATTTCTAGTAAACGAAAGAGGAATAAAGCGCTTTATACCATGATTGGCGATGAAAAAATTTCTGTTCGTTACATATTCAAAAGTTAAACATGAAAAAGTGATCTACATATGGGCAAATCCTGCGTGACGAACGCTACATTCGCACACGTTTTCTGATTGAAATATACACATTTTTTTGTCTTTCAAAAAAGATAGCTTCACTTTATATATAATATTTAGTGACAATAATATGTACTTACAAATGGCATATATCATAATTTCTTAGGAAGCATTTGTTGCGAAATAATTGATCACAAAGTTTTGTGACGCACGCTACAAAAAGTGGAAGTAACTTCAAAGGTTGAATTTTTTTAGCGAATGTGGCATGATAAAGTATACAAAATCTAATTCCTAAAAGAAAGACGACTATAAGAGAATTCTTAACGCACTTATTCGCAGCCATTAAATGTTGTGATTTATTGACAAAAGCCGTGAACCCTTTGTGACGCACGCTACGTAACGCACGCTACAGTTTTTCCAGTAGTATTTATTATTATATTTTTATTTATCATCAAAAAGTAATTTCAATTTTTGGGAATACAAAATTTTAATTTCAAAAGATTTTATTATTCGTGCTTAATTCCCCGTTTTTATTCTTGATAAAAACACTTGAAATTTATTGTTGATGGGATAAGCTATTCCTATGCATTTCACTGGTTGCTTAGGCCAGATCATCAGGAAACTTCATCCATAAAAATTTTAGACAAACTAAAGATATTAAACCAAATAAAACTGTTAAACGTATAAGACTTATAGCAACAGTTTTACTTGTAACAATATCAAAGTTTAAACAAAACACATCAACAATAAAAAAGTGGGTTTATCTCATCTTAACAAAACAAATTATATTTTTATGAATTGCATTTCTTAAACTAATTTCTTAACTAATGAATATCAACTTTTTTTTAACGAAATTTATATTTTAATAAGTCTGCTGTAAGTGCTACTTAAAGCACAAAAATCACCTAAAATAATGCTAAATTCACCTATTTTATTAAGAAATCAGCAGTGGGGTAGGATTTGGTAAAAATTATTGCATAAATGATCATTGAAATACATATTTTTTAATATAAAAATGAAATTAAACATCTAGTCTTATATTCCATTAAAAAAAATTCATTTGAAAAATTATTGGTTGGTGGACTGTTTCTGGGAATTGCCCATATGTATCTTTTTTGGGACGTCTGTGGCAATCATCGGAGTTCGTGGCAGCAAAACATTTTCATCTCGGAATTTACCATTCAAAAAGGTAGATGCGATAACGTTTTTCATAAATCGTGTACCATTGCATAGCCGAAGTAGAATAACCGGAGAAAATAATGTTTAAATAAATAAAAGTAAAAACCCTTTTTAAAAAACAAGCTTTTATTTGAATGCGCTAAAAAGAAAAAAATAATTTTTTGGTTTAAAACTTTTACTATCAACTTAAAACGTCATTACTCAATTTATATGATATAAAAGCTTGTCGCGAGATTTAAGTACTTGTATTTACTTAGTTTGAAAATTTTAATAGTTAAAATCAAGTTATTATTTTAGTTGTTTTTCTGTACTAGTAAATCTCGGGACAAGCTTTTATATAATATAAAATGAGTAATGACATTATAAGAAAGCTTATGTCTTTTCCTTTAAGGTAGTTTTGGTCGCTTTTTGAAATGCGAGTGGCTTATGCATAAAAAAAAATAATTTCTAACTCTAGACGAGGGTTTTTCAATTTTTAGCATTTGCACTATTTTGAATTTTTTCCTATTTGCGTTTAAGTGTTTCTAAAGCCTTAAATAAAACGTATGCAAAGGAACTAGACAAATTAACCTTTCCGACGGTATGTAACATACCCAACTATCATTTTATACCTTCGATACTGTAATGCCCACAATATGCTCATCCCAGGAATAAAATCACTTTTTTCTGTAGAAATGTTGACAAATATTTTTTTTTTTTTATTTGTAATAATAATTAAATTAAAATATAATAATCTTATAAAGGGTTATCCATTTTGATAAATAAAACACAAATTTTTTTCATGATATTTCTTTTTAAATTTAAAACTTTTTTTTTTTTTTTTTAGCGGAAATGTTATTTTTGCTCAAAAGAAAGCTTATGTCTTTTCCTTTAAGGTAATTCTGGTCTTTTAGGAAATAATTCAAAATAGTGCTGCATATGCTAAAAATTTAAAAACGCTCGCCTTGAGTTAGAAATTATTTTTTTTTTTTATACATAACCCACTCGTATCCCAAAAAGCGACCAAAACGACCTTAAAGGAAAATACATAAGCTTTCTTTTGAGCAAAAAAAAAAAAAAAAAAAAAAACATTCCCACTATACAAAATAAAAAAAAGTTTTAAATTTAAAAAAACAAAAATTTTTTTTAAAGAGATTGATCAAATAGCTATCGAAGCTACTTGGGACAAATTTGTCTAACACCAATAGGTAATAAGTTATATGGATGACAAAATGTCAAACTTTGACCCCTTTTATCTCAGGAACTTTTTGACCGATCTTGTTGGAAATTTGATGCTAAACTACTTTTTAATAGGACTAATTTCACCCAAATCGGAAGACATCGATTTAAAAATTGGGTCACTTGACATGAAATCCCCCATATGTTTTTTGTTACTTCTTGTCAAGAATTCTTTTTGAAGTCCAAAGTAAATTTTTCTGTTTTTCATGTTTTTGGCTTTCTTTTTTTTTGCTTTCAGCACAACTTGAAATACAAATGTAAACATAGAGCTTGTGCCTTAACTGTTACCAATTACACTACGTGGCAAAATTTCAACAAAGTCGTGACCAAATGAATCCGACAGCGATATGGGCAAATCCCAGAAACAGTCCACCAACTAAAAATTTTTCAAATTAATTTTTTTTAATGGAATATAAGACTAGATGTATAATTTCATTTTTATATTAAAAAATATGTATTTCAATGATGATTAATGCAATAATTTTTACCAAATCTAACCCCACTGCTGATTTCTTAATGTTATACGTAAATTTATCATTATTTTAGGTGATTTTTGTGCTTAAAATAGCACTTACAGCAGACTTATCAAAATATAAATTGCGTTAAAAAAAAGTTGACATTCATTAGTTAAGAAATTAGTTTAAGAAATGCAATTCATAAAAATATGATTTGTTTTGTTAAGATAAATAAAAATATAATAATAAATACTACTGGAAAAACTGTAGCGTGCGTCACAAAGGGTTCACGGCTTTTGTCAAATCACAACATTTTTTGGCTGCGAATAAGTGCGTTTAGATTTCTCTTATAGTCATCTTTCATTTAGGAATTAGATTTTGTATACCATATCATGCCAAATTCGCTAAAAATTAGGAAAACGCACTTCAACCTTTGAAGTTACTTCCACTTTTTGTAGCGTGCGTCACAAAACTTTGTGATCAATTATTTCGCAACAAATGCTTGCTAAGAAACTATGATTTATGCCATTTTTAAGTACATATTAATATGACTAAATACTATATATAAGTTGAAGCTATCTATTTTGAAAGACCAAAAAATGTTTATATTTCAATCAGAAAACGCGTGCGAATGTAGCGTTCGTCACGCAGGATTTGCCCATATTCCAAAATAACCGTTATTTGTGTTTTTATAAAAGATGCTGTGACTGAAATGGTAAAGTTGATTGAGTTTAATTTTCAATCAATTATTTTTATGAAGAAAGGAAAGGGTTTATTTATAAGATTTTTTTTTTAATTATGTTTAGTAAAATAAGTAAGTAATAAGTAAGAATAACTTTGAATAACTTTGATGTTTAGTAAATTAATAAATCTTTGACGTTATTCAAAAAGGTTTTAAGTCAAAAAAATGCATTTTGAGATTTTGATTGGGGTTTAGGACAACTGCTTCTTATCGTAATCATTTACTATTCAATAAATGAGTCAATTAAATTATTTTCAATTTAAGATTACGAAAAACTACAGTTTCTAACTTAACACATTTTTCCCTAACTTTAAAGAAATATTGTTAAATATTGTTAATTATAACGGCTGATCAATTCATTTGTCCAGTCTATTCGGATTTTTTCGTCAAATATTTGCTAAGTGTGAACATACCTTTCGAAAAGCTCTCGGTTTCTAGTAGATATTGACTAACTGCATTTTGCTACTCTGCATTTTACCTCTTCTATCGACGAATTCGAAAATAATCGCCCGATCAACGGTTCTGGTGCCCTTTTTATACACAATTGTTATAATAATGCCCACTTACTTATCGCTTTTCTTTACTTTTTAATTTGTCGCTAGCTGTTTTAAATTAACTTAATCAGCACTTTATTACTTTGTTGTTGTTAGTCACTTGATTGACTAAGCAATTGCTTTACTATTCAATTATTATGTGTGTAGTTAATGTAGCTTGTTTACTTGTTTCGCGACTTTGTGTTTGGTTGTTGTGGGTTGTTGTTTACAACTTTTATTCATGCCCATAAGGTAAAGTGTGGTACAAAAGTTCTTAACTACTAGTATAAATTACAGTGTGTGATAAAATAAATATACTTTTAGGATGTAAAAAAAATCCTACATACATATTCTAAAACAGAAAAGTTTCTTCCAATCAGAGTTTCCAGAGAAAAAAGAAATAGTTTACGACTTCCTTTTAAAATACACTCAAAAGAAAATTTAATCCATCCGTACCAGTGTTGCCACTTTGTAGGTAATTACCCGAATTTGGTATAAATTTTACGGTCGTAGGTAGAGCGTGGGTAATTTCTCTAAGGTGTAATTCAGGTGTAATTTGAAATTTTTACTCCAGATGCCCAAATAAAATCAAGATTCGATTTCAATGATGACATTTGAACCAAAGTATCGGTTTCTTTTTAGGAAACTACTTCAACTATTAAACAAACATATATTTTCAAATGTTTGGTAATGAATGTCGCAAGATGGACCCTTAGATTTGGATAAAGATGCCTATCATAGTGATTTAGAACCTGAAGTTTATTGAAAAAAGTTATTCAAACTAAAAACTTGCCTGGGGGAAGATATGTTTCCAATATGGCAACATATAATTAATTTTATTTCTATCTTGCTACTTTTTAATGTTTTAATTTAAAGAATATTTAATGCCTTTTACAGTTGTAAAACTGAATTACGAAAGGGACAGTTGTATAAAACTCTGGCATTTTGTTTACTAAATACGGTATAAAGGGTATTTTTTAGTACCATGAAACTTTAAAAATTAATTTTATTCGCAGATTGATACACGGCATTTGAAACTGATTTAAAACAAATAGACACCGCGCCTGTCCTTGACGAAACGCATTGCAGACGTCCAATTTTGTTTCCCTTTTTCAAATAAAATAAACAATGTTGACCTCGAAGACACCGATTATTGCTGGTTTATCAGCATTAACCACTGACTTCACAGCCCTACGGAAAACAATCAATAAATGTCACATCGCACGGCCTTGAAGTTTAATTGACAGTTTATTTTCTCTAAATCAACACATCGCCTTCATTTGTGAAAAAAAGTTGCGTCATTTAAATCATGAAGTCACCTTTAAGTTGCGAAAATCGACTGCTGATTTTCAAAGTATATTTGGATAATTTGGTGGCGTTCTTCAAGCATGAATCTATTCATGATTATGCGCCTGATCAAAAAGTGAAATCAGTATGGCAGTTCGTTTGACAGCTAACCTTTCGTAAGCTCCATGGGGCTAAAAAGCATCCATTATAAAGCAATGACAAGGAGCATTTTAAACCTTCCCAAGATATATCAACCAAATGTGGAAGTTAAACTTATTATTTTAGCAGTTTTATTTTATGTTTTATTAATTTTTTTTCAAGTCTTTAATGTTATTTTTGTTAATTTAAATAAAATTAACAGCTTGAGTAATACTGATTTTGTTTTAATGAGTTTATTGTGTTTTGGCTTCTTTGTAAATGTCTTTTTATTTAATAAAATTTCAATTTTATATCAGGTGTAATTTCATTTAAATCGGGTAATTTTGTTTCATCTCAAGTGTAATTTTGAATTTTGCTGGTGGTAACACTGATCCGTACTCAAATCAATCCGAATCGGTATCAAGAGTACGGTGAGTACGAGTTTTCTTGAATCAAGTACAGCAGGATTGATTGAAGTACGGATTTTCCATCGCGAAAATATTAACTTATCCCTATTCAATCCCGAATTCGTATTTAAATTAATCCGAAAATGAGATTGTTTTAAGTTAAACTAAGATTGAACCAATCTCAAAATGCGCTTGATTCAAGTAATGTAAAGTTGATTCAATCCCGAATTCGTACTCGAAATAAATCAAATGTGAAATTAGAAGGAGCATTTTATTATGATTGATTTACTTACCCTTTTCACACCTTTCAGAATTTCAGTTAAAAAACACCAGCATCATTCCCGATATGGTTTTAACTGAAAATATAAACAAAAGTTTTACATGAAAATAATCTGTTTTCGTCTTGTTCTGTTGTTTTTACTGTTTCTACACTTAGGATTGTTTTAAGTATGTTTCAGTGTTATTCGTACTTAAAGCAAATATAAAAAAACTTAATTAGTTACGTTTTTTTTTTGTCGAAAGTTACATTTTGAAAAATGCCTTTAATAGATAGTGAATCTATGTGATTTATATAAAATAAATAATTTTTTATATACTGAAATCCTAAAAAGTATTATTTTTATACCCTCACCAAAGGTAAAATGCTATATATCGTTACTTTAATATAGAAAAGCCCTAACTAACGTTTTCCTTACTTTACAGGAGAACGAAAAAACTTAACAGAAATTATAGTCTTGTAGTCGCGATCTTTTTTAAACGCAGTTTTTTTTAAATTCTCTAAACAATTTATTAAAAAACTTCGTTTAAAAAAAATCGCAACTACAATACTACAATTTTTATTAAGTTTTTTCCTTCTCCTGTAAAGTAAGGAAAATGTTAGTTAGGGCTTTTCTATATTAAAGTAACGATATACATAAGTTTGTGATTCTGTTTATGATATCTTCAATATTGACCTTTACCCTTTCAAGAATATATATTCTGGGTCCTAATGAATAGCGAAGTTGCTTTAACGATGTTCGTCTGTCCGTCTGAAACTGTGTATGTTGAAATAGGTTTTCCGAAGACCCCAGAAATTATGGGGACCTGGTAGTTATATATCTATGGTTCATATAGTACAGAACTGTTTGCTATTGAAATTCAGCATGATCAGTCCACAAATAGCTAAGATATGAGCTAAAAACCTCGAATACTCATAATTTTACCAATAAAAAAAATGTCTTGTTGTTGTTTTTTATTTTATTTTTATTTATATCTTGAGAACAGCAAGGGCCAAAGTTTCAAATTAGGTACAAGCATCTTGGTTATCAATACACAACAACCCACAACATGTGGGCGGGAATGGACTAGTGGGCGTGGCAAAATATTTATTTATTTATATCGAAAGCACGGTATCTATGTTACTTTCTGTTATTATCGCACCATGTTGAAGGGTATATAAGATTCGGCATAGCCGAAAACAAACCTCTTACTTGATTTTTATTAATTTAAAAACTCCAAGAAAAGTCGAAATAACCATTTGGACATTTCGGTATTTAATTACCTAAGACTTTTAGTTTTCCATGTGGAGGAGATTGCACAACATATGTTCGCGTAACACAAAAACGGTTTAGTTTATAGAAGTTACTAAAAAAAAACGAAATTTCGCAATAAAATTTCCTTTAAGTAAAGAAAAGACTGCTCAATTAGAAGGGATATTTTATTGCGGAATTTCGGTTTTTTTAGTAATTTCAATAAACTATCCCGTTTTTGAGTTAAGCGAATATATGTTGGACAACATCTTCCATTTTCGAAATAACGGTATATCTCGAAAACCAGAGCCATTCTAAAAAAAACGGCGAGCGCCACTGGATTCTGCGTACCCGAATTAGGTTAAAACGCCAGGTGCTCAGCTTGTCTCAAAAAAGCGTAAATTTCTTGCACAGTGTTATATATCATACGCCTTTTAAAATTTTTTATTATCTCATTTAGCTCAAAAGTTATGATCAGGGAAACCATAAATATGCAATTGCATGTTTTTCCTGATGCGACCAATGAAGGCAGAAACTATATATTTATCCGTTTTAGAGCTTTTTATGAATTTTGGCATCGATTTGTTAGTGCATATTTTTGCATATTTTACCGTTTGCAGCATTTTTTTTGCATAATTTGGTTAAAATAGCTTTTTGCATTATTTTTTTTAAGTTTATACCGCATATTTTGCCTTTTTACTAGAGTTTTCAGCCGATTAAGAATAATTCGATTAATCGATCAAACAAAACCAAATTCTTGTTCGATTAATTTTAAAATGGCGATTTTCGAATAATGAATAAATCAATTAATTAATGTCGATTAATCGAACAATTTTTCTTATTAAAAAATAAATAAAAGCATAGAATTTGATTTATTCTGATACGTTTTCAATGATTTTATAAGGGGGCTCCAACCAAAACGCACGATGTTAATTGTAAATAAAACATAAAGTTTTCAGAGAATATTTTTTATTGTTATAGAAAGATTTATGACAACTATGTTTGAAACAAAATTTCGGCCAAAAGCTCGCCACGTCTACAGTGGCATACCTCTTTCCGATGGCCCATATTTTCAATGATTCTGAGACGAAAATAAGGTTCTATATCGTTAATGTGCTGAATTTTCTTATCCTTTAGCTCTTAAATTGTTCTTGGCATATTGACGTACAATTTTTTTTTTTAACACGACCATTGAATTTGACGCGCAAAAGAGCCAAAAGAGCGCAAAAGAGTTGGAACCTTTCATGTTCATATCCTCAATTTCTGGCTACAAGAAGTCCGTTATCATGTCGTGATATAGAACAACATTGTCGAAGAAATGCGGCCCGATGACGCCACCAGCCCATCAACGAGCTGCGCGAGCATGCATAGCTGTTTTCACATTTCCTACAGACCCGGTTTGCATGGTTTCCATGGTTGAATTTGTCAAACACTAAAACAGAGAAATGTCAAATTAAGTTTGTCAAAAAATTGACAATAAAGTGCACAATTAACATCGAGCATTATGGTTGCACCACCCTTTAAAAAAAAAAATCTAGAAAAGTTAAAAAATATTATAGCCATAGCCCTGATTGTAATTAATCTCAATGTTTAGTAAGCAAAACCCGTGTAAAGTACTCATAGTATTTCAAAAATGTATTTTATGTTCTTATTAAGCAAATATTTGACAAGCAATTATAAACATAAAAAAGATAGTTGTAGATAAATGGAACGTAAATTTTTTGTAATACTAATATTTTTTATTCGTTATTCGCATCGATTAATCGAATAATTTTTTAGATTTAATCGTTTGATCGAACGCACAAAAACAATTATTTGAATTATTCGAACAAAGTTGAAAGGCGTATAATTGACAACTCTACTTTTTACGACATACAATTTGGATACAATTTAGATTTATTTGGTGCCTACAAGAGAGTTCGCAATAAATTTTTTTTTCCGAAATTCTGTTTTAAATATCTATCTATAACCCAACGTGTTGCTTTAATTTCTCCAAGACTTTTTAAAGTGATCTAACGATGTTCATCCGTCCGCCTGGCTGGTTATCTGTCTATGTTAACCTTGTGCGCGAAGTACATGTTGCAATCTTGTAGATAATTTGAGCAAATTTGGTAAATACATTTTAATTGTTCTAAGCACGAAGTCTATGTAAATGGTGAGTATCGGTCTATAATTTCACATATTCCCCATAAAAACTTCTTTCCAAATAAGACTCTTTTTGTTCGTTAACTATCTTATTATGTTGTTATTTAGATAGAGTTCGCCCCAAAAATCGCAAAAAATCGTCTTTGGGCTTTACCGATAATACTTTTAGGATTGTTTTTATTAAATGGAACTATTAATAAATTGTTGAATATTTTGTTTTAAAATTAGCAATTTTAAATTTTTTGGGGTATATTTTTAACAGGGCAACTGGGCATATTTTAAAGTTTTAACTGTATATTTAATGCGCATAAAACGCTTTTTTTTAGAGCATATTTCTGGTTTCCCTGGTAATGATTTTTGCAACGAAAAAACTAAAATGGCTCCACTGTGAGGCGCTTAAAACTAGCGAAATAAATTTTGGGCAATAAAAAACTAATTTAATTAGTTTTGAAATTCCTAGAAATCAGAATTACGACAATTCCAGTAATCTCGGTATTATCGGTAAAGGAATTTCCCGTTTTAACCCCGTAATGAACTTTAATACATACATGTGTGTAGGTATTAAAGTTACGCATACGTATTTTTTACTGAGGCAAATGTTTGTGCAAGAATAACTAACCTCTTACGTGTATTTCACACGATACAACTTAATTGGTACAAACAGTTTTATGAGTTTTTTTTTAGTTCGAGTGTGCGGTTGTTGGTTGCTATTATAAAATGTGTTTTAATTTTCGTTTGTGTCACACTTAGATACGTCATTTACATACTCTTAACTGATTTTCTGACTATTTTCTTCTTCTCTTTTACAAAAATCTACCACAAAACACTTTAAGACGCTCTTTTAATTTGCTGACATTAAAAAAGGCATAAAGAAAGCTAAGAAGACAAAAGCAAGCAACAAACATAAAACAACAACAATTTACTTACCTCTGCTTACTAATAATCTTGTTATATCAGTGAAAATGAATTTTCATTTGTTGTTAAACTCTTACGGGCATATGTAACAGCAAATCTAAGCAACAACAAAAACTTAAGAAAGAAAGCTTTTCTTTTCTCTTTCATATTGTAAATACAAGTTCAAATCAATCGCACATATTCACTTAAATGTACACACATACACAACAATATACATATTAACACTATTCGTATATCTATTTGCTGATGTACTCGGCTTTTTACGTTTTATTTTTTTGTATTGTGTTGTAACTCGTATTTTACATGAAGATGTGTGAGTATTTCTTGTTAAGTCGCATGTGAGCAAGTACAACTAAATTCCCCCGTTATGTTTCAAGCTCAAGTTCAACACATCCAGTTTGATAGACAAGAAATCAACAGTCATGATAAATAAAGTTTTTGATTCATATTTGAATTCACGTCTGGTTTTATATGTTGTGCGAATTTGCGTAAGAGCATGTGTCGTTTGTAAATATTTACCTACGTTTATGTAAGAGTTGTTTCGTTTTTAGCTGTTTTTATAAAATTTTGATACATCTCAACAAACAAGTAGAGCTTTAAGAAACATGTCTTATTCGTCATTATGTTTTATTGGGTTATCCATTTTTCGGTTTTAAACGTAAAATTAAATAAAACAAACATAAAGCTATGTATTAAAGTTTAAAACGAAACTTTTATTTCAATATAATGCTTGGTCTTTGCCATAACGTGCGAAATACAGTCATTTAAATGACCGCCTCTAAATTGGTTGCAGCAGTCGGTCCTTTTGAGGTGGCTTTCGTCCACTTTTCCGCACATTGCGGGTGGTATCTAGGCGATTACTCGACAAATGTTGGGTTTCAAGTTGACAAGGTCTTTGACGTAGCCCCAGAAAAAAGTCCAACGGCTTCAAATTGCATCATCTTGGTGGTCAAGTGACTTTGCGAAATGGTGAAATAAGGCGTTCTGGAAACTTCACATGCGGTTGTGTAGCTTTTGGCACCGTCTTGGAGGTTTTAAAACCATTAAATGGATAACCCTGTATATACATACATACATTAGTAATTTGTTTTAATTTGTAACTATATCTTCTGACATTTTGAAAAATCAAATCAAACACTACTTAATGTGAGATCATTATGAAGATTATCTGCAAGCAACGAATATTTGTGTTGAAGAGCTAAATTGAAACATAGTAATTTCTACTTTCTACTTTCCACATAGATTTTCCATATCAGAAAGCCAATATTATAAATATTATAAATCATTTGGACCCTGTTTCCTGGCGCTGGCAATTATAATGCTAAACATACAGTGTGGAGGACACGACTTATGTATAACACCAAATGGTCGTGTTTTGTTTAATACAATCTCTAAAATTTAAATGTGGTCGCGAGCGCAACATACTGGCCTACTGAACAGCAAAAAGAATCGATTCATGTTGAAGCTTCCTTAGAATTATTTTCCAACCACACACCTACAATTGTTACTATAATGAACCCTAACAGAATTGTATCTCCGACTAGTTAAAGTATAAAAAAATTCTCAGTACCCGGAGAATATGGAGCTCTCTATTGTTAGTTTCGACAGTTATTTAAAACTAGCTGTTCCACATTCCAGTATTAGTCAGACTGGTTGATTCTTGCGTTTCTTTAATATCTATTGAAATATTTTGTTCTTCCGGCTTAAACAATTCTTAAGTTTTACTTCAAATTTCCTTCCATAAATTATTAATGGATCTTATGTGAGAAGCAGCCTATTCAGGACATCTTGATATCACTGCAGCCTTGAACATTTTTTAGCACAATACTGTCTGGATGCAGCGTAGTGCTTACGGCGAGCCTCCGCAGCCTCTTCTGAAAGCTGGGGAAGATTAATGATATTTTTTAAAATGTTTAAAATTTTTTCCAGATAAGATTTTTTGTTTGTTTTGGTTTTAATTCCCTATGCTAATCCCTGCGAAGCTTGACGCTTGTCTGCAGGAAAGAAACCAGAGTCTCTGGCGGGAATCGAACCCGCAACCCCGGGGTTGCTAGCCTACTAGCTAGCCTACCGGGGCACCCTTTCCGATTACGAAAATGGTTCTTGTAGATTCATGAGTGTACTAAGATAGGAGAAAACACTTTAATGTCTTTTTTTCGTGAATGGATGGGCGCACTAATGAAGTCTGGCTTACATATCATTTATTTATTAGACCCCTTTCACACTCGGCAAGTCTTACTTTTGTTTTTACAATACCCCTTTGGGTGGTGTTCTCACATTAATAAAAATTAAATACATAATCATATATCAAGAACCATAAATAATAATTTTTATAACAACACCACAATAGTGGAGAGTGAATTATGCATTTGTGCTGATATGTGTAACGCCTTAAAATATTGGTTCTAGACCCAACTTAAAGTATACCGATCGACTCAGAATCACTTTCTGAGTCGAACTAACGATGTCCGTCCGGCTGGCAGGCTGACTGGCTGTCCATGTAATCTTGTGCGCAAAGTTAAGGTCGCCATTTTGGAGATAATTTGATAAAATGTGGGACATAGGTTCTTATTTACAGAAGGACCAAGCCTATCGAAAATGGGCCAAATCGTAGGACCACGAGGGAAGATAGGGGGAAATTTCTCAGAAACTATCAAACCGATTTTAATGAAATTTAAAATATAGATAGATCCATTCCTATATGTACACATAAGGTATACAGTTTTTCAAAAATAGGACCACAAGGGGAGGTAGGGGGTAATTTCTGCCTCTCACAAACTTTCAAACCAGTTTTAATGAAGTTTATAAACATAGATAAATCCATATTTATATGGACACATAAGCATGATGTGTTTTTAAATACTGTGGTGTAGGGTGTCATATGGTCGGGCTTGACCGACTATACTTTCTTACTTGTTTTAATTGATATGGTTTTGCCAAACATTTGTCCATCCATGTCGTATGTCTTGTTTTATTTTTAGTTTACCAAACTTTCTGTAGTTTTTAAAAATCTTCCGCAAAATATTGTTTTTTTTTTTTTAAATTGTAATATTGAAAATATTGTAGGTAGTACAATACACGCCCTTTTTAGGGGTATCAAAATTTGTGAACACTCGATTTATAGTGTAAGAAGATTTTCATTTAGTGCTTTTTAAATCTTGGCCATATCCTCCTTCATATAAAAGTTATAGGCCTTCAAATAAAGAAAGTCATATATGCTTACAGTAGCAAAGCTGGCCAGGCTTGATGAATTCTGATTACATATTTGGATTTGGCGTGTCGAATCAGTTCTTTCGGTCAATACTGGCTGAAAGCATTAGACATTAAATTGCTTTCGATTTGAAAAAATATTCGACCAAGACTGCCAGAATTAGCCCCTGGTACTGATGTGTTCGTCGTTTGCCGGCATATGAAATAGAAATAAATCTATTGCAAGTTCGCCACGTATGGCGCATTTCGGCCGATGCCATGATTATGTGTATTTTCATAAACTAAAATATGTTTTTTTTTTAATGAGCAAAGAGCAAAAATTCCGGTTATTCGGACCGTTTTTTTTATACCAACACCTTAAACCGGTTTCCAAGAAGTTGGCTTTTTTGAACTTTTCCAAAACAGGTTTTTAAAAAAAGGTCGAACAACAATTGATATGTTTAAAGGATGTGCCTTCCTCCCATGTTTTTAGAAATTTGATTGAGTTCTTAAATTTAATTTGATAAAATAACTACCAAATAAAATTTTTTAAATATTTAACAACCTGTTGTTGAAAACATTCTCACTTGTACAATTTGACAACTTGATTTGACTTGGGGTTTATTTGTACAAAAAGTAAAATCTTTATTACATTTACTTAGTTTATTACATTTTCTTACGATACACACTGATAATGATGATGATGATGAAGATGTTATTGCAAAAGTCTTTAAATTGTTTGCAAATGTCAGACGCCAACAACTTGACGTAAACGTTGTTACATGAAGATGATAATAAAAGGCGGGAGTATAAAATGAACGAATTTATTATTCATCTTATGTTTTTTACTTACATCCGATTTGTTTTGTAATTTCTATTTTCCATTTATAGATTTACATATCGTTATGAATAAATATTTGATATCTTGTTAATTGACAAGTCTTATTTATGTTTGTTTTTTGCAATTTATTGTTGATATAAAATAATTAAAATTTTAATATTTATAAAGACTATTTTGAACGATATGTTAGGAAGATAAATATTTTACAATTATTCTAGTGTTTGAGAGAAGAATACAAATTGGAATAATCAAGGAAATATAAGGGAAGGTTAGTTAGTTTTGGTGACATTCGCACCAGTGTTGCCAAATTATTTAAAAAAAAAAAATAACACATGATTTTGTTTTTTAAAATTTATTTTAAAATGAATTACAATTAACAGCCGTACCTTAACAAGAGCGAAAGACGGAACGTTTTCTTCCGCTTAGCTTTTACACTGATATTCCATAACTAAATAAGAGCGTCAACGTTCTGTCACGAACAATAGTGTTAACTTTCTTGTTTAATAAAAGCAACAAAACAGAAATAAAAAATGGAAATAAAACCGCTAGATTGACAAAAAAAAAATGCTTAATTGCCATCATTTATTAACAATAGCGCCCAACTTTACTATAAAACGCGCTGTCAAATTTTTCCAATGGCAAGGCGTTGACGCAGCGCTATTTAGGAATGCTTCGTTATCAAGTACGATATGTATGTAAAGGATGGTACAATCACATAATGCACGATGTTATTTGTGAGTCACACCTTAACGTCAAGTTTTTTGCCCAACTTAATTTTACATTTCTTTGCTTCAGTCAAAGATTACTAATAGATAATGTAAAAAGTGACGTGTGAAAAATGCCTAAATAAGTTGCGAGGGCAGCTTTCGAAAAAAAGACAGAAAGCTTTTTTTCCGTCCCGTGATACATATACCTGTTTAGAAATCTGCATTTGACAAATTGAACCATCCAGAGGTAAAAAATTGAGCAGTGCGTTAAGATTGTTGAAGCCTTTTACGAAAATGGGCGTTCAAATCAAAATGCATATGGTGCACTTCGAGAATTTTTTGGTCAGCATAATCGACCAAATGTTTCCACAATTGGGAGAATTGTGCACAAACTTCAGCAAACAGTCCGAGTCTGAAGGAAATGTAATCCACAAAGAGTGACTGTTTGGTTCAAATTTTGCACTATTTGAATTGAGTGCAGATTTTTTGCATGCAATCTGCGTTTAGTGATAGTGAAAAAGAGTTGTATTTAGTGATAGTGCACTGCTGATTTAAATAAATATTTAGTGCACTACCCCCAACTATGGCATCAACTTATTGTTTTAAAATCTGAGATATACAGGCAGGAACTAACGTTTGTTTCAAACACATCTGCATTTCTTTTAATGATTTTGTTTGATCTGTTTAAGTTAAAAATTACTTTTAATTTGGTTTTGTGGTTATTTTTTCCTCTAATTTTCTGAATAATGAAAGAAAGCAATTTTTTCTAATAAA